>OY763888.1:8409533-9794533 GCA_963667165.1 Barbarea vulgaris | reverse complement strand
CCTTCCTGGTACTCGGTCATTGCCGAGAATTCCTACTCGGTACTCGGTCATTGCCAAGAATTCCTACCCGGTACTCTGTCATTGGAAAGAATTCCTACCCTGTACTTGGTCATTGCCGAGAATTCCTGCCTGGTACTAGTTCGTTGCCGAGAATTCCCGCCCGGTACTCGATATTTGCCGAGGATTCCTCACTCGGTACTCGGTTGTTTCTGAGGATTCCTACCCGGTGCTTGGTCATTGTCGAGAATTCGTGCCTGGTACTCGGTCATTGCCAAGAATTCCTACTCGGTACTCTGTCATCATAAAGAATTCATACCCTGTACTCGGTCAATGCCAAAGATTCCTCACCTGATGCTCGGTCGTTTTCGAGAATTCCAACCCGGCACTCGGTTCATTGCAGAGAATTACTGCCTGGGACTCGGTCATTGCCGAGAATTCCTGCCTGGTACTCGGTTATTGCCGTGAATTCATGCTCGGTACTCAGTCATAGCTGAGAATTCATGATCAATACTAGTTTATTGCCAAGTATTCCTGCCCGGTACTTGGTCATTGCCAAAAATTTCTGCAAGTTACTCGGTCATTTACGAGAACTCCATTCGGTACACGATTATTACCGAGAATTCCTTCCCTGTACTAGGTCATTGCCTAGAATTCATGCCTGGTACTCGGTCATTGTAAAGAATTCCTACCCAGTACTCGGTCATTGCCAAGGATTCCTCACCTAATGCTCAGTCGTTTCAGAGAAATCGAACCTGGTACTCGGTCATTGCCAAGAATTCATGTGCGGTGGTCGATTACTACCGAGAATTCTTTCCATGTACTAGGTCATTGCCGATAATTCTCATCTGGTACTCGATTATTACTGAGAATTCCTTCATTGTACTAGGTCATTGCCGATAATTCTCACCCAGTACTCAGTCATTACCAAGGATTCCTCACCCGGTACTCGGTCATTTCTAAAGATTCCTACCAGGTGCTTGGTCATTGTCGAGAATTCATGCCCGGTACTCGGTCATTGTAAAGAATTCCTACCCAGTACTTGGTCATTGCCAAGGATTCCTCACCTAATGCTTGGTCGTTTATGAGATTTCCAACCTGGAACTTAGTCATTGCCGAGAATTCCTGTCTGGTACTCGATCATTGCCAAGAATTCTTGTGCGTGCTAGATTATTATCGAGAATTCTTTCCTTGTACTAGGTCATTGCCGAGAATTCTTGCCCGGTACTCGGTATTTGCCGAGGATTCCTCACTTGGTACTCGGTCGTTTCTGAGGATTCCTTCCCGGTACTTGGTCATTGTCGAGAATTCGTGCCTGGTACTCAGTCATTGCCAAGAATTCCTACCTGGTACTCTGTCATTGTAAAGAATTCCTACCATGTACTCGGTCATTGCCAAGAATACCTGCCTGGTACTCGGTCATTGCCGAGATATCCAGCCGGTACTCGATTATTACCGAGAAATATTGCGTGGTACTAGGTCATTGCCGAGAATTTCTGCGCGGTGCTCAGTCATTTCCAAGAATTCCTGCCCGGTACTCGGTCAATGCCAAGGATTCCTACCCGGTGTTTGGTCATTGCCGAGAATACCTGCATGGTACTCGGTCATTGCCGAGGATTCACCAGCCGGTACTCGATCATTGCTGAGAATTCCTGCCTGGTACTCGGTCATTGCCGAGAATTCCTACCCTGTACTCGGTCATTGCCAAGAATTCCTACCCGGTACTCTATCATTGTAAAGAATTCATATCCTGTACTTGGTCATTGCCGAGAATTCCTGCATGGTACTCGGTCATTGCCGAGAAGTCCTACCCGTTACTCGGTCATTGCCAAGAATTCCTGCCCAGTACTCGGTCATTGCCATGGATTGCTACCCGGTGTTCAGCCATTGATGAGTATTCCTGCCCAGTACTCTGTCATTGCTGATAATTCCTGCCAGGCACTCGTTCCTTGCCAAGAATTCCTGCCAGGCACTCGTTCCTTACCAAGAATTCCTGCCTGGTACTTGGTCATTGCCGAGAATTTCTGCCCGTTACGCGGTCATTGTCATGGATTCCTACCCGGTGGTCGGTCGTTGCCGAGAATTCATGTCCGGTACTCGATCATTGCAGAGGATTCACCAGCCGGTACTCGATCATTGCTGAGAATTCCTACCCGGTAATCGGTCATTGCCGAGAATTTCTCCCCGTTACTCGGTCATTTCTGAGATATCCAGCCGGTACTCGATTGTTACCGAGAAATATTACCTGGTACTAGGTCATTGCCGAAAATTCCCGCCCGGTACTCGGTATTTGCCGAGGATTCCTCACTCGGTACTCGGTCGTTTCTGAGGATTTCTACCCGGTGCTTGGTCATTGTCGAGAATTCGTGTGTGGTACTCGGTCATTGCCAAGAATTCCTACCCGGTATTCTATCATTGTAAAGAATTCCTACCCTGTACTCGGTCATTGCCGAAGATTCCTCACCTGATGCTTGGTCATTTCTGAGAATTCTAACCCGGTACTCGGTTCATTGCCAAGAATTCCTGCGTGGTGCTCTGTCATTGCCAAGAATTCCTGCCCGGTACTCGGTCAATTCCAAGGATTCTTACCCGGTGTTCGGTCATTGCCGAGAATTCCTGCATTGTACTCGGGCAATGCCGAGGATTTACCAGCCGGTACTCGATTATTGCTGAGAATTCCTGCCAGATACTCGGCAATTGCTATGAATTCCTGCCCGGTACTCGGTCATAGCTGAGAATTCCTGCCCGGTACTCTTTCATTTCCAAGAATTCCTGCCTGGTACTTGTTCATTGCCAAGAATTCATGCCCGTTACTCGGTCCTTTCTGAGAACTCCAGCTGGTACTCGATATTACCTAGAATTCCATCCTTGTACTAGGTCATTGCCGAGAATTCTCTCCTGGTACTCAGTCATTGCCAAGGATTCCTCACCCGGTACTTGGTCATTTCTAAGGATTCCTACCCGGTGCTTCGTCATTGTCGAGAATTCCTGCCCGGTACTCGGTCATTGTAAAGAATTCCTACCCAGTACTTGATCATTGCCGAGGATTCCTCACCTAATGCTCCATCGTTTCTGAGAATTCTAACCTGGTACTCGGTCATTGCCGACAATTCCTGCCTGCTACTCGGTTATTGCCAAGAATTCCTATACGGTGGTCAATTATTACCGAGAATTATTTCCTTGTACTAGGTCATTGCCAAGGATTCCTCACCCCGAATTTGGTCATTTCTAAGGATTCCTACTCGGTGCTTGGTCATTGCCGAGAATTCCTACCCGGTACTCGGTCATTGCCAAGAATTCCTGACTGGTACTCGCTCATTGCCATGGATTCCTACCCAGTGTTCCGCCATTGCTGAGTATTCCTGCCGGTACTCGGTCATTGCTGAGAATTCCTGCCCGGAACTCGTTCCTTGCCAAGAATTCATGCATGGTAATTGGTCATTGCAGAGAATTTCTACCCGTTACTCGGTTATTGCCATGGATTCCTACCCGGTGTTCGGTCATTTCCAAGAATTCCTGCATGCTACTCGGTCATTGCCGAGGATTCACCAGCCGGTACTCGATCATTGCTAAGAATTCCTGCCCGGTACTTGGTCATTACCGAGAATTTCTGCCCCGTACTCGGTCATTTTTGAGATATCCAGCCAGTACTCGATTATTACCAAGAAATATTGCCTGGTACTAGGTCATTGCAGAGAATTCCCGCCCGGCACTCGGTATTTGCCGAGGATTCCACACTCCGTACTCGGTCGTTTCCGAGGATTCCTACCCGGTGCTTGGTCATTGTCGAAAATTCGTGCCTGGTACTCGGTCATTGCCAAGAATTCCTACCCGATACTCTGTCATTGTAAAGAATTCCTACCCTTGTGCTCGGTCATTGCCAAAAATTCGTGCCCGGTACTCTGTCATTGCCGAAGATTCCTCACCTGATGCTCGGTCGTTTCCAGGAATTCCAACCCGGTACTCGGTTAATTGCAGAGAATTCCTGCATTGTACTCGGTCATTGCCAAGAATTCCTGCGCGGTGCTTGGTCATTGCCGAAAATTCCTGCACGGTACTTGGTCACTGCCAAGAATTCCTACCCGGTGTTTGGTCATTGCCAAGAATACCTGAATGGTACTCGGTCATTGCCAATGATTCACTGGCCGGTACTCGATCATTGCTGGGAATTCCTGCCTGGTACTCGGTCATTGCCGTGAATTCCTGCCCGGTAATCGGTCATAGCTGAGAATTCCTGCCCGGCACTCGTTCATTGCCAAGAATTCCTAGCCTTGTACTAGTTCATTGCCGAGAATTCTCGCCCAGTACTCAGTTATTGCCAAGGATTCCTCACCAGGTACTCGGCCGTTTCTAAGGATTTCTACCCGGTGCTAGGTCATTGTCGAGAATTCCTGCCCGGTACTCGGTCATTGTAAAGAATTCCTACCTAGTACTCGATCATTGCCCAGGATTCCTCACCTAATGCTCAGTCGTTTCTGAGAATTCCTACCTGGTAGTCAGTGATTCCCGAGAATTCCTGCCTGGTACTCGGTCATTGCCAAGAATTCTTGTGCGGTGCTCGATTACTACCGAGAATTCTTTCCTTGTACTAGGTCATTGCCGAGAATTCTCGCCCGGTACTCAGTCATTGCCATAGATTCCTCACCCGGTATTCAGTCGTCTCTAAGGATTCCTACCCAGTACTTTGTCATTGTAAAGAATTCCTATCATGTACTTGGTCATTGCCTAGAATTCCTTCCTGGTACTCGGTCATTGCCGAGAATCCCTACTCGGTACTCGGTCATTGCCAAGAATTCCTACCCGGTACTCTGTCATTGGAAAGAATTCCTACCCTGTACTTGGTCATTGCCGAGAATTCCTGCCTGGTACTAGTTCGTTACCGAGAATTCCCGCCCGGCACTCCATATTTGCCGAGGATTCCTCACTCGGTACTCGGTTGTTTCTGAGGATTCCTACCCGGTGCTTGGTCATTGTCGAGAATTCGTGCCTGGTACTCGGTCATTGCCAAGAATTCCTACTCGGTACTCTGTCATCATAAAGAATTCATGCCCTGTACTCGGTCAATGCCAAAGATTCCTCACCTGATGCTCGGTCATTTTCGAGAATTCCAACCCGGCACTCGGTTCATTGCAGAGAATTACTGCCTGGTACTCGGTCATTGCCGAGAATTCCTGCCTGGTACTCGGTTATTGCCGTGAATTCATGCTCGGTACTCAGTCATAGCTGAGAATTCATGCCCAATACTCGTTTATTGCCAAGTATTCCTGCCCGGTACTTGGTCATTGCCAAAAATTTTTGCAAGTTACTCAGTCATTTACGAGAACTCCATTCGGTACTCGATTATTACCGAGAATTCCTTCCCTGTACTAGGTCATTGCCTAGAATTCATGCCTGGTACTCGGTCATTGTAAAGAATTCCTACCCAGTACTCGGTCATTGCCAAGGATTCCTCACCTAATGCTCAGTCATTTCAGAGAAATCGAACCTGGTACTCGGTCATTGCCAAGAATTCATGTGCGGTGGTCGATTACTACCGAGAATTCTTTCCGTGTACGAGGTCATTGCCGAGAATTCTCACCCGGTACTCAGTCATTGCCAAGGATTCCTCACCCGGTATTTGGTCATTTCTAAGGATTCCTACCCGGTGCTTGGTCATTGACGAGAATTCCTACCTGGTACTCGGTCATTACCGAGAATTCTTACCTGGTACTCGGTCATTGCCAAGAATTCCTGACCGGTACTCGGTCATTACCATGGATTCCTACCAGGTGTTCGGCCATTGCTGAGTATTCTGGCCCGGTACTCGGTTATTGCTGAGAATTCGTGCCTGGTACTTGATCATTGCCGAGAATTTTTGCCTGTTACTCGATCATTGCCATGGATTCCTACCCGTTGTTCGGCCCATGCCAATAATTCTCAGCCGGTACTCGATCTTTGCTGAGAATTCGTCGCCGGTACTCAGTCATGGCCGAGAATTTCTGCCCTTTACTCGGTCGTTTCTGAGGATTCCTACCCGGTGATTGGTCATTGTCGAGAATTCGTGCCTGGTACTCGGTTATTGACAAGCATTCCTTCCGGGTACTCTGTCACTGTAAAGAATTCCTACCCTATACTCGGTCATTGCCGACAATTCCTACCTGGTACTCGGTCATTACCGAGAAATCCTACTGGGTACTCGGTCATTGCCAAGAATCCTTGCCCGGTACTCGGTCATTGCCTTGGATTCCTACCCGGTGTTCGGCCATTGCTGAGTATTCCTGCCCGGTACTCGGTCATTGCTGAGAATTCCTGCCCGGTACTCGTTTCTTGCCAAGAATTCCTGCCTCGTACTTGGTCATTGCCTAGAATTTCTGCCCGTTACTCGTTCATTGCCATGGATTCCTACCCGGTGTTCGGTCATTGCCGAGAATCCCTGCCTGGTACTCGGTCATTGCCGAGGATTCACCTGCCGGTACTTGATCATTGCTGAGAATTCCTGCCCGGTACTCGATCATTGCTGAGAATTCCTGCCCGGTACCCGATTATTACTGAGAAATATTGCGTGGTACTAGGTCATTGCAGAGAATTTCTGCGCGGTGCTCAGTCATTTCCAAGAATTCCTGCCCGGTACTCGGTCAATGCCAAGGATTCCTACCCGGTGTTTGGTCATTGCCGAGAATACATGCATGGTACTTCATTGTCGAGGATTCACCAGCTGGTACTCGATCAATGCTGAGAATTCCAGCCTGGTACTCGGTCATTGCCGTGAATTCCTGCCCGGTACTCGGTCATAGCTGAGAATTCCTGCCCAGTACTCATTCATTGCCAAGAATTCATGTCCGGTACTTGGTCATTGCCGAGAATTTCTGCACGTTACTTGGTCATTTCCGAGAACTCCATCTGGTACTCGATTATTACCGAGAATTCCTTCATTGTACTAGGTCATTGCGGAGAATTCTCACCCAGTACTCAGTCATTACCAAGGATTCCTCACCCGGTACTCGGTCATTTCTAAAGATTCCTACCAGGTGCTTGGTCATTGTCGAGAATTCCTGCCCGGTACTCGGTCGTTGTAAAGAATTCCTACCCAGTACTTGGTCATTGCCAAGGATTCCTCACCTAATGCTTGGTCGTTTCTGAGAATTCCAACCTGGAACTTAGTCATTGCCGAGAATTCCTGTCTGGTACTCAGTCATTGCCAAGAATTCCTGTGCGTGCTAGATTATTATCGAGAATTCTTTCCTTGTACTAGGTCATTGCCGAGAATTCTTGCCTGGTACTCGGTATTTGCCGAGGATTCCTCACTTGGTACTCGGTCGTTTCTGAGGATTCCTTCCCGGTACTTGGTCATTGTCGAGAATTCGTGCCTGGTACTCAGTCATTGCCAAGAATTCCTACCTGGTACTCTGTCATTGTAAAGAATTCCTACCCTGTACTCGGTCATTGCCAAGAATACCTGCCTGGTACTCGGTCATTGCCGAGATATCCAGCCGGTACTCGATTATTACCGAGAAATATTGCGTGGTACTAGGTCATTGCCGAGAATTTCTGCGCGGTGCTCAGTCATTTCCAAGAATTCCTGCCCGGTACTCGGTCAATGCCAAGGATTCCTACCCGGTGTTTGGTCATTGCCGAGAATACCTGCATGGTACTCGGTCATTGCCGAGGATTCACCAGCCGGTACTCGATCATTGCTGAGAATTCCTGCCTGGTACTCGGTCATTGCTGAGAATTCCTACCCTGTACTCGGTCATTGCCAAGAATTCCTACCCGGTACTCTGTCATTGTAAAGAATTCATATCCTGTACTTGGTCATTGCCGAGAATTCCTGCATGGTACTCGGTCATTGCCGAGAAGTCCTACCCGTTACTCGGTCATTGCCAAGAATTCCTGCCCGGTACTCGGTCATTGCCAAGAATTCCTGCCCGGTGTTCAGCCATTGATGAGTATTCCTGCCCAGTACTCTGTCATTGCTGATAATTCATGCCAGGCACTCGTTCCTTGCCAAGAATTCCTGCCTGGTACTTGGTCATTGCCGAGAATTTCTGCCCGTTACGCGGTCATTGCCATGGATTCCTACCCGGTGGTCGGTCGTTGCCGAGAATTCATGCCCGGTACTCGATCATTGCAGAGGATTCACCAGCCGGTACTCGATCATTGCTGAGAATTCCTGCCCGGTAATCGGTCATTGCCGAGAATTTTTCCCGTTACTCGGTCCTTTCTGAGATATCCAGCCGGTACTCGATTATTACCAAGAAATATTACCTGGTACTAGGTCATTGCCGAAAATTCCCGCCCGGTACTCGGTATTTGCCGAGGATTCCTCACTCGGTACTCGGTCGTTTCTGAGGATTTCTACCCGGTGCTTGGTCATTGTCGAGAATTCGTGTGTGGTACTCGGTCATTGCCAAGAATTCCTACCCGGTATTCAGTCATTGTAAAGAATTCCTACCCTGTACTCGGTCATTGCCGAAGATTCCTCACCTGATGCTTGGTCATTTCTGAGAATTCTAACCCGGTACTCGGTTCATTGCCAAGAATTCCTGCGTGGTGCTCTGTCATTGCCAAGAATTCCTGCCCGGTACTCTGTCAATTCCAAGGATTCTTACCCGGTGTTCGGTCATTGCCGAAAATTCCTGCATTGTACTCGGGCATTGCCGAGGATTTACCAGCCGGTACTCGATTATTGCTAAGAATTCCTGCCAGATACTCGGCAATTGCTATGAATTCCTGCCCGGTACTCGGTCATAGCTGAGAATTCCTGCCCGGTACTCTTTCATTGCCAAGAATTCCTGCCTGGTACTTGTTCATTGCCAAGAATTCATGCCCGTTACTCGGTCCTTTCTGAGAACTCCAGCTGGTACTCGATATTACCGAGAATTCCTTCCTTGTACTAGGTCATTGCCGAGAATTCTCTCCTGGTACTCAGTCATTGCCAAGGATTCCTCACCCGGTACTTGGTCATTTCTAAGGATTCCTACTCGGTGCTTCGTCATTGTCGAGAATTCCTGCCCGGTAGTCGGTCATTGTAAAGAATTCCTACCCAGTACTTGATCATTGCCGAGGATTCCTCACCTAATGCTCCATCGTTTCTGAGAATTCTAACCTGGTACTCGGTCATTGCCGACAATTCCTGCCTGCTACTCGGTCATTGCCAAGAATTCCTATACGGTGGTCAATTATTACCGAGAATTATTTCCTTGTACTAGGTCATTGCCAAGGATTCCTCACCCCAAATTTGGTCGTTTCTAAGGATTCCAACTCGGTGCTTGGTCATTGCCGAGAATTCCTACCCGGTACTCTATCATTGCCAAGCATTCCTGACTGGTACTCGCTCATTGCCATGGATTCCTACCCAGTGTTCGGCCATTGCTGAGTATTCCTGCCCGGTACTCGGTCATTTCTGAGAATTCCTGCCCGGTACTCGTTCCTTGCCAAGAATTCATGCCTGGTAATTGGTCATTGGAGAAAATTTCTACCCGTTACTCGGTTGTTGCCATGGATTCCTACCCGGTGTTCGGTCATTTCCAAGAATTCCTGCATGGTACTCGGTCATTGCCGAGGATTCACCAGCCGGTACTCGATCATTGCTAAGAATTCCTGCCCGGTACTTGGTCATTACCGAGAATTTCTGCCCCGTACTCGGTCATTTCTGAGATATCCAGCCAGTACTCGATTATTACCAAGAAATATTGCATGGTACTAGGTCATTGCCGAGAATTCCCGCCCGGTACTCGGTATTTGCCGAGGATTCCACACTCGGTACTCAGTCGTTTACGAGGATTCCTACCCGGTGCTTGGTCATTGTCGAAAATTCGTGCCTGGTACTCGGTCATTGCCAAGAATTCCTACCCGGTACTCTGTCATTGTAAAGAATTCCTACCCTTGTGCTCGGTCATTGCCAAAAATTCGTGCCCGGTACTCTGTCATTGCCGAAGATTCCTCACCTGATGCTCGGTCGTTTCCAGGAATTCCAACCCGGTACTCGGTTAATTGCAGAGAATTCCTGCATTGTACTCGGTCATTGCCAAGAATTCCTGCGCGGTGCTTGGTCATTGCCGAAAATTCCTGCACGGTACTTGGTCACTGCCAAGAATTCCTACCCGGTGTTTGGTCATTGCCAAGAATACCTGAATGGTACTCGGTCATTGCCAATGATTCACTGGCCGGTACTCGATCATTGCTGGGAATTCCTGCCTGGTACTCGGTCATTGCCGTGAATTCCTGCCCGGTAATCGGTCATAGCTGAGAATTCCTGCCCGGCACTCGTTCATTGCCAAGAATTCCTACCCTTGTACTAGTTCATTGCCGAGAATTCTCGCCCAGTACTCAGTTATTGCCAAGGATTCCTCACCAGGTACTCGGCCGTTTCTAAGGATTTCTACCCGGTGCTAGGTCATTGTCGAGAATTCCTGCCCGGTACTCGGTCATTGTAAAGAATTCCTACCTAGTACTCGATCATTGCCCAGGATTCCTCACCTAATGCTCAGTCGTTTCTGAGAATTCCTACCTGGTACTCAGTGATTCCCGAGAATTCCTGCCTGGTACTCGGTCATTGCCAAGAATTCTTGTGCAGTGCTCGATTACTACCGAGAATTCTTTCCTTGTACTAGGTCATTGCCGAGAATTCTCGCCCGGTACTCAGTCATTGCCAAAGATTCCTCACCCGGTATTCAGTCGTCTCTAAGGATTCCTACCCAGTACTTTGTCATTGTAAAGAATTCCTATCATGTACTTGGTCATTGCCGAGAATTCCTTCCTGGTACTCGGTCATTGC
The DNA here is from genome assembly GCA_963667165.1 of Barbarea vulgaris. Taxonomy (NCBI): domain Eukaryota; kingdom Viridiplantae; phylum Streptophyta; class Magnoliopsida; order Brassicales; family Brassicaceae; genus Barbarea; species Barbarea vulgaris. The sequence goes on along the minus strand of OY763888.1, from coordinate 9,783,780 downwards.
CGAGAATTCCTACTCGGTACTCGGTCATTGCCAAGAATTCCTACCCGGTACTCTGTCATTGGAAAGAATTCCTACCCTGTACTTGGTCATTGCCGAGAATTCCTGCCTGGTACTAGTTCGTTGCCGAGAATTCCCGCCCGGTACTCGATATTTGCCGAGGATTCCTCACTCGGTACTCGGTTGTTTCTGAGGATTCCTACCCGGTGCTTGGTCATTGTCGAGAATTCGTGCCTGGTACTCGGTCATTGCCAAGAATTCCTACTCGGTACTCTGTCATCATAAAGAATTCATACCCTGTACTCGGTCAATGCCAAAGATTCCTCACCTGATGCTCGGTCGTTTTCGAGAATTCCAACCCGGCACTCGGTTCATTGCAGAGAATGACTGCCTGGGACTCGGTCATTGCCGAGAATTCCTGCCTGGTACTCGGTTATTGCCGTGAATTCATGCTCGGTACTCAGTCATAGCTGAGAATTCATGCCCAGTACTAGTTTATTGCCAAGTATTCCTGCCCGGTACTTGGTCATTGCCAAAAATTTCTGCAAGTTACTCGGTCATTTACGAGAACTCCATTCGGTACACGATTATTACCGAGAATTCCTTCCCTGTACTAGGTCATTGCCTAGAATTCATGCCTGGTACTCGGTCATTGTAAAGAATTCCTACCCAGTACTCGGTCATTGCCAAGGATTCCTCACCTAATGCTCAGTCGTTTCAGAGAAATCGAACCTGGTACTCGGTCATTGCCAAGAATTCATGTGCGGTGGTCGATTACTACCGAGAATTCTTTCCATGTACGAGGTCATTGCCGAGAATTCTCACCCGGTACTCCGTCATTGCCAAGGATTCATCACCCGGTATTTGGTCATTTCTAAGGATTCCTACCCGGTGCTTGGTCATTGACGAGAATTCCTACCTGGTACTCGGTCATTACCGAGAATTCTTACCTGGTACTCGGTCATTGCCAAGAATTCCTGACCGGTACTCGGTCATTACCATGGATTCCTACCAGGTGTTCGGCCATTGCTGAGTATTCCGGCCCGGTACTCGGTTATTGCTGAGAATTCCTGCCCGGTACTCGTTCCTTGCCAAGAATTCGTGCCTGGTACTTGATCATTGCCAAGAATTTCTGCCCGTTACTCGATCATTGCCATGGATTCCTACCCGTTGTTCGTCCCATGCCAATAATTCTCAGCCGGTACTCGATCTTTGCTGAGAATTCATCCCCGGTACTCAGTCATGGCAGAGAATTTCTGCCCGTTACTCGGTCATTTCTGAGGATTCCTACCCGGTGATTGGTCATTGTCGAGAATTCGTGCCTGGTACTCGGTTATTGACAAGAATTCCTTCCGGGTACTCTGTCACTGTAAAGAATTCCTACCCTATACTCGGTCATTGCCGAGAATTCCTACCTGGTACTCGGTCATTACCGAGAAATCCTACTGGGTACTCGGTCATTGCAAAGAATCCCTGCCCGGTACTCGGTCATTGCCTTGGATTCCTACCCGGTGTTCGGCCATTGCTGAGTACTCCTGCCCGGTACTCGGTCATTGCTGAGAATTCCTGCACGGTACTCATTTCTTGCCAAGAATTCCTGCCTCGTACTTGGTCATTGCCTAGAATTTCTGCCTGTTACTCGTTCATTGCCATGGATTCCTACCCGGTGTTCGGTCATTGCCGAGAATCCCTGCCCGGTACTCGGTCATTGCCGAGGATTCACCTGCCGGTACTCGATCATTGCTGAGAATTCCTGCCCGGTACCCGGTCATTGCCGAGAATTTCTACCCGTTACTTGGTCATTTCCGAGATATCCAAACGGTACTCGATTATTACCAAGAAATATTGCCTGGTATTAGGTCATTGCCGAGAATTCCTGCCCGGTACTCGGTATTTGCCGAGGATTCCTCACTCGGTACTCGGTCGTTTCTGAGTATTCCTTCCCGGTGCTTGGTCATTGTCGAGAATTCGTGCCTGGTACTCGGTCATTACCGAGAATTACTGCGCGGTGCTCAGTCATTCCAAGAATTCCTGCCTGGTACTCGGTAAAGGATTCCTACCCAGTGTTCGGTCGTCGCCGAGAATTCTTGCATGGTACTCGGTCATTGCTGTGGATTCACCAGCCGATACTCGATCATTGCTGAAAATTCCTACCTGGTACTCGGTCATTGCCATGAATTCATGCCCGGTACTCGGTCATAGCTGAGAATTCATGCCCAGTACTCGTTCGTTGCCAAGAATTCCTGCCCGGTACTTGGTCATTGCCGAGAATTTCTGCAAGTTACTCGGCCCGGTACTCCATCCGGTACTCGATTATTACCGAGATTTCCTTCCTTGTACAATGTCATTGTCGAGGATTATCACCCAGTACTTAATCATTGCCAAGGATTCCTCACCCGGTACTCGGTCATTTCTAAGGATTCCTACCCGGTGCTTCGTTATTGTCGAAAATTCATGCCCGGTACACGGTCATTGTAAAGAATTTCTACCCAGTGCTCGGTCATTGCCGAGGATTCATCACCTAATGCTCGGTCGTTTCAGAGAATTCCAACCTGGTACTCAGTCATTGCCGAGAATTCCTGCCTGGTACTCGGTTATTGCCGAGGATTCACCAGCCGGTACTCGATCATTGCTGAGAATTCTTGCCTGGTACCCGGTCATTAACATGAATTCATGCCCGGTACTCGGTCATAGCTAAGAATTCCTGCCCAGTACTCGTTTATTGCCAAGAATTCCTGCCCGGTACTTGGTCATTGCCGAGAATTTCTGCAAGTTACTCAGTCATTTCTGAGAACTCAATCTGGTACTCGATTATTACCGAGAATTCCTTCCTTGTACTAGGTCATTGCCAAAAATTCTTGCCCAGTATTCAGTCATTGCCAAGGATTCCTCTCCCGGTACTCGGTCGTTTCTAAGGATTCCTACCCGGTGCTTGGTCATTGTCGAGAATTCATGCCCGGTACTCGGTCATTGTAAAGAATTCCCACACAGTACTCGGTCATTGGCGAGGATTCCTCACCTAATGCTCGGTCGTTTTAAAGAATTCTAACCTGGTACTCAGTCATTGCCGAGAATTCCTGCCTGGTACTCGGTCATTGCCGAGGATTCACCAGCCGGTACTCGGTCATTGCTGAGAATTCCTGCCTGGTACTCGGTCATTGCCGTTAATTCATGCCTGGTACTCGGTCATAGCTGAGAATTCCTGCCCAGTACTCGTTCATTGCCAAGAATTCCTGTCCGGTACTTAGTCATTGCCGAGAATTTCTGCAAGTTACTCGGTCATTTCCGAGAACTCCATCCGGTACACGATTATTACTGAGAATTCCTTCCTTGTACTAGGTCATTGCCAAGAATTCTTACCCAGTACTCAGTCATTGCCAAGGATTCCTCACCCGGTACTCGGTCATTTCTAAGGATTCCTACCCGGTGCTTGGTCATTGTCGAGAATTCCTGCATCGTTCTTGTTCATTGTAATGAATTCCTACCCAGTACTCGGTCATTGCCGAGGATTCCTCACCTAAAGCTCATTCGTTTCTGAGAATTCCAACCTGGTACCCAGTCATTGCCGAGAATTCCTGCCTGGTACTCGGTCATTGCCAAGAATTCATGTGCGGTGCTCGATTACTACCGAGAATTATTTCCTTGAACTAGGTCATTGCCGATAATTCTCGCCTGGTACTCAGTCATTGCCAAGGATTCCTCACCCCGTATTCAGTCGTTTCCAAGGATTCCTACCCGGTACTTTGTCATTGTAAAGAATTCATATCATGTACTTGGTCTTTGCCGCGAATTCCTGCCTGGTACTCGGTCATTGCCGAGAATTCCTACCCGGTACTCTGTTATTGTAAAGAATTCCTACCCTGTACTTGGTCATTGCCGAGGATACCTACATGGTACTCGGTCATTGCCGAGATATCCAGCCGGTACTCGATTCCTCACCCGGTATTCAGTCGTTTCCAAGGATTCCTACCCGGTACTTTGTCATTGTAAAGAATTCACATCCTGTACTTGGTCATTGCCGCGAATTCCTGCCTGGTACTCGGTCATTGCCGAGAATTCCTACCCGGTACTCGGTCATTACCAAGAATTCCTACCCAGTACTCTGTCATTGTAAAGAATTCCTACCATGTACTTGGTCATTGCCGAGAATTCCTACCTGGTTCTCGGTCATTGCCGAGATATCCAGCCGGTACTCGATTATTAATGAGAAATTGCCGAGGATTCCTCACTCGGTACTCGGTTGTTTCTGAGGATTCCTACCCGGTTCTTGGTCATTGTCGAGAATTCGTGCCTGGTACTCGGTCATTGCCAAGAATTCCTACTCGGTACTCTGTCATCGTAAAGAATTCATACCCTGTACTCGGTCAATGCCAAAGACTCCTCACCTGATGCTCGGTCGTTTTTGAGAATTCTAACCCGGCACTCAGTTCATTGCAGAGAATTACTGCCTGGTACTCGGTCATTGCCGAGAATTCCTGCCTGGTACTCGGTCATTGCCGTGAATTCATGCTCAGTACTCGGTCATAGCTGAGAATTCATGCCCAATACACGTTCATTGCCAAGAATTCATGCCCGGTACTTGGTCATTGCCAAGAATTTCTGCAAGTTACTCGGTCATTTACGAGAACTCCATTCGGTACTCGATTATTACCGAGAATTCCTTCCTTGTACTAGGTCATTGCCGAGAATTCATGCCCGGTACTCGGTTATTGTAAAGAATTCCTACCCAGTACTTGGTCATTGCCAAGGATTCCTTACTTAATACTCAGTCGTTTCAGAGAAATCCAACCTGGTACTCCGTCATTGCTAAGAATTCCTGTGCGGTGGTCGATTATTACCGAGAATTCTTTCCGTGTACGAGGTCATTGCCGAGAATTCTCACCCGGTACTCAGTCATTGCCAAGGATTCCTCACCAGGTATTTTGTCATTTCTAAGGATTCCTACCCGGTGCTTGGTCATTGACGAGAATTCCTACCTGGTACTCGGTCATTACCGAGAATTCTTACATGGTACTCGGTCATTGCCAAGAATTCTTGCCCGGTACTCGGTCATTGCCATGGATTCCTACCCGGTGTTCGGCCATTGCTGAGTATTCTGACCCGGTACTCGTTTCTTGCCAAGAATTTGTGCCTGGTACTTGGTCATTGCCGAGAATTTCTGCCCGTTAATCAATCATTGCCATGGATTCCTACCCGTTGTTCGTCCCATGCCAATAATTCTTAGCCGGTACTCGATCTTTGCTGAGAATTCGTCCCCGGTACTCAGTCATGGCCGAGAATTTCTGCCCGTTACTCGGTCGTTTCTGAGGATTCCTACCCGGTGATTGGTCATTGTCGAGAATTCGTGCCTGGTACTCGGTTATTGACAAGAATTCCTTCCGGGTAGTCTGTCACTGTAAAGAATTCCTACCCTATACTCGGTCATTGCCGAGAATTCCTACCTGGTACTCGGTCATTACCGAGAAATCCTACTGGGTACTCGGTCATTGCCAAGAATCCCTGCCCGGTACTCGGTCATTGCCTTGGATTCCTACCCGGTGTTCGGCCATTGCTGAGTACTCCTGCCCGGTACTCGGTCATTGCTGAGAATTCCTGCACGGTACTCGTTTCTTGCCAAGAATTCCTACCTCGTACTTGGTCATTGCCTAGAATTTCTGCCCGTTACTCGTTCATTGCCATGGATTCCTACCCGGTGTTCGGTCATTGCCGAGAATCCCTGCCCGGTACTCGGTCATTGCCGAGGATTCACCTGCCGGTACTTGATCATTGCTGAGAATTCCTGCCCGGTACCCGGTCATTGCCGAGAATTTCTACCCGTTACTCGGTCATTTCCGAGATATCCAAACGGTACTCGATTATTACCAAGAAATATTGCCTGGTATTAGGTCAGTGCCGAGAATTCCTGCCCGGTACTCGGTATTTGCCGAGGATTCCTCACTCGGTACTCGGTCGTTTCTGAGTATTCCTACCCGGTGCTTGGTCATTGTCGAGAATTCGTGCCTGGTACTCGGTCATTACCGAGAATTACTGCGCGGTGCTCAGTCATTCCAAGAATTCCTGCCTGGTACTCGGTCAAGGATTCCTACCCAGTGTTCGGTCGTCGCCGAGAATTCTTGCATGGTACTCGGTCATTGCTGAGGATTCACCAGCCGGTATTCGATCATTGCTGAAAATTCCTACCTGGTACTCGGTCATTGCCGTGAATTCATGCCCGGTACTCGGTCATAGCTGAGAATTCATGCCCAGTACTCGTTCGTCACCAAGAATTCCTGCCCGGTACTTGGTCATTGCCGAGAATTCTGCAAGTTACTCGGTCATTTCCAAGAACTCCATCCGGTACTCGATTATTACCGAGATTTCCTTCCTTGTACAATGTCATTGTCGAGGATTATCGCCCAGTACTTAGTCATTGCCAAGGATTCCTAACCCGGTACTCGGTCATTTCTAAGGATTCCTACCCGGTGCTTCGTTATTGTCGAAAATTCATGCCCGGTACTCGGTCATTGTAAAGAATTCCTACCCAGTACTCGGTCATTGCCGAGGATTCCTCACCTAAAGCTCATTCGTTTCTGAGAATTCCAACCTGGTACCCAGTCATTGCCGAGAATTCCTGCCTGGTACTCGGTCATTGCCAAGAATTCATGTGCGGTGCTCTATTACTACCGGGAATTATTTCCTTGAACTAGGTCATTGCCGATAATTCTCGCCTGGTACTCAGTCATTGCCAAGGATTCCTCACCCCATATTCAGTCGTTTCCAAGGATTCCTACCCGGTACTTTGTCATTGTAAAGAATTCATATCATGTACTTGGTCTTTGCCGCGAATTCCTGCCTGGTACTCGGTCATTGCCGAGAATTCCTACCCGGTACTCTGTTATTGTAAAGAATTCCTACCCTGTACTTGGTCATTGCCGAGGATACCTACATGGTACTCGGTCATTGCCGAGATATCCAGCCGGTACTCGATTCCTCACCCGGTATTCAGTCGTTTCCAGGGATTCCTACCTGGTACTTTGTCATTGTAAAGAATTCACATCCTGTACTTGGTCATTGCCGCGAATTCCTGCCTGGTACTCGGTCATTGCCGAGAATTCCTACCCGGTACTCGGTCATTACCAAGAATTCCTACCCAGTACTCTGTCATTGTAAAGAATTCCTACCATGTACTTGGTCATTGCCGAGAATTCCTACCTGGTTCTCGGTCATTGCCGAGATATCCAGCCGGTACTCGATTATTAATGAGAAATTGCCGAGGATTCCTCACTCGGTACTCGGTTGTTTCTGAGGATTCCTACCCGGTTCTTGGTCATTGTCGAGAATTCGTGCCTGGTACTCGGTCATTGCCAAGAATTCCTACTCGGTACTCTGTCATCGTAAAGAATTCATACCCTGTACTCGGTCAATGCCAAAGACTCCTCACCTGATGCTCGGTCGTTTTTGAGAATTCTAACCCGGCACTTAGTTCATTGCAGAGAATTACTGCCTGGTACTCGGTCATTGCCGAGAATTCCTGCCTGGTACTCGGTCATTGCCGTGAATTCATGCTCAGTACTCGGTCATAGCTGAGAATTCATGCCCAATACACGTTCATTGCCAAGAATTCATGCCCGGTACTTGGTCATTGCCAAGAATTTCTGCAAGTTACTCGGTCATTTACGAGAACTCCATTCGGTACTCGATTATTACCGAGAATTCCTTCCTTGTACTAGGTCATTGCCGAGAATTCATGCCCGGTACTCGGTCATTGTAAAGAATTCCTACCCAGTACTTGGTCATTGCCAAGGATTCCTTACTTAATACTCAGTCGTTTCAGAGAAATCCAACCTGGTACTCCATCATTGCTAAGAATTCCTGTGCGGTGGTCGATTATTACCGAGAATTCTTTCCGTGTACGAGGTCATTGCCGAGAATTCTCACCCGGTACTCAGTCATTGCCAAGGATTCCTCACCAGGTATTTTGTCATTTCTAAGGATTCCTACCCGGTGCTTGGTCATTGACGAGAATTCCTACCTGGTACTCGGTCATTACCGAGAATTCTTACATGGTACTCGGTCATTGCCAAGAATTCTTGCCCGGTACTCGGTCATTGCCATGGATTCCTACCCGGTGTTCGGCCATTGCTGAGTATTCCGACCCGGTACTCGTTTCTTGCCAAGAATTCGTGCCTGGTACTTGGTCATTGCCGAGAATTTCTGCCCGTTACTCAATCATTGCCATGGATTCCTACCCGTTGTTCGTCCCATGCCAATAATTCTTAGCCGGTACTCGATCTTTGCTGAGAATTCGTCCCCGGTACTCAGTCATGGCCGAGAATTTCTGCCCGTTACTCGGTTGTTTCTGAGGATTCCTACCCGGTGATTGGTCATTGTCGAGAATTCGTGCCTGGTACTCGGTTATTGACAAGAATTCCTTCCGGGTAGTCTGTCACTGTAAAGAATTCCTACCCTATACTCGGTCATTGCCGAGAATTCCTACCTGGTACTCGGTCATTACCGAGAAATCCTACTGGGTACTCGGTCATTGCCAAGAATCCCTGCCCGGTACTAGGTCATTGCCTTGGATTCCTACCCGGTGTTCGGCCATTGCTGAGTACTCCTGCCCGGTACTCGGTCATTGCTGAGAATTCCTGCACGGTACTCGTTTCTTGCCAAGAATTCCTGCCTCGTACTTGGTCATTGCCTAGAATTTCTGCCCGTTACTCGTTCATTGCCATGGATTCCTACCCGGTGTTCGGTCATTGTCGAGAATCCCTGCCCGGTACTCGGTCATTGCCGAGGATTCACCTGCCGGTACTCGATCATTGCTGAGAATTCCTGCCCGGTACCCGGTCATTGCCGAGAATTTCTACCCGTTACTCGGTCATTTCCGAGATATCCAAACGGTACTCGATTATTACCAAGAAATATTGCCTGGTATTAGGTCATTGCCGAGAATTCCTGCCCGGTACTCGGTATTTGCCGAGGATTCCTCACTCGGTACTCGGTCGTTTCTGAGTATTCCTACCCGGTGCTTGGTCATTGTCGAGAATTCGTGCCTGGTACTCGGTCATAACCGAGAATTACTGTGCGGTGCTCAGTCATTCCAAGAATTCCTGCCTGGTACTCGGTCAAGGATTCCTACCCAGTGTTCGGTCGTCGCCGAGAATTCTTGCATGGTACTCGGTCATTGCTGAGGATTCACCAGCCGGTATTCGATCATTGCTGAAAATTCCTACCTGGTACTCGGTCATTGCCGTGAATTCATGCCTGGTACTCGGTCATAGCTGAGAATTACTGCCCAGCACTCGTTCATTGCCAAAAATTCCTGTCCGGTACTTAGTCATTGCCGAGAATTTCTGCAAGTTACTCGGTCATTTCCGAGAACTCCATCCGGTACTCGATTATTACTGAGAATTCCTTCCTTGTACTAGGTCATTGCCGAGAATTATTACCCAGTACTCAGTCATTGCCAAGGATTCCTCACCCGGTACTCGGTCATTTCTAAGGATTCCTACCCGGTGCTTGGTCATTGTCGAGAATTCCTGCATGGTACTTGTTCATTGTAAAGAATTCCTACCCAGTACTCGGTCATTGCCGAGGATTCCTCACCTAAAGCTCATTCGTTTTTGAGAATTCCAACCTGGTACCCAGTCATTGCCGAGAATTCCTGCCTGGTACTCGTTCATTGCCAAGAATTCATGTGCGGTGCTCGATTACTACCGAGAATTCTTTCCTTGAACTAGGTCATTGCCGAGAATTCTCGCCTGGTACTCAGTCATTGCCAAGGATTCCTCACCCGGTATTCAGTCGTTTCCAAGGATTCCTACCCGGTACTTTGTCATTGTAAAGAATTCATATCATGTACTTGGTCATTGCCGTGAATTCCTGCCTGGTACTCGGTCATTGCCGAGAATTCCTACCCGGTACTCTGTTATTGTAAAGAATTCCTACCCTGTACTTGGTCATTGCCGAGGATACCTACATGGTACTCGGTCATTGCCGAGATATCCAGCCGGTACTCGATTCCTCACCCGGTATTCAGTCGTTTCCAAGGATTCCTACCCGGTACTTTGTCATTGTAAAGAATTCACATCCTGTACTTGGTCATTGCCGCGAATTCTTGCCTGGTACTCGGTCATTGCCGAGAATTCCTACCCGGTACTCGGTCATTACCAAGAATTCCTACCCAGTACTCTGTCATTGTAAAGAATTCCTACCATGTACTTGGTCATTGCTGAGAATTCCTACCTGGTTCTCGGTCATTGCCGAGATATCCAGCCGGTACTCGATTATTAATGAGAAATTGCCGAGGATTCCTCACTCGGTACTCGGTTGTTTCTGAGGATTCCTACCCGGTTCTTGGTCATTGTCGAGAATTCGTGCCTGGTACTCGGTCATTGCCAAGAATTCCTACTCGGTACTCTGTCATCGTAAAGAATTCATACCCTGTACTCGGTCAATGCCAAAGACTCCTCACCTGATGCTCGGTCGTTTTTGAGAATTCTAACCCGGCACTCAGTTCATTGCAGAGAATTACTGCCTGGTACTCGGTCATTGCCGAGAATTCCTGCCTGGTACTCGGTCATTGCCGTGAATTCATGCTCAGTACTCGGTCATAGCTGAGAATTCATGCCCAATACTCGTTCATTGCCAAGAATTCATGCCCGGTACTTGGTCATTGCCAAGAATTTCTGCAAGTTACTCGGTCATTTACGAGAACTCCATTCGGTACTCGATTATTACCGAGAATTCCTTCCTTGTACTAGGTCATTGCCGAGAATTCATGCCCGGTACTCGGTCATTGTAAAGAATTCCTACCCAGTACTTGGTCATTGCCAAGGATTCCTTACTTAATACTCAGTCGTTTCAGAGAAATCCAACCTGGTACTCCGTCATTGCTGAGAATTCCTGTGCGGTGGTCGATTATTACCGAGAATTCTTTCCGTGTACGAGGTCATTGCCGAGAATTCTCACCCAGTACTCAGTCATTGCCAAGGATTCCTCACCCGGTATTTGGTCATTTCTAAGGATTCCTACCCGGTGCTTGGTCATTGACGAGAATTCCTACCTGGTACTCGGTCATTACCGAGAATTCTTACATGGTACTCGGTCATTGCCAAGAATTCTTGCCCGGTACTCGGTCATTGCCATGGATTCCTACCCGGTGTTCGGCCATTGCTGAGTATTCCGGCCTGGTACTCAGTCATTACTGAGAATTCATGCCCGGTACTCGTTCCTTGCCAAGAATTCGTGCCTGGTACTTGGTCATTGCCGAGAATTTCTGCCCGTTACTCGATAATTGCCATGGATTCCTACCCGGTGTTCGGTCAATGCCAAGAATTCTCAGCCGGTACTCGATCTTCGCTGAGAATTCATGCCCGGTACTCGGTCATTGCCGAGAATTTATGGCCGTTACTCAGTCGTTTCTGAGGATTCCTACCCGGTTATTGGTCATTGTCGAGACTTCGTGCCTGGTACTCGGTTATTGACAAGAATTCCTTCCCGGTACTCTGTCATTGTAAAGAATTCCTACCCTGTACTCTGTCATTGCCGAGAATTCCTGCTTGGTACTCGATCATTGCCGAGAAATCCTACTGGGTACTCGGTCATTGCCAAGAATCCCTGCCTGTACTCTGTCATTGCCTTGGATTCCTACCCGGTGTTTGGCCATTTCTGAGTATTCCTGCCCGGTACTCGGTCATTGCTGAGAATTCCTGCCCGGTACTCGTTTCTTGCCAAGAATTCCTGCCTCGTACTTGGTCATTGCCTAGAATTTCTGCCCGTTACGGGGTCATTGCCATGGATTCCTACCCGGTGTTCGGTCATTGCCGTGAATTCCTGCCCGGTACTCGGTCATTGCCGAGGATTCACCATCCGGTACTCGATCATTCCTGAGAATTCATGCCCAGTACCCGGTCATTGCTGAGAATTTCTTCCCGTTACTCGGTCATTTCTGAGATATCCAGCCGGTACTCGATTATTACCGAGAAATATTGCCTGGTACTAGGTCATTGCCGAGAATTCCCGCCCGGTACTCGGTATTTGCCGAGGATTCCTCACTCGGTACTCGGTCGTTTCTGAGTATTCCTTCCTAGTGCTTGGTCATTGTCGAGAATTCGTGCCTGGTACTCGGTCATTACCGAGAATTCCTGCGCGGTGCTCGGTCATTCCAAGAATTCCTGCCCGGTACTCGGTCAATACCAAAGATTCCTACCCAGCGTTTGGTCATTACCGAGAATTCCTGCATGGTACTCGGTCATTGCCGAGGATTCACCAGCCGGTACTCGATCATTGCTGAAAATTCCTCCCTGGTACTCGGTCATTGCCGTGATTTCATGCCCGGTACTCGGTCATAGCTGAGAATTCATGCCTAGTAATTGTTCGTTGCCAAGAATTCCTGCCCGGTACTTGGTCATTGCCGAGAATTTCTGTAAGTTACTCGGTCATTTCCGAGAACTCCATCTGGTACTCGATTATTACCGAGATTTCCTTCCTTGTACAAGGTCATTGCCGAGAATTCTCGCCCAGTACTCAGTCATTGACAAGGATTCCTCACACGGTACTCGGTGATTTCTAAGGATTCCTACCCGGTTCTTCGTCATTGTCGAGTATTCGTGCCCGGTACTCGGTCATTGTAAAGAATTCCTACCCAGTGTTCGGTCATTGCCGAGGATTCCTCACCTAATGCTCGGTCGTTTCAGAGAATTCCAACCTGGTACTCAGTCATTGCGGAGAATTCCTGCCTGGTACTCGGTTATTGCCGAGGATTCACCAGGCGGTACTCTATCATTGCTGAGAATTTCTACCTAGTACTCGGTCATTACCGTGAATTCATGCCCGGTTCTCGGTCATAGCTAAGAATTCCTGCCCAGTACTCATTCATTGCCAAGAATTCATGCCCGGTACTTGGTCATTGTCGAGAATTTCTGCAAGTTACTCAGTCATTTCCGAGAACTCCATCCGGTACTCGATTATTACTGAGAATTCCTTCCTTGTACTAGGTCATTGCCGAGAATTCTCGCCCAGTACTCAGTCTTTGCCAAGGATTCCTCACCCGGTACTCGGTCATTTCTAAGGATTCGTACCCGGTGCTTGGTCATTGTCGAGAATTCCTGCCTGGTACTTGGTCATTGTAAAGAATTCCTACCCAGTACTCGGTCATTACCGAGGATTCCTCACCTAATGCTCGGTCGTTTCTGAGAATTCCAACCTGGTACTCAGTCATTGCCGAGAATTCCTGCTTGGTACTCGGTCGTTTCTGAGGATTCCTACTCGGACCTTGGTCATTGTCGAGAATTCGTGCCTGGTACTCTGTCATTGATAATTATTCCTACCCCGTACTCTGTCATTGTAAAGAATTCCTACCCTGTACTCGGTCATTGCCAAAGATTCCTCGCCTGATGCTCGGTCGTTTTTAGGAATTCGAACTCGGTACTCAGTTAATTGCAGAGAATTCTTGCATGGTACTCGGTCATTGCCGAGAATTTCTGCGCGGTGCTCGGTCATTGCCAAGAGTTCCTTCCCGGTACTTGGTCAATGCCAAGGATTCCTACCCGGTGTTCGGTCATTGCTGAGAATTCCTGCATGGTACTCAGTCATTGCCTAGGATTCACCGGCCGGTACTCGATCATTGTTGAGAATTCCTGCTTGGTACTCGGTCATTGTCGTGACATCCTGCCCAATAATCAGTCATAGCTGAGAATTCCTGCCCTGCATTCGTTCATTGCCAAGAATTCCTACCCTGTACTCGGTCATTGCCGAGAATTCCTGCCTGGTACTCGGTCATTGTCGAGAATTCCTACCCGGTACTCGGTCATTGCTAAGAATTCGTGCCTGGTACTCGGTCATAGCCATGGATTCCTACCCGGTGTTCGGCCATTGCTAAGAATTCCTGCCCGGTACTCGGTCATTGCCAAGAATTCATGCCTGGTACTTGGTCATTACCGAGAATTTCTGCCCGTTACTCCTTAATTTCCATGGATTCCTACCCGGTGTTCGACCATTGCCAAGAATTCCTGCCCGGTACTCGGTCATTGCCGAGGATTCACCAGCCAGTACTCGATCATTGTTGAGAATTCTAGCCCGGTACTCGGTTATTGCCGAGAATTTCTGCCCGTTACTCGGTCATTTCCGAGATATCCAGCCGGTACTTGATTATTACCGAGAAATATTGCCTGGTACTAGGTCATTGCCGAGAATTCCCGCCCAGTACTCAGTATTTGCTGAGGATTTGTCGAGAATTCCTGCCCGATACTCGGTCATTGTAAAGAATTCCTACACAGTACTCGGTCATTGTCGAGGATTCCTCACCTAATGCTCGGTCGTTTCAGAGAATTTTAGCCTGGTACTTAGTCATTGCCGAGAATTCCTGCCTGGTACTTGGTCATTGCCGAGGATTCACCTGCCGGTACTCGATCATTGCTGAGAATTCCTGCCTGGTACTCCATCATTGCCGTGAATTCATGCCTGGTACTCGGTCATAGCTGAGAATTCCTGCCCTGTACTCGTTCATTGCCAAGAATTCATGTCCGGTACTTGGTCATTGCAGAGAATTTCTGCAAGTTACTCGGTCATTTCCGACAACTCCATCCGGTACTCGATTATTACTGAGAATTCCTTCCTTGTACTAGGTCATTGCCAAGAATTCTCGCCCAGTACTCAGTCTTTGCCAAGGATTCCTCACCCGGTACTCGGTCGTTTCTAAGGATTCCTACCCGGTGCTTGGTCATTGTCGAGAATTCCTGCCTGGTACTCGGTCATTTCTAAGAATTCCTACCCAGTACTCGATCATTGTCGAGGATTCCTCACCTAATGCTCCGTCGTTTCTGAGAATTCCAACCTGGTACTCAGTCATTGCCGAGAATTCCTGCCTGGTACTCGGTCATTGCCAAGAATTCCTATGCGGTGATCAATTATTACCCAGAATTATTTCCTTGTACTAGGTCATTGCCTAGAATTCTCACCCGGTACTCAGTCATTGCCAAGGATTCCTCAAGCCGTATTTGGTCGTTTCTAAGTATTCCTACTCGGTGCTTGGTCATTGCCGAGAATACTCGGTCATTGCCGAGAATTCCTACCCGGTACTCTGTCATTGCCAAGAATTCCTGACTGGTACTCGGTCATTGCCTTGGATTCCTACCCAGTGTTCGGCCATTGCTGAGTATTCCTGCCCGGTACTCGGTCATTGCTGAGAATTCCTGCCCGGTACTCGTTCCTTGCCAAGAATTCCTGCCTGGTACTTGGTCATTGCAGAGAATTTCTACCCGTTACTCGGTTATTGCCATGGATTCCTACCCGGTGTTCGGTCATTGCCGAGAATTCCTGCCTGGTACTCGGTCATTGCCAAGGATTCACCAGCCGGTACTCGATCATTGCTAAGAATTCCTGCCCGGTACTCGGTCATTACCGAGAATTTCTGCCCGTTACTCGGTCATTTCTGAGATATCCAGACGGTAGTCGATTATTACCAAGAAATAATGCCTGGTACTAGGTCATTGCCGAGAATTCCCGCCTGGTACTCGGTATTTGCCAAGGATTCCACACTCGGTACTCGGTCGTTTCTGAGGATTCCTACCTGGTGCTTGTTTATTGTCGAGAATTCGTGCCTGGTACTCGGTCATTGCCAAGAATTCCTACCCGGTACTCTGTCATTGTAAAGAATTCCTACCCTGTACTCGGTCATTGCCGAAGATTCCTCACCTAATGCTCGGTCGTTTCCAAGAATTCTAACCCGGTACTCGATAATTGCAGAGAATTCCTGCATGGTACTCGGTCATTGCCGAGAATTCCTGCGCGGTGCTCGGTCATTGCTGAGAATTTCTGCGCGGTACTCGGTCATTGCCAAGAATTTCTACCCGGTGTTCGGTCATTGAAGAATTCCTGAATGGTACTCAGTCATTGCCAATGATTCACCGCCCGGTACTCGATCATTGCTGAGAATTCCTGCCTGGTACTCTGTCATTGCCGTGAATTCCTACCCGGTAATCGGTCATAGCTGAGAATTCCTGCCCGACACTCATTCATTGCCAAGAATTCCTACCCGGTACTTGGTCATTGCCGAGAATTTCTGCACGTTACTCGGTCATTTTCGAGAACTCTATCCGGTACTTGATTAGTACCGAGAATACCTTCCTTGTACTAGGTCATTGCCGAGAATTCTCGCCCAGTGCTCAGTCATTGCCAAGGATTCCTCAACAGGTACTCGATCGTTTTTAAGGATTCCTACCCAGTGCTAGGTCATTGTCAAGAATTCCTGCCCGATACTCGGTCATTGTAAAGAATTCCTACCCAGTACTCGATCATTGCCGAGGATTCCTCACCTAATGCTCAGTCGTTTCTGAGAATTCCTACCTGGTACTCAGTCATTGCCGAGAATTCATGCCTGGTACTCGGTCATTGCCAAGAATTCTTGTGCGGTGCTCGATTACTACCGAGAATTCTTTCCTTGTACTAGGTCATTGCCGAGAATTCTCGCCCGGTACTCAGTCATTGCCAAGAACTCCTACCCGGTACTCTGTCATTGTAAAGAATTCCTACCCTGTACTTGGTCATTGCCGAGAATTCCTGCCTGGTTCTCGGTCATTGCCGAGATATCCAGCCGGTACTCGATTATTAATGAAAAATATTGCCTGGTACTAGGTCATTGCCGAGAATTCCCTCCCGGTACTCGGTATTTGCAGAGGATTCCTCACTCGGTACTAAGTCGTTTATGAGGATTCCTACCAGGTGTTTGGTCATTGTCGAGAATTCGTGCCTGGTACTCGGTCATTGCCAAGAATTCCTACCCGGTACTCTGTCATCGTAAAGAATTCCTACCTTGTACTCGGTCAATGCCAAAGATTCCTCACCTGATGCTCGGTCATTTTTTGAGAATTCCAACCCGGCACTCGGTTCATTGCAGAGAATTCCTGCCTGGTACTCGGTCATTGCCAAGAATTCCTGCCTGGTAGTTGGTCATTGCCGTGAATTCATGCCCGGTACTCGGTCATAGCTGAGATTTCATGCCCAATACTCGTTCATTGCCAATAATTCCTGCCCGGTACTTGGTCATTGCCGAGAATTCATGCCTGGTACTCGGTCATTGTAAAGAATTCCAACCCAGTATTCGGTCATTGTCGAGGATTCCTCACCTAATGCTCAGTCGTTTCAGAGAATTCCAACCTGGTACTCGGTCATTGCCAAGAATTCCTGTGCGGTGGTCGATTATTGCCGAGAATTCTTTCCGTGAACTAGGTCATTACCAAAGAATTCTCACCCGGTACTCAGTCATTGGCAAGGATTCCTCACCCAGTATTTGGTCATTTCTAAGGATTCCTACCCGGTGCTTGGTCATTGACGAGAATTCCTACCTGGTACTCGGTCATTACCGAGAATTCTTACATGGTACTCGATCATTGCCAAGAATTCTTGCCCGGTACTCGGTCATTGCCATGGATTCCTACCCGGTGTTCGGCCATTGCTGAGTATTCCGGCCTGGTACTCGGTCATTGCTGAGAATTCATGCCCGGTACTCGTTCCTTGCCAAGAATTCGTGCCTGGTACTTGGTCATTGCCGAGAATTTCTGCCCGTTACTCGATAATTGCCATGGATTCCTACCCGGTGTTCGGTCAATGCCAAGAATTCTCAGCCGGTACTCGATCTTCGCTGAGAATTCATGCCCGGTACTCGGTCATTGCCGAGAATTTATGGCCGTTACTCAGTCGTTTCTGAGGATTCCTACCCGGTTATTGGTCATTGTCGAGAATTCGTGCCTGGTACTCGGTTATTGACAAGAATTCCTTCCCGGTACTCTGTCATTGTAAAGAATTCCTACCCTGTACTCTGTCATTGCCGAGAATTCCTGCTTGGTACTCGATCATTGCCGAGAAATCCTACTAGGTACTCGGTCATTGCCAAGAATCCCTGCCTGTACTCGGTCATTGCCTTTGATTCCTACCCGGTGTTTGGCCATTTCTGAGTATTCCTACCCGGTACTCGGTCATTGCTGAGAATTCCTGCCCGGTACTCGTTTCTTGCCAAGAATTCATGCCTCGTACTTGGTCATTGCCTAGAATTTATGCCCGTTACTAGGTCATTGCCATGGATTCCTACCCGGTGTTTGGTCATTGCCGTGAATTCCTGCCCGGTACTCGGTCATTGCCGAGGATTCACCATCCGGTACTCGATCATTGTTGAGAATTCCTGCCCGGTACCCGGTCATTGCCGAGAATTTCTTCCCCTTACTCGGTCATTTCCTAGATATCCAGCCGGTACTCGATTATTACCGAGAAATATTGCCTGGTACTAGGTCATTGCCGAGAATTCCCGCCCGGTACTCGGTATTTGCCAAGGATTCCTCACTCGGTACTCGGTCGTTTCTGAGTATTCCTTCCCAGTGCTTGGTCATTGTCGAGAATTCGTGCCTGGTACTCGGTCATTACCGAGAATTCCTGCACGGTGCTCGGTCATTCCAAGAATTCCTGCCCGGTACTCGGTCAATACCAAAGATTCCTACCCAGCGTTTGGTCATTACCGAGAATTCCTGCATGGTACTCGGTCATTGCCGAGGATTCACCAGCCGGTACTCGATCATTGCTGAAAATTCCTCCCTGGTACTCGGTCATTGCCGTGAATTCATGCCCGATACTCGGTCATAGCTGAGAATTCATGCCTAGTACTTGTTTGTTGCCAAAAATTCCTGCCCGGTACTTGGTCATTGCCGAGAATTTCTGTAAGTTACTCGGTCATTTCCGAGAACTCCATCTGGTACTCGATTATTACCGAGATTTCCTTCCTTGTACAAGGTCATTGCCGAGAATTCTCGCCCAGTACTCAGTCATTGACAAGGATTCCTCACCCGGTACTCGGTGATTTCTAAGGATTCCTACCCGGTTCTTCGTCATTGTCGAGTATTCATGCCCGGTACTCGGTCATTGTAAAGAATTCCTACCCAGTGCTCGGTCATTGCCGAGGATTCCTCACCTAATGCTCGGTCGTTTCAGAGAATTCCAACCTGGTACTCAGTCATTGCGGAGAATTCCTGCCTGGTACTCAGTTATTGCCGAGGATTCACCAGGCGGTACTCTATCATTGCTGAGAATTCCTACCTAGTACTCGGTCATTACCGTGAATTCATGCCCGGTTCTCAGTCATAGCTAAGAATTCCTGCCCAGTACTCGTTCTTTGCCAAGAATTCATGCCCGGTACTTGGTCATTGCCGAGAATTTCTGCAAGTTACTCGGTCATTTCCGAGAACTCCATCCGGTACTCGATTATTACTGAGAATTCCTTCCTTGTACTAGGTCATTGCCGAGAATTCTCGCCCAGTACTCAGTCTTTGCCAAGGATTCCTCACGCGGTACTCGGTCGTTTCTAAGGATTCCTACCCGGTGCTTGGTCATTGTCGAGAATTCCTGCCTGGTACTCGGTCATTGCCAAGAATTCATGTGCGGTGCTCGATTACTACCGAGAATTCTCCGAGGATTCCTCACTCCGAGAATTCTTCGAGGATTCCTCACTCCGAGGATTAATCACTCGAGAATTCCTGCCTGGTACTCGGTCATTGCCAAGAATTCATGTGCGGTGCTCGATTACTACCGAGGATTCCTCACTCGGTACTCGGTCGTTTATGAGTATTCCTACCCGGTGCTTGGTCATTGTCGAGAATTTGTGCCTGGTACTCGGTCATTGCAAAGAATTCCTACCCGGTACTCTGTCATCGTAAAGAATTCCTACCCTGTACTCGGTCAATGCCAAAGATTCCTCACCTGATGCTAGGTCCTTTTCGAGAATTCTAACCCGGCACTCGGTTCATTGCAGAGAATTCCTTCCCGGTACTCGGTCAATGCTGAGAATTCGTGCCTGGTACTCGGTCATTGCCATGAATTCATGCCCGGTACTCGGTCATAGTTGAGAATTCATGCCCAATACTCATTTATTACCAAGAATTCCTGCCCGGTACATGGTCATTATCGTGAATTTCTGCAAGTTACTCGGTCATTTCCGAGAACTCCATTCTGTACTCGATTATTACCGAGAATTCCTTCCTTGTACTATGTCATTGCCGAGAATTCTCGTCTAGTACTCAGTTATTTCCATGGATTTCTCACCCAGTACTCAGTCGTTTCTAAGGATTCCTACCCGGTACTCGGTCATTACCGAAGATTCCTCACCTGATGCTCGGTCATTTCCGAGAATTCTAACCCGGTACTCGGTTCATTGCCAAGAATTCCTGCGAGGTGCTCGGTCATTGCAAAGAATTCCTTCCCGGTACTCGGTCAAGGCCAAGGATTCCTACCCGGTGTACGGTCATTGCCGAGAATTCCTGCATTGTACTCGGGCATTGCCGAGGATTTACCAGCCGGTACTCGATAATTGCTGAGAATTCCTGCCTGATACTCGGCCATTGCAGTGAATTCATGCCCGGTACTTGGTCATTGCCGAGAACTTTTGCACATTACTTGGTCATTTCTGAGAACTCCAGTTGGTACTCTATATTACCGAGAATTCGTTCCTTGTACTAGGTCATTGCCGAGAATTCTCGCCCGGTAGTCAGTCATTGCCAAGGATTCCTCACCTGGTACTCGGTCATTTCTAAGGATTCCTACCCGGTGCTTCATCATTGTCGAGAATTCCTGCCCGGTACTCGGTCATTGTAAAGAATTCCTACCCAGTACTCGATCATTGCCGAGGATTCCTCACCTAATGCTCCGTCGTTTCTAAGAATTCCAACCTGGTACTCAGTCATTGCCGAGAATTCCTGCCTGGTACTCGGTCATTGCCAAGAATTCCTATGCGGTGATCGATTATTACCGAGAATTATTTCCTTGTACTAGGTCATTGCCGAGAATTCTCACCCGGTACTGAGTCATTGCCAAGGATTCCTCACCCCGTATTTGGTCGTTTCTAAGTATTCCTACTCGGTACTCGGTCATTGCCATGGATTTCTCACCCAGTACTCAGTCGTTTCTAAGGATTCCTACCCCGTGCTTCGTCATTGTCGAGAATTCCTGCTCGGTACTCGGTCATTGTAAAGAATTCCTACCCAGTACTCGGTCATTGCCGAGGATTCCTCACCTAATGCTCGGTCGTTTCAGATAATTTTAACCTGGTACTCGGTCATTGCCAAGAATTTCTGTGCGGTGGTCGATTATTACCGAGAATTCTTTCCTTGAACTAGGTCATTGCCGAGAATTCTCACCCGGTACTCAGTCATTGCCAAGGATTTCTCACCCGGTATTGGGTTGTTTCTAAGGATTCCTACCCGGTGCTTGGTCATTGCCGAGAATTCCTACCTGGTACTCGGTCATTACCGAGAATTCCTACCTGGTACTCGGTCATTGCAAAGAATTCCTGCCTGGTTTGACCATTGCTGAGTATTTCGGCCCGGTACTCGGTAATTGCCAAGAATTCCTGCCTGGTACTTGGTCATTGCCGATAATTTCTGCCCGTTACTCGATCATTGCCATGGATTCCTACCCGGTGTTCGGTCAATGCCAGGAATTCTCAGCCGGAACGTGATCTTTGCTGAGAATTTTTGCCCGGTACTCGGTCATTGCTGAGAATTTCTGCCCGGTACTCGGTCATTGCCAAGAATTCTGCCCTGTACTCAGTCATTTCCATGAATTCCTACCCGGTCTTCTGCCATTGCTAAGTATTCCTGCCCTGTACTCAGTCATTGCTGAGAATTACTGCCAGGTACTCGTTCCTTGCCAAGAATTCCTGCCTGGTACTTGGTCATTGTCGAGAGTTTCTGCCCGTTACTTGGTCATTACTGAGAATTCCTGCCCGGTACTCGATCATTACCGAGAATTTCTGCCCGTTACTCGGTCATTTCTGAGATATCCAGCCGATACTCGATTATTACCAAGAAATATTGCCTGGTACTAGGTTATTGCTGAGAATTCCCGCCCGGTACTCGGTATTTTTCGAGGATTCTACACTCGGTACTCGGTCGTTTCTGAGGTTTCTTACCTGGTGCTTGGTCATTATCGAGAATTCGTGCGTGGTACTCGGTCATTGCTAAGAATTCCTACCCGGTACTCTGTCATTGTAAAGAATTCCTATCCTGTACTCGGTCATTGCCAAAGATTCCTCACCTGATTTCCAGGAATTCTAACCCGGTACTCGGTTAATTGCAGAGAATTCCTGTATGGTACTCGGTCATTGCCGAGAATTCGTTCGCGGTGCTCGGTCATTGCCAAGAATTCCTGCCCGGTACTTGGTTAATGCCAAGGATTCATACCCGGTGTTCGGTCATTGCCGAGAATTCCTGCATGGTACTCAGTCATTACCGAGGATTCACCGGCCGGTACTCGATCATTGCTTAGAATTCCTGCCTGGTACTCGGTCATTGCCCTGAATTCCTGCCCGGTAATTGGTCATAACTGAGAATTCCTGCCCGACACTCATTCATTGCCAAGAATTCCTACCATGTACTCGGTCATTGCCAAGAATTCCTGACTGGTACTCGGTCATTGCCGAGAATTCCTACCCGGTACTCGGTCATTGCCAAGAATTCCTGCCTGGTACTCGGTCATTGCCATGGATTCCTCACCTAATGCTTGGTCGTTTCTGAGAATTCCACCTTGGTACTCAGTCAATGCCGAGAATTCCTGTCTGGTACTCGGTCATTGCCAAGAATTGCTGTGCGGTGCTCGATTATTATCGAGAATTCTTTCCTTGTACTAGGTCATGCTGAGAATTCTCGCCCGATACTCAGTCATTGCCAAGGATTCCTCACCCGGTATTCAGTCGTTTCTAAGGATTCCTACCCGGTACTTTGACATTGTAAAGAATTCCTACCCTGTACTTGGTCATTGCCAAGAACTCCTGCCTGGTACTCGGTCATAGACGAGAATTCCTACCCAGTACTCGGTCATTACCAAGAAATCCTACCCGGTACTCTATCATTGTAAAGAATTCCTATCCTGTACTTGGTCATTGCCGAGAATTCCTGCATAGTACTCGGTCATTGCCGAGAAGTCCTACCCGTTACTCGGTCATTGCCAAGAATTCCTGCCCGGTACTCGGTCATTGCCATGGATTCCTACCCGGCGTTTGGCCATTGCTGAGTATTCCTGCCCAGTACTCGGTCATTGCTGAGAATTCCTGCCAGGTACTCGTTCCTTGCCAAGAATTCCTCCCTGGTACTTGGTCATTGCCGAGAATTTTTCCCCGTTACTCGGTCATTGCCATTGATTCCTACCCGGTGGTCGGTCGTTGCCGAGAATTCCTACCCGGTACTCTTTCATTGCAGAGGATTCACCAGCCGGTACTCGATCATTGCTAAGAATTCCTGCCCGGTAATCGGTCATTGCCGATAATTTCTGCCCGTTACTCGGTCATTTCTGAGATATCCTGCCGGTACTCGATTATTACCGAGAAATATTACCTGGTACTAGGTCATTGCCGAGAATTCCCGCCTGGTACTTGGTATTTACCGAGGATTCCTCACTCGGTACTCGGTCGTTTCTGAGGATTTCTACCCAGTGCTTGGTCATTGTCGAGAATTCGTGTCTGGTACTCGGTCATTGCCAAGAATTCCTACCAGAAACTCTATCATTGTAAAGAATTCCTACCCTGTACTCAGTCATTGCCGAAGATTCCTCACCTGATGCTTGGTCATTTCTGAGAATTCTAACCCGGTACTCGGTTCATTGCCAAGAATTCCTGCGCGGTGCTCGGTCATTGCCAAGAATTCCTGCCCGGTACTCGGTCAATTCCAAGGATTCCTACCCGGTGTTCGGTCATTACCGAGAATTCATGCATTGTACTCGGGCATTGCCGAGGATTTACCAGCCGGTACTTGATCATTGCTGTGAATTCCTCCTGATACTCGGCAATTGCTGTGAATTCCTGCCCGGTACTCGGTCATAGCTGAGAATTCCTGCCCGGTACTCATTCATTGCCACGAATTTCTGCCCGCTACTCGTTCATTGCCAAGAATTCCTGCCCGTTACTCGGTCATTTCTGAGAACTCCAGCTGGTACTCAATATTACCGAGAATTCCTTCCTTGTACTAGGTCATTGCCGAGAATTCTCTCCTGGTACTCAGTCATTGCCAAGGATTCCTCACCCGGTACTCGGTCATTTCTAAGGATTCCTACCCGGTGCTTCGTCATTGTCGAGAATTCCTGCCCGGTACTCGGTCATTGTAAAGAATTCCTACCCAGTACTTGATCATTGCCGAGGATTCCTCACCTAATGCTCCGTTGTTTCTGAGAATTCTAACCTAGTACTCAGTCATTGCCGAGAATTCCTGCCTGCTACTCGGTCATTGCCAAGAATTCCTATACGGTGGTCAATTATTACCGAGAATTATTTCCTTGTACTAGGTCATTGTCGAGAATTCTCACCTGGTACTCATTCATTGCCAAGGATTCCTCACCCCGTATTTGGTCGTTTCTAAGGATTCCTACTCGGTGCTTGGTCATTGCCAAGAATTCCTGACTGGTACTCGGTCATTGCCATGGATTCCTACCTAGTGTTCGGCCATTGCTGAGTATTCCTGCCCGGTACTCGGTCATTGCTGAGAATTCCTGCCCGGTACTCGTTCCTTGCCCAGAATTCATGCCTGGTACTTGGTCATTGCAGAGAATTTCTACCCGTTACTCGGTTATTGCCATGGATTCCTACCCGGTGCTCGGTCATTGCCAAGAATTCCTGCATGGTACTCAGTCATTGCCGAGAATTCACCAGCCGGTACTCGATCATTGCTAAGAATTCCTGCCCGGTACTTGGTCATTACCGAGAATTTCTGCCCGTTACTCAGTCATTTCTGAGATATCCAGCCAGTACTCGATTATTACCAAGAAATATTGCCTGGTACTAGGTCATTGCCGAGAATTCCCGCCCAGTACTCGGTATTTGCCGAGGATTCCACACTCGGTACTCCTGAATGGTACTCGGTCATTGCCAATGATTCACTGGCCGGTACTCGATCATTGCTGAGAGTTCCTGCCTGGTACTCGGTCATTGCCGTGAATTCCTGCCCGCTAATCGGTCATAGCTGAGAATTCCTGCCCGGCACTCGTTCATTGCCAAGAATTCCTACCCTTGTACTAGGTCATTGCCGAGAATTCTCGCCCAGTACTCAGTTATTGCCAAGGATTCCTTACCAGGTACTCGACCGTTTCTAAGGATTCCTACCCGGTGCTAGGTCATTGTCGAGAATTCCTGCATGGTACTCGGTCATTGCCAAGAATTCCTGCCTGGTACTCGGTCATTGCCGAGAATTCCTACCCGGTACTCGGTCATTGAAAAGAATTCCTGCCTGGTACTCGGTCATTGCCATGGATTCCTCACCTAATGCTTGGTCGTTTCTGAGAATTCCACCTGGGTACTCAGTCAATGCCGAGAATTCCTGTCTGGTACTCGGTCATTGACAAGAATTGCTGTGCGGTGCTCGATTACTACCGAGAATTTTTTCCTTGTACTAGATCATTGCCGAGAATTCTTTCCTTGTACTAGATCATTGCCGAGAATTCCTCCTGATACTCGGCAATTGCTGTGAATTCCTGCCCAGTACTCGGTCATAGCTTAGAATTCCTGCCCGGTACTCGTTCATTGCCAAGAATTTCTGCCCGGTACTCGTTCATTGCCAAGAATTCCTGCCCGTTACTCGGTCATTTCTGAGAACTCCAGCTGGTACTCAATATTACCGAGAATTCCTTCCTTGTACTAGGTCATTGCCGAGAATTCTCTCCTGGTACTCAGTCATTGCCAAGGATTCCTCACCCGGTACTCGGTCATTTCTAAGGATTCCTACCCGGTGCTTCGTCATTGTCGAGAATTCCTGCCCGGTACTCGGTCATTGTAAATAATTCCTACCTAGTACTCGATCATTGCCGAGGATTCGTCACCTAATGCTCGGTCATTTCTGAGAATTCCTACCTGGTACTCAGTCATTCCCGAGAATTCCTGCCTTGTACTTGGTCATTGCCAAGAATTCTTGTGCGGTGCTCGATTACTACCGAGAATTCTTTCCTTGTACTAGATCATTGCCGAGAATTCTTGCCTGATACTCAGTCATTGCCAAAGATTCCTCACCCAGTATTCAGTCGTCTCTAAGGATTCCTACCCGGTACTTTGTCATTGTAAAGAATTCCTATCATGTACTTGGTCATTGCCGAGAATTCCTGCCTGGTACTCGGTCATTGCCGAGAATTCCTACCCGGTACTCTGTCATTGGAAAGAATTCTTACCCTGTACTTGGTCATTGCCGAGAATTCCTGCCTGGTACTAGTTCGTTGCCGAGAATTCCCGCCTGGTACTCGGTATTTGCCGAAGATTCCTCACTCGGTACTCGGTTGTTTCTGAGGATTCCTACCCGGTGCTTGGTCATTGTCGAGAATTCGTGCCTGGTACTCGGTCATTGCCAAGAATTCCTACTCGGTACTCTGTCATCATAAAGAATTCGTACCCTGTACTCGGTCAATGCCAAAGATTCCTCACCTGATGCTCGGTCGTTTTCGAGAATTCCAACCCGGCACTCGGTTCATTGCAGAGAATTACTGCCTGGTACTCGGTCATTGCCGAGAATTCCTCCCTGCTACTCGGTCAATGCCAAGAATTCCTATACGGTGGTCAATTATTACCGAGAATTATTTCCTTGTACTAGGTCATTGTCGAGAATTCTCACCTGGTACTCATTCATTGCCAAGGATTCCTCACCCCGTATTTGGTCGTTTCTAAGGATTCCTACTTGGTGCTTGGTCATTGCCAAGAATTCCTGACTGGTACTCGGTCATTGCCATGGATTCCTACCCAGTGTTCGGCCATTGCTGAGTATTCCTGCCCTGTACTCGGTCATTGCTGAGAATTCCTGCCCGGTACTCGTTCCTTGCCCAGAATTCATGCCTGGTACTTGGTCATTGCAGAGAATTTCTACCCGTTACTCGGTTATTGCCATGGATTCCTACCCGGTGTTCGGTCATTGCCAAGAATTCCTGCATGGTACTCAGTCATTGCCGAGGATTCACCAGCCGGTACTCGATCATTGCTAAGAATTCCTGCCCGGTACTTGGTCATTACCGAGAATTTCTGCCCGTTACTCAGTCATTTCTGAGATATCCAGCCAGTACTCGATTATTACCAAGAAATATTGCCTGGTACTAGGTCATTGCCGAGAATTCCCGCCCAGTACTCGGTATTTGCCGAGGATTCCACACTCGGTACTCGGTCGTTTCTGAGGATTCCTACCCGGTGCTTGGTCATTGTCGAAAATTTGTGCCTGGTACTCGGTCATTGCTAATAATTCCTACCCGGTACTCTGTCATTGTAAAGAATTCCTACCATGTACTCGGTCATTGCCGAAGATTCCTCACCTGATGCTCCGTCCTTTCCAGGAATTCCAACCCGGTACTCGGTTAATTGCAGAGAATTCCTGCACTGTACTCGGTCATTGTCGAGAATTCCTGCGCGGTGCTCGGTCATTTCCGAGAATTCCTGCACGGTACTTGGTCATTGCCAAGAATTCCTACCCGGTGTTTGGTCATTGCAAAGAATTCCTGAATGGTACTCGGGCATTGCCAATGATTCACTGGCCGGTACTCGATCATTGCTGAGAGTTCCTGCCTGGTACTCGGTCATTGCCGTGAATTCCTGCCCGGTAATCGGTCATAGCTGAGAATTCCTGCCCGGCACTCGTTCATTGCCAAGAATTCCTACCCTTGTACTAGGTCATTGCCGAGAATTCTCGCCCAGTACTCAGTTATTGCCAAGGATTCCTTACCAGGTACTCGACCGTTTCTAAGGATTCCTACCCGGTGCTAGGTCATTGTCGAGAATTCCTGCATGGTACTCGGTCATTGCCAAGAATTCCTGCCTGGTACTCGGTCATTGCCGAGAATTCCTACCCGGTACTCGGTCATTGAAAAGAATTCCTGCCTGGTACTCGGTCATTGCCATGGATTCCTCACCTAATGCTTGGTCGTTTCTGAGAATTCCACCTTGGTACTCAGTCAATGCCGAGAATTCCTGTCTGGTACTCGGTCATTGACAAGAATTGCTGTGCGGTGCTCGATTACTACCGAGAATTTTTTCCTTGTACTAGATCATTGCCGAGAATTCTTTCCTTGTACTAGATCATTGCTGAGAATTCCTCCTGATACTCGGCAATTGCTGTGAATTCCTGCCCGGTACTCGGTCATAGTTTAGAATTCCTGCCCGGTACTCGTTCATTGCCAAGAATTTCTGCCCGGTACTCGTTCATTGCCAAGAATTCCTGCCCGTTACTCGGTCATTTCTGAGAACTCCAGCTGGTACTCAATATTACCGAGAATTCCTTCCTTGTACTAGGTCATTGCCGAGAATTCTCTCCTGGTACTCAGTCATTGCCAAGGATTCCTCACCCGGTACTCGGTCATTTCTAAGGATTCCTACCCGGTGCTTCGTCATTGTCGAGAATTCCTGCCCGGTACTCGGTCATTGTAAAGAATTCCTACCTCGTACTCGATCATTGCCGAGGATTCGTCACCTAATGCCCGGTCATTTCTGAGAATTCCTACCTGGTACTCAGTCATTCCCGAGAATTCCTGCCTTGTACTTGGTCATTGCCAAGAATTCTTGTGCGGTGCTCGATTACTACCGAGAATTCTTTCCTTGTACTAGATCATTGCCGAGAATTCTTGCCCGGTACTCAGTCATTGCCAAAGATTCCTCACCCAGTATTCAGTCGTCTCTAAGGATTCCTACCCGGTACTTTGTCATTGTAAAGAATTCCTATCATGTACTTGGTCATTGCCGAGAATTCCTGCCTGGTACTCGGTCATTGCCAAGAATTCCTACCCGGTACTCTGTCATTGGAAAGAATTCTTACCCTGTACTTGGTCATTGCCGAGAATTCCTGCCTGGTACTAGTTCGTTGCCGAGAATTCCCGCCTGGTACTCGGTATTTGCCGAGGATTCCTCACTCCGTACTCGGTTGTTTCTGAGGATTCCTACCCGGTGCTTGGTCATTGTCGAGAATTCGTGCCTGGTACTCGGTCATTGCCAAGAATTCCTACTCGGTACTCTGTCATCATAAAGAATTCGTACCCTGTACTCGGTCAATGCCAAAGATTCCTCACCTGATGCTCGGTCGTTTTCGAGAATTCCAACCCGGTACTCGGTTCATTGCAGAGAATTACTGCCTGGTACTCGGTCATTGCCGAGAATTCCTGCCTGGTACTCGGTCATTGCCATGAATTCATGCTCGGTACTCGGTCATAGCTGAGAATTCATGCCCAATACTCGTTCATTACCAAGAATTCCTGCCCGGTACTTGGCATTGCCAAGAATTTCTGCAAGTTACTCGGTCATTTACGCGAACTCCATTCGGTACTCGATTATTACGGAGAATTCCTTCCCTGTACTAGGTCATTGCCGAGAATTCATGCTCGGTACTCGGTCATTGTAAAGAATTCCTATCCAGTGCTCGGTCATTGCCAAGGATTCCTCACCTAATGCTCAGTCGTTTCAGAGAAATCCAACCTGGTACTCGGTCATTGCCAAGAATTCCTGTGCGGTGGTCGATTATTACCGAGAATTCTTTCCGTGTACGAGGTCATTGCCGAGAGTTTTCACCCGGTACTCAGTTATTGCCAAGGATTCCTCACCCGGTATTTGGTCATTTCTAAGGATTCCTACCCGGTGCTCGGTCATTGACGAGAATTCCTACTTGGTACTCGGTCATTACCGAGAATTCTTACCTGGTACTCGGTCATTGCCAAGAATTCCTGCCCGGTACTCGGTCATTACCATGGATACCTACCCGGTGTTTGGCCATTGCTGAGTATTCCGGCCCGGTACTCGGTTATTGCTGAATATTCCTGCCCGGTACTCGTTCCTTGCCAAGAATTTGTGCCTGGTACTTGATCATTGCCGAGAATTTCTGCCCATTACTCGATCATTGCCATGGATTTCTACCCGGTGTTCGGTCAATGTCAAGATTTCTCAGCCGGTACTCGATCTTTGCTGAGAATTCGTGCCCGATACTCGGTCATTGCCGAGAATTTCTGCCCGTTACTCGGTCGTTTCTGAGGATTCCTACCCGGTGATTGGTCATTGTCAAGAATTCGTGCCTGATACTCGGTTATTGACAAGAATTCCTTCCCGGTACTCTGTCATTGTAAAGAATTCCTACCCTGTACTCGGTCATTGCCGAGAATTCCTGCCTGGTACTCGGTCATTACCGAGAAATCCTACTGGGTACTCGATGATTGCCCAGAATCCCTGCCCGTTACTCGGTCATTTCTAAGATATCCAGCCGGTACTCGATTATTACCAAGAAATATTACCTGGTACTAAGTCATTGCCGAGAATTCCTGCTCGGTACTCGGTATTTGCCGAGGATTCCACACTCGGTACTCCATCATTTCTGAGGATTCCTACCCGGTGCTTGGTCATTGTCGATAATTCATGCCTGGTACTCGGTCATTGCCAACAATTCCCACCCGGTACTCTGTAATTGTAAAGAATTCCTACCCTGTACTCGGTCATTACCGAAGATTCCTCACCTGATGCTCGGTCGTTTCCAGGAATTCCAATCCGTTACTCTGTTAATTACAGAGAATTCCTGCATGGTACTCGGTCATTGCCGAAAATTCCTACGCGGTGCTCGGTCATTGCCAAGAATTCCTGCCCGGTACTTGGTCAATGCCAAGGATTCCTACCCGGTATTCGGTCACTGCCGAGAATTCCTGCATGGTACTTAGTCATTGCCGAGGATTCACCGGCCGGTACTCGATCATTGCTGAGAATTCCTGCCTGGTACTCGAACATTGCCGTGAATTCCTGCCCGGTAATCTGTCACAGCTGAGAATTCCTGCCCGACACTTGTTCATTGCCAAGAATTCCTACCCTGTACTCGGTCATTGCCAAGAATTCCTGCCTGGTACTCGGTCATTGCCGAGAATTCCTACCCGGTACTCGGTCATTGCCAAGAATTCATGCCTGGTACTCAGCCATTGCCATGGATTCCTACCCGGTGTTCAGCCATTGCTGAGTATTCATGCCCGGTACTGGGTCATTGCTGAGAATTCCTGCCCGGTACTCGTTTCTTGCCAAGAATTCCTACCTGGTACTTGGTCATTACCGAGAATTTCTGCCCGTTACTCGTTAATTTCCATGAATTCCTACCAGGTGTTCGGCCGTGCCGAGAATTCCTGCCCGGTACTCTGTCATTGCCGAGAATTTCTGCCTGTTACTCGGTCATTTCCGAGATATCCAGCCGGTACTCGATTATTAAAGAGAAATATTGCCTGGAACTAGGTCATTGCCGAGAATTCCTGCCCGGTACTCGGTATTTGCCGAGGATTCCTCACTTGGTACTCGGTCGTTTCTGAGGATTCCTTCCCAGTACTTGGTCATTGTCAAGAATTCGTGCCTGGTACTTAGTCATTGCCAAGAATTCCTACCTGGTACTCTGTCATTGTAAAGAATTCCTACCCTGTACTCGGTCATTGCCAAGAATACCTGCCTGGTACTCGGTCATTGCCGAGATAACCAGCCGGTACTCGATTATTACCAAGAAATATTGCGTGGTACTAGGTCATTGCCAAGAATTTCTACGCGGTGCTCAGTCATTTCCAAGAATTCCTGCCCGGTACTCGGTCAATGCCATCTGGTACTCGATTATTACCGAGAATTCTTTCATTGTACTAGGTCATTGCCGAGAATTCTCACCCAGTACTCAGTCATTGCCAAGAATTCCTCACCCGGTACTCGGTCGTTTCTAAAGATTCCTACCCGGTGCTTGGTCATTGTCGAGAATTCCTGCCCGGTACTCGGTCATTGTAAAGAATTCCTACCCAGTACTCGGTCATTGCCAAGGATTCCTCACCTAATGCTTGGTCATTTCTGAGAATTCCAACATGGTACTTAGTCATTGCCGAGAATTCCTGTCTGGTACTCGGTCATTGCCAAGAATTCCTGTGCGGTGCTAGATTATTATCGAGAATTCTTTCCTTGTACTAGGTCATTGCCGAGAATTCTTGCCCGGTACTCGGTATTTGCCGAGGATTCCTCACTTGGTACTCGGTCGTTTCTGAGGATTCCTTCCCGGTACTTGGTCATTGTCGAGAATTCGTGCCTGGTACTCTGTCATTGTAAAGAATTCCTACCCTGTACTCGGTCATTGCCAAGAATACCTGCCTGGTACTCGGTCATTGCCGAGATATCCAGCCGGTACTCGATTATTACCTAGAAATATTGCGTGGTACTAGGTCATTGCCGAGAATTTCTGCGCGGTGCTCAGTCATTTCCAAGAATTCCTGCCCGGTACTCGGTCAATGCCAAGGATTCCTACCCGGTGGTCGGTCATTGCCGAGAATACCTGCATGGTACTCGGTCATTGCCGAGGATTCAGCAGCCGGCACTCGATCATTGCTGAGAATTCCTGCATGGTACTCGGTCATTGCCGTGAATTCCTGCCCGGTACTCGGTCATAGCTGAGAATTCCTGCCTTGTACTCGTTCATTGCCAAGAATTCATGTCCGGTACTTGGTCATTGCCGATAATTTCTGCACGTTACTCGGTCATTTCCGAGAACTCCATCTGGTACTCGATTATTACCGAGAATACCTTCATTGTACTAGGTCATTGCCGAGAATTCTCACCCAGTACTCAGTCATTGCCGAGGATTCCTCACCCGGTACTCGGTCATTGTAAAGAATTCCTACCCAGTACTCGGTCATTGCCAAGGATTCCTCACCTAATGCTTGGTCGTTTCTGAGAATTCCTACCTGGTACTCAGTCATTGCCGAGAATTCCTGCCTGGTACTCGGTCATTGCCAAGAATTCTTGTGCGGTGCTCGATTACTACCGAGAATTCTTTCCTTGTACTAGGTCATTGCCGAGAATTCTCGCCCGGTACTCAGTCATTGCCAAGAACTCCTACCCGGTACTCTGTCACTGTAAAGAATTCCTGCCTGGTTCTCGGTCATTGCCGAGATATCCAGCCGGTACTCGAGTATTAATGAAAAATATTGCCTGGTACTAGGTCATTGCCGAGAATTCCCTCCCGGTAGTCGGTATTTGCAGAGGATTCCTCACTCGGTACTAGGTCGTTTATGAGGATTCATACCCGCTGCTTGGTCATTGTCGAGAATTCGTGCCTGGTACTCGGTCATTGCCAAGAATTCCTACCCGGTACTCTGTCATCGTAAAGAATTCCTACCTTGTACTCGGTCAATGCCAAAGATTCCTCACCTGATGCTAGGGCATTTTTGAGAATTCCAACCCGGCACTCGGTTCATTGCAGAGAATTCCTGCCTGGTACTCGGTCATTGCCGAGAATTCCTGCATGGTAGTTGGTCATTGCCGTGAATTCATGCCCTGTACTCGGTCATAACTGAGATTTCATGCCCAATACTCATTCATCGCCAATAATTCCTGCCCGGTACTTGGTCATTGCCGAGAATTCATGCCTGGTACTCGGTCATTGTAAAGAATTCCAACCCAGTATTCGGTCATTGTCGAGGATTCCTCACCTAATGCTCAGTCGTTTCAGAGAATTCCAACCTGGTACTCGGTCATTGCCAAGAATTCCTATGCGGTGGTCGATTATTACCGAGAATTCTTTTCGTGAACTAGGTCATTACCGAGAATTCTCACCCGGTACTCAGTCATTGCCAAGGATTCCTCACCCGGTATTTAGTCATTTCTAAGGATTCCTACCCGGTGCTTGGTCATTGATGAGAATTCCTATCTGGTACTCGGTCATTACCGAGAATTCTTACATGGTACTCGGTCATTGCCAAGAATTCTTGCCCGGTACTCGGTCATTGCCATGGAATCCTACCCGGTGTTCGGCCATTGCTGAGTATTCCGGCCCGGTACTCGGTCATTGCTGAGAATTCATGCCCGGTACTCGTTCCTTGCCAAGAATTCGTGCATGGTACTTGGTCATTGCCGAGAATTTCTGCCCGTTACTCGATAATTTCCATGGATTCCTACCCGGTGTTCGGTCAATGCCAAGAATTCCCAGCCGGTACTCGATCTTCGCTGAGAATTCATGCCCGGTACTCGGTCATTGCCGAGATTTTATGGCCGTTACTCAGTCGTTTCTGAGGATTCCTACCCGGTTATTGGTCATTGTCGAGAATTCGTGCCTGGTACTCGGTTATTGACAAGAATTCGTTCCCGGTACTCTGTCATTGTAAAGAATTCCTACCCTGTACTCTGTCATTGCCGAGAATTCCTGCTTGGTACTCGATCATTGCCGAGAAATCCTACTGGGTACTCGGTCATTGCCAAGAATCCCTGCCTTTACTCGGTCATTGCCTTGGATTCCTACCCGGTGTTTGGCCATTTCTGAGTATTCATGCCCAGTACTCGGTCATTGCTGAGAATTCCTGCCCGGTACTCGTTTCTTGCCAAGAATTCCTGCCTCGTACTTGGTTATTGCCTAGAATTTCTGCCCGTTACTGGGTCATTGCCATGGATTCCTACCCGGTGTTCGGTCATTGCCGTGAATTCCTGCCCGGTACTCGGTCATTGCCGAGGATTCACCATCCGGTACTCGATCATTGATGAGAATTCCTGCCCGGTACCCGGTCATTGCCGAGAATTTCTTTCCGTTACTCGGTCATTTCCGAGATATCCAGCCGGTACTCGATTATTACCGAGAAATATTGCCTGGTACTACGTCATTGCCGAGAATTCCCGCCCGGTACTCGGTATTTGCCGAGGATTCCTCACTCGGTACTCGGTCGTTTCTGAGTATTCCTTCCCAGTGCTTGGTCATTGTCGAGAATTCGTGCCTGGTACTCGGTCATTACCGAGAATTCCAGTGCGGTGCTCGGTCATTCCAAGAATTCCTGCCCGGTACTCGGACAATACCATAGATTCCTACTCCATCTGGTACTCGATTATTACCGAGATTTCCTTCCTTGTACAAGGTCATTGCCGAGAATTCTCGCCCAGTACTCAGTCATTGACAAGGATTCCTCACCCGGTACTTGGTGATTTCTAAGGATTCCTACCCGGTTCTTTGTCATTGTCGAGTATTCATGCCCGGTACTCGGTCATTGTAAAGAATTCCTACCCAGTGCTCGGTCATTGCCGAGGATTCCTCACCTAATGCTCGGTCGTTTCAGAGAATTCCAACCTGGTACTCAGTCATTGCGGAGAATTCATGCCTGGTACTCGGTTATTGCCGAGGATTCACCAGGCGGTACTCTATCATTGCTGAGAATTCCTACCTAGTACTCGGTCATTACCGTGAATTCATGCCCGGTTCTCGGTCATAGCTAAGAATTCCTGCCGAGTACTCGTTCATTGCCAAGAATTCATGCCCGGTACTTGGTCATTGTCGAGAATTTCTGCAAGTTACTCAGTCATTTCCGAGAACTCCATCCGGTACTCGATTATTACTGAGAATTCCTTCCTTGTACTAGCTCATTTCCAAGAATTCTCGCCCAGTACTCAGTCATTGCCAAGGATTCCTCTCCTGGTACTCGGTCGTTTCTAAGGATTCCTACCCGGTGCTTGGTCATTGTCGAGAATTCCTGCCCGATACTCGGTCATTGTAAAGAATTCCTACACAGTACTCGGTCATTGTCGAGGATTCCTCACCTGATGCTCGGTCGTTTCAGAGAATTTTAACCTGGTACTCAGTCATTGCCAAGAATTCCTGCCTGGTACTCGGTCATTGCCGAGGATTCACCTGTCGGTACTCGATCATTGCTGAGAATTCCTGCCTGGTACTCGGTCATTGCCGTGAATTCATGCTTGGTACTCGGTCATAGCTGAGAATTCCTGCCCAGTACTCGTTCATTGCCAAGAATTCATGTCCGGTACTTAGTCATTGCCGAGAATTTCTGCAAGTTACTCGGTCATTTCCGAGAACTCCATCCGGTACTCCATTATTACTGAGAATTCCTTCCTTGTACTATTTCATTGCCGAGAATTCTCGCCCAGTACTCAGTCTTTGCCAAGGATTCCTCACCCGGTACTCGGTCGTTTCTAAGGATTCCTACCCGGTGCTTGGTCATTGTCGAGAATTCCTGCCTGGTACTTGGTCATTGTAAAGAATTCCTACCCAGTACTCGGTCATTGCCGAGGATTCCTCACCTAATGCTTGGTCGTTTCTGAGAATTCCAACCTGGTACTCAGTCATTGCCGAGAATTCCTGCCTGGTACTCGGTCATTGCCAAGAATTCATGTGCGGTGCTCGATTACTACCGAGAATTCTTTCCTTGTACTAGGTCATTGCCGAGAATTCTCGCCTGGTACTCAGTCATTTCCAAGGATTCCTCACCCGGTGTTCAGTCGTTTCTAAGGATTCCTACCCGGTACTTTGTCATTGTAAAGAATTCCTATCATGTACTTGGTCATTGCCGATAATTCCTGCCTGGTACTCGGTCATTCCCGAGAATTCCTACCCAGTACTCGGTCATTGCCAAGAATTCCTACCCGGTACTCTATCATTGTAAAAAATTCCTACCCTGTACTTGATCATTGCCGAGAATACCTGCCTGGTACTCGGTCATTGCCGAGATATCCGGCCGGTACTCGATTATTACCGAGAAATATTGCGTGGTACTAGGTCATTGCCGAGAATTCCCGCCTGGTACTCGGTATTTGCCGAGGATTCCTCACTCGGTACTCGATCGTTTATGAGTATTCCTACCCGGTGCTTGGTCATTGTCGAGAATTTGTGCCTGGTACTCGGTAATTGCCAAGAATTCCTACCCGGTACTCTGTCATCGTAAAGAATTCCTACCCTGTACTCGGTCAATGCCAAAGATTCCTCACCTGATGCTAGGTCCTTTTCGAGAATTCTAACCCGGCACTCGGTTCATTGCAGAGAATTCCTGCCCGGTACTCGGTCAATGCTGAGAATTCGTGCCTGGTACTCGGTCATTGCCATGAATTCATGCCCGGTACTCGGTCATAGTTGAGAATTCATGCCCAATACTCATTTATTGCCAAGAATTCCTGCCCGGTACATGGTCATTATCAAGAATTTCTGCAAGTTACTCGGTCATTTCCGAGAACTCCATTCTGTACTCGATTATTACCGAGAATTCCTTCCTTGTACTATGTCATTGCCGAGAATTCTCGCCTAGTACTCAGTTATTGCCATGGATTTCTCACCCAGTACTCAGTCGTTTCTAAGGATTCATACCCGGTACTCGGTCATTGCCGAAGATTCCTCACCTGATGCTCGGTCATTTCCGAGAATTTTAACCCGGTACTCGGTTCATTGCCAAGAATTCCTGCGCGGTGCTCGGTCATTGCCAAGAATTCCTTCCCGGTACTCGGTCAATGCCAAGGATTCCTACCCGGTGTACGGTCATTGCTGAGAATTCCTGCATTGTACTCGGGCATTGCCGAGGATTTACCAGCCGGTACTCGATAATTGCTGAGAATTCCTGCCTGATACTCGGCCATTGCTGTGAATTCATGCCCGGTACTTGGCCATTGCCGAGAACTTTTGCACATTACTTGGTCATTTCTGAGAACTCCAGTTGGTACTCTATATTACCGAGAATTTGTTCCTTGTACTAGGTCATTTCTGAGAATTCTTGCCCGGTAGTCAGTCATTGCCAAGGATTCCTCACCTGGTACTCGGTCATTTCTAAGGATTCATACCCGGTGCTTCGTCATGGTCGAGAATTCCTGCCCGGTACTCAGTCATTGTAAAGAATTCCTACCGAGTACTCGATCATTGCCGAGGATTCCTCACCTAATGCTCCATCGTTTCTAAGAATTCCAACCTGGTACTCAGTCATTGCCGAGAATTCCTGCCTGGTACTCGGTCATTGCCAAGAATTCCTATACGGTGATCGATTATTACCGAGAATTATTTCCTTGTACTAGGTCATTGCCAAGAATTCTCACCCGGTACTCAGTCATTGCCAAGGATTCCTCACCCCGTATTTGGTCGTTTCTAAGTATTCCTACTCGGTACTCAGTCATTGCCATGGATTTCTCACCCAGTACTCAGTCGTTTCTAAGGATTCCTACCCGGTGCTTCGTCATTGTCGAGAATTCCTGCTCGGTACTCGATCATTGTAAAGAATTCCTACCCAGTACTCGGTCATTGCCGAGGATTCCTCACCTAATGCTCGGTCGTTTCAGATAATTTTAACCTGGTACTCGGTCATTGCCAAGAATTTCTGTGCGGTGGTCGATTATTACCGAGAATTCTTTCCTTGAACTAGGTCATTGCCGAGAATTCTCACCCGGTACTCAGTCATTGCCAAGGATTTCTCACCCGTTATTGGGTTGTTTCTAAGGATTCCTACCCGGTGCTTGGTCATTGCCGAGAATTCCTACCTGGTACTCGGTCATTACCGAGAATTCCTACCTGGTACTCGATCATTGCAAAGAATTCCTGCCTGGTTTGACCATTGCTGAGTATTTCGGCCCGGTACTCGGTAATTGCCAAGAATTCCTGCCTAGTACTTGTTCATTGCCGATAATTTCTGCCCGTTACTCGATCATTGCCATGGATTCCTACCCGGTGTTCGGTCAATGCCAGGAATTCTCAGCCGGAACGTGATCTTTGCTGAGAATTTTTGCCCGGTACTCGGTCATTGCCGAGAATTTCTGCCCGGTACTCGGTCATTGCCGAGAATTCCTGCCCTGTACTCGGTCATTTCCATGAATTCCTACCCGGTCTTTGGCCATTGCTGAGTATTCCTGCCCTGTACTCAGTCATTGCTGAGATTTCCTGCCAGGTACTCGTTCCTTGCCAAGAATTCCTGCCTGGTACTTGGTCATTGCCAAGAGTTTCTGCCCGTTACTTGGTCATTACTGAGAATTCCTGCCCGGTACTCGATCATTACCGAGAATTTCCGCCCGTTACTCGGTCATTTCTGAGATATCCAGCCGATACTCGATTATTACCAAGAAATATTGCGTGGTACTAGGTTATTGCTGAGAATTCCCGCCCGGTACTCGGTATTTTTCGAGGATTCTACACTCGGTACTCGGTCGTTTCTGAGGTTTCTTACCTGGTGCTTGGTCATTGTCGAGAATTCGTGCGTGGTACTCGGTCATTGCTAAGAATTCCTACCCGGTACTTTGTCATTGTAAAAA
The DNA here is from genome assembly GCA_963667165.1 of Barbarea vulgaris. Lineage (NCBI taxonomy): Eukaryota > Viridiplantae > Streptophyta > Magnoliopsida > Brassicales > Brassicaceae > Barbarea > Barbarea vulgaris. The sequence continues at coordinate 9,744,794 of OY763888.1, read as the reverse complement.
ATTCCTACCCTGTACTCGGTCATTGCCAAAGATTCCTCACCTGATTTCCAGGAATTCCAACCCGGTACTCGGTTAATTGCAGAGAATTCCTTCGCGGTGCTCGGTCATTGCCAAGAATTCTTGCCCGGTACTTGGTTAATGCCAAGGATTCATACCCGGTGTTCGGTCATTGCCGAGAATTCCTGCATGGTACTCAGTCATTACCGAGGATTCACCGGCCGGTACTCGATCATTGCTTAGAATTCCTGCCAGGTACTCGGTCATTGCCGTGAATTCCTGCCCGGTAATTTGTCATAACTGAGAATTCCTGCCCGACACTCATTCATTGCCAAGAATTCCTACCATGTACTCGGTCATTGCCAAGAATTCCTGCCTGGTACTCGGTCATTGCCGAGAATTCCTACCCGGTACTCGGTCATTGCCATGGATTCCTCACCTAATGCTTGGTCGTTTCTGAGAATTCCACCTTGGTACTGAGTCAATGCCGAGAATTCCTGTCTGGTACTTGGTCATTGCCAAGAATTGCTGTGCGGTGCTCGATTATTATCGAGAATTCTTTCCTTGTACTAGGTCATGCTGAGAATTCTCGCCCGGTACTCAGACATTGCCAAGGATTCCTCACCCGGTATTCAGTCGTTTCTAAGGATTCCTACCCGGTACTTTGACATTGTAAAGAATTCCTACCCTGTACTTGGTCATTGCCAAGAATTCCTGCATGGTACTCGGTCATAGCCGAGAATTCCTACCCAGTACTCGGTCATGACCAAGAAATCCTACCCGGTACTCTGTCATTGTAAAGAATTCCTATCCTGTACTTGGTCATTGCCGAGAATTCCTGCATAGTACTCGGTCATTGCCGAGAAGTCCTACCCGTTACTCGGTCATTGCCAAGAATTCCTGCCCGGTACTCGGTCAATGCCATGGATTCCTCCCCGGTGTTCGGCCATTGCTGAGTATTCCTGCCCAGTACTCGGTCATTGCTAAGAAATCCTGCCAGGTACTCGTTCCTTGCCAAGAATTCCTCCCTGGTATTTGGTCATTGCCGAGAATTTTTCGCCGTTACTCGGTCATTGCCATTGATTCCTACCCGGTGGTTGGTCGTTGCCGAGAATTCCTACCCGGTACTCTTTCATTGCAGAGGATTCACCAGCCGGTACTCGATCATTGCTAAGAATTCCTGACCAAGTACCGGTCATTTCTGAGATATCCAGCCGGTACTCGATTATTACCGAGAAATATTTCCTGGTACTAGGTCATTGCCGAGAATTCCCGCCCGGTACTCGGTATTTGCCGAGGATTCCTCACTCGGTACTCGGTCGTTTCTGAGGATTTCTACCCAGTGCTTGGTCATTGTCGAGAATTCGTGTCTGGTACTCGGTCATTGCCAAGAATTCCTACCAGAAACTCTATCATTGTATAGAATTCCTGCTCTGTACTCGGTCATTGCCGAAGATTCCTCACCTGATGCTTGGTCAATTCTAAGAATTCTAACCCGGTACTCGGTTCATTGCCAAGAATTCCTGCGCGGTGCTCGGTCATTGCCAAGAATTCCTGCCCGGTACTCGGTCAATTCCAAGGATTCCTACCCGATGTTCGGTCATTGCCGAGAATTCCTGCATTGTACTCGGGCATTGCCGAGGATTTACCAGCCGGTACTCGATCATTGCTGAGAATTCCTCCTGATACTCGGCAATTGCTGTGAATTCCTGCCCGGTACTCGGTCATAGCTGAGAATTCCTGCCCGGTACTCGTTCATTGCCAAGAATTTCTGCCCGGTACTCGTTCATTGCCAAGAATTCCTGCCCGTTACTCGGTCATTTCTGAGAACTCCAGCTGGTACTCAATATTACCGAGAATTCCTTCCTTGTACTAGGTTATTGCCGAGAATTCTCTCCTGGTACTTAGTCATTGCCAAGGATTTCTCACCCGGTACTCGGTCATTTCTAAGGATTCCTACCCGGTGCTTCGTCATTGTCGAGAATTCCTGCCCAGTACTCGGTCATTGTAAAGAATTCCTACCCAGTACTTGATCATTGCCGAGGATTCCTCACCTAATGCTCCGTCGTTTCTGAGAATTCTAACCTAGTACTCAGTCATTCCCGAGAATTCCTGCCTGCTACTCGGTCATTGCCAAGAATTCCTATACGGTGGTCAATTATTACCGAGAATTATTTCCTTGTACTAGGTCATTGCCGAGAATTCTCACCTGGTACTCATTCATTGCCAAGGATTCCTCACCCCATATTTGGTCGTTTCTAAGGATTCCTACTCGGTGCTTGGTCATTGCCAAGAATTCCTACCCGGTACTCGGTCATTGCGAAGAATTCCTGACTGGTACTCGGTCATTGCCATGGATTCCTACCCAGTGTTCGGCCATTGCTGAGTATTCCTGCCCGGTACTCGGTCATTGCTGAGAATTCTTGCCCGGTACTCGTTCCTTGCCAAGAATTCATGCCTGGTACTTGGTCATTGCAGAGAATTTCTACCCGTTACTCGGTTATTGCCATGGATTCCTACCCGGTGTTCGGTCATTGCCAAGAATTCCTGCATGGTACTCGGTCATTGCCGAGGATTCACCAGCCGGTACTCGATCATTGCTAAGAATTCCTGCCCGGTACTTGGTCATTACCGAGAATTTCTGCCCGTTACTCGGTCATTTCTGAGATATCCAGCCGGTACTCGATTATTACCAAGAAATATTGCCTGGTACTAGGTCATTGCCGAGAATTCCCGCCCGGTACTCGGTATTTGCCGAGGATTCCACACTCGGTACTCGGTCGTTTCTGAGGATTCCTACCCGGTGCTTGGTCATTGTCGAAAATTCGTGCCTGGTACTCGGTCATTGCCAATAATACCTACCCGGTACTCTGTCATTGTAAAGAATTCCTACCCTGTACTCGGTCATTGCCGAAGATTCCTCACCTGATGCTCCGTCGTTTCCAGAAATTCCAACCCGGTACTCGGTTAATTGCAGAGAATTCCTGCACTGTACTCGGTCATTGCCGAGAATTCCTGCGCGGTGCTCGGTTATTGCCGAGAATTCCTGCACGGTACTTGGTCATTGCCAAGAATTCCTACCCGGTGTTTGGTCATTGCCAAGAATTCCTGAATGGTACTCGGTCATTGCCAATGATTCACTGGCCGGTACTCGATCATTGCTGAGAATTCCTGCCTGGTACTCGGTCATTGCCGTGACTTCCTGCCCGGTAATCGGTCATAGCTGAGAATTCCTGCCCGGCACTCGTTCATTGCCAAGAATTCCTACCCTTGTACTAGCTCATTGCCGAGAATTCTCGCCCAGTACTCATTTATTGCCAAGGATTCCTCACCAGGTACTCGACCGTTTCTAAGGATTCCTACCCGGTGCTAGGTCATTGTCGAGAATTCCTGCCTGGTACTCGGTCATTGCCAAGAATTCCTGCCTGGTACTCGGTCATTGCCGAGAATTCCTACCCGGTACTCGGTCATTGCCAAGAATTCCTGCCTGGTACTTGGTCATTGCCATGGATTCCTAACCTAATGCTTGGTCGTTTCTGAGAATTCCACCTTGGTACTCAGTCAATGCCGAGAATTCCTGTCTGGTACTCGGTCATTGCCAAGAATTGCTGTGCGGTGCTCCATTATTATCGAGAATTCTTTCCTTGTACTAGGTCATGCTGAGAATCCTCGCCCGGTACTCAGTCATTGCAAGGATTCCTCGCCTGGTATTCAGTCGTTTCTAAGGATTCCTACCCGGTACTTTGACATTGTAAAGAATTCCTACCCTGTACTTGGTCATTGCCAAGAATTCCTGCCTGGTACTCGGTCATAGCCGAGAATTCCTACCCAGTACTCGGTCATTACCAAGAAATCCTACCCGGTACTCTGTCATTGTAAAGAATTCCTATCCTGTACTTGGTCATTGCCGAGAATTCCCGCATAGTACTCGGTCATTGCCGAGAAGTCCTACCCGTTACTCGGTCATTGCCAAGAATTCCTGCCCGGTACTCGGTCATTGCCATGGATTCCTACCCGGTGTTCGGCCATTGCTGAGTATTCCTGCCCAGAACTCGGTCATTGCTGAGAATTCGTGCCAGGTACGCGTTCCTTGCCAAGAATTCCTCCCTGATACTTGGTCATTGCCGAGAATTTTTCCCCGTTACTCGGTCATTGCCATTGATTCCTACCCGGTGATCGGTCGTTGCCAAGAATTCCTACCCGGTACTCTTTCATTGCAGAGGATTCACCAGCCGGTACTCGATCATTGCTAAGAATTCCTGCCCGGTAATCAGTCATTGCCGATAATTTATGCCCGTTACTCGGTCATTTCTGAGATATCCAGCCGGTACTCAATTATTACCGAGAAATATTACCTGGTACTACGTAATTGCCGAGAATTCCCGCCCGGTACTCGGTATTTGCCGAGGATTCCTCACTCGGTACTCGGTCATTTCTGAGGATTTCTACCCAGTGCTTGGTCATTATCGAGAATTCGTGTCTGGTACTCGGTCATTGCCAAGAATTCCTACCCGAAACTCTACCATTGTAAAGAATTCCTACCCTGTACTCGGTCATTGCCGAAGATTCCTCACCTGATGCTTGGTCATTTCTGAGAATTCTAACCCGGTACTCGGTTCATTGCCAAGAATTCCTGCGCGGTGCTCGGTCATTGCCAAGAATTCCTGCCCGGTACTCGGTCAATTCCAAGGATTCCTACCCGGTGTTCGGTCATTGCCAAGAATTCCTGCATTGTACTCGGGCATTGCCGAGGATTTACCAGCCGGTACTCGATCATTGCTGAGAATTCCTCCTGATACTCGGCAATTGCTGTGAATTCCTGCCCGGTACTCGGTCATAGCTGAGAATTCCTGCCCGGTACTCGTTCATTGCCAAGAATTTCTGCCCGGTACTCGTTCATTGCCAAGAATTCCTGCCCGTTACTCGGTCATTTCTGAGAACTCCAGCTGGTACTCAATATTACCGAGAATTCCTTCCTTGTACTAGGTCATTGCCGAGAATTCTCTCCTGGTACTCGGTCATTACCATGGATTCCTACCCGGTGTTCGGCCATTGCTGAGTATTCCGGCCCGGTACTCGGTTATTGCTGAGAATTCCTGCCCGGTACTCGTTCCTTGCCAAGAATTTGTGCCTGGTACTTGATCATTGCCGAGAATTTCTGCCCGTTACTCGATCATTGCCATGGATTCCTACCCGGTGTTCGGTCCATGCCAAGATTTCTCAGCCGGTACTCGATCTTTGCTGAGAATTCGTGCCCGATACTCGGTCATTGCCGAGAATTTCTGCCCGTTACTCGGTCGTTTCTGAGGATTCCTACCCGGTGATTGGTCATTGTCAAGAATTCATGCCTGGTACTCGGTTATTGACAAGAATTCCTTCCCGGTACTCTGTCATTATAAAGAATTCCTACCCTGTACTCAGTCATTGCCGAGAATTCCTGCCTGGTACTCGGTCATTACCGAGAAATCCTACTGGGTACTCGATCAATGCCAAGAATCCTTGCCCGTTACTCGGTCATTTCTAAGATATCCAGCCGGTACTCGATTATTACCAAGAAATATTGCCTGGTACTAGGTCATTGCCGAGAATTCCTGCCCGGTACTCGGTATTTGCCGAGGATTCCACACTCGGTAATCCATAATTTCTGAGGATTCCTACCCGGTGCTTGGTCATTGTCGATAATTCATGCCTAGTACTCGGTCATTGCCAACAATTCCCACCCGGTACTCTGTAATTGTAAAGAATTCCTACCCTGTACTCGGTCATTACCGAAGATTCCTCACCTGATGCTCGGTCGTTTCCAGGAATTCCAATCCGTTACTCTGTTAATTGCAGAGAATTCCTGCATGGTACTCGGTCATTGCCGAATATTCCTACGCGGTGCTTGGTCAATGCCAAGGATTCCTACCCGGTGTTCGGTCACTGCTGAGAATTCCTGCATGGTACTCAGTCATTGCCGAGGATTCACCGGCCGGTACTCGATCATTGCTGAGAATTCCTGCCTGGTACTCGAACATTATCGTGAATTAATGCCCGGTAATCGGTCACAGCTGAGAATTCCTGCCCGACACTTGTTCATTGCCAAGAATTCCTACCATGTACTCGGTCATTGCCAAGAATTCCTGCCTGGTACTCGGTCATTGCCGAGAATTCCTACCCCGTACTCGGTCATTGCCAAGAATTCATGCCTGGTACTCAGCCATTGCCATGGATTCCTACCCGGTGTTCGGCCATTGCTGAGTATTCCTGCCCGGTACTGGGTCATTGCTGAGAATTCCTGCCCGGTACTCGTTTCTTGCCAAGAATTCCTACCTGGTACTTGGTCATTACCGAGAATTTCTGCCCGTTACTCGTTAATTTCCATGAATTCCTACCAGGTGTTCGGCCGTGCCGAGAATTCCTGGCCGGTACTCAGTCATTGCCGAGAATTTCTGCCCGTTACTCGGTCATTTCCGAGATATCCAGCCGGTACTCGATTATTAAAGAGAAATATTGCCTGGTACTAGGTCATTGCGAGAACTCCGGCCCGGTATTCGGTATTTGCCGAGGATTCCTCACTTAATACTCGGTCGTTTCTGAGGATTCCTTCCCAGTACTTGGTCATTGTCGAGAATTCGTGCCTGGTACTCAGTCATTGCCAAGAATTCCTACCTGGTACTCCGTCATTGTAAAGAATTCCTACCCTGTACTCGGTCATTGCCAAGAATACCTGCCTGGTACTCGGTCATTGCCGAGATATCCAGCCGGTACTCGATTATTACCGAGAAATATTACGTGGTACTAGGTCATTGCCGAGAATTTCTGCGCGGTGCTCAGTCATTTCCAAGAATTCCTGCCCGGTACTCGGTCAATGCCAAGGATTCCTACCCGGTGTTCGGTCATTGCCGAGAATACCTGCATGGTACTCGGTCATTGCCGAGGATTCAGCAGCCGGTACTCGATTATTGCTGAGAATTCCTGCATGGTAATTGGTCATTGCCGTGAATTCCTGCCCGGTACTCTGTCATAGCTGGGAAATCCTGCCTAGTACTCGTTCATTGCCAAGAATTCATGTCCGGTACTCGATTATTACCGAGAAATATTGCGTGGTACTAGGTCATTGCCAAGAATTTCTACGCGGTGCTCAGTCATTTCCAAGAATTCCTGCCCGGTACTCGGTCAATGCCATCTGGTACTCGATTATTACCGAGAATTCCTTCATTGTACTAGGTCATTGCCGAGAATTCTCACCCAGTACTCAGTCATTGCCATGGATTCCTCACCCGGTACTCGGTCGTTTCTAAAGATTCCTACCCGATGCTTGGTCATTGTCGAGAATTCTTGCCCGGTACTCGGTCATTGTAAAGAATTCCTACCCAGTACTCGGTCATTGCCAAGGATTCCTCACCTAGTGCTTGGTCGTTTCTGAGAATTCCAACATGGTACTTAGTCATTGCCGAGAATTCCTGTCTGGTACTCGGTCATTGCCAAGAATTCCTGTGCGGTGCTAGATAATTATCGAGAATTCTTTCCTTGTACTAGGTCATTGCCGAGAATTCTTGCCCGGTACTCGGTATTTGCCGAGGATTCCTCACTTGGTACTCGGTCGTTTCTGAGGATTCCTTCCCGGTACTTGGTCATTGTCGAGAATTCGTGCCTGGTACTCAGTCATTGCCAAGAATTCCTACCTGGTACTCTGTCATTGTAAAGAATTCCTACCCTGTACTCGGTCATTGCCAAGAATACCTGCCTGGTACTCAGTCATTGCCGAGATATCCAGCCGGTACTCGATTATTAAAGAGAAATATTGCGTGGTACTAGGTCATTGCCGAGAATTTCTGCGCGGTGCTCAGTCATTCCCAAGAATTCCTGCCCGGTACTCGGTCAATGCCAAGGATTCCTACCCGGTGTTCGGTCATTGCCGAGAATACCTGCATGGTACTCGGTCATTGCCGAGGATTCAGCAGCCGGTACTCGATCATTGCTGAGAATTCCTGCATGGTACTCGGTCATTGCCGTGAATTCCTGCCCAGTACTCGGTCATAGCTGAGAATTCCTGCCCAGTACTCGTTCATTGCCAAGAATTCATGTCCGGTACTTGGTCATTGCCGATAATTTCTGCACGTTACTCGGTCATTTCCGAGAACTCCATCTGGTACTCGATTATTACCGAGAATACCTTCATTGTACTAGGTCATTGCCGAGAATTCTCACCCAGTACTCAGTCATTGCCAAGGATTCCTCACCCGGTACTTGGTCGTTTCTAAGGATTCCTACCCGGTTCTTGGTCATTGTCGAGAATTCCTGCCCGGTACTCGGTCATTGTAAAGAATTCCTACCCAGTACTCGGTCATTGCCAAGGATTCCTCACCTAATGCTTGGTCGTTTCTGAAAATTCCTACCTGGTACTCAGTCATTGCCGAGAATTCCTGCCTGGTACTCGGTCATTGCCAAGAATTCTTGTGCGGTGCTCGATTACTACCGAGAATTCTTTCCTTGTACTAGGTCATTGCCGAGAATTCTCACCCGGTACTCAGTCATTGCCAAGAACTCCTACCCGGTACTCTGTCATTGTAAAGAATTCCTACCCTGTACTTGGTCATTGCCGAGAATTCCTGCCTGGTTCTCGGTCATTGCCGAGATATCCAGCCGGTACTCGATTATTAATGAAAAATATTGCATGGTACTAGGTCATTGCCGAGAATTCCCTCCCGGTACTCGGTATTTGCAGAGGATTCCTCACTCGGTACTAGGTCGTTTATGAGGATTCCTACCCGGTGCTTGGTCATTGTCGAGAATTTGTGCCTGGTACTCGGTCATTGCCAAGAATTCCTACCCGGTACTCTGTCATCGTAAAGAATACCTACCTTGTACTCGGTCAATGCCAAAGATTCCTCACCTGATGCTCGGTCCTTTTTTGAGAATTCCAACCCGGCACTCGGTTCATTGCAGAGAATTCCTGCCTTGTACTCGGTCATTGCCGAGAATTCCTGCGTTGTAGTTGGTCATTGCCGTGAATTCATTGCGTTGGATTCCTACCTGGTGTTCCGCCATTGCTGAGTATTCCTGCCCGGTACTCGGTCATTGCTGAGAATTCCTGCCCGGTACTCGTTTCTTGCCAAGAATTTCTGCCTCGTACTTGGTCATTGCCTAGAATTTCTGCCCGTTACTGGGTCATTGCCATGGATTTCTACCCGGTGTTCGGTCATTGCCGTGAATTCCTGCCCGGTACTCGGTCATTGCCGAGGATTCACCATCTGGTACTCGATCATTGCTGAGAATTCCTGCCCGGTACCCGGTCATTGCCGAGAATTTCTTCCCGTTACTCGGTCATTTCCGAGATATCCAGCCGGTACTCGATTATTACCGAGAAATATTGCCTGGTACTAGGTCACTGCCGAGAATTCCCGCCCGGTACTCGGTATTTGCCGAGGATTCCTCACTCGGTACTCGGTCGTTTCTGAGTATTCCTTCCTAGTGCTTGGTCATTGTCGAGAATTCGTGCCTGGTACTCGGTCATTACCGAGAATTCCTGCACGGTGCTCGGTCATTCCAAGAATTCCTGCCCGGTACTCGGTCAATACCAAAGATTCCTACCCAGCGTTTGGTCATTACCGAGAATTCCTGCATGGTACTCGGTCATTGCCGAGGATTCACCAGCCGGTACTCGATCATTGCTGAAAATTCCTCCCTGGTACTCGGTCATTGCCGTGAATTCATGCCCGGTACTCGGTCATAGCTGAGAATTCATGCCTAGTACTTGTTCGTTGCCACGAATTACTGCCCGGTACTTGGTCATTGCCGAGAATTTCTGTAAGTTACTCGGTCATTTCCGAGAACTCCATCTGGTAGTCGATTATTACCGAGATTTCCTTCCTTGTACAAGGTCATTGCCGAGAATTCTCGCCCAGTACTCAGTCATTGACAAGGATTCCTCACCCGGTACTCGGTGATTTCTAAGGATTCCTACCCGGTTCTTCGTCATTGTCGAGTATTCATGCCCGGTACTCGGTCATTGTAAAGAATTCCTACCCAGTGCTCGGTCATTGCCGAGGATTCCTCACCTAATGCTCGGTCATTTCAGAGAATTCCAACCTGGTACTCAGTCATTGCGGAGAATTCCTGCCTGGTACTCAGTTATTGCTGAGGATTCACCAGGCGGTACTCTATCATTGCTGAGAATTCCTACATAGTACTCGGTCATTACCGTGAATTCATGCCCGGTTCTCGGTCATAGCTAAGAATTCCTGCCCAGTACTCGTTCATTGCCAAGAATTCATGCCCGGTACTTGGTCATTGTCGAGAATTTCTGCAAGTTACTCAGTCATTTCCGAGAACTCCATCCGGTACTCGATTATTACTGAGAATTCCTTCCTTGTACTAGCTCATTTCCGAGAATTCTCGCCCAGTACTCAGTCATTGCCAAGGATTCCTCTCCCGGTACTCGGTCGTTTCTAAGGATTCCTACCCGGTGCTTGGTCATTGTCAAGAATTCCTGCCCGATACTCGGTCATTGTAAAGAATTCCTACACAGTACTCGGTCATTGTCGAGGATTCCTCACCTAATGCTCGGTCGTTTCAGAGAATTTTAACCTGGTACTCAGTCATTGCCGAGAATTCCTGCCTGGTACTCGGTCATTGCCGAGGATTCACCTGCCGGTACTCGATCATTGCTGAGAATTCCAGCCTGGTACTCGGTCATTGCCGTGAATTCATGCCTGGTACTCGGTCATAGCTGAGAATTCCTGCCCAGTACTCGTTCATTGCCAAGAATTCCTGTCCGGTACTTGGTCATTGCCGAGAATTTCTGCAAGTTACTCGGTCATTTCCGAGAACTCCATCCGGTACTCGATTATTACTGAGAATTCCTTCCTTGTACTAGGTCATTGCCGAGAATTCCCACCCAGTACTCAGTCTTTGCCAAGGATTCCTGATATGACCCCAGATCCGGTGGTCATGAATATGGGCCCGGTAAGAACGATAGAGATGGAAGAAGGCTCCGGAGAGTTGCTCAACCCGGATTCTCCTCAAGAGATGGAATGACGAGGTGGGAAAAGTCACAAATCAGGGAGTTGCTCGACCTGAGATGTTAACAAGATGAAATGAAGGTGGAATGAATGGCAACACGAAGGCTATGGAGGAGCCAATGATACGGCCACCGTCGGATGTCCGAGCCCGGCTCAAGGATTATCCGGCGGGTTCGTTTGCAAGAGCGACGGCTCTGGGAAACGGGAAGAGAGAAATCTCAGTTTATTTCAAAGTTGTCTAACCTGATTACAATAGAGTCCATGCCTTTATATAGGCGGAGTTAAGAAGGAAGGAAGCCCTAAACACGTGGGCAAAAGGCTAAACAATGCCTTGGTAAAAAGATAAAAAGATAAAAAGAGGAAGGGAAGGAGGTTAAAGGCGATCTCCTCCCTAAAGATAGTTTCGCGCACCAGCGCCTTGACCGGTCCTTCTCATTTGTTCCGGATGGTTTCGTTGTGGGATTCCGATGCACGAGCGTCGGGGAAAAAAAATGCCTCGTTAAAACCTCCCTTAGTAAACCCTGTGGGAAAAACCTAAGGCAGGAAAAAGAGTACATCAGCCCGACGTCTTACTGGCGCCTTCACCGAGGTGCGAAGGTGAAGACGCTCCGTCCAAACCTCCCAAGGCCGGTTAGAGCTCTCGGTCCTTGAAACGGACCGAGGTCGCCTTTCGAGTGTTGTGTTGATTCGATGTCCTCTGCTGCGTCGACCTCCTCTTCTCGGCGTTCTTCGTGAACTCTCGGTCCTCGACGCGGTCGAGGTCGCCTTCTGGGTGATATGTCGGGTCGACCTCCTCTCCGTGGTGACCTAAGTGATCGACGCGGGTCGAGGTCGCCTTCTGGGTGATATGTCGGATCGACCTCCTCTCCGTGGCGACCTAAGTGAGCTTCTACGTACGCGTTAAACTTGTGCCTCAGGAACCTGGCAGCAGCTCGGCTTCTGGTTTCGGCTCCCGGTGCTATCCTTGGTACTTTGGTTTTGGCCCGGATTCGACCTGTCGATGCCTCGTGTCCGAGCTGGGATTGACTGGTTCCTTGGGTTTCATCATTCCCTCCCCCTTCAGAAGGTTTTGCCCTCAAAACTTGATCGTCTCCTGGATCAAAATTAAATAAATCAGCAGTTTCAAGGATGCGATAAGCATTTAATTTACCAGGATCAAAAGGAAAGAGAAGAGCCTTAAGAGACAAGGCGAGCACTTCCCCGGGTGGGCCAATATGATGCGCCTTTGGCCCTAGGCGGATGGTCAGTCGTGATGCTCTTGTTGATGCTTCCAGAGAGGGTGTAGTCTTCATATAAGAAAGACTCCTAAGCATCAGGTCGTGCCTCTGTTGATTGGTGGATGAGCTTTGGTTGGCACGGCCGAATGAAGGCAAAATGAGGCCGCGTGTGCCAACTGTTGAATGAGCGTGATCTTGGCTTGATTTTCCACGATCAAACACTACTCTATACCCACTTGGCCGGTGAAACTCAGAGCTGGAGTCCAAAGCACACACAGATTTCACTCCGGCTTGCTTGATCCCTCGCGGGTTGCTCCCGAGTAGCATGGTCTGGCCATCTTCAAGGCAAACTCTTTTTCCGCGCAATATGCTATGACCCAAATCACCAAAATATCCACTTTGCTGGTGAAACTCAAGACTCACGCCCATTGCTCCAGCCATTTCTTCAATGGTTTGCACCCATGGTTTGGTATACGTCCCGGGTGGGGGTATGTTTACCAACTCAACATCTGCAGGGGCCTTCGGGGTTTTGGCTCGAGCTTCCTCTCTAACATAAGGGATAACCAAGTGAGTTTCCGAGCTCTCGTCCAATGCTCCATCAGAATTCTCAATGGGCTGCTCCCATGGCTCGGTACTCGTCCCGGGTGGGGCCGCTTGTACCAACTCCACATCTGATCGGGCCACTGGGATTTTGCTCGATAATCTTCTCTAATATAGGTGGTTTCCTAATAAATACCAGAGTTGGGGCTCAATGCTCGAGTGGTTTGATCGTTGCTCGCATTGGTGTCTTGGCACTTATCTCTCGGTATTGTCACCTCGACATCTGGTGGCTTAGCTCGGGGTCTTGTGACTCCTTCTGAATCACTGAAATACTTAGGACTTCCTTTCTGGGAACCAGTTAGTCCTAGGCCTTGTTCGTGCTCAGTTTGCTCCCTTGGCACTAATTCTCCAATTGCCTCGATGATTGGCCCGATGCTTGGCCTGGTGGGATCAAGGCCTGCTGCAATCATGCTTCCAGCATATTTTGGAAACTCAGGTTCCTCTGTGGAAATTTCAATCTCGTCCTTTTGCCGGTTGTCAAGAGTTGGTTGTGGTATCGGCGGTGTTATGGGTAAGGATGGTTGGCGACGCGAGCTTTCAATCCGGGTAAGCCTTTCACCTAGGTTCTGGCACTGTGCCAGGATGAAGGCAAGAGCTTCTTCAATGCCTGGTGACTTAGAGGCGGTCTCCTCTACCCTCGGTGCTTCACTCCTTGAATTCTCATAACGAGGAATCACGTCTATATCATCGGAGCCATCATCCATAGAGATCCATGGTTCATGGTAGCAGGTAGCTTGTGAAGTGGAAAGCCAATAATGGATTGGTGGCTCAGGTTCAAGTGCCTCTGGTTCTGGATTGCTCCCATAGCCTGCTTCTCCTTCATACCATGACCCCTCTTCGGAGATGTTGCCATCGTAGTCCATATCAAGGTCGTAGCCTATATCGTGATCCATGTTAACCTTGGTACCCGGTGTGGAGTCCTTGTGACTTGGCTCTATTGGCTCAGTTCCTGATCAATGCTTGGTAAGGCCACAGTTCTGATCAACAATCCTTGGCAAACTCGGGTCACTCTGAATAATTCGGTACATATCCTCAGCAAAACTCGGCACTGCTCATTACTTGGTACCGGAAGCTGGTTGTGTTCCGCAGAATTCGAACTGGAACGGAATCTCCGCGCAGACAGGTTCACGATCGAGGAACTGGTCGAGAGACTGGTTGAGGAACAGGTCAAAGACTGCGGTACGCGGTACGGGCTCTGGAACGGGTCGCAGTCGACGAAACTGGTCGAGGATAACGATCGATGAACGTGGTCGAGAAGCTTGGCCGAACAGTACCTTGTCAAGGTAAACAAGTAACAAAGTGAAAAGTCAAGAGTAAAAACTCAAAACTCAAAACACAAAAGTAAGATCGGTAAAAACTCAAAATGAAAAGGTAAAAATCATAATGGTAAAAGGTGAAACCACAAAAGTAAAAGGTAAAAATCAAAAGGTAAAAATGCAAAAGTAAAAAGTAAAAGTGAAACGGTAAAAGTAGAACCGTAAATGGTAAAAGGTGAAAAGTAACTCGGTAAAAAGTTAAAAATCACAAAGGTAAAAAGTGAAAATGTAAAAAGGTAACAAGTTAGAATCATGCAATGGTAAAAGGTAAAGATGAAAAGGTGAAAAGAGAATGGTAACAAAGTTGCAACGGTTGGATAAGATGAGGTGCCAATTATGCACATGCACAAATGAACCTAGACATAGCAATGAATCTATTTTAAATCAGCTAGGACAGCTCATGCAACATGACAAAAGACACCTAGCCACCTTTGACCAAACAAAGACCAATCTAAGACCACACAAAAATCCTAAACCTATGACCACACAAATTCAAATGTGGCTTTGACCAAGTTTGAATAAGACTCTAAAATACTTGGCTGAGATGAAGCGTAAAAATTAGAGTGGTAGAAACCAATTAACTTTTACTCTTTACAAATTAACCAAGCAAGATTAAAAACACATAACAACACAAAACAAAACTTAAAAACGAATCTAACAACCTAAAAAAACACCAAAACGAAACTAAAGCTAAGACAGACTCAATCTAAACACAACCTACCAAGAACACATCAAGAACACAGCAAAAACAGCAAGAACACGTACTAAGAACACAAGACTCAAATAAGACTCTAAACACACCAAAACAAGCGCAAGAGAGATAGGATGAACACAAGATGATGAAGAACAAAAGAGACTAACAACCTAGACTCAATAACACGAAATCTGGGACTTAGCAAGACAACAAGAACTCAAGAACACACGAAAATGCAAAAGAGAATAACTAAATGCGCGAGAACAACACAAATGACGATTTTTATGGATTTTGGTTTTTTTTTTTTTTTAAATGCAAATGAAAGCTACAAGCAAGGGAAACACAACTGATGCAATATATTAAACAAGGATAGGAATTTTTATAGGTGTTAAAAAGGATGAAGATGATGCAAGGCGGATAGACAGCAAGATGATGAACACAAAGATGCAAAAATGACAAAAATGGAAAATCTTATGGATATTGTAAGACAGATGCAAATGATATGAAACCAAAAGCATAAATCAAACACAAGATGATATTTTTATGGATTTTATGGTGAATGATGCAAGCAGGAAGAAGAAAAACGAAAATATGATTTTTATGAATTTTTGATGCTTTAAGATGAAGGCAAGCGGAAGGAAGAAGGTGATGAACGAAAATAAACAAATGATGAAGGATAGAAACGACCTGGGACTTGGGAAGGAGCTTTTGGAGCTCTGATACCAGCTGATATGACCCCAGATCCGGCGGTCATGAATATGGGCCCGGTAAGAACGATAGAGATGGAAGAAGGCTCCGGATAGTTGCTCAACCCGGATTCTCCTCAAGAGATGGAATGACGAGGTGGGAAAAGTCACAAATCAGGGAGTTGCTCGACCTGAGATGTTAACAAGATGAAATGAAGGTGGAATGAATGGCAACACGAAGGCTATGGAGGAGCCAACGATACGGCCACCGTCGGATGTCCGAGCCCGGCTCAAGGATTATCCGGCGGGTTCGTTTGCAAGAGCGACGGCTCTGGGAAACGGGAAGAGAGAAATCTCAGTTTATTTCAAAGTTGTCTAACCCGATTACAATAGAGTCCATGCCTTTATATAGGCGGAGTTAAGAAGGAAGGAAGCCCTAAACACGTGGGCAAAAGGCTAAACAATGCCTTGGTAAAAAGATAAAAAGATAAAAAGAGGAAGGGAAGGAGGGTTAAAGGCGATCTCCTCCCTAAAGATAGTTTCGCGCACCAGCGCCTTGACCGGTCCTTCTCATTTGTTCCGGATGGTTTCGATGTGGGATTCCGATGCACGAGCGTCGGGGGAAAAAAATGCCTCGTTAAAACCTCCCTTAGTAAACCCTGTGGGAAAAACCTAAGGCAGGAAAAAGAGTACATCAGCCCGACGTCTTACTGGCGCCTTCACCGAGGTGCGAAGGTGAAGACGCTCCGTCCAAACCTCCCAAGGCCGGTTAGAGCTCTCGGTCCTTGAAACGGACCGAGGTCGCCTTTCGAGTGTTGTGTTGATTCGATGTCCTCTGCTGGGTCGACCTCCTCTTCTCGGCGTTCTTCGTGAACTCTCGGTCCTCGACGCGGTCGAGGTCGCCTTCTGGGTGATATGTCGGGTCGACCTCCTCTCCGTGGCGACCTAAGTGATCGACGCGGGTCGAGGTCGCCTTCTGGGTGATATGTCGGATCGACCTCCTCTCCGTGGCGACCTAAGTGAGCTTCTACGTACGCGTTGAACTTGTGCCTCAGGAACCTGGCAGCAGCTCGGCTTCTGGTTTCGGCTCCCGGTGCTATCCTTGGTACTTCGGTTTTGGCCCGGATTCGACCTGTCGATGCCTCGTGTCCGAGCTGGGATTGACTGGTTCCTAGGGTTTCATCAATTCCTCTCCCGGTACTCGGTCGTTTCTAAGGATTCCTACCCGGTGCTTGGTCATTGTCGAGAATTCCTGCCTGGTACTTGGTCATTGTAAAGAATTCCTACCCAGTACTCGGTCATTGCCGAGGATTCCTCACCTAATGCTCGGTCGTTTCTGAGAATTCCAACCTGGTACTCAGTCATTGCCGAGAATTCCTGCCTGGTACTCGGTCATAGCCAAGAATTCATGTGCGGTGCTCGATTACTACCGAGAATTCTTTCCTTGTACTAGGTCATTGCCGAGAATTCTCGCCTGGTACTCAGTCATTTCCAAGGATTCCTCACCCGGTATTCAGTAGTTTCTAAGGATTCCTACCCGGTACTTTGTCATTGTAAAGAATTCCTATCATGTACTTGGTCATTGCCGATAATTCCTGCCTGGTAATCGGTCATTCCCGAGAATTCCTACCCAGTACTCGGTCATTGCCAAGAATTCCTACCCGGTACTCTATCATTGTAAAAAATTCCTACCCTGTACTAGATCATTACCGAGAATACCTGCCTGGTACTCGGTCATTGCCGAGATATCCAGCCGGTACTCGATTATTACCGAGAAATATTGCGTGGTACTAGGTCATTGCCGAGAATTCCCGCCCGGTACTCGGTATTTGCCGAGGATTCCTCACTCGGTACTATCGTTTATGAGTATTCCTACCCGGTGCTTGGTCATTGTCGAGAATTTGTGCTTGGTACTCGGTCATTGCCAAGAATTCCTACCCGGTACTCTGTCATCGTAAAGAATTCCTACCCTATACTCGGTCAATGCCAAAGATTCCTCACCTGATGCTAGGTCCTTTTCGAGAATTCTAACCTGGTACTTGGTTCATTGCAGAGAATTCCTGCCCGGTACTCGGTCATTGCCAAGAATTCCTACCCAGTACTCGGTCATTACCAAGAAATCCTACCCGGTACTCTGTCATTGTAAAGAATTCCTATCCTGTACTTGGTCATTGCCGAGAATTCCTGCATAGTACTCGGTCATTGCCGAGAAGTCCTATCCGTTACTCGGTCATTGCCAAGAATTCCTGCCCGGTACTCGGTCATTGCCATGGATTCCTACCCGGTGTTCGGCCATTGCTGAGTATTCCTGCCCAGTACTCGGTCATTGCTGAGAATTCCTGCCAGGTACTCGTTCCTTGCCAAGAATTCCTCCATGTTACTTGGTCATTGCCGAGAATTTTTCCCCGTTACTCGGTCATTGCCATTGATTCCTACCCGGTGGTCGGTCGTTGCCGAGAATTCCTACCCGGTACTCTTTCATTGCAAAGGATTCACCAGCCGGTACTCGATCATTGCTAAGAATTCCTGCCCGGTAATCGGTCATTGCCGATAATTTCTGCCCGTTACTCGGTCATTTCTGAGATATCCAGCGGGTACTCGATTATTACAGAGAAATATTACTTGGTACTAGGTAATTGCCGAGAATTCCCGCCCGGTACTCGGTATTTGCCGAGGATTCCTCACTCGGTACTCGGTCGTTTCTGAGGATTTATACCCAGTGCTTGGTCATTGTCGAGAATTCGTGTCTGGTACTCGGTCATTGCCAAGAATTCCTACCCGAAACTCTATCATTGTAAAGAATTCCTACCCTGTACTCGGTCATTGCCAAAGATTCCTCACCTGATGCTTGGTCATTTCTGAGAATTCTAACCCGGTACTCGGTTCATTACCAAGAATTCATGCGCGGTGCTCGGTCATTGCTAAGAATTCCTGCCCGGTACTCGGTCAATTCCAAGGATTCCTACCCGGTGTTCGGTCATTACCGAGAATTCCTGCATTGTACTCGGGCATTGCCGAGGATTTACCAGCCGGTACTCGATCATTGCTGAGAATTCCTCCTGATACTCGGCAATTGCTGTGAATTCCTGCCCGGTACTCGGTCATAGCTGAGAATTCCTGCCCGGTACTCGTTCATTGCCAAGAATTTCTGCCCGGTACTCGTTCATTGCCAAGAATTCCTGCCCGTTACTCGGTCATTTCTGAGAACTCCAGCTGGTACTCAATATTACCGAGAATTCCTTCCTTGTACTAGGTCATTGCCGAGGATTCTCTCCTGGTACTCAGTCATTGCCAAGGATTCCTCACCCGGTACTCGGTCATTTCTAAGGATTCCTACCCGGTGCTTCGTCATTGTCGAGAATTCCTGCCCGGTACTCGGTCATTGTAAAGAATTCCTACCCAGTACTTGATCATTGCCGAGGATTCCTCACCTAATGCTCCGTCGTTTCTGAGAATTCTAACCTAGTACTCAGTCATTGCCGAGAATTTCTACCCGTTACTCGGTAATTGCCATGGATTCCTACCCGGTGTTCGGTCATTGCCAAGAATTCTTGCATGGTACTCGGTCGTTGCCGAGGATTCACCAGCCGGTACTCGATCATTGCTAAGAATTCCTGCCCGGTACTTGGTCATTACTGAGAATTTCTGCCCGTTACTCGGTCATTTCTGAAATATCCAGCCGGTACTCGATTATTACCAAGAAATATTGCCTGGTACTAGGTCATTGCCGAGAATTCCCGCCCGCTACTCGGTATTTGCCGAGGATTCCACACTCGGTACTCGGTCGTTTATGGGGATTCCTACCCGGTGCTTGGTCATTGTCGAAAATTCGTGCCCGGTACTCGGTCATTGCCAATAATTCCTACCCGGTACTCTGTCATTGTAAAGAATTCCTACCCTATACTCGGTCATTGCCGAAGATTCCTCACCTGATGCTCAGTCGTTTCCCGGAATTCCATCCCGGTACTCGGTTAATTGCAGAGAATTCCTGCACTGTACTCGGTTATTGCCGAGAATTCCTGCGCGGTGCTCGGTCATTGCCGAGAATTCCTGCACGGTACTTGGTCATTGCCAAGAATTCCTACCCGCCCGGTACTCGGTATTTGCCGAGGATTCCTCACTCGGTACTCGATCGTTTCTTAGGATTTCTACCCGGTGCTTGGTCATTGTCGAGAATTCGTGTCTGGTACTCGGTCATTGCCAAGAATTCCTACCCGGTACTCTATCATTGTAAAGAATTCCTACCCTGTACTCGGTCATTGCCGAAGATTCCTCACCTGATGCTTGGTCATTTCTGAGAATTCTAACCCGGTACTCGGTTCATTACCAAGAATTCCTGCGCGGTGCTCGGTCATTGCCAAGAATTCCTGCCCGGTACTCGGTCAATTCCAAGGATTCCTACCCTGATACGATTCTGGATGGAGAATCGTGTCCCAATCACTCACTGGGAAGTTAAGGTGACAAGTTTAGACTCCAGGCTTGAGCAGCAAGCTGATCTAGAGTTGGGTGGAAGGATAGACGCCAGGAGAGGATGCGGAAGGCCTCTTGATAAGTCTGTTCGAACAATCTAATCACTAGAATTGTTCTTGGGTTCTAATTCGAATCACTCGAAAAAGAGATAGAAAAAGATAATTTTTATTCAAAAGAGGTTAAGAAAAGACATAAGAGTTCTCAGAGAATATAAAGAAGAGAGGAGACGAAGAGGAGAAGAGAGGAGGAGCGCATGGAGTAAATGCTCGGTGAGTTTCGAGACATGCCTCGGAAACTCACCAAAGACCAACTCAAAATAAACACACAACGAAAATAAAAACTCTCAGACATAGTTTAAAATTCAAATAACTAAAATAGAAAAAGATAGAAAGAAAAGAGATAGTCGGTCCGCGCCAAATAATCTCGAGAAGGCCGGACTAGGTCGGACTAGCACCAAGCAAAGATGAACCTATGGACCACGAACATCATTAAAAACCTTCCTATGGAAAACCACTTGGGAAAAACCAAAGGCAAGGGAAAAAGAGTGTAGGTGGACCATAGGGCTTGATACTAGCCATCCCGGACATGAACCAAGACCAACGTGGCCGAGGTATCATCTACGTCCGAGTGACCCTTACGAACCAAAGCTTGATGAAGCAATGTTCCAACCGTGCGAATGAGTTCCTTAGTCTTAGATCGAGTCATTGTCCCAACTGGTACGCTCAATGCTTCTGTGGCCGACCAAGATCGCGTCCTAGCTCCAAGTGGCTCATCCGGAGCTTTCTCCTCGACCGGCCCGAACGTGTCCTCGACCGAGTCCAGCATTTCCTCGGCCATCGGCTGTTCCTCCTGGTCGCTATCCATTCTCGCATCAGGCTCCCCCAGTTGAAAAGGATTTGTCCTCAAGTCCGGAATACCTGCCAAGAACAACGTCAAGTTAGTTTTCCAAAAGAAAAGAAACTTGATAAGGACATAACAATATTTAAGCATAAGAGAAAGGTAAAGGAAAAGCTTAGGCGAAGATTTGGTGTGAGGGTTGGCAGTGAATGGAGGAGATGGATTCTGTCTGTGGGCTCCAGAGGTGCTGAACATTTTCCAACGATCTCCCTTAGTTCCAAGCTTTGTATCACGGAAGTAGTCTAGAACAAAGGTTCGATGACATGGGGCTTCATTAGTTGAGTTTCTGTTCTTCATTTCAAATGTCTGTTCCTTGTAAGCCTTAGCTCTGTCCCTTGTTCCTGTCATATCACAAAGATAAGTATAATCCCGATTAGAAGATTGGAAATCTACAACAGGACCAGGTTGTACTATCATCAACTTAAAGCCATTAGAAACTATTTTAAAGAGTTTAAGAAATCATGTTAGGTCCGGAATGTCCGTGGACTGGACTTGGATGGTTGCACAGTTCTGGTTCTCTTCCTTGACTTGAAAAATATATAGAGTCTTCTCGCCATCATAAGGAAAGTATTTGGCACTCAAATCGGAAGGATAATGACCTAGTACCAGGTAGTATTTCTCGGTAATAATCGAGTACCGGCTGGATATCTCAGAAATGACCGAGTAACGGGTAGAAATTCTCGGCAATGACCGATTACCGGGCAGGAATTCTAAGCAATGATCATGTACCGGCTGGTGAATCCTCTGCAATGACCGAGTACCGGGCAGGAATTCTCGGCAACGACCGACCACCGGGTAGGAATCCATGGCAATGACCGAGTAACGGGCAGAAATTCTCGGCAATGACCAAGTACCAGGCAGGAATTCTTGGCAAGGAACGAGTACCTGGCAGGAATTCTCAGCAATGACAGAGTACTGGGCAGGAATACTCAGCAATGGCCGAACACCGGGTAGGAATCCATGGCAATGACCGAGTACCGGGCATGAATTCTTGGCAATGACCGAGTAACGGGTAGGACTTCTCGGCAATGACCGAGTACCATGCTGGAATTCTCGGCAATGACCAAGTACAGGATAGGAATTCTTTACAATGACAGAGTACCGGGTAGGAATTCTTGGCAATGACCGAGTACTGGGTAGGAATTCTCGGCAATGACCGAGTACCAGGCAGGAATTCTCGGCAATGACCAAGTACAGGGTAGGAATTCTTTACAATGTCAAAGTACCAGGCAGGAATCCTTAGAAACGACTGAATACCGGGTGAGGAATCCTTGGCAATGACTGAGTACCGGGCAAGAATTCTCGGCAATGACCTAGTACAAGGAAAGAATTCTCGATAATAATCTAGCACCGTACAGGAATTCTTGGCAATGACCGAGTACCAGACAGGAATTCTAGGCAATGACTAAGTACCAGGTTGGAATTCTCAGAAACGACCAAGCATTAGGTGAGGAATCCTTGGCAATGACCGAGTAGTGGGTGGGAATTCTTTACAATGACCGAGTACCGGGCAGGAATTCTCGACAATGACCAAGCACCGGGTAGGAATCTTTAGAAACGACCGAGTACCGGGTGAGGAATCCTTGGCAATGACTGAGTAGTAGGTGAGAATTCTTGGCAATGACCTAGTACAATGAAGGAATTCTCGGTAATAATCGAGTACCAGATGGAGTTCTGGGAAATGACCGAGTAACGTGCAGAAATTATCGGCAATGACCAAGTACCGGACATGAATTCTTGGCAATGAACGAGTACTGGGCAGGAATTCTCAGCTATGACCGAGTACCAGGCAGGAATTCTCAGCAATGATCGAGTACCGGCTGGTGAATCCTCGGCAATGACCGAGTACCATGCAGGTATTCTCGGCAATGACCAAACACCGGGTAGGAATCCTTGGCATTGACCGAGTACCGGGCAGGAATTCTTGGAAATGACTGAGCACCGCGCAGAAATTCTCGGCAATGACCTAGTACCACGCAATATTTCTCGGTAATAATCGAGTACCGGCTGGATATCTCGGCAATGACCGAGTACCAGGCAGGTATTCTTGGCAATGACCGAGTACAGGGTAGGAATTCTTTACAATGACAGAGTACCAGGTAGGAATTCTTGGCAATGACTGAGTACCAGGCACGAATTCTCGACAATTACCAAGTACCGGGAAGGAATCCTCAGAAACGACCGAGTACCAAGTGAGGAATCCTTGGCAAATACCGAGTACCGGGCAAGAATTCTCGGCAATGACCTAGTACATGGAAAGAATTCTCGATAATAATCTAGCACCGCACAGGAATTCTTGGCAATGACCGAGTACCAGACAGGAATTCTCGGCAATGACTAAGTACCATGTTGGAATTCTCAGAAACGACCAAGCATTAGGTGAGGAATCCTTGGCAATGACCGAGTACTGGGTAGGAATTCTTTACAATGACCAAGTACCGGGCAGGAATTCTCGAAAATGACCAAGCACCGGGTAGGAATCTTTAGAAACGACCGAGTACCGGGTGAGGAATCCTTGGCAATGACTGAGTAGTGGGTGAGAATTCTTGGCAATAACCTAGTACAATGAAGGAATTCTCGGTAATAATCGAGTACCAGATGGATTTCTCGGAAATGACTGAGTAACGTGCAGAAATTATCGGCAATGACCAAGTACCGGACAAGAATTCTTGGCAATGAACGAGTACTGGGCAGGAATTCTCAGCTATGACCGAGTACCGGGCAGGAATTCACAGCAATGACCGAGTACCATGCAGGAATTCTCAGCAATGATCGAGTACCGGCTAGTGAATCCTCGGCAATGACCGAGTAACATGCAGGTATTCTCGGCAATGACCGAACACCGGGTAGGAATCCTTGGCATTAACCGATGTTTGGTCATTGCCAAGAATTCCTGAATGGTACTCGGTCATTGCCAATGATTCACTGGCCGGTACTCGATCATTGCTGAGAATTCCTGCCTGGTACTCGGTCATTGCCGTGAATTCCTGCCCAGTAATCGGTCATAGCTGAGAATTCCTGCCCGGCACTCGTTCATTGCCAAGAATTCCTACCCTTGTACTAGGTCATTGCCGAGAATTCTCGCCTAGTACTCAGTTATTGCCAAGGATTCCTCACCAGGTACTCGACCGTTTCTAAGGATTCCTACCCGGTGCTAGGTCATTGTCGAGAATTCCTGCCCGGTACTCTGCCATTGTAAAGAATTCCTACCTAGTACTCGATCATTGCCGAGGATTCCTCACCTAATGCTCGGTCGTTTCTTAGAATTCCTACCTGGTACTCAGTCATTCCCGAGAATTCCTGCCTGGTACTTGGTCATTGCCAAGAATTCTTGTGCGGTGCTCGATTACTACCGAGAATTCCTTCCTTGTACTAGATCATTGCCGAGAATTCTCACCCGGTACTCAGTCATTGCCAAAGATTCCTCACCCGGTATTCAGTCGTCTCTAAGGATTCCTACCCGGTACTTTGTCATTGTAAAGAATTCCTATCATGTACTTGGTCATTGCCGAGAATTCCTACCTGGTACTCGGTCATTGCCGAGAATTCCTACCCGGTACTAGGTCATTGCCAAGAATTCCTACCCGGTACTCTGTCATTGGAAAGAATTCTTACCCTGTACTTGGTCATTGCCGAGAATTCCTGCCTGGTACTAGTTCGTTGCCGAGAATTCCCGCCCGGTTCTCGGTATTTGCCGAGGATTCCTCACTCGGTACTCGGTTGTTTCTGAGGATTCCTACCCGGTGCTTGGTCATTGTCGAGAATTCGTGCCAGGTACTCGGTCATTGCCAAGAATTCCTACTCGGTACTTTGTCATCATAAAGAATTCATACCCTGTACTCGGTCAATGCCAAAGATTCCTCACCTGATGCTCGGTCGTTTTCGAGAATTCCAACCCGGCACTCGGTTCATTGCAGAGAATTACTGCCTGGTACTCGGTCATTGCCGAGAATTCCTGCCTGGTACTCGGTCATTGCCGTGAATTCCTGCCTGGTACTTGGCATTGCCAAGAATTTCTGCAAGTTACTCGGTCATTTACTAGAACTCCATTCGGTACTCGATTATTACCGAGAATTCCTTCCCTGTACTAGGTCATTGCCGAGAATTCATGCCCGGTACTCGGTCATTGTAAAGAATTCCTATCCAGTGCTCGGTCATTGCCAAGGATTCCTCACCTAATGCTCAGTCGTTTCAGAGAAATCCAACCTGGTACTCGGTCATTGCCAAGAATTCCTGTGCGGTGGTCGATTATTACCGAGAATTCTTTCCGTGTACGAGGTCATTGCCGAGAATTTTCACCCGGTACTCAGTCACCCGGTATTTGGTCATTTCTAAGGATTCCTACCCGGTGCTCGGTCATTGACGAGAATTCCTACTTGGTACTCAGTCATTACCGAGAATTCTTACCTGGTACTCGGTCATTGCCAAGAATTCCTGCCCGGTACTCGGTCATTACCATGGATTCCTACCCGGTGTTCGGCCATTGCTGAGTATTCCGGCCCAGTACTCGGTTAATGCTGAGAATTCCTGCCCGGTACTCGTTCCTTGCCAAGAATTTGTGCCTGGTACTTGATCATTGCCGAGAATTTCTGCCCGTTACTCGATCATTGCCATGGATTCCTACCCGGTGTTCGGTCCATGCCAAGAATTCTCAGCCGGTACTCGATCTTTGCTGAGAATTCGTGCCCGATACTCGGTCATTGCCGAGAATTTCTGCCCGTTACTCGGTCGTTTCTGAGGATTCCTACCCGGTGATTGGTCATAGTCAAGAATTCGTGCCTGGTATTCGGTTATTGACAAGAATTCCTTCCTGGTACTCTGTCATTGTAAAGAATTCCTACCCTGTACTCGGTCATTGCCGAGAATTCATGCCTGGTACTCGGTCATTACCGAGAAATCCTACTGGGTACTCGATCATTGCCAAGAATCCCTGCCCGTTACTCGGTCATTTCTAAGATATCCAGCCGGTACTCGATTGTTACCAAGAAATATTGCCTGGTACTAGGTCATTGCCGAGAATTCCTGCCCGGTACTCGGTATTTGCCGAGGATTCCACACTCGGTACTCCATCATTTCTGAGGATTCCTACCCGGTGCTTGGTCATTGTCGATAATTCATGCCTGGTACTCGGTCATTGCCAACAATTCCCACCCGGTACTCTGTAATTGTAAAGAATTCCTACCCTGTACTCGGTCATTACCGAAGATTCCTCACCTTATGCTCGGTCGTTTCCAGGAATTCCAATCCGTTACTCTGTTAATTGCAGAGAATTCCTGCATGGTACTCGGTCATTGCCGAAAATTCCTACGCGGTGCTCGGTCATTGCCAAGAATTCCTGCCCGGTACTTGGTCAATACCAAGGATTCCTACCCGGTGTTCGGTCACTGCCGAGAATTCCTGCATGGTACTCAGTCATTACCGAGGATTCACCGGCCGATACTCGATCATTGCTGAGAATTCCTGCCTGGTACTCGAACATTGCCGTGAATTCCTGCCCGGTAATCGGTCACAGCTGAGAATTCCTGCCCGACACTTGTTCATTGCCAAGAATTCCTACCCTGTACTCGGTCATTGCCAAGAATTCCTGCCTGGTACTCGGTCATTGCCGAGAATTCCTACCCGGTACTTGTCATTGCCAAGAATTCATGCCTGGTACTCAGCCATTGCCATGGATTCCTACCCGGTGTTCGGCCATTGCTGAGTATTCCTGTCCGGTACTGGGTCATTACTGAGAATTCCTGCCCGGTACTCGCTTCTTGCCAAGAATTCCTACCTGGTACTTGGTCATTACCGAGAATTTCTGCCCGTTACTCGTTAATTTCCATGAATTCCTACCAGGTGTTCGGCCGTGCCGAGAATTCCTGCCCGGTACTCGGTCATTGCCGAGAATTTCTGCCCGTTACTCGGTCATTTCCGAGATATCCAGCCGGTACTTGATTATTAAAGAGAAATATTGCCTGGTACTAGGTCATTGCCGAGAATTCCTGCCCGGTACTCGGTATTTGCCGAAAATTCCTCACTTGGTACTCGGTCGTTTCTGAGGATTCCTTCCCGGTACTTGGTCATTGTCGAGAATTCGTGCCTGGTACTCAGTCATTGCCAAGAATTCCTACCTGGTACTCTGTCATTGTAAAGAATTCCTACCCTGTACTCGGTCATTTCCAAGAATACCTGCCTGGTACTCGGTCATTGCCGAGATATCCAGCTGGTACTCGATTATTACCGAGAAATATTGCGTGGTACTAGGTCATTGCCAAGAATTTCTGCGCGGTGCTCAGTCATTTCCAAGAATTCCTGCCCGGTACTCGGTTAATGCCAAGGATTCCTACCCGGTGTTCGGTCATTGCCGAGAATTCCTGCATGTTACTCGGTCATTGCCGAGGATTCACTAGCCGGTACTCGATCATTGCTGAGAATTCCTGCATGGTACTCGGTCATTGCCGTGAATTCCTGCCCGGTACTCGGTCATAGCTGAGAATTCCTGCCCAGTACTCGTTCATTGCCAAGAATTCTTGTCTGGTACTTGGTCATTGCCGATAATTTCTGCACGTTACTCAGTCATTTCCGAGAACTCCATCTGGTACTCGATTATTACCGAGAATTCCTTCATTGTACTAGGTTATTGCCGAGAATTCTCACCCAGTACTCAGTCATTGCCAAGGATTCCTCACCCGGTACTCGGTCGTTTCTAAAGATTCCTACCCGGTGCTTGGTCATTTTCGAGAATTCCTGCCCGGTACTTGGTCATTGTAAAGAATTCCTACCCAGTACTCGGTCATTGCCAAGGATTCCTCACCTAATGCTTGGTCGTTTCTGAGAATTCCAACATGGTACTTAGTCATTGCCGAGAATTCCTGTCTGGTACTCGGACATTGCCAAGAATTGTTGTGCGGTGCTAGATTATTATCGAGAAGTCTTTCCTTGTACTAGGTCATTGCCGAGAATTCTTGCCTGGTACTCGGTATTTGCCGAGGATTCCTCACTTGGTACTATGTCGTTTCTGAGGATTCCTTCCCGGTACTTGGTCATTGTCGAGAATTCGTGCCTGGTACTCAGTCATTGCCAAGAATTCCTACCTAGTACTCTGTCATTGTAAAGAATTCCTACCCTGTACTCGGTCATTGCCAAGAATACCTGCCTGGTACTCGGTCATTGCCGAGATATCCAGCCGGTACTCGATTATTACCGAGAAATATTGCGTGGTACTAGGTCATTGCCGAGAATTTCTACGCGGTGCTCAGTCGTTTCCAAGACTTACTGCCAGGTACTCGGTCAATGCCAAGGATTCCTACCCGGTGTTCGGTCATTGCCGAGAATACCTGCATGGTACTCGGTCATTGCCGAGGATTCACCAGCCGGTACTCGATCATTGCTGAGAATTCCTGCATGGTACTCGGTCATTGCCGTGAATTCCTGCCCGGTACTCGGTCATTGCTGAGAATTCCTGCCCAGTACTCGTTCATTGCCAAGAATTCATGTCCGGTACTTGGTCATTGCCGATAATTTCTGCACGTTACTCGGTCATTTCCGAGAACTCCATCTGGTACTCAATTATTACGGAGAATTCCTTCATTGTACTAGGTCATTGCCGAGAATTCTCACCCAGTACTCAGTCATTGCCAAGGATTCCTCACCCGGTACTCGGTCGTTTCCAAAGATTCCTACCCGGTGCTTGGTCATTGTCGAGAATTCCTGCCCGGTACTCGGTCATTGTAAAGAATTCCTACCCAGTACTCGGTCATTGCCAAGGATTCCTCACCTAATGCTTGGTCGTTTCTGAGAACTCCAACATGGTACTTAGTCATTGCCGAGAATTCCTGTCTGGTACTCGGTCATTGCCAAGAATTCCTGTGCGGTGCTAGATTATTATCGAGAATTCTTTCCTTGTACTAGGTCATTGCCGAGAATTCTTGCCCGGTACTCGGTATTTGCCGAGGATTCCTCACTTGGTACTCGGTCGTTTATGAGGATTCCTTCCCGGTACTTGGTCATTGTCGAGAATTCGTGCCTGGTACTCAGTCATTGCCAAGAATTCCTACCTGGTACTCGAACATTGCCGTGAATTCCTGCCCGGTAATCGGTCACAGCTGAGAATTCCTGCCCGACACTTGTTCATTGCCAAGAATTCCTACCCTGTACTCGGTCATTGCCAAGAATTCCTGCCTGGTACTCGGTCATTGCCGAGAATTCCTACCCGGTACTTGTCATTGCCAAGAATTCATGCCTGGTACTCAGCCATTGCCATGGATTCCTACCCGGTGTTCGGCCATTGCTGAGTATTCCTGTCCGGTACTGGGTCATTGCTGAGAATTCCTGCCCGGTACTCGCTTCTTGCCAAGAATTCCTACCTGGTACTTGGTCATTACCGAGAATTTCTGCCCGTTACTCGTTAATTTCCATGAATTCCTACCAGGTGTTCGGCCGTGCCAAGAATTCCTGCCCGGTACTCGGTCATTGCCGAGAATTTCTGCCCGTTACTCGGTCATTTCCGAGATATCCAGCCGGTACTTGATTATTAAAGAGAAATATTGCCTGGTACTAGGTCATTGCCGAGAATTCCTGCCCGGTACTCGGTATTTGCCGAAAATTCCTCACTTGGTACTCGGTCGTTTCTGAGGATTCCTTCCCGGTACTTGGTCATTGTCGAGAATTCGTGCCTGGTACTCAGTCATTGCCAAGAATTCCTACCTGGTACTATGTCATTGTAAAGAATTCCTATCCTGTACTCGGTCATTTCCAAGAATACCTGCCTGGTACTCGGTCATTGCCGAGATATCCAGCTGGTACTCGATTATTACCGAGAAATATTGCGTGGTACTAGGTCATTGCCAAGAATTTCTGCGCGGTGCTCAGTCATTTCCAAGAATTCCTGCCCGGTACTCCGTTAATGCCAAGGATTCCTACCCGGTGTTCGGTCATTGCCGAGAATTCCTGCATGTTACTCGGTCATTGCCGAGGATTCACTAGCCGGTACTCGATCATTGCTGAGAATTCCTGCATGGTACTCGGTCATTGCCGTGAATTCCTGCCCGGTACTCGGTCATAGCTGAGAATTCCTGCCCAGTACTCGTTCATTGCCAAGAATTCTTGTCTGGTACTTGGTCATTGCCGATAATTTCTGCACGTTACTCAGTCATTTCCGAGAACTCCATCTGGTACTCGATTATTACCGAGAATTCCTTCATTGTACTAGGTTATTGCCGAGAATTCTCACCCAGTACTCAGTCATTGCCAAGGATTCCTCACCCGGTACTCGGTCGTTTCTAAAGATTCCTACCCGGTGCTTGGTCATTTTCGAGAATTCCTGCCCGGTACTTGGTCATTGTAAAGAATTCCTACCCAGTACTCGGTCATTGCCAAGGATTCCTCACCTAATGCTTGGTCGTTTCTGAGAATTCCAACATGGTACTTAGTCATTGCCGAGAATTCCTGTCTGGTACTCGGACATTGCCAAGAATTGTTGTGCGGTGCTAGATTATTATCGAGAATTCTTTCCTTGTACTAGGTCATTGCCGAGAATTCTTGCCCGGTACTCGGTATTTGCCGAGGATTCCTCACTTGGTACTATGTCGTTTCTGAGGATTCCTTCCCGGTACTTGGTCATTGTCGAGAATTCGTGCCTGGTACTCAGTCATTGCCAAGAATTCCTACCTAGTACTCTGTCATTGTAAAGAATTCCTACCCTGTACTCGGTCATTGCCAAGAATACCTGCCTGGTACTCGGTCATTGCCGAGATATCCAGCCGGTACTCGATTATTACCGAGAAATATTGCGTGGTACTAGGTCATTGCCGAGAATTTCTACGCGGTGCTCAGTCGTTTCCAAGACTTACTGCCAGGTACTCGGTCAATGCCAAGGATTCCTACCCGGTGTTCGGTCATTGCCGAGAATACCTGCATGGTACTCGGTCATTGCCGAGGATTCACCAGCCGATACTCGATCATTGCTGAGAATTCCTGCCTGGTACTCGAACATTGCCGTGAATTCCTGCCCGGTAATCGGTCACAGCTGAGAATTCCTGCCCGACACTTGTTCATTGCCAAGAATTCCTACCCTGTACTCGGTCATTGCCAAGAATTCCTGCCTGGTACTCGGTCATTGCCGAGAATTCCTACCCGGTACTTGTCATTGCCAAGCATTCATGCCTGGTACTCAGCCATTGCCATGGATTCCTACCCGGTGTTCGGCCATTGCTGAGTATTCCTGTCCGGTACTGGGTCATTGCTGAGAATTCCTGCCCGGTACTCGCTTCTTGCCAAGAATTCCTACCTGGTACTTGGTCATTACCGAGAATTTCTGCCCGTTACTCGTTAATTTCCATGAATTCCTACCAGGTGTTCGGCCGTGCCGAGAATTCCTGCCCGGTACTCGGTCATTGCCGAGAATTTCTGCCCGTTACTCGGTCATTTCCGAGATATCCAGCCGGTACTTGATTATTAAAGAGAAATATTGCCTGGTACTAGGTCATTGCCGAGAATTCCTGCCCGGTACTCGGTATTTGCCGAAAATTCCTCACTTGGTACTCGGTCGTTTCTGAGGATTCCTTCCCGGTACTTGGTCATTGTCGAGAATTCGTGCCTGGTACTCAGTCATTGCCAAGAATTCCTACCTGGTACTCTGTCATTGTAAAGAATTCCTACCCTGTACTCGGTCATTTCCAAGAATACCTGCCTGGTACTCGGTCATTGCCGAGATATCCAGCTGGTACTCGATTATTACCGAGAAATATTGCGTGGTACTAGGTCATTGCCAAGAATTTCTGCGCGGTGCTCAGTCATTTCCAAGAATTCCTGCCCGGTACTCGGTTAATGCCAAGGATTCCTACCCGGTGTTCGGTCATTGCCGAGAATTCCTGCATGTTACTCGGTCATTGCCGAGGATTCACTAGCCGGTACTCGATCATTGCTGAGAATTCCTGCATGGTACTCGGTCATTGCCGTGAATTCCTGCCCGGTACTCGGTCATAGCTGAGAATTCCTGCCCAGTACTCGTTCATTGCCAAGAATTCTTGTCTGGTACTTGGTCATTGCCGATAATTTCTGCACGTTACTCAGTCATTTCCGAGAACTCCATCTGGTACTCGATTATTACCGAGAATTCCTTCATTGTACTAGGTTATTGCCGAGAATTCTCACCCAGTACTCAGTCATTGCCAAGGATTCCTCACCCGGTACTCGGTCGTTTCTAAAGATTCCTACCCGGTGCTTGGTCATTTTCGAGAATTCCTGCCCGGTACTTGGTCATTGTAAAGAATTCCTACCCAGTACTCGGTCATTGCCAAGGATTCCTCACCTAATGCTTGGTCGTTTCTGAGAATTCCAACATGGTACTTAGTCATTGCCGAGAATTCCTGTCTGGTACTCGGACATTGCCAAGAATTGTTGTGCGGTGCTAGATTATTATCGAGAATTCTTTCCTTGTACTAGGTCATTGCCGAGAATTCTTGCCCGGTACTCGGTATTTGCCGAGGATTCCTCACTTGGTACTATGTCGTTTCTGAGGATTCCTTCCCGGTACTTGGTCATTGTCGAGAATTCGTGCCTGGTACTCAGTCATTGCCAAGAATTCCTACCTAGTACTCTGTCATTGTAAAGAATTCCTACCCTGTACTCGGTCATTGCCAAGAATACCTGCCTGGTACTCGGTCGTTGCCGAGATATCCAGCCGGTACTCGATTATTACCGAGAAATATTGCGTGGTACTAGGTCATTGCCGAGAATTTCTACGCGGTGCTCAGTCGTTTCCAAGACTTACTGCCAGGTACTCGGTCAATGCCAAGGATTCCTACCCGGTGTTCGGTCATTGCCGAGAATACCTGCATGGTACTCGGTCATTGCCGAGGATTCACCAGCCGGTACTCGATCATTGCTGAGAATTCCTGCATGGTACTCGGTCATTGCCGTGAATTCCTGCCCGGTACTCGGTCATTGCTGAGAATTCCTGCCCAGTACTCGTTCATTGCCAAGAATTCATGTCCGGTACTTGGTCATTGCCGATAATTTCTGCACGTTACTCGGTCATTTCCGAGAACTCCATCTGGTACTCAATTATTACCGAGAATTCCTTCATTGTACTAGGTCATTGCCGAGAATTCTCACCCAGTACTCAGTCATTGCCAAGGATTCCTCACCCGGTACTCGGTCGTTTCCAAAGATTCCTACCCGGTGCTTGGTCATTGTCGAGAATTCCTGCCCGGTACTCGGTCATTGTAAAGAATTCCTACCCAGTACTCGGTCATTGCCAAGGATTCCTCACCTAATGCTTGGTCGTTTCTGAGAACTCCAACATGGTACTTAGTCATTGCCGAGAATTCCTGTCTGGTACTCGGTCATTGCCAAGAATTCCTGTGCGGTGCTAGATTATTATCGAGAATTCTTTCCTTGTACTAGGTCATTGCCGAGAATTCTTGCCCGGTACTCGGTATTTGCCGAGGATTCCTCACTTGGTACTCGGTCGTTTATGAGGATTCCTTCCCGGTACTTGGTCATTGTCGAGAATTCGTGCCTGGTACTCAGTCATTGCCAAGAATTCCTACCTGGTACTCTGTCATTGTAAAGAATTCCTACCCTGTACTCGGTCATTGCCAAGAATACCTGCCTGGTACTCGGTCATTGCCGAGATATCCAGCCGGTACTCGATTATTACCGAGAAATATTGCGTGGTACTAGGTCATTGCCGAGAATTTCTGTGCGGTGCTCAGTCATTTCCAAGAATTCCTGCCCGGTACTCGGTCAATGCCAAGGATTCCTACCCGGTGTTTGGTCATTGCCGAGAATACCTGCATGGTACTCGGTCATTGCCGAGGATTCACCAGCCGGTACTCGATCATTGCTGAGAATTCCTGCCTGGTACTCGGTCATTGCCGTGAATTCCTGCCCGGTACTCGGTCATAGCTGAGAATTCCTGCCCAGTACTCGTTCATTGCCAAGAATTCATGTCCGGTACTTGGTCATTGCCGATAATTTCTGCACGTTACTCGGTCATTTCCCAGAACTCCATCTGGTACTCGATTATTACCGAGAATTCCTTCATTGTACTAGGTCATTGCCGAGAATTCTCACCTAGTACTCAGTCATTGCCAAGGATTCCTCACCCGGTACTCGGTCGTTTCTAAAGATTCCTACCCGGTGCTTGGTCATTGTCGAGAATTCCTGCCCGGTACTCGGTCATTGTAAAGAATTCCCACCCACTACTCGGTCATTGCCAAGGATTCCTCAGCTAATGCTTGGTCGTTTCTGAGAATTCCAACCTGGTACTTAGTCATTGCCTAGAATTCCTGTCTGGTACTCGGTCATTGCCAAGAATTCCTGTACGGTGCTAGATTATTATCGAGAATTCTTTCCTTGTACTAGGTCATTGCCGAGAATTCTTGCCCGGTACTCAGTCATTGCCAAGGATTCCTCACCCGGTATTCAGTCGTTTCTAAGGATTCCTGCCTGGTACTTTGACATTGTAAAGAATTCCTACCCTGTACTTGGTCATTGCCGAGAATTCCTGCCTGGTACTCGGTCATTGCCGAGAATTCCTACCCAGTACTCGGTCATTGCCAAGAATTCCTACCCGGTACTCTGTCATTGTAAAGAATTCCTATCCTGTACTTGGTCGTTGCCGAGAATTCCTGCATGGTACTCGGTCATTGCCGAGAAGTCCTACCCGTTACTCGGTCATTGCCAAGAATTCATGCCCGGTACTCGGTCATTGCCATGGATTCTTACCCGGTGTTCGGCCATTGCTGAGTATTCCTGCCCAGTACTCTCTCATTGCTGAGAATTCCTGCCAGGTACTCGTTCCTTGCCAAGAATTCCTGCCTGGTACTTGGTCATTGCCGAGAATTTCTGCCCGTTACTCTATCATTGCCATGGATTCCTACCCGGTGGTCGGTCGTTGCCGAGAATTCCTGCCCGGTACTCGGTCATTGCAGAGGATTCACCAGCCGGTACACGATCATTGCTTAGAATTCCTGCCCGGTAATCGGTCATTGCCGAGAATTTCTGCCCGTTACTCGGTCATTTCTGAGATATCCAGCCGGTACTCGATTATTACCGAGAAATACTACCTGGTACTAGGTCATTGCCGAGAATTCCCGCCCGGTACTCGGTATTTGCCGAGGATTCCTCACTCGATACTCGATCGTTTCTTAGGATTTCTACCCGGTGCTTGGTCATTGTCGAGAATTCGTGTCTGGTACTCGGTCATTGCCAACAATTCCTACCCGGTACTCTGTAATTGTAAAGATTTCCTACCCTGTACTCGGTCATTACCGAAGATTCCTCACCTTATGCTCGGTCGTTTCCAGGAATTCCAATCCGTTACTCTGTTAATTGCAGAGAATTCCTGCATGGTACTCGGTCATTGCCGAAAATTCCTACGCGGTGCTCGGTCATTGCCAAGAATTCCTGCCCGGTACTTGGTCAATGCCAAGGATTCCTACTTGGTGTTCGGTCACTGCCGAGAATTCCTGCATGGTACTCAGTCATTGCCGAGGATTCACCGGCCGATACTCGATCATTGCTAAGAATTCCTGCCTGGTACTCGAACATTGCCGTGAATTCCTGCCCGGTAATCGGTCACAGCTGAGAATTCCTGCCCGACACTTGTTCATTGCCAAGAATTCCTACCCTATACTCGGTCATTGCCAAGAATTCCTGCCTGGTACTCGGTCATTGCTGAGAATTCCTACCCGGTACTTGTCATTGCCAAGAATTCATGCCTGGTACTCAGCCATTGCCATGGATTCCTACCCGGTGTTCGGCCATTACTGAGTATTCCTGTCCGGTACTGCATTTTGCTCCTTTGGTGCTTCCTTGTCTTGGCCAGATGGTGGAGCTTTGTTTGGTCCTAGAGACACACTGTAGTGGTAGGACTGATCTTTCGGTCTTGGTCCATCACCTGTAACCTGCAAAGATTTAAAATCACTCGGTGGCACCGGTGCAAGGTTAAACGAACAAGTAAAATTATCATCAAGTCCAAAATAATTCTGTTCAGCCCAAGGTTTGTTTCTTTCACTTATCCTAGCCATAGCAAAATGATTGGCTTTCTTGCTCGGTTCCTGTTTTCCTTGTAGTCGAACTTGGTCAAGATAAACTTCATGTGGTGACATCGGCACTAGAGTAGTCTTCCTTCCTTTGAACTCGAACGTATGCCGGTTGGTGAAGCCATCATGAACTACTTTTCTATCAGATTGCCACGGCCTTCCAAGCAGAATATGTCCAGCTTCCATAGGTAGAACATCACACAAAATTTCATCTTCATATTTGCCGATGACTATAGGAACCTCCACTTGATGCTTCACTTTCATTTCTCCATCTTTGCTAAGCCATTGAAGATCATACGGCTTTGGATGCTTTTTAATCTCTAATCCCAGCTTCTTAACCATTGTTTCACTAGCCACATTTGTACAACTTCCACCGTCAATGATAAAGCTGCACACTTTCCCTTTGACTAGGCATCGCGTGTGAAACAAGTTAGCTCTTTGTTCTTGCTCTTCGGACTTAGACTGTATGCTGAGCATCCTTACTGATACTAGCAACTCTCCCTTAGCTGGTAACTCAACATTCTCATCTTCAAGCTGCTTAACTTCTGGTTGCTCATCCTCGGATTCATACTCGCCGTTATCCTTTAGAACCATTATCCTCTTGTTGGTACACTCACTCGCATAGTGTCCCATTCCTTGACACTTGTAGCACTTGATTCTGCTGGTTCTGGATTCAGTTTTTCCTTTATCTCCATAAGTTCTTGCTTCAGAGTTTGAAATAGCCGGCTGCTTGCTTTCACTTGGTATCCTCGGCTTCTCTTCTCTCGGATAACCTCTTGTGTAATTACTACCTCCAGCTCCAAACTGAGTCCGTATAGGACCTCTTCTCTTAAGTTGTTGTTCAATGAGTATAGCTTGGTGTAGCATTTCCTGTAGATCAACATGAGGCTGCATCTCCAACCTATCTTGAATGTCACGCTGCAAACCTCCTAGAAACCTCGACATAGTAGCTTCTCGATCCTCTTGAACATCCGCTTGTATCAATAAGGTTTCCATTTCCTGGTAGTAATCCTCAACACTCCTACTACCTTGCACAAGCCTCCTCAACTGATTATGCAACTCCCGGTAATAGTAACTAGGCACAAAATGTTTTCGCATAATGGTCTTCATCTCATTCCAAGTGGAAACCGGATACTCATGGTTTCTTCTTCTAGACGTAACCAACTGATCCCACCAACTCAAAGCATAGTCAGTGAACTCAGTAGCTGCAACTTTAACTCGGTTCACCTCAGTGTAATGTTGACAATCAAATACCAACTCAATCTTCTTTTCCCACTCCAAGTAAGCACTCGGATAATTTTTCCCTTGAAAAGAAGGTATGCGGAGTTTGAGTCCTCCAAAGCCATCCTGGGGCTGGTTCCTTTCATTCCTCATGTGCCTGGGCCTCCTATGACTGCCACGAGAGGAGCCACTGTAATAATCTTCTGCTTCAAAATCTCCAGGTTCCCTTGGAAGCGGTCTTGGATTGAATTCCCGGGGTTCTCTTAGAACTTCTTCTTGTTGCCTTGCTTGATGAACGTTTTCCTCACCATTTCTTGCTGTATTAGCTCCTTGAGATTCTCTAGCATCACGAATCATCTCTGGAATAATTCGCTCTTGCAGAACACTAAATCTTTCATCCATCAACCGAACCATCTTTGCCGTGAGAGCATCGATTAGGAGTTGATTGTTGTTGCGGCTGGTTCCACTGTGATCAGACATCCTTTTCCTGAAACAACACACAAGTATACACCAGTAAAGAGTCCTTTTGAAGATCGAATTGACCCTAAATCATAAGAACACGAAAACGACTCTTGGTATCCTATTTTCTCAGAAGAACACAAAACGCGACTGTGGAAGTCGATCGGTTACGAAAAAATATCAAAACACTTCAGAAAATTCCCAAACTAATTTTAACAAATACTAGACTCATCCTATTTGCAGTTGATTTCACAATTTTTGCACGAGCCAATATTTAATTAAAATTCGGGCAAGATGGGGCGAAAACCACTTAACTTCTCAATGTTGCTCTGATACCACTTGATACGATTCTGGATGGAGAATCGTGTCCCAATCACTCACTAGGAAGTTAAGGTGACAAGTTTAGACTCCAGGCTTGAGCAGCAAGCTGATCTAGAGTTGGGTGGAAGGATAGACGCCACGAGAGGATGCGGAAGGCCTCTTGATAAGTCTGTTCGAACAATCTAATCACTAGAATTGTTCTTGGGTTCTAATATGAATCACTCGAAAAAGAGATAGAAAAAGATAATTTTTATTCAAAAGAGGTTAAGAAAAGACATAAGAGTTCTCAGAGAATATAAAGAAGAGAGGAGACGAAGACGAGAAGAGAGGAGGAGCGCATGGAGTTAATGCTCGGTGAGTTTCGAGACATGCCTCGGAAACTCACCAAAGACCAACTCAAAATAAACACACAACGAAAATAAAAACTCTCAGACATAGTTTAAAATTCAAGTAACTAAAATAGAAAAAGATAGAAAGAAAAGAGATAGTCGGTCCACGCCAAATAATCTTGAGAAGGCCGGACTAGGTCGGACTAGCACCAAGCAAAGATGAACCTATGGACCACGAACCTCATTAAAAACCTTCCTTTGGAAAACCACTTGGGAAAAACCAAAGGCAAGGGAAAAAGAGTGTAGGTGAGCCATAGGGCTTGATACTAGCCATCCCGGACATGAACCAAGACCAACGTGGCCGAGTTATCATCTACGTCCGAGTGACCCTTACGAACCAAAGCTTGACGAAGCAATGTTCTAACCGTGCGAATGAGTTCCTTTGTCTTAGATCGAGTCATTGTCCCAACTGGTACGCTCAATGCTTCTGTGGCTGACCAAGATCGCGTCCTAGCTCCAAGTGGCTCATCCGGAGCTTTCTCCTCGACCGGCCCGAACGTGTCCTCGACCGAGTCCAGCATTTCCTCGGCCATCGGCTGTTCCTCCTGGTCGCTATCCATTCTCGCATCATACCTGGTGTTCGGTCATTGCCGAGAATTCCTGCATTGTACTCGGGCATTGGCGAGGATTTACCAGCCGGTACTCGATCATTGCTGAGAATTCCTGCCTGATACTCGGCAATTGCTATGAATTCCTGCCCGGTACTCGGTCATAGCTGAGAATTCCTGCCCGGTACTCGTTCATTGCTAAGAATTCCTGCCCGGTACTCGTTCGTTGCCATGAATTCCTGCCCGTTACTCGGTCATTTCTGAGAACTCCAGCTGGTACTCGATATTACCGAGAATTCCTTCCTTGTACTAGGTCATTGCCGAGAATTCTCTCCTGGTACTCAGTCATTGCCAAGAATTCTCTCCTGGTACTCAGTCATTGCTTCGTCATTGTCGAGAATTCTCTCCTGGTACTCAGTCATTGCTTCGTCATTGTCGAGAATTCCTGCCCGGTACTCGGTCATTGTAAAGAATTCCTACCCAGTACTTGATCATTGCCGGGGATTCCTCACCTAATGCTCCGTCGTTTCTGAGAATTCTAACCTGGTACTCGGTCATTGCCGACAATTCCTGCCTGCTACTCGGTCATTGCCAAGAATTCCTATACGGTGGTCAATTATTACCGAGAATTATTTCCTTGTACTAGGTCATTGCCAAGGATTCCTCACCCCATATTTGGTCGTTTCTAAGGATTCCTACTCGCTGCTTGGTCATTGCCGAGAATTCCTCCCCGGTACTCGGTCATTGCCAAGAATTCCTGACTGGTACTCGCTCATTGCCATGGATTCCTACCCAGTGTTCGGCCATTGCTGAGTATTCCTGCCCGGTACTCGGTCATTGCTGAGAATTCCTGCCCGGTACTCGTTCCTTGCCAAGAATTCATGCCTGGTACTTGGTCATTGCAGAGAATTTCTACCCGTTACTCGGTAATTGCCATGGATTCCTACCTGGTGTTCGGTCATCGCCAAGAATTCCTGCACGGTACTCGGTCATTGCCGAGGATTCACCAGCCAGTACTCGATCATTGCTAAGAATTCCTGCCCGGTACTTGGTCATTACCGAGAATTTCTGCCCATTACTCGGTCATTTCTCAGATATCCAGCCGGTACTCGATTATTACCAAGAAATATTGCCTGGTACTAGGTCATTGCCGAGAATTCCCGCCCGATACTCGGTATTTGCCGAGGATTCCACCCTCGGTACTCGGTCGTTTCTGAGGATTCCTACCCGGTGCTTGGTCATTGTCAAATATTCGTGCTTGGTACTCGGTCATTGCCAAGAATTCCTACCCGGTACTCTGTCATTGTAAAGAATTCCTACCCTGTACTCGGTCATTGCCGAAGATTCCTCACCTGATGCTCGGTCGTTTCCAGGAATTCCAACCCGGTACTCGGTTAATTGCAGAGAATTCCTGCATTGTACTCGGTCATTGCCGAGAATTCCTGCGCGGTGCTCGGTCATTGCTGAGAATTCCTGCACGGTACTCGGTCATTGCCAAGAATTCCTACCCGGTGTTTGGTCATTGCCAAGAATTCCTGAATGGTACTCGGTCATTGCCAATGATTCACTGGCCGGTACTCGTTCATTGCCAAGAATTCATGTCCGGTACTTGGTCCTTGCCGTGAATTCCTGCACGTTACTCGGTCATTTCTGAGAACTCCTGCCCGGCACTCGATTATTACCGAGAATTCCTACCCTTGTACTAGGTCATTGCCGAGAATTCTCGCCCAGTACTCAGTTATTGCCAAGGATTCCTCACCAGGTACTCGACCATTTCTAAGGATTCCTACCCGGTGCTAGGTCATTGTCGAGAATTCCTGCCCGGTACTCGGTCATTGTAAAGAATTCCTACCTAGTACTCGATCATTGCCGAGGATTCCTCACCTAATGCTCGTTCGTTTCTGAGAATTCCTACCTGGTACTCAGTCATTCCCGAGAATTCCTGCCTGGTACTCGGTCATTGCCAAGAATTTTTGTGCGGTGCTCGATTACTACTGAGAATTCTTTCCTTGTACTAGGTCATTGCCGAGAATTCTCGCCCGGTACTCAGTCATTGCCAAAGATTCCTCACCCAGTATTCAGTCGTCTCTAAGGATTCCTACCCGGTACTTTGTCATTGTAAAGAATTCCTTTCATGTACTTGGTCATTGCCGAGAATTCCTGCCTGGTACTTGGTCGTTGCCGAGAATTCTTACCCGGTACTCGGTCATTGCCAAGAATTCCTACCCGGTACTCTGTGATTGGAAAGAATTCCTACCCTGTACTTGGTCATTGCCGAGAATTCCTGCCTGGTACTAGTTCGTTGCCGAGAATTCCCGCCCGGTACTCGGTATTTGCCGAGGGTTCCTTACTCGGTACTCGGTTGTTTCTGAGGATTCCTACCCGGTGCTTGATCATTGTCGAGAATTCGTGCCTGGTACTCGGTCATTGCCAAGAATTCCAACTCGGTACTCTGTCACCATAAAGAATTCATACCCTGTACTCGGTCAATGCCAAAGATTCCTCACCTGATGCTCGGTCGTTTTCGAGAATTCCAACCCGGCACTCGGTTCATTGCAGAGAATTACTGCCTGGTACTCGGTCATTGCCGAGAATTCCAGCCTGGTACTCGGTTATTGCCGTGAATTCATGCTCGGTACTCAGTCATAGCTGAGAATTCATGCCCAATACTCGTTCATTGCCAAGTATTCCTGCCCGGTACTTGGTCATTGCCAAGAATTTCTGCAAGTTACTCGGTCATTTATGAGAACTCCATTCGGTACTCGATTATTACCGAGAATTCCTTCCCTGTACTAGGTCATTGCCGAGAATTCATGCCCGGTACTCGGTCATTGTAAAGAATTCCTACCCAGTACTCGGTCATTGCCAAGGATTCCTCACCTAATGCTCAGTCGTTTCAGAGAAATCCAACCTGGTACTCGGTCATTGCCAAGAATTCCTGTGCGGTGGTCGATTATTACCGAGAATTCTTTCCGTGTACGAGGTCATTGCCGAGAATTCTCACCCGGTACTCAGTCATTGCCAAGGATTCCTCACCCGGTATTTGGTCATTTATTAGGATTCCTACCCGGTGCTTGGTCATTGACGAGAATTCCTACCTGGTACTCGGTCATTACCGAGAATTCTTACCTGGTACTCGGTCATTGCCAAGAATTCCTGCCCGGTACTAGGTCATTACCATGGATTTCTACCCGGTGTTCGGCCATTGCTGAGTATTCCGGCCCGGTACTCGGTTATTGCCGAGAATTTCTGCCCGTTACTCGATCTTTGCTGAGAATTCGTGCCCGGTACTCGGTCATTGCCGAGAATTTATGCCCGTTACTTAGTCGTTTTCTGAGGATTCCTACCCGGTGATTGGTCATTGTCGAGAATTCGTGCCTGGTACTCGGTTATTGACAAGAATTCCTTCCGGGTACTCTGTCATTGAAAAGAATTCCTACCCTATACTCGGTCATTGCCGAGAATTTCTGCCTGGTACTCGGTCATTACCGAGAAATCCTACTGGGTACTCGGTCATTGCCAAGAATCCCTGCCCGGTACTCGGTCATTGCCTTGGATTCCTACCCGGTCATCGGCCATTGCTGAGTATTCCTGCCCGGTACTCGGTCATTGCTGAGAATTCATGCCCGGTACTCGTTTCTTGCCAAGAATTCCTGCATCGTACTTGGTCATTGCCTAGAATTTCTGCCCGTTACTCGGTCATTGCCATGGATTCCTACCCGGTGTTCGGTCATTGCCGAGAATTCCTGCCCGGTACTCGGTCAATGCCAAGGATTCCTACCCGGTCTTCGGTCATTGCCGAGAATACCTGCATGGTACTCGGTCATTGCCGAGGATTCACCAGCCGGTACTCGATCATTGCTGAGAATTCCTGCCTGGTACTCGGTCATTGCCGTGAATTCCTGCCTGGTACTCGGTCATAGCTGAGAATTTCTGCCCAGTACTCGTTCATTGCCAAGAATTCATGTCCGGTACTTGGTCATTGCCGATAATTTCTGCACGTTACTCGGTCATTTCCGAGAACTCCATCTGGTACTCGATTATTACCGAGAATTCCTTCATTGTACTAGGTCATTGCCGAGAATTCTCACCCAGTACTCAGTCATTGCCAAGGATTCCTCACCCGGTACTCGGTCGTTTCTAAAGATTCCTACCCGGTGCTTGGTCATTGTCGAGAATTCCTGCCCGGTACTCGGTCATTGTAAAGAATTCCTACCCAGTACTCGGTCATTGCCAAGGATTCCTCACCTAATGCTTGGTCGTTTCTGAGAATTCTAACCTGGTACTTAGTCATTGCCGAGAATTCCTGTCTGGTACTAGGTCATTGCCAAGAATTCCTGTGCGGTGCTAGATTATTATCGAGAATTCTTTCCTTGTACTAGGTCATTGCCGAGAATTCTTGCCCGGTACTCGGTATTTGCCGAGGATTCCTCACTTGGTACTCGGTCATTTCTGAGGATTCCTTCCCGGTACTTGGTCATTGTCGATAATTCGTGCCTGGTACTCAGTCATTTCCAAGAATTCCTACCTGGTACTCTGTCATTGTAAAGAATTCATACCCTGTACTCGGTCATTGCCAAGAATACCTGCCTGGTACTCGGTCATTGCCGAGATATCCAGCCGGTACTCGATTATTACCGAGAAATATTGCGTGGTACTAGGTTATTGCCGAGAATTTATGCGCGGTGCTCAGTCATTTCCAAGAATTACTGCCCGGTACTCGGTCAATGCCAAGGATTCCTACCCCGTGTTCGGTCATTGCCGAGAATACCTGCATGGTACTCGGTCATTGCCGAGGATTCACCAGCCGGTACTCGATCATTGCTGAGAATTCCTGCCTGGTACTCGGTCATTGCCGTGAATTCCTGCCCGGTACTCGGTCATAGATGAGAATTCCTGCCCAGTACTCGTTCATTGCCAAGAATTCATGTCCGGTACTTGGTCATTGCCGATAATTTCTGCACGTTACTCGGTCATTTCCGAGAACTCCATCTGGTACTCGATTATTACCGAGAATTCCTTCATTGTACTAGGTCATTGCCGAGAATTCTCACCCAGTACTCAATCATTGCCAAGGATTCCTCACCCGGTACTCGGTCGTTTCTAAAGATTCCTACCCGGTGCTTGGTCATTGTCGAGAATTCCTGCCTGGTACTCGGTCATTGTAAAGAATTCCTACCCAGTACTCGGTCATTGCCAAGGATTCCTCATCTAATGCTTGGTCGTTTATGAGAATTCCAACCTGGTCTTAGTCATTGCCGAGAATTCTTATCTGGTACTCGGTCATTGCCAAGAATTCCTGTGCGGTGCAAGATTATTATAGAGAATTCTTTCCTTGTACTAGGTCATTGCCGAGAATTCTTGCCCGGTACTCAGTCATTGCCAAGGATTCCTCACCCGGTATTCAGTCGTTTCTAAGGATTCCTACCTGGTAGTTTGACATTGTAAAGAATTCCTACCCTGTACTTGGTCATTGCCGAGAATTCCTGCCTGGTACTCGGTCATTGCCGAGAATTCCTACCCGGTACTCGGTCATTGCCAAGAATTCCTACCCTGTACTCTGTCATTGTAAAGAATTCCTATCCTGTACTTGGTCATTGCCGAGAATTCCTGCATGGTACTCGGTCATTGCCGAGAAGTCCTACCCGTTACTCGGTCATTGCCAAGAATTCCTGCCCGTTACTCAGTCATTGCCATGGATTCCTACCCGGTGGTCAGTCGTTGCCAAGAATTCCTGTCCGGTACTCGGTCATTGCAGAGGATTCACCAGCCGGTACTCGATCATTGCTGAGAATTCCTGCCCCCTAATCGGTCATTGCCGAGAATTTCTGCCCGTTACTCGGTCATTTCTGAGATATCCAGCCGGTACTCGATTATTACCGAGAAATATTACCTGGTACTAGGTCATTGCCGAGAATTCCCGCCCGGTACTCGGTATTTGCCGAGGATTCCTCACTCGGTACTCGGTCGTTTCTTAGGATTTCTACCCGGTGCTTGGTCATTGTCGAGAATTCGTGTCTGGTACTCGGTCATTG
The DNA here is from genome assembly GCA_963667165.1 of Barbarea vulgaris. Classification (NCBI taxonomy): domain Eukaryota; kingdom Viridiplantae; phylum Streptophyta; class Magnoliopsida; order Brassicales; family Brassicaceae; genus Barbarea; species Barbarea vulgaris. The sequence continues at coordinate 9,699,903 of OY763888.1, read as the reverse complement.
CCAAGAATTCCTACCCGGTACTCTATCATTGTAAAGAATTCCTACCCTGTACTCGGTCATTGCCGAAGATTCCTCACCTGATGCTTGGTCATTTCTGAGAATTCTAACCCGGTACTCGGCTCATTGCCAAGAATTCCTGCGCGGTGCTCGGTCATTGCCAAGAATTTCTGCCCGGTACTCGGTCAATTCCAAGGATTCCTACCCGGTGTTCGGTCATTGCCGAGAATTCCTGCATTGTACTCGGGCATTACCAAGGATTTACCAGCCGGTACTCGATCATTGCTGAGAATTCCTGCCTGATACTCGGCAATTGCTATGAATTCCTACCCGGTACTCGGTCATAGCTAAAAATTCCTGCCCGGTACTCGTTCATTGCCAAGAATTCCTGCCCGGTACTCGTTCATTGCCAGGAAGTCCTGCCCGTTACTCGGTCATTTCTGAGAACTCCAGCTGGTACTCGATATTACCGAGAATTCCTTCCTTGTACTAGGTCATTGCCAAGAATTCTCTCCTGGTACTCAGTCATTGCCAAGGATTCCTCACCCGGTACTCGGTCATTTCTAAGGATTCCTACTCGGTGCTTCGTCATTGTCGAGAATTCCTGCCCGGTACTCGGTCATTGTAAAGAATTCCTACCCAGTACTTGATCATTGCCGAGGATTCCTCACCTAATGCTCCGTCGTTTCTGAGAATTCTAACCTGGTACTCTGTCATTGCCGACAATTCCTGCCTGCTACTCAGTCATTGCCAAGAATTCCTATACGGTGGTCAATTATTACCGAGAATTATTTCCTTGTACTAGGTCATTGCCAAGGATTCCTCACCCCGTATTTGCTCTTTTCTAAGGATTCCAACTCGGTGCTTGGTCATTGCCGAGAATTCCTATCCGGTACTCGGTCATTGCCAAGAATTCCTGACTGGTACTCGCTCATTGCCATGGATTCCTACCCAGTGTTCGGCCATTGCTGAGTATTCCTGCCCGGTACTCGGTCATTGCTGAGAATTCCTGCCCGGTACTCGTTCCTTGCCAAGAATTCATGACTGGTACTTGGTCATTGCATAGAATTTCTACCCGTTACTCGGTAATTGCCATGGATTCCTACGCGGTGTTCGGTCATTGCCAAGAATTCCTGCATGGTACTCGGTCATTGCCGAGGATTCACCAGCCGGTACTCGATCATTGCTCAGAATTCCTGCCCGGTACTTGGTCATTACCGAGAATTTCTGCCCATTACTCGGTCATTTCTGAGATATCCAGCCGGTACTCGATTATTACCAAGAAATATTGCCTGGTACTAGGTCATTGCCAAGAATTCCCACCCGGTACTCGGTATTTGCCGAGGATTCCACCCTCGGTACTCGGTCGTTTCTGAGGATTCCTACCCGGTGCTTGGTCATTGTCGAAAATTCGTGCCTGGTACTCGGTCATTGCCAAGAATTCCTACCCGGTACTCTGTCATTGTAAAGAATTCCTACCCTGTACTCGGTCATTGCCGAAGATTCCTCACCTGATGCTCGGTCGTTTCCAGGAATTCCAACCCGGTACTCGGTTAATTGTAGAGAATTCCTGCATTGTACTCGGTCATTGCCGAGAATTCCTGCGCGGTGCTCGGTCATTGCCGAGAATTCCTGCATGGTACTCGGTCATTGTCAAGAATTCCTACCCGGTGTTTGGTCATTGCCAAGAATTCCTGAATGGTACTCGGTCATTGCCAATGATTCACTGGCCGGTACTCGATCATTGCTGGGAATTCCTGCCTGGTACTCGGTCATTGCCGTGAATTCCTGCCCGGTAATCGGTCATAGCTGAGAATTCCTGCCCGGCACTCGTTCATTGCCAAGAATTCCTACCCTTGTACTAGTTCACTGCCGAGAATTCTCGCCCAGTACTCAGTTATTGCCAAGGATTCCTCACCAGGTACTCGACCGTTTCTAAGGATTCCTACCCGGTGCTAGGTCATTGTCGATTATTCCTGCCCGGTACTCGGTCATTGTAAAGAATTCCTACCTAGTACTCGATCATTGCCGAGGATTCCTCACCTAATGCTGTGTCGTTTCTGAGAATTCCTACCTGGTACTCAGTCATTCCCGAGAATTCCTGCCTGGTACTCGGTCATTGCCAAGAATTCTTGTGCGGTGCTCGATTACTACCGAGAATTCTTTCCTTGTACTAGGTCATTGCCGAGAATTCTCGCCCGGTACTCAGTCATTGCCAAAGATTCCTCACCCGGTATTCAGTCATCTCAAAGGATTCCTACCCGGTTCTTTGTCATTGTAAAGAATTCCTATCATGTACTTGGTCATTGCCGAGAATTCCTGCCTGGTACTTGGTCGTTGCCGAGAATTCCTACCCGGTACTCGGTCATTGCCAAGAATTCCTACCCGGTACTCTGTCATTGGAAAGAATTCCTACCCTGTACTTGGTCATTACCGAGAATTCCTGCCTGGTACTAGTTCGTTGCCGAGAATTCCCGCCCGGTACTCGGTATTTGCTGAGGATTCCTTACTCGGTACTCGGTTGTTTCTGAGGATTCTTACCCGGTGCTTGGTCATTGTCGAGAATTCGTGCCTGGTACTCGGTCATTGCCAAGAATTCCTACTCGGTACTCTGTCATCATAAATAATTCATACCCTGTACTCGGTCAATGCCAAAGATTCCTCACCTGATGCTCGGTCGTTTTCGAGAATTCCAACCCGGCACTCGGTTCATTGCAGAGAATTACTGCCTGGTACTCGGTCATTGCCGAGAATTCCTGCCTGGTACTCGGTTATTGCCGTGAATTCATCCTCGGTACTCAGCCATAGCTGAGAATTCATGCCCAATACTCGTTCATTGCCAAGTATTCCTGCCCGGTACTTGGTCATTGCCAAGAATTTCTGCAAGTTACTCGGTCATTTATGAGAACTCCATTCGGTACTCGATTATTACCGAGAAATCCTTCCCAGTACTAGGTCATTGCCGAGAATTCATGCTCGGTACTCGGTCATTGTAAAGAATTCCTACCCAGTACTCGGTCATTGCCAAGGATTCCTCACCTAATGCTCAGTCGTTTCAAAGAAATCCAACCTGGTACTCGGTCATTGCCAAGAATTCCTGTGCGGTGGTCGATTATTACCGAGAATTCTTTCCGTGTAGGAGGTCATTGCCGAGAATTCTCACCCGGTATTTGGTCATTTCTAAGGATTCCTACCCGGTGCTTGGTCATTGACGAGAATTCCTACCTGGTACTCGGTCATTACCGAGAATTCTTACCTGGTACTCGGTCATTACCAAGAATTCCTGCCCGGTACTTGGTCATTACCATGGATTCCTACCCGGTGTTCGGCCATTGCTGAGTATTCCGGCCCGGTACTCGGTTATTGCAGAGAATTCCTGCCCGGTACTCGTTCCTTGCCAAGAATTCGTGCCTGGTACTTGATCATTGCCGAGAATTTCTGCCCGTTACTCGATCATTGCCATGGATTCCTACCCGGTGTTCGGTCCATGCCAAGAATTCTCAGCCGGTACTCGATCTTTGCTGAGAATTCGTGCCCGGTACTCGGTCATTGCCGAGAATTTCTGCTCGTTACTTGGTCGTTTCTGAGGATTCCTACCCGGTGATTGGTCATTGTCGAGAATTCGTGCCTGGTACTCGGTTATTGACAAGAATTCCTTCCGGGTACTCTGTATTATAAAGAATTCCTACCCTATACTCGGTCATTGCCGAGAATTTCTGCCTGGTACTCGGTCATTACCGAGAAATCCTTCTGGGTACTCGGTCATTGCCAAGAATCCCTGCCCGGTACTCGGTCATTGCGTTGGATTCCTACCCGGTGTTCGGCCATTGCTGAGTATTCCTCCCCGGTACTCGGTCATTGCTGAGAATTCATGCCCAGTACTCGTTTCTTGCCAAGAATTCCTGCCTCGTACTTGGTCATTGCCTAGAATTTCTGCCCGTTACTCGGTCATTGCCATGAATTCCTGCATTGTACTCGGTCATTTCCTCGGCCATCGGCTGTTCCTCCTGGTCGCTATCCATTCTCGCATCATACCTGGTGTTCGGTCATTGCCGAGAATTCCTGCATTGTACTCGGGCATTGGCGAGGATTTACCAGCCGGTACTCGATCATTGCTGAGAATTCCTGCCTGATACTCGGCAATTGCTATGAATTCCTGCCCGGTACTCGGTCATAGCTGAGAATTCCTGCCCGGTACTCGTTCATTGCTAAGAATTCCTGCCCGGTACTCGTTCGTTGCCATGAATTCCTGCCCGTTACTCGGTCATTTCTGAGAACTCCAGCTGGTACTCGATATTACCGAGAATTCCTTCCTTGTACTAGGTCATTGCCGAGAATTCTCTCTTGGTACTCAGTCATTGCCAAGAATTCTCTCCTGGTACTCAGTCATTGCTTCGTCATTGTCGAGAATTCTCTCCTGGTACTCAGTCATTGCTTCGTCATTGTCGAGAATTCCTGCCCGGTACTCGGTCATTGTAAAGAATTCCTACCCAGTACTTGATCATTGCCGGGGATTCCTCACCTAATGCTCCGTCGTTTCTGAGAATTCTAACCTGGTACTCGGTCATTGCCGACAATTCCTGCCTGCTACTCGGTCATTGCCAAGAATTCCTATACGGTGGTCAATTATTACCGAGAATTATTTCCTTGTACTAGGTCATTGCCAAGGATTCCTCACCCCATATTTGGTCGTTTCTAAGGATTCCTACTCGCTGCTTGGTCATTGCCGAGAATTCCTCCCCGGTATTCGGTCATTGCCAAGAATTCCTGACTGGTACTCGCTCATTGCCATGGATTCCTACCCAGTGTTCGGCCATTGCTGAGTATTCCTGCCCGGTACTCGGTCATTGCTGAGAATTCCTGCCCGGTACTCGTTCCTTGCCAAGAATTCATGCCTGGTACTTGGTCATTGCAGAGAATTTCTACCCGTTACTCGGTAATTGCCATGGATTCCTACCCGGTGTTCGGTCATCGCCAAGAATTCCTGCACGGTACTCGGTCATTGCCGAGGATTCACCAGCCAGTACTCGATCATTGCTAAGAATTCCTGCCCGGTACTTGGTCATTACCGAGAATTTCTGCCCATTACTCGGTCATTTCTCAGATATCCAGCCGGTACTCGATTATTACCAAGAAATATTGCCTGGTACTAGGTCATTGCCGAGAATTCCCGCCCGATACTCGGTATTTGCCGAGGATTCCACCCTCGGTACTCGGTCGTTTCTGAGGATTCCTACCCGGTGCTTGGTCATTGTCAAATATTCGTGCCTGGTACTCGGTCATTGCCAAGAATTCCTACCCGGTACTCTGTCATTGTAAAGAATTCCTACCCTGTACTCGGTCATTGCCGAAGATTCCTCACCTGATGCTCGGTCGTTTCCAGGAATTCCAACCCGGTACTCGGTTAATTGCAGAGAATTCCTGCATTGTACTCGGTCATTGCCGAGAATTCCTGCGCGGTGCTCGGTCATTGCCGAGAATTCCTGCACGGTACTCGGTCATTGCCAAGAATTCCTACCCGGTGTTTGGTCATTGCCAAGAATTCCTGAATGGTACTCGGTCATTGCCAATGATTCACTGGCCGGTACTCGTTCATTGCCAAGAATTCATGTCCGGTACTTGGTCCTTGCCGTGAATTCCTGCACGTTACTCGGTCATTTCTGAGAACTCCTGCCCGGCACTCGATTATTACCGAGAATTCCTACCCTTGTACTAGTTCATTGCCGAGAATTCTCGCCCAGTACTCAGTTATTGCCAAGGATTCCTCACCAGGTACTCGACCATTTCTAAGGATTCCTACCCGGTGCTAGGTCATTGTCGAGAATTCCTGCCCGGTACTCGGTCATTGTAAAGAATTCCTACCTAGTACTCGATCATTGCCGAGGATTCCTCACCTAATGCTCGTTCGTTTCTGAGAATTCCTACCTGGTACTCAGTCATTCCCGAGAATTCCTGCCTGGTACTCGGTCATTGCCAAGAATTTTTGTGCGGTGCTCGATTACTACTGACAATTCTTTCCTTGTACTAGGTCATTGCCGAGAATTCTCGCCCGGTACTCAGTCATTGCCAAAGATTCCTCACCCAGTATTCAGTCGTCTCTAAGGATTCCTACCCGGTACTTTGTCATTGTAAAGAATTCCTTTCATGTACTTGGTCATTGCCGAGAATTCCTGCCTGGTACTTGGTCGTTGCCGAGAATTCTTACCCGGTACTCGGTCATTGCCAAGAATTCCTACCCGGTACTCTGTGATTGGAAAGAATTCCTACCCTGTACTTGGTCATTGCCGAGAATTCCTGCCTGGTACTAGTTCGTTGCCGAGAATTCCCGCCCGGTACTCGGTATTTGCCGAGGGTTCCTTACTCGGTACTCGGTTGTTTCTGAGGATTCCTACCCGGTGCTTGATCATTGTCGAGAATTCGTGCCTGGTACTCGGTCATTGCCAAGAATTCCAACTCGGTACTCTGTCACCATAAAGAATTCATACCCTGTACTCGGTCAATGCCAAAGATTCCTCACCTGATGCTCGGTCGTTTTCGAGAATTCCAACCCGGCACTCGGTTCATTGCAGAGAATTACTGCCTGGTACTCGGTCATTGCCGAGAATTCCAGCCTGGTACTCGGTTATTGCCGTGAATTCATGCTCGGTACTCAGTTATAGCTGAGAATTCATGCCCAATACTCGTTCATTGCCAAGTATTCCTTCCCTGTACTAGGTCATTGCCGAGAATTCATGCCCGGTACTCGGTCATTGTAAAGAATTCCTACCCAGTACTCGGTCATTGCCAAGGATTCCTCACCTAATGCTCAGTCGTTTCAGAGAAATCCAACCTGGTACTCGGTCATTGCCAAGAATTCCTGTGCGGTGGTCGATTATTACCGAGAATTATTTCCGTGTACGAGGTCATTGCCGAGAATTCTCACCCGGTACTCAGTCATTGCCAAGGATTCCTCACCCGGTATTTGGTCATTTATTAGGATTCCTACCCGGTGCTTGGTCATTGACGAGAATTCCTACCTGGTACTCGGTCATTACCGAGAATTCTTACCTGGTACTCGGTCATTGCCAAGAATTCCTGCCCGGTACTAGGTCATTACCATGGATTCCTACCCGGTGTTCGGCCATTGCTGAGTATTCCGGCCCGGTACTCGGTTATTGCCGAGAATTTCTGCCCGTTACTCGATCTTTGCTGAGAATTCGTGCCCGGTACTCGGTCATTGCCGAGTATTTATGCCCGTTACTTAGTCGTTTTCTGAGGATTCCTACCCGGTGATTGGTCATTGTCGAGAATTCGTGCCTGGTACTCGGTTATTGACAAGAATTCCTTCCGGGTACTCTGTCATTGAAAAGAATTCCTACCCTATACTCGGTCATTGCCGAGAATTTCTGCCTGGTACTCGGTCATTACCGAGAAATCCTACTGGGTACTCGGTCATTGCCAAGAATCCCTGCCCGGTACTCGGTCATTGCCTTGGATTCCTACCCGGTCTTCGGCCATTGCTGAGTATTCCTGCCCGGTACTCGGTCATTGCTGAGAATTCATGCCCGGTACTCGTTTCTTGCCAAGAATTCCTGCATCGTACTTGGTCATTGCCTAGAATTTCTGCCCGTTACTCGGTCATTGCCATGGATTCCTACCCGGTGTTCGGTCATTGCCGAGAATTCCTGCCCGGTACTCGGTCAATGCCAAGGATTCCTACCCGGTCTTCGGTCATTGCCGAGAATACCTGCATGGTACTCGGTCATTGCCGAGGATTCACCAGCCGGTACTCGATCATTGCTGAGAATTCCTGCCTGGTACTCGGTCATTGCCGTGAATTCCTGCCTGGTACTCGGTCATAGCTGAGAATTTCTGCCCAGTACTCGTTCATTGCCAAGAATTCATGTCCGGTACTTGGTCATTGCCGATAATTTCTGCACGTTACTCGGTCATTTCCGAGAACTCCATCTGGTACTCGATTATTACCGAGAATTCCTTCATTGTACTAGGTCATTGCCGAGAATTCTCACCCAGTACTCAGTCATTGCCAAGGATTCCTCACCCGGTACTCGGTCGTTTTAAAAGATTCCTACCCGGTGCTTGGTCATTGTCGAGAATTCCTGCCCGGTACTCGGTCATTGTAAAGAATTCCTACCCAGTACTCGGTCATTGCCAAGGATTCCTCACCTAATGCTTGGTCGTTTCTGAGAATTCCAACCTGGTACTTAGTCATTGCCGAGAATTCCTGTCTGGTACTAGGTCATTGCCAAGAATTCCTGTGCGGTGCTAGATTATTATCGAGAATTCTTTCCTTGTACTAGGTCATTGCCGAGAATTCTTGCCCGGTACTCGGTATTTGCCGAGGATTCCTCACTTGGTACTCGGTCATTTCTGAGGATTCCTTCCCGGTACTTGGTCATTGTCGAGAATTCGTGCCTGGTACTCAGTCATTTCCAAGAATTCCTACCTGGTACTCTGTCATTGTAAAGAATTCCTACCCTGTACTCGGTCATTGCCAAGAATACCTGCCTGGTACTCGGTCATTGCCGAGATATCCAGCCGGTACTCGATTATTACCGAGAAATATTGTGTGGTACTAGGTTATTGCCGAGAATTTATGCGCGGTGCTCAGTCATTTCCAAGAATTCCTGCCCGGTACTCGGTCAATGCCAAGGATTCCTACCCCGTGTTCGGTCATTGCCGAGAATACCTGCATGGTACTCGGTCATTGCCGAGGATTCACCAGCCGGTACTCGATCATTGCTGAGAATTCCTGCCTGGTACTCGGTCATTGCCGTGAATTCCTGCCCGGTACTCGGTCATAGATGAGAATTCCTGCCCAGTACTCGTTCATTGCCAAGAATTCATGTCCGGTACTTGGTCATTGCCGATAATTTCTGCACGTTACTCGGTCATTTCCGAGAACTCCATCTGGTACTCGATTATTACCGAGAATTCCTTCATTGTACTAGGTCATTGCCGAGAATTCTCACCCAGTACTCAATCATTGCCAAGGATTCCTCACCCGGTACTCGGTCGTTTCTAAAGATTCCTACCCGGTGCTTGGTCATTGTCGAGAATTCCTGCCTGGTACTCGGTCATTGTAAAGAATTCCTACCCAGTACTCGGTCATTGCCAAGGATTCCTCATCTAATGCTTGGTCGTTTATGAGAATTCCAACCTGGTCTTAGTCATTGCCGAGAATTCCTGTCTGGTACTCGGTCATTGCCAAGAATTCCTGTGCGGTGCAAGATTATTATAGAGAATTCTTTCCTTGTACTAGGTCATTGCCGAGAATTCTTGCCCAGTACTCAGTCATTGCCAAGGATTCCTCACCCGGTATTCAGTCGTTTCTAAGGATTCCTACCTGGTACTTTGACATTGTAAAGAATTCCTACCCTGTACTTGGTCATTGCCGAGAATTCCTGCCTGGTACTCGGTCATTGCCGAGAATTCCTACCCGGTACTCGGTCATTGCCAAGAATTCCTACCCTGTACTCTGTCATTGTAAAGAATTCCTATCCTGTACTTGGTCATTGCCGAGAATTCCTGCATGGTACTCGGTCATTGCCGAGAAGTCCTACCCGTTACTCGGTCATTGCCAAGAATTCCTGCCCGTTACTCAGTCATTGCCATGGATTCCTACCCGGTGGTCAGTCGTTGCCAAGAATTCCTGCCCGGTACTCGGTCATTGCAGAGGATTCACCAGCCGGTACTCGATCATTGCTGAGAATTCCTGCCCGCTAATCGGTCATTGCCGAGAATTTCTGCCCGTTACTCGGTCATTTCTGAGATATCCAGCCGGTACTCGATTATTACCGAGAAATATTACCTGGTACTAGGTCATTGCCGAGAATTCCCGCCCGGTACTCGGTATTTGCCGAGGATTCCTCACTCGGTACTCGGTCGTTTCTTAGGATTTCTACCCGGTGCTTGGTCATTGTCGAGAATTCGTGTCTGGTACTCGGTCATTGCCAAGAATTCCTACCCGGTACTCTATCATTGTAAAGAATTCCTACCCTGTACTCGGTCATTGCCGAAGATTCCTCACCTGATGCTTGGTCATTTCTGAGAATTCTAACCCGGTACTCGGCTCATTGCCAAGAATTCCTGCGCGGTGCTCGGTCATTGCCAAGAATTTCTGCCCGGTACTCGGTCAATTCCAAGGATTCCTACCCGGTGTTCGGTCATTGCCGAGAATTCCTGCATTGTACTCGGGCATTACCAAGGATTTACCAGCCGGTACTCGATCATTGCTGAGAATTCCTGCCTGATACTCGGCAATTGCTATGAATTCCTACCCGGTACTCGGTCATAGCTAAAAATTCCTGCCCGGTACTCGTTCATTGCCAAGAATTCCTGCCCGGTACTCGTTCATTGCCAGGAATTCCTGCCCGTTACTCGGTCATTTCTGAGAACTCCAGCTGGTACTCGATATTACCGAGAATTCCTTCCTTGTACTAGGTCATTGCCAAGAATTCTCTCCTGGTACTCAGTCATTGCCAAGGATTCCTCACCCGGTACTCGGTCATTTCTAAGGATTCCTACTCGGTGCTTCGTCATTGTCGAGAATTCCTGCCCGGTACTCGGTCATTGTAAAGAATTCCTACCCAGTACTTGATCATTGCCGAGGATTCCTCACCTAATGCTCCGTCGTTTCTGAGAATTCTAACCTGGTACTCTGTCATTGCCGACAATTCCTGCCTGCTACTCGGTCATTGCCAAGAATTCCTATACGGTGGTCAATTATTACCGAGAATTATTTCCTTGTACTAGGTCATTGCCAAGGATTCCTCACCCCGTATTTGCTCTTTTCTAAGGATTCCAACTCGGTGCTTGGTCATTGCCGAGAATTCCTATCCGGTACTCGGTCATTGCCAAGAATTCCTGACTGGTACTCGCTCATTGCCATGGATTCCTACCCAGTGTTCGGCCATTGCTGAGTATTCCTGCCCGGTACTCGGTCATTGCTGAGAATTCCTGCCCGGTACTCGTTCCTTGCCAAGAATTCATGACTGGTACTTGGTCATTGCATAGAATTTCTACCCGTTACTCGGTAATTGCCATGGATTCCTACGCGGTGTTCGGTCATTGCCAAGAATTCCTGCATGGTACTCGGTCATTGCCGAGGATTCACCAGCCGGTACTCGATCATTGCTCAGAATTCCTGCCCGGTACTTGGTCATTACCGAGAATTTCTGCCCATTACTCGGTCATTTCTGAGATATCCAGCCGGTACTCGATTATTACCAAGAAATATTGCCTGGTACTAGGTCATTGCCAAGAATTCCCACCCGGTACTCGGTATTTGCCGAGGATTCCACCCTCGGTACTCGGTCGTTTCTGAGGATTCCTACCCGGTGCTTGGTCATTGTCGAAAATTCGTGCCTGGTACTCGGTCATTGCCAAGAATTCCTACCCGGTACTCTGTCATTGTAAAGAATTCCTACCCTGTACTCGGTCATTGCCGAAGATTCCTCACCTGATGCTCGGTCGTTTCCAGGAATTCCAACCCGGTACTCGGTTAATTGTAGAGAATTCCTGCATTGTACTCGGTCATTGCCGAGAATTCCTGCGCGGTGCTCGGTCATTGCCGAGAATTCCTGCATGGTACTCGGTCATTGTCAAGAATTCCTACCCGGTGTTTGGTCATTGCCAAGAATTCCTGAATGGTACTCGGTCATTGCCAATGATTCACTGGCCGGTACTCGATCATTGCTGGGAATTCCTGCCTGGTACTCGGTCATTGCCGTGAATTCCTGCCCGGTAATCGGTCATAGCTGAGAATTCCTGCCCGGCACTCGTTCATTGCCAAGAATTCCTACCCTTGTACTAGTTCACTGCCGAGAATTCTCGCCCAGTACTCAGTTATTGCCAAGGATTCCTCACCAGGTACTCGACCGTTTCTAAGGATTCCTACCCGGTGCTAGGTCATTGTCGATTATTCCTGCCCGGTACTCGGTCATTGTAAAGAATTCCTACCTAGTACTCGATCATTGCCGAGGATTCCTCACCTAATGCTGTGTCGTTTCTGAGAATTCCTACCTGGTACTCAGTCATTCCCGAGAATTCCTGCCTGGTACTCGGTCATTGCCAAGAATTCTTGTGCGGTGCTCGATTACTACCGAGAATTCTTTCCTTGTACTAGGTCATTGCCGAGAATTCTCGCCCGGTACTCAGTCATTGCCAAAGATTCCTCACCCGGTATTCAGTCATCTCAAAGGATTCCTACCCGGTTCTTTGTCATTGTAAAGAATTCCTATCATGTACTTGGTCATTGCCGAGAATTCCTGCCTGGTACTTGGTCGTTGCCGAGAATTCCTACCCGGTACTCGGTCATTGCCAAGAATTCCTACCCGGTACTCTGTCATTGGAAAGAATTCCTACCCTGTACTTGGTCATTACCGAGAATTCCTGCCTGGTACTAGTTCGTTGCCGAGAATTCCCGCCCGGTACTCGGTATTTGCTGAGGATTCCTTACTCGGTACTCGGTTGTTTCTGAGGATTCTTACCCGGTGCTTGGTCATTGTCGAGAATTCGTGCCTGGTACTCGGTCATTGCCAAGAATTCCTACTCGGTACTCTGTCATCATAAATAATTCATACCCTGTACTCGGTCAATGCCAAAGATTCCTCACCTGATGCTCGGTCGTTTTCGAGAATTCCAACCCGGCACTCGGTTCATTGCAGAGAATTACTGCCTGGTACTCGGTCATTGCCGAGAATTCCTGCCTGGTACTCGGTTATTGCCGTGAATTCATCCTCGGTACTCAGCCATAGCTGAGAATTCATGCCCAATACTCGTTCATTGCCAAGTATTCCTGCCCGGTACTTGGTCATTGCCAAGAATTTCTGCAAGTTACTCGGTCATTTATGAGAACTCCATTCGGTACTCGATTATTACCGAGAAATCCTTCCCAGTACTAGGTCATTGCCGAGAATTCATGCTCGGTACTCGGTCATTGTAAAGAATTCCTACCCAGTACTCGGTCATTGCCAAGGATTCCTCACCTAATGCTCAGTCGTTTCAAAGAAATCCAACCTGGTACTCGGTCATTGCCAAGAATTCCTGTGCGGTGGTCGATTATTACCGAGAATTCTTTCCGTGTAGGAGGTCATTGCCGAGAATTCTCACCCGGTATTTGGTCATTTCTAAGGATTCCTACCCGGTGCTTGGTCATTGACGAGAATTCCTACCTGGTACTCGGTCATTACCGAGAATTCTTACCTGGTACTCGGTCATTACCAAGAATTCCTGCCCGGTACTTGGTCATTACCATGGATTCCTACCCGGTGTTCGGCCATTGCTGAGTATTCCGGCCCGGTACTCGGTTATTGCAGAGAATTCCTGCCCGGTACTCGTTCCTTGCCAAGAATTCGTGCCTGGTACTTGATCATTGCCGAGAATTTCTGCCCGTTACTCGATCATTGCCATGGATTCCTACCCGGTGTTCGGTCCATGCCAAGAATTCTCAGCCGGTACTCGATCTTTGCTGAGAATTCGTGCCCGGTACTCGGTCATTGCCGAGAATTTCTGCTCGTTACTTGGTCGTTTCTGAGGATTCCTACCCGGTGATTGGTCATTGTCGAGAATTCGTGCCTGGTACTCGGTTATTGACAAGAATTCCTTCCGGGTACTCTGTATTATAAAGAATTCCTACCCTATACTCGGTCATTGCCGAGAATTTCTGCCTGGTACTCGGTCATTACCGAGAAATCCTTCTGGGTACTCGGTCATTGCCAAGAATCCCTGCCCGGTACTCGGTCATTGCGTTGGATTCCTACCCGGTGTTCGGCCATTGCTGAGTATTCCTCCCCGGTACTCGGTCATTGCTGAGAATTCATGCCCAGTACTCGTTTCTTGCCAAGAATTCCTGCCTCGTACTTGGTCATTGCCTAGAATTTCTGCCCGTTACTCGGTCATTGCCATGAATTCCTGCATTGTACTCGGTCATTTCCTCGGCCATCGGCTGTTCCTCCTGGTCGCTATCCATTCTCGCATCATACCTGGTGTTCGGTCATTGCCGAGAATTCCTGCATTGTACTCGGGCATTGGCGAGGATTTACCAGCCGGTACTCGATCATTGCTGAGAATTCCTGCCTGATACTCGGCAATTGCTATGAATTCCTGCCCGGTACTCGGTCATAGCTGAGAATTCCTGCCCGGTACTCGTTCATTGCTAAGAATTCCTGCCCGGTACTCGTTCGTTGCCATGAATTCCTGCCCGTTACTCGGTCATTTCTGAGAACTCCAGCTGGTACTCGATATTACCGAGAATTCCTTCCTTGTACTAGGTCATTGCCGAGAATTCTCTCTTGGTACTCAGTCATTGCCAAGAATTCTCTCCTGGTACTCAGTCATTGCTTCGTCATTGTCGAGAATTCTCTCCTGGTACTCAGTCATTGCTTCGTCATTGTCGAGAATTCCTGCCCGGTACTCGGTCATTGTAAAGAATTCCTACCCAGTACTTGATCATTGCCGGGGATTCCTCACCTAATGCTCCGTCGTTTCTGAGAATTCTAACCTGGTACTCGGTCATTGCCGACAATTCCTGCCTGCTACTCGGTCATTGCCAAGAATTCCTATACGGTGGTCAATTATTACCGAGAATTATTTCCTTGTACTAGGTCATTGCCAAGGATTCCTCACCCCATATTTGGTCGTTTCTAAGGATTCCTACTCGCTGCTTGGTCATTGCCGAGAATTCCTCCCCGGTATTCGGTCATTGCCAAGAATTCCTGACTGGTACTCGCTCATTGCCATGGATTCCTACCCAGTGTTCGGCCATTGCTGAGTATTCCTGCCCGTTACTCGGTCATTGCTGAGAATTCCTGCCCGGTACTCGTTCCTTGCCAAGAATTCATGCCTGGTACTTGGTCATTGCAGAGAATTTCTACCCGTTACTCGGTAATTGCCATGGATTCCTACCCGGTGTTCGGTCATCGCCAAGAATTCCTGCACGGTACTCGGTCATTGCCGAGGATTCACCAGCCAGTACTCGATCATTGCTAAGAATTCCTGCCCGGTACTTGGTCATTACCGAGAATTTCTGCCCATTACTCGGTCATTTCTCAGATATCCAGCCGGTACTCGATTATTACCAAGAAATATTGCCTGGTACTAGGTCATTGCCGAGAATTCCCGCCCGATACTCGGTATTTGCCGAGGATTCCACCCTCGGTACTCGGTCGTTTCTGAGGATTCCTACCCGGTGCTTGGTCATTGTCAAATATTCGTGCCTGGTACTCGGTCATTGCCAAGAATTCCTACCCGGTACTCTGTCATTGTAAAGAATTCCTACCCTGTACTCGGTCATTGCCGAAGATTCCTCACCTGATGCTCGGTCGTTTCCAGGAATTCCAACCCGGTACTCGGTTAATTGCAGAGAATTCCTGCATTGTACTCGGTCATTGCCGAGAATTCCTGCGCGGTGCTCGGTCATTGCCGAGAATTCCTGCACGGTACTCGGTCATTGCCAAGAATTCCTACCCGGTGTTTGGTCATTGCCAAGAATTCCTGAATGGTACTCGGTCATTGCCAATGATTCACTGGCCGGTACTCGTTCATTGCCAAGAATTCATGTCCGGTACTTGGTCCTTGCCGTGAATTCCTGCACGTTACTCGGTCATTTCTGAGAACTCCTGCCCGGCACTCGATTATTACCGAGAATTCCTACCCTTGTACTAGTTCATTGCCGAGAATTCTCGCCCAGTACTCAGTTATTGCCAAGGATTCCTCACCAGGTACTCGACCATTTCTAAGGATTCCTACCCGGTGCTAGGTCATTGTCGAGAATTCCTGCCCGGTACTCGGTCATTGTAAAGAATTCCTACCTAGTACTCGATCATTGCCGAGGATTCCTCACCTAATGCTCGTTCGTTTCTGAGAATTCCTACCTGGTACTCAGTCATTCCCGAGAATTCCTGCCTGGTACTCGGTCATTGCCAAGAATTTTTGTGCGGTGCTCGATTACTACTGACAATTCTTTCCTTGTACTAGGTCATTGCCGAGAATTCTCCCGGTACTCAGTCATTGCCAAAGATTCCTCACCCAGTATTCAGTCGTCTCTAAGGATTCCTACCCGGTACTTTGTCATTGTAAAGAATTCCTTTCATGTACTTGGTCATTGCCGAGAATTCCTGCCTGGTACTTGGTCGTTGCCGAGAATTCTTACCCGGTACTCGGTCATTGCCAAGAATTCCTACCCGGTACTCTGTGATTGGAAAGAATTCCTACCCTGTACTTGGTCATTGCCGAGAATTCCTGCCTGGTACTAGTTCGTTGCCGAGAATTCCCGCCCGGTACTCGGTATTTGCCGAGGGTTCCTTACTCGGTACTCGGTTGTTTCTGAGGATTCCTACCCGGTGCTTGATCATTGTCGAGAATTCGTGCCTGGTACTCGGTCATTGCCAAGAATTCCAACTCGGTACTCTGTCACCATAAAGAATTCATACCCTGTACTCGGTCAATGCCAAAGATTCCTCACCTGATGCTCGGTCGTTTTCGAGAATTCCAACCCGGCACTCGGTTCATTGCAGAGAATTACTGCCTGGTACTCGGTCATTGCCGAGAATTCCAGCCTGGTACTCGGTTATTGCCGTGAATTCATGCTCGGTACTCAGTTATAGCTGAGAATTCATGCCCAATACTCGTTCATTGCCAAGTATTCCTTCCCTGTACTAGGTCATTGCCGAGAATTCATGCCCGGTACTCGGTCATTGTAAAGAATTCCTACCCAGTACTCGGTCATTGCCAAGGATTCCTCACCTAATGCTCAGTCGTTTCAGAGAAATCCAACCTGGTACTCGGTCATTGCCAAGAATTCCTGTGCGGTGGTCGATTATTACCGAGAATTATTTCCGTGTACGAGGTCATTGCCGAGAATTCTCACCCGGTACTCAGTCATTGCCAAGGATTCCTCACCCGGTATTTGGTCATTTATTAGGATTCCTACCCGGTGCTTGGTCATTGACGAGAATTCCTACCTGGTACTCGGTCATTACCGAGAATTCTTACCTGGTACTCGGTCATTGCCAAGAATTCCTGCCCGGTACTAGGTCATTACCATGGATTCCTACCCGGTGTTCGGCCATTGCTGAGTATTCCGGCCCGGTACTCGGTTATTGCCGAGAATTTCTGCCCGTTACTCGATCTTTGCTGAGAATTCGTGCCCGGTACTCGGTCATTGCCGAGTATTTATGCCCGTTACTTAGTCGTTTTCTGAGGATTCCTACCCGGTGATTGGTCATTGTCGAGAATTCGTGCCTGGTACTCGGTTATTGACAAGAATTCCTTCCGGGTACTCTGTCATTGAAAAGAATTCCTACCCTATACTCGGTCATTGCCGAGAATTTCTGCCTGGTACTCGGTCATTACCGAGAAATCCTACTGGGTACTCGGTCATTGCCAAGAATCCCTGCCCGGTACTCGGTCATTGCCTTGGATTCCTACCCGGTCTTCGGCCATTGCTGAGTATTCCTGCCCGGTACTCGGTCATTGCTGAGAATTCATGCCCGGTACTCGTTTCTTGCCAAGAATTCCTGCATCGTACTTGGTCATTGCCTAGAATTTCTGCCCGTTACTCGGTCATTGCCATGGATTCCTACCCGGTGTTCGGTCATTGCCGAGAATTCCTGCCCGGTACTCGGTCAATGCCAAGGATTCCTACCCGGTCTTCGGTCATTGCCGAGAATACCTGCATGGTACTCGGTCATTGCCGAGGATTCACCAGCCGGTACTCGATCATTGCTGAGAATTCCTGCCTGGTACTCGGTCATTGCCGTGAATTCCTGCCTGGTACTCGGTCATAGCTGAGAATTTCTGCCCAGTACTCGTTCATTGCCAAGAATTCATGTCCGGTACTTGGTCATTGCCGATAATTTCTGCACGTTACTCGGTCATTTCCGAGAACTCCATCTGGTACTCGATTATTACCGAGAATTCCTTCATTGTACTAGGTCATTGCCGAGAATTCTCACCCAGTACTCAGTCATTGCCAAGGATTCCTCACCCGGTACTCGGTCGTTTTAAAAGATTCCTACCCGGTGCTTGGTCATTGTCGAGAATTCCTGCCCGGTACTCGGTCATTGTAAAGAATTCCTACCCAGTACTCGGTCATTGCCAAGGATTCCTCACCTAATGCTTGGTCGTTTCTGAGAATTCCAACCTGGTACTTAGTCATTGCCGAGAATTCCTGTCTGGTACTAGGTCATTGCCAAGAATTCCTGTGCGGTGCTAGATTATTATCGAGAATTCTTTCCTTGTACTAGGTCATTGCCGAGAATTCTTGCCCGGTACTCGGTATTTGCCGAGGATTCCTCACTTGGTACTCGGTCATTTCTGAGGATTCCTTCCCGGTACTTGGTCATTGTCGAGAATTCGTGCCTGGTACTCAGTCATTTCCAAGAATTCCTACCTGGTACTCTGTCATTGTAAAGAATTCCTACCTTGTACTCGGTCATTGCCAAGAATACCTGCCTGGTACTCGGTCATTGCCGAGATATCCAGCCGGTACTCGATTATTACCGAGAAATATTGTGTGGTACTAGGTTATTGCCGAGAATTTATGCGCGGTGCTCAGTCATTTCCAAGAATTCCTGCCCGGTACTCGGTCAATGCCAAGGATTCCTACCCCGTGTTCGGTCATTGCCGAGAATACCTGCATGGTACTCGGTCATTGCCGAGGATTCACCAGCCGGTACTCGATCATTGCTGAGAATTCCTGCCTGGTACTCGGTCATTGCCGTGAATTCCTGCCCGGTACTCGGTCATAGATGAGAATTCCTGCCCAGTACTCGTTCATTGCCAAGAATTCATGTCCGGTACTTGGTCATTGCCGATAATTTCTGCACGTTACTCGGTCATTTCCGAGAACTCCATCTGGTACTCGATTATTACCGAGAATTCCTTCATTGTACTAGGTCATTGCCGAGAATTCTCACCCAGTACTCAATCATTGCCAAGGATTCCTCACCCGGTACTCGGTCGTTTCTAAAGATTCCTACCCGGTGCTTGGTCATTGTCGAGAATTCCTGCCTGGTACTCGGTCATTGTAAAGAATTCCTACCCAGTACTCGGTCATTGCCAAGGATTCCTCATCTAATGCTTGGTCGTTTATGAGAATTCCAACCTGGTCTTAGTCATTGCCGAGAATTCCTGTCTGGTACTCGGTCATTGCCAAGAATTCCTGTGCGGTGCAAGATTATTATAGAGAATTCTTTCCTTGTACTAGGTCATTGCCGAGAATTCTTGCCCGGTACTCAGTCATTGCCAAGGATTCCTCACCCGGTATTCAGTCGTTTCTAAGGATTCCTACCTGGTACTTTGACATTGTAAAGAATTCCTACCCTGTACTTGGTCATTGCCGAGAATTCCTGCCTGGTACTCGGTCATTGCCGAGAATTCCTACCCGGTACTCGGTCATTGCCAAGAATTCCTACCCTGTACTCTGTCATTGTAAAGAATTCCTATCCTGTACTTGGTCATTGCCGAGAATTCCTGCATGGTACTCGGTCATTGCCGAGAAGTCCTACCCGTTACTCGGTCATTGCCAAGAATTCCTGCCCGTTACTCAGTCATTGCCATGGATTCCTACCCGGTGGTCAGTCGTTGCCAAGAATTCCTGCCCGGTACTCGGTCATTGCAGAGGATTCACCAGCCGGTACTCGATCATTGCTGAGAATTCCTGCCCGCTAATCGGTCATTGCCGAGAATTTCTGCCCGTTACTCGGTCATTTCTGAGATATCCAGCCGGTACTCGATTATTACCGAGAAATATTACCTGGTACTAGGTCATTGCCGAGAATTCCCGCCCGGTACTCGGTATTTGCCGAGGATTCCTCACTCGGTACTCGGTCGTTTCTTAGGATTTCTACCCGGTGCTTGGTCATTGTCGAGAATTCGTGTCTGGTACTCGGTCATTGCCAAGAATTCCTACCCGGTACTCTATCATTGTAAAGAATTCCTACCCTGTACTCGGTCATTGCCGAAGATTCCTCACCTGATGCTTGGTCATTTCTGAGAATTCTAACCCGGTACTCGGCTCATTGCCAAGAATTCCTGCGCGGTGCTCGGTCATTGCCAAGAATTTCTGCCCGGTACTCGGTCAATTCCAAGGATTCCTACCCGGTGTTCGGTCATTGCCGAGAATTCCTGCATTGTACTCGGGCATTACCAAGGATTTACCAGCCGGTACTCGATCATTGCTGAGAATTCCTGCCTGATACTCGGCAATTGCTATGAATTCCTACCCGGTACTCGGTCATAGCTAAAAATTCCTGCCCGGTACTCGTTCATTGCCAAGAATTCCTGCCCGGTACTCGTTCATTGCCAGGAATTCCTGCCCGTTACTCGGTCATTTCTGAGAACTCCAGCTGGTACTCGATATTACCGAGAATTCCTTCCTTGTACTAGGTCATTGCCAAGAATTCTCTCCTGGTACTCAGTCATTGCCAAGGATTCCTCACCCGGTACTCGGTCATTTCTAAGGATTCCTACTCGGTGCTTCGTCATTGTCGAGAATTCCTGCCCGGTACTCGGTCATTGTAAAGAATTCCTACCCAGTACTTGATCATTGCCGAGGATTCCTCACCTAATGCTCCGTCGTTTCTGAGAATTCTAACCTGGTACTCTGTCATTGCCGACAATTCCTGCCTGCTACTCGGTCATTGCCAAGAATTCCTATACGGTGGTCAATTATTACCGAGAATTATTTCCTTGTACTAGGTCATTGCCAAGGATTCCTCACCCCGTATTTGGTCTTTTCTAAGGATTCCAACTCGGTGCTTGGTCATTGCCGAGAATTCCTATCCGGTACTCGGTCATTGCCAAGAATTCCTGACTGGTACTCGCTCATTGCCATGGATTCCTACCCAGTGTTCGGCCATTGCTGAGTATTCCTGCCCGGTACTCGGTCATTGCTGAGAATTCCTGCCCGGTACTCGTTCCTTGCCAAGAATTCATGCCTGGTACTTGGTCATTGCATAGAATTTCTACCCGTTACTCGGTAATTGCCATGGATTCCTACCCGTTGTTCGGTCATTGCCAAGAATTCCTGCACGGTACTCGGTCATTGCCGAGGATTCACCAGCCGGTACTCGATCATTGCTAAGAATTCCTGCCCGGTACTTGGTCATTACCGAGAATTTCTGCCCATTACTCGGTCATTTCTGAGATATCCAGCCGGTACTCGATTATTACCAAGAAATATTGCCTGGTACTAGGTCATTGCCAAGAATTCCCACCCGGTACTCGGTATTTGCCGAGGATTCCACCCTCGGTACTCGGTCGTTTCTGAGGATTCCTACCCGGTGCTTGGTCATTGTCGAAAATTCGTGCCTGGTACTCGGTCATTGTAAAGAATTCCTACCCTGTACTCGGTCATTGCCGAAGATTCCTCAGCTGATGCTCGGTCGTTTCCAGGAATTCCAACCCGGTACTCGGTTAATTGTAGAGAATTCCTGCATTGTACTCGGTCATTGCCGAGAATTCCTGCGCGGTGCTCGGTCATTGCCGAGAATTCCTGCATGGTACTCGG
Organism: Barbarea vulgaris; assembly: GCA_963667165.1. Classification (NCBI taxonomy): domain Eukaryota; kingdom Viridiplantae; phylum Streptophyta; class Magnoliopsida; order Brassicales; family Brassicaceae; genus Barbarea; species Barbarea vulgaris. Next base: position 9,678,392 of record OY763888.1, on the reverse strand, counting down.
TCATTGTCAAGAATTCCTACCCGGTGTTTGGTCATTGCCAAGAATTCCTGAATGGTACTCGGTCATTGCCAATGATTCACTGGCCGGTACTCGATCATTGCTGGGAATTCCTGCCTGGTACTCGGTCATTGCCGTGAATTCCTGCCCGGTAATCGGTCATAGCTGAGAATTCCTGCCCGGCACTCGTTCATTGCCAAGAATTCCTACCCTTGTACTAGTTCACTGCCGAGAATTCTCGCCCAGTACTCAGTTATTGCCAAGGATTCCTCACCAGGTACTCGACCGTTTCTAAGGATTCCTACCCGGTGCTAGGTCATTGTCGATTATTCCTGCCCGGTACTCGGTCATTGTAAAGAATTCCTACCTAGTACTCGATCATTGCCGAGGATTCCTCACCTAATGCTGTGTCGTTTCTGAGAATTCCTACCTGGTACTCAGTCATTCCCGAGAATTCCTGCCTGGTACTCGGTCATTGCCAAGAATTCTTGTGCGGTGCTCGATTACTACAGAGAATTCTTTCCTTGTACTAGGTCATTGCCGAGAATTCTCGCCCGGTACTCAGTCATTGCCAAAGATTCCTCACCCGGTATTCAGTCATCTCAAAGGATTCCTACCCGGTTCTTTGTCATTGTAAAGAATTCCTATCATGTACTTGGTCATTGCCGAGAATTCCTGCCTGGTACTTGGTCGTTGCCGAGAATTCCTACCCGGTACTCGGTCATTGCCAAGAATTCCTACCCGGTACTCTGTCATTGGAAAGAATTCCTACCCTGTACTTGGTCATTACCGAGAATTCCTGCCTGGTACTAGTTCGTGGTACTCGGTCATTGCCAAGAATTCCTACTCGGTACTCTGTCATCATAAATAATTCATACCCTGTACTCGGTCAATGCCAAAGATTCCTCACCTGATGCTCGGTCGTTTTCGAGAATTCCAACCCGGCACTCGGTTCATTGCAGAGAATTACTGCCTGGTACTCGGTCATTGCCGAGAATTCCTGCCTGGTACTCGGTTATTGCCGTGAATTCATCCTCGGTACTCAGCCATAGCTGAGAATTCATGCCCAATACTCGTTCATTGCCAAGTATTCCTGCCCGGTACTTGGTCATTGCCAAGAATTTCTGCAAGTTACTCGGTCATTTATGAGAACTCCATTCGGTACTCGATTATTACCGAGAAATCCTTCCCAGTACTAGGTCATTGCCGAGAATTCATGCTCGGTACTCGGTCATTGTAAAGAATTCCTACCCAGTACTCGGTCATTGCCAAGGATTCCTCACCTAATGCTCAGTCGTTTCAAAGAAATCCAACCTGGTACTCGGTCATTGCCAAGAATTCCTGTGCGGTGGTCGATTATTACCGAGAATTCTTTCCGTGTAGGAGGTCATTGCCGAGAATTCTCACCCGGTATTTGGTCATTTCTAAGGATTCCTACCCGGTGCTTGGTCATTGACGAGAATTCCTACCTGGTACTCGGTCATTACCGAGAATTCTTACCTGGTACTCGGTCATTGCCAAGAACTCCTGCCCGGTACTTGGTCATTACCATGGATTCCTACCCGGTGTTCGGCCATTGCTGAGTATTCCGGCCCGGTACTCGGTTATTGCAGAGAATTCCTGCCCGGTACTCGTTCCTTGCCAAGAATTCGTGCCTGGTACTTGATCATTGCCGAGAATTTCTGCCCGTTACTCGATCATTGCCATGGATTCCTACCCGGTGTTCGGTCCATGCCAAGAATTCTCAGCCGGTACTCGATCTTTGCTGAGAATTCGTGCCCGGTACTCGGTCATTGCCGAGAATTTCTGCTCGTTACTTGGTCGTTTCTGAGGATTCCTACCCGGTGATTGGTCATTGTCGAGAATTCGTGCCTGGTACTCGGTTATTGACAAGAATTCCTTCCGGGTACTCGGTCATTACCGAGAAATCCTTCTGGGTACTCGGTCATTGCCAAGAATCCCTGCCCGGTACTCGGTCATTGCGTTGGATTCCTACCCGGTGTTCGGCCATTGCTGAGTATTCCTGCCCGGTACTCGGTCATTGCTGAGAATTCATGAACAGTACTCGTTTCTTGCCAAGAATTCCTGCCTCGTACTTGGTCATTGCCTAGAATTTCTGCCCGTTACTCGGTCATTGCCATGGATTCCTACCCGGTGTTCGGTCATTGCCATGGATTCCTGCCCGGTACTCGGTCATTGCCGAGGATTCACCAGCCGGTACTCGATCATTGCCGAGAATTCCTGGCCGGTACCCGGTCATTGCCGAGAATTTCTACCCGTTACTCCTTCATTTCTGAGATATCCAGCCGGTACTCGATTATTACCGAGAAATATTGCCTGGTATTAGGTCATTGCCGAGAATTCCCGCCCGGTACTTGGTATTTTCTGAGGATTCCTCACTCGGTACTCGGTCGTTTCTGAGTATTCCTTCCCGGTGCTTGGTCATTGTCGAGAATTCGTGCCTGGTACTCGGTCATTACCGAGAATTCCTGCGCGGTGCTCAGTCATTCCAAGAATTCCTGCTTGGTACTCGGTCTATACCAAGGATTCCTACCCAGTGTTCGGTCATTGCCGAGAATTCCTGCATGGTATTCGGTCATTGCCGAGGATTCACAAGCCGGTACTCGATCATTGCTGAAAATTCCTACCTGGTACTCGGTCATTGACGTGAATTCATGCCCGGTACTCGGTCATAGCTGAGAATTCATGCCCAGTACTCGTTCGTTGCCAAGAATTCCTGCCGGTACTTGGTCATTGCCGAGAATTTCTGCAAGTTACTCGGTCATTTACGAGAACTCCATCCGGTACTCAATTATTACCGAGATTTCCTTCCTTGTACAATGTCATTCTCGAGGATTCTCGCCCAGTACTTAGTCATTGCCAAGGATTCCTCTCCCGGTACTCGGTCATTTCTAAGGATTCCTACCCGGTGCTTCGTTATTATAGAGAATTCATGCCCGGTACTCGGTCATTGTAAAGAATTCCTACCCAGTGCTCGCTCATTGCCGAGGATTCATCACCTAATGCTCGGTCGATTCAGAGAATTCCAACCTGGTACTCAGTCATTGCCGAGAATTCCTACCTGGTAGTCGGTTATTGCCGAGGATTCACCAGCCGGTACTCGATCATTGCTGAGAATTCCTGCCTGGAACCCGGTCATTAACATGAATTCATGCCCGGTACTCGGTCATAGCTAAGAATTCCTGCCCAGTACTCGTTCATTGCCAAGAATTCCTGCCCGGTACTTGGTCATTGCCGAGAATTTCTGCAAGTTACTCAGTCATTTCTGAGAACTCCATCTCGTACTCGATTATTACCGATAATTCCTTCCTTGTACTAGGTCATTGCCGAGAATTCCTGGCCGGTACTCGGTATTTGCCGAGGATTCCTCACTTGGTACTCGGTCGTTTCTGAGGATTCCTACCCGGTGCTTGGTCATTGTCGAGAATTCATGCCCGGTACTCGGTCATTGTAAAGAATTCCCACACAGTACTCGGTCATTGTCGAGGATTCCTCACCTAATGCTCGGTCGTTTTAGAGAATTCTAACCTGGTACGCAGTCATTGCCGAGAATTCCTGCCTGGTACTCGGTCATTGCCGAGGATTCACCAGCCGGTACTCGGTCATTGCTGATAATTCCTTCCTGGTACTCGGTCATTGCCGTGAATTCATGCCTGGTACTCGGTCATAGCTGAGAATTCCTACCCAGTACTTGGTCATTGCCGAGAATTCATGTCCGGTACTTGGTCATTGCCGAGAATTTCTGCAAGTTACTCGGTCATTTCCGAGAACTCCATCCGGTACTCGATTATTACTGAGAATTCCTTCCTTGTACTAGGTCATTGCCGAGAATTCTCACCTAGTACTCAGTCATTGCCAAGGACTCCTCACCCGGTACTCGGTCGTTTCTAAGGATTCCTACCCGGTGCTTGGTCATTGTCGAGAATTCCTGCATGGTACTTGGTCATTGTAAAGAATTCCTACCCAGTACTCGGTCATTGCCGAGGATTCCTCACCTAATGCTCATTCGTTTTTGAGAATTCCAACCTGGTACCCAGTCATTGCCGAGAATTCATGCCTGGTGCTTGGTCATTCTCGAGAATTCGTGCCTTGTACTCGGTCACTGCCAAGAATTCCTACTCGGTACTCTGTCATCATAAAGAATTCATCCCCTGTACTCGGTCAATGTCAAAGATTCCTCACCTGTTGCTCGGTCGTTTTCGAGAATTCCAACCCGGCACTCGGTTCATGGCAGAGAATTACTGCCTGGTACTCGGTCATTGCCGAGAATTCCTGCCTGGTACTCGGTCATTGCCGTGAATTCATGCTCGGTACTCGGTCATAGCGAGAATTCATGCCCAGTACTCGTTCATTGCCAAGAATTCCTTCCCTGTACTACGTCATTCGGTACTCGATTATTACCAAGAATTCCTTCCCTGTACTACGTCGTTGCCGAGAATTCATGCCCGGTACTCGATCCTTGCTGAGAATTCGTGCCCGGTACTCGGTCATTGCCAAGAATTTTTGCCCGTTACTCGGTCGTTTCTGAGGATTCCTACCCGGTGATTGGTCATTGTCCAGAATTCGTGCCTGGTACTCGGTTATTGACAAGAATTCCTTCCCAGTACTCTGTCATTGTAAAGAATTCCTACCCTGTACTCGGTCAATGCCGAGAATTCCTGCCTGGTACTCGGTCATTACCGAGAAATCCTACTGGGTACTCGATCATTGCCAAGAATCACTGCCCGTTACTCGGTTATTTCTAAGATATCCAGCCGGTACTCGATTATTACCAAGAAATATTGCCTGGTACTAGGTCATTGCCGAGAATTCCTGCCCGATACTCGGTATTTGCCGAGGATTCCACACTCGGTACTCCATCATTTCTGAGGATTCCTGCCCGGTGCTTGGTCATTGTCGATAATTCGTGCCTGGTACTCGGTCATTGCCAACAATTCCCACCCGGTACTCTGTAATTGTAAAGAATTCCTACCCTGTACTCGGTCATTACCGAAGATTCCTCACCTGATGCTCAGTCGTTTTCAGGAATTCCAATCCATTACTCTGTTAATTGCAGAGAATTCCTGCATGGTACTAGGTCATTGCCGAAAATTTCTGCGCGGTGCTCGGTCATTGCCAAGAATTCCTGCCCGGTACTTGGTCAATGCCAAGGATTCCTACCCGGTGTTCGGTCATTGCCGAGAATTCCTGCATGGTACTCAGTCATTGCCGAGGATTCACCAGCCGGTACTCGATCATTGCTGAGAATTCCTGCCTGGTACTCTGTCATTGCCGTGAATTCCTGCCCGGTAATCGGTCATAGCTGAGAATTCCTGCCCGACACTTGTTCATTGCCAAGAATTCCTACCATGTACTCGGTCATTGCCAAGAATTCCTGCCTGGTACTCGGTCATTGCCGAGAATTCCTACCCAGTACTCTGTCATTGCCAAGAATTTATGCCTGGTACTCGGCCATTGCCATGGATTCCTACCCGGTGTTCGGCCATTGCTGAGTATTCCTGCCCGGTACTGGGTCATTGTTGAGAATTCCTGCCCGGTACTCGTTTCTTGCCAAGAATTCCTACCTGGTACTCGGTCATTACCGAGAATTTCTGCCCGTTACTCGTTAATTTCCATGGCTTCCTACCAGGTGTTCGGCCGTGCCAAGAATTCCTGCCTGGTACTCGGTCATTGCCGAGAATTTCTGCCCGTTACTCGGTCATTTCCGAGATATCCAGCCGGTACTCGATTATTAAAGAGAAATATTGCCTGGTACTAGGTCAATGCCGAGAATTCCTGCCCGGTACTCGGTATTTGCCGAGGATTCCTCACTTGGTACTCGCTCCTTTCTGAGGATTCCTTCCCGGTACTTGGTCATTGTCGAGAATTCGTGCCTGGTACTCAGTCATTGCCAAGAATTCCTACCTGGTACTCTGTCATTGTAAAGAATTCATACCCTGTACTCGGTCATTGCCAAGAGTACATGCCTGGTACTCGGTCATTGCCGAGATATCCAGCCGGTACTCGATTATTACCGAGAAATGTTGCGTGGTACTAGGTCATTGCCGAGAATTTCTGCGCGGTGCTCAGTCATTTCCAAGAATTCCTGCCCGGTACTCAGTCAATGCCAAGGATTCCTAGCCGGTGTTCGGTCATTGCCGAGAATACCTGCATGGTACTCGGTCATTGCCGAGGATTCACCAGCTGGTACTCGATCAATGCTGAGAATTCCTGCCTGGTACTCGGTCATTGCCATGAATTCCTGCCCGGTACTCGGTCATAGCTGAGAATTCCTGCCCAGTACTCGTTCATTGCCAAGAATTCATGTCCGGTACTTGGTCATTGCCGAGAATTTCTGCACGTTACTTGGTCATTTCCGAGAACTCCATCTGGTACTCGATTATTACCGTGAATTCCTTCATTGTACTAGGTCATTGCCGAGAATTCTCACCCAGTACTCAGTCATTACCAAGGATTCCTCACCCGGTACTCGGTCGTTTCTAAAGATTCCTACCAGGTGCTTGGTCATTGTCGAGAATTCCTGCCCGGTACTCGGTCATTGTAAAGAATTCCTACCCAGTACTTGGTCATTGCCAAGGATTCCTCACCTAATGCTTGGTCGTTTCTGAGAATTCCAACCTGGAACTTAGTCATTGCCGAGAATTCCTGTCTGGTACTCGGTCATTGCCAAGAATTCCTGTGCGGTGCTAGATTATTATCGAGAATTCTTTCCTTGTAATAGGTCATTGCCGAGAATTCTTGCCCGGTACTCAGTCATTGCCAAGGATTCCTCACCCGGTATTCAGTCGTTTCTAAGGATTCCTACCTGGTACTTTGACATTGTAAAGAATTGCTACCCTGTACTTGGTCATTATCGAGAATTCCTGCCTAGTACTCGGTCATTGCCAAGAATTCCTACCCGGTACTCTGTCATTGTAAAGAATTCATATCCTGTACTTGGTCATTGCCGAGAATTCCTGCATGGTACTCGGTCATTGCCGAGAAGTCCTACCCGTTACTCGGTCATTGCCAAGAATTCCTGCCCGGTACTCGGTCATTGCCATGGATTGCTACCCGGTGTTCAGCCATTGCTGAGTATTCCTGCCCAGTACTCTGTCATTGCTGAGAATTTCTGCCAGGCACTCGTTCCTTGCCAAGAATTCCTGCCTGGTACTTGGTCATTGCCGAGAATTTCTGCCCGTTATGCGGTCATTGCCATGGATTCCTACCCGGTGGTCGGTCGTTGCCGAGAATTCATGCCCGGTACTCGGTCATTGCAGAGGATTCACCAGCCGGTACTCGATCATTGCTGAGAATTCCTGCCCGGTAATCGGTCATTACCGAGAATTTCATCCCGTTACTCGGTCATTTCTGAGATATCCAGCCGGTACTCGATTATTACCGAGAAATATTACCTGGTACTAGGTCATTGCCGAGAATTCCCGCCCGGTACTCGGTATTTGCAGAGGATTCCTCACTCGGTACTCGGTCGTTTCTGAGGATTTCTACTCGGTGCTTGGTCATTGTCGAGAATTCATGTGTGGTACTCGGTCATTGCCAAGAATTCCTACCCGGTACTCTATCATTATAAAGAATTCCTACCGTGTATTCGGTCATTGCCGAAGATTCCTCACCTGATGCTTGGTCATTTCTGAGAATTCTAACCCGGTACTCGGTTCATTGCCAAGAATTCCTGCGCGGTGCTCTGTCATTGCCAAGAATTCCTGCCCGGTACTCGGTCAATTCCAAGGATTCCTACCCGGTGTTCGGTCATTGCCGAGAATTCCTGCATTATACTAGGTCATTGCCGAGGATTTACCAGCCGGTACTCGATCATTGCTGAGAATTCCTGCCAGATACTCAGCAATTGCTATGAATTCCTGCCCGGTACTCGGTCATAGCTGAGAATTCCTGCCCGGTATTCTTTCATTGCCAAGAATTCCTGCCGGGTACTCATTCATTGCCAAGAATTCATGCCCGTTACTCGGTCATATCTGAGAACTCCAGCTGGTACTCGATATTACCGAGAATTCCTTCCTTGTACTAGGTCATTGCCGAGAATTCTCTCCTGGTACTCAGTCATTGCCAAGGATTCCTCACCAGGTACTCGGTCATTTCTAAGGATTCCTACCCGGTGCTTCGTCATTGTCGAGAATTCCTGCCCGGTACTCGGTCATTGTAAAGAATTCCTACCCAGTACTTGATCATTGCCGAGGATTCCTCACCTAATGCTCCATCGTTTCTGAGAATTCTAACCTGGTACTCGATCATTGCTGACAATTCCTGCCTGCTACTCGGTCATTGCGAAGAATTCCTATACGGTGGTCAATTATTACCGAGAATTATTTCCTTGTACTAGGTCATTGCCGAGAATTCTTACCTGGTACTCGGTCATTTCCAAGAATTCCTGCCCGGTACTCGGTCATTACCATGGATTCCTACCCGGTGTTCGGCCATTGCTGAGTATTCCGGCCCGGTACTCGTTTATTGCTGAGAATTCCTGCCCGGTACTCGTTCCTTGCCAAGAAATCGTGCCTGGTACTTGATCATTGCCGAGAATTTCTGCCCGTTACTCGATCATTGCCATGGATTCATACCCGGTGTTCGGTCCATGCCAAGAATTCTCAGCCGGTACTCGATCTTTGCTGAAAATTCGTGCCCGGTACTCGGTCATTGCCGAGAATTACTGCCCGTTACTTGGTCGTTTCTGAGGATTCCTACCCGGTGATTGGTCATTGTCGAGAATTCGTGCCTGGTACTCGGTTATAGACAAGAATTCCTTCCGGGTACTCCGTCATTGTAAAGAATTTCTACCCTATACTCGGTCATTGCCGAGAATTTCTGCCTGGTACTCGGTCATTACCGAGAAATCCTACTGGGTACTCGGTCATTGCCAAGAATCCCTGCCCGGTACTCGGTCATTGCCTTGGATTCCTACCCGGTCTTCGGCCATTGCTGAGTATTCCTGCCCGGTACTCGGTCATTGCTGAGAATTCATGCCCGTTACTCGTTTCTTGCCAAGAATTCCTGCCTCGTACTTGGTCATTGCCTAGAATTTCTGCCCGTTACTCGGTCATTGCCATGGATTCCTACCCGGTGTTCGGTCATTGCCGAGAATTCCTGCCTGGTACTCGGTCAATGCCAAGGATTCCTACCCGGTCTTCGGTCATTGCCGAGAATACCTGCATGGTACTCGGTCATTGCCGAGGATTCACCAGCCGGTACTCGATCATTGCTGAGAATTCCTGCTTGGTACTCGGTCATTGCCGTGAATTCCTGCCTGGTACTCGGTCATAGCTGAGAATTCCTGCCCAGTACTCGTTCATTGCCAAGAATTCATGTCCGGTACTTGGTCATTGCCGATAATTTCTGCACGTTACTCGGTCATTTCCGAGAACTCCATCTGGTACTCGATTATTACCGAGAATTCCTTCATTGTACTAGGTCATTGCCAAGAATTCTCACCCAGTACTCAGTCATTGCCAAGGATTCCTCACCCGGTACTCGGTCGTTTCTAAAGATTCCTACCCGGTGCTTGGTCATTGTCGAGAATTCCTGCCCGGTACTCGGTCATTGTAAAGAATTCCTACCCAGTACTCGGTCATTGCCAAGGATTCCCCACCTAATGCTTGGTTATTTCTGAGAATTCCAACCTGGTACTTAGTCATTGCCGAGAATTCCTGTCTGGTACTCGGTCATTGCCAAGAATTCCTGTGCGGTGCTAGATTATTATCGAGAATTCTTTCCTTGTACTAGGTCATTGCCGAGAATTCTTGCCCGGTACTCGGTATTTGCCGAGGATTCCTCACTTGGTACTCGGTCATTTCTGAGGACTCCTTCCTGGTACTTGGTCATTGTCGAGAATTCGTGCCTGGTACTCAGTCGTTGCCAAGAATTCCTACCTGGTACTCTGTCATTGTAAAGAATTCCTACCCTGTACTCGGTCATTGCCAAGAATACCTGCCTGGTACTCGGTCATTGCCGAGATATCCAGCCGGTACTCGATTATTACCGAGAAATATTGCGTGTACTAGGTCATTGCCGAGAATTTCTGCGCAGTGCTCAGTCATTTCCAAGAATTCCTGCCCAGTACTCGGTCAATGCCAAGGATTCCTACCCCGTGTTCGGTCATTGCCGAGAATACCTGCATGGTACTCGGTCATTGCCGAGGATTCACCAGCCGGTACTCGATCATTGCTGAGAATTCCTGCCTGGTACTCGGTCATTGCCGTGAATTCCTGCCCGGTAATCGGTCATAGCTGAGAATTCCTGCCCGACACTCGTTCATTGCCAAGAATTCATGTCCGGTACTTGGTCATTGCCGATAATTTCTGCACGTTACTCGGTCATTTCCGAGAACTCCATCTGGTACTCGATTATTACCGAGAATTCCTTCATTGTACTAGGTCATTGCCGAGAATTCTCACCCAGTACTCAGTCATTGCCAAGGATTCCTCACCCGGTACTCGGTCGTTTCTAAAGATTCCTACCCGGTGCTTGGTCATTGTCGAGAATTCCTGCCCGGTACTCGGTCATTGTAAAGAATTCCTACCCAGTACTCGGTCATTGCCAAGGATTCCTCACCTAATGCTTGGTCGTTTCTGAGAATTCCAACCTGGTACTTAGTCATTGCCGAGAATTCCTGTCTGGTACTCAGTCATTGCCAAGAATTCCTGTGCGGTGCAAGATTATTATCGAGAATTCTTTCCTTGTACTAGGTCATTGCCGAGAATTCTTGCCCGGTACTCAGTCATTGCCAAGGATTCCTCACCCGGTATTCAGTCGTTTCTAAGGATTCCTACCTGGTACTTTGACATTGTAAAGAATTGCTACCCTGTACTTGGTCATTATCGAGAATTCCTGCCTAGTACTCGGTCATTGCCAAGAATTCCTACCCAGTACTCGGTCATTGCCAAGAATTCCTACCCGGTACTCTGTCATTGTAAAGAATTCCTATCCTGTACTTGGTCATTGCCGAGAATTCCTGCATGGTACTCGGTCATTGCCGAGAAGTCCTACCCGTTACTCTGTCATTGCCAAGAATTCCTGCCCGGTACTCGATCATTGCCATGGATTCCTACCCGGTGTTTGGCCATTGCTGAGTATTCCTGCCCAGTACTCTGTCATTGCTGAGAATTCCTGCCAGGTACTCGTTCCTTGCCAAGAATTCCTGCCTGGTACTTGGTCATTGCCGAGAATTTCTGCCCGTTACTCGGTCATTGCCATGGATTCCTACCCGGTGGTCGGTCGTTGCCAAGAATTCCTGCCCGGTACTTGGTCATTGTAGAGGATTCACTAGCCGGCACTCGATCATTGCTTAGAATTCCTGCCCGGTAATCGGTCATTGCCGAGAATTTCTGCCCGTTACTCGGTCATTTCTGAGATATCCAGCCGGTACTCGATTATTACCGAGAAATATTACCTGGTACTAGGTCATTGCCGAGAATTCCCGCCCGGTACTCGGTATTTTCCGAGGATTCCTCACTCGGTACTCGGTCGTTTCTTAGGATTTCTACCCGGTGCGTGGTCATTGTCGAGAATTCGTGTCTGGTACTCGGTCATTGCCAAGAATTCCTACCCAGTACTCTATCATTGTAAAGAATTCCTACCCTGTACTCGGTCATTGCCGAAGATTCCTCACCTGATGCTTGGTCATTTCTGAGAATTCTAACCCGGTACTCGGTTCATTGCCAAGAATTCCTGCGCGGTGCTCGGTCATTGCCAAGAATTCCTGCCCGGTACTCGGTCAATTCCAAGGATTCCTACCCGGTGTTCGGTCATTGCCGAGAATTCCTGCGTTGTACTCGGGCATTACCAAGGATTTACCAGCCGGTACTCGATCATTGCTGAGAATTCCTGCCTGATACTCGGCAATTGCTATGAATTCCTGCCCGGTACTCGGTCATAGCTGAAAATTCCTGCCCGGTTCTCGTTCATTGCCAAGAATTCCTGCCCGGTACTCGGTCATTTCTGAGAACTCCAGCTGGTACTCGATATTACCGAGAATTCCTTCCTTGTACTAGGTCATTGCCAAGAATTCTCTCCTAGTACTCAGTCATTGCCAAGGATTCCTCACCCGGTACTCGGTCATTTCTAAGGATACCTACTCGGTGCTTTGTCATTGTCGAGAATTCCTGCCCGGTACTCGGTCATTGTAAAGAATTCCGACCCAGTACTTGATCATTGCCGAGGATTCCTCACCTAATGCTCCGTCGTTTCTGAGAATTCTAACCTGGTACTCGGTCATTGCCGACAATTCCTGCCTGCTACTCGGTCATTGCCAATAATTCCTATACGGTGGTCAATTATTACCGAGAATTATTTCCTTGTACTAGGTCATTGCCAAGGATTCCTCACCCCGTATTTGGTCGTTTCTAAGGATTCCTACTCGGTGCTTGGTCATTGCCGAGAATTCCTACCCGGTACTCGGTCATTGCCAAGAATTCCTGACTGGTACTCGCTCATTGCCATGGATTCCTACCCAGTGTTCGGCCATTGCTGAGTATTCCTGCCCGGTACTCGGTCATTGCTGAGAATTCCTGCCCGGTACTCGTTCCTTGCCAAGAATTCATGCCTGGTACTTGGTCATTGCAGAGAATTTCTACCCGTTACTCGGTAATTGCCATGGATTCCTACCCGGTGTTCGGTCATTGCCAAGAATTCCTGCACGGTACTCGGTCATTGCCGAGGATTCACCAGCCGGTACTCGATCATTGCTAAGAATTGCTGCCCGGTACTTGGTCATTACCGAGAATTTCTGCCCATTACTCGGTCATTTCTGAGATATCCAGCCGGTACTCGATTATTACCAAGAAATATTGCCTGGTACTAGGTCATTGCCAAGAATTCCCGCCCTCGGTACTCGGTCGTTTCTGAGGATTCAACCCTCGGTACTCGGTCGTTTCTGAGGATTCCTACCCGGTGCTTGGTCATTGTCGAAAATTAGTGCCTGGTACTCGGTCATTGCCAAGAATTCCTACCCGGTACTCTGTCATTGTAAAGAATTCCTACTCTGTACTCGGTCATTGCCAAAGATTTCTCACCTGATGCTCGGTCGTTTCCAGGAATTCCAACCCGGTACTTGGTTAATTGCAGAGAATTCCTGCATTGTACTCGGTCATTGCCGAGAATTCCTGCGCGGTGCTCGGTCATTGCCGAGAATTCCTGCATGGTACTCGGTCATTGCCAAGAATTCCTACCCGGTGTTTGGTCATTGCCAAGAATTCCTGAATGGTACTCGGTCATTGCCAATGATTCCCTGGCCGGTACTCGATCATTGCTGGGAATTCCTGCCTGGTACTCGGTCATTGTCGTGAATTCCTGCCCGGTAATCGGTCATAGCTGAGAATTCCTGCCCGGCACTCGTTCATTGCCAAGAATTCCTACCCTTGTATTAGTTCACTGCCGAGAATTCTCGCCCAGTACTCAGATATTGCCAAGGATTCCTCACCAGGTACTCGACCGTTTCTAAAGATTCCTACCCGGTGCTAGGTCATTGTCGAGAATTCCTGCCCGGTACTCGGTCATTGTAAAGAATTCCTACCTAGTACTCGATCATTGCCAAGGATTCCTCACCTAATGCTCAGTCGTTTCTGAGAATTCCTACCTGGTACTCAGTCATTCCCGAGAATTCCTGCCTGGTACTCGGTCATTGCCAAGAATTCTTGTGCGGTGCTCGATTACTACCGAGAATTCTTTCCTTGTACTAGGTCATTGCCGAGAATTCTAGCCCGGTACTCAGTCATTGCCAAAGATTCCTCACCCGGTATTCAGTCATCTCAAAGGATTCCTACCCGGTTCTTTATCATTGTAAAGAATTCCTATCATGTACTTGGTCATTGCCGAGAATTCCTGCCTGGTACTTGGTCGTTGCCGAGAATTCCTACCCGGTACTCGGTCATTGCCAAGAATTCCTACCCGGTAATCGGTCATAGCTGAGAATTCCTGCCCGACACTCGTTCATTGCCAAGAATTCATGTCCGGTACTTGGTCATTGCCGATAATTTCTGCACGTTACTCGGTCATTTCCGAGAACTACATATGGTACTCGATTATTACCGAGAATTCCTTCATTGTACTAGGTCATTGCCGAGAATTCTCACCCAGTACTCAGTCATTGCCAAGGATTCCTCACCCGGTACTCGGTCATTTCTAAAGATTCCTACCCGGTGCTTGGTTATTGTCGAGAATTCCTGCCCGGTACTCGGTCATTGTAAAGAATTCCTACCCAGTACTCGGTCATTGCCAAGGATTCCTCACCTAATGCTTGGTCGTTTCTGAGAATTCCAACCTGGATTCCTACCCGGTGTTCGGCCATTGCTGAGTATTCCTGCCCAGTACTCTGTCATTGCTGAGAATTCCTGCCAGGTACTCGTTCCTTGCCAAGAATTCCTGCCTGGTACTTGGTCATTGCCGAGAATTTCTGCCCGTTACTCGGTCATTGCCATGGATTCCTACCCGGTGGTCGGTCGTTGCCAAGAATTCCTGCCCAGTACTCGGTCATTGCAGAGGATTCACCAGCCGGCACTCGATCATTGCTGAGAATTCCTGCCCGGTAATCGGTCATTGCCAAGAATTTCTGCCCGTTACTCGGTCTCTGAGATATCCAGCCGGTACTCGATTATTACCGAGAAATATTACCTGGTACTAGGTCATTGCCGAGAATTCCCGCCCGGTACTCTGTATTTGCCGAGGATTCCTCACTCGGTACTCGGTCGTTTCTTAGGATCTCTACCCGGTGCTTGGTCATTGTCGAGAATTCGTGTCTGGTACTCGGTCATTGCCAAGAATTCCTACCCGGTACTCTATCATTGTAAAGAATTCCTACCCTGTACTCGGTCATTGCCGAAGATTCCTCACCTGATGCTTAGTCATTTCTGAGAATTCTAACCCGGTACTCGGTTCATTGCCAAGAATTCCTGCGCGGTGCTCGGTCATTGCCAAGAATTCCTGCCCGGTACTCGGTCAATTCCAAGGATTCCTACCCGGTGTTCGGTCATTGCCGAGAATTCCTGCATTGTACTCGGGCATTACCAAGAATTTACCAGCCGGTACTCGATCATTGCTGAGAATTCCTGCCTGATACTCGGCAATTGCTATGAATTCCTGCCCGGTACTCGGTCATAGTTAAAAATTCTGCCCGGTACTCGTTCATTGCCAAGAATTCCTGCCCGGTACTCGTTCATTGCCAAGGATTCCTGCCCGGTACTCGTTCATTGCCATGAATTCCTGCCCGTTACTTGGTCATTTCTGAGAACTCCAGCTGGTACTCGATATTACAGAGAATTCCTTCCTTGTACTAGGTCATTGCCGAGAATTCTCGTCCGGTACTCAGTCATTGCCAAAGATTCCTCACCCGGTATTCAGTCATCTCAAAGGATTCCTACCCGGTTCTTTGTCATTGTAAAGAATTCCTATCATGTACTTGGTCATTGCCGAGAATTCCTGCCTGGTACTTGGTCGTTGCCGAGAATTCCTACCCGGTACTCGGTCATTGCCAAGAATTCCTACCCGGTACTCTGTAATTGGAAAGAATTCCTACCCTGTACGTGGTCATTACCGAGAATTCCTGCCTGGTACTAGTTCGTTGCCGAGAATTCCTGCCCGGTACTCGGTATTTGCTGAGGATTCCTTACTCGGTACTCGGTTGTTTCTGAGGATTCCTACCCGGTGCTTGGTCATTGTCGAGAATTCGTGCCTGGTACTCGGTCATTGCCAAGAATTCCTACTTGGTACTCTGTCATCATAAAGAATTCATACCCTGTACTCGGTCAATGCCAAAGATTCCTCACCTGATGCTCAGTCGTTTTCGAGAATTCCAACCCGGCACTCAGTTCATTGCAGAGAATTACTGCCTGGTACTCGGTCATTGCCGAGAATTCCTGCCTGGTACTCGGTTATTGCAGTGAATTCATGCTCGGTACTCAGTCATAGCTGAGAATTCATGCCCAATACTCGTTACTGCCCGGTAATAACCGAGTACCAGGCAGGACTTGGTCATTGCCAAGAAGTTTTGGCAAGTTACTCGGTCATTTATGAGAACTCCATTCGGTACTCGATTATTACCGAGAATTCCTTCCCGGTACTAGGTCATTGCCAAGAATTCATGCTCGGTACTCGGTCATTGTAAAGAATTCCTACCCAGTACTCGGTCATTGCCAAGGATTCCTCACCTAATGCTCAGTCATTTCAAAGAAATCCAACATGGTACTCGGTCATTGCCAAGAATTCCTGTGCGGTGGTCGATTATTACCGAGAATTCTTTCCGTGTAGGAGGTCATTGCCGAGAATTCTCACCCGGTATTTAGTCATTTCTAAGGATTCCTACCCGGTGCTTGGTCATTGACCAGAATTCCTACCTTGTACTCGGACATTACCGAGAATTCTTACCTAGTACTCGGTCATTGCCAAGAATTCCTGCCCGGTACTCGGTCATTACCATGGATTCCTACCCGGTGTTCGGCCATTGCTGAGTATTCCGGCCTGGTACTCGGTTATTGCTGAGAATCACTACAAGAAAACTGGCCGAAAACTGACGGTATTTCCGACGGCCATAAAATCCGTCGGAAATTACCGACGGAGTTCCGACGACAATCCGACAGAATTTAATAATTACAATCCGTCGGAATTCCGTCGGAAATTTCCGATGGATTACCGACGTCTTTCCGAGTAAATGTTAACGTTAATATAGCCGTTTTATGACCGTTAGTGTACTGTTTAATTTCCGACGTATTTCCGACGGAAAAAAATAATTCCGTCGGAAATCCGTCGGAATTGATGACCGTTATATAGCCGTTGAATAGAGCCGTTATAAACCGACGGATTTCCGACGGATTTCCGACGGATACGAGGTTATAAATATGTTTTCACACCCCCTCTACCTCATTACACCACAATCCAATTCCATTACATTCTCTCTATCATTTCTTGTTAATATACGATTTCTATAACAAAAAAGTGAAAAATATGTCTAGATATTTTCGATCATGGATGGACGAACCAATGATGAATCCGGAGTCGAACACCTTGAACGAGGATTATGCACGAGGCATAGTAGAGTTTATGCAAGTGGCCGGAAATCAACCGCGTGTGCAAAAATCAGGTAAGTTGATATGTCCATGTTCAATTTGCCAGAATTCTCGTAATGTTAGGGCAGAGATGGTTTGGCATCACTTGTATAGCAATGGATTTACGCCTGGATATAAGATTTGGTATCTACATGGAGAAAGAAATTACGATTATGGTAGTACTAGTGAACCAACTGTCTCGGATAGTTTAGGAGATAGAACGGAAGTAGATGTAGGTGTAGGCACAGTTGAGATGGTGAATGATGCGTTTAGAGAGAATGTGCAGTACTATGAGGGTGAAGAGAGTGTTGAACCTAATTTAGAAGCACGAAGATTTTTTGATATGCTAGACGCAGCAAAGCAACCACTATATAAAGGGTGTAAAGAAGGTCAATCGCCTTTATCATCTGCAAGTAGATTGATGACGATTAAGACGGACTTCAATTTGGCGGAGGAGTGTGTTGATGCAATAACAGATTGGGCGAAAGATATGTTGCCTGAAGACAATCTTTTACCCGCATCATACTACGAGATACAAAAACTTGTATCTGGTCTTGGTTTGCCGTGTAAGGTGATAGATGTATGCATCGACAACTGTATGTTATATTGGAGAGAAAATGAAAACCGCAAAAGTTGTCAATTTTGTGGTAAACCGCGTTATCAGGAAAGTAGTGGAAGAGTTCCAATTCCGTATAAGCGTATGTGGTATTTACCAATAACAGAGAGGTTGAAGACGTTATATTCATCTCAACGCACGGCAGAGCCAATGAGATGGCATGCAGAGCATCGCCAAGACGGTGATATTACACATCCATCAGACGCAAAAGCTTGGAAACATTTTCAATCATTGTATCCAGATTTTACGTATGAGAGAAGGAATGTTTACCTCGGGTTATGTACGGATGGTTTCAACCCATTTGGGATGCATGGAAGGAAGTATTCGTTGTGGCCCGTAATTGTAACTCCTTACAATTTACCTCCATCACTGTGCATGCGTAGAGAGTTTTTGTTTCTCTCTATTCTCGTTCCCGGCCCAGAGCATCCGAAGAGGTCACTCGATATATTCCTCCAGCCATTGATATATGAGTTACAAATGTTATGGGAGCATGGTGTCGAAGCGTACGATGTTTCATGTCAGCAGAATTTTATGATGCGGGCAGTTCTTATGTGGACCATAAGCGATTTTCCAGCATATGGTATGTTATCTGGATGGTCAACTCATGGGAGATTAGCGTGCCCGTATTGCCAAGACGTGACTGATGCATTCCAACTTAGGAACGGAAGAAAGAGTTGTTGGTTTGATTGTCATCGAAGGTTTCTACCGAGTCGTCATCCGTATCGTCGGTCTAGAACATTGTTTACGAAAAACAAGAAAGTGTTTGATGCTCCACCTCCTGAAATTGACGGAAGTGCTATATTGGAGCAATTAAGAGATTTTGGTGCTGAAATGACTGCTTATTGTGGGGGTAATGGACATGAACCTGTTTACGGTGCCGGCGAAGTTCATAACTGGCACAAGAAGAGTATTTTTTGGGATTTGCCTTACTGGAAGGACCATTTACTGCGGCACAATTTAGATGTGATGCACGTTGAGAAGAACTTCTTTGAGAACATCATGAACACTGTCTTAAACGTCCAAGGGAAGACGAAAGACAATATGAAATCTAGATTGGACTTGGCTGATATTTGCAGTGGTCGTGAGAACATGGAAGTTTCAGAGGATGGTAGATGTCCTTTTCCTCCATGGAGGTTGGATGCAGCTAAGAAAGAAGAATTTTTTGGTTGGATTCGCGAGGATGTCAAATTCACAGATGGATACGCATCAAATCTGCGTAACTGCATCGATTATAGAGAAGGAAAGTTTACTGGAATGAAGAGTCATGATTGTCATGTTGTGATGCAGCGGCTTCTTCCTTTTGCTTTTGAATATCTTCTTGAAGGAGATGTCCACAAAGCAATTGTAGGAGTTGGTTCTTTCTTTCGCGATTTATGCACAAGAACATTGACTGTTGAGGGAATCGACAATTTAAAGGCCAATATCCCGGTGATCCTTTGTGATCTGGAGAAGATATTTCCGCCGTCTTTCTTTGATGTGATGGAACATCTTCCAATCCACCTGCCACGAGAAGCTGAACTAGGAGGCCCTGTTCAATACCGTTGGACGTATCCTTTTGAACGGTACATGTTCCATCTGAAGAAAAAAGTTAAAAATTTAAGCAAAGTCTAGGGATCTATTGTCGCACAGAGCCTCAATGAAGAAGCGTCACAATTTGCTGAATATTACTTCCCATCGGAAGTTCGTACGAAGAGTAGACGTCCTGGTCGCCACGATGATCGTAATGAGAGAGCGATTTACCCCGTCGTTGTTCCCGAGTTATTTTCCCAAGTTGGTCGAGTTAGTGGTAAAGGAAAGAAACGCAAATTATCGCAGCAGGAGTTGTCACACTTACATACATATATCCTAACAAATTGTGAAGATATTGTGGAATATGAAAGGTACAAAACTTTACTTATGTGAATACAAAAATATATTTTAATTTTTCTTAGATATGTAAATTTAACTAATCATGATTTTTTGTTATTTTACAGCATTCACATGTCATCTATGCGCGCGTTCTATCGAGACAAGTCAGAAGAAGAGCTTCAAGCGATTAAGGAGGAGGATTTTATGCCTTGGTTGAAAATTTACGTAAGTGTGTTAATAGTTTACTACTTTGTTATATTTAAAACTTATATTTTAATCATATTAATTAATTTTGTGTGAATCATTTTTATAGGTTGCTAAAGGAATGAGAAGCGGACAAACATTTCCAACATGGTTAACAGAATTTGTTAATGGTCCAACCTACATTGCAACGTCTTATCCTAGGTATTGCAGTCGTGGATATGCCTTTAGGATTCATGACGAACGAAGTACAAGACCAACTGCAGATTATGGAATATCTGTGAAGTCTGGTGATGATGTTTACTACGGCATTCTTAAGGAGATTTTGGAAGTGCGATACCCAGGAATGTTAGACTTGAGGTGCATTGTTTTTAACTGCGATTGGTATGATCCAGTACTTGGGCGTGGTGTTATGGTTAACAAATTCGGTGTTACGTCAGTTAATACAAGTCGGAGCTTTCAATATTATGACCCATTCATTCTAGCGTCACAAGCAGAGCAGGTATGATATATCGAAATACCAATTGTTTTATTACTAATTAGTATCTTAAAATGTGTTTAACTAATTGAATGTGTGGTTTTTTTTTATAGGTGTGTTATATTCGTTACCCTCGAGTAACCCGGCGGTCAGATCCTTGGGTCACAGTTACTGCTATTACCCCTAGAGGAAGAATTTATGGAGTTGCTGCACACGATCCGTTACAACCCACCATAAATATTCCAATGGATCCAGTTGAGCCTACTTGTGATCTCGCACTTGTCGTTGATTTCACACAATTCGGTGTAGTTCATTCAGAGTCAGAGGAAGAAGAAGGAGAATTTTTTGAGGATTCAGACGCAAATATTCCATCTGAAGGATCTTCATCATCTGAACCAGAGAACGACAATATGTAATTTTGTTTTTTTCATGTTTTTAATTTTAAGACATTACGTAATTGTGTTTTGTAATTTTATTTAAATTTACGGCGATAAGCTCCTTTGCAGCTCTTTAATAAAATACCGCAGTTTCTAACATTTTAATCGTATTTATACAAATTAATGATGATGATGATGATGATGATGATGATGATGATGATGATGATGATGATGATGATGATGATGATGATGATGATGATGATGTTGATGATGATGATGATGATGTTGATGATGATGATGATGATGATGTTGATGATGATGATGATGATGATGATGATGATGATGATGATGATGATGTTGATGATGATGATGATGATGATGACGATGATGATGATGTTGATGATGATGTTGATGATGATGATGATGATGATGATGATGATGATGATGATGATGATGATGATGATGATGATGATGATGATGATGATGTTGATGATGATGATGATGATGATGATGATGATGCTGATGATGATGATGATGATGATGATGATGATGATGTTGATGATGATGATGTTGATGATGATGATGATGATGATGATGATGATGATGATGTTGATGATGATGTTGATGATGATGTTGATGATGATGATGATGATGATGATGATGATGATGATGATGATGATGATGATACAAACCCTTAAAACTACCCCAATAAATCTATCAAATCCGTCGGAAATCCGTCGGAAATTTCCGACGGATTTCCGACGGTAACACTATCCGACGGACTTCCGACGGAAAAACGACGGATTTGTGGTTTCATGACCAAATTTCAATCGTTCCACACAAGAAACACAAAAATGTGTTTTAAAACGTTATTATATAAGTCAAGGTATAAAATGAACTTAAATATTACCTATAAATCATATTTACAAGATTTGTCATACAAATGACGAAAGTGTTTCATAACGTTTCATATACGATAGCTACTTGTTTGTGTTTTGAAACTTTGAAATGTAAGTTTTCAAGTTTTCATACAATCGGGAAGATATTATTTTGTATTCTTTCATAAAAATCACTAAGAATTACCATACAAACATATCTCACCAGGAACGGATCGAATAAAACTCGAAAACCCCAAATCCGTCGGACATTACCGACGGATTTCCGACGGATTTGGGGAAACACGTGGCCTTGTTTAAGGTTGACTGACCAATGACAGACATGTTTTGTTTTGCATGCCGTCGGAAATCCGTCGGAAATTACCGACGGTTTTCCGACGGACTCCTAAAATAAAACCGCGAATTAAATTTCGGAAACGGTTCGAATTAAATTTCGCGTATCCGTCGGAAATCCGTCGGTAATTTCCGACGGATTTCCGACGGCATGCGAAAATAAAACCGCGAAACAAGATATTTCGTCTTCCCGCGTGTATTAAATTTCGCGCTTCCGTCGGAAATCCGTCGGAAATTACCGACGGATTTCCGACGGATACGCGAAATTTAAGAGAAGAAGAATCTCGAGTGTCGGTGTCATTTATTATTAATAAACTTCCGATGGAATTCCGACGGAATTATCCGTCGGAATTTGTTTTATATATACAACTTCGTCTTCTCCGCGAGTTCATCGCCATTTTCATAAAAAAAAAACCTCAAAACCTCTCAAATTCTCTAAAACTTCCGATTTTCTTCACAACTTCATCATCATCTCAGCTTCTCCAGAGAACATGTAAGATCTAATCCTACTTTTTTGATTTTGATTTATAGATTTATAGATTTAGGATTTGGAATTGAGTTTAGGGAATTGGAATTGAGATTTTGGAAATAAATTGTTAGATTTAGGTTCATGATTGTTAGATATAGGTTTTGGATGGTTAGATTTAGGTTTTGTATGGTTAGATTAAAATTAGAGGTTAGATTTTTGTTAATGTAATTGTTTAAAATTTTTTGGAAATTTAAAATATATGAAAACTAGATTTATAATTATATGAAATTGTAGTTTTATTATTTTTAAGATTTTTAGAATTTTATATATATATATAATAGAATTTTGTATATATTTATTTAATTTCTTATAATTTAATTATCTTTAATTTATACATTTGTTATAATTTATAATATAAAAATTTGCTTTAAATTTGCTATATTTCTTATAATTGTTTACTTTTCTAAGTTTTTAGGATTTTTAAATTTATATAATTTATTTTTTAATTTCGTATTAGATTTATGAATTTTATTACATTTTATTGCTTATTTAATTTGTTTTTATTTTTTTAGGGATTACGGTGAGTTTCTCGACGAGCGTGTCGACGAGGGGGGTTCGAGCCGCGGTGGTTCTCAGCAGCGGGCCCGACAGAGACAGCGGACTAGGGGTGGTGGTCGTCGTCGATCAGACTCGGCTCAGGGTTCGTTCCCCCATTCTCATGTTCCGGAGACGCAGTCGGCTCCGACCCAGTCAGCTCCAACACAGATGAGCATCGAGGACTTCGTGTCTCAACCGAACCGCGACCATTGCACGCTACTTCATCCACTATGTCGCGGAGGAGGGACGTGGTAAGTATTTTTTTCAAATCTTTTAATTTTTTTTGGTTTTTAAAATTTTTCTAATATTATATATCTTCGAAATTCTTTTTGTAGGTTTCATCTTACAAGCAGCGGGATACCCAAGTCCATCAACCGGATGCTGAACTCGATGGTACGACATCCACATCCAACATATTCGTCGATGCCGTTGGAAGAGAAAGAACTTTGGTTTCGACATTTTGCGGTAAACCTTACTTTTTTTTTTTTAAAGTTTAATATTAATTAATTTATTAAACTTTATTTCAATTTTTTTTTTGCAGCTAGAGTTTACATGGGACCCACAGCACACGGCTACGGTGAGAGCCGCCTTTGATGCTAAGGCGGGGTCTCATTACAGGAAGCAGATGCACGAGTGGAAGGAGAAGTGGCTGAACAATGAAGTCCCGAAGCCGTTCCTTGGGAACCCGGACTTGTGGGCTGGATTTTGTGAGTATTGGAGCCGAGACTCAACCAAAGCGGCTTCAACAATCCACTCGACTAACCGGAACAGCAACCGCAGTGGCAAGGGCAAAGCAACGCACAACTTAGGAGCGGTGAGCAAGGCAACCCGTAAGCTTCAAATGGTAAGTTTTATTATTTACTTTTTTTTTTTTCCTAATATGAGAATTTTAAGTTATCGGTTAGATTTAGGTTTTTTGTAATGAGAATTTTTAGTTATCGGTTATATTAAGGTTTTTTGCAATTTAAGTTTTAAGTTATCGGTTAGATTTAGGTTTTTCATAATTTTTTAATATTTATTACTTGATCATTTTTCAGTGTCATGAACTCGGACGTGAGCCTACCGCCCTCGAATTGCCCAAGGATGCCCACACCAACAAACAGACGCACGAAATACAAGATCCGGTGGCTCGGGAGATATGCGAGGCCGTTGAGGTGCAAACGCAAGCCTATCTCCAATCTCAGCCGTTGGTTGACGGAACTCCTCCGTGCACTGAAGCTCCTGTCGAGGTCATCAACAACTTCGTGTTGGAGGTAAGTAATATTTTGTTTTTATATTTACTTACTATCTAATTTTAATTTCTATTTTTAAATTTTAACGTTTAATTTCTTTCGCAGGCAACTCCGCGGAGCAGAGGTCGCGTTTTCGGTCTTCCCGACGAGTTCCGATCTTCGGCTTCTTCCCGCTATTCAGTAGATGAAGATCTACGGGCCGAACTCGCACAGAGGACTTCGGAGATGGACGAAATGCGCACCAAGATTTTTACATTGGAAGAAAGCAACCGCGAGATGGAAACGCGGATGGCAACGAAGGTCCAAGAAGAAGTCCAAGCCCAGATCGCGGCTCAGATGGCCGCTTATTTTGCTCGGATGACGCAGACGCCATCGTCATCGTCACCACCCCCGCCACCGCAACCGTAGATTTTTTAAATTTTTCGTTTTAATGTTTTTTTTTTTTTAAAACAACAAAATTTAATTTTTTTTTTGGATATTATTAATTTTAATTTCATTTTTAATTTTCAATTTATTTTTTTTAATTATTTTATAATTTTAAATATATTTTCAAATTATATAAATTCATTAAATTTTTAAATTTACAAAATTACTAATAACCGTCGGAAATCCGTCCGACTTATATCCGTCGGAATTATGTCTGTCGGAAATCCGTCGGAATTTCCTCCGTCGGATTTCCGTCGGAATTATATTCATCGGTATTCTGTCGATAATCCGTCGGTTCCGTGTTCATCGGAATTCCATCGGAAAACCGTCGGTTATATGATTCCGACGGATTTCCGACGAATTTGCCGTTAACGGCAATTTCCGTCGGAAATGTGTTCGTCAACTTTCCGTCGGAAATCCGTCGGAACATGCGACGGCGTTCCGATGGATTTTCAAATTCCGACGAGATAGGCCCGACGGCCAAATCCGTCGGAAATCCGTCGGAATTGGCCAATTCCGACGGATTTCCGACGGATTTGGCCGTCAGATTTCGGCCAGTTTTCTTGTAGTGAATTCCTGCCTGGTACTCGTTCCTTGCCAAGAATTCGTGCCTGGTACTTGATCATTGCCGAGAATTTCTGCCCGTTACTCGATCATTGCCATGGATTCCTACCCGGTGTTCGGTCCATGCAAAGAATTCTCAGCCGGTACTCGATCTTTGCTGAGAATTCGTGCCCGGTACTCGGTCATTGCCGAGAATTTCTGCCCGTTACTTGGTCGTTTCTGAGGATTCCTACCCATTGATTGGTCATTGTCGAGAATTCGTGCCTGGTACTCGGTTATTGACAAGAATTCCTTCCGGGTACTCTGTATTATAAAGAATTCCTACCCTATACTCGGTCATTGCCGAGAATTTCTGCCTGGTACTCGGTCATTACCGAGAAATCCTACTGGGTACTCGGTCATTGCCAAGAATCCCTGCCCGGTACTCGGTCATTGCATTGGATTCCTACCCGGTGTTCGGCCATTGCTGAGTATTCCTGCCCGGTACTCGTTTCTTGCCAAGAATTCCTGCCTCGTTGATATAACCTTTGGCTCTGATACCAATGATATAAGACTCGAAATGAACTAGTCTTTGAGCCGGATCTGAAGTGGAAACGAAGTTAGCTCGAAGCTCCTCCTCCGCTACAACTCTCAAAACCGGTGTGGAAGGCTAGACAAGCAGCTCGAAGCTCCTCTTGTGAAACCTGATGGATGGGGTCGTGATGGTGGATCGATAAGCACCACAGGGAGTGTGAAAGGCTCCTTGATACAGCTTAAGAATCGTGGCTTTGTGAATCACACACAAAGACAAGATCTGAGGCAATAGTTTCAGCAACTTTCAAGCTAGAAGAAATTCGGTTCTTTATTGATGTAGGGTAAATAAAAAGATACACGGCCGGGGATCTTATAGTTTGATCCTTACGGCTACAACCTCTAGGGTTGCGACTCAAAGCAAAAACAACAGGACTTGTACGAAAATAAAAGAAAACGGCACACACTCTCAATGGAAACAACATGCTGTTTCCTTATATGGAAAGTGTAGCTACAGACACAAAATAAAAAGAAATAAAATAAAAGACTCTACTGGGACTCGAACTAGACTCATTGTGGGCTTACTAGAGCCACTAGGCCGAGGCCATATCACCTGCAAGGAAACAGAAATAATTAAACACAAATCGTACCTGACTTGGACGAGAAGTCATCGCAGCTAGGTCTATGGTTGGTCCGTTGTCCGGGACATCTTCAGCTGTGTCGAGTAGAGCTTGTATGGATACGTTGAATTCTTCTTTTAGTTTATCCCTCCTAGCTCTTGTGATAGGTCCAGCTACTTCTGGAATCTTGATGACATGGTCGTCCTCCACTTGATGCACTTGGTCCGCTACTTGCTTGTTGTGTGATCCTATATTCAACTCCTTGGCTTTTGCTCGGGTTATTGGACCTTCTTGAGTCTTCTCTTGAATATTTGTCACTTCAGTATGCTCCTCACGTGTGTCCTCGTCAGATAGTTCAGTTACCGGATTGATGTCCGCATCATACTCTCCCTCTTGAGAAGGTTTTGTCCTCAAAACTTGTTCATCTGATACATAAGGTGAAAGGTCAGCAACATTAAAGCTATGTGAAATGTTGAACTCACCTGGAAGCTCCAGCTTGTAGGCGTTGTCGTTGATTTTCTCAAGTACTTTGAACGGTCCATCGCCTCGAGGTGCTAGTTTGGAACTTCTCTTCCGAGGAAACCTCTCCGGTCGCATGTGAATCCATACCCACTCTCCGGGCTCAAAGATGACTCGCTTGCGTCCTTTGTCCCTTTGCGCTTTGATCTTCTCATTCTTCTTGAGAATCTTATCTCGTGCTTGTTCATGTAGTTTCTTGATGTATTCGCCTCGGTTCTTGCCATCGACATTGATTTGTTCGGTGTGTGGTATAGGAGTTAAATCAATCGGTGTTAAGGGCCTGAAACCATAGACAATCTCAAAGGGAGATAGATTAGTAGTAGAGTGCCTGGCATGATTATAGGCGAACTCAATAAATGGTAGACAATGAACCCATGTTTTTAAGTTCTTTCCGAGTGTGGCTCTAAGTAAAGTGGAAAGGGTTCGGTTTACCACTTCCGTTTGTCCATCCGTTTGTGGATGACAAGTAGTTGAGAACAAGAGCTTTGTCCCCATCTTTCTCCACAAGGTTCTCCAAAAGTGTCCTAAAAATTTGACATCACGGTCAGAGACAATAGTTCTAGGGACACCATGTAATTTTACCACTTCTTTGAAGAACAGATCGGCGATTTGGGAGGCATCATTGGCCTTGTTGCACGGTATGAAATGTGCCATCTTCGAGAATCTATCAACCACCACGAAGATTGAATCCTTGTGCTGAACCTGTGGTAACCCTAAGACAAAATCCATGGAAATATCTTCCCAAGGGGCGTTAGGGATAGGCAAAGGTAAGTATAATCCGTGAGGATGGGACCTAGATTTGGCTTTGTGGCAAGTCACACATTTGGCACAAGTCTTCTCGACGTCCTTCTTGATATGAGGCCAATAGAAATGATCCGTCACTACAGCCAATGTCTTGTCAACGCCAAAATGACCCATAAGACCACCTCCGTGAGCTTCCTTGAGCAACAAGTCACGCATGGATCCTCTTGGTATGCATAGTCTTTTATCCCTGAAAAGAAATCCATCATGCAAATAGTAGGAATGGAATTCACCCTTACCACAGGCTTCATAAGCCTCGGAAAAATCAGGATCCGTGGCATAGTGATCCTTGAGATGCTCAAACCCCATGATCTTGGCTTCTAGCGTGGTGATTAGTATGTATCGTCGTCGTGATAAGGCATCAGCTACCACATTTTCCGCGCCCTTCTTGTACTTAATGACGTAAGGAAACGTTTCTATGAACTCCAGCCATCTTGCATGTCGCCTCTTGAGTGTTGTTTGTCCTCGGAGATGCTTGAGAGTCTCATGATCGGTGTGGATGATGAACTCCTTGGACAGTAGGTAGTGCTGCCAGGTTTGTAAGGCTCGGACTAGGGCGTACAACTCTTTGTCATATGTCGGGTAGTTGAGTGCAGCTCCGTTGAGTTTCTCACTGAAGAATGCCACGGGCTTCTTGTTCTGGTGTAGCACGGCTCCAATTCCTAGACCTGAAGCATCACATTCAATCTCGAAGATAAGGTAAAAGTTAGGTAAAGAAAGAACCGGTGCTTGTGTTAGCTTCTCCTTCAAGGTATTGAAGGCTTGTTCTTGAGCAACTCCCCACTTAAATGGCTGATTCTTCTTGATCACGGCTGTGAGTGGTGCAGCTACCGTGCTAAAATCCTTGACGAATCGTCTATAAAAGCTAGCTAGTCCATGGAAACTCCGAACATGTCCGATGGTAGTGGGAGTGGGCCAATCTCGGATAGCTTTTATCTTCTCTTCATCCACCTGTATTCCTTGTTCACTAATAACAAAACCTAAGAACACAAGTTTGTTAGTACAAAAGACACACTTCTTTAGGTTAGCGTATAAGCTTTCCTTCCGAAGTGATTTAAATACAAGTTCTAGGTGTTCTAAATGATCCTTAAGATTTTCGCTGTAGATTAATATGTCATCAAAATAAACTACTACAAATTTTCCAATATAAGAACGAAGAACCTGGTTCATCAAGCGCATGAAGGTGCTGGGGGCGTTGGTGAGACCAAAGGGCATGACAAGCCACTCGTATAGCCCCTGTTTTGTTTTGAAAGCAGTTTTCCATTCGTCGCCTTCGCGCATACGTACTTGATGATATCCACTTTTAAGATCCACCTTTGAGAAGAGTGTGGAACCGCAGAGCTCGTCTAACATGTCGTCGAGACGTGGGATAGGGTGCCGGTACTTGATGGTTATGTTGTTGACGGCACGACAGTCTACACACATTCTCCAAGTGCCTCCTTTCTTTGGTACGAGCAGAACGGGCACAGCACATGGACTAAGACTTTCTCGGATGTAACCTTGGTCTAATAAATCATTGATTTGTTTCTCCAATTCCTTGCTTTCCTCCGGATTCATCCTATAAGCGGGTTTGTTCGGCAGAGCTGTTCCCGGAACCAAATCGATTTGATGTTCTATGCCTCTAATTGGTGGTAGTCCGGGTGGTAGTTCTTCGGGAAATACGTCCAAGTAACTCTGGAGTAAGGGTTGGACTTCCTCAGGAACTTCTAGATCACCTGTATCTGTACTTAGACATTCTTGGTAGAACATTAGTAGTAGGGCGCCCTTGGCACCAAGGGACTTACCAACTGATCCGTAGCTTACGTAAAGGTTCGATGTACTTACCTCTCCGTCCTTAGCCATTTTTGCGTGAAGTGCATGAACTTGTGAGGGACTGAGGGGTGCAAGAGTGAACTTACGGTTTTGGTGTGTCACCGAGTATTGGTTAGTACGTCCATCATGTTGAGTTTCTCGGTCAAATTGCCAGGGTCTCCCTAAGAGGAGGTGTCCGGCTTGCATGGGCACTACATCACAAGTAACTTGATCAACATACTTACCAATGCTAAATGGAACCGTTACCTGTTCGGAGACCTTCATCTCGGCCTTGTCGTTGAGCCACCGAAGCTTGTATGGGCGTGGATGCTTGGTTTTCACGAGACCTAATTTCTCAACAAGAAGCTTGCTGGCCACGTTAGTACAAGAACCACCATCTATAATTAAATTGCAAACCTTGCCATTGATGGTGCATCGTGTATGAAAGAGATTTTCTCTTTGTGCGGTCTCCTCAGGTCCTACTTGAACATTGAGAACCCGTCTTATCATGAGTGATTCCCCAGTGTCTGGATATTCGATGTCTTCCCCGTGTTCTTCGGACTCGTCTACAGCCTCATCTTGTGACTCGTAATCTCCCTTGTTGGTGACGATTGATAACTAGGTTTTTACACCTAAAGCTACCTATTGCCCAGTTGTAGTACAAAGGGCTATCAATCCAATCGGGACTATTGTAAGCAATCTGGATGTAACAAATCTATCTAATTCAAGCCAAATAGAAAGGTTGGAAGCAACAGAGTGAAACAACTAAAACAAGAACTAATAAACAGTAAAAGAAACTAGAAACAAAGATTCATAAAAGCAAAATAAAATAGAAACAGAAACAGAGCTAAGAACAGGAAAACAGAGTATCAAAAAGTAGAAAAACAATCAGGATGAGAAAAGGTCCTAAGGATGAGTTCTAGATCTGGTATTCTTCATGGTGGACTCTAGTGACTTCATAAACAACTTCATAGAAGGGATCTCCTAACTATGAGCATCAAAAGAGTAATAGATCCACTTCCCAGTTACATCTATCACCAGATTCTCTAAACTTCCTAATCTTGGAATCCACACCTATGCCCCATTGACTGTCACTAACACTCAGATAGGATTCCAATGAAACATGAAGAGAATAAGCATTAAGAACACAGCTCATAAATGTCAAACTACAACTTGCTTTCCTATGATCCTAGATCAATCATTGGAAAGAAGCTCCAGATCTCTGGTATTAGCAGATCTGGTGTTTCTCAAGTGATGTGCAAGGAAACACCAAGATCAGATTCCAAGTGGGTGTACAGGGAATCATCATTAGAAATAGCTAACCCAGAAGAGATCTTAAGCTTTAGAACCCTAAATCTACTAGAACCACCATGAATCATAACCCAGATCTAACCCATCCTCAAGAACCCTAAATCACTACTCAGACTTCATCATCAGAATCATAAACCCAGAAAATGAAATAGTTTCCATAATCATAATCTAGAGATTGAGATGAAGAAGGAATAGAAGAAATAAACTAAAAAGGATCAAAGGATCAGAAGTAATTGCAAATACAAAATCAGATAGATCTAGAGAGGTTTTTAGAGAACAAAGAGAATAAAAAAAAACATATCCTGCGGCTGCTGACCTAATTAGAGTATATATACTCTAGGTCAGAAACCCTAGTACAAAAAGACAAAATAAACTAAAGTCCTTAGGTCGGCTGCCTTGAGCTCGGGCTCCTCTGGTCGAGTGGTGTGGTCGAGTGGTGTGCTTCAGGCCTTGAATCCTCAGACTCGGTTGCACGAGCTCGGTTTGGTGGTCGAGTGGACGTGGTCGAGTGCTCTTGGTCGAGTGCTAACTCCTCTTTGCCTTCAGCTCGGTCAGATGACCGAGTGCATGTGATCGAGTGGTGTTGGTGGGTTGGTTTGCACTCGGTCTAACTCCAGGTCGAGTGGTCTTGGTCGAGTGCATGCTGGTCTTGGTCTTTAGCTCGGTCATGAGGTCGAGTCTTCACACCGAGCTTGTGTCTCCATGTTCCTTGATCTCCAGCGAACATCCAAAACACCTAAAAGATAGCTCCAATATGCAATATGTATGCAAAGCTAAAGCAAACCTATCATGTAACCTGTATGAATGAAATGGATAGATATGGATTGAAACTAGTGATGAAACTATGCTAAAATGGATGGAAATGCAAGATTAAAAGTGGTAAAATGCAGAGACATCAACTCCCCCAAACTTAGTCTTTGCTTGCCCTCAAGCAAACATATAAGATATAAGCTGGTGAAGTTGATGACATGCTGGGACTCAGAGCCAAAACATGCTGATAAAGGAAGTAGCATCAAGGTCCTAGTTAGTAGTTCTAGAATGCATTAACAAGTAATCCTTACTTTTAAAACTTTAGCCATACCCTTCAGAACAAACCTGACACCAGCCTTAACCTACACATGCAATCAAATCAATCATTCCCTTTAACATTTATTCATTCTGTAACCATGGATCAAGCCTATGCACTTTCAATGAACTCATTTGGCTAAGGGAAAGGTTAAGAGGCAACGATGGCCCCTTTGGTAACAGGTTTAAGCAATAGGTAACATGGGACTCTCAAGAATAGACTGAGCTTTAGAAGAAGGCTAAAGGTAAGATAGCCAACCGATGCATACAAGAACAATTTCTCATCTACCCATCCCATATACAACGATTCTGCTACCACCTATTCCTAAACCCAGAAGATGATCCTAAATCTACCCTTAGGCACTTTTCTGCCATGAATCCTTTTTCGATCAACTCGTTCTTCTTTCTTTATTTATTCATTCTAAGGAAAAAGGGTTCTTGTGCTTTCTTGCTTATGCTAGCGGATTGGGTTCCTTTAAAACTGAGGCTCTTCTATTATCCTTTTTTATTAAGACACTTCAGGCTTTTTGCCTATCTTCCTGAGCCTACACATTTCTTTTCTTCTTTTTCAAATCCCAAATCCTTTACTAGAGCAGCTGTTTTACTTTCAGCTTAGACCTTTTCCCAGAACTTCTTTTCTTTTCTTTTATTTCCAAAATGAAACTCAGGCTCGGTCTGGTGAACTCGAGGTGTGAACTCGGTTCCCTAAACGAGCTTATACAACCGAGCATAGATTCCCTATTCTAAATTCCAGTCTATCCTCCTAACCACAGTTCAGTTCCCCACCTAGTTCTATCTAGCTCAAAGGTTATGAACCAGAACTATATGTATGAGAAACCGTTCTTGTCGGCACAGACCTAACACTTTCTACCAAGCTCAATCCTGAAATAGGCCTCACATTCACACATAGAGTATTGTTGGCTTGAAAGGAAGGTCAAGGTTAAAGGTAGGAGAAACTGTTCCAATGATGGGAATCAGCTATTTGGATTCACAAGGGTGGTGAAAAGAGTAAGAGAATCCAAATATGTATAAGGTATCCATGAGTTCAAATCAAAAGCATAGACATGATAATTGCAATTCAGTTTAAGGTTCTAATAGATAGGGGATGATATCAGATCAAGACATGCTTCAGCCAAAACTAAATGTCAAATAATGCAATCTAGGCATGGTGCGGTCTTATGCTTCAGACTTACATGAATGCATTAGACAACTATTAACTAGGGCATTGAGACTATTTCATAAACCAGCATGCTTACAAGGCTTTTATCATCCTAGTCCCCTATGCAGATGCACAAATCTATATGAAATGCATCTAGACTCGATCCTAAACATGAATGCAATCTACATGAACACTCTGTTTTTGTGGAATGCTTTTCTGAAATTTTTCAAATTTTTATGGTTTTTCTTATGCAAATAGATGAGATGCTATGCAGACTCATTATGCAAAATTTGAAATAAGAAAACAGTAAACATAATCAAATATATCTCAAACCCTCCCCCAAACTTGAATTACACAGTCCCTTGTGTAATAAAAGATTCAAAGGAATGTATGAGAATGAAAAGCAACAAGAGAAACTAAATATGAATGGTATAAACAATGGTGAAGAGTGGAGTTGTACCTCAGTGCTGAAAGAAGGAGTCCGTGTAGGCCTCCATGCTTTCTTTGGTGTATCTTGGTCCGGATGTCTCTGGCTCGGGTGTGTAACCGAGTTCTCTGGCCGAGCTGGAGCGTGTGTTGAGGGATAGCTCGGTCAGACGACCGAGTGGTGCGGCCGAGTGGAGTCTTTGTGCTCTTGACTCGGTCTGAAAGCCGAGTGCACTGGCCGAGCTGGTGCCTTGCTCCCATTCTTGTGTAGCTCTTCTCTTCCTCTGCCTCGGTTCAACAGCTGAGTGCCTTGGAGGGTCTGCTGAGGTTGTTTGCCTAGGTCTAAAACTGAAGGAGCCGCTTCGTTTCAACTGAGGGCCTGGAGGAGTCTTTGAGGATTTCTTTCCCTTAAGCTTCTTGATTTGTTTCTTCATGGACTTCACCGAGTCACTCAAATCCTTCACTGTATCCTTCAGAACAGACACGGTTTTGTGTTGCCATTTCCCCAATCGCTGCAACAGGTTTATTCTCCTATTTGCTTCTTTCAGAGTCCTTGCTGGAGGTTCTTCGTCAAAGAAGTAGGACTCATCTTCTTGTTGTTCTTCCTCTGTAACTCTGGTTGCCCGGATTGGAACTTCCTCATCCTGGTTATACAAAGCTTCTATTGGTGGACAGAACTCTATTCCCCCTGGCCTTGTGATCTGAGTCAAGTGTTCACTTGGGAGCTTGATTCTGCTTGGTCCAGCTGATGGGTGAGTGAACTGATAAAGATGACCCCCTTGGATCCTTTTTCTGTCCAGAATATGCTGCTTGATCAGATTGGGCATATCTAGCCATTCAGGCTGATATGGGGCTGTTTGTAGTGGCACTCCAGCTGCCAAAAGGATTGGGGTGATAACACCCCCTACTACCAAATCTCCACAGCTTCTCTTCTTGTGCAACATGTGTGCCCAATCCCTATACCACATTAGCTGTAATAGCAGAAGGAGAGTATTCCCTACATTGGCCTTATCTCCTTGAAAGATATCCCTTCCTCTATCATCATTGAGTCTTTGGAGAAGTGCAGTATCTAACATCTGGAGCTCTCCTTGGTTCACATTCCCATTGACTTTTCTTGCAAAGAATGTGCTTGCAAGTGCCTTATGTGCATACCTGATCACAGGGCTCCTGATTTGAGCAGCTTTACTCCTAGATGATGAATAGCTATCCCCTTCTGCTATTATTCCCCAAAGTGCTTGCAGCTCTTCTTTATCATAGTTCTGAAGTGTGTTGTCCCCTGTTGGGAAATTGAAAACCCCATCCAGCTGACTTATGTAGAGCAGATACCCTACTTCATGTACTTCGAATGTTATGAATCCAAACTCTTCTGGGTTCTGGTTGTCTTGCTCTGCTTCTTCAGAGTTCTCATAGATGTGGAAGCTTAGCGAAGCTAGGAATTGGCATGTTTCTTCCTTATAACCAGCATATGGCATCTCCATGAAAGTTTTGAGATTGCATTGTTCAAACAAGTACTCCACGTCCCGTGCTATTCCAAGTGCTTCCATCGTTTCTGGATGAGGATATCTTGTTGAACCAAAACGCATTGCCATAAGAGCTTCATAGCGCTCTTCCTCAGTTGTTGCTTTTCTCCTTGTACCTCTAGTGTTTTTTCTCTCCTCACTTGGAGGCTCAACCTCCATAGCAGTTTCATCACCCTCAACTTCCATTTCTGAGTCTTCATCAACCAGTTCTGGGCGCTTCCCTCTTGCTATATCCTTCTTATTTCTCGAGTACAGCTTGATAACATCCTCTTCTTCTCTGGTTGGGTGCTTGATAGTTCCTCTAACAGCTGAGAAACTTCTTGCCAAGGCCTGTGCTTGTTGTCTCCTCAAAGCGCTTTGTTCCATTGTAGTTAGGGACCTGAAACGCATTAATCAAAGAGGCATTAGATAACGTTTATAATGAACTCGGTGTCATGCACTCGGCCAAGTCCAACCGAGCTGGATCCTAATATCAAGAAAAAATGTTCAAGCTCGATGCCTTGAGCTCGGGTTACCAGACCGAGTGTGCCTACTCGGCTTGTGACCGAGTGCATGTAAACGAGTCAATGTTCATAACAAACAAGCATATACGAATCATTCAATCCCTTTAAAGCACATTTCATCTCTATGTTCAAAGTTCCTTTTCTGGGTAATTTCAAGTTTCTAATGCATAGCTCATGCTCACCTAAGAACATTTTTCTGAATCTCATTCAAAAAATGTGTAAACAAGGTCGAATGTGGTGAATGCATAGAAGTTGTAAGTTTTTAGACACATGTGAGCTAGCAACTTCAAATTCTACTCAAGAACATTCAAGTTCTAAACCCAGAAAACTCAGAAAATTTTCAAATCTTCAATGCCTAAACTTCTCTTAAATCACTTCTAGATGCATCAATATGTATTCAAAGCATTAATCACTCGGTTTAAAAGATTAAGATCATGAGAAACTTGGTTTTAAGCAGTTTTTAAACGATTTGTCTTGAAGAATGCTCAAGAACATCAAGAACATCAAGAACATCAAACCCAGAAACGTGAAACAAATCGATTAGAAACACTTACTTGATGAAACCGAGTGCAAATGAGAGCTAAACCGAGTTAGTGCCTAGAAGGTGTGAGCTCGAGATGATGAACTCGGTTTGACTAAATCGAGCTTGTGAAATTTTATGAAAATTTCTAAGAAAACGTGAGATTCTAGAGAGAGAGGTTATAGAAAACGTAAAGTGTGAGGATGAATGTAAGAGAGGAGCGCATGAGGGAGTTTTAAAGAGGTTTTTGGGAGTGAAAGGGGACAAAAGCACAAACATGTGGTCCCAACCGAGTGCACATGCCGAGTTTATTTCAAATTTGAATCTAGATCTACTTTCAAATTCGAATTGATGCAAGAGGAGGGAAGAGATGTTGACTCGTTGACCAAGCTCGGTCAACCTTGGTCGAGTTGACCGGCCGAGTTCGAACGTTGACTACTCGGTTTGGCTTGACCGAGTTTGATCAATCGAGTCCTAACCTGGATCGTGGTTTGAACTCGGTTCCTTGAGCTTGGTGTGGTTTGACCGAGTGGACTACACCGAGTGGTCCTCCTTGTCACAACATCACTCTTTCTCAGTCAACCTATCCCTGCAGTCTCTTGCCAACAAGACTAGGTAGAAAACTTATTAAAAATAACAGAAATGAGCTAAACTTAAATGAAAAGTATTTACAAAGATAGTCATGGGACTTCCTCCCAAGTGAGCTTGTTTAAAGTCACTAAGCTTGACTTCCTTACAGTGCTTTCTATGGAGGATGAGGTGGGGGAACTGAAATCCTCCTTGCTTCCTGGTCACCTTGATCATCAAATAGTACATGATCTCTTGAAGGATCATCATAGTTGTTTTCCACAGATTCTTCATTAAGGTAGTCTTCCTCTTGCTGCTGAGGATAGTCTACCTCTCTGAACCATTCAGCTTCATTCCTTCTTTTGTTAATCGCGGTGAAACAGATTGAGGACGTATTCATCTTGAAACCTTGAGGCGTGGATTCACCTTTCTCATAGAGCAGACTTGTTACTTGCCTTTGTAGTTTTTCCACAATACCATTCAAAACTCTGATAGCTTCATCTTGCCTTTCAGCCTTATCCTGGAGCTTCACCCATTCTGTTGGATCCAGCTGTTTGGGAAGAACTATTGGAAGGTTTAACTTGGTTTGATTAGTCAAGCTAGGTGCTCCTTGCTGTTCCAGAGCATCCTCCAAACTTGTTACAGCACTCTTGTCAAACAGATCTTCCTCAGAGGTTTCCCCAAGTGGGTTGGTTGTCAAAATTTCATCATTGTGGATAAGTTCTTCTAAAGTGAAAACTTGTCCTTCAATAGTTGGCCTCTTCCTATCCTCATTTATGTCAAACTCCATCTTGAGATTGTCAACTAGGTTAAGAGCAATCTTACCTCCTTTCACATCAATCACAGTCCCAGCAGTTGCCAGGAATGGCCTTCCAAGAATCAGTGGATCTGATGGTTCTTTATCCATTTCCAATACCACAAAATCAGCAAGAACTGTTACCTCACCTATCTTCACGGGAAGATCTTTCAGCATTCCCTGTGGGATTCTTGTTGTACCATCAGCTAGTACGAGGGTGATGTGGTAGGGCTTGAGGTCTTGTACCTTCAGCTTATGAGCTATGGACTGGGGCATCAGGCTAACAGCGGATCCCAGGTCACAAAGGCTACTTTTAAAGTTTAAAGCACCTATGGAGCATGGAAGGGTGAATGAACCTGGGTCTTCAAGCTTATCCTTGATCACCCTCTCTCCTATGACTGCCTTGCAATCATATTTCACTTCCTTCATACTATCAACCTTCATCTTTCTCCTCAGCAGTTCTTCTCGGAGGATTTTCTCCTGTATGGGGATAATGGACAATATAGTCTCCAAAGGCATGATCTGCTCAAGCTTGTCCACTGCACTTTTAAGATCAGCTGTAGCCTTTTCTAAAAGTTCCTGCTTGAATCTCCCAGGGAAAGGTATCTTGGGGACATAAGGAGGGGGAATGTAAGGTACCCTTTTCTCTTCTTGAACAGCTTTACCCTTGAGCTCGGTCACATCAGCTCGGTTTGGTGGCCGAGTTTGATCATTGTTGTTTTCTCCTTGAGCTCGGGCCTCTGATCGAGTGCATAGACCGAGTGGTGGCTTTGGAGCTTCAGATTATTCTGTTTTTTTATAGTAAACCTCCCCTTCTTGGATCTCACTGTCCTCAGTGACATGGATTGCATTAACATGAGCATAATCCTTGGGGTTCTGAACAGCTTTTCCAGGTAACTGACCTGAATGTTGAGTAGATGATGTAGATGCTCCCTTGTTTTCCAGAAACAACAGCCTTGAGTTCATAGCCTCTATCTTTGCATTCAGAGCATTGCAGCTTGAATCCACTTGATTTCTTATCTCAGAGAATCTCTTTGCCTGTTCCATTACACAAGTAGCTTGCCCCTGAAGTAATTGTTGGAGCATTTGTTCCACTGAAGCATTGTTGGGTTGTGAATTCTGAGAAGGGAATCCTGGTGGTGCATTAGGAACTGGTTGCTGGGTGTAGTTATTCTGGAATTGCTGTTTAGGAGCATAACCTTGGTTCTGGTTGTAAGGAATAAAATGTTTGTTTTGAGCTTGTTGTTGGGGTGGATAGACTTGATCCTGTGGATTTGCAACATTGTTACTCCTGTAGGACAGATTGGGATTTGCCTTGTAGTTAACAAACCCTTTGTTGTAGCCTCCTTGGTTCTGAATGTAACTAACTTCCTCCATCTGATCAGGCTCCCCTTCTTGAATCTGTGCCATTTCTTCTTCAGAGATATAATGGACATGTTTCTGCTGCTGACCAAGAAGGAGCTTGTCAATCTTCTCATTTAGAGCCCTGATTTCCTTTCTGTGCTTATCCTCCAAATCAGAATTACCCCTTGGTGTTCTGTCATATTCCTCACTGTAGGTGCCATCTGATTGTGCCAAGTTCTCTACTAGCTCCCATCCTTCAACAACATCTTTATTGAGAAAGTTGCCATTGCTGGCTGTATCAAGCAACATTCTGAATTTTGGTAACACGCCACGGTACAAAGTACTCAACAATGATTCATTGCTGAACCCATGATGAGGACACTGTGAGGTGTAGCTTTTGAATCTTTCCCATGCTTCGCAGAATGTTTCACCATTTTTCTGTGCAAATCCTGATATCTCATTCCTTAGCCTTGCTGTTCTTGAGTTGGAGAAAAACTTAGCCAAGAATGCCTTTTTGCAGTCATCCCAAGATGTAATGGATCCATGAGGGAGTGTTTTCTCCCATAGATGTGCCTTGTCGCCTAAAGAGAATGGAAACAGACGTAGCTTGAACCCGTCTTCAGAAACACCGTTGATTTTGGTGAGGCTGCAGAGCCTGTCGAATTCGTCTAGGTGATCCAATGGATCCTCCATTGGTAGACCGTGGAATTTGTTTCCTTGAACCATAGATATCAGACCACTCTTTATTTCAAAGTTGTTATTCTGAACAGTTGGTGGCACGATACCTTGCCTTTGTGTGTGTGTATTAGGTGCATCTCCTGCACCTATTGTCCTTCTTTGTTGAGCCGGTTGCTCATTCTGAGCTTGTGGATTATCCATAGTGTCGGTGTCTGGTTGATTACCCTCTGGCTGGTTCCTCTGTCCTCTCAAAATCCTAGGTAACTGGTTGATATTGTCTTGATACCTCAGGAGATTATGATGACCTTTGGAGCGTGTTTGCATACAGGAAAACTGAACTCGAGATGCTGCACTTGACCTGGATGACCGAGTGGTGCTAAATGATGAGGAGCTCGACCACAGTGACCGAGTAGACTGACCGAGTGCTTACTTCAGATGCCTTGAGCTCGACTGACTGAACTCGACCTAACTGACCGAGTGGTGTGTCCGAGCTCTGTGTCCGAGCGTATGCAACCGAGTGGTACCTGAAACAGATTGAAACCAACAAGTGAGTAACAAAGTAAAAAGAAAAGAACTTGATCTCAGAAGATCTGCAATCCGAAATGAAACAATTAGATCCCAAATGGCAACGGCGCCAAATTGATAACTAGGTTTTTACACCTAAAGCTACCTATTGCCCAGTTGTAGTACAAAGGGCTATCAATCCAATCGGGACTATTGTAAGCAATCAGGATGTAACAAATCTATCTAATTCAAGCCAAATAGAAAGGTTGGAAGCAACAGAGTGAAACAACTAAAACAAGAACTAATAAACAGTAAAAGAAACTAGAAACAAAGATTCATAAAAGCAAAATAAAATAGAAACAGAAACAGAGCTAAGAACAGGAAAACAGAGTATCAAAAAGTAGAAAAACAATCAGGATGAGAAAAGGTCCTAAGGATGAGTTCTAGATCTGGTATTCTTCATGGTGGACTCTAGTGACTTCATAAACAACTTCATAGAAGGGATCTCCTAACTATGAGCATCAAAAGAGTAATAGATCCACTTCCCAGTTACATCTATCACCAGATTCTCTAAACTTCCTAATCTTGGAATCCACACCTATGCCCCATTGACTGTCACTAACACTCAGATAGGATTCCAATGAAACATGAAGAGAATAAGCATTAAGAACACAGCTCATAAATGTCAAACTACAACTTGCTTTCCTATGATCCTAGATCAATCATTGGAAAGAAGCTCCAGATCTCTGGTATTAGCAGATCTGGTGTTTCTCAAGTGATGTGCAAGGAAACACCAAGATCAGATTCCAAGTGGGTGTACAGGGAATCAGCATTAGAAATAGCTAACCCAGAAGAGATCTTAAGCTTTAGAACCCTAAATCTACTAGAACCACCATGAATCATAACCCAGATCTAACCCATCCTCAAGAACCCTAAATCACTACTCAGACTTCATCATCAGAATCATAAACCCAGAAAATGAAATAGTTTCCATAATCATAATCTAGAGATTGAGATGAAGAAGGAATAGAAGAAATAAACTAAAAAGGATCAAAGGATCAGAAGTAATTGCAAATACAAAATCAGATAGATCTAGAGAGGTTTTTAGAGAACAAAGAGAATAAAAAAAAACATATCCTGCGGCTGCTGACCTAATTAGAGTATATATACTCTAGGTCAGAAACCCTAGTACAAAAAGACAAAATAAACTAAAGTCCTTAGGTCGGCTGCCTTGAGCTCGGGCTCCTCTGGTCGAGTGGTGTGGTCGAGTGGTGTGCTTCAGGCCTTGAATCCTCAGACTCGGTTGCACGAGCTCGGTTTGGTGGTCGAGTGGACGTGGTCGAGTGCTCTTGGTCGAGTGCTAACTCCTCTTTGCCTTCAGCTCGGTCAGATGACCGAGTGCATGTGATCGAGTGGTGTTGGTGGGTTGGTTTGCACTCGGTCTAACTCCAGGTCGAGTGGTCTTGGTCGAGTGCATGCTGGTCTTGGTCTTTAGCTCGGTCATGAGGTCGAGTCTTCACACCGAGCTTGTGTCTCCATGTTCCTTGATCTCCAGCGAACATCCAAAACACCTAAAAGATAGCTCCAATATGCAATATGTATGCAAAGCTAAAGCAAACCTATCATGTAACCTGTATGAATGAAATGGATAGATATGGAGTGAAACTAGTGATGAAACTATGCTAAAATGGATGGAAATGCAAGATTAAAAGTGGTAAAATGCAGAGACATCAACGATCATTACTCT
Organism: Barbarea vulgaris; assembly: GCA_963667165.1. NCBI lineage: Eukaryota > Viridiplantae > Streptophyta > Magnoliopsida > Brassicales > Brassicaceae > Barbarea > Barbarea vulgaris. The sequence continues at coordinate 9,636,911 of OY763888.1, read as the reverse complement.
CCGGTTTGGGCAGTCTCTTGATATATGCCCTCTTCCCTGGCACTTAAAACAAGTAATGTCACGAGTTCGATTATATTGGTTAGAAGACTTACCTTGTTCGTCACGGAAACTCCTTTGTGGTTCGGATGCCCTTGATTTGAACCAGGAATCTATCTCAACAGCTTTTCCTTTGTCTTGTACTTTGGACACATCATTCTTCCATGTTTGTGGAACATTTCTGGCACGATTGTTGCTGTTATTCTTGTGGCTAATCTGCTGCTCTATCTGGACCGATAGGTGTAGGAGTTCATGTAAACTCTTGTACTTGGCACGCTCAACTTTTCTTTGAATCCTATCTTGTAATCCATCGATGAATTGAGCCATCATAGCCTCCTCGGATTCTTCCAACTCCAGCGAGTTCATTAGTTTTTCAAACTCCTCAAAATAGTCCTCCACGCTCCTTGTTCCCTGTGTCAACTTACGGAAACGTTTTTGTAAGTCTCGATGAAAATGTTCGGGGACATACCTTAACCTCATTAGGTACTTCATGTCGGGCCAGTTGGTGACAGCTCCAAAGTGAAGTCGTCTCCGTTCAGCTACTGTTCTGTCCCACCATGCTAGGGCGTTTCTCGTGAGTTGAGCCGCAGCTACAGCCACCCTTTTGTTCTCTCGGTACCCATAGCATTCAAAGATATACTCAAGTCTCCTTTCCCAATCCAAGTAAGCTTCGGGATCAGTTTTGCCTGCAAAAGATGGTGGAGTTAGCTTGATATCGTGATTATTTTCTCTAGGTTCTACCTCTCTTGGTCGGTGTCTCCGTAGAGGATCAACTCGACGTGGTTGTCGAGCTAGCGTGTCGAGTGAGTCTCCATCGGATTCTGAGAGAACTTCCTCTTCAGGATCAGGAGGGTGTTGTTGTGGTTGTTCCAAGCGGGTGAGGCGAGTGCCAAGTTCTTGGTGATTATCAACAATGCGTTGAGTCATAGCTCTCATGTCGGCTTGCATTGCACGTAAAACTTCCATCATATCTTGTTGACATTCAGGACCTCCGTCAGCCATGCTTTACTCCAATCCGACTTGAATCCAAAGTGCTAAGGATACTGTAGATTTTCCTAGCAAAAAGAATCAACACAAGAATCAAATTTTCTCAAACAAAACAGATAAACAACAAAGGAAATTGCAGTTTAGGTTTTGATATGGGAAAAATATGAAATGATGCTCAGAAATCAAAATAACAATTTTTTTATTTTCTGAAGAGTTTAAAGAAGCAACAACAAAAGACGAAATATTTTTATGATTTTTTTATGATTTTATAAAATTCAAACAACAAGACAGACGAACTGAATTGAAACAAAACTAATATGAAAAGAAACAACCTGGGATAGGAAAACCAAAGGCAGGAACCTTTGGCTCTGATACCAATGATATAAGACTCGAAATGAACTAGTCTTTGAGCCGGATCTGAAGTGGAAACGAAGTTAGCTCGAAGCTCCTCCTCCGCTACAACTCTCAAAACCGGTGTGGAAGGCTAGACAAGCAGCTCGAAGCTCCTCTTGTGAAACCTGATGGATGGGGTCGTGATGGTGGATCGATAAGCACCACAGGGAGTGTGAAAGGCTCCTTGATACAGCTTAAGAATCGTGGCTTTGTGAATCACACACAAAGACAAGATCTGAGGCAAAAGTTTCAGCAACTTTCAAGCTAGAAGAAATTCGGTTCTTTATTGATGTAGGGTAAATAAAAAGATACACGGCCGGGGATCTTATAGTTTGATCCTTATGGCTACAACCTCTAGGGTTGCGACTCAAAGCAAAAACAACAGGACTTGTACGAAAATAAAAGAAAACGGCACACACTCTCAATGGAAACAACATGCTGTTTCCTTATATGGAAAGTGTAGCTACAGACACAAAAATAAAAAGAAATAAAATAAAAGACTCTACTGGGACTCGAACTAGACTCATTGTGGGCTTACTAGAGCCACTAGGCCGAGGCCATATCACCTGCAAGGAAACAGAAATAATTAAACACAAATCGTACCTGACTTGGCCGAGAAGTCATCGCAGCTAGGTCTATGGTTGGTCCGTTGTCCGGGACATCTTCAGCTGTGTCGAGTAGAGCTTGTATGGATACGTTGAATTCTTCTCTTAGTTTATCCCTCCTAGCTCTTGTGATAGGTCCAGCTACTTCTGGAATCTTGATGACATGGTCGTCCTCCACTTGATGCACTTGGTCCGCTACTTGCTTGTTGTGTGATCCTATATTCAACTCCTTGGCTTTTGCTCGGGTTATTGGACCTTCTTGAGTCTTCTCTTGAATATTTGTCACTTCAATATGCTCCTCACGTGTGTCCTCGTCAGATAGTTCAGTTACCGGATTGATGTCCGCATCACTCGTACTTGGTCATTGCCTAGAATTTCTGCCCGTTACTCGGTCATTACCATGGATTCCTACCCGGTGTTCGGTCATTGCCGAGAATTCCTGCCCGGTACTCGGTCATTGCCGAGGATTCACCAGCCGGTACTCGATCATTGCTGAGAATTCCTGCCCGGTACCCGGTCATTGCCGAGAATTTCTACCCGTTACTCGGTCATTTCTGAGATATCCAGCCGGTACTCGATTATTACCGAGAAATATTGCCTGGTATTAGGTCATTGCCGAGAATTCCCGCCCGGTACTTGGTATTTTCCGACGATTCCTCACTCGGTACTCGGTCGTTTCTGAGTATTCCTTCCCGGTGCTTGGTCATTGTCGAGAATTCGTGCCTGGTACTCGGTCATTACAGAGAATTCCTGCGCGGTGCTCAGTCATTCCAAGAATTCCTGCTTGGTACTTGGGCTATACCAAGGATTCCTACCCAGTGTTCGGTCATTGCCGAGAATTCCTGCATGGTACTCGGTCATTGCCGAGGATTCACCAGCCGGTACTCGATCATTGCTGAAAATTCCTACCTGGTACTCGGTCATTGCCGTGAATTCATGCCCGGTACTCGGTCATAGCTGAGAATTCATGCCCAGTACTCGTTCGTTGCCAAGAATTCCTGCCGGTACTTGGTCATTGCCGAGAATTTCTGCAAGTTACTCGGTCATTTCTGAGAACTCCATCCGGTACTCAATTATTACCGAGATTTCCTTCCTTGTACAATGTCATTCTCGAGGATTCTCGCCCAGTACTTAGTCATTGCCAAGGATTCCTCACCCGGTACTCGGTCATTTCTAAGGATTCCTACCCGGTGCTTCGTTATTGTCGAGAATTCATTCCCGGTACTCGGTCATTGTAAAGAATTCCTACCCAGTGCTCGGTCATTGCCGAGGATTCATCACCTAATGCTCGGTCGATTCAGAGAATTCCAACCTGGTACTTAGTCATTGCCGAGAATTCTCTGTCATTGCTGAGAATTCCTGCCAGGCACTCGTTCCTTGCCAAGAATTCCTGCCTGGTACTTGGTCATTGCCGAGAATTTCTGCCCGTTACGCGGTCATTGCCATGGATTCCTACCCGGTGGTCGGTCGTTGCCGAGAATTCATGCCCGGTACTCGGTCATTGCAGAGGATTCACCAGCCGGTACTCGATCATTGCTGAGAATTCCTGCCCGGTAATCGGTCATTGCCGAGAATTTCTCCCCGTTACTCGGTCATTTCTGAGATATCCAGCCGGTACTCGATTATTACCGAGAAATATTACCTGGTACTAGGTCATTGCCGAGAATTCCCGCCCGGTACTCGGTATTTGCCGAGGATTCCTCACTCGGTACTCGGTCGTTTCTGAGGATTTCTACCCGGTGCTTGGTCATTGTCGAGAATTCGTGTGTGGTACTCGGTCATTGCCAAGAATTCCTACCCGGTACTCTATCATTATAAAGAATTCCTACCCTGTACTCGGTCATTGCCGAAGATTCCTCACCTGATGCTTGGTCATTTCTGAGAATTCTAACCCGGTACTCGGTTCATTGCCAAGAATTCCTGCGCGGTGCTCTGTCGTTGCTAAGAATTCCTGCCCGGTACTCGGTCAATTCCAAGGATTCCTACCCGGTGTTCGGTCATTGCCGAGAATTCCTGCATTGTACTAGGTCATTGTCGAGGATTTACCAGCCGGTACTCGATCATTGCTGAGAATTCCTGCCAGATACTCGGCAATTGCTATGAATTCCTGCCCGGTACTCGGTCATAGCTGAGAATTCCTGCCCAGTACACTTTCATTGCCAAGAATTCCTGCCGGGTACTCGTTCATTGCCAAGAATTCATGCCCGTTACTCGGTCATTTCTGAGAACTCCAGCTGGTACTCGATATTACCGAGAATTCCTTCCTTGTACTAGGTCATTGCCGAGAATTCTCTCCTGGTACTCGGTCATTTCTAAGGATTCCTACCCGGTGCTTCATCATTGTCGAGAATTCCTGCCCGGTACTCGGTCATTGTAAAGAATTCCTACCCAGTACTTGATCATTGCCAAGGATTCCTCACTTAATATCGTTTCTGAGAATTCTAACCTGGTACTCGATCATTGCCGACAATTCCTGCCTGCTACTCGGTCATTGCCAAGAATTCCTATACGGTGGTCAATTATTACCGAGAATTATTTCCTTGTACTAGGTCATTGCCAAGGATTCCTCACCCCGAATTTGGTCGTTTCTAAGGATTCCTACTCGGTGCTTGGTCATTGCCGAGAATTCCTACCCGGTACTCGGTCATTGCCAAGAATTCCTGACTGGTACTCGCTCATTGCCATGGATTCCTACCCAGTGTTCGGCCATTGCTGAGTATTCCTCCCCGGTACTCGGTCATTGCTAAGAATTCCTGCCCGGTACTTGTTCCTTGCCAAGAATTCATGCCTGGTAATTGGTCATTGCAGAGAATTTCTACCCGTTACTCGTGTTATTGCCATGGATTCCTACCCGGTGTTCGGTCATTGGCAAGAATTCCTGCATGGTACTCGGTCATTGCCGAGGATTCACCAGCCGGTACTCGATCATTGCTAAGAATTCCTGCCCGGTACTTGGTCATTACCGAGAATTTCTGCCCAGTACTCGGTCATTTCTGAGATATCCAGCCGGTACTCGATTATTACCAAGAAATATTGCCTGGTACTAGGTCATTGCCGAGAATTCCCGCCTGGTACTCGGTATTTGCCGAGGATTCCACACTCGGTACTCGGTCGTTTCCGAGGATTCCTACCCGGTGCTTGGTCATTGTCGAAAATTCGTGCATGGTACTCGGTCATTGCCAAGAATTCCTACCCGGTACTCTGTCATTGTAAAGAATTCCTACCCTATACTCGGTCATTGCCGAAGATTCCTCACCTGATGCTCGGTCGTTTCCAGGAATTCCAACCCGGTACTCGGTTAATTGCAGAGAATTCCTGCATTGTACTCGGTCATTGCCGAGAATTCCTGCGCGGTGCTTGGTCATTGCCGAGAATTCCTGCACGGTACTCGGTCATTGCCAAGAATTCCTACCCGGTGTTTAGTCATTGCCAAGAATTCCTGAATGGTACTCGGTCATTGCCAATGATTCACTGGCCGGTACTCGATCATTGCTGGGAATTCCTGCCTGGTACTCGGTCATTGCTGTGAATTCCTGCCCGGTAATCGGTCATAGCTGAGAATTCCTGCCCGGCACTCGTTCATTGCCAAGAATTCCTACCCTTGTACTAGTTCATTGCCGAGAATTCTCGCCCAGTACTCAGTTATTGCCAAGGATTCCTCACCAGCTACTCGGCCGTTTCTAAGGATTTCTACCCGGTGCTAGGTCATTGTCGAGAATTCCTGCCCGGTACTCGGTCATTGTAAAGAATTCCTACCTAGTACTCGATCATTGCCGAGGATTCCTCACCTAATGCTCAGTCGTTTCTGAGAATTCCTACATGGTACTCAGTCATTCCCGAGAATTCCTGCCTGGTACTCAGTCATTGCCAAGAATTCTTGTGCGGTGCTCAATTAATACCGAGAATTCTTTCCTTGTACTAGGTCATTGCCGAGAATTCTCGCCCGGTACTCAGTCATTACCAAAGATTCCTCACCCAGTATTCAGTCGTCTCTAAGGATTCCTACCCGGTACTTTGTCATTGTAAAGAATTCCTATCATGTACTTGGTCGTTGCCGAGAATTCCTTCCTGGTACTCGGTCATTGCCGAGAATTCCTACTCGGTACTCGGTTATTGCCAATAATTCCTACCCGGTACTCTGTCATTGGAAAGAATTCCTACCCTGTACTTGGTCATTGCCGAGAATTCCTGCCTGGTACTAGTTCGTTGCCGAGAATTCCCGCCCGGTACTCGGTATTTGCCGAGGATTCCTCCCTCGGTACTCGGTTGTTTATGAGGATTCCTACCCGGTGCTTGGTCATTGTCGAGAATTCATGCCTGGTACTCGGTCATTGCCAAGAATTCCTACTCGGTACTCTGTCATCATAAAGAATTCATACCCTGTACTCGGTCAATGCCAAAGATTCCTCACCTAATGCTAGGTCGTTTTTGAGAATTCCAACCCGGCACTCGGTTCATTGCAGAGAATTACTGCCTGGTACTCGGTCATTGCCGAGAATTCCTGCCTGGTACTCGGTTATTGCCGTGAATTCATGCTCGGTACTCAGTCATAGCTGAGAATTCATGCCCAATACTCGTTCATTGCCAAGTATTCCTGCCCGGTACTTGGTCATTGCCAAGAATTTCTGCAAGTTACTCGGTCATTTACGAGAACTCCATTCGGTACTCGATTATTACCGAGAATTCCTTCCCTATACTAGGTCATTGCCAAGAATTCATGCCTGGTACTCGCTCATTGTAAAGAATTCCTACCCAGTACTCGGTCATTGCCAAGGATTCCTCACCTAATGCTCAGTCGTTTCAGAGAAATCGAACCTGATACTTAGTCATTGCCAAGAATTCCTGTGCGGTGGTCGATTATTACCGAGAATTCTTTCCGTGTACGAGGTCATTGCCAAGAATTCTCACCCGGTACTCAGTCATTGCCAAGGATTCCTCACCCGGTATTTGGTCATTTCTAAGGATTCCTACCCGGTGCTTGGTCATTGACGAGAATTCCTACCTGGTACTCGGTCATTACCGAGAATTCTTACCTGGTATTCGGTCATTGCCAAGAATTCCTGACCGGTACTCGGTCATTACCATGGATTCCTACCAGGTGTTCGGCCATTGCTGAGTATTCCGGCCCGATACTCAGTTATTGCTGAGAATTCCAGCCCGGTACTCGTTCCTTGCCAAGAATTCGTGCCTGGTACTTGATCATTGCCGAGAATTTCTGCCCGTTACTCGATCATTGCCATGGATTCCTACCCGTTGTTCGGTCCATGCCAATAATTCTCAGCCGGTACTCGATCTTTGCTGAGAATTCGTCCCCGGTACTCGGTCATTGCCGAGAATTTCTGCCCGTTACTCGGTCGTTTCTGAGGATTCCTACCCGGTGATTGGTCATTGTCGAGAATTCGTGCCTGGTACTCGGTTATTGACAAGAATTCTTACCTGGTACTCGGTCATTACCGAGAAATCCTACCTGGTACTCGGTCATTGCCGAGAATTCCTACCTGGTACTCGGTCATTACCGAGAAATCCTACTGGGTACTCGGTCATTGCCAAGAATCCCTGCCTGGTACTCGGTCAATGCCTTGGATTCCTACCCGGTGTTCGGCCATTGCTGAGTATTCCTGCCCGGTACTCGGTCATTGCTGAGAATTCATGCCCGATACTCGTTTCTTGCCAAGAATTCCTGCCTCGTACTCGGTCATTGCCATGGATTCCTACCCGGTGTTCGGTCATTGCCGAGAATTCCTGCCTGGTACTCGGTCATTGCCGAGGATTCACCAGCCGGTACTCGATCATTGCTGAGAATTCCTGCCCGGTACCCGGTCATTGCCGAGAATTTCTACCCGTTACTCGGTGATTTCCGAGATATCCAGCCGGTACTCGATTATTACCGAGAAATATTGCCTGGTATTAGGTCATTGCCGAGAATTCCCGCCCGGTACTCGATATTTTCCGAGGATTCCTCACTCGGTACTCGGTCGTTTCTGAGTATTCCTTCCCGGTGCTTGGTCATTGTCGAGAATTCGTGCCTGGTACTCGGTCATTACCGAGAATTCCTGCGCGGTGCTCAGTCATTCCAAGAATTCCCTCTTGGTACTTGGGCTATACCAAGGATTCCTACCCAGTGTTCGGTCATTGCCGAGAATTCCTGCATGGTACTCGGTCATTGCCGAGGATTCACCAGCCGGTACTCGATCATTGCTGAAAATTCCTACCTAGTACTCGGTCATTGCCGTGAATTCATGCCCGGTACTCGGTCATAGCTGAGAATTCATGCCCAGTACTCGTTCGTTGCCAAGAATTCCTGCCGGTACTTGGTCATTGCCGAGAATTTCTGCAAGTTACTCGGTCATTTCCGAGAACTCCATCCGGTACTCAATTATTACCGAGATTTCCTTCCTTGTACAATGTCATTCTCGAGGATTCTCGCCCAGTACTTAGTCATTGCCAAGGATTCCTCACCCGGTACTCGGTCATTTCTAAGGATTCCTACCCGGTGCTTCGTTATTGTCAAGAATTCATGCCCGGTACTCGGTCATTGTAAAGAATTCCTACCCAGTGCTCGGTCATTGCCGAGGATTCATCACCTAATGCTCGGTCGATTCAGAGAATTCCAACCTGGTACTTAGTCATTGCCGAGAATTCTCTGTCATTGCTGAGAATTCCTGCCAGGCACTCGTTCCTTGCCAAGAATTCCTGCCTGGTACTTGGTCATTGCCGAGAATTTCTGCCCGTTACGCGGTCATTGCCATGGATTCCTACCCGGTTGTCGGTCGTTGCCGAGAATTCATGCCCGGTACTCGGTCATTGCAGAGGATTCACCAGCCGGTACTCGATCATTGCTGAGAATTCCTGCCCGGTAATCGGTCATTGCCGAGAATTTCTCCCCATTACTCGGTCATTTCTGAGATATCCAGCCGGTACTCGATTATTACCGAGAAATATTACCTGGTACTAGGTCATTGCCGAGAATTCCCGCCCGGTACTCGGTATTTGCCGAGGATTCCTCACTCGGTACTCGGTCGTTTCTGAGGATTTCTACCCGGTGCTTGGTCATTGTCGAGAATTCGTGTGTGGTACTCGGTCATTGCCAAGAATTCCTACCCGGTACTCTATCATTATAAAGAATTCCTACCCTGTACTCGGTCATTGCCGAAGATTCCTCACCTGATGCTTGGTCATTTCTGAGAATTCTAACCCGGTACTCGGTTCATTGCCAAGAATTCCTGCGCGGTGCTCTGTCATTGCTAAGAATTCCTACCCGGTACTCGGTCAATTCCAAGGATTCCTACCCGGTGTTCGGTCATTGCCGAGAATACCTGCATGGTACTCGGTCATTGCCGAGGATTCACCAGCCGGTACTCGATCATTGCTGAGAATTCCTGCCTGGTACTCGGTCATTGCCGTGAATTCCTGCCCGGTAATCGGTCATAGCGGAGAATTCCTGCCCGACACTCGTTCATTGCCAAGAATTCATGTCCGGTACTTGGTCATTACCGATAATTTCTGCACGTTACTCGGTCATTTCCGAGAACTCCATCTGGTACTCGATTATTACCGAGAATTCCTTCATTGTACTAGGTCATTGCCGAGAATTCTCACCCAGTACTCAGTCATTGCCAAGGATTCTTCACCCGGTACTCGGTCGTTTCTAAAGATTCCTACCCGGTGCTTGGTCATTGTCGAGAATTCCTGCCTGGTACTCGGTCATTGTAAAGAATTCCTACCCAGTACTCGATCATTGCCGAGAATTCCTGTCTGGTACTCGGTCATTGCCAAGAATTCCTGTGCGGTGCAAGATTATTATCGAGAATTCTTTCCTTCTACTAGGTCATTGCCGAGAATTCTTGCCCGGTACTCAGTCATTGCCAAGGATTCCTCACCCGGTATTCAGTCATTTCTAAGGATTCCTACCTGGTACTATGACATTGTAAAGAATTCCTACCCTGTACTTGGTCATTGCCGAGAATTCCTGCCTGGTACTCGGTCATTGCCAAGAATTCCTACCCAGTACTCGGTCATTGCCAAAAATTCCTACCCGGTACTCTGTCATTGTAAAGAATTCCTATCCTGTACTTGGTCATTGCCGAGAATTCCTACCTGGTACTCGGTCATTACCGAGAAATCCTACTGGGTACTCGGTCATTGCCAAGAATCCCTGCCTGGTACTCGGTCAATGCCTTGGATTCCTACCCGGTGTTCGGCCATTGCTGAGTATTCCTGCCTGGTACTCGGTCATTGCTGAGAATTCATGCCCGGTACTCGTTTCTTGCCAAGAATTCCTGCCTCGTACTTGGTCATTGCCTAGAATTTCTGCCCGTTACTCGGTCATTGCCATGGATTCCTACCCGGTGTTCGGTCATTGCCGAGAATTCCGGCCTGGTACTCGGTCATTGCCGAGGATTCACCAGCCGGTACTCGATCATTGCTGAGAATTCCTGCCCGGTACCCGGTCATTGCCGAGAATTTCTACCCGTTACTCGGTCATTTCCGAGATATCCAGCCGGTACTCGATTATTACCGAGAAATATTGCCTGGTATTAGGTCATTGCCGAGAATTCCCGCCCGGTACTCGGTATTTTCCGAGGATTCCTCACTCGGTACTCGGTCGTTTCTGAGTATTCCTTCCCGGTGCTTGGTCATTGTCGAGAATTCATGCCTGGTACTCGGTCATTACCGAGAATACCTGCGCGGTGCTCAGTCATTCCAAGAATTCCTGCTTGGTACTTGGGCTATACCAAGGATTCCTACCCAGTGTTCGGTCATTGCCGAGAATTCCTGCACGGTACTCGGTCATTGCCGAGGATTCACCAGCCGGTACTCGATCATTGCTGAAAATTCCTACCTGGTACTCGGTCATTGCCGTGAATTCATGCCCGGTACTCGGTCATAGCTGAGAATTCATGCCCAGTACTCGTTCGTTGCCAAGAATTCTTGCCGGTACTTGGTCATTGCCGAGAATGCCTGCAAGTTACTCGGTCATTTCCGAGAACTCCATCCGGTACTCAATTATTACCGAGATTTCCTTCCTTGTACAATGTCATTCTCGAGGATTCTCGCCCAGTACTTAGTCATTGCCAAGGATTCCTCACCCGGTACTCGGTCATTTCTAAGGATTCCTACCCGGTGCTTCGTTATTGTCGAGAATTCATGCCCGGTACTCGGTCATTGTAAAGAATTCCTACCCAGTGCTCGGTCATTGCCGAGGATTCATCACCTAATGCTCGGTCGATTCAGAGAATTCCAACCTGGTACTTAGTCATTGCCGAGAATTCTCTGTCATTGCTGAGAATTCCTGCCAGGCACTCGTTCCTTGCCAAGAATTCCTGCCTGGTACTTGGTCATTGCCGAGAATTTATGCCCGTTACGCGGTCATTGCCATGGATTCCTACCCGGTGGTCGGTCGTTACCGAGAATTCATGCCCGGTACTCGGTCATTGCAGAGGATTTACCAGCCGGTACTCGATCATTGCTGAGAATTCCTGCCCGGTAATCGGTCATTGCCGAGAATTTCTCCCCGTTACTCGGTCATTTCTGAGATATCCAGCCGGTACTCGATTATTACCGAGAAATATTACCTGGTACTAGGTCATTGCCGAGAATTCCCGCCCAGTACTCGGTATTTGCCGAGGATTCCTTACTCGGTACTTGGTCGTTTCTGAGGATTTCTACCCGGTGCTTGGTCATTGTCGAGAATTCGTGTGTGGTACTCGGTCATTGCCAAGAATTCCTACCCGGTACTCTATCATTATAAAGAATTCCTACCCTGTACTCGGTCATTGCCGAAGATTCCTCACCTGATGCTTGGTCATTTCTGAGAATTCTAACCCGGTACTCGGTTCATTGCCAAGAATTCTTGCGCGGTGCTCTGTCATTGCTAAGAATTCCTACCCGGTACTAGGTCAATTCCAAGGATTCCTACCCGGTGTTCGGTCATTGCCGAGAATACCTGCATGGTACTCGGTCATTGCCGAGGATTCACCAGCCGGTACTCAATCATTGCTGAGAATTCCTGCCTGGTACTCGGTCATTGCCGTGAATTCCTGCCCGGTAATCGGTCATAGCTGAGAATTTCTGCCCGACACTCGTTCATTGCCAAGAATTCATGTCCGGTACGTGGTCATTGCCGATAATTTCTGCACGTTACTCGGTCATTTCCGAGAACTCCATCTGGTACTCGATTATTACCGAGAATTCCTTCATTGTACTAGGTCATTGCCGAGAATTCTCACCCAGTACTCAGTCATTGCCAAGGATTCTTCACCCGGTACTCGGTCGTTTCTAAAGATTCCTACCCGGTGCTTGGTCATTGTCGAGAATTCCTGCCCGGTACTCGGTCATTGTAAAGAATTCCTATCCAGTACTCGGTCATTGCCAAGGATTCCTCACCTAATGCTTGGTCGTTTCTGAGAATTCCAACCTGGTACTTAGTCATTGCCGAGAATTCATGTCTGGTACTCGGTCATTGCCAAGAATTCCTGTGCGGTGCAAGATTATTATCGAGAATTCTTTCCTTCTACTAGGTCATTGCCGAGAATTCTTGCCCGGTACTCAGTCATTGCCAAGGATTCCTCACCCGGTATTCAGTCGTTTCTAAGGATTCCTACCTGGTACTATGACATTGTAAAGAATTCCTACCATGTACTTGGTCATTGCCGAGAATTCCTGCCTGGTACTCGGTCATTGCCGAGAATTCCTACCCAGTACTCGGTCATTGCCAAAAATTCCTACCCGGTACTCTGTCATTGTAAAGAATTCCTATCCTGTACTTGGTCATTGCCGAGAATTCCTACCTGGTACTCGGTCATTGCCAAGGATTCCTCACCTAATGCTTGGTCGTTTCTGAGAATTCCAACCTGGTACTTAGTCATTGCCGAGAATTCCTGTCTGGTACTCGGTCATTGCCAAGAATTCCTGTGCGGTGCAAGATTATTATCGAGAATTCTTTCCTTCTACTAGGTCATTGCCGAGAATTCTTGCCCGGTACTCAGTCATTGCCAAGGATTCCTCACCCGGTATTCAGTCGTTTCTAAGGATTCCTACCTGGTACTATGACATTGTAAAGAATTCCTACCCTGTACTTGGTCATTGCCGAGAATTCCTGCCTGGTACTCGGTCATTGCCGAGAATTCCTACCCAGTACTCGGTCATTGCCAAAAATTCCTACCCGGTACTCTGTCATTGTAAAGAATTCCTATCCTGTACTTGGTCATTGCCGAGAATTCCTACCTGGTACTCGGTCATTACCGAGAAATCCTACTGGGTACTCGGTCATTGCCAAGAATCCCTGCCTGGTACTCGGTCAATGCCTTGGATTCCTACCCGGTGTTCGGCCATTGCTGAGTATTCCTGCCCGGTACTCGGTCATTGCTGAGAATTCATGCCCGGTACTCGTTTCTTGCCAAGAATTCCTGCCTCGTACTTGGTCACTGCCTAGAATTTCTGCCCGTTACTCGGTCATTGCCATGGATTCCTACCCGGTGTTCGGTCATTGCCGAGAATTCCTGCCTTGTACTCGGTCATTGCCGAGGATTCACCAGCCGGTACTCGATCATTGCTGAGAATTCCTGCCCGGTACCCGGTCATTGCCGAGAATTTCTACCCGTTACTCGGTCATTTCCGAGATATCCAGCCGGTACTCGATTATTACCGAGAAATATTGCCTGGTATTAGGTCATTGCCGAGAATTCCCGCCCGGTACTCGGTATTTTCGGAGGATTTCTCACTCGGTACTCGGTCGTTTCTGAGTATTCCTTCCCGGTGCTTGGTCATTGTCGAGAATTCATGCCTGGTACTCGGTCATTACCGAGAATTCCTGCGCGGTGCTCAGTCATTCCAAGAATTCCTGCTTGGTACTTGGGCTATACCAAGGATTCCTACCCAGTGTTCGGTCATTGCCGAGAATTCCTGCATGGTACTCGGTCATTGCCGAGGATTCACCAGCCGGTACTCGATCATTGCTGAAAATTCCTACCTGATACTCGGTCATTGCCGTGAATTCATGCCCGGTACTCGGTCATAGCTGAGAATTCATGCCCAGTACTCGTTCGTTGCCAAGAATTCCTGCCGGTACTTGGTCATTGCCAAGAATTTCTGCAAGTTACTCGGTCATTTCCGAGAACTCCATCCGGTACTCAATTATTACCGAGATTTCCTTCCTTGTACAATGTCATTCTCGAGGATTCTCGCCCAGTACTTAGTCATTGCCAAGGATTCCTCACCCGGTACTCGGTCATTTCTAAGGATTCCTACCCGGTGCTTCGTTATTGTCGAGAATTCATGCCCGGTACTCGGTCATTGTAAAGAATTCCTACCCAGTGCTCGGTCATTGCCGAGGATTAATCACCTAATGCTCGGTCGATTCAGAGAATTCAAACCTGGTACTTAGTCATTGCCGAGAATTCTCTGTCATTGCTGAGAATTCCTGCCAGGCACTCGTTCCTTGCCAAGAATTCCTGCCTGGTACTTGGTCATTGCCGAGAATTTCTGCCCGTTACGCGGTCATTGCCATGGATTCCTACCCGGTGGTCGGTCGTTGCCGAGAATTCATGCCCGGTACTCGGTCATTGCAGAGGATTCACCAGCCGGTACTCGATCATTGCTGAGAATTCCTGCCCGGTAATCGGTCATTGCCGAGAATTTCTCCCCGTTACTCGGTCATTTCTGAGATATCCAGCCGGTACTCGATTATTACCGAGAAATATTACCTGGTACTAGGTCATTGCCGAGAATTCCCGCCCGGTACTCGGTATTTGCCGAGGATTCCTCACTCGGTACTCGGTCGTTTCTGAGGATTTCTACCCGGTGCTTGGTCATTGTCGAGAATTCGTGTGTGGTACTCGGTCATTGCCAAGAATTCCTACCCGGTACTCTATCATTATAAAGAATTCCTACCCTGTACTCGGTCATTGCCGAAGATTCCTCACCTGATGCTTGGTCATTTCTGAGAATTCTAACCCGGTACTCGGTTCATTGCCAAGAATTCCTGCGCGGTGCTCTGTCATTGCTAAGAATTCCTACCCGGTACTCGGTCAATTCCAAGGATTCCTACCCGGTGTTCGGTCATTGCCGAGAATACCTGCATGGTACTCGGTCATTGCCGAGGATTCACCAGCCGGTACTCGATCATTGCTGAGAATTCCTGCCTGGTACTCGGTCATTGCCGTGAATTCCTGCCCGGTAATCGGTCATAGCGGAGAATTCCTGCCCGACACTCGTTCATTGCCAAGAATTCATGTCCGGTACTTGGTCATTACCGATAATTTCTGCACGTTACTCGGTCATTTCCGAGAACTCCATCTGGTACTCGATTATTACCGAGAATTCCTTCATTGTACTAGGTCATTGCCGAGAATTCTCACCCAGTACTCAGTCATTGCCAAGGATTCTTCACCCGGTACTCGGTCGTTTCTAAAGATTCCTACCCGGTGCTTGGTCATTGTCGAGAATTCCTGCCTGGTACTCGGTCATTGTAAAGAATTCCTACCCAGTACTCGATCATTGCCGAGAATTCCTGTCTGGTACTCGGTCATTGCCAAGAATTCCTGTGCGGTGCAAGATTATTATCGAGAATTCTTTCCTTCTACTAGGTCATTGCCGAGAATTCTTGCCCGGTACTCAGTCATTGCCAAGGATTCCTCACCCGGTATTCAGTCATTTCTAAGGATTCCTACCTGGTACTATGACATTGTAAAGAATTCCTACCCTGTACTTGGTCATTGCCGAGAATTCCTGCCTGGTACTCGGTCATTGCCAAGAATTCCTACCCAGTACTCGGTCATTGCCAAAAATTCCTACCCGGTACTCTGTCATTGTAAAGAATTCCTATCCTGTACTTGGTCATTGCCGAGAATTCCTACCTGGTACTCGGTCATTACCGAGAAATCCTACTGGGTACTCGGTCATTGCCAAGAATCCCTGCCTGGTACTCGGTCAATGCCTTGGATTCCTACCCGGTGTTCGGCCATTGCTGAGTATTCCTGCCTGGTACTCGGTCATTGCTGAGAATTCATGCCCGGTACTCGTTTCTTGCCAAGAATTCCTGCCTCGTACTTGGTCATTGCCTAGAATTTCTGCCCGTTACTCGGTCATTGCCATGGATTCCTACCCGGTGTTCGGTCATTGCCGAGAATTCCGGCCTGGTACTCGGTCATTGCCGAGGATTCACCAGCCGGTACTCGATCATTGCTGAGAATTCCTGCCCGGTACCCGGTCATTGCCGAGAATTTCTACCCGTTACTCGGTCATTTCCGAGATATCCAGCCGGTACTCGATTATTACCGAGAAATATTGCCTGGTATTAGGTCATTGCCGAGAATTCCCGCCCGGTACTCGGTATTTTCCGAGGATTCCTCACTCGGTACTCGGTCGTTTCTGAGTATTCCTTCCCGGTGCTTGGTCATTGTCGAGAATTCATGCCTGGTACTCGGTCATTACCGAGAATACCTGCGCGGTGCTCAGTCATTCCAAGAATTCCTGCTTGGTACTTGGGCTATACCAAGGATTCCTACCCAGTGTTCGGTCATTGCCGAGAATTCCTGCACGGTACTCGGTCATTGCCGAGGATTCACCAGCCGGTACTCGATCATTGCTGAAAATTCCTACCTGGTACTCGGTCATTGCCGTGAATTCATGCCCGGTACTCGGTCATAGCTGAGAATTCATGCCCAGTACTCGTTCGTTGCCAAGAATTCTTGCCGGTACTTGGTCATTGCCGAGAATGCCTGCAAGTTACTCGGTCATTTCCGAGAACTCCATCCGGTACTCAATTATTACCGAGATTTCCTTCCTTGTACAATGTCATTCTCGAGGATTCTCGCCCAGTACTTAGTCATTGCCAAGGATTCCTCACCCGGTACTCGGTCATTTCTAAGGATTCCTACCCGGTGCTTCGTTATTGTCGAGAATTCATGCCCGGTACTCGGTCATTGTAAAGAATTCCTACCCAGTGCTCGGTCATTGCCGAGGATTCATCACCTAATGCTCGGTCGATTCAGAGAATTCCAACCTGGTACTTAGTCATTGCCGAGAATTCTCTGTCATTGCTGAGAATTCCTGCCAGGCACTCGTTCCTTGCCAAGAATTCCTGCCTGGTACTTGGTCATTGCCGAGAATTTATGCCCGTTACGCGGTCATTGCCATGGATTCCTACCCGGTGGTCGGTCGTTACCGAGAATTCATGCCCGGTACTCGGTCATTGCAGAGGATTTACCAGCCGGTACTCGATCATTGCTGAGAATTCCTGCCCGGTAATCGGTCATTGCCGAGAATTTCTCCCCGTTACTCGGTCATTTCTGAGATATCCAGCCGGTACTCGATTATTACCGAGAAATATTACCTGGTACTAGGTCATTGCCGAGAATTCCCGCCCAGTACTCGGTATTTGCCGAGGATTCCTTACTCGGTACTCGGTCGTTTCTGAGGATTTCTACCCGGTGCTTGGTCATTGTCGAGAATTCGTGTGTGGTACTCGGTCATTGCCAAGAATTCCTACCCGGTACTCTATCATTATAAAGAATTCCTACCCTGTACTCGGTCATTGCCGAAGATTCCTCACCTGATGCTTGGTCATTTCTGAGAATTCTAACCCGGTACTCGGTTCATTGCCAAGAATTCTTGCGCGGTGCTCTGTCATTGCTAAGAATTCCTACCCGGTACTAGGTCAATTCCAAGGATTCCTACCCGGTGTTCGGTCATTGCCGAGAATACCTGCATGGTACTCGGTCATTGCCGAGGATTCACCAGCCGGTACTCAATCATTGCTGAGAATTCCTGCCTGGTACTCGGTCATTGCCGTGAATTCCTGCCCGGTAATCGGTCATAGCTGAGAATTTCTGCCCGACACTCGTTCATTGCCAAGAATTCATGTCCGGTACGTGGTCATTGCCGATAATTTCTGCACGTTACTCGGTCATTTCCGAGAACTCCATCTGGTACTCGATTATTACCGAGAATTCCTTCATTGTACTAGGTCATTGCCGAGAATTCTCACCCAGTACTCAGTCATTGCCAAGGATTCTTCACCCGGTACTCGGTCGTTTCTAAAGATTCCTACCCGGTGCTTGGTCATTGTCGAGAATTCCTGCCCGGTACTCGGTCATTGTAAAGAATTCCTATCCAGTACTCGGTCATTGCCAAGGATTCCTCACCTAATGCTTGGTCGTTTCTGAGAATTCCAACCTGGTACTTAGTCATTGCCGAGAATTCATGTCTGGTACTCGGTCATTGCCAAGAATTCCTGTGCGGTGCAAGATTATTATCGAGAATTCTTTCCTTCTACTAGGTCATTGCCGAGAATTCTTGCCCGGTACTCAGTCATTGCCAAGGATTCCTCACCCGGTATTCAGTCGTTTCTAAGGATTCCTACCTGGTACTATGACATTGTAAAGAATTCCTACCATGTACTTGGTCATTGCCGAGAATTCCTGCCTGGTACTCGGTCATTGCCGAGAATTCCTACCCAGTACTCGGTCATTGCCAAAAATTCCTACCCGGTACTCTGTCATTGTAAAGAATTCCTATCCTGTACTTGGTCATTGCCGAGAATTCCTACCTGGTACTCGGTCATTGCCAAGGATTCCTCACCTAATGCTTGGTCGTTTCTGAGAATTCCAACCTGGTACTTAGTCATTGCCGAGAATTCCTGTCTGGTACTCGGTCATTGCCAAGAATTCCTGTGCGGTGCAAGATTATTATCGAGAATTCTTTCCTTCTACTAGGTCATTGCCGAGAATTCTTGCCCGGTACTCAGTCATTGCCAAGGATTCCTCACCCGGTATTCAGTCGTTTCTAAGGATTCCTACCTGGTACTATGACATTGTAAAGAATTCCTACCCTGTACTTGGTCATTGCCGAGAATTCCTGCCTGGTACTCGGTCATTGCCGAGAATTCCTACCCAGTACTCGGTCATTGCCAAAAATTCCTACCCGGTACTCTGTCATTGTAAAGAATTCCTATCCTGTACTTGGTCATTGCCGAGAATTCCTACCTGGTACTCGGTCATTACCGAGAAATCCTACTGGGTACTCGGTCATTGCCAAGAATCCCTGCCTGGTACTCGGTCAATGCCTTGGATTCCTACCCGGTGTTCGGCCATTGCTGAGTATTCCTGCCCGGTACTCGGTCATTGCTGAGAATTCATGCCCGGTACTCGTTTCTTGCCAAGAATTCCTGCCTCGTACTTGGTCACTGCCTAGAATTTCTGCCCGTTACTCGGTCATTGCCATGGATTCCTACCCGGTGTTCGGTCATTGCCGAGAATTCCTGCCTTGTACTCGGTCATTGCCGAGGATTCACCAGCCGGTACTCGATCATTGCTGAGAATTCCTGCCCGGTACCCGGTCATTGCCGAGAATTTCTACCCGTTACTCGGTCATTTCCGAGATATCCAGCCGGTACTCGATTATTACCGAGAAATATTGCCTGGTATTAGGTCATTGCCGAGAATTCCCGCCCGGTACTCGGTATTTTCGGAGGATTTCTCACTCGGTACTCGGTCGTTTCTGAGTATTCCTTCCCGGTGCTTGGTCATTGTCGAGAATTCATGCCTGGTACTCGGTCATTACCGAGAATTCCTGCGCGGTGCTCAGTCATTCCAAGAATTCCTGCTTGGTACTTGGGCTATACCAAGGATTCCTACCCAGTGTTCGGTCATTGCCGAGAATTCCTGCATGGTACTCGGTCATTGCCGAGGATTCACCAGCCGGTACTCGATCATTGCTGAAAATTCCTACCTGGTACTCGGTCATTGCCGTGAATTCATGCCCGGTACTCGGTCATAGCTGAGAATTCATGCCCAGTACTCGTTCGTTGCCAAGAATTCCTGCCGGTACTTGGTCATTGCCAAGAATTTCTGCAAGTTACTCGGTCATTTCCGAGAACTCCATCCGGTACTCAATTATTACCGAGATTTCCTTCCTTGTACAATGTCATTCTCGAGGATTCTCGCCCAGTACTTAGTCATTGCCAAGGATTCCTCACCCGGTACTCGGTCATTTCTAAGGATTCCTACCCGGTGCTTCGTTATTGTCGAGAATTCATGCCCGGTACTCGGTCATTGTAAAGAATTCCTACCCAGTGCTCGGTCATTGCCGAGGATTAATCACCTAATGCTCGGTCGATTCAGAGAATTCAAACCTGGTACTTAGTCATTGCCGAGAATTCTCTGTCATTGCTGAGAATTCCTGCCAGGCACTCGTTCCTTGCCAAGAATTCCTGCCTGGTACTTGGTCATTGCCGAGAATTTCTGCCCGTTACGCGGTCATTGCCATGGATTCCTACCCGGTGGTCGGTCGTTGCCGAGAATTCATGCCCGGTACTCGGTCATTGCAGAGGATTCACCAGCCGGTACTCGATCATTGCTGAGAATTCCTGCCCGGTAATCGGTCATTGCCGAGAATTTCTCCCCGTTACTCGGTCATTTCTGAGATATCCAGCCGGTACTCGATTATTACCGAGAAATATTACCTGGTACTAGGTCATTGCCGAGAATTCCCTCCCGGTACTCGGTATTTGCCGAGGATTCCTCACTCGGTACTCGGTCGTTTCTGAGGATTTCTACCCGGTGCTTGGTCATTGTTGAGAATTCGTGTGTGGTACTCGGTCATTGCCAAGAATTCCTACCCGGTACTCTATCATTATAAAGAATTCCTACCCTGTACTCGGTCATTGCCGAAGATTCCTCACCTGATGCTTGGTCATTTCTGAGAATTCTAACCCGGTACTCGGTTCATTGCCAAGAATTCCTGCGCGGTGCTCTGTCATTGCTAAGAATTCCTACCCGGTACTCGGTCAATTCCAAGGATTCCTACCCGGTGTTCGGTCATTACCGAGAATACCTGCATGGTACTCGGTCATTGCCGAGGATTCACCTGCCGGTACTCGATCATTGCTGAGAATTCCTGCCTGGTACTCGGTCATTGCCGTGAATTCCTGCCCGGTAATCGGTCATAGCTGAGAATTCCTGCCCGACACTCGTTCATTGCCAAGAATTCATGTCCGGTACTTGGTCATTGCCGATAATTTCTGCACGTTACTCGGTCATTTCCGAGAACTCCATCTGGTACTCGATTATTACCGAGAATTCCTTCATTGTACTAGTTCATTGCCGAGAATTCTCACCCAGTACTCAGTCATTGCCAAGGATTCTTCACCCGGTACTCGGTCGTTTCTAAAGATTCCTACCCGGTGCTTGGTCATTGTCGAGAATTCCTGCCCGGTACTCGGTCATTGTAAAGAATTCCTACCCAGTACTCGGTCATTGCCAAGGATTCCTCACCTAATGCTTGGTCGTTTCTTAGAATTCCAACCTGGTACTTAGTCATTGCCGAGAATTCCTGTCTGGTACTCGGTCATTGCCAAGAATTCCTGTGCGGTGCAAGATTATTATCGAGAATTCTTTCCTTCTACTAGGTCATTGCCGAGAATTCTTGCCCGGTACTCAGTCATTGCCAAGGATTCCTCACCCGGTATTCAGTCGTTTCTAAGGATTCCTACCTGGTACTATGACATTGTAAAGAATTCCTACCCTGTACTTGGTCATTGCCGAGAATTCCTGCCTGGTACTCGGTCATTGCTGAGAATTCCTACCCAGTACTCGGTCATTGCTAAGAATTCCTACCCGGTACTCTGTCATTGTAAAGAATTCCTATCCTGTACTTGGTCATTGCCGAGAATTCCTGCATGGTACTCGGTCATTGCCGAGAAGTCCTACCCGTTACTCTGTCATTGCCAAGAATTCCTGCCCGGTACTCGATCATTGCCATGGATTCCTACCTGGTGTTCGGCCATTGCTGAGTATTCCTGCCCAGTACTCTGTCATTGCTGAGAATTCCTGCCAGGTACTCGTTCCTTGCCAAGAATTCCAGCCTGGTACTTGGTCATTGCCGAGAATTTCTGCCCGTTACTCGGTCATTGCCATGGATTCCTACCCGGTGGTCGGTCGTTGCCAAGAATTCCTGCCCGGTACTGGGTCATTGCTGAGGATTCACCAGCCGGCACTCGATCATTGCTGAGAATTCCTGCCCGGTAATCGGTCATTGCCGAGAATTTCTGCCCGTTACTCGGTCATTTCTTAGATATCCAGCCGGTACTCGATTATTGCCGACAAATATTACCTGGTACTAGGTCATTGCCGAGAATTCCCGCCCGGTATTCGGTATTTGCCGAGGATTCCTCACTCGGTACTCGGTCGTTTCTTAGGATTTCTACCCGGTGCTTGGTCATTGTCGAGAATTCGTGTCTGGTACTCGGTCATTGCCAAGAATTCCTACCCAGTACTCTATCATTGTAAAGAATTCCTACCCTGTACTCGGTCATTGCCGAAGATTCCTCACCTGATGCTTGGTCATTTCTGAGAATTCTAACCCGGTACTCGGTTCATTGCCAAGAATTCCTGCGCGGTGCTCGGTCATTGCCAAGAATTCCTGCCCGGTACTCGGTCAATTCCAAGGATTCCTACCCGGTGTTCGGTCATTGCCGAGAATTCCTGCATTGTACTCGGGCATTACCAAGGATTTACCAGCCGGTACTCCATCATTGCTGAGAATTCCTGCCTGATACTCGGCAATTGCTATGAATTCCTGCCCGGTACTCGGTCATAGCTGAAAATTCCTGCCCGGTACTCGCTCATTGCCAAGAATTCCGGCCCGGTACTCGTTCATTGCCATGAATTCCTACCCGTTACTCGGTCATTTCTGAGAACTCCAGCTGGTACTCGATATTACCGAGAATTCCTTCCTTGTACTAGGTCATTGCCAAGAATTCTCTCCTGGTACTCAGTCATTGCCAAGGATTCCTCACCCGGTACTCGGTCATTTCTAAGGATACCTACTCGGTGCTTTGTCATTGTCGAGAATTCCTGCCCGGTACTCGGTCATTGTAAAGAATTCCTACCCAGTACTTGATCATTGCCGAGGATTCCTCACCTAATGCTCCGTCGTTTCTGAGAATTCTAACCTGGTACTCGGTCATTGCCGACAATTCCTGCCTGCTACTCGGTCATTGCCAAGAATTCCTATACGGTGGTCAATTATTACCGAGAATTATTTCCTTGTACTAGGTCATTGCCAAGGATTCCTCACCCCGTATTTGGTCGTTTCTAAGGATTCCTACTCGGTGCTTGGTCATTGCCGAGAATTCCTACCCGGTACTCGGTCATTGCCAAGAATTCCTGACTGGTACTCGCTCATTGCCATGGATTCCTACCCAGTGTTCGGCCATTGCTGAGTATTCCTGCCCGGTACTCGGTCATTGCTGAGAATTCCTGCCCGGTACTCGTACCTTGCCAAGAATTCATGCATGGTACTTGGTCATTGCTGAGAATTTCTACCCGTTACTCGGTAATTGCCATGGATTCCTACCCGGTGTTCGGTCATTGCCAAGAATTCTTGCACGGTACTCGGTCATTGCCGAGGATTCACCAGCCGGTACTCGATCATTGCTAAGAATTGCTGCCCAGTACTTGGTCATTACCGAGAATTTCTGCCCATTACTCGGTCATTTCTGAGATATCCAGCCGGTACTCGATTATTACCAAGAAATATTGCCTGGTACTAGGTCATTGCCAATAATTCCCGCCCTCGGTACTCGGTCGTTTCTGAGGATTCCACCCTCAGTACTCGGTCGTTTCTGAGGATTCCTACCCGGTGCTTGGTCATTGTCAAAAATTCGTGCCTGGTACTCGGTCATTGCCAAGAATTCCTACCCGGTACTCTGTCATTGTACAGAATTCCTACCCTGTACTCGGTCATTGCCGAAGATTTCTCACCTGATGCTCGGTCGTTTCCCGGAATTCCAACCCGGTACTCGGTTAATTGCAGAGAATTCCTGCATTGTACTCGGTCATTGCCGAGAATTCCTGCGCGGTGCTCGGTCATTGCCGAGAATTCCTGCATGGTACTCGGTCATTGCCAAGAATTCCTACCCGGTGTTTGGTCATTGCCAAGAATTCCTGAATGGTACTCGGTCATTGCCAATGATTCCCTGGCCGGTACTCGATCATTGCTGGGAATTCCTGCCTGGTACTCGGTCATTGCCGTGAATTCCTGCCCGGTAATCGGTCATAGCTGAGAATTCCTGCCCGACACTCGTTCATTGCCAAGAATTCCTACCCTTGTATTAGTTCACTGCCGAGAATTCTCGCCCAGTACTCAGTTATTGCCAAGGATTCCTCACCAGGTACTCGACCGTTTCTAAGGATTCCTACCCGGTGCTAGGTCATTGTCGAGAATTCCTGCCCGGTACTCGGTCATTGTAAAGAATTCCTACCTAGTACTCGATCATTGCCAAGGATTCCTCACCTAATGCTCAGTCGTTTCTGAGAATTCCTACCTGGTACTCAGTCATTCCCGAGAATTCCTGCCTGGTACTCGGTCATTGCCAAGAATTCTTGTGCGGTGCTCGATTACTACCGAGAATTATTTCCTTGTACTAGGTCATTGCCGAGAATTCTTGCCCGGTACTCTCTCATTGCCAAAGATTCCTCACCCGGTATTCAGTCATCTCAAAGGATTCCTACCCGGTTCTTTGTCATTGTAAAGAATTCCTATCATGTACTTGGTCAGTGCCGAGAATTCCTGCCTGGTACTTGGTCGTTGCCGAGAATTCCTACCCGGTACTCGGTCATTGCCAAGAATTCCTACCCGGTAATCGGTCATAGCTGAGAATTCCTGCCCGACACTCGTTCATTGCCAAGAATTCATGTCCGGTACTTGGTCATTGCTGATAATTTCTGCACGTTACTCGGTCATTTCCGAGAACTCCATCTGGTACTCGATTATTACCGAGAATTCCTTCATTGTACTAGGTCATTGCCGAGAATTCTCACCCAGTACTCAGTCATTGCCAAGGATTCCTCACCCGGTACTCGGTCGTTTCTAAAGATTCCTACCTGGTGCTTGGTCATTGTCGAGAATTCCTGCCCGGTACTCGGTCATTGTAAAGAATTCCTACCCAGTACTCGGTCATTGCCAAGGATTCCTCACCTAATGCTTGGTCGTTTCTGAGAATTCCAACCTGGTACTTAGTCATTTCCGAGAATTCCTGTCTGGTACTCGGTCATTGCCAAGAATTCCTGTGCGGTGCAAGATTATTATCGAGAATTCTTTCCTTGTACTAGGTTATTGCCGAGAATTCTTGCCCGGTACTCAGTCATTGCCAAGGATTCCTCACCCGGTATTCAGTCGTTTCTAAGGATTCCTACCTGGTACTTTGACATTGGAAAGAATTCCTACCCTGTACTTGGTCATTGCCGAGAATTCCTGCCTGGTACTCGGTCATTGCCGAGAATTCCTACCCAGTACTCGGTCATTGCCAAGAATTCCTACCCGGTACTCTGTCATTGTAAAGAATTCCTATCCTGTAATTGGTCATTGCCGAGAATTCCTGCATGGTACTCGGTCATTGCCGAGAAGTCCTACCCGTTACTCGGTCATTGCCAAGAATTCCTGCCCGGTACTCGATCATTGCCATGGATTCCTACCCGGTGTTCGGCCATTGCTGAGTATTCCTGCCCAGTACTCTGTCATTGCTGAGAATTCCTGCCAGGTACTCGTTCCTTGCCAAGAATTCCTGCCTGGTACTTGGTCATTGCCGAGAATTTCTGCCCGTTACTCGATCATTGCCACGGATTCCTACCCGGTGTGCGGTCATTTCCAAGAATTCTCTCCCGGTACTCGGTCATTGCCGAGAATTTCTACCCAGTACTCAGTCGTTGCTGAGAATTTCTGCCCGGTACTCGGTCGTTGCCGAGGATTCGCCATCCGATACTCGATCATTGCTGAGAATTCCTGCCCGGTAATCGGTCATTGCCGAGAATTTCTGCCCGTTACTCGGTCATTTCTGAGATATCCAGCCGGTACTCGATTATTACCGAGAAACATTACCTGGTACTAGGTCATTACCGAGAATTCCCGCCCGGTATTCGGTATTTGTCGAGGATTCCTCACTCGGTACTCGGTCGTTTCTTAGGATTTCTACCCGGTGCTTGGTCATTGTCGAGAATTCGTGTCTGGTACTCGGTCATTGCCAAGAATTCCTACCCAGTACTCTATCATTGTAAAGAATTCCTACCCTGTACTCGGTCATTGCCGAAGATTCCTCACCTGATGCTTGGTCATTTCTGAGAATTCTAACCCGGTACTCGGTTCATTGCCAAGAATTCCTGCGCGGTGCTCGGTCATTGCCAAGAATTCCTGCCCGGTACTCGGTCAATTCCAAGGATTCCTACCCGGTGTTCGGTCATTGCCGAGAATTCCTGCATTGTACTCGGGCATTACCAAGGATTTACCAGCCGGTACTCCATCATTGCTGAGAATTCCTGCCTGATACTCGGCAATTGCTATGAATTCCTGCCCGGTACTCGGTCATAGCTGAAAATTCCTGCCCGGTACTCGTTCATTGCCAAGAATTCCTGCCCGGTACTCGTTCATTGCCATGAATTCCTACCCGTTACTCGGTCATTTCTGAGAACTCCAGCTGGTACTCGATATTACCGAGAATTCCTTCCTTGTACTAGGTCATTGCCAAGAATTCTCTCCTGGTACTCAGTCATTGCCAAGGATTCCTTACCCGGTACTCGGTCATTTCTAAGGATACCTACTCGGTGCTTTGTCATTGTCGAGAATTCCTGCTCGGTACTCGGTCATTGTAAAGAATTCCTACCCAGTACTTGATCATTGCCGAGGATTCCTCACCCGTTACCCGGTCATTGCCTAAGATTCCTCACTCGGTACTCGGTCGTTTCCGAGGATTCCTACCCGGTGCTTGGTCATTGTCGAGAACTCCTGCCCGATACTCGGTCATTGCCAAGAATTCCCACCCGGTACTCGGTCATTGTAAAGAATGTCTACCAGGTACTCGGTCATTGCCAGGATTCCTCTCCTGATGGTTGATCATTTCCGAGAATTCCAACCCGATACTTTGTCATTGCTGAGAATTCCTGTCTGGTACTCGGTCAGTGCTGAGAATTCTGGCCAAGTACTCGTTCATTGCCAAGAATTCCTGCCCAGTACTTCAACATTGCTGAGAATGTATTCCTAATACTCAGTCATTTCTGATAAATCCAGCCGGTACTCAAGGATTCCTCACCCGGTACTCGGTCGTTTCTAAGGATTCCTACCAGGTGCTTGGTCATTGCCAAGAATTCCTACCCAGTACTCGGTCATTCTAAAGAATTCCTACCCGGTCTCGGTCATTACCGACGATTCCTCACCTTATGCTCGGTCAGTTCTGGGAATTCCAACCCGATACTCGGTTATTGCCGAGGAGTTCTCACCTGATACTCTGTCATTTCCGTTTCCATGGATTCATACCAGATGTTCGGTCATTGCCGAGAATTCCTGCTCGGTACTCAGTCACTTCCTAGGATTCCTCACCCGGTGCTCAGTTATTTCTGAGGATTCCTACCCAATGCTTGGTCATTGCCGAGAATTCCTTCCCGGTACTCAGTCATTGTAAAGATTTCCTACCCGGTACTAGGTCATTGCCGAGGATTCATCACCTGATGCTCGGTCATTTTTGAGAATTCCAACCCGATACTCGGTCATTGCCGAGAATTCCTGCCTGGTACTCGGTCATTGCCGAAAAATCTTGTGCGGTGTTCTGTTATTACCAAGAATTCCTGCCCGGTACTCAGTCATTGCCATGAATTCCTACCCGGGGTTTGGTCATTGCCAAGAATTCCTGCCCGGTACTCGGTCATTGCCGAGGATTCACGAGCTGGTACTCGATCATTGCCGTGAATTCTTGCCCAGTTGTCAGTCATTACCGAGGACTTCTCACCCGATACTCTGTCATTTCCGTGGATTCATACCAGATGCTCGGTCATTGCCGAGAATTCCTGCTCGGTCATTTCTGAGGATTCCTACCCAATGCTTGGTCATTGCCGATAATTCCTGTTCGGAACTTGGTCATTATCAGAAATCATGTCCGGTACTTAATCATTAAGGATGATTCTTGCCCGGTGCTCGGTCATTGATGAGAATTTATGCCCAGTAGTAGATAATTGTCGAGGATTCCTCACCCGGTACTTGGTCATTTCTGAGCATTCCTACCCGATGCTCGGTCACTACCAAGAATTTCTGTCCGGTACTCGGTTATTGCCGAGAACTACTGTACGGTACTTGATTATTTCCAAGGATTCCTACCCGGTGCTCAGTCATTGCCGAGAATTCTTGCCTGGTGCTTGGTTATTACCGAGAATTCCAGTCCGGTAATCGGTCATTGCTGAGAATTCCTTCCTGGTACTCGATCATTTTCGAGGATTCCTCACCCGGTACTAGGTCGTTTCTGAGGATTTCAACCGGTACTTGGTCATTCCCGAGAATTTCTGCTTGGTATTTGTTTATTGTAGAGAATTCATGTTCGGTACTTGGTAATTACCAAGAATTCCAGCCCGGAACTCGGTCATTGGCGAGGATTCCTTACCCGCTACTCAGTCATTTATGAGGATTCCTACATGGTGCTCAGTCATTGCCGAGAATTCATGCCCGGTACTCGGTCATTGCTAAGAATTTGTGCCTGGTACTCGTTCATTGCCTAGAATTACTGCCCGGTAGTCGGTCTTGCGAAGAATTCCTCCCCGGTACTTGTCATTGCCGAGAATGTATGCCTAATACTCAGTCATTTCTGAGAAATCCAGCCGGTACTTAATTATTACCGAGATTCTTACCCGGGGATTGGTCATTGTCGATAATTCCTACCCGGTACTCGGTCATTGCTTAGGATTCCTGCCCGATACTCGGTCATTGCTTAGAATTCCTGCCCAGTACTCGTGCATTGCCAATAATTCCTGCCCGGTACTTGGTCATTGCCAAGAATTTTTGTACATTATTCGGTCATTTCCGAGAAATCCAGTCGGTACTCGATTATTACCGAGAATATTTCCCTTGTACTAGGTCATTGCCGAGAATTCCCCGCCCGGTACTCAGTCATTGCCAAGGATTCCTCACCCGGTACTCGGTTGTTTCTAAGGATTCCTACGCGGTGCTTGGTAATTGCCAAGAATTCCTTCCTAGTACTCGGTCATTGTAAAGATTTCCTACCCGGTACTGGGTCATTTCCGACGATTCGTCACCTGATGCTCGGTCATTTTCGAGAATTCCAACCCGATACTCGGTCATTGCCGAGAATTCCTGCCTGGTACTCAGTCATTGTCGAGAAATCCTGCCTGGTACTCGGTCATTACCAAGAATTCCTGCCCGGTACTCGGTCATTGCCATGGATTCCTACCCGGGGTTTGGTCATTGCCAAGAATTCCTGCCCGGTACTCGGTCATTGCCGAGGATTCACCAGCCGGTACTCGATCATTGCCGTGAATTCTTGCCCAGTTGTCAGTCATTACCGAGGACTTCTCACCCGATACTCTATCATTTCCATGGATTCATACCAGATGCTCAGTCATTACCGAGAATTTCTGCTCGGTACTCAGTCATTGCCTAGGATTCCTCACCCGGTGCTCCGTCATTTCTGAGGATTCCTACCAGATGCTTGGTCATTACCAAGAATTCCTGTTCGGTACTCGGTCATTATCAGAATCCATGTCCCGTACTTGATCATTAAGGATTATTCTTGCCCGGTGCTCGGTCATTGATGAGAATTTATGCCAGGTACTCGGTCTTGCCAAGAAATCCTGTACTTGGTCATTGCCGAGAATTTCGGCCTGTTACTCGGTCATTTCTGAGGATTTTCGAGTCGATAATCGATTATTACAATTAATTCATGCCTGGTACTAGGTCATTGCCATGAATTTCTTCCCGGTACTCGGTCATTGCTTAGGATGCCTGCCCTGTACTCGGTCATTGCTGAGAATTCATGCTTGGTACTCGTTCATTGCCTTGAATTCCTGCCCGGTACCTGGTCATTACCGAGAATTTCTACCTGTTACTCGGTCATTTATGGGAAATCTAGTCGGTACTAGATTATTACCAAGAATTATTGTCTGCTACTAGGTAATTACCGAGAATTCTCACCCGTTACACGGTCATTGCCTAGGATTCCTCACTCGGTCATTGCCAAGAATTCCTGTGCGGTGCAAGATTGTTATCGAGAATTCTTTCCTTGTACTAGGTCATTGCCGAGAATTCTTGCCCGGTACTCAGTCATTGCCAAGGATTCCTCACCCGGTATTCAGTCGTTTCTAAGGATTCCTACCTGGTACTTTGACATTGGAAAGAATTCCTACCCTGTACTTGGTCATTGCCGAGAATTTCTGCCTGGTACTCGGTCATTGCCGAGAATTCCTACCCAGTACTCGGTCATTGCCAAGAATTCCTACCCGGTACTCTGTCATTGTAAAGAATTCCTATCCTGTAATTGGTCATTGCCGAGAATTCCTGCATGGTACTCGGTCATTGCCGAGAAGTCCTACCCGTTACTCGGTCATTGCTAAGAATTCCTGCCCGGTACTCGATCATTGCCATGGATTCCTACCCGGTGTTCGGCCATTGCTGAGTATTCCTGCCCAGTACTCTGTCATTGCTGAGAATTCCTGCCAGGTACTCGTTCCTTGCCAAGAATTCCTGCCTGGTACTTGGTCATTGCCGAGAATTTCTGCCCGTTACTCGATCATTGCCACGGATTCCTACCCGGTGTGCGGTCATTTCCAAGAATTCTCTCCCGGTACTCGGTCATTGCCGAGAATTTCTACCCAGTACTCAGTCGTTGCTGAGAATTTCTGCCCGGTACTCGGTCGTTGCCGAGGATTCGCCATCCGATACTCGATCATTGCTGAGAATTCCTGCCCGGTAATCGGTCATTGCCGAGAATTTCTGCCCGTTACTCGGTCATTTCTGAGATATCCAGCCGGTACTCGATTATTACCGAGAAACATTACCTGGTACTAGGTCATTGCCGAGAATTCCCGCCCGGTATTCGGTATTTGCCGAGGATTCCTCACTCGGTACTCGGTCGTTTCTTAGGATTTCTACCCGGTGCTTGGTCATTGTCGAGAATTCGTGTCTGGTACTCGGTCATTGCCAAGAATTCCTACCCAGTACTCTATCATTGTAAAGAATTCCTACCCTGTACTCGGTCATTGCCGAAGATTCCTCACCTGATGCTTGGTCATTTCTGAGAATTCTAACCCGGTACTCGGTTCATTGCCAAGAATTCCTGCGCGGTGCTCGGTCATTGCCAAGAATTCCTGCCCGGTACTCGGTCAATTCCAAGGATTCCTACCCGGTGTTCGGTCATTGCCGAGAATTCCTGCATTGTACTCGGGCATTACCAAGGATTTACCAGCTGGTACTCCATCATTGCTGAGAATTTCTGTCTGATACTCGGCAATTGCTATGAATTCCTGCCCGGTACTCGGTCATAGCTGAAAATTCCTGCCCGGTACTCGTTCATTGCCAAGAATTCCTGCCCGGTACTCGTTCATTGCCATGAATTCCTACCCGTTACTCGGTCATTTCTGAGAACTCCAGCTGGTACTCGATATTACCGAGAATTCCTTCCTTGTACTAGGTCATTGCCAAGAATTCTCTCCTGGTACTCAGTCATTGCCAAGGATTCCTTACCCGGTACTCGGTCATTTCTAAGGATACCTACTCGGTGCTTTGTCATTGTCGAGAATTCCTGCCCGGTACTCGGTCATTGTAAAGAATTCCTACCCAGTACTTGATCATTGCCGAGGATTCCTCACCTAATGCTCCGTCGTTTCTGAGAATTCTAACCTGGTACTCGGTCATTACTGACAATTCCTGCCTGCTACTCGGTCATTGCCAAGAATTCCTATACGGTGGTCAATTATTACCGAGAATTATTTCCTTGTACTAGGTCATTGCCAAGGATTCCTCACCCCGTATTTGGTCGTTTCTAAGGATTCCTACTCGGTGCTTGGTCATTGCCGAGAATTCCTACCCGGTACTCGGTCATTGCCAAGAATTCCTGACTGGTACTCGCTCATTGCCATGGATTCCTACCCAGTGTTCCGCCATTGCTGAGTATTCCTGCCCGGTACTCGGTCATTGCTGAGAATTCCTGCCCGGTACTCGTACCTTGCCAAGAATTCATGCATGGTACTTGGTCATTGCAGAGAATTTCTACCCGTTACTCGGTAATTGCCATGGATTCCTACCCGGTGTTCGGTCATTGCCAAGAATTCTTGCACGGTACTCGGTCATTGCCGAGGATTCACCAGCTGGTACTCGATCATTGCTAAGAATTGCTGCCCAGTACTTGGTCATTACCGAGAATTTCTGCCCATTACTCGGTCATTTCTGAGATATCCAGCCGGTACTCGATTATTACCAAGAAATATTGTCTGGTACTAGGTCATTGCCAATAATTCCCGCCCTCGGTACTCGGTCGTTTCTGAGGATTCCACCCTCAGTACTCGGTCGTTTCTGAGGATTCCTACCCGGTGCTTGGTCATTGTCGAAAATTCGTGCCTGGTACTCGGTCATTGCCAAGAATTCCTACCCGGTACTCTGTCATTGTACAGAATTCCTACCCTGTACTCGGTCATTGCCGAAGATTTCTCACCTGATGCTCGGTCGTTTCCAGGAATTCCAACCCGGTACTCGGTTAATTGCAGAGAATTCCTGCATTGTACTCGGTCATTGCCGAGAATTCCTGCGCGGTGCTCGGTCATTGCCGAGAATTCCTGCATGGTACTCGGTCATTGCCAAGAATTTGTGCCTGGTACTCGTTCATTGCCTAGAATTACTGCCCGGTAGTCGGTCTTGCTAAGAATTCCTGCCCGGTACTTGTCATTGCCGAGAATGTATGCCTAATACTCAGTCATTTCTGAGAAATCCAGCCGGTACTTAATTATTACCGAGATTCTTACCCGGGGATTGGTCATTGTCGATAATTCCTACCCGGTACTCGGTCATTGCTTAGGATTCCTGCCCGATACTCGGTCATTGCTGAGAATTCCTGCCCGGTACTCGTGCATTGCCAATAATTCCTGCCCAGTACTTGGTCATTGCCAAGAATATTTGTACATTATTCGGTCATTTCCGAGAAATCCAGTCGGTACTCGATTATTACCGAGAATATTTCCCTTGTACTAGGTCATTGCCGAGAATTCCCCGCCCGGTACTCAGTCATTGCCAAGGATTCCTCACCCGGTACTCGGTTGTTTCTAAGGATTCCTACGCGGTGCTTGGTCATTGCCAAGAATTCCTTCCTAGTACTCGGTCATTGTAAAGATTTCCTACCCGGTACTGGGTCATTTCCGACGATTCGTCACCTGATGCTCGGTCATTTTCGAGAATGCCAACCCGATACTCGGTCATTGCCGAGAATTCCTGCCTGGTACTCAGTCATTGCCGAGAAATCCTGCCTGGTACTCGGTCATTACCAAGAATTCCTGCCCGGTACTCGGTCATTGCCATGGATTCCTACCCGGGGTTTGGTCATTGCCAAGAATTCCTGCCCGGTACTCGGTCATTGCCGAGGATTCACCAGCCGGTACTCGATCATTGCCGTGAATTCTTGCCCAGTTGTCAGTCATTACCGAGGACTTCTCACCCGATACTCTATCATTTCCGTGGATTCATACCAGATGCTTAGTCATTGCCGAGAATTTCTGCTCGGTACTCAGTCATTGCCTAGGATTCCTCACCCGGTGCTCCGTCATTTCTGAGGATTCCTACCAGATGCTTGGTCATTGCCAAGAATTCCTGTTCGGTACTCGGTCATTATCAGAATCCATGTCCCGTACTTGATCATTAAGGATTATTCTTGCCCGGTGCTCGGTCATTGATGAGAATTTATGCCAGGTACTCGGTCTTGCCAAGAAATCCTGTACTTGGTCATTGCCGAGAATTTCGGCCTGTTACTCGGTCAATTCTGAGGATTTTCGAGTCGATAATCGATTATTACAATTAATTCATGCCTGGTACTAGGTCATTGCCGTGAATTTCTTCCCGGTACTCGGTCATTGCTTAGGATGCCTGCCCTGTACTCGGTCATTGCTGAGAATTCATGCTTGGTACTCGTTCATTGCCTTGAATTCCTGCCCGGTACCTGGTCATTACCGAGAATTTCTACCTGTTACTCGGTCATTTATGGGAAATCTAGTCGGTACTAGATTATTACCAAGAATTATTGTCTGCTACTAGGTAATTACCGAGAATTCTCACCCGTTACACGGTCATTGCCTAGGATTCCTCACTCGGTCATTGCCAAGAATTCCTGTGCGGTGCAAGATTGTTATCGAGAATTCTTTCCTTGTACTAGGTCATTGCCGAGAATTCTTACCCGGTACTCAGTCATTGCCAAGGATTCCTCACCCGGTATTCAGTCGTTTCTAAGGATTCCTACCTGGTACTTTGACATTGGAAAGAATTCCTACCCTGTACTTGGTCATTGCCGAGAATTTCTGCCTGGTACTCGGTCATTGCCGAGAATTCCTACCCAGTACTCGGTCATTGCCAAGAATTCCTACCCGGTACTCTGTCATTGTAAAGAATTCCTATCCTGTAATTGGTCATTGCCGAGAATTCCTGCATGGTACTCGGTCATTGCCGAGAAGTCCTACCCGTTAGTCGGTCATTGCTAAGAATTCCTGCCCGGTACTCGATCATTGCCATGGATTCCTACCCGGTGTTCGGCCATTGCTGAGTATTCCTGCCCAGTACTCTGTCATTGCTGAGAATTCCTGCCAGGTACTCGTTCCTTGCCAAGAATTCCTGCCTGGTACTTGGTCATTGCCGAGAATTTCTGCCCGTTACTCGATCATTGCCACGGATTCCTACCCGGTGTGCGGTCATTTCCAAGAATTCTCTCCCGGTACTCGGTAATTGCCGAGAATTTCTACCCAGTACTCAGTCATTGCTGAGAATTTCTGCCCGGTACTCGGTCGTTGCCGAGGATTCGCCATCCGATACTCGATCATTGCTGAGAATTCCTGCCCGGTAATCGGTCATTGCCGAGAATTTCTGCCCGTTACTCGGTCATTTCTGAGATATCCAGCCGGTACTCGATTATTACCGAGAAACATTACCTGGTACTAGGTCATTGCCGAGAATTCCCGCCCGGTATTCGGTATTTGCCGAGGATTCCTCACTCGGTACTCGGTCGTTTCTTAGGATTTCTACCCGGTGCTTGGTCATTGTCGAGAATTCGTGTCTGGTACTCGGTCATTGCCAAGAATTCCTACCCAGTACTCTATCATTGTAAAGAATTCCTACCCTGTACTCGGTCATTGCCGAAGATTCCTCACCTGATGCTTGGTCATTTCTGAGAATTCTAACCCGGTACTCGGTTCATTGCCAAGAATTCCTGCGCGGTGCTCGGTCATTGCCAAGAATTCCTGCCCGGTACTCGGTCAATTCCAAGGATTCCTACCCGGTGTTCGGTCATTGCCGAGAATTCCTGCATTGTACTCGGGCATTACCAAGGATTTACCAGCTGGTACTCCATCATTGCTGAGAATTCCTGTCTGATACTCGGCAATTGCTATGAATTCCTGCCCGGTACTCGGTCATAGCTGAAAATTCCTGCCCGGTACTCGTTCATTGCCAAGAATTCCTGCCCGGTACTCGTTCATTGCCATGAATTCCTACCCGTTACTCGGTCATTTCTGAGAACTCCAGCTGGTACTCGATATTACCGAGAATTCCTTCCTTGTACTAGGTCATTGCCAAGAATTCTCTCCTGGTACTCAGTCATTGCCAAGGATTCCTTACCCGGTACTCGGTCATTTCTAAGGATACCTACTCGGTGCTTTGTCATTGTCGAGAATTCCTGCCCGGTACTCGGTCATTGTAAAGAATTCCTACCCAGTACTTGATCATTGCCGAGGATTCCTCACCTAATGCTCCGTCGTTTCTGAGAATTCTAACCTGGTACTCGGTCATTACTGACAATTCCTGCCTGCTACTCGGTCATTGCCAAGAATTCCTATACGGTGGTCAATTATTACCGAGAATTATTTCCTTGTACTAGGTCATTGCCAAGGATTCTTCACCCCGTATTTGGTCGTTTCTAAGGATTCCTACTCGGTGCTTGGTCATTGCCGAGAATTCCTACCCGGTACTCGGTCATTGCCAAGAATTCCTGACTGGTACTCGCTCATTGCCATGGATTCCTACCCAGTGTTCCGCCATTGCTGAGTATTCCTGCCCGGTACTCGGTCATTGCTGAGAATTCCTGCCCGGTACTCGTACCTTGCCAAGAATTCATGCATGGTACTTGGTCATTGCAGAGAATTTCTACCCGTTACTCGGTAATTGCCATGGATTCCTACCCGGTGTTCGGTCATTGCCAAGAATTCTTGCACGGTACTCGGTCATTGCCGAGGATTCACCAGCTGGTACTCGATCATTGCTAAGAATTGCTGCCCAGTACTTGGTCATTACCGAGAATTTCTGCCCATTACTCGGTCATTTCTGAGATATCCAGCCGGTACTCGATTATTACCAAGAAATATTGTCTGGTACTAGGTCATTGCCAATAATTCCCGCCCTCGGTACTCGGTCGTTTCTGAGGATTCCACCCTCAGTACTCGGTCGTTTCTGAGGATTCCTACCCGGTGCTTGGTCATTGTCGAAAATTCGTGCCTGGTACTCGGTCATTGCCAAGAATTCCTACCCGGTACTCTGTCATTGTACAGAATTCCTACCCTGTACTCGGTCATTGCCGAAGATTTCTCACCTGATGCTCGGTCGTTTCCAGGAATTCCAACCCGGTACTCGGTTAATTGCAGAGAATTCCTGCATTGTACTCGGACATTGCCGAGAATTCCTGCGCGGTGCTCGGTCATTGCCGAGAATTCCTGCATGGTACTCGGTCATTGCCAAGAATTTATGCCTGGTACTCGTTCATTGCCTAGAATTACTGCCCGGTAGTCGGTCTTGCGAAGAATTCCTGCCCGGTACTTGTCATTGCCGAGAATGTATGCCTAATACTCAGTCATTTCTGAGAAATCCAGCCGGTACTTAATTATTACCGAGATTCTTACCCGGGGATTGGTCATTGTCGATAATTCCTACCCGGTACTATGTCATTGCTTAGGATTCCTGCCCGATACTCGGTCATTGCTGAGAATTCCTGCCCGGTACTCGTGCATTGCCAATAATTCATGCCCGGTACTTGGTCATTGCCAAGAATTTTTGTACATTATTCGGTCATTTCCGAGAAATCCAGTCGGTACTCGATTATTACCGAGAATATTTCCCTTGTACTAGGTCATTGCCGAGAATTCCCCGCCCGGTACTCAGTCATTGCCAAGGATTCCTCACCCGGTACTCGGTTGTTTCTAAGGATTCCTACGCGGTGCTTGGTCATTGCCAAGAATTCCTTCCTAGTACTCGGTCATTGTAAAGATTTCCTACCCGGTACTGGGTCATTTCCGACGATTCGTCACCTGATGCTCGGTCATTTTCGAGAATTCCAACCCGATACTCGGTCATTGCCGAGAATTCCTGCCTGGTACTCAGTCATTGCCGAGAAATCCTGCCTGGTACTCGGTCATTACCAAGAATTCCTGCCCGGTACTCGGTCATTGCCATGGATTCCTACCCGGGGTTTGGTCATTGCCAAGAATTCCTGCCCGGTACTCGGTCATTGCCGAGGATTCACCAGCCGGTACTCGATCATTGCCGTGAATTCTTGCCCAGTTGTCAGTCATTACCGAGGACTTCTCACCCGATACTCTATCATTTCCATGGATTCATACCAGATGCTCAGTCATTGCCGAGAATTTCTGCTCGGTACTCAGTCATTGCCTAGGATTCCTCACCCGGTGCTCCGTCATTTCTGAGGATTCCTACCAGATGCTTGGTCATTGCCAAGAATTCCTGTTCGGTACTCGGTCATTATCAGAATCCATGTCCCGTACTTGATCATTAAGGATTATTCTTGCCCGGTGCTCGGTCATTGATGAGAATTTATGCCAGGTACTCGGTCTTGCCAAGAAATCCTGTACTTGGTCATTGCCGAGAATTTCGGCCTGTTACTCGGTCATTTCTGAGGATTTTCGAGTCGATAATCGATTATTACAATTAATTCATGCCTGGTACTAGGTCATTGCCGTGAATTTCTTCCCGGTACTCGGTCATTGCTTAGGATGCCTGCCCTGTACTCGGTCATTGCTGAGAATTCATGCTTGGTACTCGTTCATTGCCTTGAATTCCTGCCCGGTACCTGGTCATTACCGAGAATTTCTACCTGTTACTCGGTCATTTATGGGAAATCTAGTCGGTACTAGATTATTACCAAGAATTATTGTCTGCTACTAGGTAATTACCGAGAATTCTCACCCGTTACACGGTCATTGCCTAGGATTCCTCACTCGGTCATTGCCAAGAATTCCTGTGCGGTGCAAGATTGTTATCGAGAATTCTTTCCTTGTACTAGGTCATTGCCGAGAATTCTTGCCCGGTACTCAGTCATTGCCAAGGATTCCTCACCCGGTATTCAGTCGTTTCTAAGGATTCCTACCTGGTACTTTGACATTGGAAAGAATTCCTACCCTGTACTTGGTCATTGCCGAGAATTTCTGCCTGGTACTCGGTCATTGCCGAGAATTCCTACCCAGTACTCGGTCATTGCCAAGAATTCCTACCCGGTACTCTGTCATTGTAAAGAATTCCTATCCTGTAATTGGTCATTGCCGAGAATTCCTGCATGGTACTCGGTCATTGCCGAGAAGTCCTACCCGTTACTCGGTCATTGCTAAGAATTCCTGCCCGGTACTCGATCATTGCCATGGATTCCTACCCGGTGTTCGGCCATTGCTGAGTATTCCTGCCCAATACTCTGTCATTGCTGAGAATTCCTGCCAGGTACTCGTTCCTTGCCAAGAATTCCTGCC
Organism: Barbarea vulgaris; assembly: GCA_963667165.1. Classification (NCBI taxonomy): domain Eukaryota; kingdom Viridiplantae; phylum Streptophyta; class Magnoliopsida; order Brassicales; family Brassicaceae; genus Barbarea; species Barbarea vulgaris. Next base: position 9,598,126 of record OY763888.1, on the reverse strand, counting down.
TGGTACTTGGTCATTGCCGAGAATTTATGCCCGTTACTCGATCATTGCCACGGATTCCTACCCGGTGTGCGGTCATTTCCAAGAATTCTCTCCCGGTACTCGGTCATTGCCGAGAATTTCTACCCAGTACTCAGTCGTTGCTAAAAATTTCTGCCCGGTACTCGGTCGTTGCCGAAGATTCGCCATCCGATACTCGATCATTGCTGAGAATTCCTGCCCGGTAATCGGTCATTGCCGAGAATTTCTGCCCGTTACTCGGTCATTTCTGAGATATCCAGCCGGTACTCGATTATTACCGAGAAACATTACCTGGTACTAGGTCATTGCCGAGAATTCCCGCCCGGTATTCGGTATTTGCCGAGGATTCCTCACTCGGTACTCGGTCGTTTCTTAGGATTTCTACCCGGTGCTTGGTCATTGTCGAGAATTCGTGTCTGGTACTCGGTCATTGCCAAGAATTCCTACCCAGTACTCTATCATTGTAAAGAATTCCTACCCTGTACTCGGTCATTGCCGAAGATTCCTCACCTGATGCTTGGTCATTTCTGAGAATTCTAACTCGGTACTCGGTTCATTGCCAAGAATTCCTGCGCGGTGCTCGGTCATTGCCAAGAATTCCTGCCCGGTACTCGGTCAATTCCAAGGATTCCTACCCGGTGTTCGGTCATTGCCGAGAATTCCTGCATTGTACTCGGGCATTACCAAGGATTTACCAGCTGGTACTCCATCATTGCTAAGAATTCCTGTCTGATACTCGGCAATTGCTATGAATTCCTGCCCGGTACTCGGTCATAGCTGAAAATTCCTGCCCGGTACTCGTTCATTGCCAAGAATTCCTGCCCGGTACTCGTTCATTGCCATGAATTCCTACCCGTTACTCGGTCATTTCTGAGAACTCCAGCTGGTACTCGATATTACCGAGAATTCCTTCCTTGTACTAGGTCATTGCCAAGAATTCTCTCCTGGTACTCAGTCATTGCCAAGGATTCCTTACCCGGTACTCGGTCATTTCTAAGGATACCTACTCGGTGCTTTGTCTTTGTCGAGAATTCCTGCCCGGTACTCGGTCATTGTAAAGAATTCCTACCCAGTACTTGATCATTGCCGAGGATTCCTCACCTAATGCTCCGTCGTTTCTGAGAATTCTAACCTGGTACTCGGTCATTACTGACAATTCCTGCCTGCTACTCGGTCATTGCCAAGAATTCCTATACGGTGGTCAATTATTACCGAGAATTATTTCCTTGTACTAGGTCATTGCCAAGGATTCCTCACCCCGTATTTGGTCGTTTCTAAGGATTCCTACTCGGTGCTTGGTCATTGCCGAGAATTCCTACCCGGTACTCGGTCATTGCCAAGAATTCCTGACTGGTACTCGCTCATTGCCATGGATTCCTACCCAGTGTTCCGCCATTGCTGAGTATTCCTGCCCGGTACTCGGTCATTGCTGAGAATTCCTACCCGGTACTCGTACCTTGCCAAGAATTCATGCATGGTACTTGGTCATTGCAGAGAATTTCTACCCGTTACTCGGTAATTGCCATGGATTCCTACCCGGTGTTCGGTCATTGCCAAGAATTCTTGCACGGTACTCGGTCATTGCCGAGGATTCACCAGCTGGTACTCGATCATTGCTAAGAATTGCTGCCCAGTACTTGGTCATTACCGAGAATTTCTGCCCATTACTCGGTCATTTCTGAGATATCCAGCCGGTACTCGATTATTACCAAGAAATATTGTCTGGTACTAGGTCATTGCCAATAATTCCCGCCCTCGGTACTCGGTCGTTTCTGAGGATTCCACCCTCAGTACTCGGTCGTTTCTGAGGATTCCTACCCGGTGCTTGGTCATTGTCGAAAATTCGTGCCTGGTACTCGGTCATTGCCAAGAATTCCTACCCGGTACTCTGTCATTGTACAGAATTCCTACCCTGTACTCGGTCATTGCCGCAGATTTCTCACCTGATGCTCGGTCGTTTCCAGGAATTCCAACCCGGTACTCGGTTAATTGCAGAGAATTCCTGCATTGTACTCGGTCATTGCCGAGAATTCCTGCGCGATGCTCGGTCATTGCCGAGAATTCCTGCATGGTACTCGGTCATTGCCAAGAATTCCTACCCGGTGTTTGGTCATTGCCAAGAATTCCTGAATGGTACTCGGTCAATGCCAATGATTCCCTGGCCGGTACTCGATCATTGCTGGGAATTCCTGCCTGGTACTCGGTCATTGCCATGAATTCCTGCCCGGTAATCGGTCATAGCTGAGAATTCCTGCCCGGCACTCGTTCATTGCCAAGAATTCCTACCCTTGTATTAGTTCACTGCCGAGAATTCTCGCCCAATACTCAGTTATTGCCAAGGATTCCTCACCAGGTACTCGACCGTTTCTAAGGATTCCTACCCGGTGCTAGGTCATTGTCGAGAATTCCTGCCCGGTACTCGGTCATTGTAAAGAATTCCTACCTAGTACTCGATCATTGCCGAGGATTCCTCACCTAATGCTCAGTCGTTTCTGAGAATTCCTACCTGGTACTCAGTCATTCCCGAGAATTCCTGCCTGGTACTCGGTCATTGCCAAGAATTCTTGTGCGGTGCTCGATTAATACCGAGAATTCTTTCCTTGTACTAGGTCATTGCCAAGAATTCTCGCCCGGTACTCTCTCATTGCCAAAGATTCCTCACCCGGTATTCAGTCATCTCAAAGGATTCCTACCCGGTTCTATATCATTGTAAAGAATTCCTATCATGTACTTGGTCAGTGCCGAGAATTCCTGCCTGGTACTCGGTCATTGCCGAGAATTCCTACCCGGTACTCGGTCATTGCCAAGAATTCCTACCCGGTAATCGGTCATAGCTGAGAATTCCTGCCCGACACTCGTTCATTGCCAAGAATTCATGTCCGGTACTTGGTCATTGCTGATAATTTCTGCACGTTACTCGGTATTTTCCGAGGATTCCTCACTCGGTACTCGGTTGTTTCTGAGGATTCCTACCCGGTGCTTGGTCATTGTCGAGAATTCGTGCCTGGTACTCGGTCATTGCCAATAATTCCTACTCGGTACTCTGTCATCATAAAGAATTCATACCCTGTACTCGGTCAATGCCAAAGATTCCTCACCTAATGCTCGGTCGTTTTTGAGAATTCCAACCCGGCACTCGGTTCATTGTAGAGAATTACTGCCTGGTACTCGGTCATTGCCGAGAATTCCTGGTTGGTACTCGGTTATTGCCGTGAATTCATGCTCGGTACTCAGTCATAGCTGAGAATTCATGCCCAATACTCGTTCATTGCCAAGTATTCCTGCCCGGTACTTGGTCATTGCCAAGAATTTCTGCAAGTTACTCGGTCATTTACGAGAACTCCATTCGGTACTCGATTATTACCGAGAATTCCTTCCCTGTACTAGGTCATTGCCGAGAATTCATGCCTGGTACTCGGTCATTGTAAAGAATTCCTACCCAGTACTCGGTCATTGCCAAGGATTCCTCACCTAATGCTCAGTCGTTTCAGAGAAATCGAACCTGGTACTCAGTCATTGCCAAGAATTCCTGTGCGGTGGTCGATTATTACCGAGAATTCTTTCCGTGTACGAGGTCATTGCCGAGAATTCTCACCTGGTACTCAGTCATTGCCAAGGATTCCTCACCCGGTATTTGGTCATTTCTAAGGATTCCTACCCGGTGCTTGGTCATTGACGAGAATTCCTACCTGGTACTCGGTCATTACCGAGAATTCTTACCTGGTACTCGGTCATTGCCAAGAATTCCTGACCGGTACTCGGTCATTACCGTGGATTCCTACCAGGTGTTCGGCCATTGCTGAGTATTCCGGCCCGATACTCGGTTATTGCTGAGAATTCCTGCCCGGTACTCGTTCCTTACCAAGAATTCGTGCCTGGTACTTGATCATTGCCGAGAATTTCTGCTTGTTACTCGATCATTGCCATGGATTCCTACCCGTTGTTCGGTCCATGCCAATAATTCTCAGCCGGTACTCGATCTTTGCTGAGAATTCGTCCCCGGTACTTGGTCATTGCCGAGAATTTCTGCCCGTTACTCGGTCGTTTCTGAGGATTCCTACCCGGTGATTGGTCATTGTCGAGAATTCGTGCCTGGTACTCGGTTATTGACAAGAATTCCTACCTGGTACTCGGTCATTACCGAGAAATCCTACCTGGTACTCGGTCATTGCCGAGAATTCCTACCTGGTACTCGGTCATTACCGAGAAATCCTACTGGGTACTCGGTCATTGCCAAGAATCCCTGCCTGGTACTCGGTCAATGCCTTGGATTCCTACCCGGTGTTCGGCCATTGCTGACTATTCCTGCCCGGTACTCGGTCATTGCTGAGAATTCATGCCCGGTACTCGTTTCTTGCCAAGAATTCTTGCCTCGTACTTGGTCATTGCCTAGAATTTCTGCCCGTTACTCGGTCATTGCCATGGATTCCTACCCGGTGTTCGGTCATTGCCGAGAATTCCTGCCCGGTACTCGATCATTGCCGAGGATTCACCAGCCGGTACTCGATCTTTGCTGAGAATTCCTGCCCGGTACCCGGTCATTGCCGAGAATTTCTACCCGTTACTCGGTCATTTCCGAGATATCCAGCCGGTACTCAATTATTACCGAGAAATATTGCCTGGTATTAGGTCATTGCCGAGAATTCCCGCCCGGTACTCGGTATTTTCCGAGGATTCCTCACTCGGTACTCGGTCGTTTCTGAGTATTCCTTCCCGGTGCTTGGTCATTGTCGAGAATTCGTGCCTGGTACTCGGTCATTACCGAGAATTCCTGCGCGGTGCTCAGTCATTCCAAGAATTCCTGCTTGGTACTTGGGCTATACCAAGGATTCCTACCTAGTGTTCGGTCATTGCCGAGAATTCCTGCATGGTACTCGGTCATTGCCGAGGATTCACCAGCCGGTACTCGATCATTGCTGAAAATTCCTACCTGGTACTCGGTCATTGCCGTGAATTCATGCCCGGTACTCGGTCATAGCTGAGAATTCATGCCAGTACTCGTTCGTTGCCAAGAATTCCTGCCGGAACTTGGTCATTGCCGAGAATTTCTGCAAGTTACTCGGTCATTTCCGAGAACTCCATCCGGTACTCAATTATTACCGAGATTTCCTTCCTTGTACAATGTCATTCTCGAGGATTCTCGCCCAGTACTTAGTCATTGCCAAGGATTCCTCACCCGGTACTCGGTCATTTCTAAGGATTCCTACCCGGTGCTTCGTTATTGTCGAGAATTCATGCCCGGTACTCGGTCATTGTAAAGAATTCCTACCCAGTGCTCGGTCATTGCCGAGGATTCATCACCTAATGCTCGGTCGATTCAGAGAATTCCAACCTGGTACTTAGTCATTGCCGAGAATTCTCTGTCATTGCTGAGAATTCCTGCCAGGCACTCGTTCCTTGCCAAGAATTCCTGCCTGGTACTTGGTCATTGCCGAGAATTTCTGCCCGTTACGCGGTCATTGCCATGGATTCCTACCCGGTGGTCGGTCGTTGCCGAGAATTCATGCCCGGTACTCGGTATTTGCCGAGGATTCCTCACTCGGTACTCGGTCGTTTCTGAGGATTTCTACCCGGTGCTTGGTCATTGTCGAGAATTCGTGTGTGGTACTCGGTCATTGCCAAGAATTCCTACCCGGTACTCTATCATTATAAAGAATTCCTACCATGTACTCGGTCATTGCCGAAGATTCCTCACCTGATGCTTGGTCATTTCTGAGAATTCTAACCCGGTACTCGGTTCATTGCCAAGAATTCCTGCGCGGTGCTCTGTCATTGCTAAGAATTCCTGCCCGGTACTCGGTCAATTCCAAGGATTCCTACCCGGTGTTCGATCGTTGCCGAGAATTCCTGCATTGTACTAGGTCATTGTCGAGGATTTACCAGCCGGTACTCGATCATTGCTGAGAATTCCTGCCAGATACTCGGCAATTGCTATGAATTCCTGCCCGGTACTCGGTCATAGCTGAGAATTCCTGCCCAGTACTCTTTCATTGCCAAGAATTCCTGCCGGGTACTCGTTCATTACCAAGAATTCATGCCCGTTACTCGGTCATTTCTGAGAACTCCAGCTGGTACTCGATATTACCGAGAATTCCTTCCTTGTACTAGGTCATTGCCGAGAATTCTCTCCTGGTACTCAGTCATTGCCAAGGATTCCTCACCCGGTACTCGGTCATTTCTAAGGATTCCTACCCGGTGCTTCATCATTGTCGAGAATTCCTGCCCGATACTCGGTCATTGTAAAGAATTCCTACCCAGTACTTGATCATTGCCGAGGATTCCTCACTTAATGCTCCATCGTTTCTGAGAATTCTAACCTGGTACTCGATCATTGCCGACAATTCCTGCCTGCTACTCGGTCATTGCCAAGAATTCCTATACGGTGGTCAATTATTACCGAGAATTATTTCCTTGTACTAGGTCATTGCCAAGGATTCCTCACCCCGAATTTGGTCGTTTCTAAGGATTCCTACTCGGTGCTTGGTCATTGCCGAGAATTCCTACCCGGTACTCGGGCATTGCCAAGAATTCCTGACTGGTACTCGCTCATTGCCATGGATTCCTACCCAGTGTTCGGCCATTGCTGAGTATTCCTCCCCGGTACTCGGTCATTGCTGAGAATTCCTGCCCGGTACTCGTTCCTTGCCAAGAATTCATGCCTGGTAATTGGTCATTGCAGAGAATTTCTACTCGTTACTCGGTTATTGCCATGGATTCCTACCTGGTGTTCGGTCATTGGCAAGAATTCCTGCATGGTACTCGGTCATTGCCGAGGATTCACCAGCCGGTACTCGATCATTGCTAAGAATTCCTGCCCGGTACTTGGTCATTACTGAGAATTTCTGCACAACACTCGGTCATTTCTGAGATATCCAGCCGGTACTCGATTATTACCAAGAAATATTGCCTGGTACTAGGTCATTGCCGAGAATTCCCGCCTGGTACTCGGTATTTGCCGAGGATTCCACACTCGGTACTCGGTCGTTTCCGAGGATTCCTACCCGGTGCTTGGTCATTGTCGAAAATTCGTGCCTGGTACTCGGTCATTGCCAAGAATTCCTACCCGGTACTCTGTCCTTGTAAAGAATTCCTACCCTATACTCGGTCATTGCCGAAGATTCCTCACCTGATGCTCGGTCGTTTCCAGGAATTCCAACCCGGTACTCGGTTAATTGCAGAGAATTCCTGCATTGTACTCGGTCATTGCCGAGAATTCATGCGCGGTGCTTGGTCATTGCCGAGAATTTCTGCACGGTACTCGGTCATTGCCAAGAATTCCTACCCGGTGTTTGGTCATTGCCAAGAATTCCTGAATGGTACTCGGTCATTGCCAATGATTCACTGGCCGGTACTCGATCATTGCTGGGAATTCCTGCCTCGTACTCGGTCATTGCTGTGAATTCCTGCCCGGTAATCGGTCATAGCTGAGAATTCCTGCCCGGCACTCGTTCATTGCCAAGAATTCCTACCCTTGTACTAGTTCATTGCCGAGAATTCTCGCCCAGTACTCAGTTATTACCAAGGATTCCTAACCAGCTACTCGGCCGTTTCTAAGGATTTCTACCCGGTGCTAGGTCATTGTCGAGAATTCCTGCCCGGTACTCGGTCATTGTAAAGAATTCCTACCTAGTACTCGATCATTGCCGAGGATTCCTCACCTAATGCTCAGTCGTTTCTGAGAATTCCTACATGGTACTCAGTCATTCCCGAGAATTCCTGCCTGGTACTCAGTCATTGCCAAGAATTCTTGTGCGGTGCTCGATTAATACCGAGAATTCTTTCCTTGTACTAGGTCATTGCCGAGAATTCTCGCCCGGTACTCAGTCATTGCCAAAGATTCCTCACCCGGTATTCAGTCGTCTCTAAGGATTCCTACCCGGTACTTTGTCATTGTAAAGAATTCCTATCATGTAGTTGGTCGTTGCCGAGAATTCCTTCCTGGTACTCGGTCATTGCCGAGAATTCTTACTTGGTACTCGGTCATTGCCAAGAATTCCTACCCGGTACTCTGTCATTGGAAAGAATTCCTACCCTGTACTTGGTCATTGCCGAGAATTCCTGCCTGGTACTAGTTCGTTGCCGAGAATTCCCGCCCAGTACTCGGTATTTGCCGAGGATTCCTCACTCGGTACTCGGTTGTTTCTGAGGATTCCTACCCGGTGCTTGGTCATTGTCGAGAATTCGTGCCTGGTACTCGGTCATTGCCAAGAATTCCTACTCGGTACTCTGTCATCATAAATAATTCATACCCTGTACTCGGTCAATGCCAAAGATTCCTCACCTAATGCTCGGTCGTTTTTAAGAATTCCAACCCGACACTCGGTTCATTGCAGAGAATTACTGCCTGGTACTCGGTCATTGCCGAGAATTCCTGCCTGGTACTCGGTTATTGCCGTGAATTCATGCTCGGTACTCAGTCATAGCTGAGAATTCATGCCCAATACTCGTTCATTGCCAAGTATTCCTGCCCGGTACTTGGTATTGCCAAGAATTTCTGCAAGTTACTCGGTCATTTACGAGAACTCCATTCGGTACTCGATTATTACCGAGAATTCCTTCCCTGTACTAGGTCATTGCCGAGAATTCATGCCTGGTACACGGTCATTGTAAAGAATTCCTACCCAGTACTCGGTCATTGCCAAGGATTCCTCACCTAATGCTCAGTCGTTTCAGAGAAATCGAACCTGGTACTCAGTCATTGCCAAGAATTCCTGTGCGGTGGTCGATTATTACCGAGAATTCTTTCCGTGTACGAGGTCATTGCCGAGAATTCTCACCCGGTACCCAGTCATTGCCAAGGATTCCTCACCCGGTATTTGGTCATTTCTAAGGATTCCTACCCGGTGCTTGGTCATTGACGAAAATTCCTACCTGGTACTCGGTCATTACCGAGAATTCTTACCTGGTACTCGGTCATTGCCAAGAATTCCTGACCGGTACTCGGTCATTACCATGGATTCCTACCAGGTGTTCGGCCATTGCTGAGTATTCCGGCCCGATACTCGGTTATTGCTGAGAATTCCTGCCCGGTACTCGTTCCTTGCCAAGAATTCGTGCCTGGTACTTGATCATTGCCGAGAATTTCTGCCCGTTACTCGATCATTGCCATGGATTCCTACCCGTTGTTCGGTCCATGCCATTAATTCTCAGCCGGTACTCGATCTTTGCTGAGAATTCGTCCCCGGTACTCGGTCATTGCCGAGAATTTCTGCCTGTTACTCGGTCGTTTCTGAGGATTCCTACCCGGTGATTGGTCATTGTCGAGAATTCGTGCCTGGTACTCGGTTATTGACAAGAATTCCTACCTGGTACTCGGTCATTACTGAGAAATCCTACCTGGTACTCGGTCATTGCCGAGAATTCCTACCTAGTACTCGGTCATTACCGAGAAATCCTACTGGGTACTCGGTCATTGCCAAGAATCCCTGCCTGGTACTCGGTCAATGCCTTGGATTCCTACCCGGTGTTCGGCCATTGCTGAGTATTCCTGCCCGGTACTCGGTCATTGCTGAGAATTCCTGCCCGGTACTCGTTTCTTGCCAAGAATTCCTGCCTCGTACTTGGTCATTGCCTAGAATTTCTGCCCGTTACTCGTTCATTGCCATGGATTCCTACCCGGTGTTCGGTCATTGCCGAGAATTCCTACCCGGTACTCGGTCATTACCGAGGATTCACCTGCTGGTACTCGATCATTGCTGAGAATTCCTGCCCGGTACCCGGTCATTGCTGAGAATTTCTACCCGTTACTCGGTCATTTCCGAGATATCCAGCCGGTACTCGATTATTACCGAGAAATATTTCCTGGTATCAGGTCATTGCCGAGAATTCCTGCCCGGTACTCGGTATTTGCTGAGGATTCCTCACTCGGTACTCGGTCGTTTCTGAGTATTCCTTCCCGGTGCTTTGTCATTGTCGAGAATTCGTGCCTGGTACTCGGTCATTACCGAGAATGACTGCGCGGTGCTCAGTCATTCCAAGAATTCCTGCCTGGTACTCGGTCAATACCAAGGATTCCTACCCAGTGTTCGGTCATTGCCGAGAATTCCTGCATGGTACTCGGTCGTTGCTGAGGATTCACCAGCCGGTACTCGATCATTGCTGAAAATTCCTACCTGGTACTCGGTCATTGCCGTGAATTCATGCCCGGTACTCGGTCATAGCTGAGAATTCATGCCCAGTACTCGTTCGTTGCCAAGAATTCCTGCCCGGTACTTGGTCATTGCCGAGAATTTCTGCAAGTTACTCGGTCATTTCCGAGAACTCCATCCGGTACTCAATTATTACCGAGATTTCCTTCCTTGTACAATGTCATTGTCGAGGATTCTCGCCCAGCACTTTGTCATTGCCAAGGATTCCTCACCCGGTACTCGGTCATTTCTAAGGATTCCTACCCGGTGCTTCGTTATTGTTGGGAATTCATGCCCGGTACTCGGTCATTGTAAAGAATTTCTACCCAGTGCTCGGTCATTGCCGAGAATTCATCACCTAATGCTCGGTCGTTTCAGAGAATTCCAACCTGGTACTCAGTCATTGCCGAGAATTCCTGCCTGGTACTCGGTTATTGCCGAGGATTCACCAGCCGGTACTCGATCATTGCTGAGAATTCCTGCCTGGTACCCGGTCATTAACATGAATTCATGCCCGGTACTCGGTCATAGCTAAGAATTCCTGCCCAGTGCTCGTTCATTGCCAAGAATTCCTACCCGGTACTTGGTCATTGCCGAGAATTTCTTTAAGTTACTCAGTCATTTCCTGAGAACTCCATCTGGTACTCGATTATTACCGAGAATTCCTTCCTTGTACTAGGTCATTGCCAAGAATTCTCGCCCAGTATTCAGTCATTGCCAAGTATTCCTCTCCCGGTACTTGGTCGTTTCTAAGGATTCCTACCCGGTGTTTGGTCATTGTCGAGAATTCATGCCCGGTACTCGGTCATTGTAAAGAATTCCCACACAGTACTCGGTCATTGTCGAGGATTCCTCACCTAATGCTCTGATCTGCTCTTGTTGAAGTCCTTGATGAAGTCCTTGACGAAGTGCAGCCATGTTGTTATCCATTACTTGCTCCATGTTTGCTGTAATCGCTTCAACGAGTTGCTTGTTGCGGTTTCTGAGTGTCTCCTCATCATGATCGGCCATCTCTGCCTGAAACAACACAACAAAATACACCAGTAAAGAGTCCTTTTGATAATCAAATCGGTCCTAATACTTAAAAACACGAAAATGACTCTTGGTATTCAATTTCATCTGATGAACACTGAACGCGACTGTTTTTAGAAAATGATCTCTAACAATTATCAAAACATATCCAAAAATTCTCAAATCAATTTTAACAAATACTAGACTCAAAATCGGTTCCGATCCAATTGGTTTCACGATCCAATATTTAGTTAAAATTCACGCAAGTTGGTACGAAAATCACTTAACTTCTCAATGTTGCTCTGATACCACTTGATACGATTCTGGATGGAGAATCGTGTCCCAATCACTCATTGGGAAGTTAAGGTGACAAGTTTAGACTCCAGGCTTGAGCAGCAAGCTGATCTAGAGTTGGGTGGAAGGATAGACGCCACGAGAGGATGCGGAAGGCCTCTTGATAAGTCTGTTCGAACAATCTAATCACTAGAATTGTTCTTGGGTTCTAATTCAAATCACTCGAAAAAGAGATAGAAAAAGATAATTTTTATTCAAAAGAGGTTAAGAAAAGACATAAGAGTTCTCAGAGAATATAAAGAAGAGAGGAGACGAAGAGGAGAAGAGAGGAGGAGCGCATGGAGTTAATGCTCGGTGAGTTTCGAGACATGCCTCGGAAAGTCACCAAAGACCAACTCAAAATAAACACACAACAAAAATAAAAACTCTCAGACATAGTTTAAAATTCAAATAACTAAAATAGAAAAAGATAGAAAGAAAAGAGGATAACGGTCCGCGCCAAACAATCTCGAGACGGCCGGACTAGGTCGGATCAATGCCAAGCAAAGATGAACCTATGGACCACGAACCTCATTAAAAACCTTCCTTTGGAAAACCACTTGGGAAAAACCAAAGGCAAGGGAAAAAGAGTGTAAGTGAGCCATAGGGCTTGACACTAATCATCCCGGACATGAACCATGACCAGCGTGGCCGCGGTATCATTAGCGTCTGAGTGACCCCTTTGAACCAAAGCTTGACGTAGCAATGTTCCAAATGTATGATTGAGTTCCTTAGTCTTAGAACGGGTCTTAGAACCAGCTAGCACTTTCTTGGCCGAACAAGAACGCTTCCTAACACCAATTGACCAGTCCGTAGTTTCCTTCTCGACCGGGTCCAACATTTCCTTGACCACCAGCATTCCATCCTGGACGCTATCCATTCTCGCATCAGGCTCCCCCAGTTGAAAAGGATTTGTCCTCAAATCCGGAGTACCTTCCAAAAACAACATTAAGTTAGAAGCATCAAAAGGATAAAACAAAAGGGACTTAGCTCGAAAGCGAAAAGAATAGAAATGAGTATTGTCGAGAATCCTCAAGAGAGGTTCAGCTTCATGGTGGCAGCCTTGGTCAGATTTGATCAGAATATTCATCTTCACACGAGCAGATACTTGGTAAATGTTCAGCTCCTTTGTCAAAACAACTCCAATTCCAGTCCTTGCAAAGAAATTGGACGAGCGAGCTTCTAGATCTGGTGGCTCCTCCTTTGTACCTGCAATGTTTTTAACTGCTTTGGCAAAGAGCAAGTGTGTTATCACAGTCATGGAAGCAAAATAAACAAATAAACACTTCTTATCTTGATTCAAAACATTATCCTTGTCAAGTTCTTCTTTTTCATGCATCTTAATACAAGAATTCTGTTCGAAATATTCTTTGAATAATTCTAACTTTTTCTCAATGATTTCTGGATAAAATAAACTCATATTCACAGCCCTTAAATCATGAGAAACAAGTCGAGATGAAGAGATACTTACCTGAACAAGGTCCTTGGTGTATTTGGTGCTTGTAAGTATCACAACAAATGAAAATAGTGTTGGATCCGGGGGTTCTTCTTGGATCAGGGCATTGTTGGCAACCATCTCATACTCTCTAGAGGTGTCTAAAAACTCTCCTGGTCACCAATGATAGGTTAAGAATGATCCAGATGATGAAAGATCCATTTTAGGCTCCACGGGAAACTTTTAAAGTGATGTGATCCAAAACTCTAAAGGTACAGGTCTTGAACGTTCTAGATAGTCTCCAAGTCTCCAAATGTGGCTTTGAGAGGCATCTTGATGAAGACAACGGATGGTTTTTCCAGTGGGAAGCATTGCTTGCAATTCAATGTCTTCGAAAACTTGTTCACGATGATCTTTTGTTTTATTCATTCTAAAGCCCATGAAGAATTCTTGTTGAGCCGAAATACTCCTGGCTTGAACTGGTTGCATCTCCTTAAGAAAGCTGTCATCACTTTGCTCATCTTTTTCTTTAGCTTTATCTTGAATTCCATCACCATAGATCATCGCCACATTGTAGTTGTAGGAGTGATTAGGCTGTAGCTTCTTTGGTTCAGTACCTATAGACACATCCTGCAAAAATTTAAGTTCACTCGGTGGCACCGGTGGAGGGTTAGAAGCACAAGTAATTTTATTCAAAGAAGTAAATAAATTTGAACCAAAAAGTTCACCCTCTTTCTCTTTACCAGACATGGCCCAGTAATTAGCTTGCTTACCTTGTTCTTGCTTACCTTTGAGGTTGGTTTTGTCAATATATACTTCATGTGGTGGCAATGGTACAAGACTAATCTTCTTTTCTTGAAAAGGTTTTGACACCGAAATGGTACAATCTGCACCAAGAGAAAGCAAGTTAGCTCTCATTCGTTTTTGAGAGTCTAGATAATTACCTTGGGTATTCACTGGTGGCAAAACGTCTGGTGGTTTCTCATTAGTCTCAAGACTGTGACAAGCTGTAGGTAAGTCATTGTGGGCCAGAACTGCTTCAGTTTGAGTAAACCCTCCTAATGCTCGTGTTGTTGTTTCTTTAGGCGATTCTTGGCTTAGAGCTTGTTGTAGTAGTTCTGGTGGTGCTTGTGGAGCATACTTATTCCTTAGTAGTGCCTTAAGATCTCTCCAAGTCGTGATAGTCGGCTTGTTGTAATACCAGCGTTCATAAACTTCATCCAACAACCATTTGTAAGCATCTCCATTGAGTCGTCCAATGGCATAAGCGAACCTCTTCTCTTTCAGAATTTGATTGTAGTAGAACCAATCCTCCATGTTTTGTTCCCACTCTAAGTAGTTTTCTTTTCCTGAAAATTTCCAAAGTCGAAACTCATTAGTTGGTTGAAAATTAAAACAAAACACAGATTTGGGAGCGTGAGAGGTTTTATGCGGGCTGCGCCATGTTGATCTCGTTGTATTGTCTGGCGGCTTGGGATTAAGATCAGGTTCCCTCATTTTTCTTGCTCTGCTCTGCTCTTGTTGAAGTCCTTGATGAAGTCCTTGACGAAGTGCAGCCATGTTGTTATCCATTACGTGCTCCATGTTTGCTGTAATCGCTTCAACGAGTTGCTTGTTGCGGTTTCTGAGTGTCTCCTCATCATGATCGGCCATCTCTGCCTGAAACAACACAACAAAATACACCAGTAAAGAGTCCTTTTGATAATCAAATCGGTCCTAATACTTAAAAACACGAAAATGACTCTTGGTATTCAGTTTCATCTGATGAACACTGAACGCGACTGTTTTCAGAAAATGATCTCTAACAATTATCAAAACATATCCAAAAATTCTCAAATCAATTTTAACAAATACTAGACTCAAAATCGGTTCCGATCCAATTGGTTTCACGATCCAATATTTAGTTAAAATTCACGCAAGTTGGTACGAAAATCACTTAACTTCTCAATGTTGCTCTGATACCACTTGATACGATTCTGGATGGAGAATCGTGTCCCAATCACTCACTGGGAAGTTAAGGTGACAAGTTTAGACTCCAGGCTTGAGCAGCAAGCTGATCTAGAGTTGGGTGGAAGGATAGACGCCACGAGAGGATGCGGAAGGCCTCTTGATAAGTCTGTTCGAACAATCTAATCACTAGAATTGTTCTTGGGTTCTAATTCGAATCACTCGAAAAAGAGATAGAAAAAGATAATTTTTATTCAAAAGAGGTTAAGAAAAGACATAAGAGTTCTCAAAGAATATAAATAAGAGAGGAGACGAAGAGGAGAAGAGAGGAGGAGCGCATGGAGTTAATGCTCGGTGAGTTTCGAGACATGCCTCGGAAATTCACCAAAGACCAACTCAAAATAAACACACAACGAAAATAAAAACTCTCAGACATAGTTTAAAATTCAAATAACGAAAATAGAAAAAGATAGAAAGAAAAGAGGATAACGGTCCGCGCCAAACAATCTCGAGACGGCCGGACTAGGTCGGATCAATGCCAAGCAAAGATGAACCTATGGACCACGAACCTCATTAAAAACCTTCCTTTGGAAAACCACTTGGGAAAAACCAAAGGCAAGGGAAAAAGAGTGTAAGTGAGCCATAGGGCTTGACACTAATCATCCCGGACATGAACCATGACCAGCGTGGCCGTGGTATCATTAGCGTCCGAGTGACCCCTTTGAACCAAAGCTTGACGTAGCAATGTTCCAAATATATGATTGAGTTCCTTAGTCTTAGAACGGGTCTTAGAACCAGCTAGCACTTTCTTGGCCGAACAAGAACGCTTCCTAACACCAATTGACCAGTCCGTAGTTTCCTTCTCGACCGGGTCCAACATTTCCTCGACCACCAACATTCCATCCTGGACGCTATCCATTCTCGCATCATACTCGGTTATTGACAAGAATTCCTTCTGGGTACTCTGTCATTGTAAAGAATTCCTACCCTATACTCGGTCATTGCCGAGAATTCCTACCTGGTACTCGGTCATTACCGAGAAATCCTACTGGGTACTCGGTCATTGCCAAGAATCCCTGCCCGATATTCGGTCATTGCCTTGGATTCCTACCCGGTGTTCGGCCATTGCTGAGTATTCCTGCCCGGTACTCGGTCATTGCTGAGAATTCCTGCCCGGTACTCGTTTCTTGCCAAGAATTCCTGCCTCGTACTTGGTCATTGCCTAGAATTTCTGCCCGTTACTCGTTCATTGCCATGGATTCCTACCCGGTGTTCGGTCATTGCCGAGAATTCCTGCCCGGTACTCGGTCATTGCCGAGGATTCACCAGCCGGTACTCGATCATTGCTGAGAATTCCTGCCCGGTACCCGGTCATTGCCGAAAATTTCTACCCGTTACTCGGTCATTTCCGAGATATCCAGCCGGTACTCGATTATTACCGAGAAATATTGCCTGGTATTAGGTCATTGCCGAGAATTCCTGCCCGGTACTCGGTATTTGCCGAGGATTCCTCACTCGGTACTCGGTCGTTTCTGAGTATTCCTTCCCGGTGCTTGGTCATTGTCGAGAATTCGTGCCTGGTACTCGGTCATTACCGAGAATTCCTGCGCGGTGCTCAGTCATTCCAAGAATTCCTGCCTGGTACTCGGTCAATACCAAGGATTCCTACCCAGTGTTCGGTCATTGCCGAGAATTCCTGCATGGTACTCGGTCATTGCCAAGGATTCACCAGCCGGTACTCGATCATTGCTAAAAATTCCTACCTGGTACTCAGTCATTGCCGTGAATTCATGCCCGGTACTCGGTCATAGCTGAGAATTCATGCCCAGTATTCGTTCGCTGCCAACAATTCCTGCCCGGTACTTGGTCATTGCCGAAAATTTATGCAAGTTACTCGGTCATTTCCGAGAACTCCATCCGGTACTCGATTTCCTTCCTTGTACAATGTCATTGTCGAGGATTCTCGCCCAGTACTTAGTCATTGCCAAGGATTCCTCACCCGGTACTCTGTCATTTCTAAGGATTCCTACCCGGTGCTTTGTTATTGTCGGGAATTCATGCCCGGTACTCGGTCATTGTAAAGAATTCCTACCCAGTGCTCGGTCATTGCCGAGGATTCATCACCTAATGCTCGGTTGTTTCAGAGAATTCCAACCTGGTACTCAGTCATTGCCGAGAATTCGTGCCTGGTACTCGGTTATTGCCGAGGATTCACCAGCCGGTACTCGATCATTGCTGAGAATTCCTGCCTGGTACCCGGTCATTAACATGAATTCATGCCCGGTACTCGGTCATAGCTAAGAATTCCTGCCCAGTACTCGTTCATTGCCAAGAATTCCTGCCCGGTACTTGGTCATTGCCGAGAATTTCTGCAAGTTACTCAGTCATTTCTGAGAACTCCATATGGTACTCGATTATTACCAAAAATTCCTTCCTTGTACTAGGTAATTGCCAAGAATTCTCGCCCAGTATTCAGTCATTGCCAAGGATTCCTCTCCCGGTGCTCGGTCGTTTCTAAGGATTCCTACCAGGTGTTTGGTCATTGTCGAGAATTCATGCCCGGTACTCGGTCATTGTAAAGAATTCCCACACAGTACTCGGTCATTGTCGAGGATTCCTCACCTAATGCTCGCTCATTTTAGAGAATTCTTAGCTGGTACTCAGTCATTGCCGAGAATTCCTGCCTGGTACTCGGTCATTGGCGAGGATTCACCAGCCGGTACTCGGTCATTGCTGAGAATTCCTGCCTGGTACTCGGTCATTGCCGTGAATTCATGCCTGTTACTCGGTCAGAGCTAAGAATTCCTGCCCAGTTCATTGCCAAGAATTCCTGTCCGGTACTTGGTCATTGCCGAGAATTTCTGCAAGTTACTCGGTCATTTCCGAGAACTCCATCCGGTACTCGATTATTACTGAGAACTTCTTCCTTGTACTAGGTCATTGCTGAGAATTCTCACCCAGTACTCAGTCATTGCCAAGGATTGCTCACCCGGTAATCGGTCGTTTCTAAGGATTCCTACCCGGTGCTTGGTCATTGTCGAGAATTCATACATGGTACTTGGTCGTTGTAAAGAATTCCTACCCAGTACTCGGTCATTGCCGAGGATTCCTCACCTAATGCTCATTCGTTTCTGAGAATTCCAACCTGGTACCCAGTCATTGCCGAGAATTCCTGCCTAGTACTCGGTCGTTGCCAAGAATTCATGTGCGGTGCTCGATTACTACCGAGAATTCTTTCCTTGAACTAGGTCATTACCGAGAATTCTCGCCTGGTACTCAGTCATTGCCAAGGATTCCTCACCCGGTATTCAGTCGTTTCCAAGGATTCCTACCCGGTACTTTGTCATTGTAAAGAATTCATATACTGTACTTGGTCATTGCCGCGAATTCCTGCCTGGTACTCGGTCATTGCTGAGAATTCCTACCCGGTACTCGGTCATTACCAAGAATTCCTACCCAGTACTCTGTCATTGTAAAGAATTCCTACCCTGTACTTGGTCATTGCCGAGAATTCCTACCTGGTTCTCGGTCATTGCCGAGATATCCAGCCGGTACTCGATTATTAGTGAGAAATATTGCCTGGTACTAGGTCGTTGCCGAGAATTCCCGCCCGGTACTCGGTATTTTCCGAGGATTCCTCACTCCGTACTCGGTTGTTTCTGAGGATTCCTACCCGGTGCTTGGTCATTGTCGAGAATTCGTGCTTGGTACTCGGTCATTGCCAAGAATTCCTACTCGGTACTCTGTCATCGTAAAGAATTCATACCCTGTACTCGGTCAATGCCAAAGATTCCTCACCTGATGCTCGGTCGTTTTTGAGAATTCCAACCCGGCACTCGGTTCATTGCAGAGAATTACTACCTGGTACTCGGTCATTGCCGAGAAATCCTGCCTGGTACTCGGTCATTGCCATGAATTCATGCTCGGTACTCGGTCATAGCTGAGAATTCATGCCCAATACTCGTTCATTGCCAAGAATTCATGCCCGGTACTTGGTCATTGCCATGAATTTCTGCAAGTTACTCAGTCCTTTACGAGAACTCCATTCGGTACTCGATTATTACCGAGAATTCCTTTCTTGTACTAGGTCATTGCCGAGAATTCATGCCCGGTACTCGGTCATTGTAAAGAATTCCTACCCAGTACTCGGTCATTGCCAAGGATTCCTCACCTAATACTCAGTCGTTTCAGAGAAATCCAACCTGGTACTCGGTCATTGCTAAGAATTCCTGTGCGGTGGTCGATTATTACCGAGAATTCTTTCCGTGTACGAGGTCATTGCCGAGAATTCTCACCTGGTACTCAGTCATTGCCAAGGATTCCTCACCCGGTATTTGGTTATTTTTAAGGATTCCTACCCGGTGTTTGGTCATTGACGAGAATTCCTACCTGGTACTCGGTCATTACCGAGAATTCTTACCTGGTACTCGGTCATTGCCAAGAATTCATGCCCGGTACTCGGTCATTACCATGGATTCCTACCCAATGTTCGGCCATTACTTAGTATTCCGGCCCGGTACTCGGTTATTGCTTAGAATTCCTGCCCGGTACTCGTTCCTTGCCAAGAATTCGTGCCTGATACTTGGTCATTGCCGAGAATTTATGCCCGTTACTCGATCATTGCCATGGATTCCTACCCGGTGTTTGGTCCATGCCAAGAATTCTCAGCCGGTACTCGATCTTTGCTGAGAATTCGTGCCCGGTACTCGGTCATTGCCAAGAATTTCTGCCCGTTACTCGGTCGTTTCTGAGGATTCCTACCCAGTGATTGGTCATTGTCGAGAATTCGTGCCTGGTACTCGGTTATTGCCAAGAATTCCTTCCCGGTACTCTGTTATTGTAAAGAATTCCTACCCTGTACTCGGTCATTGCCAAGAATTCCTGCCTGGTACTCGGTCATTACCAAGTATTCCTACCCGGTACTCGGTCATTGCCAAGAATCCCTGCCTGGTACTCGGTCATTGCCTTGGATTCCTACCCGGTGTTCGGCCATTGCTTAGTATTCCTGCCCGGTACTCGGTCATTGCTGAGAATTCCTGCCCGGTACTCGTTTCTTGCCAAGAATTCCTGCCTGGTACTTGGTCATTACCTAGAATTTCTGGCCATTACTCGGTCATTGCCATGGATTCCTACCTGGTGTTCGGTCATTGCCGAGAATTCCTGCCCGGTACTCGGTCATTGCTGAGGATTCACCAGCCCGTACTCGATCATTGCTGAGAATTCCTGCCCGGTACTTAGTCATTGCCGAGACTTCATGCCCGGTACTCGATATTTGTCGAGGATTCCTTACTCGATACTCGGTCGTTTTTGAGGATTCCTACCCGGTGCTTGGTCATTGTTGAGAATTCATGCCTAGTACTCGATCATTGCTACGAATTCCTACCCGGCAGAACCCAGAGAGACAAATCTCATCTAAGGGAAAATCTCACCGGGAAAAAGGGAGATCATGAATAACGGCTGGAGATAAGGCCGTAAGTTCGTCTAAAAGGGGAAAGAGGGAAATTATCCAGATTATCCAGATGACGGAGATTATCCAGATTATCCAGATGACGGAGATCATCCAGATGACGGAGATCATCCAGATTATCCAGATGATGGAGATTATCATGATCTTCCAGATCACCGAGATTATGCAGAATATCCAGAACATCCAGAACACACACGCCCAAAAGGGATGATCTTGTCCTAAGGTGAAATCTCACAGAGAAAGAAAGAGAGAGACCACCGGAGGAATAAGGCGAGTTCACGGAACACGGTTACAGGCTGAACCGTAGTTCTATAAGGGAAAGGATGGGAAATGGACCAAGGATAGTCCGGGAAACTTAGGAATCTCGAAGAAACGAAGATTATCCTAAGGAGTCCGAACAGGTTAACTACCGGCAGCACGGAGCATGGATAGCGACTCGGAAACGTGACTAACCCGGTAGCAACCAAAGGGGCCGGGTAGATATCGACTCGAAGAAGTGATCTAGGAATGGAGATATTTTCCGCATTGACGTATCCATGGTAAGACGGGATACGGGATTTCGGATGGACCGGTAAGCTATGGGCTTGATCGGCCACCGGGAACTAAAGGGCACGAAAGTCCCCTCATCCTATCGTATACTTAGCCAATGGGGATGGTTGGTTGTATGGCTAAGTAATGAAGTGATGGGGTACTACGTGGTGTCAAATACTGCAGGGTAAGGTGAACGTACTACCAGTTAGCCAGGCAGAACCTACCGGCGTACTCTGGGAACGATTGGACGTTACAAGGAACGGTTTGAGGAAGGCTTACCGTATGTTGGCCAAGGTATGTAAACAAATCTATCTTACTGGTGAAGTTAGATGTCTTGGAATTGACCATTGCATAAAGAGAAAGAAATATGCAATCGTTAGACTTAGAATGGTTAGCGAACAAATTGAATGACTTGACCGAGTTAAGGATCGATCTTAAGCCCACGGGAAAGACGATGAATCCGGTGCTAAGTAATGGTTGGAATTAGACCAAGGAGTGAAGGTTTCCGCTGCGTAAGAAAGGGTAAAGGAATAGCCTAAGACATTTCTAAAAGAATAAGGAAAAATTCAAAGGGGTTCGGCCGTGAGAAGGCACAAACTCGGAATCCTTGTATCCGGATGCCGGAGCGTCCGGGACGGGATGTTACAGGTAGTTTCCAAGAATTCCAACCCAGTACTCGGTTCATTACAGAGAATTCCTGCCTGGTACTCGGTCATTGACGAGAATTCCTGTGCGGTGCTCGGTCATTGCCAAGAATTCCTGCCCGGTACTCGGCCAATGCCAAGGATTCCTAGCCGGTGTTCGGTCATTGCCAAGAATTCATGGATGGTACTCGGTCATTGCCGAGGATTCACCAGCCGGTACTCGATTATTACCGAGAATTCCCTCCTTGTACTAGGTCATTGCCGAGAATTTCTCCCAGTACTCAGTCATTGCCAAGTATTCCTCACCCGGTACTCGGTCGTTTTTAAGGATTACTACCCAGTGCTTCGTCATTGTCGAGAATTCCTGCCCGGTACTTGGTCATTGTAAATAATTCCTACCCAGTACTCGGTCATTGCCGAGGATTCCTCACCTAATGCTCGGTCATTTCTGAGAATTCCAACCTGGTACTCAGTCATTGCCGAGAATTCCTGCCTGGTACTCGGTCATTGCCAAGAATTCCTGTGCGGTGCTCGACTATTACCAAGAATTCTTTCCTTGTACTAGGTCATTGCCAAGAATTCTCGCCTGGTACTCAGTCATTGCCAAGGATTCCTCACCCGATATTCAGTCGTTTCTAAGGATTCATACCCGGTACTTTGTCATTGTAAAGAATTTCTACCCAGTACTCGGTCATTGCCGAGGATTCCTCACCTAATGCTCGGTCGTTTCCGAGAATTCCAACCTGGTACTCAGTCATTACCGAGAATTCCTGCCTGGTACTCGGTCATTACCGAGGATTCACCAGCCGGTACTCGGTCATTGCCAAGAATTCCTGCCCGGTATTCCTAGCCGGTGTTCGGTCATTGCCAAGAATTCCTGTATGGTACTCGGTCATTGCCGAGGATTCAACAGCCGGTACTCGATTATTACCGAGAATTATCTCCTTGTACTAGGTCATTGCCGAGAATTCTCACCCAATACTCAGTCATTGCCAAGGATTCCTCACCCGGTACTCGGTCGTTTCTAAGGATTCCTACCCGGTGCTTCGTCATTGTCAAGAATTCCTGCCCGGTACTTGGTCATTGTAAATAATTCCAACCCAGTACTCGGTCATTGCCGAGGATTCCTCACCTAATGATCGGTCGTTTCTGAGAATTCCAACCTGGTACTCAGTCATTGCTGAGAATTCCTGCCTGGTACTCGGTCATTGCCAAGAATTCCTGTGCGGTGCTAGATTATTACCGAGAACTCTTTCCTTGTACTAGGTCATTGCCTAGAATTTTCACCTGGTACTCAGTCATTGCCAAGGTTTCCTCACCCGGTATTCAGTCCTTTCTAAGGATTCATACCCGATACTTTGTCATTGAAAAGAATTCCTACCCAATACTCGGTCATTGCCGAGGATTCCTCACCTAATGCACGGTCGTTTCCGAGAATTCCAACCTGGTACTCAGTCATTGCCGAGAATTCCTGCCTGGTACTCGGTCATTGCCAAGAATTCCTGTGCGGTGGCCAATTATTACCGAGAATTCTTTCCTTGTACTAGGTCATTGCCGAGAATTCTCGTCCGGTACTCAGTCATTGCCAAGGATTCCTCACCCGGTATTTGGTCGTTTCTAAGGTTTCCTACCCGGTGCTTGGTCATTGCCGAGAATTCATGCCTGGTACTCGGTCATTGCCAAGAATTCCTACCCGGTACTCGGTCATTGGAAAGAATTTCTGCCCGGTACTCGGTCATTGCCATGGATTTCTACCCGGTGTTTGGCCTTTGCTAAATATTCCTGCCCGGTACTCGGTAAATGCTGAGAATTCCTGCCCGGTACTCGTTCCTTGCCAAGAATTCCTGCCTGGTACATGGCCATTGCCAAGAATTTCTGCCCGTTACTCGATCATTGCCACGGATTCCTACCCGGTGTGCAGTCATTTCCAAGAATTCTCTCCCGGTACTCGGTCATTGCCGAGAATTTCTACCCAGTACTCAGTCGTTGCTGAGAATTTCTGCCCGGTACTCGGTCGTTGCCGAGGATTCGCCATCCGATACTCGATCATTGCTGAGAATTCCTGCCCGGTACTTGGTCATTGCCGAGAATTTGTGCCCGTTACTCTGTCATTTCTGAGATATCCAACCGGTACTCGATTATTACGAAGAAATATTGCCTGGTACTAGGTCATTGCCGAGAATTCCCGCCTGGTACAAGGTATTTGCCGAGGATTCCTCACTCGGTAGTCGGTCGTTTCTGAGTATTCCCTCCCGGTGCTTGGTCATTGTCGAGAATTCCTGCTTGGTGCTCGGCCATTGCCAAGAATTCCTACCCGGTATTCTGTCATCGTAAAGAATTCCTACCCTGTATTCGGTCATTGCCGAAGATTACTCACATGATGCTCGGTAGTTTCCGAGAATTCCAACCCGGTACTAGGTTCATTATAGAGAATTCCTGCCTGGTACTCGGTCATTAACGAGAATTCCTGTGCGGTGCTCGGTCATTGCCAAGAATTCCTGCCCGGTACTCGGCCAATGCCAAGGATTCCTAGCCGGTGTTTGGTCATTGCCAAGAATTCATGTATGGTACTCGGTCATTGCCGAGGATTCACCAGCCGGTACTCGATTATTACCGAGAATTCCCTCCTTGTACTAGGTCATTGCCGAGAATTCTCACCCAGTACTCAGTCATTGCCAAGGATTCCTCACCCGGTACTCGGTCGTTTCTAAGGATTCCTACCCGGTGCTTCGTCATTGTCAAGAATTCCTGCCTGGTACTTGGTCATTGTAAATAATTCCTACCCAGTACTCGGTCATTGCCGAGGATTCCTCACCTAATGCTCGGTCGTTTCTGAGAATTCCAACCTGGTAGTCAGTCATTGCCGAGAACTCCTACCTGGTACTCGGTCATTGCCAAGAATTCCTGTGCGGTGCTTGATATGCTCAAATTTACCCTGAGCTACTCTCTCAAATTAAGAGATCACTGTAGTACTTAGGGATCGAATCCACAAGGACTATGAAATACCCAATAAATCCCAAAAAAAGTATTATGCTAAATAAAGTATAATGTAATGAAATTGCAATGCGAGTAATTAAACAAAGTGTAAATCAATGGAGAAAAGCGCTAGGCATAGGGAAATCTCAGGAATCTTCAGAACTGTGAATCGATTGAATTATCAGGATTATAATTAAGAACCGTTCTAGAACTCAAACACAATTGTAAAACCTACCAGCCTCCGCTGCGTAAACTATCTATCCCTGAATCTAGAATTTCAAATTCCTTTGCTAAATTCTAAGATCCAGACAAGCAGTAATGATCAGGTTCAATTTGTTCACAAAATCCCTAAATCAAATTCCTTTGGAGATGGGTATTTTGCTCACCTAAGATAGATCTAGCAATCAATCACACATTCATGTCAATTGATAACCCTAAATCAGATTCTAGGTCGCGAATCTAGAATAAGCAATAAGTTCAATCCTAGATGAAGAACTCTATCAATTAACCCTAGTAATCTAATGATTCAACAATTCCTCTGAAACCCTTGAAATCCCATAACCTAACAGGGGAACTACTCAGACATGGTGAAAACAACAATCATCCTGATATGAATAGAAATCATTCAATATATTAGAAAATAAAAGTAGAGAACAAAGAGTATCAGGGATTAGAGAAAGATGATCCAAGCTTGAGATAGAGAGAGAGTCTGCTACTTCATAATCCCTAAAAACCCTGATCTAAAACACAATATATAGCTAAAAACTCGTACAGGGACTAATGCTGAAATATTAGAAACTTCTGGGCAAAATTGTAAATCTTCCAAAATCTCCGAAGTTGTCCGCCTGTGGTGTCGATCGACACTCATGGCTGGTGTCGATTGACACCAAGTCACACATCGCCTCAAAACATGATTCTTCGATGCAACTTCTTGGTCTTTGCTCCAAAATCTCCCATATTCTTCACATTAGTCCTAAATGCATACCTGAAGATAAAAGACTCTAATAGACTCTAAAACACCAAAAAGACTTAATTAAAGACTCTTATATCATGGTTAAAACCCATAAAAACCATGATATATCAACTCCCCCAGACTTAGCTTTTGCTTGCCCTCAAGCAAAACAGAAACTCAGCCTGTGAAAGAAGTTTGAAAACACAAGAAACTCATTTTGTCATAAGAGCACCAGACTCACATTCACCATAGTAAAGCCACTGGAAATTCTTACCTGACAAGGTCCAGACCACCATGTACTGCCCCCAGACTTAGCAACTGTCCCAAACAACTCCACAATTCAAATAAACAATCCAAATTCACCATACTGACTTCTATAAACTAAGGTGAAGACTCATCCAGGGAGTATCAATCAAAGGACACATGGACACTTTCTCAATCAGTTTCCCTGATCACACAGACTGTCTTTACTTCTGGTTCATTTCCTCTCCCTTTTCTCACTTCTGCAGTTAATTATATCAAAGGTGTAGGCGAATAATGGTATCATGGGAAATTTTCCTAACCTCGCTTCCAACCTTTGTGTGATCATTCCTTTCAAAGTAGAATAATGAGGTCACTGGAAATTTTCCTACCTCTCTACTCAAAAGAAAATCATTTCATCTTTTACTGCTTAGTATATATATATATATATATATATATATTTTTCTTCTTTTTTTTTTCTTTTTTTTTTAATTTATGAAGGGAAGAGAGAGGGGAACCATACTCACACAGACAAGTCTTTCAGGACTGAAGGGAGAATCCGATCCAATGTATATCAAGCCCCTGGACAAGCAAAATAAAGTCAGGTTAATGGGCGAAGTCAGTGATGGATCCTCTGAAAGCTCAGGTGAACATGGGTAACATTGGTAGGTTGATCAGCCTTGGGGTTTTTCATTAGTTTCAGACACATGTCAAGCTTGAATCAATGGTCACTCAAGTTCCTGCAAATGTGGTGATTTCCTCGAAAAATCATAGTTTCCAAACTAAATTTTGACTCAATAAAACAAAAAATTGGACTGACTCTAAGAAAATAAAAAGAATGATGTTAGTAACTACCTCCCCCACACTTAAACAACACTGTCCCCAGTGTTATCAAGCAAGGAGTTGGTAAAAAGGAAATAAAACTGATGAACCATAGTGAAAAAGTCAAAATATTAGAACACAAAACATGAATCCGTAGCATGGGTGTCGATCGACACCGACGAGTGGTGTCGATCGACACCAGGTCTGTAATCCGAAACTATGATGTTTCAAAATTGAGTGCAAGTTTGTGAAACCAATAATCCGATTTCAACCACTGTTAGATCATCAAAAGAAAAACTTAAATAATTAAAAATCAAATAAATAAAATATATTCACAACTTACCAGTGGGTTGCCTCCCACCAAGCGCTTGTTTAAAGTCATTAGCTTGACTTTGTGACGGTTTAGGCAGAGGGTGCATCATCCAGACGCAATATGTGTCCGTCCGGGATCTTGGCATGTGCCCAATAATGTTTGACCCTCTGGCCGTTGACTGTAAATTCATTGCCCTCAGGACTGAGCAAGACAACAGCACCATATGGTCGAACTTGACCTTCAACAACAGCTACTGAGTGGTTATCTGCCAAATCGGAGCTGTCTGGAACATGGTGTCGATCGACACGGGATGTGTGGTGTCGATCGACACTCGGACCTGTTGTCCGAGAATACTGCAGATCACCGCAAGAAAAATCACACCATCCTGTTTCCAATAAGTGCACATTCTCTTATGGCAGAGAATCATCAATAGGGATGTCGTCCTCAATCCTTATCCGCGAAAGATGATCAGCAACTCCATTTTCAGTACCTTTCTTATCCTTGACTTCGATGTCGAACTCCTGGAGTAATAGAATCCATCGTAACAGTCTAGGCTTAGAATCCTTCTTCTGCATCATGTACTTGAGTGCAGAATGATCAGTGTGCACCACTACCTTAGAGCCAACAAGATACTGCCTGAACTTCTCAAAAGCAAACATAACAGCAAGCAGTTCTTTCTCTGTGGTAGTGTAGTTCTTCTGTGCATCATCCAATGTACGGCTGGCATAGTATATGGCATGAAGCTTCTTGTCTTTCCTTTGTCCCAGCACAGCCCCAACTGCAAAGTCGTTGGCGTCACACATTACCTCAAAAGGCAAATCCCAATCCGGCGGCTGAATAATTGGAGCACTCACTAATGCACGCTTGAGCTGTTGAAAGGCATCAAAACAATCAGCATCAAACTCAAATGTGACATCCTTACAGAGCAAAGCGGTGAGTGGACGTGCTATCTTGCTGAAATCCTTGATGAAACGTCTATAGAATCCAGCGTGTCCAAGAAAGCTTCTCAATGTCTTGATATTAGAAGGAGGCTGCAGATTAGTCATCACCTCAATCTTTGCTCTATCAACCTCAATACCAGCCTCTGATACCCTATGTCCAAGAACAATGCCATCTCTGACCATAAAGTGGCATTTCTCCCAATTCAGAACCAAGTGCGTCTCTTCACATCTAGCTAGCACTCTGCATAGGTTATCCAAACAATCCTTGAATGAGGACCCATAAACTGATAAATCATCCATAAATACCTCCATACTGTCCTCAATCATGTCTGTGAAGATAGACATCATACACCTCTGAAATGTAGCAGGAGCGTTGCATAGTCCAAAGGGCATTCTGCGGTATGCGAAAGTGCCATAGGGACATGTAAATGTGGTCTTCTCCTGGTCATCCGGGTGAATAGGAATCTGAAAGAACCCTGAATAACCGTCAAGGAAACAGTAATAAGGGTGATTAGCTAAACGCTCAAGCATCTGATCAATGAAGGGCAAAGGAAAATGATCCTTTCCTATAATCAATGCACATTCTGTGCCCTGTCACAGTCCTAGTCGGTATCAGCTCATTCTTCTCATTCTGTACCACCGTGACTCCTCCTTTCTTAGGCACAACATGCACTGGACTGACCCAATCACTGTCGGAAATCGGATAGATGATCCCTGCATCCAACAGCTTCATGATCTCTTTCTTAACCACATCCTTCAGATTTGGATTCAGCCGTCTCTGATGTTCAACTGATGACTTAGTCTCATCCTCAAGATGTATCCTATGCATGCATAGATCTGGAGAGATACCTGAAATATCATCAAGAGAATAGCCAAGAGCCTTGCGAAACTTGTGCAGCTTACTTAGCAATAGGGTGAGCTCTGCGTTGTTCAAGGACGCATTAACAATTACAGGATATGAATTATGTTCACCAAGGAATGCGTACCTGAGCCCCGCAGGGAGTTGCTTAAGTTCTATCTTTGAAGCTTGCTCAAAGCTCCAATCAGCTGCTTTCCTATATGTCCGGACACCGGTGTCGATCGACACCAGTGATGGGTGTCGATCGACACCCGCTACGTGCATCACTTCCTTGGTTGCATCCATTAGCTTGACATACCCAGCAGCAATATCATCTAAATGCTCAACCTCATCCACTGAAACAATCAAAGCACGTTCCAGAGGCTCCTCACAATGCAACTCTTTGAAACTCTCCTCAACAAGATCCGTGAGAGTCTCGACGCAGAAGGTCTGGCCATCGATCGTAGGCCGCTTTACAAGCTTATCCATCTCAAAGTTCATAACTAAATCTCCTACATTCAGACCAATGCGTCCCCTTCTGACATCAATCATGGCACCAGCTGTAGCCAAGAATGGTCGTCCCAATATCAACGGATCCTTAGGCTCTTCCTCATATGTCAACACAACGAAGTCCGTAGGAATCAAGCAACCTCCTATCTTGATAGGAACATCCTCAAGGATCCCATCTGGAAGACGAACAGAACGATCAGCAAGGATGAGAGTGATCCTTGTCGGCTGGAAGTCTGTCATACCAAGATTCACAGCAACTGATCTGGGCATCAAATTCACACTAGAACCAAGATCACATAAAGACCGTTCGAACTTCTCTGCAAAGATGGTGCAGTAAAGAACGAAACTACCTGGGTCTGGAAGCTTCTCTGGAATCTTGTTCTGAATCACGGCACTAACCTGGGCGGAAATCATCATCGCACCCTGTTCAACATTCATATCCTTAGTTACCATGCGTTTCACGTACCGTCGGATTATGGGGGATGTCCTGATGGCATCAATCAACGGTAACTCAACAATGAGCTTGTCCATCATAGCCTTACACCTGGCATCGTCTATCTCTTGCTTAGACTTCCTGGGGTTTCAAGGATAAGGGATCCTTGGTTTGTATGATGATTCGGTGGTCGGCTTCGCAGATGATGAAGAAGCCTTGTCTGTCTGTGAAGGGTGTCGATTCCTACCCGGTGTGCGGTCATTTCCAAGAATTCTCTCCCGGTACTCGGTCATTGCCGAGAATTTCTGCCCAGTACTCAGTCATTGCTGAGAATTTCTGCCCGGTACTCGGTCATTGCCGAGGATTCGCAATCCGATAGTCAATCATTGCTGAGAATTCCTGCCCGGTACTTGGTCATTGCCAAGAATTTGTGCCCGTTACTTGGTCATTTCCGAGATATCCAGCCGGTACTCGATTATTACGAAGAAATATTGCCTGGTACTAGGTCATTGCCGAGAATTCCCGCCTGGTACAAGGTATTTGCCAAGGATTCCTCACTCGGTAGTCGGTCGTTTCTGAGTATTCCCTCCCGGTGCTTGGTCATTGTCGAGAATTCCTGCCTGGTGCTCGGCCATTGCCAAGAATTCCTACCCAGTATTCTGTCATCGTAAAGAATTCCTACCCTGTACTCGGTCATTGCCGAAGATTACTCACATGATGCTCGGTAGTTTCCAAGAATTCCAACCCGGTACTCGGTTCATTACAGAGAATTCCTGCCTGGTACTCGGTCATTGAGGAGAATTCCTGTGCGCTGCACGGTCATTGCCAAGAATTCCTGCCCGGTACTCGGCCAATGCCAAGGATTCCTAGCCGGTGTTCGGTCATTGCCAAGAATTCATGTATGGTACTCGGTCATTGCCGAGGATTCACCAGCCGGTACTCGATTATTACCGAGAATTCCCTCCTTGTACTAGGTCATTGCCGAGAATTCTCGCCCAGTACTCAGTCATTGCCAAGGATTCCAACCCGGTACTCGGTTCATTGCAGAGAATTCCTGCCTGGTACTCGGTCATTGACGAGAATTCCTGTGCGGTGCTCGGTCATTGCCAAGAATTCCTGCCCGGTACTCGGCCAATGCCAAGGATTCCTAGCCGGTGTTCAGTCATTGCCAAGAATTCATGTATGGTACTCGGTCATTGCCGAGGATTCACCAGCCGGTACTCGATTATTACCAAGAATTCCCTCCTTGTACTAGGTCATTGCCAAGAATTCTCGCCCAGTACTCAGTCATTGCCAAGGATTCCAACCCGGTACTCGGTTCATTGCAGAGATTTCCTACCTGGTACTCTGTCATTGACGAGAATACCTGTGCGGTGCTCGATCATTGCCAAGAATTCCTGCCCAGTACTCGGTCAATGCCAAGGATTCATACCCGGTGTTCGGTCATTGCCATGAATTCATGTATGGTACTCGGTCATTGCCGAGGATTCACCAGCCGGTACTCGATTATTACCGAGAATTCCCTCCTTGTACTAGGTCAATGCCGAGAATTCTCGCCCAGTACTCAGTCATTGCCAAGTATTCCTCACCCGGTACTCAGTCGTTTCTAAGGATTACTACCCAGTGCTTCGTCATTGTCGAGAATTCCTGCCCGGTACTTGGTCATTGTAAATAATTCCTACCCAGTACTCGGTCATTGCCGAGGATTCCTCACCTAATGGCCGGTCGTTTCTGAGAATTCCAACCTGGTACTCAGTCATTGCCGAGAATTCCTAGTACTAGGTCATTGCCGAGAATTCACGCCTGGTACAAGGTATTTGCCGAGGATTCCTCACTCGGTAGTCGGTCGTTTCTGAGTATTCCCTCCCGGTGCTTGGTCATTGTCGAGAATTCCTGCTTGGTGCTCGGCCATTGCCAAGAATTCCTACCCAGTATTCTGTCATCGTAAAGAATTACTACCCTGTATTCGGTCATTGCCGAAGATTACTCACATGATGCTCGGTAGTTTCCGAGAATTCCAACCCGGTACTAGGTTCATTACAGAGAATTCATGCCTGGTACTCGGTCATTAACGAGAATTCCTGTGCGGTGCTCGGTCATTGCCAAGAATTCCTGCCCGGTACTCGGCCAATGCCAAGGATTCCTAGCCGGTGTTCGGTCATTGCCAAGAATTCATGTATGGTACTCGGTCATTGCCGAGGATTCACCAGCCGGTACTCGATTATTACCGAGAATTCCCTCCTTGTACTAGGTCATTGCCGAGAATTCTCACCCAGTACTCAGTCATTGCCAAGGATTCCTCACCCGGTACTCGGTCGTTTCTAAGGATTCCTACCCGGTGCTTCGTCATTGTCGAGAATTCCTGCCTGGTACTTGGTCATTGTAAATAATTCCTACCCAGTACTCGGTCATTGCCGAGGATTCCTCACCTAATGCTCGGTCGTTTCTAAGAATTCCAACCTGGTACTCAGTCATTGCCGAGAATTCCTACCTGGTACTCGGTCATTGCCAAGAATTCCTGTGCGGTGCTCGATTATTACCGAGATTTCTTTCCTTGTACTAGGTCATTGCCGAGAATTCTCGCCTGGTACTCAGTCATTGCCAAGGATTCCTCACCCGGTATTCAGTCGTTTCTAAGGATTCATACCCGGTACTTTGTCATTGTAAAGAATTCCTACCCAGTACTCGGTCATTGCCGAGGATTCCTCACCTAATGCACGGTCGTTTCCGAGAATTCCAACCTGGTACTCAGTCATTGCCGAGAATTCCTGCCTGGTACTCGGTCATTGCCGAGAATTCCTGTGTGGTGGCCAATTATTACCGAGAATTCTTTCCTTGTACTAGGTCATTGCCGAGAATTCTCGTCCGGTACTCAGTCATTGCTAAGGATTCCTCACCATGTATTTGGTCGTTTCTAAGGTTTCCTATCCGGTGCTTGGTCATTGCCGAGAATACATGCCTTGTACTCGGTCATTGCCAAGAATTCCTACCCGGTACTCGAAAATTGGAAAGAATTCCTGCCCGGTACTCGGTCATTGCCATGGATTCTGATAACTAGGTTTTTAAACCTAAAGCTACCTATTGCCCAGTTGTAGTACAAAGGGCTATCAATCCAATCGGGACTATTGTAAGCAATCAGGATGTAACAAATCTATCTAATTCAAGCCAAATAGAAAGGTTGGAAGCAACAGAGTGAAACAACTAAAACAAGAACTAATAAACAGTAAAAGAAACTAGAAACAAAGATTCATAAAAGCAAAATAAAATAGAAACAGAAACAGAGCTAAGAACAGGAAAACAGAGTATCAAAAAGTAGAAAAACAATCAGGATGAGAAAAGGTCCTAAGGATGAGTTCTAGATCTGGTATTCTTCATGGTGGACTCTAGTGACTTCATAAACAACTTCATAGAAGGGATCTCCTAACTATGAGCATCAAAAGAGTAATAGATCCACTTCCCAGTTACATCTATCACCAGATTCTCTAAACTTCCTAATCTTGGAATCCACACCTATGCCCCATTGACTGTCACTAACACTCAGATAGGATTCCAATGAAACATGAAGAGAATAAGCATTAAGAACACAGCTCATAAATGTCAAACTACAACTTGCTTTCCTATGATCCTAGATCAATCATTGGAAAGAAGCTCCAGATCTCTGGTATTAGCAGATCTGGTGTTTCTCAAGTGATGTGCAAGGAAACACCAAGATCAGATTCCAAGTGGGTGTACAGGGAATCAGCATTAGAAATAGCTAACCCAGAAGAGATCTTAAGCTTTAGAACCCTAAATCTACTAGAACCACCATGAATCATAACCCAGATCTAACCCATCCTCAAGAACCCTAAATCACTACTCAGACTTCATCATCAGAATCATAAACCCAGAAAATGAAATAGTTTCCATAATCATAATCTAGAGATTGAGATGAAGAAGGAATAGAAGAAATAAACTAAAAAGGATCAAAGGATCAGAAGTAATTGCAAATACAAAATCAGATAGATCTAGAGAGGTTTTTAGAGAACAAAGAGAATAAAAAAAAAACATCTCCTGCGGCTGCTGACCTAATTAGAGTATAAATACTCTAGGTCAAAAGCCCTAGTACAAAAAGACAAAATCCTAAAGTCCTTAGGTCGGCTGCCTTGAGCCCGGGTTCCTCTGGTCGAGTGGTGTGATCGAGTGCGTGTAACTTCAGGCTTTGGATCTTCAGCTCGGTTGCCTGAGCTCGGTTTGGTGGTCGAGTGGACGTGATCGAGTGCTCTTGCCCGAGTGCTAACTCCTCCCTGCCTCCAGCTCGGTCATGAAGTCGAGTGCATGTGATCGAGTGGTGTTTTTCCTCTGCCTCCAGCTCTGGTGCCTGGTCGAGTGCATGTGATCGAGTGGTGTTTTTCCTCTGCCTCCAGCTCTGGTTGCCTGGTCGAGTGCATGTGGTCGAGTGCAATTCAGAGCCTAAAAACAGCATTCACCTTCTTGTCCAGAATAGCTTCCAAAAGCTCATTTAACACCTGATAACAACTCCAAATTGCAATATATATGCAAACCCTATTATGAACCCTATATGAGTGAAATGGATAGATATGGAGTGAAACTAGTGATGAAGCTATGCTAAAATGGATGGAAATGCAAGTTTAAAAGTAGTAAAATGCAGAGACATCAACTCCCCCAAACTTAGTCTTTGCTTGCCCTCAAGCAAACATATAAGATATAAGCTGGTGAGGTTGATGAAATGCTGGGACTCAGAGCCAAAACATGCTGATAAAGGAAGTAACATCAAGGTCCTAGTTAGTAGTTCTAGAATGCATTAACAAGTAATCCTTACTTTTAAAACTTTAGCCATACCCTTCAGAACAAACCTGACACCAGCCTTAACCTACACATGCAATCAAATCAAACATTCCCTTTAACATTCATTCATTCTGTAACCATGGATCAAGCCTATGCAATTTCAGTGAACTCATTTGGCTAAGGGAAAGGTTAAAAGGCAAAGATGGCCCCTTTTGGTATAGGTTTAAACAATAGATATCATGGGACTCTCAAGAATAGACTGAGCTTTAGAAGAAGGCTAAAGGTAAGATAGCCAACCGGTGCATACAAGAACAATTCCTCATCTACCCATCCCATATACAAAGATTCTGCTACCACCCTATCCTAAACCCAGAAGATGAATCCTAAATCTACCCTTAGGCACTTTTCTGCCATGAATCCTATTTGGATCAACTCATTCTTCTTTCTTTATTTATTCATTCTAAGGAAAAGGGTTCTTATGGTTTCTTGCTTATCCTAGCGGATTGGGTTCTTTTAAAACCGAGGCTCTTGTATTCTTCTTATTAATTAAGATACTTCAGGCTTTTTGCCTTTCTTTTCGTTTCTATCTTTCTGAGCCTATACATTTCTTTTCTTCTTTTTCAAATCCCAAATCCTTTACTAGAGCAGCTTTCTTATTTTCAACTTAGACCCTTTTCCCGGAACTTCTTTTCTTTCCTTTCTCTTCTTTTCTTTCCCTTGAATCCCAATATGAAAATTAAACTCGGTTTAGTGAACTCGAGGTGTGAACTCGGTCTCCTAACCGAGCTTATACAACATAGCTTAATTCCCTATTCTAAATTCCAGTCTATCCTCCTAACCACAGTTCAGTTCCCCACCTAGTTCTATCTAGCTCAAAGGTTATGAACCAGAACTATATGTATGAGAAACCGTTCTTGTCGACACAGACCTAACACTTTCTACCAAGCTCAATCAAAGAAATAGGCCTCACATTCACACATAGAGTATTGTTGGCTTGAAAGGAACGTCAAGGTTAAGGGTAGGGGAAAACTGTTCCAACGATGGGAATCAGCTATTTGGATTCACAAGAGTGGTGAAAAGAGTAAGAGAATCCAAATATGTGTAAGGTATCCATGAGTTCAAATCAAAGGCATAAACATGATAATTGCAATTCAGTTTAAGGTTCTAATAGATAGGGGATGATATCAGATCAAGACATGCTTCAGCCAAGACTAAATATCAAACAATGCAATCTAGGCATGGTGCGGTCTTATGCTTCAAGCTTACAGGAATGCATTAGACAACTATTAACTAGGGCATTGAGACTATTTCATAAACCAGCATGCTTACAAGGCTTTTATCATCCTAGTCCCTTATGCAGATGCATAATTCTATATGAAATGCATCTAGACTCAATCCTAAACATGAATGCAATCTACATGAACACTCTGTTTTTGTGGAATGCTTTTCTGAAATTTTTTCAAATTTTTATGGTTTTTCTTATGCAAATAGGTGAGATGTTATGCAGACTCAATATGCAAAATTTGAAATAAGAAAACAGTAAACATAATCAAATGCATCCCAAACCCTCCCCCAAACTTGAATTACACAGTCCCTTGTGTAATAAAAGATTTAAAGGAAAGTATGGGAATGAAAAACAATAAGAAAACTAAAAATGAATGGTATAAACAATGGTGAAGATTGTAGTTGTACCTCAGGGTCAGACTGTTCTAACTCGCCCACATGGTCAAGTTTGATGGCCCAGTGGTTTTGTGATGAAGATCTAACTCGGCCGGGCTGATCGAGTTAGACTGTCCGAGCTTGATTGTTTACCTATAAAGGGGTAGCTCGGTTCGGCAATCCGAGCTTGATGGCCGAGCTCATTTGTTGGGGTCTTAACTCGGCCTAGTTGATCGAGCTAACTGGTCGAGTCTAATTTTTTGGGCTTCCCTGCCTTCCTTTGCATAATCCTGAAATCTCAAACCTGACCAACAAAACTACTAGAAAACATATTAAAAGAAACAAGAAACCTTAAAGCAAAATATTTACAAAGATAGTCATGGGACTTCCTCCCAGGTGAGCTTGTTTAAAGTCACTAAGCTTGACTTCCTTACTGGATTCATGGAGGCTGTAAGAGAGGAACTGAGGTCCTCTTTTCCTTGGTGGGTAGATCAGCAAACTCATCGTGCTCCCTTGACCAATCAGCAAACTGACTCTCAATAGCTTCCTCCTCTAGGTAAGCTTCCTCTTGATAAGGTGGGTAGTCTATTTTTCTAGACCATTCTGATGTGAGTTCACTTCCCTTCCTGCTAACCAGAGTTATAGCTATATCAGGTGGGATATCCTTGATGTTTTCTAATCCTTGATTGGCCTTCCCTTGGAGTGACTTGATTTGATCTTTCAGCTCTTTCACAGTGTCTTTTAGCTCCACTATAGCTTTGTCCTGCCAATTAGACCTTTCTTTGAGTGCAATCCACTCATCTAGCCCACAAATGTCAGGCTCGGTTTGCAAACCGAGTTTGTTCATCGAGTTAGAAACATCCAGACATGTGAGAGCCTGACTCTGTTTGTAGATCGAGTTAACATGTCGAGCTTGATTAAAAATTTTCTTTCCTGCAGCCTTAAACTCTGTTTCAGATCCAGCTATGTCCTGACAGACTCCTGATTCAGCTTTACTATCCCTTACCAATGCTGGCTTAAGTGGATCATCTTCATAAGGCTCTCTCAACAACTCATCAGTGCTCTCATTCATTTCCTTAATGGAGAAGATCTGTCCCTCTATAGTGGGCTTCCTTATAGCTTCATTGATATCAAACTCCATCCTAAGATTATCAACCAGGTTAAGAGCAATCTTACCTCCCTTCACATCTATTACAGTTCCAGCAGTTGCCAAGAATGGCCTTCCAAGAATAAGAGGATCTGCTGGTTCTTCATCTATTCTCAAAACTACAAAGTCGGTAAGAACAGTTACCTCGCCTATCTTCACAGGAAGATCCTTCAACATCCCCTGAGGGGATCTTGTTGAGCCATCAGCTAACACTAAGGTGACATTACAAGGTCTGAAGTCCTCTACTTTTAGCTTCTGAGCTATAGATAGAGGCATAAGGCTGACAGCAGCTCCAAGGTCACAGAGACTGCTTTTGAAGTTCAGAGTCCCTATTGAGCATGGAAGAGTGAATGAACCTGGGTCTTCAAGCTTATCCTTGATCACCTTCTCTCCTATGACTGCCTTGCAATCATATTTCACTTCTTTCGGACTATCAACTTTCATCTTTCTCCTCAGCAGTTCTTCTCGAAGCATTTTCTCCTGGTTGGGGATAATGCTCAAGATAGTCTCCAAAGGCATTATCTGCTCAAGTTTGTCCACTGCACTATTGAAATCTGCTGTGGCCTTCTCCAAGAGTTCCTGCTTGAATCTCCCAGGGAAAGGAATCTTGGGGACATAAGGAGGGGGAATGTAAGGTATTCTTTTCTCTTCCTGAACAGGCTTACCCTTGAGCTCGGTTACATCAGCTCGGTTTGGTGGCCGAGTTTGATCATTTTTGTTTTCTCCATGAGCTCGGTCTTCTGATCGAGTGCATTGACCGAGTGCAGACTTTGGAATTTCAGATTTGGCTATTTTTTTAAAGAAAACCTCCCCTTCCTGAACCTCACTGTCCTCAGTGACTGGTATAGTCTGTTTTCTGGTGGGTGGCTTGCCTTCACTCATCAATGTGATAGCATGGGCAGTGGCAAACTCCTTGGGGTTTTGGAAAGTAGTCCATGGGAGGTGGTCTGTAGGCTTAGCAGAGGAAGATGTGATCTTGTTCACTATATTCTCCATTTTGGAGGTCAATTCTGCAATTTGAGAGTTTAGATTATTGACATTGCACTCCAGCATGTTTTGCATTTCTGATAACCTTGTGGATGTGCCTGTTGCTGCTGTGGCTTGCCCTTGTAAGAGTTGATGCAGCATTTGTTCCATTGGAGTTGTTGGAGTTGGGTATTGAAGCTTTGGAGCAAGATGTGAGTTGAATCTATTGTTTGAACCAATGTGAGCCTGAACGTAGCTAATCTCTTCTTGTTGAACCCGAGCAGTGTTGTGAGTCTGAAACTGCTCGTTTTCATGTACTATGTTAACTGCTCGCTGTTGATCTTGAAGAAGCATATTCAGTTTCTCATTGATAGATGTCATCTCGTTGCTGTTCTGTTCAGCGAATGTGAAGCGCTTCGTTGGTGGTGTATCTATTTCCCTTGTGTAGGTGCCAACAGATTGGGCAAGATTCTCGACTAAACTCCAACCATCATTGACATCTTTGGTGAGGAAATTACCATTACTTGCTGTGTTGAGCAACATTCTGATATTCGGAAGTACTCCTCTGTAAAGAGTGCTAAGGAGTGACTCAGTACTAAAGCCATGGTGAGGACATTGAATTGTATAACCCTTGAATCTTTCCCAGGCTTCAGAAAACGACTCCCCATGCTGTTGAACAAAGCTCGCTATCTCATTACGCAATCTAGCCGTCCTTGAGTGATTGTAGAACTTATCCAAAAAAACTCTTTTGCAAGCATCCCACGAGGTAATAGATCCAGGAGTTAGTGTTTTGTCCCATATCTTTGCTTTATAACCAAGTGAAAATGGGAATAACCTGAGCTTCAGACTGTCTTCACTCACCCCACTTATCTTTGTGAGGCTGCAGAGCCTGTCGAAATCATCTAAATGGTCAAGTGGATCCTCATTTGGCAAACCATAGAACTTACTACTCTGGACCATGCATATCAAGCTGCTCTTGATCTCAAAGTTGACGACATCTGGTGGAACAATTCCTTGTCTGCTAGTATGTGTGCTTGGTGCATCACCGGCTCCTATGTATCTTGGTTGTCTAGGTTCAGGTGGTTCTCCATTCTGTACCTCTTGATTGTCTCTGTTTACCCTCTCTGGTTGAGTCGTTCGGTTCTGTGTTCTCTGATTCTGTGGATCCCTGGGTAACTGGCCGATCATGGCTTGGTAATCAAAGGTTGTTGCACTCGGTTTTGCTGACCGAGTGGTGTTAAGCTCGACCACAGTGACCGAGTAGACTGACCGAATGGTGAACTAGTTGAAAACCTGAGACGCCTTGAGCTCGACTGATTGAACTCGACCTGACTGACCGAGTGGAGTGATGCTTGGCAACTGAACTTGAGCTTCTGACCGAGTGGTGTGTCCGAGTTGTGCAACCGAGTGGTACCTGAAACAAATTGAAACCAACAAGTGAGTAACAAAGTGAAAAGAAAAGAACTTGATCTCAGAAGATCTGCAATCCTAAATGAAACAATTAGATCCCAAATGGCAACGGCGCCAAATTGATAACTAGGTTTTTAAACCTAAAGCTACCTATTGCCCAGTTGTAGTACAAAGGGCTATCAATCCAATCGGGACTATTGTAAGCAATCATGATGTAACAAATCTATCTAATTCAAGCCAAATAGAAAGGTTGGAAGCAACAGAGTGAAACAACTAAAACAAGAACTAATAAACAGTAAAAGAAACTAGAAACAAAGATTCATAAAAGCAAAATAAAATAGAAACAGAAACAGAGCTAAGAACAGGAAAACAGAGTATCAAAAAGTAGAAAAACAATCAGGATGAGAAAAGGTCCTAAGGATGAGTTCTAGATCTGGTATTCTTCATGGTGGACTCTAGTGACTTCATAAACAACTTCATAGAAGGGATCTCCTAACTATGAGCATCAAAAGAGTAATAGATCCACTTCCCAGTTACATCTATCACCAGATTCTCTAAACTTCCTAATCTTGGAATCCACACCTATGCCCCATTGACTGTCACTAACACTCAGATAGGATTCCAATGAAACATGAAGAGAATAAGCATGAAGAACACAGCTCATAAATGTCAAACTACAACTTGCTTTCCTATGATCCTAGATCAATCATTGGAAAGAAGCTCCAGATCTCTGGTATTAGCAGATCTGGTGTTTCTCAAGTGATGTGCAAGGAAACACCAAGATCAGATTCCAAGTGGGTGTACAGGGAATCAGCATTAGAAATAGCTAACCCAGAAGAGATCTTAAGCTTTAGAACCCTAAATCTACTAGAACCACCATGAATCATAACCCAGATCTAACCCATCCTCAAGAACCCTAAATCACTACTCAGACTTCATCATCAGAATCATAAACCCAGAAAATGAAATAGTTTCCATAATCATAATCTAGAGATTGAGATGAAGAAGGAATAGAAGAAATAAACTAAAAAGGATCAAAGGATCAGAAGTAATTGCAAATACAAAATCAGATAGATCTAGAGAGGTTTTTAGAGAACAAAGAGAATAAAAAAAAAACATCTCCTGCGGCTGCTGACCTAATTAGAGTATAAATACTCTAGGTCAAAAGCCCTAGTACAAAAAGACAAAATAAACTAAAGTCCTTAGGTCGGCTGCCTTGAGCTCGGGTTCCTCTGGTCGAGTGCTGTGATCGAGTGCGTGTAACTTCAGGCTTTGGATCTTCAGCTCGGTTGCCTGAGCTCGGTTTGGTGGTCGAGTGGACGTGATCGAGTGCTCTTGCCCGAGTGCTAACTCCTCCCTGCCTCCAGCTCGGTCATGAAGTCGAGTGCATGTGATCGAGTGGTGTTTTTCCTCTGCCTCCAGCTCTGGTGCCTGGTCGAGTGCATGTGATCGAGTGGTGTTTTTCCTCTGCCTCCAGCTCTGGTTGCCTGGTCGAGTGCATGTGGTCGAGTGCAATTCAGAGCCTAAAAACAGCATTCACCTTCTTGTCCAGAATAGCTTCCAAAAGCTCATTTAACACCTGATAACAACTCCAAATTGCAATATATATGCAAACCCTATTATGAACCCTATATGAGTGAAATGGATAGATATGGAGTGAAACTAGTGATGAAGCTATGCTAAAATGGATGGAAATGCAAGTTTAAAAGTAGTAAAATGCAGAGACATCAGATTCCTACCCGGTGTTCAGCCTTTGCTAAGTATTCCTGCCCGGTACTCGGTCAATGTTGAGAATTCCTGCCCGGTACTCGTTCCTTGCCAAGAATTCCTGCCTGGTACTTGGTCATTGCCAAGAATTTCTGCCCGTTACTCGATCATTGCCATGGATTCCTAGCCGGTGTGCGGTTATTTCCAAGAATTCTCTCCCGGTACTCAGTCATTGCAGAGAATTTCTGCCCGTTACTCGGTCATTGGCATGGATTCCTACCCGGTGTTCGGTCATTGCCAAGA
Organism: Barbarea vulgaris; assembly: GCA_963667165.1. Classification (NCBI taxonomy): domain Eukaryota; kingdom Viridiplantae; phylum Streptophyta; class Magnoliopsida; order Brassicales; family Brassicaceae; genus Barbarea; species Barbarea vulgaris. The sequence goes on along the minus strand of OY763888.1, from coordinate 9,556,611 downwards.
ATTCTTGCCTGGTACTCGGTCATTACCGAGGATTCACCAGCCGATACTCGATCATTGCTGAGAATTCCTGCGCGGTAATCGGTCATTACCGAGAATTTCTGCCCGTTACTCGGTCATTTCTGAGATATCCAGCCGGTACTCGATTATTACCGAGAAATATTGCCTGGTACTAGGTCATTGCCGAGAATTCCCGCCCGGTACTCGGTATTTGCCTAGGATTTCTCACTCGGTACTTGGTCGTTTCTGAGTATTCCTTCCCGGTGCTTGGTCATTGTCGAGAATTCATGCCTGGTACTCGGTCATTGCCAAGAATTCCTACCCGGTATTCTATCATCGTAAAGAATTCCTACCCTTTACTCGGTCATTGCCGAAGATTCCTCACCTGATGCTCGGTAGTTTCCGAGAATTCCAACGTGGTACTCGGTTCGTTGCAGAGAATTCCTGCCTGGTACTCGGTCATTGACGAGAATTCATGTGCGGTGCTCGGTCATTGCCAAGAATTTCTGCCCGGTACTCTGTCAATGCCAATGATTCCTAAACGATGTTCGGTCATTGCCAAGAATTCCTGTATGGTACTCGGTCATTGCCGAGGATTCACCAGCCGGTACTCGATTATTACCGAGAATTCCTTCCTTTTACTAGGTCATTGCCGAGAATTCTCGCCCAGTACTCAGTCATTGCCAAGGATTCCTCACCCGGTACTCGGTCGTTTCTAAGGATTCCTACTCAGTGCTTGGTCAATATCGAGAATTCATGCCCGGTATTCGGTCATTGTAAATAATTCCTACCCAGTACTCAGTCATTGCCGAGGATTCCTCACCTAATGCTTGGTCGTTTATGGGAATTCCAACCTGGTACTCAGTCATTGCCAAGAATTCGTGCCTGGTACTCGGTCATTGCCAAGAATTCCTGTACGGTGCTCGAATATTACCGAGAATTTTTTCCTTGTACTACGTCTTTGTCGAGAATTCTCCCCCGGTACACAGTCATTGCCAAGTATTCCTAACCCGGTATTCAGTCGTTTTCTAAGTCTTCCTACCCGGTACTTTGTCGTTGTAAAGAATTCCTACCCTATACTTGGTCAATGCCGAGAATTCCTGCCTGGTACTTGGTCATTGCCAAGAATTCCTGCCTGGTACTCGGTCATTGCCGAGAATTCCTACCCGTTACTCGGTCATTGCTAAGAATTCCTGCCAGGTACTCATTCCTTGCCAAGAATTGCTGCCTGGTACTTGGTCATTGGCGAGAATTTATGCCTGTTACTCGGTCATTGCCGAGAATTCATGCCCGCTACTCGGTCATTGCCGAGGATTCACCAGCCGGTACGCGATGAGTATTCACCAGCCGGTACGCAATCATTGCTAAGAATTCATGCCCAGTACTCGGTCATTGCCGAGAATTTCTACCCGTAACTCGGTCATTTCCGAGATATCCAGCTAGTACTCGATTATTACCGAGAATTGTTGCCTCGTACTAGGTCATTGTCGAGAATTCTCGCCCGGTACTCGGTATTTGCCGAGGATTCCTCACTCGATACTCGATCGTTTCTGAGGATTCCTCCCCGGTGCTTGGTCATTGTTAAGAATTCGTGCCTGGTACTCGGTCATTGCCAAGTATTCCTACCCGGTACTCTGTCACCGTAAAGAATTCCTACCATGTACTCGGTCATTGCCGAAGATTCCTCACCTGATGCTCGGTCGTTTCTAAGAATTCCAACCCGGTACTCGGTTCATTGCAGAGAATTCCTGCCTGGTACTCTGTCATTGCCAAGGATTCCTCACCCGGTATTTGCTCGTTTCTAAGGATTCCTACCTGGTGCTTGGACATTGCCGAGAATTCCTACTTGGTACTCGGTCATTGCCTAGAATTCCTACCCGGTACTCGGTCATTGCCAAGAATTCATGCCCGGTACTCGGTCATTGCCATGGATTCCTACCCGGTGTTCGGCGATTGCTGAGTATTCCGGCCTGGTACTCGGTCATTTCCAAGATTTCATGCCCGGTACTCGTTCCTTGCCAAGAATTCCTGACTGGTACTTGGTCATTGCAGAGAATTTCTGAACGTTTCTCGATCATGGCAATGGATTCCTACCCGGTGTTCGGTCAATGCCAAGAATTCTCAGCCGGTACTCGATCATTGCAGAGAATTCCTGCCCGGTACTCGGACATTGCCGAGAATACCCGCCCGGTACTCGGTAATTTCAGAGAATTCCAACTCGGTACTCGGTTTATTGCAGAGAATTCCTGCCTGGTACTTGGTCATTGCCGAGAATTCCTGCACGGTGCTCGGTCATTGCCAAGAATTCCTACCCTGTACTCGGGCAATGCCAACGATTCCTACCCGGTGTTCGGTCATTGCCGAGAATTCCTGCAAGGTACTCGGTCATTGCTGAGGATTAACCAGCCGGTACTCGATCAATGCTGAGAATTCCTGCCTGGTACTCGATCACTGTCGTGAATTCCTGCCCGGTACTCAGTCATAGTTGAGAATTCCTGCCCGGTACTCGTTCATTGCCAAGAATTCCTGCCCGGTACTTGGTCATTGCCGAGAATTTCTACACGTTACTCGGTCATTTCCAAGAACTCCAGCCGGTACTCGATTATTACCGAGAATTCCTTCCTTGTACTAGGTCATTCCCGAGAATTCTCGCACGGTACCCAGTCATTGCCAAGGATTCCTCACCCGGTACGCGGTCGTTTCTAAGGATTCCTACCCGGTGCTTCGTCATTGTCGAGAATTCCTGCCCAGTACTTGGTCATTGTAAAGAATTCCTACCCAGTACTCGGTCATTGCCGAGAACTCCTCACCTAATGATCGGTCGTTTCTGAGAATTCCAACCTGGTACTCAGTCATTGCCGAGAATTCCTGCCTGGTACTCGGTCATTGCCAAGAATTCCTGTGCGGTGCTCTATTATTACCAAGAATTCTCACCTGGTACTCAGTCATTGCCAAGGATTCCTCACCCGGTATTTAGTCGTTTCTAAGGATTCATACCCGGTACCTTGTCATTGTAAAGAATTCCTACCCAGTACTCGGTCATTGCCGAGGATTCCTCACCTAATGCTTGGTCGTTTCCGAGAATTCCAACCTGGTACTCAGTCATTGCCGAGAATTCCTGCATGGTACTCGGTCATTGCCAAGAATTCCTGTGCGGTGGCCAATTATTACCGAGAATTCTTTCCTTGTACTAGGTCATTGCCGAGAATTCTCGTCCGGTACTCAGTCATTGCCAAGGATTTCATCACCCGGTATTTGGTCGTTTCTAAGGTTTCCTACCCGGTGCGTGGTCATTGCCGAGAATACATGCCTGGTATTCGGTCATTGCCAAGAATTCCTACCCGGTACTCAGTCATTGGAAAGAATTCATGCCCGGTACTCGGTCATTGCCATGGATTCCTACCCAGTGTTCGGCCTTTGCTAAATATTTCTGCCCGGTACTCGGTAAATGTTAAGAATTCCTGCCCGGTACTCGTTCCTTGCCAAGAATTCCTACCTGGTACTTGGTCATTGCCAATAATTTCTGCCCATTACTCGATCATTCCCACGGATTCCTACCCGGTGTGCGGTCATTTCCAAGAATTCTCTCCCGGTACTCGGTCATTGCCGAGAATTTCTGCCCAGTACTCAGTCATTGCTGAGAATTTCTGCCCGGTACTCGGTCACTGCCGAGGATTCGCCATCCGATACTCGATCATTGCTGAGAATTTGTGCCCGTTACTCGGTCATTTCCGAGATATCCAGCCGGTACTCGATTATTACGAAGAAATATTGCCTGGTACTAGGTCATTGTCGAGGATTCCCGCCTGGTACAAGGTATTTGCCGAGGATTCCTCACTCGGTAGTCGGTCATTTCTGAGTATTCCCTACCGGTGCTTGGTCATTGTCAAGAATTCCTGCCTGGTGCTCGGCCTTTGCCAGGAATTCCTACCCGGTATTTTGTCAACGTAAAGAATTCCTACCATGTACTCGGTCATTGCCGAAGATTACTCACATGATGCTCGGTAGTTTCCGAGAATTCCAACCCAGTACTCGGTTCATTACAGAGAATTCTTGCCTGGTATTCGGTCATTGACGAGAATTCCTGTGCGGTCCTCGGTCATTACCAAGAATTCATGCCCGGTACTCAGCCAATGCCAAGGATTCCTAGCCGGTGTTCGGTCATTGCCAAGAATTCATGTATGGTACTCGGTCATTGCCGAGGATTCACCAGCCGGTACTCGATTATTACCGAGAATTCCCTCCTTGTACTAGGTCATTGCCGAGAATTCTCGCCCAGTACTCAGTCACTGCCAAGGATTCCAACCCGGTACTCGGTTCATTGCAGAGAATTCCTGCCTGGTACTCAGTCATTGACGAGAATTCCTGTGCGGTGCTCGGTCATTGCCAAGAATTCCTGCCCGGTACTCGGCCAATGCCAAGGATTCCTAGCCGGTGTTCTGTCATTGCCAAGAATTCATGTATGGTAATCGGTCATTGCCGAGGATTCACCAGCTGGTACTCGATTATTACCGAGAATTCCCTCCTTGTACTAGGTCATTGCCGAGAATTCTCGTCCAGTACTCAGTCATTGCCAAGGATTCCAACCCGGTACTCGGTTCATTGCAGAGAATTCCTGCATGGTACTCGGTCATTGACGAGAATACCTGTGCGGTGCTCGATCATTGCCAAGAATTCCTGCCCGGTACTCGGTCAATGCCAAGGATTCCTACCCGGTGTTCGGTCATTGCCATGAATTCATGTATGGTACTCGGTCATTGCCGAGGATTCACCAGCCGGTACTCGATTATTACCGAGAATTCCCTCCTTGTACTAGGTCAATGCCGAGAATTCTCGCCCAGTACTCAGTCATTGCCAAGTATTCCTCACCCGGTACTCGGTCGTTTCTAAGGATTACTATCCAGTGCTTCGTCATTGTCGAGAATTCATGCCCGGTACTTGGTCATTGTAAATAATTCCTACCCAGTACTCGGTCATTGCCGAGGATTCCTCACCTAATGCTCGGTCGTTTCTGAGAATTCCAACCTGGTACTCAGTCATTGCCGAGAATTCCTGCCTGGTACTCGGTCATTGCCAAGAATTCCTGTGCGGTGCTCAATTATTACCAAGAATTCTCACCTGGTACTCAGTCATTGCCAAGGATTCCTCACCCGGTATTTAGTCGTTTGTAAGGATTCATACCCGGTACCTTGTCATTGTAAAGAATTCCTACCCAGTACTCGGTCATTGCCGAGGATTCCTCACCTAATGCTTGGTCGTTTCCGAGAATTCCAACCTGGTACTCAGTTATTGCCGAGAATTCCTACCTGGTACTCGGTCATTGCTAAGAATTCCTGTGCGGTGGCCAATTATTACCAAGAATTCTTTCCTTGTACTAGGTCATTGCCGAGAATTCTCGTCCGGTACTCAGTCATTGCCAAGGATTTCCTCACCCGGTATTTGGTCGTTTCTAAGGTTTCCTACCCGGTGCGTGGTCATTGCCGAGAATACATGCCTGGTACTCGGTCATTGCCAAGAATTCCTACCCGGTACTCGGTCATCGGAAAGAATTCATGCCCGGTACTCGGTCATTGCCATGGATTCCTACCCAGTGTTCGGCCTTTGCTAAATATTTCTGCCCGGTACTCGGTAAATGTTGAGAATTCCTGCCCGGTACTCGTTCCTTGCCAAGAATTCCTACCTGGTACTTGGTCATTGCCAATATTTTCTGCCCGTTACTCGATCATTCCCATGGATTCCTACCCGTTGTGCGGTCATTTCCAAGAATTATCTCCCGGTACTCGGTCATTGCCGAGAATTTCTGCCCAGTACTCAGTCATTGCTGAGAATTTCTGCCCGGTACTCGGTCACTGCCGAGGATTCGCCATCCGATACTCGATCATTGCTGAGAATTTGTGCCCGTTACTCGGTCATTTCCGAGATATCCAGCCGGTACTCGATTATTACGAAGAAATATTGCCTGGTACTAGGTCATTGCCGAGGATTCCCGCCTGGTACAAGGTATTTGCCGAGGATTCCTCACTCGGTAGTCGGTCATTTCTGAGTATTCCCTACCGGTGCTTGGTCATTGTCAAGAATTCCTGCCTGGTGCTCGGCCTTTGCCAGGAATTCCTACCCGGTATTTTGTCAACGTAAAGAATTCCTACCATGTACTCGGTCATTGCCGAAGATTACTCACATGATGCTCGGTAGTTTCCGAGAATTCCAACCCAGTACTCGGTTCATTACAGAGAATTCTTGCCTGGTATTCGGTCATTGACGAGAATTCCTGTGCGGTCCTCGGTCATTACCAAGAATTCATGCCCGGTACTCAGCCAATGCCAAGGATTCCTAGCCGGTGTTCGGTCATTGCCAAGAATTCATGTATGGTACTCGGTCATTGCCGAGGATTCACCAGCCGGTACTCGATTATTACCGAGAATTCCCTCCTTGTACTAGGTCATTGCCGAGAATTCTCGCCCAGTACTCAGTCACTGCCAAGGATTCCAACCCGGTACTCGGTTCATTGCAGAGAATTCCTGCCTGGTACTCAGTCATTGACGAGAATTCCTGTGCGGTGCTCGGTCATTGCCAAGAATTCCTGCCCGGTACTCGGCCAATGCCAAGGATTCCTAGCCGGTGTTCTGTCATTGCCAAGAATTCATGTATGGTAATCGGTCATTGCCGAGGATTCACCAGCTGGTACTCGATTATTACCGAGAATTCCCTCCTTGTACTAGGTCATTGCCGAGAATTCTCGTCCAGTACTCAGTCATTGCCAAGGATTCCAACCCGGTACTCGGTTCATTGCAGAGAATTCCTGCATGGTACTCGGTCATTGACGAGAATACCTGTGCGGTGCTCGATCATTGCCAAGAATTCCTGCCCGGTACTCGGTCAATGCCAAGGATTCCTACCCGGTGTTCGGTCATTGCCATGAATTCATGTATGGTACTCGGTCATTGCCGAGGATTCACCAGCCGGTACTCGATTATTACCGAGAATTCCCTCCTTGTACTAGGTCAATGCCGAGAATTCTCGCCCAGTACTCAGTCATTGCCAAGTATTCCTCACCCGGTACTCGGTCGTTTCTAAGGATTACTATCCAGTGCTTCGTCATTGTCGAGAATTCATGCCCGGTACTTGGTCATTGTAAATAATTCCTACCCAGTACTCGGTCATTGCCGAGGATTCCTCACCTAATGCTCGGTCGTTTCTGAGAATTCCAGCCTGGTACTCAGTCATTGCCGAGAATTCCTGCCTGGTACTCGGTCATTGCCAAGAATTCCTGTGCGGTGCTCAATTATTACCAAGAATTCTCACCTGGTACTCAGTCATTGCCAAGGATTCCTCACCCGGTATTTAGTCGTTTGTAAGGATTCATACCCGGTACCTTGTCATTGTAAAGAATTCCTACCCAGTACTCGGTCATTGCCGAGGATTCCTCACCTAATGCTTGGTCGTTTCCGAGAATTCCAACCTGGTACTCAGTTATTGCCGAGAATTCCTGCCTGGTACTCGGTCATTGCTAAGAATTCCTGTGCGGTGGCCAATTATTACCAAGAATTCTTTCCTTGTACTAGGTCATTGCCGAGAATTCTCGTCCGGTACTCAGTCATTGCCAAGGATTTCCTCACCCGGTATTTGGTCGTTTCTAAGGTTTCCTACCCGGTGCGTGGTCATTGCCGAGAATACATGCCTGGTACTCGGTCATTGCCAAGAATTCCTACCCGGTACTCGGTCATCGGAAAGAATTCATGCCCGGTACTCGGTCATTGCCATGGATTCCTACCCAGTGTTCGGCCTTTGCTAAATATTTCTGCCCGGTACTCGGTAAATGTTGAGAATTCCTGCCCGGTACTCGTTCCTTGCCAAGAATTCCTACCTGGTACTTGGTCATTGCCAATATTTTCTGCCCGTTACTCGATCATTCCCATGGATTCCTACCCGTTGTGCGGTCATTTCCAAGAATTATCTCCCGGTACTCGGTCATTGCCGAGAATTTCTGCCCAGTACTCAGTCATTGCTGAGAATTTCTGCCCGGTACTCGGTCACTGCCGAGGATTCGCCATCCGATACTCGATCATTGCTGAGAATTTGTGCCCGTTACTCGGTCATTTCCGAGATATCCAGCCGGTACTCGATTATTACGAAGAAATATTGCCTGGTACTAGGTCATTGCCGAGGATTCCCGCCTGGTACAAGGTATTTGCCGAGGATTCCTCACTCGGTAGTCGGTCATTTCTGAGTATTCCCTACCGGTGCTTGGTCATTGTCAAGAATTCCTGCCTGGTGCTCGGCCTTTGCCAGGAATTCCTACCCGGTATTTTGTCAACGTAAAGAATTCCTACCATGTACTCGGTCATTGCCGAAGATTACTCACATGATGCTCGGTAGTTTCCGAGAATTCCAACCCAGTACTCGGTTCATTACAGAGAATTCTTGCCTGGTATTCGGTCATTGACGAGAATTCCTGTGCGGTCCTCGGTCATTACCAAGAATTCATGCCCGGTACTCAGCCAATGCCAAGGATTCCTAGCCGGTGTTCGGTCATTGCCAAGAATTCATGTATGGTACTCGGTCATTGCCGAGGATTCACCAGCCGGTACTCGATTATTACCGAGAATTCCCTCCTTGTACTAGGTCATTGCCGAGAATTCTCGCCCAGTACTCAGTCACTGCCAAGGATTCCAACCCGGTACTCGGTTCATTGCAGAGAATTCCTGCCTGGTACTCAGTCATTGACGAGAATTCCTGTGCGGTGCTCGGTCATTGCCAAGAATTCCTGCCCGGTACTCGGCCAATGCCAAGGATTCCTACCCGGTGTTCGGTCATTGCCAAGAATTCATGTATGATACTCGGTCATTGCCGAGGATTCACCAGCCGGTACTCGATTATTACCGAGAATTCCCTCCTTGTACTAGGTCAATGCCGAGAATTCTCGCCCAGTACTCAGTCATTGCCAAGTATTCCTCACCCGGTACTCGGTCGTTTCTAAGGATTACTATCCAGTGCTTCGTCATTGTCGAGAATTCATGCCCGGTACTTGGTCATTGTAAATAATTCCTACCCAGTACTCGGTCATTGCCGAGGATTCCTCACCTAATGCTCGGTCGTTTCTGAGAATTCCAACCTGGTACTCAGTCATTGCCGAGAATTCCTGCCTGGTACTCGGTCATTGCCAAGAATTCCTGTGCGGTGCTCAATTATTACCAAGAATTCTCACCTGGTACTCAGTCATTGCCAAGGATTCCTCACCCGGTATTTAGTCGTTTGTAAGGATTCATACCCGGTACCTTGTCATTGTAAAGAATTCCTACCCAGTACTCGGTCATTGCCGAGGATTCCTCACCTAATGCTTGGTCGTTTCCGAGAATTCCAACCTGGTACTCAGTTATTGCCGAGAATTCCTGCCTGGTACTCGGTCATTGCTAAGAATTCCTGTGCGGTGGCCAATTATTACCAAGAATTCTTTCCTTGTACTAGGTCATTGCCGAGAATTCTCGTCCGGTACTCAGTCATTGCCAAGGATTTCCTCACCCGGTATTTGGTCGTTTCTAAGGTTTCCTACCCGGTGCGTGGTCATTGCCGAGAATACATGCCTGGTACTCGGTCATTGCCAAGAATTCCTACCCGGTACTCGGTCATCGGAAAGAATTCATGCCCGGTACTCGGTCATTGCCATGGATTCCTACCCAGTGTTCGGCCTTTGCTAAATATTTCTGCCCGGTACTCGGTAAATGTTGAGAATTCCTGCCCGGTACTCGTTCCTTGCCAAGAATTCCTACCTGGTACTTGGTCATTGCCAATATTTTCTGCCCGTTACTCGATCATTCCCATGGATTCCTACCCGTTGTGCGGTCATTTCCAAGAATTATCTCCCGGTACTCGGTCATTGCCGAGAATTTCTGCCCAGTACTCAGTCATTGCTGAGAATTTCTGCCCGGTACTCGCTCACTGCCGAGGATTCGCCATCCGATACTCGATCATTGCTGAGAATTTGTGCCCGTTACTCGGTCATTTCCGAGATATCCAGCCGGTACTCGATTATTATGAAGAAATATTGCCTGGTACTAGGTCATTGCCGAGGATTCCCGCCTGGTACAAGGTATTTGCCGAGGATTCCTCACTCGGTAGTCGGTCATTTCTGAGTATTCCCTACCGGTGCTTGGTCATTGTCAAGAATTCCTGCCTGGTGCTCGGCCTTTGCCAGGAATTCCTACCCTGTATTTTGTCAACGTAAAGAATTCCTACCATGTACTCGGTCATTGCCGAAGATTACTCACATGATGCTCGGTAGTTTCCGAGAATTCCAACCCAGTACTCGGTTCATTACAGAGAATTCTTGCCTGGTATTCGGTCATTGACGAGAATTCCTGTGCGGTCCTCGGTCATTACCAAGAATTCATGCCCGGTACTCAGCCAATGCCAAGGATTCCTAGCCGGTGTTCGGTCATTGCCAAGAATTCATGTATGGTACTCGGTCATTGCCGAGGATTCACCAGCCGGTACTCGATTATTACCGAGAATTCCCTCCTTGTACTAGGTCATTGCCGAGAATTCTCGCCCAGTACTCAGTCACTGCCAAGGATTCCAACCCGGTACTCGGTTCATTGCAGAGAATTCCTGCCTGGTACTCAGTCATTGACGAGAATTCCTGTGCGGTGCTCGGTCATTGCCAAGAATTCCTGCCCGGTACTCGGCCAATGCCAAGGATTCCTAGCCGGTGTTCTGTCATTGCCAAGAATTCATGTATGGTAATCGGTCATTGCCGAGGATTCACCAGCTGGTACTCGATTATTACCGAGAATTCCATCCTTGTACTAGGTCATTGCCGAGAATTCTCGCCCAGTACTCAGTCATTGCCAAGGATTCCAACCCGGTACTCGGTTCATTGCAGAGAATTCCTGCATGGTACTCGGTCATTGACGAGAATTCCTGTGCGGTGCTCGATCATTGCCAAGAATTCCTGCCCGGTACTCGGTCAATGCCAAGGATTCCTACCCGGTGTTCGGTCATTGCCATGAATTCATGTATGGTACTCGGTCATTGCCGAGGATTCACCAGCCGGTACTCGATTATTACCGAGAATTCCCTCCTTGTACTAGGTCATTGCCGAGAATTCTCGCCCAGTACTCAGTCACTGCCAAGGATTCCAACCCGGTACTCGGTTCATTGCAGAGAATTCCTGCCTGGTACTCAGTCATTGACGAGAATTCCTGTGCGGTGCTCGGTCATTGCCAAGAATTCCTGCCCGGTACTCGGCCAATGCCAAGGATTCCTACCCGGTGTTCGGTCATTGCCAAGAATTCATGTATGATACTCGGTCATTGCCGAGGATTCACCAGCCGGTACTCGATTATTACCGAGAATTCCCTCCTTGTACTAGGTCAATGCCGAGAATTCTCGCCCAGTACTCAGTCATTGCCAAGTATTCCTCACCCGGTACTCGGTCGTTTCTAAGGATTACTATCCAGTGCTTCGTCATTGTCGAGAATTCATGCCCGGTACTTGGTCATTGTAAATAATTCCTACCCAGTACTCGGTCATTGCCGAGGATTCCTCACCTAATGCTCGGTCGTTTCTGAGAATTCCAACCTGGTACTCAGTCATTGCCGAGAATTCCTGCCTGGTACTCGGTCATTGCCAAGAATTCCTGTGCGGTGCTCAATTATTACCAAGAATTCTCACCTGGTACTCAGTCATTGCCAAGGATTCCTCACCCGGTATTTAGTCGTTTGTAAGGATTCATACCCGGTACCTTGTCATTGTAAAGAATTCCTACCCAGTACTCGGTCATTGCCGAGGATTCCTCACCTAATGCTTGGTCGTTTCCGAGAATTCCAACCTGGTACTCAGTTATTGCCGAGAATTCCTGCCTGGTACTCGGTCATTGCTAAGAATTCCTGTGCGGTGGCCAATTATTACCAAGAATTCTTTCCTTGTACTAGGTCATTGCCGAGAATTCTCGTCCGGTACTCAGTCATTGCCAAGGATTTCCTCACCCGGTATTTGGTCGTTTCTAAGGTTTCCTACCCGGTGCGTGGTCATTGCCGAGAATACATGCCTGGTACTCGGTCATTGCCAAGAATTCCTACCCGGTACTCGGTCATCGGAAAGAATTCATGCCCGGTACTCGGTCATTGCCATGGATTCCTACCCAGTGTTCGGCCTTTGCTAAATATTTCTGCCCGGTACTCGGTAAATGTTGAGAATTCCTGCCCGGTACTCGTTCCTTGCCAAGAATTCCTACCTGGTACTTGGTCATTGCCAATATTTTCTGCCCGTTACTCGATCATTCCCATGGATTCCTACCCGTTGTGCGGTCATTTCCAAGAATTATCTCCCGGTACTCGGTCATTGCCGAGAATTTCTGCCCAGTACTCAGTCATTGCTGAGAATTTCTGCCCGGTACTCGCTCACTGCCGAGGATTCGCCATCCGATACTCGATCATTGCTGAGAATTTGTGCCCGTTACTCGGTCATTTCCGAGATATCCAGCCGGTACTCGATTATTATGAAGAAATATTGCCTGGTACTAGGTCATTGCCGAGGATTCCCGCCTGGTACAAGGTATTTGCCGAGGATTCCTCACTCGGTAGTCGGTCATTTCTGAGTATTCCCTACCGGTGCTTGGTCATTGTCAAGAATTCCTGCCTGGTGCTCGGCCTTTGCCAGGAATTCCTACCCTGTATTTTGTCAACGTAAAGAATTCCTACCATGTACTCGGTCATTGCCGAAGATTACTCACATGATGCTCGGTAGTTTCCGAGAATTCCAACCCAGTACTCGGTTCATTACAGAGAATTCTTGCCTGGTATTCGGTCATTGACGAGAATTCCTGTGCGGTCCTCGGTCATTACCAAGAATTCATGCCCGGTACTCAGCCAATGCCAAGGATTCCTAGCCGGTGTTCGGTCATTGCCAAGAATTCATGTATGGTACTCGGTCATTGCCGAGGATTCACCAGCCGGTACTCGATTATTACCGAGAATTCCCTCCTTGTACTAGGTCATTGCCGAGAATTCTCGCCCAGTACTCAGTCACTGCCAAGGATTCCAACCCGGTACTCGGTTCATTGCAGAGAATTCCTGCCTGGTACTCAGTCATTGACGAGAATTCCTGTGCGGTGCTCGGTCATTGCCAAGAATTCCTGCCCGGTACTCGGCCAATGCCAAGGATTCCTAGCCGGTGTTCTGTCATTGCCAAGAATTCATGTATGGTAATCGGTCATTGCCGAGGATTCACCAGCTGGTACTCGATTATTACCGAGAATTCCCTCCTTGTACTAGGTCATTGCCGAGAATTCTCGCCCAGTACTCAGTCATTGCCAAGGATTCCAACCCGGTACTCGGTTCATTGCAGAGAATTCCTGCATGGTACTCGGTCATTGACGAGAATACCTGTGCGGTGCTCGATCATTGCCAAGAATTCCTGCCCGGTACTCGGTCAATGCCAAGGATTCCTACCCGGTGTTCGGTCATTGCCATGAATTCATGTATGGTACTCGGTCATTGCCGAGGATTCACCAGCCGGTACTCGATTATTACCGAGAATTCCCTCCTTGTACTAGGTCATTGCCGAGAATTCTCGCCCAGTACTCAGTCACTGCCAAGGATTCCAACCCGGTACTCGGTTCATTGCAGAGAATTCCTGCCTGGTACTCAGTCATTGACGAGAATTCCTGTGCGGTGCTCGGTCATTGCCAAGAATTCCTGCCCGGTACTCGGCCAATGCCAAGGATTCCTACCCGGTGTTCGGTCATTGCCAAGAATTCATGTATGATACTCGGTCATTGCCGAGGATTCACCAGCCGGTACTCGATTATTACCGAGAATTCCCTCCTTGTACTAGGTCAATGCCGAGAATTCTCGCCCAGTACTCAGTCATTGCCAAGTATTCCTCACCCGGTACTCGGTCGTTTCTAAGGATTACTATCCAGTGCTTCGTCATTGTCGAGAATTCATGCCCGGTACTTGGTCATTGTAAATAATTCCTACCCAGTACTCGGTCATTGCCGAGGATTCCTCACCTAATGCTCGGTCGTTTCTGAGAATTCCAACCTGGTACTCAGTCATTGCCGAGAATTCCTGCCTGGTACTCGGTCATTGCCAAGAATTCCTGTGCGGTGCTCAATTATTACCAAGAATTCTCACCTGGTACTCAGTCATTGCCAAGGATTCCTCACCCGGTATTTAGTCGTTTGTAAGGATTCATACCCGGTACCTTGTCATTGTAAAGAATTCCTACCCAGTACTCGGTCATTGCCGAGGATTCCTCACCTAATGCTTGGTCGTTTCCGAGAATTCCAACCTGGTACTCAGTTATTGCCGAGAATTCCTGCCTGGTACTCGGTCATTGCTAAGAATTCCTGTGCGGTGGCCAATTATTACCAAGAATTCTTTCCTTGTACTAGGTCATTGCCGAGAATTCTCGTCCGGTACTCAGTCATTGCCAAGGATTTCCTCACCCGGTATTTGGTCGTTTCTAAGGTTTCCTACCCGGTGCGTGGTCATTGCCGAGAATACATGCCTGGTACTCGGTCATTGCCAAGAATTCCTACCCGGTACTCGGTCATCGGAAAGAATTCATGCCCGGTACTCGGTCATTGCCATGGATTCCTACCCAGTGTTCGGCCTTTGCTAAATATTTCTGCCCGGTACTCGGTAAATGTTGAGAATTCCTGCCCGGTACTCGTTCCTTGCCAAGAATTCCTACCTGGTACTTGGTCATTGCCAATATTTTCTGCCCGTTACTCGATCATTCCCATGGATTCCTACCCGTTGTGCGGTCATTTCCAAGAATTATCTCCCGGTACTCGGTCATTGCCGAGAATTTCTGCCCAGTACTCAGTCATTGCTGAGAATTTCTGCCCGGTACTCGGTCACTGCCGAGGATTCGCCATCCGATACTCGATCATTGCTGAGAATTTGTGCCCGTTACTCGGTCATTTCCGAGATATCCAGCCGGTACTCGATTATTACGAAGAAATATTGCCTGGTACTAGGTCATTGCCGAGGATTCCCGCCTGGTACAAGGTATTTGCCGAGGATTCCTCACTCGGTAGTCGGTCATTTCTGAGTATTCCCTACCGGTGCTTGGTCATTGTCAAGAATTCCTGCCTGGTGCTCGGCCTTTGCCAGGAATTCCTACCCGGTATTTTGTCAACGTAAAGAATTCCTACCATGTACTCGGTCATTGCCGAAGATTACTCACATGATGCTCGGTAGTTTCCGAGAATTCCAACCCAGTACTCGGTTCATTACAGAGAATTCTTGCCTGGTATTCGGTCATTGACGAGAATTCCTGTGCGGTCCTCGGTCATTACCAAGAATTCATGCCCGGTACTCAGCCAATGCCAAGGATTCCTAGCCGGTGTTCGGTCATTGCCAAGAATTCATGTATGGTACTCGGTCATTGCCGAGGATTCACCAGCCGGTACTCGATTATTACCGAGAATTCCCTCCTTGTACTAGGTCATTGCCGAGAATTCTCGCCCAGTACTCAGTCACTGCCAAGGATTCCAACCCGGTACTCGGTTCATTGCAGAGAATTCCTGCCTGGTACTCAGTCATTGACGAGAATTCCTGTGCGGTGCTCGGTCATTGCCAAGAATTCCTGCCCGGTACTCGGCCAATGCCAAGGATTCCTACCCGGTGTTCGGTCATTGCCAAGAATTCATGTATGATACTCGGTCATTGCCGAGGATTCACCAGCCGGTACTCGATTATTACCGAGAATTCCCTCCTTGTACTAGGTCAATGCCGAGAATTCTCGCCCAGTACTCAGTCATTGCCAAGTATTCCTCACCCGGTACTCGGTCGTTTCTAAGGATTACTATCCAGTGCTTCGTCATTGTCGAGAATTCATGCCCGGTACTTGGTCATTGTAAATAATTCCTACCCAGTACTCGGTCATTGCCGAGGATTCCTCACCTAATGCTCGGTCGTTTCTGAGAATTCCAACCTGGTACTCAGTCATTGCCGAGAATTCCTGCCTGGTACTCGGTCATTGCCAAGAATTCCTGTGCGGTGCTCAATTATTACCAAGAATTCTCACCTGGTACTCAGTCATTGCCAAGGATTCCTCACCCGGTATTTAGTCGTTTGTAAGGATTCATACCCGGTACCTTGTCATTGTAAAGAATTCCTACCCAGTACTCGGTCATTGCCGAGGATTCCTCACCTAATGCTTGGTCGTTTCCGAGAATTCCAACCTGGTACTCAGTTATTGCCGAGAATTCCTGCCTGGTACTCGGTCATTGCTAAGAATTCCTGTGCGGTGGCCAATTATTACCAAGAATTCTTTCCTTGTACTAGGTCATTGCCGAGAATTCTCGTCCGGTACTCAGTCATTGCCAAGGATTTCCTCACCCGGTATTTGGTCGTTTCTAAGGTTTCCTACCCGGTGCGTGGTCATTGCCGAGAATACATGCCTGGTACTCGGTCATTGCCAAGAATTCCTACCCGGTACTCGGTCATCGGAAAGAATTCATGCCCGGTACTCGGTCATTGCCATGGATTCCTACCCAGTGTTCGGCCTTTGCTAAATATTTCTGCCCGGTACTCGGTAAATGTTGAGAATTCCTGCCCGGTACTCGTTCCTTGCCAAGAATTCCTACCTGGTACTTGGTCATTGCCAATATTTTCTGCCCGTTACTCGATCATTCCCATGGATTCCTACCCGTTGTGCGGTCATTTCCAAGAATTATCTCCCGGTACTCGGTCATTGCCGAGAATTTCTGCCCAGTACTCAGTCATTGCTGAGAATTTCTGCCCGGTACTCGCTCACTGCCGAGGATTCGCCATCCGATACTCGATCATTGCTGAGAATTTGTGCCCGTTACTCGGTCATTTCCGAGATATCCAGCCGGTACTCGATTATTATGAAGAAATATTGCCTGGTACTAGGTCATTGCCGAGGATTCCCGCCTGGTACAAGGTATTTGCCGAGGATTCCTCACTCGGTAGTCGGTCATTTCTGAGTATTCCCTACCGGTGCTTGGTCATTGTCAAGAATTCCTGCCTGGTGCTCGGCCTTTGCCAGGAATTCCTACCCTGTATTTTGTCAACGTAAAGAATTCCTACCATGTACTCGGTCATTGCCGAAGATTACTCACATGATGCTCGGTAGTTTCCGAGAATTCCAACCCAGTACTCGGTTCATTACAGAGAATTCTTGCCTGGTATTCGGTCATTGACGAGAATTCCTGTGCGGTCCTCGGTCATTACCAAGAATTCATGCCCGGTACTCAGCCAATGCCAAGGATTCCTAGCCGGTGTTCGGTCATTGCCAAGAATTCATGTATGGTACTCGGTCATTGCCGAGGATTCACCAGCCGGTACTCGATTATTACCGAGAATTCCCTCCTTGTACTAGGTCATTGCCGAGAATTCTCGCCCAGTACTCAGTCACTGCCAAGGATTCCAACCCGGTACTCGGTTCATTGCAGAGAATTCCTGCCTGGTACTCAGTCATTGACGAGAATTCCTGTGCGGTGCTCGGTCATTGCCAAGAATTCCTGCCCGGTACTCGGCCAATGCCAAGGATTCCTAGCCGGTGTTCTGTCATTGCCAAGAATTCATGTATGGTAATCGGTCATTGCCGAGGATTCACCAGCTGGTACTCGATTATTACCGAGAATTCCCTCCTTGTACTAGGTCATTGCCGAGAATTCTCGCCCAGTACTCAGTCATTGCCAAGGATTCCAACCCGGTACTCGGTTCATTGCAGAGAATTCCTGCATGGTACTCGGTCATTGACGAGAATACCTGTGCGGTGCTCGATCATTGCCAAGAATTCCTGCCCGGTACTCGGTCAATGCCAAGGATTCCTACCCGGTGTTCGGTCATTGCCATGAATTCATGTATGGTACTCGGTCATTGCCGAGGATTCACCAGCCGGTACTCGATTATTACCGAGAATTCCCTCCTTGTACTAGGTCAATGCCGAGAATTCTCGCCCAGTACTCAGTCATTGCCAAGTATTCCTCACCCGGTACTCGGTCGTTTCTAAGGATTACTATCCAGTGCTTCGTCATTGTCGAGAATTCATGCCCGGTACTTGGTCATTGTAAATAATTCCTACCCAGTACTCGGTCATTGCCGAGGATTCCTCACCTAATGCTCGGTCGTTTCTGAGAATTCCAACCTGGTACTCAGTCATTGCCGAGAATTCCTGCCTGGTACTCGGTCATTGCCAAGAATTCCTGTGCGGTGCTCAATTATTACCAAGAATTCTCACCTGGTACTCAGTCATTGCCAAGGATTCCTCACCCGGTATTTAGTCGTTTGTAAGGATTCATACCCGGTACCTTGTCATTGTAAAGAATTCCTACCCAGTACTCGGTCATTGCCGAGGATTCCTCACCTAATGCTTGGTCGTTTCCGAGAATTCCAACCTGGTACTCAGTTATTGCCGAGAATTCCTGCCTGGTACTCGGTCATTGCTAAGAATTCCTGTGCGGTGGCCAATTATTACCAAGAATTCTTTCCTTGTACTAGGTCATTGCCGAGAATTCTCGTCCGGTACTCAGTCATTGCCAAGGATTTCCTCACCCGGTATTTGGTCGTTTCTAAGGTTTCCTACCCGGTGCGTGGTCATTGCCGAGAATACATGCCTGGTACTCGGTCATTGCCAAGAATTCCTACCCGGTACTCGGTCATCGGAAAGAATTCATGCCCGGTACTCGGTCATTGCCATGGATTCCTACCCAGTGTTCGGCCTTTGCTAAATATTTCTGCCCGGTACTCGGTAAATGTTGAGAATTCCTGCCCGGTACTCGTTCCTTGCCAAGAATTCCTACCTGGTACTTGGTCATTGCCAATATTTTCTGCCCGTTACTCGATCATTCCCATGGATTCCTACCCGTTGTGCGGTCATTTCCAAGAATTATCTCCCGGTACTCGGTCATTGCCGAGAATTTCTGCCCAGTACTCAGTCATTGCTGAGAATTTCTGCCCGGTACTCGGTCACTGCCGAGGATTCGCCATCCGATACTCGATCATTGCTGAGAATTTGTGCCCGTTACTCGGTCATTTCCGAGATATCCAGCCGGTACTCGATTATTACGAAGAAATATTGCCTGGTACTAGGTCATTGCCGAGGATTCCCGCCTGGTACAAGGTATTTGCCGAGGATTCCTCACTCGGTAGTCGGTCATTTCTGAGTATTCCCTACCGGTGGTTGGTCATTGTCAAGAATTCCTGCCTGGTGCTCGGCCTTTGCCAGGAATTCCTACCCGGTATTTTGTCAACGTAAAGAATTCCTACCATGTACTCGGTCATTGCCGAAGATTACTCACATGATGCTCGGTAGTTTCCGAGAATTCCAACCCAGTACTCGGTTCATTACAGAGAATTCTTGCCTGGTATTCGGTCATTGACGAGAATTCCTGTGCGGTCCTCGGTCATTACCAAGAATTCATGCCCGGTACTCAGCCAATGCCAAGGATTCCTAGCCGGTGTTCGGTCATTGCCAAGAATTCATGTATGGTACTCGGTCATTGCCGAGGATTCACCAGCCGGTACTCGATTATTACCGAGAATTCCCTCCTTGTACTAGGTCATTGCCGAGAATTCTCGCCCAGTACTCAGTCACTGCCAAGGATTCCAACCCGGTACTCGGTTCATTGCAGAGAATTCCTGCCTGGTACTCAGTCATTGACGAGAATTCCTGTGCGGTGCTCGGTCATTGCCAAGAATTCCTGCCCGGTACTCGGCCAATGCCAAGGATTCCTAGCCGGTGTTCTGTCATTGCCAAGAATTCATGTATGGTAATCGGTCATTGCCGAGGATTCACCAGCTGGTACTCGATTATTACCGAGAATTCCCTCCTTGTACTAGGTCATTGCCGAGAATTCTCGCCCAGTACTCAGTCATTGCCAAGGATTCCAACCCGGTACTCGGTTCATTGCAGAGAATTCCTGCATGGTACTCGGTCATTGACGAGAATACCTGTGCGGTGCTCGATCATTGCCAAGAATTCCTGCCCGGTACTCGGTCAATGCCAAGGATTCCTACCCGGTGTTCGGTCATTGCCATGAATTCATGTATGGTACTCGGTCATTGCCGAGGATTCACCAGCCGGTACTCGATTATTACCGAGAATTCCCTCCTTGTACTAGGTCAATGCCGAGAATTCTCGCCCAGTACTCAGTCATTGCCAAGTATTCCTCACCCGGTACTCGGTCGTTTCTAAGGATTACTATCCAGTGCTTCGTCATTGTCGAGAATTCATGCCCGGTACTTGGTCATTGTAAATAATTCCTACCCAGTACTCGGTCATTGCCGAGGATTCCTCACCTAATGCTCGGTCGTTTCTGAGAATTCCAACCTGGTACTCAGTCATTGCCGAGAATTCCTGCCTGGTACTCGGTCATTGCCAAGAATTCCTGTGCGGTGCTCAATTATTACCAAGAATTCTCACCTGGTACTCAGTCATTGCCAAGGATTCCTCACCCGGTATTTAGTCGTTTGTAAGGATTCATACCCGGTACCTTGTCATTGTAAAGAATTCCTACCCAGTACTCGGTCATTGCCGAGGATTCCTCACCTAATGCTTGGTCGTTTCCGAGAATTCCAACCTGGTACTCAGTTATTGCCGAGAATTCCTGCCTGGTACTCGGTCATTGCTAAGAATTCCTGTGCGGTGGCCAATTATTACCAAGAATTCTTTCCTTGTACTAGGTCATTGCCGAGAATTCTCGTCCGGTACTCAGTCATTGCCAAGGATTTCCTCACCCGGTATTTGGTCGTTTCTAAGGTTTCCTACCCGGTGCGTGGTCATTGCCGAGAATACATGCCTGGTACTCGGTCATTGCCAAGAATTCCTACCCGGTACTCGGTCATCGGAAAGAATTCATGCCCGGTACTCGGTCATTGCCATGGATTCCTACCCAGTGTTCGGCCTTTGCTAAATATTTCTGCCCGGTACTCGGTAAATGTTGAGAATTCCTGCCCGGTACTCGTTCCTTGCCAAGAATTCCTACCTGGTACTTGGTCATTGCCAATATTTTCTGCCCGTTACTCGATCATTCCCATGGATTCCTACCCGTTGTGCGGTCATTTCCAAGAATTATCTCCCGGTACTCGGTCATTGCCGAGAATTTCTGCCCAGTACTCAGTCATTGCTGAGAATTTCTGCCCGGTACTCGGTCACTGCCGAGGATTCGCCATCCGATACTCGATCATTGCTGAGAATTTGTGCCCGTTACTCGGTCATTTCCGAGATATCCAGCCGGTACTCGATTATTACGAAGAAATATTGCCTGGTACTAGGTCATTGCCGAGGATTCCCGCCTGGTACAAGGTATTTGCCGAGGATTCCTCACTCGGTAGTCGGTCATTTCTGAGTATTCCCTACCGGTGCTTGGTCATTGTCAAGAATTCCTGCCTGGTGCTCGGCCTTTGCCAGGAATTCCTACCCGGTATTTTGTCAACGTAAAGAATTCCTACCATGTACTCGGTCATTGCCGAAGATTACTCACATGATGCTCGGTAGTTTCCGAGAATTCCAACCCAGTACTCGGTTCATTACAGAGAATTCTTGCCTGGTATTCGGTCATTGACGAGAATTCCTGTGCGGTCCTCGGTCATTACCAAGAATTCATGCCCGGTACTCAGCCAATGCCAAGGATTCCTAGCCGGTGTTCGGTCATTGCCAAGAATTCATGTATGGTACTCGGTCATTGCCGAGGATTCACCAGCCGGTACTCGATTATTACCGAGAATTCCCTCCTTGTACTAGGTCATTGCCGAGAATTCTCGCCCAGTACTCAGTCACTGCCAAGGATTCCAACCCGGTACTCAGTTCATTGCAGAGAATTCCTGCCTGGTACTCAGTCATTGACGAGAATTCCTGTGCGGTGCTCGGTCATTGCCAAGAATTCCTGCCCGGTACTCGGCCAATGCCAAGGATTCCTAGCCGGTGTTCTGTCATTGCCAAGAATTCATGTATGGTAATCGGTCATTGCCGAGGATTCACCAGCTGGTACTCGATTATTACCGAGAATTCCCTCCTTGTACTAGGTCATTGCCGAGAATTCTCGTCCAGTACTCAGTCATTGCCAAGGATTCCAACCCGGTACTCGGTTCATTGCAGAGAATTCCTGCATGGTACTCGGTCATTGACGAGAATACCTGTGCGGTGCTCGATCATTGCCAAGAATTCCTGCCCGGTACTCGGTCAATGCCAAGGATTCCTACCCGGTGTTCGGTCATTGCCATGAATTCATGTATGGTACTCGGTCATTGCCGAGGATTCACCAGCCGGTACTCGATTATTACCGAGAATTCCCTCCTTGTACTAGGTCAATGCCGAGAATTCTCGCCCAGTACTCAGTCATTGCCAAGTATTCCTCACCCGGTACTCGGTCGTTTCTAAGGATTACTATCCAGTGCTTCGTCATTGTCGAGAATTCATGCCCGGTACTTGGTCATTGTAAATAATTCCTACCCAGTACTCGGTCATTGCCGAGGATTCCTCACCTAATGCTCGGTCGTTTCTGAGAATTCCAACCTGGTACTCAGTCATTGCCGAGAATTCCTGCCTGGTACTCGGTCATTGCCAAGAATTCCTGTGCGGTGCTCAATTATTACCAAGAATTCTCACCTGGTACTCAGTCATTGCCAAGGATTCCTCACCCGGTATTTAGTCGTTTGTAAGGATTCATACCCGGTACCTTGTCATTGTAAAGAATTCCTACCCAGTACTCGGTCATTGCCGAGGATTCCTCACCTAATGCTTGGTCGTTTCCGAGAATTCCAACCTGGTACTCAGTTATTGCCGAGAATTCCTGCCTGGTACTCGGTCATTGCTAAGAATTCCTGTGCGGTGGCCAATTATTACCAAGAATTCTTTCCTTGTACTAGGTCATTGCCGAGAATTCTCGTCCGGTACTCAGTCATTGCCAAGGATTTCCTCACCCGGTATTTGGTCGTTTCTAAGGTTTCCTACCCGGTGCGTGGTCATTGCCGAGAATACATGCCTGGTACTCGGTCATTGCCAAGAATTCCTACCCGGCACTCGGTCATCGGAAAGAATTCATGCCCGGTACTCGGTCATTGCCATGGATTCCTACCCAGTGTTCGGCCTTTGCTAAATATTTCTGCCCGGTACTCGGTAAATGTTGAGAATTCCTGCCCGGTACTCGTTCCTTGCCAAGAATTCCTACCTGGTACTTGGTCATTGCCAATATTTTCTGCCCGTTACTCGATCATTCCCATGGATTCCTACCCGTTGTGCGGTCATTTCCAAGAATTATCTCCCGGTACTCGGTCATTGCCGAGAATTTCTGCCCAGTACTCAGTCATTGCTGAGAATTTCTGCCCGGTACTCGGTCACTGCCGAGGATTCGCCATCCGATACTCGATCATTGCTGAGAATTTGTGCCCGTTACTCGGTCATTTCCGAGATATCCAGCCGGTACTCGATTATTACGAAGAAATATTGCCTGGTACTAGGTCATTGCCGAGGATTCCCGCCTGGTACAAGGTATTTGCCGAGGATTCCTCACTCGGTAGTCGGTCGTTTCTGAGTATTCCCTCCCGTTGCTTGGTCATTGTCGAGAATTCCTGCCTGGTGCTCGGCCATTGCCAGGAATTCCTACCCGGTATTCTGTCAACGTAAAGAATTCCTACCCTGTACTCGCTCATTGCCGAAGATTACTCACATGATGCTCGGTAGTTTCCGAGAATTCCAACCCAGTACTCGGTTCATTACAGAGAATTCTTGCCTCGTACTCAGTCATTGACGAGAATTCCTGTGCGGTGCTCGGTCATTACCAAGAATTCATGCCCGGTACTCAGCCAATGCCAAGGATTCCTAGCCGGTGTTCGGTCTTTGCCAAGAATTCATGTATGGTACTCGGTCATTGCCGAGGATTCACCAGCTGGTACTCGATTATTACCGAGAATTCCCTCCTTGTACTAGGTCATTGCCGAGAATTCTCGCCCAGTACTCAGTCATTGCCAAGGATTCCAACCCGGTACTCGGTTCATTGCAGAGAATTCCTGCCTGGTACTCGGTCATTGACGAGAATTCCTGTGCGGTGCTCGGTCATTACCAAGAATTCCTGCCCGGTACTCGGCCAATGCCAAGGATTCCTAGCCGGTGTTCGGTCATTGCCAAGAATTCATGTATGGTACTCGGTCATTGCCGAGGATTCACCAGCTGGTACTCGATTATTACCGAGAATTCCCTCCTTGTACTAGGTCATTGCCGAGAATTCTCGCCCAGTACTCAGTCATTGCCAAGGATTCCAACCCGGTACTCGGTTCATTGCAGAGAATTCCTGCCTGGTACTCGGTCATTGACGAGAATACCTGTGCGGTGCTCGATCATTGCCAAGAATTCCTGCCAGGTACTCGGTCAATGCCAAGGATTCCTAGCCGGTGTTCAGTCATTGCCATGAATTCATGTATGGTACTCGGTCATTGCCGAGGATTCACCAGCCGGTACTCGATTATTACCGAGAATTCCCTCCTTGTACTAGGTCAATGCCGAGAATTCTCGCCCAGTACTCAGTCATTGCCAAGTATTCCTCACCCGGTACTCGGTCGTTTCTAAGGATTACTACCCAGTGCTTCGTCATTGTCGAGAATTCATGCCCGGTACTTGGTCATTGTAAATAATTCCTACCCAGTACTCGGTCATTACCGAGGATTCCTCACCTAATGCCCGGTCGTTTCTGAGAATTCCAACCTGGTACTCAGTCATTGCCGAGAATTCCTGCCTGGTACTCGGTCATTGCCAAGAAATCCTGTGCGGTGCTCGATTATTACCGACAATTCTTTCCTTGTACTAGGTCATTGCCGAGAATTCTCGCCTGGTACTCAGTCATTGCCAAGGATTCCTCACCCGGTATTCAGTCGAGAATTCCAACCCGGTACTCGGTTCATTGCCAAGAATTCCTGCCCGGTACTCGGCCAATGCCAAGGATTCCTAGCCGGTGTTCGGTCATTGCCCAGAATTCATGTATGGTACTCGGTCATTGCCGAGGATTCACCAGCCGGTACTCGATTATTACCGAGAATTCCCTCCTTGTACTAGGTCATTGCCGAGAATTCTCGCCCAGTACTCAGTCATTGCCAAGGATTCCAACCCGGTACTCGGTTCATTGCAGAGAATTCCTGCCTGGTACTCGGTCAATGCCAAAGATTCCTACCCGGTGTTCGGTCATTGCCATGAATTCATGTATGGTACTCGGTCATTGTCGAGGATTCACCAGCCGGTACTCGATTATTATCGAGAATTCCCTCCTTGTACTAGGTCATTGCCGAGAATTCTCGCCCAGTACTCAGTCATTGCCAAGTATTCCTCACCCGGTACTCGGTCGTTTCTAAGGCTTACTACCCAGTGCTTCGTCATTGTCGAGAATTCCTGCCCGGTACTTGGTCATTGTAAATAATTCCTACCCAGTACTCGGTCATTGCCGAGGATTCCTCACCTAATGCCCGGTCGTTTCTGAGAATTCCAACCTGGTACACAGTCATTGCCGAGAATTCCTGCCTGGTACTCGGTCATTGCCAAGAAATCCTGTGCGGTGCTCGATTATTACCGAGAATTCTTTCCTGGTACTAGGTCATTGCCGAGAATTCCCGCCTGGTACAAGGTATTTGCCGAGGATTCCTCACTCGGTAGTCGGTCGTTTCTGAGTATTCCCTCCCGGTGCTTGGTCATTGTCGAGATTTCCTGCTTGGTGCTCCGCCATTGCCAAGAATTCCTACCCAGTATTCTGTCATCGTAAAGAATTCCTACCCTGTATTCGGTCATTGCCGAAGATTACTCACATGATGCTCGGTAGTTTCCGAGAATTCCAACCCGGTACTAGGTTCATTACAGAGAATTCATGCCTGGTACTCGGTCATTAAAGAGAATTCCTGTGCGGTGCTCGGTCATTGCCAAGAATTCCTGCCCGGTACTCGGCCAATGCAAAGGATTCCTAGCCAGTGTTCGGTCATTGCCAAGAATTCATGTATGGTACTCGGTCATTGCCGAGGATTCACCAGCCGGTACTCGATTATTACCTAGAATTCCCTCCTTGTACTAGGTCATTCCCGAGAATTCTCACCCAGTACTCAGTCATTGCCAAGGATTCCTCACCCGGTGCTTCGTCATTGTCGAGAATTCCTGCCTGGTACTTGGTCATTGTAAATAATTCCTACCCAGTACTCGGTCATTACCGAGGATTCCTCACCTAATGCTCGGTCGTTTCTGAGAATTCCAACCTGGTACTCAGTCATTGCCAAGAATTCCTACCTGGTACTCGGTCATTGCCAAGAATTCCTGTGCGGTGCTCGATTATTACCGAGAATTCTTTCCTTGTACTAGGTCATTGCCGAGAATTCTCGCCTGGTACTCAGTCATTGCCAAGGATTCCTCACCCGGTATTCAGTCGTTTCTAAGGATTCATACCCGGTACTTTGTCATTGTAAAGAATTCCTACCCAGTACTCGGTCATTGCCGAGGATTCCTCACCTAATGCACGGTCATTTCCGAGAATTCCTACCTGGTACTCAGTCATTGCCGAGAATTCCTGTGTGGTGGCCAATTATTACCGAGAATTCTTTCCTTGTACTAGGTCATTGCCGAGAATTCTCGTCCGGTTCTTGGTCATTGCCGAGAATACATGCCTTGTACTCGGTCATTACCAAGAATTCCTACCCGGTACTCGGTCATTGGAAAAAATTCCTGCCCGGTACTCGGTCATTGCCATGGATTCCTACCCGGTGTTCAGCCTTTAATAAGTATTCCTGCCCGGTACTCGGTCAATGTTGAGAATTCCTGCCCGGTACTCGTTCCTTGCCAAGAATTCCTGCCTGGTACTTGGTCATTGCCAAGAATTTCTGCCCGTTACTCGATCATTGCCATGGATTCCTAGCCGGTGTGCGGTTATTTCCAAGAATTCTCTCCCGGTACTCGGTCATTGCCGAGAATTTTTGCCCAGTACTCAGTCATTGCTGAGAATTTCTACCCAGTACTCAGTCATTGCTGAGCATTTCTGCCCAGTACTCAGTCATTGCCGAGAATTTCTGCCCAGTACTCGGTCATTGCCGAGAACTTCTGCCCGGTACTCGGTCGCCAAGGATTTGCCATCCGATACTCGATCATTGCTGAGAATTCCTGCCCGGTACTTGGTCATTGCCGAGAATTTGTGCCTGTTACTCGGTCATTTCAGATATACTCAGCCGGTACTTGATTATTACGAAGAAATATTGACTGGTACTAGGTCATTGCTGAGAATTCCCGCCCGGTACAAGGTATTTGCCGAGGATTCCTCACCGGTAGTCGGTCGTTTCTGAGTATTCCCTCCTGGTGCTTGGTCATTGTCCAGAATTTGTGCCTGGTGCTCGGTCATTGCCAAGAATTCCTACCCGGTATTCTGTCATCGTAAAGAATTCCTACCCTGTACTCGGTCATTGCCGAAGATTCCTCACCTGATGCTCGGTAGTTTCCAAGAATTCCATCCTGGTACTCGGTTCATTGCAGAGAATTCATGCCTGGTACTCGGTCATTGACGAGAATTCCTGTGCGGTGCTCGGTCAATGCCAAGAATTCCTTCCCGGTACTCGGTCAATGCCAAGGATTCCTACCCGGTGTTCGGTCATTGCTAACAATTCCTGTATGGTACTCGGTCATTCACCAGCCGGTACTCGATTATTACCGAGAATTCTTTCCTTGTACTCTGTCATTGTAAAGAATTCCTACCCTGTACTTGGTCATTGCCGAGAATTCCTGCTTGGTACTCGGTCATTGCCGAGAATTCCTGCCTGGTACTTGGTCATTGCCGAGAATTCCTAAGCGTTACTCGGTCATTGCCAAGAATTCCTACCCGGTACTCCGTCATTGTCATTGATTCCTACCCGGTGTTCGGCCACTCCTGAGTATTCCTGCTCGGTACTCGGTCATTGCTGAGAATTCTTGCCAGGTACTTGTTCCTTGCCAAGAATTGCTGCCTGGTACTTGGTCATTGACAAGAATTGCTGCCCGTTACTCGGTCATTGCCATGGATTCCTACCCGGTGTTTGGTCATTGCCGAGAATTCCTGCCCGTTACTCGATCACGGCCATGGATTCCTACCCCAGTGTTTGGTCAACGCCAAGAATTCTCAGCCGGTACTCGATCATTGCTGAGAATTATTGCCCGGTACTCGGACATTGCCGAGAATTTTTGCCCGTTACTCAGTCATTTCCGAGATATCCAACCGGTACTCGATTATTACCGAGAATTGTTGCCTGGTACTAGGTCATTGCAGAGAATTCCTGCCCGGTACTTGCTATTTTCCGAGGATTCCTCACTCGGTACTCGGTTGTTTCTGAGGATTCCTACCCGGTGCTTGGTCATTGTCGAGAATTCGTTCCTGTTACTCGGTTATTGCCAAGAATTCCTACCCGGTACTCTGTCATTGTAAAGAATTCCTACCCTGTACTCGGTCATTGCCTAGAATTCCTACCCTGTACTCGGTCATTGCCTAGAATTCCTGCCTTGTACTCGGTCCTTGCTGAGAATTCCTACCCGGTACTCGGTCATTGCTGAGAATTCCTGCCCGGTACTCGGTCATTGCCATGGATTCCTACCCGGTGTTCGGCCATTGCTGAGTATTCCTGCCTGGTACTCGGTCATTGCTGAGAATTACTGTCCGGTACTCGTTTCTTGCTAACAAATCCTTCCTGGTACTTGGTCATTGCCGAGAAGTTCTGCCCGTTACTCGGTCATTGGCATGGATTCCTACCCGGTGTTTGGTCATTGCCAAGAATTCTTGCCTGGTACTCGGTCATTACCGAGGATTCACCAGCCGATACTCGATCATTGCTGAGAATTCCTGCCCGGTAATCGGTCATTACCGAGAATTTCTGCCCGTTACTCGGTCATTTCTGAGATATCCAGCCGGTACTCGATTATTACCGAGAAATATTGCCTGGTACTAGGTCATTGCCGAGAATTCCCGCCCGGTACTCGGTATTTGCCGAGGATTCCTCACTCGGTACTCGGTCGTTTCTGAGTATTCCTTCCCGGTGCTTGGTCATTGTCGAGAATTCATGCCTGG
Source organism: Barbarea vulgaris (assembly GCA_963667165.1). Classification (NCBI taxonomy): domain Eukaryota; kingdom Viridiplantae; phylum Streptophyta; class Magnoliopsida; order Brassicales; family Brassicaceae; genus Barbarea; species Barbarea vulgaris. Next base: position 9,527,588 of record OY763888.1, on the reverse strand, counting down.
TACTCGGTCATTGCCAAGAATTCCTACCCGGTATTCTATCATCGTAAAGAATTCCTACCCTTTACTCGGTCATTGCCGAAGATTCCTCACCTGATGCTCGGTAGTTTCCGAGAATTCCAACCCGGTACTCGGTTCATTGCAGAGAATTCTTGCCTGGTACTCGGTCATTGACGAGAATTCATGTGCGGTGCTCGGTCATTGCCAAGAATTTCTGCCCGGTACTCGGTCAATGCCAATGATTCCTACCCGATGTTCGGTCATTGCCAAGAATTCCTGTATGGTACTCGGTCATTGCCGAGGATTCACCAGCCGGTACTCGATTATTACCGAGAATTCCTTCCTTTTACTAGGTCATTGCCGAGAATTCCTGTGCGGTGCTCGGTCAATGCCAAGAATTTCTTCCCGGTACTCGGTCAATGCCAAGGATTCCTACCCGGTGTTCGGTCATTGCTAACAATTCCTGTATGGTACTCGGTCATTCACCAGCCGGTACTCGATTATTACCGAGAATTCTTTCCTTGTACTCTGTCATTGTAAAGAATTCCTACCCTGTACTTGGTCATTGCCGAGAATTCCTGCTTGGTACTCGGTCATTGCCGAGAATTCCTGCCTGGTACTTGGTCATTGCCGAGAATTCCTAAGCGTTACTCGGTCATTGCCAAGAATTCCTACCCGGTACTCCGTCATTGTCATTGATTCCTACCCGGTGTTCGGCCACTCCTGAGTATTCCTGCTCGGTACTCGGTCGTTGCTGAGAATTCTTGCCAGGTACTTGTTCCTTGCCAAGAATTGCTGCCTGGTACTTGGTCATTGACAAGAATTGCTGCCCGTTACTCGGTCATTGCCATGGATTCCTACCCGGTGTTTGGTCATTGCCGAGAATTCCTGCCCGTTACTCGATCACGGCCATGGATTCCTACCCCAGTGTTTAGTCAACGCCAAGAATTCTCAGCCGGTACTCGATCATTGCTGAGAATTATTGCCCGGTACTCGGACATTGCCGAGAATTTTTGCCCGTTACTCAGTCATTTCCGAGATATCCAACCGGTACTCGATTATTACCGAGAATTGTTGCCTGGTACTAGGTCATTGCAGAGAATTCCTGCCCGGTACTTGCTATTTTCCGAGGATTCCTCACTCGGTACTCGGTTGTTTCTGAGGATTCCTACCCGGTGCTTGGTCATTGTCGAGAATTCGTTCCTGTTACTCGGTTATTGCCAAGAATTCCTACCCGGTACTCTGTCATTGTAAAGAATTCCTACCCTGTACTCGGTCATTGCCTAGAATTCCTACCCTGTACTCGGTCATTGCCTAGAATTCCTGCCTTGTACTCGGTCCTTGCTGAGAATTCCTACCCGGTACTCGGTCATTGCTGAGAATTCCTACCCGGTACTCGGTCATTGCCATGGATTCCTACCCGGTGTTCGGCCATTGCTGAGTATTCCTGCCTGGTACTCGGTCATTGCTGAGAATTACTGTCCGGTACTCGTTTCTTGCTAACAAATCCTTCCTGGTACTTGGTCATTGCCGAGAAGTTCTGCCCGTTACTCGGTCATTGGCATGGATTCCTACCCGGTGTTTGGTCATTGCCAAGAATTCTTGCCTGGTACTCGGTCATTACCGAGGATTCACCAGCCGATACTCGATCATTGCTGAGAATTCCTGCCCGGTAATCGGTCATTACCGAGAATTTCTGCCCGTTACTCGGTCATTTCTGAGATATCCAGCCGGTACTCGATTATTACCGAGAAATATTGCCTGGTACTAGGTCATTGCCGAGAATTCCCGCCCGGTACTCGGTATTTGCCGAGGATTCCTCACTCGGTACTCGGTCGTTTCTGAGTATTCCTTCCCGGTGCTTGGTCATTGTCGAGAATTCATGCCTGGTACTCGGTCATTGCCAAGAATTCCTACCCGGTATTCTATCATCGTAAAGAATTCCTACCCTTTACTCGGTCATTGCCGAAGATTCCTCACCTGATGCTCGGTAGTTTCCGAGAATTCCAACCCGGTACTCGGTTCATTGCAGAGAATTCTTGCCTGGTACTCGGTCATTGACGAGAATTCATGTGCGGTGCTCGGTCATTGCCAAGAATTTCTGCCCGGTACTCGGTCAATGCCAATGATTCCTACCCGATGTTCGGTCATTGCCAAGAATTCCTGTATGGTACTCGGTCATTGCCGAGGATTCACCAGCCGGTACTCGATTATTACCGAGAATTCCTTCCTTTTACTAGGTCATTGCCGAGAATTCTCGCCCAGTACTCAGTCATTGCCAAGGATTCCTCACCCGGTACTCGGTCGTTTCTAAGGATTCCTAGCCAGTGCTTGGTCATTATCGAGAATTCATGCCCGGTATTCGGTCATTGTAAATAATTCCTGCCCAGTACTCGGTCATTACCGAGGATTCCTCACCTAATGCTTGGTCGTTTATGGGAATTCCAACCTGGTACTCAGTCATTGCCGAGAATTCGTGCCTGGTACTCAATCATTACCAAGAATTCTCGTACGGTGCTCGAATATTACCGAGAATTTTTTCCTTGTACTACGTCTTTGTCGAAAATTCTCCCTGGGTACACAGTCATTTTCAAGTATTCCTTACCCGGTATTCAGTCGTTTTCTAAGTATTCCTACCCGGTACTTGGTCATTGCCGAGAATTCATGCCAGGTACTTGGTCATTGCCAAGAATTCCTGCCTGGTACTCGGTCATTGCCGAGAATTCCTACCCGTTACTCGGTCATTGCCAAGAATTCCTGCCAGGTACTCATTCCTTGCCAAGAATTGCTGCCTGGTACTTGGTCATTGCCGAGAATTTATGCCTGTTACTCGGTCATTGCCATGAATTTCTACCCGGTGTTCGGTCATTGCCGAGAATTCATACCCGGTACTCGGTCATTGCCGAGGATTCACCAGCCGGTACGCGATGAGTATTCACCAGCCGGTACGCAATCATTGCTAAGAATTCATGCCCGGTACTCGATCATTGCCGAGAATTTCTACCCGTAACTCGGTCATTTCCGAGATATCCAGCTAGTACTCGATTATTACCGAGAATTGTTGCCTCGTACTAGGTCATTGTCGAGAATTCTCGCCCGGTACTCGGTATTTGCTGAGGATTCCTCACTCGATACTCGGTCGTTTCTTAGGATTCCTCCCCGGTGCTTGGTCATTGTTAAGAATTCGTGCCTGGTACTCGGTCATTGCCAAGTATTCCTACCCGGTACTCTGTCATCGTTAAGAATTCCTACCCTGTACTCGGTCATTGCCGAAGATTCCTCACCTGATGCTCGGTCATTTCTAAGAATTCCAACCCGGTACTCGGTTCATTGCAGAGAATTCATGCCTGGTACTCTGTCATTGCCAAGGATTCCTCACCCGGTATTTGCTCATTTCTAAGGATTCCTACCTGGTGCTTGGACATTGCCGAGAATTCCTACCTGGTACTCGGTCATTGCCGAGAATTCCTACCCGGTGTTCGGTCATTGCCAAGAATTCATGCCCGGTACTCGGTCATTGCCATGGATTCCTACCCGGTGTTCGGCGATTGCTGAGTATTCCGGCCTGGTACTCGGTCATTTCCAAGAATTCATGCCCGGTACTCGTTCCTTGCCAAGAATTCCTGCCTGGTACTTGGTCATTGTAGAGAATTTCTGCCCGTTACTCGATCATGGCAATGGATTCCTACCCGGTGTTCGTCAATGCCAAGAATTCTCAGCCGGTACTCGATCATTGCTGAGAATTCCTGCCCGGTACTCGGACATTGCCGAGAATATCCTCCCGGTACTCAGTCATTTCAGAGAATTCCAACTCGGTACTCGGTTTATTGCAGAGAATTCCTGCCTGGTACTTGGTCATTGCCGAGAATTCCTGCGCGGTGCTCGGTCATTGCCAAGAATTCCTGCCATGTACTCGGGCAATGCCAACGATTCCTACCCGGTGTTCGGTCATTGCCGAGAATTCCTGCGAGGTACTCGGTCATTGCTGAGGATTAACCAGCCGGTACTCGATCAATGCTGAGAATTCCTGCCTGGTACTCGATCACTGTCGTGAATTCCTGCCCGGTACTCGGTCATAGTTGAGAATTCCTGCCCGGTACTTGTTCATTGCCAAGAATTCCTGCCCGGTACTTGGTCATTGCCGAGAATTTCTACACGTTACTCGGCCATTTAAAAGAACTCTAGCCGGTACTCGATTATTACCAAGAATTCCTTCCTTGTACTAGGTCATTCCCGAGAATTCTCGCATGCGGTGCTCAGTCATTGCCAAGGATTCCTCACCCGGTACGCGGTCGTTTCTAAGGATTCCTACCCGGTGCTTCGTCATTGTCGAGAATTCCTGCCCGGTACTTGGTCTTTGTAAAGAATTCCTACCCAGTACTCGGTAATTGCCGAGGATTCCTCACCTAATGCTCGGTCGTTTCTGAGAATTCCAACCTGGTACTCAGTCATTGCCGAGAATTCCTACCTGGTACTCGGTCATTGCCACGAATTCCTGTGCGGTGCTCAATTATTACCAAGAATTCTCACCTGGTACTCAGTCATTGCCAAGGATTCCTCACCCGGTATTTAGTCGTTTCTAAGGATTCATACCCGGTACCTTGTCATTGTAAAGAATTCCTACACAGTACTCGGTCATTGCCGAGGATTCCTCACCTAATGCTCGGTCGTTTTCGAGAATTCTAACCTGGTACTCAGTCATTGCCGAGAATTCCTGCCTGGTACTCGGTCGTTGCCAAGAATTCCTGTGCGGTGGCCAATTATTACCGAGAATTCTTTCCTTGTACTAGGTCATTGCCGAGAATTCTCGTCTGGTACTCAGTCATTGCCAAGGATTCCTCACCTGGTATTTGGTCGTTTCTAAGGTTTCCTACCCGGTGCGTGGTCATTGCCGAGAATACATGCCTGGTACTCGGTCATTGCCAAGAATTCCTACCCGGTACTCGGTCATTGGAAAGAATTAATGTCGGTACTCGGTCATTACCATGGATTCCTACCCAGTGTTCGGCCTTTGCTAAATATTCCTGCCCGGTACTCGGTAAATATTGAGAATTCCTGCCCGGTACTCGTTCCTTGCCAAGAATTCCTACCTGGTACTTGGTCATTGCCAATAATTTCTGCCCGTTACTCGATCATTCCCACGGATTCCTACCCGGTGTGCGGTCATTTCCAAGAATTCTCTCCCGGTACTCGGTCATTGCCGAGAATTTCTGCCCAGTACTGAGTCATTGCTGAGAATTTCTGCCCGGTACTCGGTCACTGCCGAGGATTCGCCATCCGATACTCGATCATTGCTGAGAATTTGTGCCCGTTACTCGGTCATTTCCGAGATATCCAGCCGGTACTCGATTATTACGAAGAAATATTGCCTGGTACTAGGTCATTGTCGAGGATTCCCGCCTGGTACAAGGTATTTGCCGAGGATTCCTCACTCGGTAGTCGGTCATTTCTGAGTATTCCCTACCGGTGCTTGGTCATTGTCGAGAATTCCTGCCTGGTGCTCGGCCTTTGCCAGGAATTCCTACCCGGTATTTTGTCAACGTAAAGAATTCCTACCCTGTACTCGGTCATTGCCGAAGATTACTCACATGATGCTCGGTAGTTTCCGAGAATTCCAACCCAGTACTCGGTTCATTACAGAGAATTCTTGCCTGGTATTCGGTCATTGACGAGAATTCCTGTGCGGTGCTCGGTCATTACCAAGAATTCATGCCCGGTACTCAGCCAATGCCAAGGATTCCTAGCCGGTGTTCGGTCATTGCCAACAATTCATGTATGGTACTCGGTCATTGCCGAGGATTCACCAGCCGGTACTCGATTATTACCGAGAATTCCCTCCTTGTACTAGGTCATTGCCGAGAATTCTCGCCCAGTACTCAGTCACTGCCAAGGATTCCAACCCGGTACTCGGTTCATTGCAGAGAATTCCTGCCTGGTACTCAGTCATTGACGAGAATTCCTGTGCGGTGCTCGGTCATTGCCAAGAATTCCTGCCCGGTACTCGGCCAATGCCAAGGATTCCTAGCCGGTGTTCTGTCATTGCCAAGAATTCATGTATGGTAATCGGTCATTGCCGAGGATTCACCAGCTGGTACTCGATTATTACCGAGAATTCCCTCCTTGTACTAGGTCATTGCCGAGAATTCTCGTCCAGTACTCAGTCATTGCCAAGGATTCCAACCCGGTACTCGGTTCATTGCAGAGAATTCCTGCATGGTACTCGGTCATTGACGAGAATACCTGTGCGGTGCTCGATCATTGCCAAGAATTCCTGCCCGGTACTCGGTCAATGCCAAGGATTCCTACCCGGTGTTCGGTCATTGCCATGAATTCATGTATGGTACTCGGTCATTGCCGAGGATTCACCAGCCGGTACTCGATTATTACCGAGAATTCCCTCCTTGTACTAGGTCAATGCCGAGAATTCTCGCCCAGTACTCAGTCATTGCCAAGTATTCCTCACCCGGTACTCGGTCGTTTCTAAGGATTACTACCCAGTGCTTCGTCATTGTCGAGAATTCATGCCCGGTACTTGGTCATTGTAAATAATTCCTACCCAGTACTCGGTCATTGCCGAGGATTCCTCACCTAATGCTCGGTCGTTTCTGAGAATTCCAACCTGGTACTCAGTCATTGCCGAGAATTCCTGCCTGGTACTCGGTCATTGCCAAGAATTCCTGTGCGGTGCTCAATTATTACCAAGAATTCTCACCTGGTACTCAGTCATTGCCAAGGATTCCTCACCCGGTATTTAGTCGTTTGTAAGGATTCATACCCGGTACCTTGTCATTGTAAAGAATTCCTACCCAGTACTCGGTCATTGCCGAGGATTCCTCACCTAATGCTTGGTCGTTTCCGAGAATTCCAACCTGGTACTCAGTTATTGCCGAGAATTCCTGCCTGGTACTCGGTCATTGCTAAGAATTCCTGTGCGGTGGCCAATTATTACCAAGAATTCTTTCCTTGTACTAGGTCATTGCCGAGAATTCTCGTCCGGTACTCAGTCATTGCCAAGGATTTCATCACCCGGTATTTGGTCGTTTCTAAGGTTTCCTACCCGGTGCGTGGTCATTGCCGAGAATACATGCCTGGTACTCGGTCATTGCCAAGAATTCCTACCCGGTACTCGGTCATCGGAAAGAATTCATGCCCGGTACTCGGTCATTGCCATGGATTCCTACCCAGTGTTCGGCCTTTGCTAAATATTTCTGCCCGGTACTCGGTAAATGTTGAGAATTCCTGCCCGGTACTCGTTCCTTGCCAAGAATTCGTACCTGGTACTTGGTCATTGCCAATATTTTCTGCCCGTTACTCGATCATTCCCATGGATTCCTACCCGTTGTGCGGTCATTTCCAAGAATTATCTCCCGGTACTCGGTCATTGCCGAGAATTTCTGCCCAGTACTCAGTCATTGCTGAGAATTTCTGCCCGGTACTCGGTCACTGCCGAGGATTCGCCATCCGATACTCGATCATTGCTGAGAATTTGTGCCCGTTACTCGGTCATTTCCGAGATATCCAGCCGGTACTCGATTATTACGAAGAAATATTGCCTGGTACTAGGTCATTGCCGAGGATTCCCGCCTGGTACAAGGTATTTGCCGAGGATTCCTCACTCGGTAGTCGGTCGTTTCTGAGTATTCCCTCCCGTTGCTTGGTCATTGTCGAGAATTCCTGCCTGGTGCTCGGCCATTGCCAGGAATTCCTACCCTGTATTCTGTCAACGTAAAGAATTCCTACCCTGTACTCGCTCATTGCCGAAGATTACTCACATGATGCTCGGTAGTTTCCGAGAATTCCAACCCAGTACTCGGTTCATTACAGAGAATTCTTGCCTGGTACTCAGTCATTGACGAGAATTCCTGTGCGGTGCTCGGTCATTACCAAGAATTCATGCCCGGTACTCAGCCAATGCCAAGGATTCCTAGCCGGTGTTCGGTCATTGCCAAGAATTCATGTATGGTACTCGGTCATTGCCGAGGATTCACCAGCTGGTACTCGATTATTACCGAGAATTCCCTCCTTGTACTAGGTCATTGCCGAGAATTCTCGCCCAGTACTCAGTCATTGCCAAGGATTCCAACCCGGTACTCGGTTCATTGCAGAGAATTCCTGCCTGGTATTCGGTCATTGACGAGAATTCCTGTGCGGTGCTCGGTCATTACCAAGAATTCATGCCCGGTACTCAGCCAATGCCAAGGATTCCTAGCCGGTGTTCGGTCATTGCCAAGAATTCATGTATGGTACTCGGTCATTGCCGAGGATTCACCAGCCGGTACTCGATTATTACCGAGAATTCCCTCCTTGTACTAGGTCATTGCCGAGAATTCTCGCCCAGTACTCAGTCACTGCCAAGGATTCCAACCCGGTACTCGGTTCATTGCAGAGAATTCCTGCCTGGTACTCAGTCATTGACGAGAATTCCTGTGCGGTGCTCGATCATTGCCAAGAATTCCTGCCCGGTACTCGGCCAATGCCAAGGATTCCTAGCCGGTGTTCTGTCATTGCCAAGAATTCATGTATGGTAATCGGTCATTGCCGAGGATTCACCAGCTGGTACTCGATTATTACCGAGAATTCCCTCCTTGTACTAGGTCATTGCCGAGAATTCTCGTCCAGTACTCAGTCATTGCCAAGGATTCCAACCCGGTACTCGGTTCATTGCAGAGAATTCCTGCATGGTACTCGGTCATTGACGAGAATACCTGTGCGGTGCTCGATCATTGCCAAGAATTCCTGCCCGGTACTCGGTCAATGCCAAGGATTCCTACCCGGTGTTCGGTCATTGCCATGAATTCATGTATGGTACTCGGTCATTGCCGAGGATTCACCAGCCGGTACTCGATTATTACCGAGAATTCCCTCCTTGTACTAGGTCAATGCCGAGAATTCTCGCCCAGTACTCAGTCATTGCCAAGTATTCCTCACCCGGTACTCGGTCGTTTCTAAGGATTACTACCCAGTGCTTCGTCATTGTCGAAAATTCATGCCCGGTACTTGGTCATTGTAAATAATTCCTACCCAGTACTCGGTCATTGCCGAGGATTCCTCACCTAATGCTCGGTCGTTTCTGAGAATTCCAACCTGGTACTCAGTCATTGCCGAGAATTCCTGCCTGGTACTCGGTCATTGCCAAGAATTCCTGTGCGGTGCTCAATTATTACCAAGAATTCTCACCTGGTACTCAGTCATTGCCAAGGATTCCTCACCCGGTATTTAGTCGTTTGTAAGGATTCATACCCGGTACCTTGTCATTGTAAAGAATTCCTACCCAGTACTCGGTCATTGCCGAGGATTCCTCACCTAATGCTTGGTCGTTTCCGAGAATTCCAACCTGGTACTCAGTTATTGCCGAGAATTCCTGCCTGGTACTCGGTCATTGCTAAGAATTCCAGTGCGGTGGCCAATTATTACCAAGAATTCTTTCCTTGTACTAGGTCATTGCCGAGAATTCTCCTCCGGTACTCAGTCATTGCCAAGGATTTCCTCACCCGGTATTTGGTCGTTTCTAAGGTTTCCTACCCGGTGCGTGGTCATTGCCGAGAATACATGCCTGGTACTCGGTCATTGCCAAGAATTCCTACCCGGTACTCGGTCATCGGAAAGAATTCATGCCCGGTACTCGGTCATTGCCATGGATTCCTACCCAGTGTTCGGCCTTTGCTAAATATTTCTGCCCGGTACTCGGTAAATGTTGAGAATTCCTGCCCGGTACTCGTTCCTTGCCAAGAATTCCTACCTGGTACTTGGTCATTGCCAATATTTTCTGCCCGTTACTCGATCATTCCCATGGATTCCTACCCGTTGTGCGGTCATTTCCAAGAATTATCTCCCGGTACTCGGTCATTGCCGAGAATTTCTGCCCAGTACTCAGTCATTGCTGAGAATTTCTGCCCGGTACTCGGTCACTGCCGAGGATTCGCCATCCGATACTCGATCATTGCTGAGAATTTGTGCCCGTTACTCGGTCATTTCCGAGATATCCAGCCGGTACTCGATTATTACGAAGAAATATTGCCTGGTACTAGGTCATTGCCGAGGATTCCCGCCTGGTACAAGGTATTTGCCGAGGATTCCTCACTCGGTAGTCGGTCGTTTCTGAGTATTCCCTCCCGTTGCTTGGTCATTGTCGAGAATTCCTGCCTGGTGCTCGGCCATTGCCAGGAATTCCTACCCGGTATTCTGTCAACGTAAAGAATTCCTACCCTGTACTCGCTCATTGCCGAAGATTACTCACATGATGCTCGGTAGTTTCCGAGAATTCCAACCCAGTACTCGGTTCATTACAGAGAATTCTTGCCTGGTACTCAGTCATTGACGAGAATTCCTGTGCGGTGCTCGGTCATTACCAAGAATTCATGCCCGGTACTCAGCCAATGCCAAGGATTCCTAGCCGGTGTTCGGTCATTGCCAAGAATTCATGTATGGTACTCGGTCATTGCCGAGGATTCACTAGCTGGTACTCGATTATTACCGAGAATTCCCTCCTTGTACTAGGTCATTGCCGAGAATTCTCGCCCAGTACTCAGTCATTGCCAAGGATTCCAACCCGGTACTCGGTTCATTGCAGAGAATTCCTGCCTGGTACTCGGTCATTGACGAGAATTCCTGTGCGGTGCTCGGTCATTACCAAGAATTCCTGCCCGGTACTCGGCCAATGCCAAGGATTCCTAGCCGGTGTTCGGTCATTGCCAAGAATTCATGTATGGTACTCGGTCATTGCCGAGGATTCACCAGCTGGTACTCGATTATTATCGAGAATTCCCTCCTTGTACTAGGTCATTGCCGAGAATTCTCGCCCAGTACTCAGTCATTGCCAAGGATTCCAACCCGGTACTCGGTTCATTGCAGAGAATTCCTTCCTGGTACTCGGTCATTGACGAGAATACCTGTGCGGTGCTCGATCATTGCCAAGAATTCCTGCCAGGTACTCGGTCAATGCCAAGGATTCCTAGCCGGTGTTCAGTCATTGCCATGAATTCATGTATGGTACTCGGTCATTGCCGAGGATTCACCAGCCGGTACTCGATTATTACCGAGAATTCCCTCCTTGTACTAGGTCAATGCCGAGAATTCTCGCCCAGTACTCAGTCATTGCCAAGTATTCCTCACCCGGTACTCGGTCGTTTCTAAGGATTACTACCCAGTGCTTCGTCATTGTCGAGAATTCATGCCCGGTACTTGGTCATTGTAAATAATTCCTATCCAGTACTCGGTCATTACCGAGGATTCCTCACCTAATGCCCGGTCGTTTCTGAGAATTCCAACCTGGTACTCAGTCATTGCCGAGAATTCCTGCCTGGTACTCGGTCATTGCCAAGAAATCCTGTGCGGTGCTCGATTATTACCGACAATTCTTTCCTTGTACTAGGTCATTGCCGAGAATTCTCGCCTGGTACTCAGTCATTGCCAAGGATTCCTCACCCGGTATTCAGTCGAGAATTCCAACCCGGTACTCGGTTCATTGCCAAGAATTCCTGCCCGGTACTCGGCCAATGCCAAGGATTCCTAGCCGGTGTTCGGTCATTGCCAAGAATTCATGTATGGTACTCGGTCATTGCCGAAGATTCACCAGCCGGTACTCGATTATTACCGAGAATTCCCTCCTTGTACTAGGTCATTGCCGAGAATTCTCGCCCAGTACTCAGTCATTGCCAAGGATTCCAACCCGGTACTCGGTTCATTGCAGAGAATTCCTGCCTGGTACTCGGTCATTGAGGAGAATACCTGTGCGGTGCTCGATCATTGCCAAGAATTCCTGCCCGGTACTCGGTCAATGCCAAAGATTCCTACCCGGTGTTCGGTCATTGCCATGAATTCATGTATGGTACTCGGTCATTGTCGAGGATTCACCAGCCGGTACTCGATTATTACCGAGAATTCCCTCCTTGTACTAGGTCATTGCCGAGAATTCTCGCCCAGTACTCAGTCATTGCCAAGTATTCCTCACCCGGTACTCGGTCGTTTCTAAGGCTTACTACCCAGTGCTTCGTCATTGTCGAGAATTCCTGCCCGGTACTTGGTCATTGTAAATAATTCCTACCCAGTACTCGGTCATTGCCGAGGATTCCTCACCTAATGCCCGGTCGTTTCTGAGAATTCCAACCTGGTACACAGTCATTGCCGAGAATTCCTGCCTGGTACTCGGTCATTGCCAAGAAATCCTGTGCGGTGCTCGATTATTACCGAGAATTCTTTCCTGGTACTAGGTCATTGCCGAGAATTCCCGCCTGGTACAAGGTATTTGCCGAGGATTCCTCACTCGGTAGTCGGTCGTTTCTGAGTATTCCCTCCCGGTGCTTGGTCATTGTCGAGAATTCCTGCTTGGTGCTCCGCCATTGCCAAGAATTCCTACCCAGTATTCTGTCATCGTAAAGAATTCCTACCCTGTATTCGGTCATTGCCGAAGATTACTCACATGATGCTCGGTAGTTTCCGAGAATTCCAACCCGGTACTAGGTTCATTACAGAGAATTCATGCCTGGTACTCGGTCATTAACGAGAATTCCTGTGCGGTGCTCGGTCATTGCCAAGAATTCCTGCCCGGTACTCGGCCAATGCAAAGGATTCCTAGCCAGTGTTCGGTCATTGCCAAGAATTCATGTATGGTACTCGGTCATTGCCGAGGATTCACCATCCGGTACTCGATTATTACCTAGAATTCCCTCCTTGTACTAGGTCATTGCCGAGAATTCTCACCCAGTACTCAGTCATTGCCAAGGATTCCTCACCCGGTACTCGGTCGTTTCTAAGGATTCCTACCCGGTGCTTCGTCATTGTCGAGAATTCATGCCTGGTACTTGGTCATTGTAAATAATTCCTACCCAGTACTCGGTCATTGCCGAGGATTCCTCACCTAATGCTCGGTCGTTTCTGAGAATTCCAACCTGGTACTCAGTCATTGCCGAGAATTCCTACCTGGTACTCGGTCATTGCCAAGAATTCCTGTGCGGTGCTCGATTATTACCGAGAATTCTTTCCTTGTACTAGGTCATTGCCGAGAATTCTCGCCTGGTACTCAGTCATTGCCAAGGATTCCTCACCCGGTATTCAGTCGTTTCTAAGGATTCATACCCGGTACTTTGTCATTGTAAAGAATTCCTACCCAGTACTCGGTCATTGCCGAGGATTCCTCACCTAATGCACGGTCATTTCCGAGAATTCCTACCTGGTACTCAGTCATTGCCGAGAATTCCTGTGTGGTGGCCAATTATTACCGAGAATTCTTTCCTTGTACTAGGTCATTGCCGAGAATTCTCGTCCGGTTCTTGGTCATTGCCGAGAATACATGCCTTGTACTCGGTCATTGCCAAGAATTCCTACCCGGTACTCGGTCATTGGAAAAAATTCCTGCCCGGTACTCGGTCATTGCCATGGATTCCTACCCGGTGTTCAGCCTTTAATAAGTATTCCTGCCCGGTACTCGGTCAATGTTGAGAATTCCTGCCCGGTACTCGTTCCTTGCCAAGAATTCCTGCCTGGTACTTGGTCATTGCCAAGAATTTCTGCCCGTTACTCGATCATTGCCATGGATTCCTAGCCGGTGTGCGGTTATTTCCAAGAATTCTCTCCCGGTACTCGGTCATTGCCGAGAATTTTTGCCCAGTACTCAGTCATTGCTGAGAATTTCTACCCAGTACTCAGTCATTGCTGAGAATTTCTGCCCAGTACTCAGTCATTGCCGAGAATTTCTGCCCAGTACTCGGTCATTGCCGAGAACTTCTGCCCGGTACTCGGTCGCCAAGGATTTGCCATCCGATACTCGATCATTGCTGAGAATTCCTGCCCGGTACTTGGTCATTGCCAAGAATTTGTGCCTGTTACTCGGTCATTTCAGATATACTCAGCCGGTACTTGATTATTACGAAGAAATATTGACTGGTACTAGGTCATTGCCGAGAATTCCCGCCCGGTACAAGGTATTTGCCGAGGATTCCTCACCGGTAGTCGGTCGTTTCTGAGTATTCCCTCCTGGTGCTTGGTCATTGTCCAGAATTTGTGCCTGGTGCTCGGTCATTGCCAAGAATTCCTACCCGGTATTCTGTCATCGTAAAGAATTCCTACCCTGTACTCGGTCATTGCCGAAGATTCCTCACCTGATGCTCGGTAGTTTCCAAGAATTCCATCCTGGTACTCGGTTCATTGCAGAGAATTCATGCCTGGTACTCGGTCATTGACGAGAATTCCTGTGCGGTGCTCGGTCAATGCCAAGAATTCCTTCCTGGTACTCGGTCAATGCCAAGGATTCCTACCCGGTGTTCGGTCATTGCTAACAATTCCTGTATGGTACTCGGTCATTCACCAGCCGGTACTCGATTATTACCGAGAATTCTTTCCTTGTACTCTGTCATTGTAAAGAATTCCTACCATGTACTTGGTCATTGCCGAGAATTCCTGCTTGGTACTCGGTCATTGCCGAGAATTCCTGCCTGGTACTTGGTCATTGCCGAGAATTCCTAAGCGTTACTCGGTCATTGCCAAGAATTCCTACCCGGTACTCCGTCATTGTCATTGATTCCTACCCGGTGTTCGGCCACTCCTGAGTATTCCTGCTCGGTACTCGGTCATTGCTGAGAATTCTTGCCAGGTACTCGTTCCTTGCCAAGAATTGCTGCCTGGTACTTGGTCATTGACAAGAATTGCTGCCCGTTACTCGGTCATTGCCATGGATTCCTACCCGGTGTTTGGTCATTGCCGAGAATTCCTGCCCGTTACTCGATCACGGCCATGGATTCCTACCCCAGTGTTTGGTCAACGCCAAGAATTCTCAGCCGGTACTCGATCATTGCTGAGAATTATTGCCCGGTACTCGGACATTGCCGAGAATTTTTGCCCGTTACTCAGTCATTTCCGAGATATCCAACCGGTACTCGATTATTACCGAGAATTGTTGCCTGGTACTAGGTCATTGCAGAGAATTCCTGCCCGGTACTTGCTATTTTCCGAGGATTCCTCACACGGTACTCGGTTGTTTCTGAGGATTCCTACCCGGTGCTTGGTCATTGTCGAGAATTCGTTCCTGTTACTCGGTTATTGCCAAGAATTCCTACCCGGTACTCTGTCATTGTAAAGAATTCCTACCCTGTACTCGGTCATTGCCTAGAATTCCTACCCTGTACTCGGTCATTGCCTAGAATTCCTGCCTTGTACTCGGTCCTTGCTGAGAATTCCTACCCGGTACTCGGTCATTGCTGAGAATTCCTGCCCGGTACTCGGTCATTGCCATGGATTCCTACCCGGTGTTCGGCCATTGCTGAGTATTCCTGCCTGGTACTCGGTCATTGCTGAGAATTACTGTCCGGTACTCGTTTCTTGCTAACAAATCCTTCCTGGTACTTGGTCATTGCCGAGAAGTTCTGCCCGTTACTCGGTCATTGGCATGGATTCCTACCCGGTGTTTGGTCATTGCCAAGAATTCTTGCCTGGTACTCGGTCATTACCGAGGATTCACCAGCCGATACTCGATCATTGCTGAGAATTCCTGCCCGGTAATCGGTCATTACCGAGAATTTCTGCCCGTTACTCGGTCATTTCTGAGATATCCAGCCGGTACTCGATTATTACCGAGAAATATTGCCTGGTACTAGGTCATTGCCGAGAATTCCCGCCCGGTACTCGGTATTTGCCGAGGATTCCTCACTCGGTACTCGGTCGTTTCTGAGTATTCCTTCCCGGTGCTTGGTCATTGTCGAGAATTCATGCCTGGTACTCGGTCATTGCCAAGAATTCCTACCCGGTATTCTATCATCGTAAAGAATTCCTACCCTTTACTCGGTCATTGCCGAAGATTCCTCACCTGATGCTCGGTAGTTTCCGAGAATTCCAACCCGGTACTCGGTTCATTGCAGAGAATTCTTGCCTGGTACTCGGTCATTGACGAGAATTCATGTGCGGTGCTCGGTCATTGCCAAGAATTTCTGCCCGGTACTCGGTCAATGCCAATGATTCCTACCCGGTGTTCGGTCATTGCCAAGAATTCCTGTATGGTACTCGGTCATTGCCGAGGATTCACCAGCCGGTACTCGATTATTACCGAGAATTCCTTCCTTTTACTAGGTCATTGCCGAGAATTCTCGCCCAGTACTTAGTCATTGCCAAGGATTCCTCACCCGGTACTCGGTCGTTTCTAAGGATTCCTAGCCAGTGCTTGGTCATTATCGAGAATTCATGCCCGGTATTCGGTCATTGTAAATAATTCCTGCCCAGTACTCGGTCATTACCGAGGATTCCTCACCTAATGCTTGGTCGTTTATGGGAATTCCAACCTGGTACTCAGTCATTGCCGAGAATTCGTGCCTGGTACTCAATCATTACCAAGAATTCTCGTACGGTGCTCGAATATTACCGAGAATTTTTTCCTTCTACTACGTCTTTGTCGAAAATTCTCCCTGGGTACACAGTCATTTTCAAGTATTCCTTACCCGGTATTCAGTCGTTTTCTAAGTATTCCTACCCGGTACTTGGTCATTGCCGAGAATTCATGCCAGGTACTTGGTCATTGCCAAGAATTCCTGCCTGGTACTCGGTCATTGCCGAGAATTCCTACCCGTTACTCGGTCATTGCCAAGAATTCCTGCCAGGTACTCATTCCTTGCCAAGAATTGCTGCCTGGTACTTGGTCATTGCCGAGAATTTATGCCTGTTACTCGGTCATTGCCATGAATTTCTACCCGGTGTTCGGTCATTGCCGAGAATTCATACCCGGTACTCGGTCATTGCCGAGGATTCACCAGCCGGTACGCGATGAGTATTCACCAGCCGGTACGCAATCATTGCTAAGAATTCATGCCCGGTACTCGGTCATTGCCGAGAATTTCTACCCGTAACTCGGTCATTTCCGAGATATCCAGCTAGTACTCGATTATTACCGAGAATTGTTGCCTCGTACTAGGTCATTGTCGAGAATTCTCGCCCGGTACTCGGTATTTGCTGAGGATTCCTCACTCGATACTCGGTCGTTTCTTAGGATTCCTCCCCGGTGCTTGGTCATTGTTAAGAATTCGTGCCTGGTACTCGGTCATTGCCAAGTATTCCTACCCGGTACTCTGTCATCGTTAAGAATTCCTACCCTGTACTCGGTCATTGCCGAAGATTCCTCACCTGATGCTCGGTCATTTCTAAGAATTCCAACCCGGTACTCGGTTCATTGCAGAGAATTCATGCCTGGTACTCTGTCATTGCCAAGGATTCCTCACCCGGTATTTGCTCGTTTCTAAGGATTAATACCTGGTGCTTGGACATTGCCGAGAATTCCTACCTGGTACTCGGTCATTGCCGAGAATTCCTACCCGGTGTTCGGTCATTGCCAAGAATTCATGTCCGGTACTCGGTCATTGCCATGGATTCCTACCCGGTGTTCGGCGATTGCTGAGTATTCCGGCCTGGTACTCGGTCATTTCCAAGAATTCATGCCCGGTACTCGTTCCTTGCCAAGAATTCCTGCCTGGTACTTGGTCATTGCAGAGAATTTCTGCCCGTTACTCGATCATGGCAATGGATTCCTACCCGGTGTTCGTCAATGCCAAGAATTCTCAGCCGGTACTCGATCATTGCTGAGAATTCCTGCCCGGTACTCGGACATTGCCGAGAATATCCTCCCGGTACTCAGTCATTTCAGAGAATTCCAACTCGGTACTCGGTTTATTGCAGAGAATTCCTGCCTGGTACTTGGTCATTGCCGAGAATTCCTGCGCGGTGCTCGGTCATTGCCAAGAATTCCTGCCATGTACTCGGGCAATGCCAACGATTCCTACCCGGTGTTCGGTCATTGCCGAGAATTCCTGCGAGGTACTCGGTCATTGCTGAGGATTAACCAGCCGGTACTCGATCAATGCTGAGAATTCCTGCCTGGTACTCGATCACTGTCGTGAATTCCTGCCCGGTACTCGGTCATAGTTGAGAATTCCTGCCCGGTACTCGTTCATTGCCAAGAATTCCTGCCCGGTACTTGGTCATTGCCGAGAATTTCTACACGTTACTCGGTCATTTAAAAGAACTCTAACCGGTACTCGATTATTACCAAGAATTCCTTCCTTGTACTAGGTCATTCCCGAGAATTCTCGCATGCGGTGCTCAGTCATTGCCAAGGATTCCTCACCCGGTACGCGGTCGTTTCTAAGGATTCCTACCCGGTGCTTCGTCATTGTCGAGAATTCCTGCCCGGTACTTGGTCTTTGTAAAGAATTCCTACCCAGTACTCGGTCATTGCCGAGGATTCCTCACCTAATGCTCGGTCGTTTCTGAGAATTCCAACCTGGTACTCAGTCATTGCCGAGAATTCCTACCTGGTACTCGGTCATTGCCACGAATTCCTGTGCGGTGCTCAATTATTACCAAGAATTCTCACCTGGTACTCAGTCATTGCCAAGGATTCCTCACCCGGTATTTAGTCGTTTCTAAGGATTCATACCCGGTACCTTGTCATTGTAAAGAATTCCTACCCAGTACTCGGTCATTGCCGAGGATTCCTCACCTAATGCTCGGTCGTTTCCGAGAATTCCAACCTGGTACTCAGTCATTGCCGAGAATTCCTGCCTGGTACTCGGTCGTTGCCAAGAATTCCTGTGCGGTGGCCAATTATTACCGAGAATTCTTTCCTTGTACTAGGTCATTGCCGAGAATTCTCGTCTGGTACTCAGTCATTGCCAAGGATTCCTCACCTGGTATTTGGTCGTTTCTAAGGTTTCCTACCCGGTGCGTGGTCATTGCCGAGAATACATGCCTGGTACTCGGTCATTGCCAAGAATTCCTACCCGGTACTCGGTCATTGGAAAGAATTAATGTCGGTACTCGGTCATTACCATGGATTCCTACCCAGTGTTCGGCCTTTGCTAAATATTCCTGCCCGGTACTCGGTAAATATTGAGAATTCCTGCCCGGTACTCGTTCCTTGCCAAGAATTCCTACCTGGTACTTGGTCATTGCCAATAATTTCTGCCCGTTACTCGATCATTCCCACGGATTCCTACCCGGTGTGCAGTCATTTCCAAGAATTCTCTCCCGGTACTCGGTCATTGCCGAGAATTTCTGCCCAGTACTGAGTCATTGCTGAGAATTTCTGCCCGGTACTCGGTCACTGCCGAGGATTCGCCATCCGATACTCGGTCATTGCTGAGAATTTGTCCCCGTTACTCGGTCATTTCCGAGATATCCAGCCGGTACTCGATTATTACGAAGAAATATTGCCTGGTACTAGGTCATTGCCGAGGACTCCCGCCTGGTACAAGGTATTTGCCGAGGATTCCTCACTCGGTAGTCGGTCGTTTCTGAGTATTCCCTCCTGGTGCTTGGTCATTGTCGAGAATTCCTGCCTGGTGCTCGGCCATTGCCAGGAATTCCTACCCGGTATTCTGTCATCGTAAAGAATTCCTACCCTGTACTCGGTCATTGCCGAAGATTACTCACATGATGCTCGGTAGTTTCCGAGAATTCCAACCCAGTACTCGGTTCATTACAGAGAATTCTTGCCTGGTACTCGGTCATTGACGAGAATTCCTATGCGGTGCTCGGTCATTACCAAGAATTCATGTCCGGTACTCTGCCAATTCCAAGGATTCGTAGCCGGTGTTCGGTCATTGCTAAGAATTCATGTATAGTACTCGGTTATTGCCGAGGATTCACCAGCCGGTACTCGATTATTACCGAGAATTCCCTCCTTGTACTAGGTCATTGCCGAGAATTCTCACCCAGTACTCAGTCATTGCCAAGGATTCCTCACCCGGTACTCGGTCGTTTCTAAGGATTCCTACCCGGTGCTTCGTCATTGTCGAGAATTCTTGCCTGGTACTTGGTCATTGTAAATAATTCCTACCCACTACTCGGTCATTGCGGAGGATTCCTCACCTAATGCTCGGTCGTTTCTGAGAATTCCAACCTGGTACTCAGTCATTGCCGAGAATTCCTACCTGGTACTCGGTCATTGCCAAGAATTCCTGTGCGGTGCTCGATTATTACCGAGAATTCTTTCCTTGTACTAGGTCATTGCCGAGAATTCTCGCATGGTACTCAGTCATTGCCAAGGATTCCTCACCCGGTATTCAGTCGTTTCTAAGGATTCATACCCGGTACTATGTCATTGTAAAGAATTCCAACCCAGTACTCGGTCATTGCCAAGGATTCCTCACCTAATGCTCGGTCGTTTCCAAGAATTCCAACATGGTACTCAGTCATTGCAGAGAATTCCTGCCTGGTACTCGGTCATTGCCAAGAATTCTTGTGCGGTGGCCAATTATTACCGAGAATTCTTTCCTTGTAGTAGGTCATTGTCGAGAATTCTCGTCCGGTACTCAGTTATTGCCAAGGATTCCTCACCCGGTATTTGGTCGTTTCTAAGGTTTCCTACCCGGTTCTTGGTCATTGCCGAGAATACATGCCTGGTACTCGGTCATTGCCAAGAATTCCTACCCGGTACTTGGTCATTGGAAAGAATTCATGCCCGGTACTTGGTGATTGCCATGGATTCCTACCCGGTGTTTGGCCTTTGCTAAGTATTCCTTCCCGGTACTCGGTCAATGTTAAGAATTCCTGCCCGGTACTCGTTCCTTGCCAAGAATTCCTGCCTGGTACTTGGTCATTGCCTAGAATTTCTGCCCGTTACTCGATCATTGCCATGGATTCCTACCCGGTGTGCTATCATTTCCAAGAATTCTCTCCTGGTACTCGGTCATTGCCGAGAATTTCTGCCCAGTACTCAGTCATTGCTGAGAATTTCTGCCCGGTACTCGGTCATTGCCGAGGATTCGCCATCCGATACTCGATCATTGCTTAGAATTCCTGCCCGGTACTTGGTCATTGCCGAGAATTTATGCCCGTTACTCGGTCATTTCCGAGATATCCAGCCGGTACTCGATTATTACGCAGAAATATTGCATGGTACTAGGTCATTGCCGAGAATTCTCGCCCGTACAAGGTATTTACCGAAGATTCCTCACTCGGTAGTCGGTCGTTTCTGAGTATTCCCTCCCGGTGCTTGGTCATTGTCGAGAATTCCTGCCTCGTACTCGGTCATTGTTAAGAATTCCTAGCCGGTATTCTGACATCGTAAAGAATTCCTACCCTATACTCGGTCATTGCCGAAGATTCCTCAGCTGATGCTCGGTTGTTTTCGAGAATTCCAACCCAGTACTCGGTTCATTGCAGAGAATTCCTGCCTGGTACTCGGTCATTGACTAGAATTCATGTGCGGTGCTCTGTCATTGCCAAGAATTCCTGCCCGGTACTCGGTCAATGCCATAGATTCCTACCCGGTGTTCGGTCATTGCCAAGAATTCATGTATTGTACTCGGTCATTGCCGAGGAATCACCACCCGGTACTCGATTATTACAGAGAATTCCCTCCTTGTACTAGGTCATTGCCGAAAATTCTCGCCCAGTACTCAGTCATTGCCAAGGATTCCTCACCCGGTACTCGGTCGTTTCTAAGGATTCCTACCCGGTGCTTGGTCATTGTCGAGAATTCCTGCCCGGTACTTGGTCATTGTAAATAATTCCTACCCAGTACGCGGTCATTGCCGAGGATTCCTCACCTAATGATCGGTCGTTTTCTGAGAATTCTAACCTGATACTCATTTATTGCCTAGAATTCCTGCCTGGTACTCGGTCATTGCCAAGAATTCCTGTGCGGTGCTCGATTATTACCGAGAATTCTTTCCTTGTACTAGGTCATTGCCGAGAATTCCCGCCTGGTACTCAGTCATTGCCAAGGATTCCTCACCCGGTATTCAGTCGTTTCTAAGGATTCATACCCGGTACTTTGTCATTGTAAAGAATTCCTACCCAGTACTCGGTCATTGCCAAGGATTCCTCACCTAATGCACGGTCGTTTTCGAGAATTCCAACCTGGTACTCAGTCATTGCCGAGAATTCCTGCCTGGTACTCGGTCATTGCCAAGAATTCCTGTGCGGTGGCCAATTATTACCGAGAATTCTTTCCTTGTACTAGGTCATTGCCGAGAATTCTCGTCCGGTACTCAGTCATTGCTAAGGATTCCTCACCCGGTATTTGGTCGTTTCTAAGGTTTCCTACCCGGTGCGTGGTCATTTCTGAGAATACATGCCTGGTACTCGGTCATTGCCAAGAATTCATACCCGGTACTCGATCATTGGAAAGAATTCTTGCCCGGTACTCAGCCATTGCCATGGATTCCTACCCAGTGTTCGGCCTTTGCTAAATATTCCTGCCCGGTACTCGGTAAATGTTGAGAATTCCTGCCCGGTACTCGTTCCTTGCCAAGAATTCCTACCTGGTACTTGGTCATTGCCAATAATTTCTGCCCGTTACTCGATCATTCCCACGGATTCCTACCCGGTGTGCGGTCATTTCCAAGAATTCTCTCCCGGTACTCGGTCATTGCCGAGAATTTCTGCCCAGTACTCAGTCATTGCTGAGAATTTCTGCCCGGTACTCGGTCACTGCCGAGGATTCGCCATTCGATACTCGATCATTGCTGAGAATTTGTGCCCGTTACTCGGTAATTTCCGAGATATCCAGCCGGTACTCGATTATTACGAAGAAATATTGCCTGGTACTAGGTCATTGCCGAGGATTCCCGCCTGGTACAAGGTATTTGCCGAGGATTCCTCACTCGGTAGTCGGTCGTTTCTGAGTAATCCCTCCCGGTGCTTGGTTATTGTCGAGAATTCCTGCCTGGTGCTCGGCCATTGCCAGGAATTCCTACCCGGTATTCTGTCATCGTAAAGAATTCCTACCCTGTACTTGGTTCATTACAGAGAATTCTTCCCTGGTACTCGGTCATTGACGAGAATTCCTGTGCGGTGCTCGGTCATTACCAAGAATTCCTGCCCGGTACTCAGCCAATGCCAAGGATTCCTAGCCGGTGTTCGATCATTGCTAAGAATTCATGTATGGTACTCGGTCATTCCCGAGAATTCACCAGCCGGTACTCGATTATTACCGAGAATTCCCTCCTTGTACTAGGTCATTGCCGAGAATTCTCACCCAGTACTCAGTCATTGCCAAGGATTCCTCACCCGGTACTTGGTCGTTTCTAAGGATTCATACCCGGTGCTTCGTCATTGTCGAGAATTCCTGCCTGGTACTTGGTCATTGTAAATAATTCCTACCCACTACTCGGTCAAGTCGAGGATTCCTCACCTAATGCTCGGTCGTTTCTGAGAATTCCAACCTGGTACTCAGTCATTGCCGATAATTCCTACCTGGTACTCGGTCATTGCCAAGAATTCCTGTGCGGTGCTCGATTATTACCGAGAATTCTTTCCTTTTACTAGGTCATTGCCGAGAATTCTCGCCTGGTACTCAGTCATTGCCAACGATTCCTCACCCGGTATTCAGTCGTTTCTAAGTATTCATACCCGATACTTTGTCATTGTAAAGAATTCCAACCCAGTACTCGGTCATTGCCGAGGATTCCTCACCTAATGCTCGGTCGTTTCCGAGAATTCCAACCTGGTACTCAGTAATTGCAGAGAATTCCTGCCTGGTACTTGGTCATTGCCAAGAATTCCTGTGCGGTGGCCAATTATTACCGAGAATTCTTTCCTTGTACTAGGTCATTGCCGAGAATCCTCGTCCGGTACTCAGTTATTGCCAAGGATTCCTCACCCGGTATTTGGTTGTTTCTAAGGTTTCCTACCCGGTTCTTGGTCATTGCCGAGAATACATGCCTGGTACTCGGTCATTGCCAAGAATTCCTACCCGGTACTTGGTCATTGGAAAGAATTCCTACCCGGTACTCGGTGATTGCCATGGATTCCTACCCGGTGTTTGGCCTTTGCTAAGTATTCCTGCCCGGTACTCGGTCAATGTTAAGAATTCCTGCCCGGTACTCGTTCCTTGCCAAGAATTCCTGCCTGGTACTTGGTCATTGCCTAGAATTTCTGCCCGTTACTCGATCATTGCCATGGATTCCTACCCGGTGTGCTATCATTTCCAAGAATTCTCTCCCGGTACTCGGTCATTGCCAAGAATTTCTCCCCAGTACTCAGTCATTGCTGAGAATTTTTGCCCGGTACTCGGTCATTGCCGAGGATTCGCCATCCGATACTCGATCATTGCTGAGAATTCCTGCCCGGTACTTGGTCATTGCCGAGAATTTATGCCCGTTACTCGGTCATTTCCGAGATATCCAGCCGGTACTCGATTATTACGCAGAAATATTGCATGGTACTAGGTCATTGCCGAGAATTCCCGCCCGGTACAAGGTATTTACCGAGGATTCCTCACTCGGTAGTCGGTCGTTTCTGAGTATTCCCTCCTGGTGCTTGGTCATTGTCGAGATTCCTGCCTCGTACTCGGTCATGGGTAAGAATTCCTAGCCGGTATTCTGACTTCGTAAAGAATTCCTACCCTGTACTCGGTCATTGCCGAAGATTCCTCAGCTGATGCTCGGTAGTTTCCGAGAATTCCAACCCAGTACTCGGTTCATTGCAGAGAATTCCTGCCTGGTACTCGGTCAATGCCAAGGATTCCTACCCGGTGTTCTGTCATTGCCAAGAATTCATGTATTGTACTCCGTCATTGCCGAGGAATCACCACCCGGTACTCGATTATTACCGAGAATTCCCTCCTTGTACTAGGTCATTGCCGAAAATTCTCGCCCAGTACTCAGTCATTGCCAAGGATTCCTCACCCGGTACTCGGTCGTTTCTAAGGATTCCTACCCGGTTCTTGGTCATTGTCGAGAATTCCTGCCCAGTACTTGGTCATTGTAAATAATTCCTATCCAGTACTAAGTCATTGCCGAGGATTCCTCACCTAATGATCGGTCGTTTTCTGAGAATTCCAACCTGATACTCAGTCATTGCCTAGAATTCCTGCCTGGTACTCGATCATTGCCAAGAATTCCTGTGCGGTGCTCGATTATTACCGAGAATTCTTTCCTTGTACTAGGTCATTGCCGAGAGTTCTCGCCTGGTACTCAGTCATTGCCAAGGATTCCTCACCCGGTATTCAGTCGTTTCTAAGGATTCATACCCGGTACTTTGTCATTGTAAATAATTCCTACCCAGTACTCGGTCATTGCCAAGGATTCCTCACCTAATGCACGGTCGTTTTCGAGAATTCCAACCTGGTACTCAGTCATTGCCGAGAATTCCTGCCTGGTACTCGGTCATTGCCAAGAATTCCTGTGCGGTGGCCAATTATTAACGAGAATTCTTTCCTTGTACTAGGT
The DNA here is from genome assembly GCA_963667165.1 of Barbarea vulgaris. NCBI lineage: Eukaryota > Viridiplantae > Streptophyta > Magnoliopsida > Brassicales > Brassicaceae > Barbarea > Barbarea vulgaris. The sequence goes on along the minus strand of OY763888.1, from coordinate 9,502,440 downwards.
CGTTGCCGAGAATTCTCGTCCAGTACTCAGTCATTGCCAAGGATTCCTCACCCGGTATTTGGTCATTTCTAAGGTTTCCTACCCGGTGCTTGGTCATTGCCGAGAATACATGCCTGGTACTCGGTCATCGCCAAGAATTCCTACCCGGTACTCGGTCATTGGAAAGAATTCCTGCCCGGTACTCGGTCATTGCCATGGATTCCTACCCGGTGTTCAGCCTTTGCTAAGTATTCCTGCCCGGTACTCGGTCAATGTTGAGAATTCCTGCCCGGTACTCATTCCTTACCAAGAATTCCTGCCTGGTACTTGGTCATTGCCAAGAAATTTTGCCCGTTACTCGATCATTGCCATGGATTCCAAGCCGGTGTCGGTTATTTCCAAGAATTCTCTCCCGGTACTCGGTCATTGCCGAGAATTTTTTGCCCATTACTCAGTCATTGCAGAGAATTTCTGCCCAGTACTCAGTCATTGCTGAGAATTTCTGCCCAGTACTCAGTCATTGCCGAGAATTTCTGCCCAGTACTCGGTCATTGCCGAGAATTTCTGCCTGGTACTCGGTCATTGCTGAGGATTCGCCATCCGATACTCGATCATTGCTGAGAATTCCTGCCTGGTACTTGGTCATTGCCAAGAATTTGTGCCCGTTACTCGGTCATTTCAGATATATTAAGCCGGTACTCGATTATTACGAAGAAATATTGCCTGGTACTAGGTCATTGCCAAGAATTCCCGCACGGTACAAGGTATTTGCCGAGGATTCCTCACTCGGTAGTTGGTCGTTTCTGAGTATTCCCTCACGGTGCTTGGTCATTGTCGAGAATTCGTGCCTAGTGCTCGGTCATTGCCAAGAATTCCTACCCGGTATTCTGTCATCGTAAAGAATTCCTACCCTGTACTCGTTCATTGCCGAAGATTCCTCACCTGATGCTCGGTAGTTTCCAAGAATTCCATCCCGGTACTCGGTTCATTGCAGAGAATTCATGCCTGGTACTCGGTCATTGACGAGAATTCCTGTACGGTGCTCGGTCAATGCCAACAATTCCTGCCTGGTACTCGGTCAATGCCAAGGATTTCTACCCGGTTTTCGGTCATTGCCAACAATTCCTGTATGGTACTCGGTCATTCACGAGCCGGTACTCGATTATTACCGAGAATTCTTTCCTTGTACTCTGTCATAGTAAAGAATTCCTACCCTGTACTTGGTCATTGCCGAGAATTCCTGCCTGGTACTCGGTCATTGCCGAGAATTCCTGCCTGGTACTTGGTCATTGCCGAGAATTCCTAAGCGTTACTCGGTCATTGCCAAGAATTCCTCCCCGGTACTCCGTCATTGCCATTGATTCCTACCCAGTGTTCGGCCACTCCTGAGTATTCCTGCTCGGTACTCGGTCATTGCTGAGAATTCTTGCCAGGTACTCGTTCCTTGCCAAGAATTTATGCCTGGTACTTGGTCATTAACGAGAATTACTGCCCGTTACTCGGTCATTGCCATGGATTCCTACCCGGTGTTCGGTCATTGCCGAGAATTCCTGCAAGGTACTCGGTCATTGCTGAGGATTAACCAGCCGGTACTCGATCAATGCTGAGAATTCCTGCCTGGTACTCGATCACTGTCGTGAATTCCTGCCCGGTACTCAGTCATAGTTGAGAATTCCTGCCCGGTACTCGTTCATTGCCAAGAATTCCTGCCCAGTACTTGGTCATTGCCGAGAATTTCTACACGTTACTCGGTCATTTCCAAGAACTCCAGCCGGTACTCGATTATTACCGAGAATTCCCTCCTTGTACTAGGTCAATGCCGAGAATTCTCGCCCAGTACTCAGTCATTGCCAAGTATTCCTCACCCGGTACTCGGTCGTTTCTAAGGATTACTACCCAGTGCTTCGTCATTGTCGAGAATTCATGCCCGGTACTTGGTCATTGTAAATAATTCCTACCCAGTACTCGGTCATTGCCGAGGATTCCTCACCTAATGCTCGGTCGTTTCTGAGAATTCCAACCTGGTACTCAGTCATTGCCGAGAATTCCTGCCTGGTACTCGGTCATTGCCAAGAATTCCTGTGCGGTGCTCAATTATTACCAAGAATTCTCACCTGGTACTCAGTCATTGCCAAGGATTCCTCACCCGGTATTTAGTTGTTTCTAAGGATTCATACCCGGTACCTTGTCATTGTAAAGAATTCCTACCCAGTACTCGGTCATTGCCGAGGATTCCTCACCTAATGCTTGGTCGTTTCCGAGAATTCCAACCTGGTACTCAGTTATTGCCGAGAATTCCTGCCTGGTACTCGGTCATTGCTAAGAATTCCTGTGCGGTGGCCAATTATTACCAAGAATTCTTTCCTTGTACTAGGTCATTGCCGAGAATTCTCGTCCGGTACTCAGTCATTGCCAAGGATTTCCTCACCCGGTATTTGGTCGTTTCTAAGGTTTCCTACCCGGTGCGTGGTCATTGCCGAGAATACATGCCTGGTACTCGGTCATTGCCAAGAATTCCTACCCGGTACTCGGTCATCGGAAAGAATTCATGCCCGGTACTCGGTCATTGCCATGGATTCCTACCCAGTGTTCGGCCTTTGCTAAATATTTCTGCCCGGTACTCGGTAAATGTTGAGAATTCCTGCCCGGTACTCGTTCCTTGCCAAGAATTCCTACCTGGTACTTGGTCATTGCCAATAATTTCTGCCCGTTACTCGATCATTCCCATGGATTCCTACCCGTTGTGCGGTCATTTCCAAGAATTATCTCCCGGTACTCGGTCATTGCCGAGAATTTCTGCCCAGTACTCAGTCATTGCTGAGAATTTCTGCCCGGTACTCGGTCACTGCCGAGGATTCGCCATCCGATACTCGATCATTGCTGAGAATTTGTGCCCGTTACTCGGTCATTTCTGAGATATCCAGCCGGTACTCGATTATTACGAAGAAATATTGCCTGGTACTAGGTCATTGCCGAGGATTCCCGCCTGGTACAAGGTATTTGCCGAGGATTCCTCACTCGGTAGTCGGTCGTTTCTGAGTATTCCCTCCCGTTGCTTGGTCATTGTCGAGAATTCCTGCCTGGTGCTCGGCCATTGCCAGGAATTCCTACCCGGTATTCTGTCAACGTAAAGAATTCCTACCCTGTACTCGCTCATTGCCGAAGATTACTCACATGATGCTCGGTAGTTTCCGAGAATTCCAACCCAGTACTCGGTTCATTACAGAGAATTCTTGCCTGGTACTCAGTCATTGACGAGAATTCCTGTGCGGTGCTCGGTCATTACCAAGAATTCATGCCCGGTACTCAGCCAATGCCAAGGATTCCTAGCCGGTGTTCGGTCATTGCCAAGAATTCATGTATGGTACTCGGTCATTGCCGAGGATTCACCAGCTGGTACTCGATTATTACCGAGAATTCCCTCCTTGTACTAGGTCATTGCCGAGAATTCTCGCCCAGTACTCAGTCATTGCCAAGGATTCCAACCCGGTACTCGGTTCATTGCAGAGAATTCCTGCCTGGTACTCGGTCATTGACGAGAATTCCTGTGCGGTGCTCGGTCATTACCAAGAATTCCTGCCCGGTACTCGGCCAATGCCAAGGATTCCTAGCCGGTGTTCGGTCATTGCCAAGAATTCATGTATGGTACTCGGTCATTGCCGAGGATTCACCAGCTGGTACTCGATTATTACCGGGAATTCCCTCCTTGTACTAGGTCATTGCCGAGAATTCTCGCCCAGTACTCAGTCATTGCCAAGGATTCCAACCCGGTACTCGGTTCATTGCAGAGAATTCCTGCCTGGTACTCGGTCATTGACGAGAATACCTGTGCGGTGCTCGATCATTGCCAAGAATTCCTGCCAGGTACTCGGTCAATGCCAAGGATTCCTAGCCGGTGTTCAGTCATTGCCATGAATTCATGTATGGTACTCGGTCATTGCCGAGGATTCACCAGCCGGTACTCGATTATTACCGAGAATTCCCTCCTTGTACTAGGTCAATGCCGAGAATTCTCGCCCAGTACTCAGTCATTGCCAAGTATTCCTCACCCGGTACTCGGTCGTTTCTAAGGATTACTACCCAGTGCTTCGTCATTGTCGAGAATTCATGCCCGGTACTTGGTCATTGTAAATAATTCCTACCCAGTACTCGGTCATTACCGAGGATTCCTCACCTAATGCCCGGTCGTTTCTGAGAATTCCAACCTGGTACTCAGTCATTGCCGAGAATTCCTGCCTGGTACTCGGTCATTGCCAAGAAATCCTGTGCGGTGCTCGATTATTACCGACAATTCTTTCCTTGTACTAGGTCATTGCCGAGAATTCTCGCCTGGTACTCAGTCATTGCCAAGGATTCCTCACCCGGTATTCAGTCGAGAATTCCAACCCGGTACTCGGTTCATTGCCAAGAATTCCTGCCCGGTACTCGGCCAATGCCAAGGATTCCTAGCCGGTGTTCGGTCATTGCCAAGAATTCATGTATGGTACTCGGTCATTGCCGAGAATTCCTGCCTGGTACTCGGTCATTGCCAAGAAATCCTGTGCGGTGCTCGATTATTACCGAGAATTCTTTCCTGGTACTAGGTCATTGCCGAGAATTCCCGCCTGGTACAAGGTATTTGCCGAGGATTCCTCACTCGGTAGTCGGTCGTTTCTGAGTATTCCCTCCCGGTGTTTGGTCATTGTCGAGAATTCCTGCTTGGTGCTCCGCCATTGCCAAGAATTCCTACCCAGTATTCTGTCATCGTAAAGAATTCCTACCCTGTATTCGGTCATTGCCGAAGATTACTCACATGATGCTCGGTAGTTTCCGAGAATTACAACCCGGTACTAGGTTCATTACAGAGAATTCATGCCTGGTACTCGGTCATTAACGAGAATTCCTGTGCGGTGCTCGGTCATTGCCAAGAACTCCTGCCCGGTACTCGGCCAATGCAAAGGATTCCTAGCCAGTGTTCGGTCATTGCCAAGAATTCATGTATGGTACTCGGTCATTGCTGAGGATTCACCAGCCGGTACTCGATTATTACCTAGAATTCCCTCCTTGTACTAGGTCATTGCCGAGAATTCTCACCCAGTACTCAGTCATTGCCAAGGATTCCTCACCCGGTACTCGGTCGTTTCTAAGGATTCCTACCCGGTGCTTCATCATTGTCGAGAATTCCTGCCTGGTACTTGGTCATTGTAAATAATTCCTACCCAGTACTCGGTCATTGCCGAGGATTCCTCACCTAATGCTCGGTCGTTTCTGAGAATTCCAACCTGGTACTCAGTCATTGCCGAGAATTCCTACCTGGTACTCGGTCATTGCCAAGAATTCCTGTGCGGTGCTCGATTATTACCGAGAATTCTTTCCTTGTACTAGGTCATTGCCGAGAATTCTCGCCTGGTACTCAGTCATTGCCAAGGATTCCTCACCCGGTATTCAGTCGTTTCAAGGATTCATACCCGGTACTTTGTCATTGTAAAGAATTCCTACCCAGTACTCGGTCATTGCCGAGGATTCCTCACCTAATGCACGGTCATTTCCGAGAATTCCTACCTGGTACTCAGTCATTGCCGAGAATTCCTGTGTGGTGGCCAATTATTACCGAGAATTCTTTCCTTGTACTAGGTCATTGCCGAGAATTCTCGTCCGGTTCTTGGTCATTGCCGAGAATACATGCCTTGTACTCGGTCATTGCCAAGAATTCCTACCCGGTACTCGGTCATTGGAAAAAATTCCTGCCCGGTACTCGGTCATTGCCATGGATTCCTACCCGGTGTTCAGCCTTTAATAAGTATTCCTGCCCGGTACTCGGTCAATGTTGAGAATTCCTGCCCGGTACTCGTTCCTTGCCAAGAATTCCTGCCTGGTACTTGGTCATTGCCAAGAATTTCTGCCCGTTACTCGATCATTGCCATGGATTCCTAGCCGGTGTGCGGTTATTTCCAAGAATTCTCTCCCGGTACTCGGTCATTGCCGAGAATTTTTGCCCAGTACTCAGTCATTGCTGAGAATTTCTACCCAGTACTCAGTCATTGCTGAGAATTTCTGCCCAGTACTCAGTCATTGCCGAGAATTTCTGCCCAGTACTCGGTCATTGCCGAGAACTTCTGCCCGGTACTCGGTCGCCAAGGATTTGCCATCCGATACTCGATCATTGCTGAGAATTCCTGCCCGGTACTTGGTCATTGCCGAGAATTTGTGCCTGTTACTCGGTCATTTCAGATATACTCAGCCGGTACTTGATTATTACGAAGAAATATTGACTGGTACTAGGTCATTGCCGAGAATTCCCGCCCGGTACAAGGTATTTGCCGAGGATTCCTCACCGGTAGTCGGTCGTTTCTGAGTATTCCCTCCTGGTGCTTGGTCATTGTCCAGAATTTGTGCCTGGTGCTCGGTCATTGCCAAGAATTCCTACCCGGTATTCTGTCATCGTAAAGAATTCCTACCCTGTACTCGGTCATTGCCGAAGATTCCTCACCTGATGCTCGGTAGTTTCCAAGAATTCCATCCTGGTACTCAGTTCATTGCAGAGAATTCATGCCTGGTACTCGGTCATTGACGAGAATTCCTGTGCGGTGCTCGGTCAATGCCAAGAATTCCTTCCCGGTACTCGGTCAATGCCAAGGATTCCTACCCGGTGTTCGGTCATTGCTAACAATTCCTGTATGGTACTCGGTCATTCACCAGCCGGTACTCGATTATTACCGAGAATTCTTTCCTTGTACTCTGTCATTGTAAAGAATTCCTACCCTGTACTTGGTCATTGCCGAGAATTCCTGCTTGGTACTCGGTCATTGCCGAGAATTCCTGCCTGGTACTTGGTCATTGCCGAGAATTCCTAAGCGTTACTCGGTCATTGCCAAGAATTCCTACCCGGTACTCCGTCATTGTCATTGATTCCTACCCGGTGTTCGGCCACTCCTGAGTATTCCTGCTCGGTACTCGGTCATTGCTGAGAATTCTTGCCAGGTACTCGTTCCTTGCCAAGAATTGCTGCCTGGTACTTGGTCATTGACAAGAATTGCTGCCCGTTACTCGGTCATTGCCATGGATTCCTACCCGGTGTTTGGTCATTGCCGAGAATTCCTGCCCGTTACTCGATCACGGCCATGGATTCCTACCCCAGTGTTTGGTCAACGCCAAGAATTCTCAGCCGGTACTCGATCATTGCTGAGAATTATTGCCCGGTACTCGGACATTGCCGAGAATTTTTGCCTGTTACTCAGTCATTTCTGAGATATCCAACCGGTACTCGATTATTACCGAGAATTGTTGCCTGGTACTAGGTCATTGCAGAGAATTCCTGCCCGGTACTTGCTATTTTCCGAGGATTCCTCACTCGGTACTCGGTTGTTTCTGAGGATTCCTACCCGGTGCTTGGTCATTGTCGAGAATTCGTTCCTGTTACTCGGTTATTGCCAAGAATTCCTACCCGGTACTCTGTCATTGTAAAGAATTCCTACCCTGTACTCGGTCATTGCCTAGAATTCCTACCCTGTACTCGGTCATTGCCTAGAATTCCTGCCTTGTACTCGGTCCTTGCTGAGAATTCCTACCCGGTACTCGGTCATTGCTGAGAATTCCTGCCCGGTACTCGGTCATTGCCATGGATTCCTACCCGGTGTTCGGCCATTGCTGAGTATTCCTGCCTGGTACTCGGTCATTGCTGAGAATTACTATCCGGTACTCGTTTCTTGCTAACAAATCCTTCCTGGTACTTGTCATTGCCGAGAAGTTCTGCCCGTTACTCGGTCATTGGCATGGATTCCTACCCGGTGTTTGGTCATTGCCAAGAATTCTTGCCCGGTACTCGGTCATTGCCATGGATTCCTACCCAGTGTTCGGCCTTTGCTAAATATTTCTGCCCGGTACTCGGTAAATGTTGAGAATTCCTGCCCGGTACTCGTTCCTTGCCAAGAATTCCTACCTGGTACTTGGTCATTGCCAATAATTTCTGCCCGTTACTCGATCATTCCCATGGATTCCTACCCGTTGTGCGGTCATTTCCAAGAATTATCTCCCGGTACTCGGTCATTGCCGAGAATTTCTGCCCAGTACTCAGTCATTGCTGAGAATTTCTGCCCGGTACTCGGTCACTGCCGAGGATTCGCCATCCGATACTCGATCATTGCTGAGAATTTGTGCCCGTTACTCGGTCATTTCTGAGATATCCAGCCGGTACTCGATTATTACGAAGAAATATTGCCTGGTACTAGGTCATTGCCGAGGATTCCCGCGATTCCTCACTCGGTAGTCGGTCGTTTCTGAGTATTCCCTCCCGTTGCTTGGTCATTGTCGAGAATTCCTGCCTGGTGCTCGGCCATTGCCAGGAATTCCTACCCGGTATTCTGTCAACGTAAAGAATTCCTACCCTGTACTCGCTCATTGCCGAAGATTACTCACATGATGCTCGGTAGTTTCCGAGAATTCCAACCCAGTACTCGGTTCATTACAGAGAATTCTTGCCTGGTACTCAGTCATTGACGAGAATTCCTGTGCGGTGCTCGGTCATTACCAAGGATTCATGCCCGGTACTCAGCCAATGCCAAGGATTCCTAGCCGGTGTTCGGTCATTGCCAAGAATTCATGTATGGTACTCGGTCATTGCCGAGGATTCACCAGCTGGTACTCGATTATTACCGAGAATTCCCTCCTTGTACTAGGTCATTGCCGAGAATTCTCGCCCAGTACTCAGTCATTGCCAAGGATTCCAACCCGGTACTCGGTTCATTGCAGAGAATTCCTGCCTGGTACTCGGTCATTGACGAGAATTCCTGTGCGGTGCTCGGTCATTACCAAGAATTCCTGCCCGGTACTCGGCCAATGCCAAGGATTCCTAGCCGGTGTTCGGTCATTGCCAAGAATTCATGTATGGTACTCGGTCATTGCCGAGGATTCACCAGCTGGTACTCGATTATTACCGGGAATTCCCTCCTTGTACTAGGTCATTGCCGAGAATTCTCGCCCAGTACTCAGTCATTGCCAAGGATTCCAACCCGGTACTCGGTTCATTGCAGAGAATTCCTGCCTGGTACTCGGTCATTGACGAGAATACCTGTGCGGTGCTCGATCATTGCCAAGAATTCCTGCCAGGTACTCGGTCAATGCCAAGGATTCCTAGCCGGTGTTCAGTCATTGCCATGAATTCATGTATGGTACTCGGTCATTGCCGAGGATTCACCAGCCGGTACTCGATTATTACCGAGAATTCCCTCCTTGTACTAGGTCAATGCCGAGAATTCTCGCCCAGTACTCAGTCATTGCCAAGTATTCCTCACCCGGTACTCGGTCGTTTCTAAGGATTACTACCCAGTGCTTCGTCATTGTCGAGAATTCATGCCCGGTACTTGGTCATTGTAAATAATTCCTACCCAGTACTCGGTCATTACCGAGGATTCCTCACCTAATGCCCGGTCGTTTCTGAGAATTCCAACCTGGTACTCAGTCATTGCCGAGAATTCCTGCCTGGTACTCGGTCATTGCCAAGAAATCCTGTGCGGTGCTCGATTATTACCGACAATTCTTTCCTTGTACTAGGTCATTGCCGAGAATTCTCGCCTGGTACTCAGTCATTGCCAAGGATTCCTCACCCGGTATTCAGTCGAGAATTCCAACCCGGTACTCGGTTCATTGCCAAGAATTCCTGCCCGGTACTCGGCCAATGCCAAGGATTCCTAGCCGGTGTTCGGTCATTGCCAAGAATTCATGTATGGTACTCGGTCATTGCCGAGAATTCCTGCCTGGTACTCGGTCATTGCCAAGAAATCCTGTGCGGTGCTCGATTATTACCGAGAATTCTTTCCTGGTACTAGGTCATTGCCGAGAATTCCCGCCTGGTACAAGGTATTTGCCGAGGATTCCTCACTCGGTAGTCGGTCGTTTCTGAGTATTCCCTCCCGGTGCTTGGTCATTGTCGAGAATTCCTGCTTGGTGCTCCGCCATTGCCAAGAATTCCTACCCAGTATTCTGTCATCGTAAAGAATTCCTACCCTGTATTCGGTCATTGCCGAAGATTACTCACATGATGCTCGGTAGTTTCCGAGAATTCCAACCCGGTACTAGGTTCATTACAGAGAATTCATGCCTGGTACTCGGTCATTAACGAGAATTCCTGTGCGGTGCTCGGTCATTGCCAAGAACTCCTGCCCGGTACTCGGCCAATGCAAAGGATTCCTAGCCAGTGTTCGGTCATTGCCAAGAATTCATGTATGGTACTCGGTCATTGCCGAGGATTCACCAGCCGGTACTCGATTATTACCTAGAATTCCCTCCTTGTACTAGGTCATTGCCGAGAATTCTCACCCAGTACTCAGTCATTGCCAAGGATTCCTCACCCGGTACTCGGTCGTTTCTAAGGATTCCTACCCGGTGCTTCATCATTGTCGAGAATTCCTGCCTGGTACTTGGTCATTGTAAATAATTCCTACCCAGTACTCGGTCATTGCCGAGGATTCCTCACCTAATGCTCGGTCGTTTCTGAGAATTCCAACCTGGTACTCAGTCATTGCCGAGAATTCCTACCTGGTACTCGGTCATTGCCAAGAATTCCTGTGCGGTGCTCGATTATTACCGAGAATTCTTTCCTTGTACTAGGTCATTGCCGAGAATTCTCGCCTGGTACTCAGTCATTGCCAAGGATTCCTCACCCGGTATTCAGTCGTTTCAAGGATTCATACCCGGTACTTTGTCATTGTAAAGAATTCCTACCCAGTACTCGGTCATTGCCGAGGATTCCTCACCTAATGCACGGTCATTTCCGAGAATTCCTACCTGGTACTCAGTCATTGCCGAGAATTCCTGTGTGGTGGCCAATTATTACCGAGAATTCTTTCCTTGTACTAGGTCATTGCCGAGAATTCTCGTCCGGTTCTTGGTCATTGCCGAGAATACATGCCTTGTACTCGGTCATTGCCAAGAATTCCTACCCGGTACTCGGTCATTGGAAAAAATTCCTGCCCGGTACTCGGTCATTGCCATGGATTCCTACCCGGTGTTCAGCCTTTAATAAGTATTCCTGCCCGGTACTCGGTCAATGTTGAGAATTCCTGCCCGGTACTCGTTCCTTGCCAAGAATTCCTGCCTGGTACTTGGTCATTGCCAAGAATTTCTGCCCGTTACTCGATCATTGCCATGGATTCCTAGCCGGTGTGCGGTTATTTCCAAGAATTCTCTCCCGGTACTCGGTCATTGCCGAGAATTTTTGCCCAGTACTCAGTCATTGCTAAGAATTTCTACCCAGTACTCAGTCATTGCTGAGAATTTCTGCCCAGTACTCAGTCATTGCCGAGAATTTCTGCCCAGTACTCGGTCATTGCCGAGAACTTCTGCCCGGTACTCGGTCGCCAAGGATTTGCCATCCGATACTCGATCATTGCTGAGAATTCCTGCCCGGTACTTGGTCATTGCCGAGAATTTGTGCCTGTTACTCGGTCATTTCAGATATACTCAGCCGGTACTTGATTATTACGAAGAAATATTGACTGGTACTAGGTCATTGCCGAGAATTCCCGCCCGGTACAAGGTATTTGCCGAGGATTCCTCACCGGTAGTCGGTCGTTTCTGAGTATTCCCTCCTGGTGCTTGGTCATTGTCCAGAATTTGTGCCTGGTGCTCGGTCATTGCCAAGAATTCCTACCCGGTATTCTGTCATCGTAAAGAATTCCTACCCTGTACTCGGTTCATTACAGAGAATTCTTCCCTGGTACTCGGTCATTGACGAGAATTCCTGTGCGGTGCTCGGTCATTACCAAGAATTCCTGCCCGGTACTCAGCCAATGCCAAGGATTCCTAGCCGGTGTTCGGTCATTGCTAAGAATTCATGTATGGTACTCGGTCATTCCCGAGGATTCACCAGCCGGTACTCGATTATTACCGAGAATTCCCTCCTTGTACTAGGTCATTGCCGAGAATTCTCACCCAGTACTCAGTCATTGCCAAGGATTCCTCACCCGGTACTTGGTCGTTTCAAAGGATTCATACCCGGTGCTTCGTCATTGTCGAGAATTCATGCCCGGTACTTGGTCATTGCCGAGAATTTCTACCCGTAACTCGGTCATTTCCGAGATATCCAGCTAGTACTCGATTATTACCGAGAATTGTTGCCTCGTACTAGGTCATTGTCGAGAATTCTCGCCCGGTACTCGGTATTTGCTGAGGATTCCTCACTCGATACTCGGTCGTTTCTTAGGATTCCTCCCCGGTGCTTGGTCATTGTTAAGAATTCGTGCCTGGTACTCGGTCATTGCCAAGTATTCCTACCCGGTACTCTGTCATCGTTAAGAATTCCTACCCTGTACTCGGTCATTGCCGAAGATTCCTCACCTGATGCTCGGTCATTTCTAAGAATTCCAACCCGGTACTCGGTTCATTGCAGAGAATTCATGCCTGGTACTCTGTCATTGCCAAGGATTCCTCACCCGGTATTTGCTCGTTTCTAAGGATTCCTACCTGGTGCTTGGACATTGCCGAGAATTCCTACCTGGTACTCGGTCATTGCCGAGAATTCCTACCCGGTGTTCGGTCATTGCCAAGAATTCATGCCCGGTACTCGGTCATTGCCATGGATTCCTACCCGGTGTTCGGCGATTGCTGAGTATTCCGGCCTGGTACTCGGTCATTTCCAAGAATTCATGCCCGGTACTCGTTCCTTGCCAAGAATTCCCGCCTGGTACTTGGTCATTGCAGAGAATTTCTGCCTGTTACTCGATCATGGCAATGGATTCCTACCCGGTGTTCGTCAATGCCAAGAATTCTCAGCCGGTACTCGATCATTGCTGAGAATTCCTGCCCGGTACTCGGACATTGCCGAGAATATCCTCCCGGTACTCAGTCATTTCAGAGAATTCCAACTCGGTACTCGGTTTATTGCAGAGAATTCCTGCCTGGTACTTGGTCATTGCCGAGAATTCCTGCGCGGTGCTCGGTCATTGCCAAGAATTCCTGCCATGTACTCGGGCAATGCCAACGATTCCTACCCGGTGTTCGGTCATTGCCGAGAATTCCTGCGAGGTACTCGGTCATTGCTGAGGATTAACCAGCCGGTACTCGATCAATGCTGAGAATTCCTGCCTGGTACTCGATCACTGTCATGAATTCCTGCCCGGTACTCGGTCATAGTTGAGAATTCCTGCCCGGTACTCGTTCATTGCCAAGAATTCCTGCCCGGTACTTGGTCATTGCCGAGAATTTCTACACGTTACTCGGTCATTTAAAAGTACTCTAGCCGGTACTCGATTATTACCAAGAATTCCTTCCTTGTACTAGGTCATTCCCGAGAATTCTCGCATGCGGTGCTCAGTCATTGCCAAGGATTCCTCACCCGGTACGCGGTCGTTTCTAAGGATTCCTACCCGGTGCTTCGTCATTGTCGAGAATTCCTGCCTGGTACGTGGTCTTTGCAAAGAATTCCTACCCAGTACTCGGTCATTGCCGAGGATTCCTCACCTAATGCTCGGTCGTTTCTGAGAATTCCAACCTGGTACTCAGTCATTGCCGAGAATTCCTACCTGGTACTCGGTCATTGCCACGAATTCCTGTGCGGTGCTCAATTATTACCAAGAATTCTCACCTGGTACTCAGTCATTGCCAAGGATTCCTCACCCGGTATTTAGTCGTTTCTAAGGATTCATACCCGGTACCTTGTCATTGTAAAGAATTCCTACCCAGTACTCGGTCATTGCCGAGGATTCCTCACCTAATGCTCGGTCGTTTCCGAGAATTCCAACCTGGTACTCAGTCATTGCCGAGAATTCCTGCCTGGTACTCGGTCGTTGCCAAGAATTCCTGTGCGGTGGCCAATTATTACCGAGAATTCTTTCCTTGTACTAGGTCATTGCCGAGAATTCTCGTCTGGTACTCAGTCATTGCCAAGGATTCCTCACCTGGTATTTGGTCGTTTCTAAGGTTTCCTACCCGGTGCGTGGTCATTGCCGAGAATACATGCCTGGTACTTGGTCATTGCCAAGAATTCATACCCGGTACTCGATCATTGGAAATAATTCATGCCCGGTACTCAGTCATTGCCATGGATTCCTACCCAGTATTCGGCCTTTGCTAAATATTCCTGCCCGGTACTCGGTAAATGTTGAGAATTCCTGCCCGGTACTCGTTCCTTGCCAAGAATTCCTACCTGGTACTTGGTCATTGCCAATAATTTCTGCCCGTTACTCGATCATTCCCACGGATTCCTACCCGGTGTGCGGTCATTTCCAAGAATTCTCTCCCGGTACTCGGTCATTGCCGAGAATTTCTGCCCAGTACTCAGTCATTGCTGAGAATTTCTGCCCTGTACTCGGTCACTGCCGAGGATTCGCCATTCGATACTCGATCATTGCTGAGAATTTGTGCCCGTTACTCGGTCATTTCCGAGATATCCAGCCGGTACTCGATTATTACGAAGAAATATTGCCTGGTACTAGGTCATTGCCGAGGATTCCCGCCTGGTACAAGGTATTTGCCGAGGATTCCTCACTCGGTAGTCGGTCGTTTCTGAGTATTCCCTCCCGGTGCTTGGTTATTGTCGAGAATTCCTGCCTGGTGCTCGGCCATTGCCAGGAATTCCTACCCGGTATTCTGTCATCGTAAAGAATTCCTACCCTGTACTCGGTTCATTACAGAGAATTCTTCCATGGTACTCGGTCATTGACGAGAATTCCTGTGCGGTGCTCGGTCATTACCAAGAATTCCTGCCCGGTACTCAGCCAATGCCAAGGATTCCTAGCCGGTGTTCGGTCATTGCTAAGAATTCATGTATGGTACTCGGTCATTCCCGAGGATTCACCAGCCGGTACTCGATTATTACCGAGAATTCCCTCCTTGTACTAGGTCATTGCCGAGAATTCTCACCCAGTACTCAGTCATTGCCAAGGATTCCTCACCCGGTACTTGGTCGTTTCTAAGGATTCATACCCGGTGCTTCGTCATTGTCGAGAATTCCTGCCTGGTACTTGGTCATTGTAAATAATTCCTACCCACTACTCGGTCAAGTCGAGGATTCCTCACCTAATGCTCGGTCGTTTCTGAGAATTCCAACCTGGTACTCAGTTATTGCCGATAATTCCTACCTGGTACTCGGTCATTGCCAAGAATTCCTGTGCGGTGCTCGATTATTACCGAGAATTCTTTCCTTTTACTAGGTCATTGCCGAGAATTCTCGCCTGGTACTCAGTCATTGCCAACGATTCCTCACCCGGTATTCAGTCGTTTCTAAGTATTCATACCCGATACTTTGTCATTGTAAAGAATTCCAACCCAGTACTCGGTCATTGCCGAGGATTCCTCACCTAATGCTCGGTCGTTTCCGAGAATTCCAACCTGGTACTCAGTCATTGCAGAGAATTCCTGCCTGGTACTTGGTCATTGCCAAGAATTCCTGTGCGGTGGCCAATTATTACCGAGAATTCTTTCCTTGTACTAGGTCATTGCCGAGAATCCTCGTCCGGTACTCAGTTATTGCCAAGGATTCCTCACCCGGTATTTGGTTGCTTCTAAGGTTTCCTACCCGGTTCTTGGTCATTGCCGAGAATACATGCATGGTACTCGGTCATTGCCAAGAATTCCTACCCGGTACTTGGTCATTGGAAAGAATTCCTACCCGGTACTCGGTGATTGCCATGGATTCCTACCCGGTGTTTGGCCTTTGCTAAGTATTCCTGCCCGGTACTCGGTCAATGTTAAGAATTCCTGCCCGGTACTCGTTCCTTGCCAAGAATTCCTGCCTGGTACTTGGTCATTGCCTAGAATTTCTGCCCGTTACTCGATCATTGCCATGGATTCCTACCCGGTGTGCTATCATTTCCAAGAATTCTCTCCCGGTACTCGGTCATTGCCGAGAATTTCTCCCCAGTACTCAGTCATTGCTGAGAATTTTTGCCCGGTACTCGGTCATTGCCGAGGATTCGCCATCCGATACTCGATCATTGCTGAGAATTCCTGCCCGGTACTTGGTCATTGCCGAGAATTTATGCCCGTTACTCGGTCATTTCCGAGATATCCAGCCGGTACTCGATTATTACGCAGAAATATTGCATGGTACTAGGTTCTTTGCCGAGAATTCCCGCCCGGTACAAGGTATTTACCGAGGATTCCTCACTCGGTAGTCGGTCGTTTCTGAGTATTCCCTCCTGGTGCTTGGTCATTGTCGAGATTCCTGCCTCGTACTCGGTCATGGGTAAGAATTCCTAGCCGGTATTCTGACTTCGTAAAGAATTCCTACCCTGTACTCGGTCATTGCCGAAGATTCCTCAGCTGATGCTCGGTAGTTTCCGAGAATTCCAACCCAGTACTCGGTTCATTGCAGAGAATTCCTGCCTGGTACTCCGTCAATGCCAAGGATTCCTACCCGGTGTTCTGTCATTGCCAAGAATTCATGTATTGTACTCCGTCATTGCCGAGGAATCACCACCCGGTACTCGATTATTACCGAGAATTCCCTCCTTGTACTAGGTCATTGCCGAAAATTCTCGCCCAGTACTCAGTCATTGCCAAGGATTCCTCACCCGGTACTCGGTCGTTTCTAAGGATTCCTACCCGGTTCGTGGTCATTGTCGAGAATTCCTGCCCAGTACTTGGTCATTGTAAATAATTCCTATCCAGTACTAAGTCATTACCGAGGATTCCTCACCTAATGATCGGTCGTTTTCTGAGAATTCCAACCTGATACTCAGTCATTGCCTAGAATTCCTGCCTGGTACTCGATCATTGCCAAGAATTCCTGTGCGGTGCTCGATTATTACCGAGAATTCTTTCCTTGTACTAGGTCATTGCCGAGAGTTCTCGCCTGGTACTCAGTCATTGCCAAGGATTCCTCACCCGGTATTCAGTCGTTTCTAAGGATTCATACCCGGTACTTTGTCATTGTAAATATTCCTACCCAGTACTCGGTCATTGCCAAGGATTCCTCACCTAATGCACGGTCGTTTTCGAGAATTCCAACCTGGTACTCAGTCATTGCCGAGAATTCCTGCCTGGTACTCGGTCATTGCCAAGAATTCCTGTGCGGTGGCCAATTATTAACGAGAATTCTTTCCTTGTACTAGGTCGTTGCCGAGAATTCTCGTCCGGTACTCAGTCATTGCCAAGGATTCCTCACCCGGTATTTGGTCATTTCTAAGGTTTCCTACCCGGTGCTTGGTCATTGCCGAGAATACATGCCTGGTACACGGTCATCGCCAAGAATTCCTACCCGGTACTCGGTCATTGGAAAGAATTCCTGCCCGGTACTCGGTCATTGCCATGGATTCCTACCCGGTGTTCAGCCTTTGCTAAGTATTCCTGCCCGGTACTCGGTCAATGTTGAGAATTCCTGCCCGGTACTCGTTCCTTGCCAAGAATTCCTGCCTGGTACTTGGTCATTGCCAAGAATTTTTGCCCGTTACTCGATCATTGCCATGGATTCCAAGCCGGTGTCGGTTATTTCCAAGAATTCTCTCCCGGTACTCGGTCATTGCCGAGAATTTCTGCCCATTACTCAGTCATTGCAGAGAATTTCTGCCCAGTACTCAGTCATTGCTGAGAATTTCTGCCCAGTACTCAGTCATTGCCGAGAATTTCTGCCCAGTACTCGGTCATTGCCGAGAATTTCTGCCTGGTACTCGGTCATTGCTGAGGATTCGCCATCCGATACTCGATCATTGCTGAGAATTCCTGCCTGGTACTTGGTCATTGCCGAGAATTTGTGCCCGTTACTCGGTCATTTCAGATATATTAAGCCGGTACTCGATTATTACGAAGAAATATTGCCTGGTACTAGGTCATTGCCAAGAATTCCCGCACGGTACAAGGTATTTGCCGAGGATTCCTCACTCGGTAGTTGGTCGTTTCTGAGTATTCCCTCACGGTGCTTGGTCATTGTCGAGAATTCGTGCCTAGTGCTCGGTCATTGCCAAGAATTCCTACCCGGTATTCTGTCATCGTAAAGAATTCCTACCCTGTACTCGTTCATTGCCGAAGATTCCTCACCTGATGCTCGGTAGTTTCCAAGAATTCCATCCCGGTACTCGGTTCATTGCAGAGAATTCATGCCTGGTACTCGGTCATTGACGAGAATTCCTGTACGGTGCTCGGTCAATGCCAACAATTCCTGCCTGGTACTCGGTCAATGCCAAGGATTTCTACCCGGTTTTCGGTCATTGCCAACAATTCCTGTATGGTACTCGGTCATTCACGAGCCGGTACTCGATTATTACCGAGAATTCTTTCCTTGTACTCTGTCATAGTAAAGAATTCCTACCCTGTACTTGGTCATTGCCGAGAATTCCTGCCTGGTACTCGGTCATTGCCGAGAATTCCTGCCTGGTACTTGGTCATTCCCGAGAATTCCTAAGCGTTACTCGGTCATTGCCAAGAATTCCTCCCCGGTACTCCGTCATTGCCATTGATTCCTACCCAGTGTTCGGCCACTCCTGAGTATTCCTGCTCGGTACTCGGTCATTGCTGAGAATTCTTGCCAGGTACTCGTTCCTTGCCAAGAATTTATGCCTGGTACTTGGTCATTAACGAGAATTACTGCCCGTTACTCGGTCATTGCCATGGATTCCTACCCGGTGTTCGGTCATTACCGAGAATTCCTGCCCGTTACTCGATCATGGCCATGGATTCCTACCCCGGTGTTTGGTCAATGCCAAGAATTCTCAGCCGGTACTCGATCATTGCTGAGAATTCTAACCCGGTACTCGGACATTGCCGAGAATTTTTGCCCGTTACTCAGTCATTTCGGAGATATCCAGCCGGTACTCGATTATTACCGAGAATTGTTGCCTGGTACTAGGTCATTGCAGAGAATTCCTGCCCGGTACTCGCTATTTTCCGAGGATTCCTCACTCGGTACTCGGTTGTTTCTGAGGATTCCTACCCGGTGCTTGGTCATTGTCGAGAATTCGTTCCTGGTACTCGGTTATTGCCCAGAATTCCTACCCGGTACTCTGTCATTGTAAAGAATTCCTACCCCGTACTCGGTCATTGCCGAGAATTCCTGCCTGGTACTCGGTCTTTGCCGAGAATTCCTACCCGGTACTCGGTCATTGCTGAGAATTCCTGCCCGGTACTCGGTCATTGCCATGGAGTCCTACCCGGTGTTCGGCCATTGCTGAGTATTCCTGCCCGGTACTCTGTCATTCCTGAGAATTACTGCCCGGTACTCGTTTCTTGCTAAGAAATCCTTCCTGGTACTTGGTCATTGCCGAGAATTTCTGCCCGTTACTCGGTCATTGGCATGGATTCCTACCCGGTGTTCGGTCATTGCCAAGAATTTTTGCCTGGTACTCGGTCATTACCGAGGATTCACCAGCCGATACTCGATCATTGCTGAGAATTCCTGCCCGGTAATCGGTCATTACCGAGAATTTATGCCCGTTACTCGGTCATTTCCGAGATATCCAGCCGGTACTCGACTATTACCGAGAAATATTGCCTAGTACTAGGTCATTGCCGAGAATTCCCGCCCGGTACTCGGTATTTGCCGAGGATTCCTCACTCGGTACTCGGTCGTTTCTGAGTATTCCTTCCCGGTGCTTGGTCATTGTCGAGAATTCATGCCTGGTACTCGGTCATTGCCAAGAATACCTACCCGGTATTCTGTCATCGTAAAGAATTCTTACACTTTACTCGGTCATTGCCGAAGATTCCTCACCTGATGCTCGGTAGTTTCCGAGAATTCCAACCCGGTACTCGGTTCATTGCAGAGAATTCCTGCCTGGTACTCGGTCATTGACGAGAATTCATGTGCGGTGCTCGGTCATTACCAAGAATTCCTGCCCGGTTCTCGGTCAATGCCAATGATTCCTACGCGATGTTCAGTCATTGCCAAGAATTCCTGTATGGTACTCGGTCATTGCCGAGGATTCACCAGCCGGTACTCGATTATTACCGAGAATTCCTTCCTTTTACTAGGTCATTGCCGAGAATTCTTACCCAGTACTCAATCATTGCCAAGGATTCCTCACCCGGTACTCGGTCGTTTCTAAGGATTCCTACCCGGTGCTTCGTCATTGTCGAGAATTCCTGCCTGGTACTTGGTCATTGTAAATAATTCCTACCCACTACTCGGTCATTGCCGAGGATTCCTCACCTAATGCTCGGTCGTTTCTGAGAATTCCAACCTGGTACTCAGTCATTGCCGAGAATTCCTACCTGGTACTCGGTCATTGCCAAGAATTCCTGTGCGGTGCTCGATTATTACCGAGAATTCTTTCCTTGTACTAGGTCATTGCCGAGAATTCTCGCATGGTACTCAGTCATTGCCAAGGATTCCTCACCCGGTATTCAGTCGTTTCTAAGGATTCATACCCGGTACTTTGTCATTGTAAAGAATTCCAACCCAGTACTCGGTCATTGCCGAGGATTCCTCACCTAATGCTCGGTCGTTTCCGAGAATTCCAACCTGGTACTCAGTCATTGCAGAGAATTCCTGCCTAGTACTCGGTCATTGCCAAGAATTCCTGTGCGGTGGCCAATTATTACCGAGAATTCTTTCCTTGTACTAGGTCATTGCCGAGAATTCTCGTCCGGTACTCAGTTATTGCCAAGGATGCCTCACCCGGTATTTGGTCGTTTCTAAGGTTTCCTACCCGGTTCTTGGTCATTGACGAGAATACATGCCTGGTACTCGGTCATTGCCAAGAATTCCTACCCGGTACTTGGTCAATGGAAAGAATTCCTGCCCGGTACTCGGTGATTGCCATGGATTCCTACCCGGTGTTTGGCCTTTGCTAAGTATTCCTACCCGGTACTCGGTCAATGTTAAGAATTCCTGCCCGGTACTCGGTCAATGTTAAGAATTCCTGCCCGGTACTCGTTCCTTGCCAAGAATTCCTGCCTGGTACTTGGTCATTGCCTAGAATTTCTGCCCGTTACTCGATCATTGCCATAGATTCCTACCCGGTGTGCGGTTATTTCCAAGAATTCTCTCCCGGTACTCGGTCATTGCCGAGAATTTCTGCCCATTACTCAGTCATTGCTGAGAATTTCTGCCCGGTACACGGTCATTGCCGAGGATTCGCCATCCGATACTCGATCATTGCTGAGAATTCCTACCCGGTACTTGGTCATTGCGAAGAATTTATGCCCGTTACTCGGTCATTTCCGAGATATCCAGCCGGTACTCGATTATTACGCAGAAATATTGCATGGTACTAGGTCATTACCGAGAAGTCCCGCCCGGTACAAGGTATTTACCGAGGATTCCTCACTCGGTAGTCGGTCGTTTCTGAGTATTCCCTCCCAGTGCTTGGTCATTGTCGAGAATTCCTGCCTCGTACTCGGTCATTGGCAAGAATTCCTAGCCGGTATTCTGACATCGTAAAGAATTCCAACCCAGTACTCGGTTCATTGCAGAGAATTCTAGCCTGGTACTCGGTCATTGACGAGAATTCCTATGCGGTGCTCTGTCATTGCCACGAATTCCTGCCCGGTACTCGGTCAATGCCAAGGATTCCTACCCGGTGTTCGGTCATTGCCAAGAATTCATGTATTGTTCTCGGTCATTGCCGAGGAATCACCACCCGGTACTCGATTATTACCAAGAATTCCCTCCTTGTACTAGGTCATTGCCGAAAATTCTCGCCCAGTACTCAGTCATTGCCAAGGATTCCTCACCCGGTACTCGGTCGTTTCTAAGGATTCCTACCCGGTGCTTCGTCATTGTCTAGAATTCCTGCCCGGTACTTGGTCATTGTAAATAATTCCTACCCAGTACTCGGTCATTGCCGAGGATTCCTCACCTAATGATCGGTCGTTTTCTGAGAATTCCAACCTGATACTCAGTCATTGCCTAGAATTCCTGCCTGGTACTCGGTCATTGCCAAGAATTCCTGTGCGGTGCTCGATTATTACCGAGAATTCTTTCCTTGTACTAGGTCATTACCGAGAATTCTTTCCTTGTACTCGGTCATTGCCGAGGAATCACCACCCGGTACTCGATTATTACCGAGAATTCCCTCCTTGTACTAGGGCATTGCCGAAAATTCTCGCCCAGTACCCAGTCATTGCCAAGGATTCCTCACCCGGTACTCGGTCGTTTCTAAGGATTCCTACCCGTTGCTTGGTCATTGTCGAGAATTCCTGCCCGGTACTTGGTCATTGTAAATAATTCCTACCCAGTACTCGGTCATTGCCGAGGATTCCTCACCTAATCATCGGTCGTTTTCTGAGAATTCCAACCTGATACTCAGTCATTGCCTAGAATTCCTGCCTGGTACTCGGTCATTGCCAAGAATTCCTGTGCGGTGCTCGATTATTACCGAGAATTCTTTCCTTGTACTAGGTCATTACCGAGAATTCTTTCCTTGTACTCGGTCATTGCCGAGGAATCACCACCCGGTACTCGATTATTACCGAGAATTCCCTCCTTGTACTAGGTCATTGCCGAAAATTCTCGCCCAGTACTCAGTCATTGCCAAGGATTCCTCACCCGGTACTCGGTCGTTTCTAAGGATTCCTACCCTGTGCTTCGTCATTGTCTAGAATTCCTGCCCGGTACTTGGTCATTGTAAATAATTCCTACCCAGTACTCGGTCATTGCCGAGGATTCCTCACCTAATGATCGGTCGTTTTCTGAGAATTCCAACCTGATACTCAGTCATTGCCTAGAATTCCTGCCTGGTACTCGGTCATTGCCAAGAATTCCTGTGCGGTGCTCGATTATTACCGAGAATTCTTTCCTTGTACTAGGTCATTGCCGAGAATTCTCGCCTGGTACTCAGTCATTGCCAAGGATTCCTCACCCGGTATTCAGTCGTTTCTAAGGATTCATACCCGGTACTTTGTCATTGTAGAGAATTCCTACCCAGTACTCGGTCATTGCCAAGGATTTCTCACCTAATGCGCGGTCGTTTTCGAGAATTCCAACCTGGTACTCAATCATTGCCGAGAATTCCTGCGTGGTACTCGGTCATTGCCAAGAATTCCTGTGCGGTGGCCAATTATTACCGAGAATTCTTTCCTTGTACTAGGTCATTGCCGAGAATTCTCGTCCGGTACTCAGTCATTGCCAAGGATTCCTCACCCGGTATTTGGTCATTTCTAAGGTTTCCTACCCGGTGCTTGGTCATTGCCGAGAATACATGCCTGGTACTCGGTTATTGCCAAGAATTCCTTCCCGGTACTCGGTCATTGGAAAGAATTCCTGCTCGGAACTCGGTCATTGCCATGGATTCCTACCCGGTGTTCAGCCTTTGCTAAGTATTCCTGCCCGGTACTCGGTCAATGTTGAGAATTCATGCCCGGTACTCGTTCCTTGCCAAGAATTCCTGCCTAGTACTTGGTCATTTCCAAGAATTTCTGCCCGTTACTCGATCATTGCCATGGATTCCTAGCCGGTGTGCGGTTATTTCCAAGAATTCTCTCCCGGTACTCGGTCATTGCCTAGAATTTCTGGCTATTACTCAGTCATTGCAGAGAATTTTTGCCCAGTACTCAGTCATTGCTGAGAATTTCTGCCCAGTACTCAGTCATTGCCGAGAATTTCTGCCCAGTACTCGGTCATTACCGAGAATTTCTGCCTGGTACTCGGTCATTGCCGAGGATTCGCCATCCGATACTCGATCATTGCTGAGAATTCATGCCCGGTACTTGGTCATCGCCGAGAATTTGTGCCCGTTACTCTGTCATTTCAGATATATTTAACCGGTACTCGATTATTACGAAGAAATATTGCCTGGTACTAGGTCATTGCCAAGAATTCCCGCCCGGTACAAGGTATTTGCCGAGGATTCCTCACTCGGTAGTCGGTCGTTTCTGAGTATTCCCTCACGGTGCTTGGTCATTGTCGAGAATTCGTGCCTAGTGCTCGGTCATTGCCAAGAATTCCTACCCGGTATTCTATCATCGTAAAGAATTCCTACCCTGTACTCGGTCATTGCCAAAGATTCCTCACCTGATGCTCGGTAGTTTCCAAGAATTCCATCCCGGTACTCGGTTCATTGCAGAGAATTCATGCCTGGTACTCGGTCATTGACTAGAATTCCTGTGCGGTGCTCGGTCAATGCCAAGAATTCCTGCCTGGTACTCAGTCAATGCCAAGGATTTCTACCCGGTGTTCGGTCATTGCCAACAATTCCTGTATGGTACTCGGTCATTCACCAGCCGGTACTCGATTATTACCGAGAATTCTTTCCTTGTACTCTGTCATTGTAAAGAATTCCTACCCTATACTTGGTCATTGCCGAGAATTCCTGCCTGGTACTCGGTCATTGCCGAGAATTCCTGCCTGGTACTTGGTCATTTCCGAGAATTCCTAAGCGTTACTCGGTCATTGCCAAGAATTCCTCCCCGGTACTCCGTCATTACCATTGATTCCTACCCGGTGTTCGGCCACTCCTGAGTATTCCTGCTCGGTACTCGGTCATTGCTGAGAATTCTTGCCAGGTACTCGTTCCTTGCCAAGAATTTATGCCTGGTACTTGGTCATTGACGAGAATTACTGCCCGTTACTTGGTCATTGCCATGGATTCCTACCCGGTGTTCGGTCATTGCCGAGAATTCCTGCCCGTTACTCGATCATGGCCATGGATTCCTACCCCGGTGTTTGGTCAATGCCTAGAATTCATAGCCGGTACTCGATCATTGCTGAGAATTCTAACCCGGTACTCGGACATTGCCGAGAATTTTTGCCCGTTACTCAGTCATTTCCGAGATATCCAGCCGGTACTCGATTATTACCGAGAATTGTTGCCTGGTACTAGGTCATTGCAGAGAATTCCTGCCCGGTACTCGCTATTTTCTGAGGATTCCTCACTCGGTACTCGGTTGTTTCTGAGGATTCCTACCCGGTGCTTGGTCATTGTCGAGAATTCGTTCCTAGTACTCGGTTATTGCCAAGAATTCCTACCCGGTACTCTGTCATTGTAAAGAATTCCTACCCTGTACTCAGTCATTGCCGAGAATTCCTGCCTAGTACTCGGTCCTTGCCGAGAATTCCTACCCGGTACTCGGTCATTGCCGAGAATTCCTGCCCGGTACTCGGTCATTGCCATGGATTCCTACCCGGTGTTCGGCCATTGCTGAGTATTCCTGCCCGGTACTCGGACATTGCTGAGAATTACTGCCCGGTAACCAGCTTGGTAAGCTGTAGTAATGTCACTGCCGTGATCCGCAATAGGTCATAAGGCTGGACTTGGTCTGGGACAAAGGGGAATTCACGGATCAAGTCAGGGAAGTAACGGGAAAGCTAACGAAAGCTCAAGAGAGCTTGGAGAAGCTTGGAAAAGCTCAGGAGAAGCTCTAGGGAGCTTGGGGAAGCTCGGAGTAGCTGCCATTTAGCTCAGCCTAGCTGGACTAGCTGCCGGGTAGCTCAAGCTAGATGGACGGACTGTTCGGCAGTTGATTGGTTTGGTGAGCTGGGTGCCTAGCTAGGTAGCTTGGATGGCTGGACGGTTATAAATGGCAGTTTGGCCTAACGGGTACGATTAGGGACGCATGTGGTAACTGCCCAGCAGTTACCAAACATTCAACGAATCCACCAAGCAGGTTACCCAAAATACAATGAATCTGGCTGTGCCATAGAAACCGCCTAGTAACTGCCTTCTTCGAGGAAAACAATAAAAAGGAAGGCATTTGGCGTGACTTGGGACACGGTAGACAGAAGGGAAATTACCAAGGAAAATCCTGGAAGATACTAAGTCATTTCCAGAAGAAGGAAACGAATAGAGAATTGGCAAGGATCTTAGCCGGGAAAGATTAAAGGAAACGGCCGAGCTAAACTGGCTAGGCGAGCTGGACAAGATGGATGAACTAGCTAGCTTAGCTGGAGTGATAGTTAGCTAGCTGTATGTAGCAGCTAGCTCAGCTGACCGGTAGCTCAACCAGCTCGGTGGACTAATTGAGAACTGACCGAGCTGGATGGACGGGACAGCTAGCTGCCGAGCTAGGTCAGGTACGGTAGCTGGGACATGGGCGGGTGGTCGTAGAACCAAGTAACTGACTGGTAACCGTCCAGAGCTGTTACCACCCGAACGGGTGCAATCCCAACCATTCATTAAACGAATGGCCGAGAATGAGCGAGAATAGGTGCGAGATTGGGAAGTTACACGACCACTTTTCCTATAAAAGGAAGGCATTTTCGTGGGTAACGACACATCCACACCCAGAACCCAGAGAGACAAATCTCATCTAAGGGGAAATCTCACCGGGAAAAAGGGAGAAAGCCACCATAAAGGCGAGATCGTGAATAACGGCTGGAGATAAGGCCGTAAGTTCTTCTAAAAGTTAAAAGAGGGAAATTATCCAGATTATCCAGATGACGGAGATTATCCAGATTATCCAGATGATGGAGATCATCCAGATGACGGAGATCATCCAGATTATCCAGATGACGGAGATTATCCAGATTATCCAGATGATGGAGATTATCCAGATCATCCAGATCACCGAGATTATGCAGAATATCCAGAACATCCAGAACACACACGCCCAAAAGGGATGATCTTGTCCTAAGGTGAAATCTCACAGAGAAAGAAAGAGAGAGACCACCGGAGGAATAAGGCGAGTTCACGGAACACGGTTACAGGCTGAACCGTAGTTCTATAAGGGAAAGGATGGGAAATGGACCAAGGATAGTCTGGGAAACTTAGGAATCTCGAGGAAACGAAGATTATCCTAAGGAGTCCGAACAGGTTAACCACCGGCAGCACGGAGCATGGATAGCGGCTCGGAAACGTGACTAACCCGGTAGCAACCAAAGGGCCGGGTAGAGATCGACTCGAAGAGTGATCTAGGAATGGAGATATTTTCCACATTGACGTATCCATGGTAAGACGGGATACGGGATTTCGGATGGACCGGTAAGCTATGGGCTTGATCGGCCACCGGGAACTAAAGGGCACGAAAGTCCCCTCATCCTATCGTATACTTAGCCAATGGGGATGGTTGGTTGTATGGCTAAGTAACGAAGTGATGGGGTACTACGTGGTGTCAAATACTGCAGGGTAAGGTGAACGTACTACCAGTTAGCCAGGCAGAACCTACCGGCGTACTCTGGGAATGATTGGACGTTACAAGGAACGGTTCGAGGAAGGCTTACCGTATGTTGGCCAAGGTATGTAAACAAATCTATCTTACTGGTGATGTTAGATGTCTTGGAATTGACCATTGGATAAAGAGAAAGAAATATGCAATAGTTAGACTTAGAATGGTTCGCGAACAAATTGAATGACTTGACCGAGTTAAGGATCGATCTTAAGCCCACAGGAAAGACAATGAATCCGGTGCTAAGTAATGGTTGGAATTAGACCAAGGAGTGAAGGTTTCCGCTGCGTAAGAAAGGGTAAAGGAATAGCCTAAGACATTTCTAAAAGAATAAGGAAAAATTCAAAGTGGTTCGGCCGTGAGAAGGCACAAACTCGGAATCCTTGTACTCGGTCATTGACGAGAATTCCTGTGCGGTACTCGGTCATTGCCAAGAATTCCTGCCCGGTACTCGGCCAATGCCAAGGATTCCTAGCCGGTGTTCGGTCATTGCCAAGAATTCATGGATGGTACTCGGTCATTACTGAGGATTCACCAGCCGGTACTCGATTATAACTGAGAATTCCCTCCTTGTACTAGGTCATTGCCGAGAATTCTCACCCAGTACTCAGTCATTGCCAAGTATTCCTCACCAGGTACTCGGTCGTTTTTAAGGATTACTACCCAGTGCTTCGTCATTGTCAAGAATTCCTGCCCGGTACTTGGTCATTGTAAATAATTCCTACCCAGTACTCGGTCATTGCCGAGGATTCCTCACCTAATGCTCGGTCATTTCTGAGAATTCCAACCTGGTACTCAGTCATTGCCGAGAATTCCTGCCTGGTACTCGGTCATTGCCAAGAATTCCTGTGCGGTGCTCGATTATTACCGAGAATTCTTTCCTTGTACTAGGTCATTGCCGAGAATTCTCGCCTGGTACTCAGTCATTGCCAAGGATTCCTCACCCGGTATTCAGTCGTTTCTAAGGATTCATACCCGGTACTTTTTCATAGTAAAGAATTCCTACCCAGTACTCGGTCATTGCCGAGGATTCCTCACCTAATGCTCGGTCGTTTCCGAGAATTCCAAACTGGTACTCGGTCATTGTCAAGAATTCCTGTGCGGTGGCCAATTATTACCGAGAATTCTTTCATTGTACTAGGTCATTGCCGAGAATTCTCGTCCGGTACTCAGTCATTGCCAAGGATTCCTCACCCGGTATTTGGTAGTTTCTAAGGTTTCCTACCCGGTGCTTGGTCATTGCTGAGAATACATGTCTGGTACTCGGTCATTACCAAGAATTCCTACTCGGTACTCGGTCATTGGAAAGAATTCCTGCCCGGTACTCGGTCATTGCCATGGATTCCTACACGGTGTTCGGCCTTTGCTAAGTATTCCTGCCCGGTACTCGGTCAATGTTGAGAATT
Source organism: Barbarea vulgaris (assembly GCA_963667165.1). Classification (NCBI taxonomy): domain Eukaryota; kingdom Viridiplantae; phylum Streptophyta; class Magnoliopsida; order Brassicales; family Brassicaceae; genus Barbarea; species Barbarea vulgaris. Next base: position 9,474,106 of record OY763888.1, on the reverse strand, counting down.
CCTGCTAGGTACTCGTTCCTTGCCAAGAATTCCTGCCTAGTACTTGGTCATTGCCTAGAATTTCTGCTTGTTACTTGATCATTGCCATGGATTCCTACCCGGTGTGCGGTTATTTCCAAGAATTCTCTCCCGGTACTCGGTCATTACCGAGAATTCCTGTCCAGTACTCAGTCATTGCTGAGAATTTCTGCCCGGTACTCGGTGATTGCCAAGGATTCGCCATCCGATACTCGATCATTGCTGAGAATCCCAGCCCGGTACTTGGTCATTGCCAAAAATTTGTGCCCGTTACTCGGTCATTTCTAAGATATCCAGCCGGTACTCGATTATTACGAAGAATTATTGCCTGGTACTAGGTCATTGCCGAGAATTCCCGCCCGGTTCAAGGTATTTGCCGAGGATTCCTCACTCGGTAGTCGGTCGATTCTGAGTATTCCCTCCCAGTGCTTGGTCATTGTTGAGAATTCCTGCCTGGTACTCGGTCATTGGCAAGAATTCCTACCCTGAACTCGGTCATTGCCGAAGATTCCTCACATGATGCATGGTAGTTTCCGAGAATTCCAACCCGGTACTCGGTTCATTGCAGAGAATTCCTGCCTAGTACTCGGTCATTGACGAGAATTCCTGTGCGGTGCCCGGTCATTGCCAAGAATACCTGCCCGGTACTCGGTCAATGCCAAGGATTCCTACCCGGTGTTCGGTCATTACCAAGAATTCATGTATGGTACTCGGTCATTGCTGAGGATTCAACAGCCGGTACTCGATTATTACCGAGAATTCCCTCCTTGTACTAGGTCATTGCCGAGAATTCTCGCCCAATACTCAGTCATTGCCAAGGATTCCTCACCCGGTACTCGGTCGTTTCTAAGGATTCCTACCCGGTGCTTCGTCATTGTCAAGAGTTCCTGCCCGGTACTTGGTCATTGTAAATAATTCCTACCCAGTACTCGGTCATTGCCGAGGATTCCTCACCTAATGCTCGGTCATTTCTGAGAATTCCAACCTGGTACTCAGTCATTGCCGAGAATTCCTGCCTGGTACTCGGTCATTGCCAAGAATTCCTATGCGGTGCTCGATTATTACCGAGAATTCTTTCCTTGTACTAGGTCATTGCCGAGAATTCTCGCCTGGTACTCAGTCATTGCCAAGGATTCCTCACCCGGTATTCAGTCGTTTCTAAGGATTCATACCCGGTACTTTGTCATAGTAAAGAATTCCTACCCAGTACTCGGTCATTGCCGAGGATTCCTCACCTAATGCTCGGTCGTTTCCGAGAATTCCAAACTGGTACTCGGTCATTGCCAAGAATTCCTGTGCGGTGGCCAATTATTACCGAGAATTCTTTCATTGTACTAGGTCATTGCCGAGAATTCTCGTCCGGTACTCAGTCATTGCCAAGGATTCCTCACCCGGTATTTGGTAGTTTCTAAGGTTTCCTACCCGGTGCTTGGTCATTGCCGAGAATACATGTCTGGTACTCGGTCATTACCAAGAATTCCTACTCGGTACTCGGTCATTGGAAAGAATTCCTGCCCGGTACTCGGTCATTGCCATGGATTCCTACACGGTGTTCGGCCTTTGCTAAGTATTCCTGCCCGGTACTCGGTCAATGTTGAGAATTCCTGCTAGGTACTCGTTCCTTGCCAAGAATTCCTGCCTAGTACTTGGTCATTGCCTAGAATTTCTGCTTGTTACTTGATCATTGCCATGGATTCCTACCCGGTGTGCGGTCATTTCCAAGAATTCTCTCCCGGTACTCGGTCATTACCGAGAATTCCTGCCCAGTACTCAGTCATTGCTGAGAATTTCTGCCCGGTACTCGGTGATTGCCAAGGATTCGCCATCCGATACTCGATCATTGTTGAGAATCCCAGCCCGGTACTTGGTCATTGCCGAAAATTTGTGCCCGTTACTCGGTCATTTCTAAGATATCCAGCCGGTACTCGATTATTACGAAGAATTATTGCCTGGTACTAGGTCATTGCCGAGAATTCCCGCCCGGTTCAAGGTATTTGCCGAGGATTCCTCACTCGGTAGTCGGTCGATTCTGAGTATTCCCTCCCAGTGCTTGGTCATTGTTGAGAATTCCTGCCTGGTACTCGGTCATTGGCAAGAATTCCTACCCGGTATTCTGACATCGTAAAGAATTCCTACCCTGAACTCGGTCATTGCCGAAGATTCCTCACATGATGCATGGTAGTTTCCGAGAATTCCAACCCGGTAGTCGGTTCATTGCACAGAATTCCTGCCTAGTACTCGGTCATTGACGAGAATTCCTGTGCGGTGCCCGGTCATTGCCAAGAATACCTGCCCGGTACTCGGTCAATGCCAAGGATTCCTACCCGGTGTTCGGTCATTACCAAGAATTCATGTATGGTACTCGGTCATTGCTGAGGATTCAACAGCCGGTACTCGATTATTACCGAGAATTCCCTCCTTGTACTAGGTCATTGCCGAGAATTCTCGCCCAATACTCAGTCATTGCCAAGGATTCCTCACCCGGTACTCGGTCGTTTCTAAGGATTCCTACCCGGTGCTTCGTCATTGTCAAGAGTTCCTGCCCGGTACTTGGTCATTGTAAATAATTCCTACCCAGTACTCGGTCATTGCCGAGGATTCCTCACCTAATGCTCGGTCATTTCTGAGAATTCCAACCTGGTACTCAGTCATTGCCGAGAATTCCTGCCTGGTACTCGGTCATTGCCAAGAATTCCTGTGCGGTGCTCGATTATTACCGAGAATTCTTTCCTTGTACTAGGTCATTGCCGAGAATTCTCGCCTGGTACTCAGTCATTGCCAAGGATTCCTCACCCGGTATTCAGTCGTTTCTAAGGATTCATACCCGGTACTTTGTCATAGTAAAGAATTCCTACCCAGTACTCGGTCATTGCCGAGGATTCCTCACCTAATGCTCGGTCGTTTCCGAGAATTCCAAACTGGTACTCGGTCATTGCCAAGAATTCCTGTGCGGTGGCCAATTATTACCGAGAATTCTTTCATTGTACTCGGTCATTGCCGAGAATTCTCGTCCGGTACTCAGTCATTGCCAAGGATTCCTCACCCGGTATTTGGTAGTTTCTAAGGTTTCCTACCCGGTGCTTGGTCATTGCCGAGAATACATGTCTGGTACTCGGTCATTACCAAGAATTCCTACTCGGTAATCGGTCATTGGAAAGAATTCCTGCCCGGTACTCGGTCATTGCCATGGATTCCTACACGGTGTTCGGCCTTTGCTAAGTATTCCTGCCCGGTACTCGGTCAATGTTGAGAATTCCTGCTAGGTACTCGTTCCTTGCCAAGAATTCCTGCCTAGTACTTGGTCATTGCCTAGAATTTCTGCTTGTTACTTGATCATTGCCATGGATTCCTACCCGGTGTGCGGTCATTTCCAAGAATTCTCTCCCGGTACTCGGTCATTACCGAGAATTCCTGCCCAGTACTCAGTCATTGCTGAGAATTTCTGCCCGGTACTCGGTGATTGCCAAGGATTCGCCATCCGATACTCGATCATTGCTGAGAATCCCAGCCCGGTACTTGGTCATTGCCGAAAATTTGTGCCCGTTACTCGGTCATTTCTAAGATATCCAGCCGGTACTCGATTATTACGAAGAATTATTGCCTGGTACTAGGTCATTGCCGAGAATTCCCGCCCGGTTCAAGGTATTTGCCGAGGATTCCTCACTCGGTAGTCGGTCGATTCTGAGTATTCCCTCCCAGTGCTTGGTCATTGTTGAGAATTCCTGCCTGGTACTCGGTCATTGGCAAGAATTCCTACCCAGTATTCTGACATCGTAAAGAATTCCTACCCTGAACTCGGTCATTGCCGAAGATTCCTCACATGATGCATGGTAGTTTCCGAGAATTCCAACCCGGTAGTCGGTTCATTGCACAGAATTCCTGCCTAGTACTCGGTCATTGACGAGAATTCCTGTGCGGTGCCCGGTCATTGCCAAGAATACCTGCCCGGTACTCGGTCAATGCCAAGGATTCCTACCCGGTGTTCGGTCATTACCAAGAATTCATGTATGGTACTCGGTCATTGCTGAGGATTCAACAGCCGGTACTCGATTATTACCGAGAATTCCCTCCTTGTACTAGGTCATTGCCGAGAATTCTCGCCCAATACTCAGTCATTGCCAAGGATTCCTCACCCGGTCCTCGGTCGTTTCTAAGGATTCCTACCCGGTGCTTCGTCATTGTCAAGAGTTCCTGCCCGGTACTTGGTCATTGTAAATAATTCCTACCCAGTACTCGGTCATTGCCGAGGATTCCTCACCTAATGCTCGGTCATTTCTGAGAATTCCAACCTGGTACTCAGTCATTGCCGAGAATTCCTGCCTGGTACTCGGTCATTGCCAAGAATTCCTGTGCGGTGCTCGATTATTACCGAGAATTCTTTCCTTGTACTAGGTCATTGCCGAGAATTCTCGCCTGGTACTCAGTCATTGCCAAGGATTCCTCACCCGGTATTCAGTCGTTTCTAAGGATTCATACCCGGTACTTTGTCATAGTAAAGAATTCCTACCCAGTACTCGGTCATTGCCGAGGATTCCTCACCTAATGCTCGGTCGTTTCCGAGAATTCCAAACTGGTACTCGGTCATTGCCAAGAATTCCTGTGCGGTGGCCAATTATTACCGAGAATTCTTTCATTGTACTCGGTCATTGCCGAGAATTCTCGTCCGGTACTCAGTCATTGCCAAGGATTCCTCACCCGGTATTTGGTAGTTTCTAAGGTTTCCTACCCGGTGCTTGGTCATTGCCGAGAATACATGTCTGGTACTCGGTCATTACCAAGAATTCCTACTCGGTACTCGGTCATTGGAAAGAATTCCTGCCCGGTACTCGGTCATTGCCATGGATTCCTACACGGTGTTCGGCCTTTGCTAAGTATTCCTGCCCGGTACTCGGTCAATGTTGAGAATTCCTGCTAGGTACTCGTTCCTTGCCAAGAATTCCTGCCTAGTACTTGGTCATTGCCTAGAATTTCTGCTTGTTACTTGATCATTGCCATGGATTCCTACCCGGTGTGCGGTCATTTCCAAGAATTCTCTCCCGGTACTCGGTCATTACCGAGAATTCCTGCCCAGTACTCAGTCATTGCTGAGAATTTCTGCCCGGTACTCGGTGATTGCCAAGGATTCGCCATCCGATACTCGATCATTGCTGAGAATCCCAGCCCGGTACTTGGTCATTGCCGAAAATTTGTGCCCGTTACTCGGTCATTTCTAAGATATCCAGCCGGTACTCGATTATTACGAAGAATTATTGCCTGGTACTAGGTCATTGCCAAGAATTCCCGCCCGGTTCAAGGTATTTGCCGAGGATTCCTCACTCGGTAGTCGGTCGATTCTGAGTATTCCCTCCCAGTGCTTGGTCATTGTTGAGAATTCCTGCCTGGTACTCGGTCATTGGCAAGAATTCCTACCCGGTATTCTGACATCGTAAAGAATTCCTACCCTGAACTCGGTCATTGCCGAAGATTCCTCACATGATGCATGGTAGTTTCCGAGAATTCCAACCCGGTACTCGGTTCATTGCACAGAATTCCTGCCTAGTACTCGGTCATTGACGAGAATTCCTGTGCGGTGCCCGGTCATTGCCAAGAATACCTGCCCGGTACTCGGTCAATGCCAAGGATTCCTACCCGGTGTTCGGTCATTACCAAGAATTCATGTATGGTACTCGGTCATTGCTGAGGATTCAACAGCCGGTACTCGATTATTACCGAGAATTCCCTCCTTGTACTAGGTCATTGCCGAGAATTCTCGCCCAATACTCAGTCATTGCCAAGGATTCCTCACCCGGTACTCGGTCGTTTCTAAGGATTCCTACCCGGTGCTTCGTCATTGTCAAGAGTTCCTGCCCGGTACTTGGTCATTGTAAATAATTCCTACCCAGTACTCGGTCATTGCCGAGGATTCCTCACCTAATGATCGGTCGTTTCTGAGAATTCCAACCTGGTACTCAGTCATTGCTGAGAATTTCTGCCTGGTACTCGGTCATTGCCAAGAATTCCTGTGCGGTGCTAGATTATTACCGAGAACTCTTTCCTTGTACTAGGTCATTGCCAAGAATTTTCACCTGGTACTCAGTCATTGCCATGGTTTCCTCACCCGGTATTCAGTCCTTTCTAAGGATTCATACCCGATACTTTGTCATTGAAAAGAATTCCTACCCAATACTCGGTCATTGCCGAGGATTCCTCACCTAATGCACGGTCGTTTCCGAGAATTCTAACCTGGTACTCAGTCATTGCCGAGAATTCCTGCCTGGTACTCGGTCATTGCCAAGAATTCCTGTGCGGTGGCCAATTATTACCGAGAATTCTTTCCTTGTACTAGGTCATTGCCGAGAATTCTCATCCGGTACTCAGTCATTGCCAAGGATTCCTCACCCGGTATTTGGTCGTTTCTAAGGTTTCCTACCCGGTGCTTGGTCATTGCCGAGAATACATGCCTGGTACTCGGTAATTGCCAAGAATTCCTACCCGGTACTCGGTCATTGGAAAGAATTCCTGCCCGGTACTCGGTAATTGCCATGGATTTCTACCCGGTGTTTGGCCTTTGCTAAATATTCCTGCCCGGTACTTGGTAAATGTTGAGAATTCCTGCCGGGTACTCGTTCCTTGCCAAGAACTCCTGCCTGGTACTTGGCCATTGCCAAGAATTTCTGCCCGTTACTCGATCATTGCCACGGATTCCTACCCGGTGTGCGGTCATTTCCAAGAATTCTCTCCCGGTACTCGTTCATTGCCAAGAATTTCTGCCCAGTACTCAGTCATTGCTGAGAATTTCTGCCCGGTACTCGGTCATTGCCGAGGATTCGCCATCCGATACTCGATCATTGCTGAGAATTCCTGCCCGGTTCTTGGTCATTGTCGAGAATTTGTGCCCATTACTCGGTCATTTCTGAGATATCCAACCGGTACTCGATTATTACGAAGAAATATTGCCTGGTACTAGGTCATTGCCGAGAATTCCCGCCTGGTACAACGTATTTGCCGAGGATTCCTCACTCGGTAGTCGGTCGTTTCTGAGTATTCCCTCCCGGTGCTTGGTCATTGTCGAGAATTCCTGCCTGGTGCTCGGCCATTGCCAAGAATTCCTACCCTGTATTCGGTCATTGCCGAAGATTACTCACATGATGCTCGGTAGTTTCTGAGAATTCCAACCTGGTGCTAGGTTCATTACAGAGAATTCCTGCCTGGTACTCGGTCATTAACGAGAATTCCTGTGCGGTGCTCGGTCATTGCCAAGAATTCCTACCCGGTACTCGGCCAATGCCAAGCATTCCTAGCCGGTGTTCGGTCATTGCCAAGAATTCATGTATGGTACTCGGTCATTGCAGAGAATTCACCAGCCGGTACTCGATTATTACCGAGAATTCTCTCCTTGTACTAGGTCATTGCCGAGAATTCTCACCCAGTACTCAGTCATTGCCAAGGATTCCTCACCCGGTACTCGGTCGTTTCTAAGGATTCCTACCCAGTGCTTCGTCATTGTCGAGAATTCCTGCCTGGTACTTGGTCATTGTAGATAATTCCTACCCAGTACTCGGTCATTGCCGAGGATTCCTCACCTAATGCTCGGTCGTTTCTGAGAATTCCAACCTGGTACTCAGTCATTGCCGAGAATTCCTACCTGGTACTCGGTCATTGCCAAGAATTCCTGTGCGGTGCTCGATTATTACCGAGAATTCTTTCCTTGTACTAGGTCATTGCCGAGAATTCTCGCCTGGTACTCTGTCATTGCCAAGGATTCCTCACCCGGTATTCAGTCGTTTCTAAGGATTCATACCCGGTACTTTGTCATTGTAAAGAATTCCTACCCAGTACTCGGTCATTGCTGAGGATTCCTCACCTAATGCACGGTCGTTTCTGAGAATTCCAACCTGGTACTCAGTCATTGCCGAGAATTCCTGCCTGGTACTCAGTCATTGCCAAGAATTCCTGTGCGGTGGCCAATTATTACCGAGAATTTCTTCCTTGAACTAGGTCATTGCCGAGAATTATCGTCCGGTACTCAGTCATTGCCAAGGATTCCTCACCCGGTATTTGGTCATTTCTAAGGTTTCCTACCCGGTGCTTGGTCATTGCCGAGAATACATGCCTGGTACTCGGTCATTGCCAAGAATTCCTAACCGGTACTCGGTCATTGGAAAGAATTCCTGCCCGGTACTCGGTCATTGCCATGGATTCCTACCCGGTGTTTGGCCTTTGCTAAATATTCCTGCCCGGTACTCGGTAAATGTTGAGAATTCAATCCCGGTACTCGTTCCTTGCCAAGAATTCCTGCCTGGTACTTGGTCATTGCCAAGAATTTCTGCCCATTACTCGATCATTGCCACGGATTCCTACCCGGGGTGCAGTCATTTCCAAGAATTCTCTCCTGGTACTCAGTCATTGCCGAGAATTTCTGCCCAGTACTCAGTCATTGCTGAGAATTTCTGCCCGGTACTCGGTCATTGCCGAGAATTCGCCATCCGATACTCAACCATTGCTGAGAATTCCTGCCCGGTACTTGGTCATTGCCGAGAATTTGTGCCCGTTACTTGGTCATTTCCGAGATATCCAGCCGGTAGTCGATTATTACGAAGAAATATTGCCTGGTACTAGGTCATTGCCGAGAATTCCCGCCTGGTACAAGGTATTTGCCGAGGATTCCTCACTCGGTAGTCGGTCGTTACTGAGTATTCCCTCCCGGTGCTTGGTCATTGTCGAGAATTCCTGCCTGGTGCTCGGCCATTGCCAAGAATTCCTACCCGGTATTCTGTCATCGTAAAGAATTCCTACCCTGTACTCGGTCATTGCCGAAGATTACTCACATGATGCTCGGTAGTTTCCAAGAATTCCAACCCGGTACTCGGTTCATTACAGAGAATTCCTGCCTGGTACTCGGTCATTGACGAGAATTCCTGTGCGGTTCTCGGTCATTGCCAAGAATTCCTGCCCGGTACTCGGCCAATGCCAAGGATTCCTAGCCGGTGTTCGGTCATTGCCAAGAATTCATGTATGGTACTCGGTCATTGCCGAGGAATCACCAGCCGGTACTCGATTGTTACCAAGAATTCCCTCCTTGTACTAGGTCATTGCCGAGAATTCTCGCCCAGTACTCAGTCATTGCCAAGGATTCCAACCCGGTACTCGGTTCATTGCAGAGAATTCGTGCCTGGTACTCGGTCATTGACGAGATTACCTGTGCGGTGCTCGATCATTGCCAAGAATTCCTGCACGGTACTCGGTCAATGCCAAGGATTCCTAGCCGGTGTTTGGTCATTGCCATGAATTCATGTATGGTACTAGGTCATTGCCGAGGATTCACCAGCCGGTACTCGATTATTACCGAGAATTCCCTCCTTGTACTAGGTCAATGCCGAGAATTCTCGCCCAGTACTCAGTCATTGCCAAGTATTCCTCGCCCGGTACTCGGTCGTTTCTAAGGATTACTACCCAGTGCTTCGTCATTGTCGAGAATTCCTGCCCGGTACTTGGTCATTGTAAATAATTCCTACCCAGTACTCGGTCATTTCCGAGGATTCCTCACCTAATGCCCGGTCGTTTCTGAGAATTCCAACCTGGTACTCAGTCATTGCCGAGAATTCCTGCCTGGTACTCGGTCATTGCCAAGAAATCCTGTGCGGTGCTCGATTATTACCGAGAATTCTTTCCTTGTACTAGGTCATTGCCGAGAATTCTCGTCTGGTACTCAGTCATTGCCAAGGATTCCTCACCCGGTATTTGGTAGTTTCTAAGGTTTCCTACCCGGTGCTTGGTCATTGCCGAGAATACATGTCTGGTACTCGGTCATTACCAAGAATTCCTACTCGGTACTCGGTCATTGGAAAGAATTCCTGCCCGGTACTCGGTCATTGCCATGGATTCCTACACGGTGTTCGGCCTTTGCTAAGTATTCCTGCCCGGTACTCGGTCAATGTTGAGAATTCCTGCTAGGTACTCGTTCCTTGCCAAGAATTCCTGCCTAGTACTTGGTCATTGCCTAGAATTTCTGCTTGTTACTTGATCATTGCCATGGATTCCTACCCGGTGTGCGGTCATTTCCAAGAATTCTCTCCCGGTACTCGGTCATTACCGAGAATTCCTGCCCAGTACTCAGTCATTGCTGAGAATTTCTGCCCGGTACTCGGTGATTGCCAAGGATTCGCCATCCGATACTCGATCATTGCTGAGAATCCCAGCCCGGTACTTGGTCATTGCCGAAAATTTGTGCCCGTTACTCGGTCATTTCTAAGATATCCAGCCGGTACTCGATTATTACGAAGAATTATTGCCTGGTACTAGGTCATTGCCGAGAATTCCCGCCCGGTTCAAGGTATTTGCCGAGGATTCCTCACTCGGTAGTCGGTCGATTCTGAGTATTCCCTCCCAGTGCTTGGTCATTGTTGAGAATTCCTGCCTGGTACTCGGTCATTGGCAAGAATTCCTACCCGGTATTCTGACATCGTAAAGAATTCCTACCCTGAACTCAGTCATTGCCGAAGATTCCTCACATGATGCATGGTAGTTTCCGAGAATTCCAACCCGGTACTCGGTTCATTGCACAGAATTCCTGCCTAGTACTCGGTCATTGACGAGAATTCCTGTGCGGTGCCCGGTCATTGCCAAGAATACCTGCCCGGTACTCGGTCAATGCCAAGGATTCCTACCCGGTGTTCGGTCATTACCAAGAATTCATGTATGGTACTCGGTCATTGCTGAGGATTCAACAGCCGGTACTCGATTATTACCGAGAATTCCCTCCTTGTACTAGGTCATTGCCGAGAATTCTCGCCCAATACTCAGTCATTGCCAAGGATTCCTCACCCGGTACTCGGTCGTTTCTAAGGATTCCTACCCGGTGCTTCGTCATTGTCAAGAGTTCCTGCCCGGTACTTGGTCATTGTAAATAATTCCTACCCAGTACTCGGTCATTGCCGAGGATTCCTCACCTAATGATCGGTCGTTTCTGAGAATTCCAACCTGGTACTCAGTCATTGCTGAGAATTTCTGCCTGGTACTCGGTCATTGCCAAGAATTCCTGTGCGGTGCTAGATTATTACCGAGAACTCTTTCCTTGTACTAGGTCATTGCCAAGAATTTTCACCTGGTACTCAGTCATTGCCATGGTTTCCTCACCCGGTATTCAGTCCTTTCTAAGGATTCATACCCGATACTTTGTCATTGAAAAGAATTCCTACCCAATACTCGGTCATTGCCGAGGATTCCTCACCTAATGCACGGTCGTTTCCGAGAATTCTAACCTGGTACTCAGTCATTGCCGAGAATTCCTGCCTGGTACTCGGTCATTGCCAAGAATTCCTGTGCGGTGGCCAATTATTACCGAGAATTCTTTCCTTGTACTAGGTCATTGCCGAGAATTCTCATCCGGTACTCAGTCATTGCCAAGGATTCCTCACCCGGTATTTGGTCGTTTCTAAGGTTTCCTACCCGGTGCTTGGTCATTGCCGAGAATACATGCCTGGTACTCGGTAATTGCCAAGAATTCCTACCCGGTACTCGGTCATTGGAAAGAATTCCTGCCCGGTACTCGGTAATTGCCATGGATTTCTACCCGGTGTTTGGCCTTTGCTAAATATTCCTGCCCGGTACTTGGTAAATGTTGAGAATTCCTGCCGGGTACTCGTTCCTTGCCAAGAACTCCTGCCTGGTACTTGGCCATTGCCAAGAATTTCTGCCCGTTACTCGATCATTGCCACGGATTCCTACCCGGTGTGCGGTCATTTCCAAGAATTCTCTCCCGGTACTCGTTCATTGCCAAGAATTTCTGCCCAGTACTCAGTCATTGCTGAGAATTTCTGCCCGGTACTCGGTCATTGCCGAGGATTCGCCATCCGATACTCGATCATTGCTGAGAATTCCTGCCCGGTTCTTGGTCATTGTCGAGAATTTGTGCCCATTACTCGGTCATTTCTGAGATATCCAACCGGTACTCGATTATTACGAAGAAATATTGCCTGGTACTAGGTCATTGCCGAGAATTCCCGCCTGGTACAACGTATTTGCCGAGGATTCCTCACTCGGTAGTCGGTCGTTTCTGAGTATTCCCTCCCGGTGCTTGGTCATTGTCGAGAATTCCTGCCTGGTGCTCGGCCATTGCCAAGAATTCCTACCCTGTATTCGGTCATTGCCGAAGATTACTCACATGATGCTCGGTAGTTTCTGAGAATTCCAACCTGGTGCTAGGTTCATTACAGAGAATTCCTGCCTGGTACTCGGTCATTAACGAGAATTCCTGTGCGGTGCTCGGTCATTGCCAAGAATTCCTACCCGGTACTCGGCCAATGCCAAGCATTCCTAGCCGGTGTTCGGTCATTGCCAAGAATTCATGTATGGTACTCGGTCATTGCAGAGAATTCACCAGCCGGTACTCGATTATTACCGAGAATTCTCTCCTTGTACTAGGTCATTGCCGAGAATTCTCACCCAGTACTCAGTCATTGCCAAGGATTCCTCACCCGGTACTCGGTCGTTTCTAAGGATTCCTACCCGGTGCTTCGTCATTGTCGAGAATTCCTGCCTGGTACTTGGTCATTGTAGATAATTCCTACCCAGTACTCGGTCATTGCCGAGGATTCCTCACCTAATGCTCGGTCGTTTCTGAGAATTCCAACCTGGTACTCAGTCATTGCCGAGAATTCCTACCTGGTACTCGGTCATTGCCAAGAATTCCTGTGCGGTGCTCGATTATTACCGAGAATTCTTTCCTTGTACTAGGTCATTGCCGAGAATTCTCGCCTGGTACTCTGTCATTGCCAAGGATTCCTCACCCGGTATTCAGTCGTTTCTAAGGATTCATACCCGGTACTTTGTCATTGTAAAGAATTCCTACCCAGTACTCGGTCATTGCTGAGGATTCCTCACCTAATGCACGGTCGTTTCTGAGAATTCCAACCTTGTACTCAGTCATTGCCGAGAATTCCTGCCTGGTACTCAGTCATTGCCAAGAATTCCTGTGCGGTGGCCAATTATTACCGAGAATTTCTTCCTTGAACTAGGTCATTGCCGAGAATTATCGTCCGGTACTCAGTCATTGCCAAGGATTCCTCACCCGGTATTTGGTCATTTCTAAGGTTTCCTACCCGGTGCTTGGTCATTGCCGAGAATACATGCCTGGTACTCGGTCATTGCCAAGAATTCCTAACCGGTACTCGGTCATTGGAAAGAATTCCTGCCCGGTACTCGGTCATTGCCATGGATTCCTACCCGGTGTTTGGCCTTTGCTAAATATTCCTGCCCGGTACTCGGTAAATGTTGAGAATTCAATCCCGGTACTCGTTCCTTGCCAAGAATTCCTGCCTGGTACTTGGTCATTGCCAAGAATTTCTGCCCATTACTCGATCATTGCCACGGATTCCTACCCGGGGTGCAGTCATTTCCAAGAATTCTCTCCTGGTACTCAGTCATTGCCGAGAATTTCTGCCCAGTACTCAGTCATTGCTGAGAATTTCTGCCCGGTACTCGGTCATTGCCGAGAATTCGCCATCCGATACTCAACCATTGCTGAGAATTCCTGCCCGGTACTTGGTCATTGCCGAGAATTTGTGCCCGTTACTTGGTCATTTCCGAGATATCCAGCCGGTAGTCGATTATTACGAAGAAATATTGCCTGGTACTAGGTCATTGCCGAGAATTCCCGCCTGGTACAAGGTATTTGCCGAGGATTCCTCACTCGGTAGTCGGTCGTTACTGAGTATTCCCTCCCGGTGCTTGGTCATTGTCGAGAATTCCTGCCTGGTGCTCGGCCATTGCCAAGAATTCCTACCCGGTATTCTGTCATCGTAAAGAATTCCTACCCTGTACTCGGTCATTGCCGAAGATTACTCACATGATGCTCGGTAGTTTCCAAGAATTCCAACCCGGTACTCGGTTCATTACAGAGAATTCCTGCCTGGTACTCGGTCATTGACGAGAATTCCTGTGCGGTGGCCAATTATTACCGAGAATTCTTTCCTTGAACTAGGTCATTGCCGAGGAATCACCAGCCGGTACTCGATTATTACCGAGAATTCCTACCTGGTACTCGATCATTGCCAAGAATTCATGTGCGGTGCTCGATTATTACCGAGAATTCTTTCCTTGTACTAGGTCATTGCCAAGAATTCTCGCCTGGTACTCAGTCATTGCCAAGGATTCCTCACCCGGTATTCAGTCATTTCTAAGGATTCATACCCGGTACTTTGTCATTGTAAAGAATTCCTACCCAGTACTCGGTCATTGCTGAGGATTCCTCACCTAATGCACGGTCGTTTCCGAGAATTCCAACCTGGTACTCAGTCATTGCCGAGAATTCCTGCCTGGTACTCAGTCATTGCCAAGAATTCCTGTGCGGTGGCCAATTGTTACCGAGAATTCTTTCCTTGAACTAGGTCATTGCCGAGAATTCTCGTCCGGTACTCAGTCATTGCCAAGGATTCCTCACCCGGTATTTGGTCATTTCTAAGGTTTCCTACCCGGTGCTTGGTCATTGCCGAGAATACATGCCTGGTACTCGGTCATTGCCAAGAATTCCTAACCGGTACTCGGTCATTGGAAAGAATTCCTGCCCGGTACTCGGTCATTGCCATGGATTCCTACCCGGTGTTTGGCCTTTGCTAAATATTCCTGCCCGGTACTCGGTAAATGTTGAGAATTCAATCCCGGTACTCGTTCCTTGCCAAGAATTCCTGTCTGGTACTTGGTCATTGCCAGGAATTTCTGCCCATTACTCGATCATTGCCACGGATTCCTACCCGGTGTGCGGTCATTTCCAAGAATTCTCTCCCTGTACTCGGTCATTGCCGAGAATTTCTTCCCAGTACTCAGTCATTGCTGAGAATTTCTGCCCGGTACTCGATCATTGCCGAGGATTCGCCATCCGATACTCAATCATTGCTGAGAATTCCTGCCCGGTACTTGGTCATTGCCGAGAATTTGTGCCCGTTACTTGGTCATTTCCAAGATATCCAGCCGGTACTCGATTATTACGAAGAAATATTGCCTGGTACTAGGTCATTGCCGAGAATTCCCGCCTGGTACAAGGTATTTGCCGAGGATTCCTCACTCGGTAGTCGGTCGTTTCTGAGTATTCCCTCCCGGTGCTTTGTCATTGTCGAGAATTCATGCCTAGTGCTCGGCCATTGCCAAGAATTCCTACCCGGTATTCTGTCATCGTAAAGAATTCCTACCCTGTACTCGGTCATTGCCGAAGATTACTCACATGATGCTCGGTAGTTTCCAAGAATTCCAACCCGGTACTCGGTTCATTACAGAGAATTCCTGCCTGGTACTCGGTCATTGACGAGAATTCCTGTGCGGTGCTCGGTCATTGCCAAGAATTCCTGCCCGGTACTCGGCCAATGCCAAGGATTCCTAGCCGGTGTTCGGTCATTGCCATGAATTCATGTATGGTACTCGGTCATTGCCGAGGAATCACCAGCCGGTACTCGATTATTACCGAGAATTCCCTCCTTGTACTAGGTCATTGCCGAGAATTCTCGCCCAGTACTCAGTCATTGCCAAGGATTCCAACCCGGTACTCGGTTCATTGCAGAGAATTCCTGCCTGGTACTCGGTCATTGACGAGAATTCCTGTGCGGTGCTCGGTCATTGCCAAGAATTCCTGCCCGGTACTCGGCCAATGCCAAGGATTCCTAGCCGGTGTTCGGTCATTGCCAAGAATTCATGTATGGTACTCGGTCATTGCCGAGGATTCACCAGCCGGTACTCGATTATTACCGAGAATTCCCTCCTTGTACTAGGTCATTGCCGAGAATTCTCGCCCAGTACACAGTCATTGCCAAGGATTCCAACCCGGTACTCGGTTCATTGCAGAGAATTCGTGCCTGGTACTCGGTCATTGACGAGATTACCTGTGCGGTGCTCGATCATTGCCAAGAATTCCTGCCCGGTACTCGGTCAATGCCAAGGATTCCTACCCGGTGTTCGGTCATTGCCATGAATTCATGTATGGTACTCTGTCATTGCCGAGAATTCACCAGCCGGTACTCGATTATTACCGAGAATTCCCTCCTTGTACTAGGTCAATGCCGAGAATTCTCGCCCAGTACTCAGTCATTGCCAAGTATTCCTCACCCGGTACTCGGTCGTTTCTAAGGATTACTACCCAGTGCTTCGTCATTGTCGAGAATTCCTGCCCGGTACTTGGTCATTGTAAATAATTCCTACCCAGTACTCGGTCATTGCCGAGGATTCCTCACCTAATGCCCGGTCGTTTCTGAGAATTCCAACCTGGTACTCAGTCATTGCCGAGAATTCCTGCCTCGTACTCGGTCATTGCCAAGAAATCCTGTGCGGTGCTCGATTATTACCGAGAATTCTTTCCTTGTACTAGGTCATTGCCGAGAATTCTCGCCTGGTACTCAGTCATTGCCAAGGATTCCTCACCCAGTATTCAGTCGAGAATTCCAACCCGGTACTCGGTTCATTGCCAAGAATTCCTGCCCGGTACTCGGCCAATGCCAAGGATTCCTAGCCGGTGTTCGGTCATTGCCAAGAATTCATGTATGGTACTCGGTCATTGCCGAGGATTCACCAGCCGGTACTCGATTATTACCGAGAATTCCCTCCTTGTACTAGGTCATTGCCGAGAATTCTCGCCCAGTACTCAATCATTGCCAAGGATTCCAACCCGGTACTCGGTTCATTGCAGAGAATTCCTGCCTGGTACTCGGTCATTGATGAGAATACCTGTGCGGTGCTCGGTCATTGCCAAGAATTCCTGCCCGGTACTCGGTCAATGCCAAGGATTCCTACCCGGTGTTCGGTCATTACCATGAATTCATGTATGGTACTCGGTCATTGCCGAGGATTCACCAGCCGGTACTCGATTATTACCGACAATTCCCTCCTTGTACTAGGTCATTGCCGAGAATTCTCACCCAGTACTCAGTCATTGCCAAGAATTCCAACCCGGTACTCGGTTCATTGCAGAGAATTCCTGCCTGGTACTCGGTCATTGACGAGAATTCCTGTGCGGTGCTCGGTCATTGCCAAGAATTCCTGCCCGGTACTCGGCCAATGCCAAGGATTCCTAGCCGGTGTTCGGTCATTGCCAAGAATTCATGTATGGTACTCGGTCATTGCCGAGGATTCACCAGCCGGTACTCGATTATTACCGAGAATTCTCTCCTTATACTAGGTCATTGCCGAGAATTCTCACCCAGTACTCAGTCATTGCCAAGGATTCCTCACTCGGTACTCGGTCGTTTCTAAGGATTCCTACCCGGTGCTTCGTCATTGTCGAGAATTCCTGCCTGGTACTTGGTCATTGTAAATAATTCCTACCCAGTACTCGGTCATTGCCGAGGATTCCTCACCTAATGCTCGGTCGTTTCTGAGAATTCCAACCTGGTACTTAGTCATTGCCGAGAATTCCTACCTGGTACTCGGTCATTGCCAAGAATTCATGTGCGGTGCTCGATTATTACCGAGAATTCTTTCCTTGTACTAGGTCATTGCCGAGAATTCTCGCCTGGTACTCAATCATTGCCAAGGATTCCTCACCCGGTATTCAGTCGTTTCTAAGGATTCATACCCGGTACTTTGTCATTGTAAAGAATTCCTACCCAGTACTCGGTCATTGCTGAGGATTCCTCACCTAATGCACGGTCGTTTCCGAGAATTCCAACTTGGTACTCAGTCATTGCCGAGAATTCCTGCCTGGTACTCAGTCATTGCCAAGAATTCCTGTGCGGTGGCCAATTATTACCGAGAATTCTTTCCTTGAACTAGGTTATTGCCGAGAATTCTCGTCTGGTACTCAGTCATTGCCAAGGATTCCTCACCCGGTATTTGGTCATTTCTAAGGTTTCCTACCCGGTGCTTGGTCATTGCCGAGAATACATGCCTTGTACTCGGTCATTGCCAAGAATTCCTAACCGGTACTCGGTCATTGGAAAGAATTCCTGCCCGGTACTCGGTCATTGCCATGGATTCCTACCCGGTGTTTGGCCTTTGCTAAATATTCCTGCTCGGTACTCGGTAAATGTTGAGAATTCAATCCCGGTACTCGTTCCTTGCCAAGAATTCCTGCCTGGTACTTGGTCATTGCCAAGAATTTCTGCCCATTACTCGATCATTGCCACGGATTCCTACCCGGTGTGCGGTCATTTCCAAGAATTCTCTCCCGGTACTCGGTCATTGCCGAGAATTTCTTCCCAGTACTCAGTCATTGCTGAGAATTTCTGCCCGGTACTCAGTCATTGCCGAGGATTCGCCATCCGATACTCAATCATTGCTGAGAATTCCTGCCCGGTACTTGGTCATTGCCGAGAATTTGTGCCCGTTACTTGGTCATTTCCAAGATATCCAGCCGGTACTCGATTATTACGAAGAAATATTGCCTGGTACTAGATCATTGCCGAGAATTCCCGCCTGGTACAAGGTATTTGCCGAGGATTCCTCACTCGGTAGTCGGTCGTTTCTGAGTATTCCCTCCCGGTGCTTGGTCATTGTCGAGAATTCCTGCCTGGTGCTCGGCCATTGCCAAGAATACCTACCCAGTATTCTGTCATCGTAAAGAATTCCTACCCTGTACTCGGTCATTGCCGAAGATTACTCACATGATGCTCGGTAGTTTCCAAGAATTCCAACCCGGTACTCGGTTCATTACAGAGAATTCCTGCCTGGTACTCGGTCATTGACGAGAATTCCTGTGCGGTGCTCGGTCATTGCCAAGAATTCCTGCCCGGTACTCGGCCAATACCAAGGATTCCTAGCCGGTGTTCGGTCATTGCCAAGAATTCATGTATGGTACTCGGTCATTGCCGAGGAATCACCAGCCGGTACTCGATTATTACCGAGAATTCCCTCCTTGTACTAGGTCATTGCCGAGAATTCTCGCCCAGTACTCAGTCATTGCCAAGGATTTCAACCCGGTACTCGGTTCATTGCAGAGAATTCCTGCTTGGTACTCGGTCATTGACGAGAATTCCTGTGCGGTGCTTGGTCATTGCCAAGAATTCCTACCCGGTACTCGGCCAATGCCAAGGATTCCTAGCCGGTGTTCGGTCATTGCCAAGAATTCATGTATGGTACTCGGTCATTGCCGAGGATTCACCAGCCGGTACTCGATTATTACCGAGAATTCCCTCCTTGTACTAGGTCATTACCGAGAATTCTCACCCAGTACCCAGTCATTGCCAAGGATTCCAACCCGGTACTCGGTTCATTGCAGAGAATTCGTGCCTGGTACTCGGTCATTGACGAGATTACCTGTGCGGTGCTCGATCATTGCCAAGAATTCCTGCCCGGTACTCGGTCAATGCCAAGGATTCCTACCCGGTGTTCGGTCATTGCCATGAATTCATGTATGGTACTCGGTCATTGCCGAGGATTCACCAGCCGGTACTCGATTATTACCGAGAATTCCCTCCTTGTACTAGGTCAATGCCGAGAATTCTCGCCTAGTACTCAGTCATTGCCAAGTATTCCTCACCCGGTACTCGGTCGTTTCTAAGGATTACTACCCAGTGCTTCGTCATTGTCGAGAATTCCTGCCCGGTACTTGGTCATTGTAAATAATTCCTACCCAGTACTCGGTCATTGCCGAGGATTCCTCACCTAATGCCCGGTCGTTTCTGAGAATTCCAACCTGGTACTCAGTCATTGCCGAGAATTCCTGCCTGGTACTCGGTCATTGCCAAGAAATCCTGTGCGGTGCTCGATTATTACTGAGAATTCTTTCCTTGTACTAGGTCATTGCCGAGAATTCTAGCCTGGTACTCAGTCATTGCCAAGGATTCCTCACCCGGTATTCAGTCGAGAATTCCAACCCGGTACTCGGCCAATGCCAAGGATTCCTAGCCGGTGTTCGGTCATTGCCAAGAATTCATGTATGGTACTCGGTCATTGCCGAGGATTCACCAGCCGGTACTCGATTATTACCGAGAATTCCCTCCTTGTACTAGGTCATTGCCGAGAATTCTCGCCCAGTACTCAGTCATTGCCAAGGATTCCAACCCGGTACTCGGTTCATTGCAGAGAATTCCTGCCTGGTACTCGGTCATTGATGAGAATACCTGTGCGGTGCTCGATCATTGCCAAGAATTCCTGCCCGGTACTCGGTCAATGCCAAGGATTCCTACCCGGTGTTCGGTCATTGCCATGAATTCATGTATGGTACTCGGTCATTGCCGAGGATTCACCAGCCGGTACTCGATTATTACCGAGAATTCCCTCCTTGTACTAGGTCATTGCCGAGAATTCTCACCCAGTACTCAGTCATTGCCAAGGATTCCAACCCGGTACTCGGTTCATTGCAGAGAATTCCTGCCTGGTATTCGGTCATTAACGAGAATTCCTGTGCGGTGCTCGGTCATTGCCAAGAATTCATGCCCGGTACTCGGCCAATCCCAACGATTCCTAGCCGGTGTTCGGTCATTGCCAAGAATTCATGTATGGTACTCGGTCATTGCCGAGGATTCAACAGCCGGTACTCGATTATTACCGAGAATTCTCTCCTTGTACTAGGTCATTGCCGAGAATTCTCACCCAGTACTCAGTCATTGCCAAGGATTCCTCACCCGGTACTCGGTCGTTTCTAAGGATTCCTACCCGGTGCTTCGTCATTGTCGAGAATTCCTGCCTGGTACTTGGTCATTGTAAATAATTCCTACCCAGTACTCGGTCATTGCCGAGGATTCCTCACCTAATGCTCGGTCGTTTCTGAGAATTCCAACCTGGTACTCAGTTATTGCCGAGAATTCCTACCTGGTACTCGGTCATTGCCAAGAATTCATGTGCGGTGCTCGATTATTACCGAGAATTCTTTCCTTGTACTAGGTCATTGCCGAGAATTCTTGCCTGGTACTCAATCATTGCCAAGGATTCCTCACCCGGTATTCAGTCGTTTCTAAGGATTCATACCCGGTACTTTGTCATTGTAAAGAATTCCTATCCAGTACTCGGTCATTGCTGAGGATTCCTCACCTAATGCACGGTCGTTTCCGAGAATTCCAACCTGGTACTCAGTCATTGCCGAGAATTCCTGCCTGGTACTCAGTCATTGCCAAGAATTCCTGTGCGGTGGCCAATTATTACCGAGAATTCTTTCCTTGAACTAGGTCATTGCCGAGAATTCTCGTCCGGTACTCAGTCATTGCCAAGGATTCCTCACCCGGTATTTGGTCATTTCTAAGGTTTCCTACCCGGTGCTTGGTCATTGCCGAGAATACATGCCTGGTACTCGGTCATTGCCAAGAATTCCTAACCGGTACTCGGTCATTGGAAAGAATTCCTGCCCGGTACTCGGTCATTGCCATGGATTCCTACCCGGTGTTTGGCCTTTGCTAAATATTCCTGCCCGGTACTCGGTAAATGTTGAGAATTCAATCCCGGTACTCGTTCCTTGCCAAGAATTCCTGCCTGGTACTTGGTCATTGCCAAGAATTTCTGCCCATTACTCAATGATTGCCACGGATTCCTACCCGGTGTGCGGTCATTTCCAAGAATTCTCTCCCGGTACTCGGTCATTGCCGAGAATTTCTTCCCAGTACTCAGTCATTGCTGAGAATTTCTGCCCGGTACTCGGTCATTGCCGAGGATTCGCCATCCGATACTCAATCATTGCTGAGAATTCCTGCCCGGTACTTGGTCATTACCGAGAATTTATGCCCGTTACTTGGTCATTTCCAAGATATCCAGCCGATACTCGATTATTACGAAGAAATATTGCCTGGTACTAGGTCATTGCCGAGAATTCCCGCCTGGTACAAGGTATTTGCCGAGGATTCCTCACTCCGTAGTCGGTCGTTTCTGAGTATTCCCTCCCGGTGCTTGGTCATTATCGAGAATTCCTGCCTGGTGCTCGGCCATTGCCAAGAATTCCTACCCGGTATTCTGTCATCGTAAAGAATTCCTACCCTGTACTCGGTCATTGCCGAAGATTACTCACATGATGCTCGGTAGTTTCCAAGAATTCCAACCCGGTACTCGGTTCATTACAGAGAATTCCTGCCTGGTACTCGGTCATTGACGAGAATTCCTGTGCGGTGCTCGGTCATTGCCAAGAATTCCTGCCCGGTACTCGGCCAATGGCAAGGATTCCTAGCCGGTGTTCGGTCATTGCCAAGAATTCATGTATGGTACTCGGTCATTGCCGAGGAATCACCAGCCGGTACTCGATTATTACCGAGAATTCCCTCCTTGTACTAGGTCATTGCCGAGAATTCTCGCCCAGTACTCAGTCATTGCCAAGGATTCCAACCCGGTACTCGGTTCATTGCAGAGAATTCCTGCCTGGTACTCGATCATTGACGAGAATTCCTATGCGGTGCTCGGTCATTGCCAAGAATTCCTGCCCGGTACTCGGCCAATGCCAAGGATTCCTAGCCGGTGTTCGGTCATTGCCAAGAATTCATGTATGGTACTCGGTCATTGCCGAGGATTCACCAGCCGGTACTCGATTATTACCGAGAATTCCCTCCTTGTACTAGGTCATTGCCGAGAATTCTCGCCCAGTACTCAGTCATTGCCAAGGATTCCAACCCGGTACTCGGTTCATTGCAGAGAATTCGTGCCTGGTACTCGGTCATTGACGAGATTAGCTGTGCGGTGCTCGATCAATGCCAAGAATTCCTGCCCGGTACTCGGTCAATGCCAAGGATTCTTACCCGGTGTTCGGTCATTGCCATGAATTCATGTATGGTACTCGGTCATTGCCGAGGATTCACCAGCCGGTACTCGATTATTACCGAGAATTCCCTCCTTGTACTAGGTCAATGCCGAGAATTCTCGCCCAGTACTCAGTCATTGCCATGTATTCCTCACCCGGTACTCGGTCATTTCTAAGGATTACTACCCAGTGCTTCGTCATTGTCGAGAATTCCTGCCCGGTACTTGGTCATTGTAAATAATTCCTACCCAGTACTCGGTCATTGCCGAGGATTCCTCACCTAATGCCCGGTCGTTTCTGAGAATTCCAACCTGGTACTCAGTCATTGCCGAGAATTCCTGCCTGGTACTCGGTCATTGCCAAGAAATCCTGTGCGGTGCTCGATTATTACCGAGAATTCTTTCCTTGTACTAGGTCATTGCCGAGAATTCTCGCCTGGTACTCAGTCATTGCCAAGGATTCCTCACCCGGTATTCAGTCGAGAATTCCAACCCGGTACTCGGTTCATTGCGAAGAATTCCTGCCCGGTACTCGGCCAATGCCAAGGATTCCTAGCCGGTGTTCGGTCATTGCCAAGAATTCATGTATGGTACTCGGTCATTGCCGAGGATTCACCAGCCGGTACTCGATTATTACCGAGAATTCCCTCCTTGTACTAGGTCATTGCCGAGAATTCTCGCCCAGTACTCAGTCATTGCCAAGGATTCCAACCCGGTACTCGGTTCATTGCAGAGAATTCCTGCCTGGTACTCGGTCATTGATGAGAATACCTGTGCGGTGCTCGATCATTGCCAAGAATTCCTGCCCGGTACTCGGTCAATGCCAAGGATTCCTACCCGGTGTTCGGTCATTGCCATGAATTCATGTATGGTACTCGGTCATTGCCGAGGATTCACCAGCCGGTACTCGATTATTACCGAGAATTCCCTCCTTGTACTAGGTCAATGCCGAGAATTCTCGCCCAGTACTCAGTCATTGCCAAGTATTCCTCACCCGGTACTCGGTCGTTTCTAAGGATTACTACCCAGTGCTTCGTCATTATCGAGAATTCCTGCCCGGTACTTGGTCATTGTAAATAATTCCTACCCAGTACTCGGTCATTGCCGAGGATTCCTTACCTAATGTTCGGTCGTTTCTTAGAATTCCAAAATGGTACTCAGTCATTGCCGAGAATTCCTGCCTGGTACTCGGTCATTGCCAAGAAATCCTATGCGGTGCTCGATTATTACCGAGAATTCTTTCCTTGTACTAGGTCATTGCCGAGAATTCTCGCCTGGTACTCAGTCATTGCCAAGGATTCCTCACCCGGTATTCAGTCGAGAATTCCAACCCGGTACTCGGTTCATTGCCAAGAATTCCTGCCCGGTACTCGGCCAATGCCAAGGATTCCTAGCCGGTGTTCGGTCATTGCCAAGAATTCATGTATGGTACTCGGTCATTGCCGAGGATTCACCAGCCGGTACTCGATTATTACCGAGAATTCCCTCCTTGTACTAGGTCATGGCCGAGAATTCTCGCCCAGTACTCAGTCATTGCCAAGGATTCCAACCCGGTACTCGGTTCATTGCAGAGAATTCCTGCCTGGTACTCGGTCATTGATGAGAATACCTGTGCGGTGCTCGATCATTGCCAAGAATTCCTGCCCGGTACTCGGTCAATGCCAAGGATTCCTACCCGGTGTTCGGTCATTGCCATGAATTCATGTATGGTACTCGGTCATTGCCGAGGATTCACCAGCCGGTACTCGATTATTACCGAGAATTCCCTCCTTGTACTAGGTCATTGCCGAGAATTCTCACCCAGTACTCAGTCATTGCCAAGGATTCCAACCCGGTACTCGGTTCATTGCAGAGAATTCCTGCCTGGTATTCGGTCATTAACGAGAATTCCTGTGCGGTGCTCGGTCATTGCCAAGAATTCCTGCCCGGTACTCGGCCAATCCCAACTATTCCTAGCCGGTGTTCGGTCATTGCCAAGAATTCATGTATGGTACTCGGTCATTGCCGAGGATTCAACAGCCGGTACTCGATTATTACCGAGAATTCTCTCCTTGTACTAGGTCATTGCCGAGAATTCTCACCCAGTACTCAGTCATTGCCAAGGATTCCTCACCCGGTACTCGGTCGTTTCTAAGGATTCCTACCCGGTGCTTCGTCATTGTCGAGAATTCCTGCCTGGTACTTGGTCATTGTAAATAATTCCTACCCAGTACTCGGTCATTGCCGAGGATTCCTCACCTAATGCTCGGTCGTTTCTGAGAATTCCAACCTGGTACTCAGTTATTGCCGAGAATTCCTACCTGGTACTCGGTCATTGCCAAGAATTCATGTGCGGTGCTCGATTATTACCGAGAATTCTTTCCTTGTACTAGGTCATTGCCGAGAATTCTCGCCTGGTACTCAATCATTGCCAAGGATTCCTCACCCGGTATTCAGTCGTTTCTAAGGATTCATACCCGGTACTTTGTCATTGTAAAGAATTCCTATCCAGTACTCGGTCATTGCTGAGGATTCCTCACCTAATGCACGGTCGTTTCCGAGAATTCCAACCTGGTACTCAGTCATTGCCGAGAATTCCTGCCTGGTACTCAGTCATTGCCAAGAATTCCTGTGCGGTGGCCAATTATTACCGAGAATTCTTTCCTTGAACTAGGTCATTGCCGAGAATTCTCGTCCGGTACTCAGTCATTGCCAAGGATTCCTCACCCGGTATTTGGTCATTTCTAAGGTTTCCTACCCGGTGCTTGGTCATTGCCGAGAATACATGCCTGGTACTCGGTCATTGCCAAGAATTCCTAACCGGTACTCGGTCATTGGAAAGAATTCCTGCCCGGTACTCGGTCATTGCCATGGATTCCTACCCGGTGTTTGGCCTTTGCTAAATATTCCTGCCCGGTACTCGGTAAATGTTGAGAATTCAATCCCGGTACTCGTTCTTTGCCAAGAATTCCTGCCTGGTACTTGGTCATTGCCAAGAATTTCTGCCCATTACTCGATGATTGCCACGGATTCCTACCCGGTGTGCGGTCATTTCCAAGAATTCTCTCCCGGTACTCGGTCATTGCCGAGAATTTCTTCCCAGTACTCAGTCATTGCTGAGAATTTCTGCCCGGTACTCGGTCATTGCCGAGGATTCGCCATCCGATACTCAATCATTGCTGAGAATTCCTGCCCGGTACTTGGTCATTGCCGAGAATTTATGCCCGTTACTTGGTCATTTCCAAGATATCCAGCCGATACTTGATTATTACGAAGAAATATTGCCTGGTACTAGGTCATTGCCGAGAATTCCCGCCTGGTACAAGGTATTTGCCGAGGATTCCTCACTCCGTAGTCGGTCGTTTCTGAGTATTCCCTCCCGGTGCTTGGTCATTATCGAGAATTCCTGCCTGGTGCTCGGCCATTGCCAAGAATTCCTACCCGGTATTCTGTCATCGTAAAGAATTCCTACCCTGTACTCGGTCATTGCCGAAGATTACTCACATGATGCTCGGTAGTTTCCAAGAATTCCAACCCGGTACTCGGTTCATTACAGAGAATTCCTGCCTGGTACTCGGTCATTGACGAGAATTCCTGTGCGGTGCTCGGTCATTGCCAAGAATTCCTGCCCGGTACTCGGCCAATGGCAAGGATTCCTAGCCGGTGTTCGGTCATTGCCAAGAATTCATGTATGGTACTCGGTCATTGCCGAGGAATCACCAGCCGGTACTCGATTATTACCGAGAATTCCCTCCTTGTACTAGGTCATTGCCGAGAATTCTCGCCCAGTACTCAGTCATTGCCAAGGATTCCAACCCGGTACTCGGTTCATTGCAGAGAATTCCTGCCTGGTACTCGATCATTGACGAGAATTCCTATGCGGTGCTCGGTCATTGCCAAGAATTCCTGCCCGGTACTCGGCCAATGCCAAGGATTCCTAGCCGGTGTTCGGTCATTGCCAAGAATTCATGTATGGTACTCGGTCATTGCCGAGGATTCACCAGCCGGTACTCGATTATTACCGAGAATTCCCTCCTTGTACTAGGTCATTGCCGAGAATTCTCGCCCAGTACTCAGTCATTGCCAAGGATTCCAACCCGGTACTCGGTTCATTGCAGAGAATTCGTGCCTGGTACTCGGTCATTGACGAGATTAGCTGTGCGGTGCTCGATCATTGCCAAGAATTCCTGCCCGGTACTCGGTCAATGCCAAGGATTCTTACCCGGTGTTCGGTCATTGCCATGAATTCATGTATGGTACTCGGTCATTGCCGAGGATTCACCAGCCGGTACTCGATTATTACCGAGAATTCCCTCCTTGTACTAGGTCAATGCCGAGAATTCTCGCCCAGTACTCAGTCATTGCCATGTATTCCTCACCCGGTACTCGGTCATTTCTAAGGATTACTACCCAGTGCTTCGTCATTGTCGAGAATTCCTGCCCGGTACTTGGTCATTGTAAATAATTCCTACCCAGTACTCGGTCATTGCCGAGGATTCCTCACCTAATGCCCGGTCGTTTCTGAGAATTCCAACCTGGTACTCAGTCATTGCCGAGAATTCCTGCCTGGTACTCGGTCATTGCCAAGAAATCCTGTGCGGTGCTCGATTATTACCGAGAATTCTTTCCTTGTACTAGGTCATTGCCGAGAATTCTCGCCTGGTACTCAGTCATTGCCAAGGATTCCTCACCCGGTATTCAGTCGAGAATTCCAACCCGGTACTCGGTTCATTGCGAAGAATTCCTGCCCGGTACTCGGCCAATGCCAAGGATTCCTAGCCGGTGTTCGGTCATTGCCAAGAATTCATGTATGGTACTCGGTCATTGCCGAGGATTCACCAGCCGGTACTCGATTATTACCGAGAATTCCCTCCTTGTACTAGGTCATTGCCGAGAATTCTCGCCCAGTACTCAGTCATTGCCAAGGATTCCAACCCGGTACTCGGTTCATTGCAGAGAATTCCTGCCTGGTACTCGGTCATTGATGAGAATACCTGTGCGGTGCTCGATCATTGCCAAGAATTCCTGCCCGGTACTCGGTCAATGCCAAGGATTCCTACCCGGTGTTCGGTCATTGCCATGAATTCATGTATGGTACTCGGTCATTGCCGAGGATTCACCAGCCGGTACTCGATTATTACCGAGAATTCCCTCCTTGTACTAGGTCAATGCCGAGAATTCTCGCCCAGTACTCAGTCATTGCCAAGTATTCCTCACCCGGTACTCGGTCGTTTCTAAGGATTACTACCCAGTGCTTCGTCATTATCGAGAATTCCTGCCCGGTACTTGGTCATTGTAAATAATTCCTACCCAGTACTCGGTCATTGCCGAGGATTCCTTACCTAATGTTCGGTCGTTTCTTAGAATTCCAAAATGGTACTCAGTCATTGCCGAGAATTCCTGCCTGGTACTCGGTCATTGCCAAGAAATCCTATGCGGTGCTCGATTATTACCGAGAATTCTTTCCTTGTACTAGGTCATTGCCGAGAATTCTCGCCTGGTACTCAGTCATTGCCAAGGATTCCTCACCCGGTATTCAGTCGAGAATTCCAACCCGGTACTCGGTTCATTGCCAAGAATTCCTGCCCGGTACTCGGCCAATGCCAAGGATTCCTAGCCGGTGTTCGGTCATTGCCAAGAATTCATGTATGGTACTCGGTCATTGCCGAGGATTCACCAGCCGGTACTCGATTATTACCGAGAATTCCCTCCTTGTACTAGGTCATGGCCGAGAATTCTCGCCCAGTACTCAGTCATTGCCAAGGATTCCAACCCGGTACTCGGTTCATTGCAGAGAATTCCTGCCTGGTACTCGGTCATTGATGAGAATACCTGTGCGGTGCTCGATCATTGCCAAGAATTCCTGCCCGGTACTCGGTCAATGCCAAGGATTCCTACCCGGTGTTCGGTCATTGCCATGAATTCATGTATGGTACTCGGTCATTGCCGAGGATTCACCAGCCGGTACTCGATTATTACCGAGAATTCCCTCCTTGTACTAGGTCATTGCCGAGAATTCTCACCCAGTACTCAGTCATTGCCAAGGATTCCAACCCGGTACTCGGTTCATTGCAGAGAATTCCTGCCTGGTATTCGGTCATTAACGAGAATTCCTGTGCGGTGCTCGGTCATTGCCAAGAATTCCTGCCCGGTACTCGGCCAATCCCAACTATTCCTAGCCGGTGTTCGGTCATTGCCAAGAATTCATGTATGGTACTCGGTCATTGCCGACGATTCAACAGCCGGTACTCGATTATTACCGAGAATTCTCTCCTTGTACTAGGTCATTGCCGAGAATTCTCACCCAGTACTCAGTCATTGCCAAGGATTCCTCACCCGGTACTCGGTCGTTTCTAAGGATTCCTACCCGGTGCTTCGTCATTGTCGAGAATTCCTGCCTGGTACTTGGTCATTGTAAATAATTCCTACCCAGTACTCGGTCATTGCCGAGGATTCCTCACCTAATGCTCGGTCGTTTCTGAGAATTCCAACCTGGTACTCAGTTATTGCCGAGAATTCCTACCTGGTACTCGGTCATTGCCAAGAATTCATGTGCGGTGCTCGATTATTACCGAGAATTCTTTCCTTGTACTAGGTCATTGCCGAGAATTCTCGCCTGGTACTCAATCATTGCCAAGGATTCCTCACCCGGTATTCAGTCGTTTCTAAGGATTCATACCCGGTACTTTGTCATTGTAAAGAATTCCTATCCAGTACTCGGTCATTGCTGAGGATTCCTCACCTAATGCACGGTCGTTTCCGAGAATTCCAACCTGGTACTCAGTCATTGCCGAGAATTCCTGCCTGGTACTCAGTCATTGCCAAGAATTCCTGTGCGGTGGCCAATTATTACCGAGAATTCTTTCCTTGAACTAGGTCATTGCCGAGAATTCTCGTCCGGTACTCAGTCATTGCCAAGGATTCCTCACCCGGTATTTGGTCATTTCTAAGGTTTCCTACCCGGTGCTTGGTCATTGCCGAGAATACATGCCTGGTACTCGGTCATTGCCAAGAATTCCTAACCGGTACTCGGTCATTGGAAAGAATTCCTGCCCGGTACTCGGTCATTGCCATGGATTCCTACCCGGTGTTTGGCCTTTGCTAAATATTCCTGCCCGGTACTCGGTAAATGTTGAGAATTCAATCCCGGTACTCGTTCTTTGCCAAGAATTCCTGCCTGGTACTTGGTCATTGCCAAGAATTTCTGCCCATTACTCGATGATTGCCACGGATTCCTACCCGGTGTGCGGTCATTTCCAAGAATTCTCTCCCGGTACTCGGTCATTGCCGAGAATTTCTTCCCAGTACTCAGTCATTGCTGAGAATTTCTGCCCGGTACTCGGTCATTGCCGAGGATTCGCCATCCGATACTCAATCATTGCTGAGAATTCCTGCCCGGTACTTGGTCATTGCCGAGAATTTATGCCCGTTACTTGGTCATTTCCAAGATATCCAGCCGATACTTGATTATTACGAAGAAATATTGCCTGGTACTAGGTCATTGCCGAGAATTCCCGCCTGGTACAAGGTATTTGCCGAGGATTCCTCACTCCGTAGTCGGTCGTTTCTGAGTATTCCCTCCCGGTGCTTGGTCATTATCGAGAATTCCTGCCTGGTGCTCGGCCATTGCCAAGAATTCCTACCCGGTATTCTGTCATCGTAAAGAATTCCTACCCTGTACTCGGTCATTGCCGAAGATTACTCACATGATGCTCGGTAGTTTCCAAGAATTCCAACCCGGTACTCGGTTCATTACAGAGAATTCCTGCCTGGTACTCGGTCATTGACGAGAATTCCTGTGCGGTGCTCGGTCATTGCCAAGAATTCCTGCCCGGTACTCGGCCAATGGCAAGGATTCCTAGCCGGTGTTCGGTCATTGCCAAGAATTCATGTATGGTACTCGGTCATTGCCGAGGAATCACCAGCCGGTACTCGATTATTACCGAGAATTCCCTCCTTGTACTAGGTCATTGCCGAGAATTCTCGCCCAGTACTCAGTCATTGCCAAGGATTCCAACCCGGTACTCGGTTCATTGCAGAGAATTCCTGCCTGGTACTCGATCATTGACGAGAATTCCTATGCGGTGCTCGGTCATTGCCAAGAATTCCTGCCCGGTACTCGGCCAATGCCAAGGATTCCTAGCCGGTGTTCGGTCATTGCCAAGAATTCATGTATGGTACTCGGTCATTGCCGAGGATTCACCAGCCGGTACTCGATTATTACCGAGAATTCCCTCCTTGTACTAGGTCATTGCCGAGAATTCTCGCCCAGTACTCAGTCATTGCCAAGGATTCCAACCCGGTACTCGGTTCATTGCAGAGAATTCGTGCCTGGTACTCGGTCATTGACGAGATTAGCTGTGCGGTGCTCGATCATTGCCAAGAATTCCTGCCCGGTACTCGGTCAATGCCAAGGATTCTTACCCGGTGTTCGGTCATTGCCATGAATTCATGTATGGTACTCGGTCATTGCCGAGGATTCACCAGCCGGTACTCGATTATTACCGAGAATTCCCTCCTTGTACTAGGTCAATGCCGAGAATTCTCGCCCAGTACTCAGTCATTGCCATGTATTCCTCACCCGGTACTCGGTCATTTCTAAGGATTACTACCCAGTGCTTCGTCATTGTCGAGAATTCCTGCCCGGTACTTGGTCATTGTAAATAATTCCTACCCAGTACTCGGTCATTGCCGAGGATTCCTCACCTAATGCCCGGTCGTTTCTGAGAATTCCAACCTGGTACTCAGTCATTGCCGAGAATTCCTGCCTGGTACTCGGTCATTGCCAAGAAATCCTGTGCGGTGCTCGATTATTACCGAGAATTCTTTCCTTGTACTAGGTCATTGCCGAGAATTCTCGCCTGGTACTCAGTCATTGCCAAGGATTCCTCACCCGGTATTCAGTCGAGAATTCCAACCCGGTACTCGGTTCATTGCGAAGAATTCCTGCCCGGTACTCGGCCAATGCCAAGGATTCCTAGCCGGTGTTCGGTCATTGCCAAGAATTCATGTATGGTACTCGGTCATTGCCGAGGATTCACCAGCCGGTACTCGATTATTACCGAGAATTCCCTCCTTGTACTAGGTCATTGCCGAGAATTCTCGCCCAGTACTCAGTCATTGCCAAGGATTCCAACCCGGTACTCGGTTCATTGCAGAGAATTCCTGCCTGGTACTCGGTCATTGATGAGAATACCTGTGCGGTGCTCGATCATTGCCAAGAATTCCTGCCCGGTACTCGGTCAATGCCAAGGATTCCTACCCGGTGTTCGGTCATTGCCATGAATTCATGTATGGTACTCGGTCATTGCCGAGGATTCACCAGCCGGTACTCGATTATTACCGAGAATTCCCTCCTTGTACTAGGTCAATGCCGAGAATTCTCGCCCAGTACTCAGTCATTGCCAAGTATTCCTCACCCGGTACTCGGTCGTTTCTAAGGATTACTACCCAGTGCTTCGTCATTATCGAGAATTCCTGCCCGGTACTTGGTCATTGTAAATAATTCCTACCCAGTACTCGGTCATTGCCGAGGATTCCTCACCTAATGTTCGGTCGTTTCTTAGAATTCCAAAATGGTACTCAGTCATTGCCGAGAATTCCTGCCTGGTACTCGGTCATTGCCAAGAAATCCTATGCGGTGCTCGATTATTACCGAGAATTCTTTCCTTGTACTAGGTCATTGCCGAGAATTCTCGCCTGGTACTCAGTCATTGCCAAGGATTCCTCACCCGGTATTCAGTCGAGAATTCCAACCCGGTACTCGGTTCATTGCCAAGAATTCCTGCCCGGTACTCGGCCAATGCCAAGGATTCCTAGCCGGTGTTCGGTCATTGCCAAGAATTCATGTATGGTACTCGGTCATTGCCGAGGATTCACCAGCCGGTACTCGATTATTACCGAGAATTCCCTCCTTGTACTAGGTCATTGCCGAGAATTCTCGCCCAGTACTCAGTCATTGCCAAGGATTCCAACCCGGTACTCGGTTCATTGCAGAGAATTCCTGCCTGGTACTCGGTCATTGATGAGAATACCTGTGCGGTGCTCGATCATTGCCAAGAATTCCTGCCCGGTACTCGGTCAATGCCAAGGATTCCTACCCGGTGTTCGGTCATTGCCATGAATTCATGTATGGTACTCGGTCATTGCCGAGGATTCACCAGCCGGTACTCGATTATTACCGAGAATTCCCTCCTTGTACTAGGTCATTGCCGAGAATTCTCACCCAGTACTCAGTCATTGCCAAGGATTCCAACCCGGTACTCGGTTCATTGCAGAGAATTCCTGCCTGGTATTCGGTCATTAACGAGAATTCCTGTGCGGTGCTCGGTCATTGCCAAGAATTCCTGCCCGGTACTCGGCCAATCCCAACTATTCCTAGCCGGTGTTCGGTCATTGCCAAGAATTCATGTATGGTACTCGGTCATTGCCGAGGATTCAACAGCCGGTACTCGATTATTACCGAGAATTCTCTCCTTGTACTAGGTCATTGCCGAGAATTCTCACCCAGTACTCAGTCATTGCCAAGGATTCCTCACCCGGTACTCGGTCGTTTCTAAGGATTCCTACCCGGTGCTTCGTCATTGTCGAGAATTCCTGCCTGGTACTTGGTCATTGTAAATAATTCCTACCCAGTACTCGGTCATTGCCGAGGATTCCTCACCTAATGCTCGGTCGTTTCTGAGAATTCCAACCTGGTACTCAGTTATTGCCGAGAATTCCTACCTGGTACTCGGTCATTGCCAAGAATTCATGTGCGGTGCTCGATTATTACCGAGAATTCTTTCCTTGTACTAGGTCATTGCCGAGAATTCTCGCCTGGTACTCAATCATTGCCAAGGATTCCTCACCCGGTATTCAGTCGTTTCTAAGGATTCATACCCGGTACTTTGTCATTGTAAAGAATTCCTATCCAGTACTCGGTCATTGCTGAGGATTCCTCACCTAATGCACGGTCGTTTCCGAGAATTCCAACCTGGTACTCAGTCATTGCCGAGAATTCCTGCCTGGTACTCAGTCATTGCCAAGAATTCCTGTGCGGTGGCCAATTATTACCGAGAATTCTTTCCTTGAACTAGGTCATTGCCGAGAATTCTCGTCCGGTACTCAGTCATTGCCAAGGATTCCTCACCCGGTATTTGGTCATTTCTAAGGTTTCCTACCCGGTGCTTGGTCATTGCCGAGAATACATGCCTGGTACTCGGTCATTGCCAAGAATTCCTAACCGGTACTCGGTCATTGGAAAGAATTCCTGCCCGGTACTCGGTCATTGCCATGGATTCCTACCCGGTGTTTGGCCTTTGCTAAATATTCCTGCCCGGTACTCGGTAAATGTTGAGAATTCAATCCCGGTACTCGTTCCTTGCCAAGAATTCCTGCCTGGTACTTGGTCATTGCCAAGAATTTCTGCCCATTACTCGATGATTGCCACGGATTCCTACCCGGTGTGCGGTCATTTCCAAGAATTCTCTCCCGGTACTCGGTCATTGCCGAGAATTTCTTCCCAGTACTCAGTCATTGCTGAGAATTTCTGCCCGGTACTCGGTCATTGCCGAGGATTCGCCATCCGATACTCAATCATTGCTGAGAATTCCTGCCCGGTACTTGGTCATTGCCGAGAATTTATGCCCGTTACTTGGTCATTTCCAAGATATCCAGCCGATACTTGATTATTACGAAGAAATATTGCCTGGTACTAGGTCATTGCCGAGAATTCCCGCCTGGTACAAGGTATTTGCCGAGGATTCCTCACTCCGTAGTCGGTCGTTTCTGAGTATTCCCTCCCGGTGCTTGGTCATTATCGAGAATTCCTGCCTGGTGCTCGGCCATTGCCAAGAATTCCTACCCGGTATTCTGTCATCGTAAAGAATTCCTACCCTGTACTCGGTCATTGCCGAAGATTACTCACATGATGCTCGGTAGTTTCCAAGAATTCCAACCCGGTACTCGGTTCATTACAGAGAATTCCTGCCTGGTACTCGGTCATTGACGAGAATTCCTGTGCGGTGCTCGGTCATTGCCAAGAATTCATGCCCGGTACTCGGCCAATGGCAAGGATTCCTAGCCGGTGTTCGGTCATTGCCAAGAATTCATGTATGGTACTCGGTCATTGCCGAGGAATCACCAGCCGGTACTCGATTATTACCGAGAATTCCCTCCTTGTACTAGGTCATTGCCGAGAATTCTCGCCCAGTACTCAGTCATTGCCAAGGATTCCAACCCGGTACTCGGTTCATTGCAGAGAATTCCTGCCTGGTACTCGGTCATTGACGAGAATTCCTGTGCGGTGCTCGGTCATTGCCAAGAATTCCTGCCCGGTACTCGGCCAATGCCAAGGATTCCTAGCCGGTGTTCGGTCATTGCCAAGAATTCATGTATGGTACTCGGTCATTGCCGAGGATTCACCAGCCGGTACTCGATTATTACCGAGAATTCCCTCCTTGTACTAGGTCATTGCCGAGAATTCTCGCCCAGTACTCAGTCATTGCCAAGGATTCCAACCCGGTACTCAGTTCATTGCAGAGAATTCGTGCCTGGTACTCGGTCATTGACGAGATTAGCTGTGCGGTGCTCGATCATTGCCAAGAATTCCTGCCCGGTACTCGGTCAATGCCAAGGATTCTTACCCGGTGTTCGGTCATTGCCATGAATTCATGTATGGTACTCGGTCATTGCCGAGGATTCACCAGCCGGTACTCGATTATTACCGAGAATTCCCTCCTTGTACTAGGTCAATGCCGAGAATTCTCGCCCAGTACTCAGTCATTGCCATGTATTCCTCACCCGGTACTCGGTCATTTCTAAGGATTACTACCCAGTGCTTCGTCATTGTCGAGAATTCCTGCCCGGTACTTGGTCATTGTAAATAATTCCTACCCAGTACTCGGTCATTGCCGAGGATTCCTCACCTAATGCCCGGTCGTTTCTGAGAATTCCAACCTGGTACTCAGTCATTGCCGAGAATTCCTGCCTGGTACTCGGTCATTGCCAAGAAATCCTGTGCGGTGCTCGATTATTACCGAGAATTCTTTCCTTGTACTAGGTCATTGCCGAGAATTCTCGCCTGGTACTCAGTCATTGCCAAGGATTCCTCACCCGGTATTCAGTCGAGAATTCCAACCCGGTACTCGGTTCATTGCGAAGAATTCCTGCCCGGTACTCGGCCAATGCCAAGGATTCCTAGCCGGTGTTCGGTCATTGCCAAGAATTCATGTATGGTACTCGGTCATTACCGAGGATTCACCAGCCGGTACTCGATTATTACCGAGAATTCCCTCCTTGTACTAGGTCATTGCCGAGAATTCTCGCCCAGTACTCAGTCATTGCCAAGGATTCCAACCCGGTACTCGGTTCATTGCAGAGAATTCCTGCCTGCTACTCGGTCATTGATGAGAATACCTGTGCGGTGCTCGATCATTGCCAAGAATTCCTGCCCGGTACTCGGTCAATGCCAAGGATTCCTACCCGGTGTTCGGTCATTGCCATGAATTCATGTATGGTACTCGGTCATTGCCGAGGATTCACCAGCCGGTACTCGATTATTACCGAGAATTCCCTCCTTGTACTAGGTCAATGCCGAGAATTCTCGCCCAGTACTCAGTCATTGCCAAGTATTCCTCACCCGGTACTCGGTCGTTTCTAAGGATTACTACCCAGTGCTTCGTCATTATCGAGAATTCCTGCCCGGTACTTGGTCATTGTAAATAATTCCTACCCAGTACTCGGTCATTGCCGAGGATTCCTCACCTAATGTTCGGTCGTTTCTTAGAATTCCAAAATGGTACTCAGTCATTGCCGAGAATTCCTGCCTGGTACTCGGTCATTGCCAAGAAATCCTATGCGGTGCTCGATTATTACCGAGAATTCTTTCCTTGTACTAGGTCATTGCCGAGAATTCTCGCCTGGTACTCAGTCATTGCCAAGGATTCCTCACCCGGTATTCAGTCGAGAATTCCAACCCGGTACTCGGTTCATTGCCAAGAATTCCTGCCCGGTACTCAGCCAATGCCAAGGATTCCTAGCCGGTGTTCGGTCATTGCCAAGAATTCATGTATGGTACTCGGTCATTGCCGAGGATTCACCAGCCGGTACTCGATTATTACCGAGAATTCCCTCCTTGTACTAGGTCATTGCCGAGAATTCTCGCCCAGTACTCAGTCATTGCCAAGGATTCCAACCCGGTACTCGGTTCATTGCAGAGAATTCCTGCCTGGTACTCGGTCATTGATGAGAATACCTGTGCGGTGCTCGATCATTGCCAAGAATTCCTGCCCGGTACTCGGTCAATGCCAAGGATTCCTACCCGGTGTTCGGTCATTGCCATGAATTCATGTATGGTACTCGGTCATTGCCGAGGATTCACCAGCCGGTACTCGATTATTACCGAGAATTCCCTCCTTGTACTAGGTCATTGCCGAGAATTCTCACCCAGTACTCAGTCATTGCCAAGGATTCCAACCCGGTACTCGGTTCATTGCAGAGAATTCCTGCCTGGTATTCGGTCATTAACGAGAATTCCTGTGCGGTGCTCGGTCATTGCCAAGAATTCCTGCCCGGTACTCGGTCAATGCCAAGGATTCCTACCCGGTGTTCGGTCATTGCCATGAATTCATGTATGGTACTCGGTCATTGCCGAGGATTCACCAGCCGGTACTCGATTATTACCGAGAATTCCCTCCTTGTACTAGGTCAATGCCGAGAATTCTCGCCCAGTACTCAGTCATTGCCAAGTATTCCTCACCCGGTACTCGGTCGTTTCTAAGGATTACTACCCAGTGCTTCGTCATTATCGAGAATTCCTGCCCGGTACTTGGTCATTGTAAATAATTCCTACCCAGTACTCGGTCATTGCCGAGGATTCCTCACCTAATGTTCGGTCGTTTCTTAGAATTCCAAAATGGTACTCAGTCATTGCCGAGAATTCCTGCCTGGTACTCGGTCATTGCCAAGAAATCCTATGCGGTGCTCGATTATTACCGAGAATTCTTTCCTTGTACTAGGTCATTGCCGAGAATTCTCGCCTGGTACTCAGTCATTGCCAAGGATTCCTCACCCGGTATTCAGTCGAGAATTCCAACCCGGTACTCGGTTCATTGCCAAGAATTCCTGCCCGGTACTCGGCCAATGCCAAGGATTCCTAGCCGGTGTTCGGTCATTGCCAAGAATTCATGTATGGTACTCGGTCATTGCCGAGGATTCACCAGCCGGTACTCGATTATTACCGAGAATTCCCTCCTTGTACTAGGTCATTGCCGAGAATTCTCGCCCAGTACTCAGTCATTGCCAAGGATTCCAACCCGGTACTCGGTTCATTGCAGAGAATTCCTGCCTGGTACTCGGTCATTGATGAGAATACCTGTGCGGTGCTCGATCATTGCCAAGAATTCCTGCCCGGTACTCGGTCAATGCCAAGGATTCCTACCCGGTGTTCGGTCATTGCCATGAATTCATGTATGGTACTCGGTCATTGCCGAGGATTCACCAGCCGGTACTCGATTATTACCGAGAATTCCCTCCTTGTACTAGGTCATTGCCGAGAATTCTCACCCAGTACTCAGTCATTGCCAAGGATTCCAACCCGGTACTCGGTTCATTGCAGAGAATTCCTGCCTGGTATTCGGTCATTAACGAGAATTCCTGTGCGGTGCTCGGTCATTGCCAAGAATTCCTGCCCGGTACTCGGCCAATCCCAACTATTCCTAGCCGGTGTTCGGTCATTGCCAAGAATTCATGTATGGTACTCGGTCATTGCCGAGGATTCAACAGCCGGTACTCGATTATTACCGAGAATTCTCTCCTTGTACTAGGTCATTGCCGAGAATTCTCACCCAGTACTCAGTCATTGCCAAGGATTCCTCACCCGGTACTCGGTCGTTTCTAAGGATTCCTACCCGGTGCTTCGTCATTGTCGAGAATTCCTGCCTGGTACTTGGTCATTGTAAATAATTCCTACCCAGTACTCGGTCATTGCCGAGGATTCCTCACCTAATGCTCGGTCGTTTCTGAGAATTCCAACCTGGTACTCAGTTATTGCCGAGAATTCCTACCTGGTACTCGGTCATTGCCAAGAATTCATGTGCGGTGCTCGATTATTACCGAGAATTCTTTCCTTGTACTAGGTCATTGCCGAGAATTCTCGCCTGGTACTCAATCATTGCCAAGGATTCCTCACCCGGTATTCAGTCGTTTCTAAGGATTCATACCCGGTACTTTGTCATTGTAAAGAATTCCTATCCAGTACTCGGTCATTGCTGAGGATTCCTCACCTAATGCACGGTCGTTTCCGAGAATTCCAACCTGGTACTCAGTCATTGCCGAGAATTCCTGCCTGGTACTCAGTCATTGCCAAGAATTCCTGTGCGGTGGCCAATTATTACCGAGAATTCTTTCCTTGAACTAGGTCATTGCCGAGAATTCTCGTCCGGTACTCAGTCATTGCCAAGGATTCCTCACCCGGTATTTGGTCATTTCTAAGGTTTCCTACCCGGTGCTTGGTCATTGCCGAGAATACATGCCTGGTACTCGGTCATTGCCAAGAATTCCTAACCGGTACTCGGTCATTGGAAAGAATTCCTGCCCGGTACTCGGTCATTGCCATGGATTCCTACCCGGTGTTTGGCCTTTGCTAAATATTCCTGCCCGGTACTCGGTAAATGTTGAGAATTCAATCCCGGTACTCGTTCCTTGCCAAGAATTCCTGCCTGGTACTTGGTCATTGCCAAGAATTTCTGCCCATTACTCGATGATTGCCACGGATTCCTACCCGGTGTGCGGTCATTTCCAAGAATTCTCTCCCGGTACTCGGTCATTGCCGAGAATTTCTTCCCAGTACTCAGTCATTGCTGAGAATTTCTGCCCGGTACTCGGTCATTGCCGAGGATTCGCCATCCGATACTCAATCATTGCTGAGAATTCCTGCCCGGTACTTGGTCATTGCCGAGAATTTATGCCCGTTACTTGGTCATTTCCAAGATATCCAGCCGATACTTGATTATTACGAAGAAATATTGCCTGGTACTAGGTCATTGCCGAGAATTCCCGCCTGGTACAAGGTATTTGCCGAGGATTCCTCACTCCGTAGTCGGTCGTTTCTGAGTATTCCCTCCCGGTGCTTGGTCATTATCGAGAATTCCTGCCTGGTGCTCGGCCATTGCCAAGAATTCCTACCCGGTATTCTGTCATCGTAAAGAATTCCTACCCTGTACTCGGTCATTGCCGAAGATTACTCACATGATGCTCGGTAGTTTCCAAGAATTCCAACCCGGTACTCGGTTCATTACAGAGAATTCCTGCCTGGTACTCGGTCATTGACGAGAATTCCTGTGCGGTGCTCGGTCATTGCCAAGAATTCATGCCCGGTACTCGGCCAATGGCAAGGATTCCTAGCCGGTGTTCGGTCATTGCCAAGAATTCATGTATGGTACTCGGTCATTGCCGAGGAATCACCAGCCGGTACTCGATTATTACCGAGAATTCCCTCCTTGTACTAGGTCATTGCCGAGAATTCTCGCCCAGTACTCAGTCATTGCCAAGGATTCCAACCCGGTACTCGGTTCATTGCAGAGAATTCCTGCCTGGTACTCGGTCATTGACGAGAATTCCTGTGCGGTGCTCGGTCATTGCCAAGAATTCCTGCCCGGTACTCGGCCAATGCCAAGGATTCCTAGCCGGTGTTCGGTCATTGCCAAGAATTCATGTATGGTACTCGGTCATTGCCG
Organism: Barbarea vulgaris; assembly: GCA_963667165.1. Taxonomy (NCBI): domain Eukaryota; kingdom Viridiplantae; phylum Streptophyta; class Magnoliopsida; order Brassicales; family Brassicaceae; genus Barbarea; species Barbarea vulgaris. The sequence continues at coordinate 9,433,781 of OY763888.1, read as the reverse complement.
AGGATTCACCAGCCGGTACTCGATTATTACCGAGAATTCCCTCCTTGTACTAGGTCATTGCCGAGAATTCTCGCCCAGTACTCAGTCATTGCCAAGGATTCCAACCCGGTACTCAGTTCATTGCAGAGAATTCGTGCCTGGTACTCGGTCATTGACGAGATTAGCTGTGCGGTGCTCGATCATTGCCAAGAATTCCTGCCCGGTACTCGGTCAATGCCAAGGATTCTTACCCGGTGTTCGGTCATTGCCATGAATTCATGTATGGTACTCGGTCATTGCCGAGGATTCACCAGCCGGTACTCGATTATTACCGAGAATTCCCTCCTTGTACTAGGTCAATGCCGAGAATTCTCGCCCAGTACTCAGTCATTGCCATGTATTCCTCACCCGGTACTCGGTCATTTCTAAGGATTACTACCCAGTGCTTCGTCATTGTCGAGAATTCCTGCCCGGTACTTGGTCATTGTAAATAATTCCTACCCAGTACTCGGTCATTGCCGAGGATTCCTCACCTAATGTTCGGTCGTTTCTTAGAATTCCAAAATGGTACTCAGTCATTGCCGAGAATTCCTGCCTGGTACTCGGTCATTGCCAAGAAATCCTATGCGGTGCTCGATTATTACCGAGAATTCTTTCCTTGTACTAGGTCATTGCCGAGAATTCTCGCCTGGTACTCAGTCATTGCCAAGGATTCCTCACCCGGTATTCAGTCGAGAATTCCAACCCGGTACTCGGTTCATTGCCAAGAATTCCTGCCCGGTACTCAGCCAATGCCAAGGATTCCTAGCCGGTGTTCGGTCATTGCCAAGAATTCATGTATGGTACTCGGTCATTGCCGAGGATTCACCAGCCGGTACTCGATTATTACCGAGAATTCCCTCCTTGTACTAGGTCATTGCCGAGAATTCTCGCCCAGTACTCAGTCATTGCCAAGGATTCCAACCCGGTACTCGGTTCATTGCAGAGAATTCCTGCCTGCTACTCGGTCATTGATGAGAATACCTGTGCGGTGCTCGATCATTGCCAAGAATTCCTGCCCGGTACTCGGTCAATGCCAAGGATTCCTACCCGGTGTTCGGTCATTGCCATGAATTCATGTATGGTACTCGGTCATTGCCGAGGATTCACCAGCCGGTACTCGATTATTACCGAGAATTCCCTCCTTGTACTAGGTCATTGCCGAGAATTCTCACCCAGTACTCAGTCATTGCCAAGGATTCCAACCCGGTACTCGGTTCATTGCAGAGAATTCCTGCCTGGTATTCGGTCATTAACGAGAATTCCTGTGCGGTGCTCGGTCATTGCCAAGAATTCCTGCCCGGTACTCGGCCAATCCCAACTATTCCTAGCCGGTGTTCGGTCATTGCCAAGAATTCATGTATGGTACTCGGTCATTGCCGAGGATTCAACAGCCGGTACTCGATTATTACCGAGAATTCTCTCCTTGTACTAGGTCATTGCCGAGAATTCTCACCCAGTACTCAGTCATTGCCAAGGATTCCTCACCCGGTACTCGGTCGTTTCTAAGGATTCCTACCCGGTGCTTCGTCATTGTCGAGAATTCCTGCCTGGTACTTGGTCATTGTAAATAATTCCTACCCAGTACTCGGTCATTGCCGAGGATTCCTCACCTAATGCTCGGTCGTTTCTGAGAATTCCAACCTGGTACTCAGTTATTGCCGAGAATTCCTACCTGGTACTCGGTCATTGCCAAGAATTCATGTGCGGTGCTCGATTATTACCGAGAATTCTTTCCTTGTACTAGGTCATTGCCGAGAATTCTCGCCTGGTACTCAATCATTGCCAAGGATTCCTCACCCGGTATTCAGTCGTTTCTAAGGATTCATACCCGGTACTTTGTCATTGTAAAGAATTCCTATCCAGTACTCGGTCATTGCTGAGGATTCCTCACCTAATGCACGGTCGTTTCCGAGAATTCCAACCTGGTACTCAGTCATTGCCGAGAATTCCTGCCTGGTACTCAGTCATTGCCAAGAATTCCTGTGCGGTGGCCAATTATTACCGAGAATTCTTTCCTTGAACTAGGTCATTGCCGAGAATTCTCGTCCGGTACTCAGTCATTGCCAAGGATTCCTCACCCGGTATTTGGTCATTTCTAAGGTTTCCTACCCGGTGCTTGGTCATTGCCGAGAATACATGCCTGGTACTCGGTCATTGCCAAGAATTCCTAACCGGTACTCGGTCATTGGAAAGAATTCCTGCCCGGTACTCGGTCATTGCCATGGATTCCTACCCGGTGTTTGGCCTTTGCTAAATATTCCTGCCCGGTACTCGGTAAATGTTGAGAATTCAATCCCGGTACTCGTTCCTTGCCAAGAATTCCTGCCTGGTACTTGGTCATTGCCAAGAATTTCTGCCCATTACTCGATGATTGCCACGGATTCCTACCCGGTGTGCGGTCATTTCCAAGAATTCTCTCCCGGTACTCGGTCATTGCCGAGAATTTCTTCCCAGTACTCAGTCATTGCTGAGAATTTCTGCCCGGTACTCGGTCATTGCCGAGGATTCGCCATCCGATACTCAATCATTGCTGAGAATTCCTGCCCGGTACTTGGTCATTGCCGAGAATTTATGCCCGTTACTTGGTCATTTCCAAGATATCCAGCCGATACTTGATTATTACGAAGAAATATTGCCTGGTACTAGGTCATTGCCGAGAATTCCCGCCTGGTACAAGGTATTTGCCGAGGATTCCTCACTCCGTAGTCGGTCGTTTCTGAGTATTCCCTCCCGGTGCTTGGTCATTATCGAGAATTCCTGCCTGGTGCTCGGCCATTGCCAAGAATTCCTACCCGGTATTCTGTCATCGTAAAGAATTCCTACCCTGTACTCGGTCATTGCCGAAGATTACTCACATGATGCTCGGTAGTTTCCAAGAATTCCAACCCGGTACTCGGTTCATTACAGAGAATTCCTGCCTGGTACTCGGTCATTGACGAGAATTCCTGTGCGGTGCTCGGTCATTGCCAAGAATTCATGCCCGGTACTCGGCCAATGGCAAGGATTCCTAGCCGGTGTTCGGTCATTGCCAAGAATTCATGTATGGTACTCGGTCATTGCCGAGGAATCACCAGCCGGTACTCGATTATTACCGAGAATTCCCTCCTTGTACTAGGTCATTGCCGAGAATTCTCGCCCAGTACTCAGTCATTGCCAAGGATTCCAACCCGGTACTCGGTTCATTGCAGAGAATTCCTGCCTGGTACTCGGTCATTGACGAGAATTCCTGTGCGGTGCTCGGTCATTGCCAAGAATTCCTGCCCGGTACTCGGCCAATGCCAAGGATTCCTAGCCGGTGTTCGGTCATTGCCAAGAATTCATGTATGGTACTCGGTCATTGCCGAGGATTCACCAGCCGGTACTCGATTATTACCGAGAATTCCCTCCTTGTACTAGGTCATTGCCGAGAATTCTCGCCCAGTACTCAGTCATTGCCAAGGATTCCAACCCGGTACTCAGTTCATTGCAGAGAATTCGTGCCTGGTACTCGGTCATTGACGAGATTAGCTGTGCGGTGCTCGATCATTGCCAAGAATTCCTGCCCGGTACTCGGTCAATGCCAAGGATTCTTACCCGGTGTTCGGTCATTGCCATGAATTCATGTATGGTACTCGGTCATTGCCGAGGATTCACCAGCCGGTACTCGATTATTACCGAGAATTCCCTCCTTGTACTAGGTCAATGCCGAGAATTCTCGCCCAGTACTCAGTCATTGCCATGTATTCCTCACCCGGTACTCGGTCATTTCTAAGGATTACTACCCAGTGCTTCGTCATTGTCGAGAATTCCTGCCCGGTACTTGGTCATTGTAAATAATTCCTACCCAGTACTCGGTCATTGCCGAGGATTCCTCACCTAATGCCCGGTCGTTTCTGAGAATTCCAACCTGGTACTCAGTCATTGCCGAGAATTCCTGCCTGGTACTCGGTCATTGCCAAGAAATCCTGTGCGGTGCTCGATTATTACCGAGAATTCTTTCCTTGTACTAGGTCATTGCCGAGAATTCTCGCCTGGTACTCAGTCACTGCCAAGGATTCCTCACCCGGTATTCAGTCGAGAATTCCAACCCGGTACTCGGTTCATTGCGAAGAATTCCTGCCCGGTACTCGGCCAATGCCAAGGATTCCTAGCCGGTGTTCGGTCATTGCCAAGAATTCATGTATGGTACTCGGTCATTACCGAGGATTCACCAGCCGGTACTCGATTATTACCGAGAATTCCCTCCTTGTACTAGGTCATTGCCGAGAATTCTCGCCCAGTACTCAGTCATTGCCAAGGATTCCAACCCGGTACTCGGTTCATTGCAGAGAATTCCTGCCTGGTACTCGGTCATTGATGAGAATACCTGTGCGGTGCTCGATCATTGCCAAGAATTCCTGCCCGGTACTCGGTCAATGCCAAGGATTCCTACCCGGTGTTCGGTCATTGCCATGAATTCATGTATGGTACTCGGTCATTGCCGAGGATTCACCAGCCGGTACTCGATTATTACCGAGAATTCCCTCCTTGTACTAGGTCAATGCCGAGAATTCTCGCCCAGTACTCAGTCATTGCCAAGTATTCCTCACCCGGTACTCGGTCGTTTCTAAGGATTACTACCCAGTGCTTCGTCATTATCGAGAATTCCTGCCCGGTACTTGGTCATTGTAAATAATTCCTACCCAGTACTCGGTCATTGCCGAGGATTCCTCACCTAATGTTCGGTCGTTTCTTAGAATTCCAAAATGGTACTCAGTCATTGCCGAGAATTCCTGCCTGGTACTCGGTCATTGCCAAGAAATCCTATGCGGTGCTCGATTATTACCGAGAATTCTTTCCTTGTACTAGGTCATTGCCGAGAATTCTCGCCTGGTACTCAGTCATTGCCAAGGATTCCTCACCCGGTATTCAGTCGAGAATTCCAACCCGGTACTCGGTTCATTGCCAAGAATTCCTGCCCGGTACTCGGCCAATGCCAAGGATTCCTAGCCGGTGTTCGGTCATTGCCAAGAATTCATGTATGGTACTCGGTCATTGCCGAGGATTCACCAGCCGGTACTCGATTATTACCGAGAATTCCCTCCTTGTACTAGGTCATTGCCGAGAATTCTCGCCCAGTACTCAGTCATTGCCAAGGATTCCAACCCGGTACTCGGTTCATTGCAGAGAATTCCTGCCTGGTACTCGGTCATTGATGAGAATACCTGTGCGGTGCTCGATCATTGCCAAGAATTCCTGCCCGGTACTCGGTCAATGCCAAGGATTCCTACCCGGTGTTCGGTCATTGCCATGAATTCATGTATGGTACTCGGTCATTGCCGAGGATTCACCAGCCGGTACTCGATTATTACCGAGAATTCCCTCCTTGTACTAGGTCATTGCCGAGAATTCTCACCCAGTACTCAGTCATTGCCAAGGATTCCAACCCGGTACTCGGTTCATTGCAGAGAATTCCTGCCTGGTATTCGGTCATTAACGAGAATTCCTGTGCGGTGCTCGGTCATTGCCAAGAATTCCTGCCCGGTACTCGGCCAATCCAAACGATTCCTAGCCGGTGTTCGGTCATTGCCAAGAATTCATGTATGGTACTCGGTCATTGCCGAGGATTCAACAGCCGGTACTCGATTATTACCGAGAATTCTCTCCTTGTACTAGGTCATTGCCGAGAATTCTCACCCAGTACTCAGTCATTGCCAAGGATTCCTCACCCGGTACTCGGTCGTTTCTAAGGATTCCTACCCGGTGCTTCGTCATTGTCGAGAATTCCTGCCTGGTACTTGGTCATTGTAAATAATTCCTACCCAGTACTCGGTCATTGCCGAGGATTCCTCACCTAATGCTCGGTCGTTTCTGAGAATTCCAACCTGGTACTCAGTTATTGCCGAGAATTCCTACCTGGTACTCGGTCATTGCCAAGAATTCATGTGCGGTGCTCGATTATTACCGAGAATTCTTTCCTTGTACTAGGTCATTGCCGAGAATTCTCGCCTGGTACTCAATCATTGCCAAGGATTCCTCACCCGGTATTCAGTCGTTTCTAAGGATTCATACCCGGTACTTTGTCATTGTAAAGAATTCCTATCCAGTACTCGGTCATTGCTGAGGATTCCTCACCTAATGCACGGTTGTTTCCGAGAATTCCAACCTGGTACTCAGTCATTGCCGAGAATTCCTGCCTGGTACTCAGTCATTGCCAAGAATTCCTGTGCGGTGGCCAATTATTACCGAGAATTCTTTCCTTGAACTAGGTCATTGCCGAGAATTCTCGTCTGGTACTCAGTCATTGCCAATGATTCCTCACCCGGTATTTGGTCATTTCTAAGGTTTCCTACCCGGTGCTTGGTCATTGCCGAGAATACATGCCTGGTACTCGGTCATTGCCAAGAATTCCTAACCGGTACTCGGTCATTGGAAAGAATTCCTGCCCGGTACTCGGTCATTGCCATGGATTCCTACCCGGTGTTTGGCCTTTGCTAAATATTCCTGCCCGGTACTCGGTAAATGTTGAGAATTCAATCCCGGTACTCGTTCCTTGCCAAGAATTCCTGCCTGGTACTTGGTCATTGCCAAGAATTTCTGCCCATTACTCGATGATTACCACGGATTCCTACCCGGTGTGCGGTCATTTCCAAGAATTCTCTCCCGGTACTCGGTCATTGCCGAGAATTTCTTCCCAGTACTCAGTCATTGCTGCGAATTTCTGCCCGGTACTCGGTCATTGCCGAGGATTCGCCATCCGATACTCAATCATTGCTGAGAATTCCTGCCCGGTACTTGGTCATTGCCGAGAATTTATGCCCGTTACTTGGTCATTTCCAAGATATCCAGCCGATACTTGATTATTACGAAGAAATATTGCCTGGTACTAGGTCATTGCCGAGAATTCCCGCCTGGTACAAGGTATTTGCCGAGGATTCCTCACTCCGTAGTCGGTCGTTTCTGAGTATTCCCTCCCGGTGCTTGGTCATTATCGAGAATTCCTGCCTGGTGCTCGGCCATTGCCAAGAATTCCTACCCGGTATTCTGTCATCGTAAAGAATTCCTACCCTGTACTCGGTCATTGCCGAAGATTACTCACATGATGCTCGGTAGTTTCCAAGAATTCCAACCCGGTACTCGGTTCATTACAGAGAATTCCTGCCTGGTACTCGGTCATTGACGAGAATTCCTGTGCGGTGCTCGGTCATTGCCAAGAATTCATGCCCGGTACTCGGCCAATGGCAAGGATTCCTAGCCGGTGTTCGGTCATTGCCAAGAATTCATGTATGGTACTCGGTCATTGCCGTGGAATCACCAGCCGGTACTCGATTATTACCGAGAATTCCCTCCTTGTACTAGGTCATTGCCGAGAATTCTCGCCCAGTACTCAGTCATTGCCAAGGATTCCAACCCGGTACTCGGTTCATTGCAGAGAATTCCTGCCTGGTACTCGGTCATTGACGAGAATTCCTGTGCGGTGCTCGGTCATTGCCAAGAATTCCTGCCCGGTACTCGGCCAATGCCAAGGATTCCTAGCCGGTGTTCGGTCATTGCCAAGAATTCATGTATGGTACTCGGTCATTGCCGAGGATTCACCAGCCGGTACTCGATTATTACCGAGAATTCCCTCCTTGTACTAGGTCATTGCCGAGAATTCTCGCCCAGTACTCAGTCATTGCCAAGGATTCCAACCCGGTACTCAGTTCATTGCAGAGAATTCGTGCCTGGTACTCGGTCATTGACGAGATTAGCTGTGCGGTGCTCGATCATTGCCAAGAATTCCTGCCCGGTACTCGGTCAATGCCAAGGATTCTTACCCGGTGTTCGGTCATTGCCATGAATTCATGTATGGTACTCGGTCATTGCCGAGGATTCACCAGCCGGTACTCGATTATTACCGAGAATTCCCTCCTTGTACTAGGTCAATGCCGAGAATTCTCGCCCAGTACTCAGTCATTGCCATGTATTCCTCACCCGGTACTCGGTCATTTCTAAGGATTACTACCCAGTGCTTCGTCATTGTCGAGAATTCCTGCCCGGTACTTGGTCATTGTAAATAATTCCTACCCAGTACTCGGTCATTGCCGAGGATTCCTCACCTAATGCCCGGTCGTTTCTGAGAATTCCAACCTGGTACTCAGTCATTGCCGAGAATTCCTGCCTGGTACTCGGTCATTGCCAAGAAATCCTGTGCGGTGCTCGATTATTACCGAGAATTCTTTCCTTGTACTAGGTCATTGCCGAGAATTCTCGCCTGGTACTCAGTCATTGCCAAGGATTCCTCACCCGGTATTCAGTCGAGAATTCCAACCCGGTACTCGGTTCATTGCGAAGAATTCCTGCCCGGTACTCGGCCAATGCCAAGGATTCCTAGCCGGTGTTCGGTCATTGCCAAGAATTCATGTATGGTACTCGGTCATTACCGAGGATTCACCAGCCGGTACTCGATTATTACCGAGAATTCCCTCCTTGTACTAGGTCATTGCCGAGAATTCTCGCCCAGTACTCAGTCATTGCCAAGGATTCCAACCCGGTACTCGGTTCATTGCAGAGAATTCCTGCCTGGTACTCGGTCATTGATGAGAATACCTGTGCGGTGCTCGATCATTGCCAAGAATTCCTGCCCGGTACTCGGTCAATGCCAAGGATTCCTACCCGGTGTTCGGTCATTGCCATGAATTCATGTATGGTACTCGGTCATTGCCGAGGATTCACCAGCCGGTACTCGATTATTACCGAGAATTCCCTCCTTGTACTAGGTCAATGCCGAGAATTCTCGCCCAGTACTCAGTCATTGCCAAGTATTCCTCACCCGGTACTCGGTCGTTTCTAAGGATTACTACCCAGTGCTTCGTCATTATCGAGAATTCCTGCCCGGTACTTGGTCATTGTAAATAATTCCTACCCAGTACTCGGTCATTGCCGAGGATTCCTCACCTAATGTTCGGTCGTTTCTTAGAATTCCAAAATGGTACTCAGTCATTGCCGAGAATTCCTGCCTGGTACTCGGTCATTGCCAAGAAATCCTATGCGGTGCTCGATTATTACCGAGAATTCTTTCCTTGTACTAGGTCATTGCCGAGAATTCTCGCCTGGTACTCAGTCATTGCCAAGGATTCCTCACCCGGTATTCAGTCGAGAATTCCAACCCGGTACTCGGTTCATTGCCAAGAATTCCTGCCCGGTACTCGGCCAATGCCAAGGATTCCTAGCCGGTGTTCGGTCATTGCCAAGAATTCATGTATGGTACTCGGTCATTGCCGAGGATTCACCAGCCGGTACTCGATTATTACCGAGAATTCCCTCCTTGTACTAGGTCATTGCCGAGAATTCTCGCCCAGTACTCAGTCATTGCCAAGGATTCCAACCCGGTACTCGGTTCATTGCAGAGAATTCCTGCCTGGTACTCGGTCATTGATGAGAATACCTGTGCGGTGCTCGATCATTGCCAAGAATTCCTGCCCGGTACTCGGTCAATGCCAAGGATTCCTACCCGGTGTTCGGTCATTGCCATGAATTCATGTATGGTACTCGGTCATTGCCGAGGATTCACCAGCCGGTACTCGATTATTACCGAGAATTCCCTCCTTGTACTAGGTCATTGCCGAGAATTCTCACCCAGTACTCAGTCATTGCCAAGGATTCCAACCCGGTACTCGGTTCATTGCAGAGAATTCCTGCCTGGTATTCGGTCATTAACGAGAATTCCTGTGCGGTGCTCGGTCATTGCCAAGAATTCCTGCCCGGTACTCGGCCAATCCAAACGATTCCTAGCCGGTGTTCGGTCATTGCCAAGAATTCATGTATGGTACTCGGTCATTGCCGAGGATTCAACAGCCGGTACTCGATTATTACCGAGAATTCTCTCCTTGTACTAGGTCATTGCCGAGAATTCTCACCCAGTACTCAGTCATTGCCAAGGATTCCTCACCCGGTACTCGGTCGTTTCTAAGGATTCCTACCCGGTGCTTCGTCATTGTCGAGAATTCCTGCCTGGTACTTGGTCATTGTAAATAATTCCTACCCAGTACTCGGTCATTGCCGAGGATTCCTCACCTAATGCTCGGTCGTTTCTGAGAATTCCAACCTGGTACTCAGTTATTGCCGAGAATTCCTACCTGGTACTCGGTCATTGCCAAGAATTCATGTGCGGTGCTCGATTATTACCGAGAATTCTTTCCTTGTACTAGGTCATTGCCGAGAATTCTCGCCTGGTACTCAATCATTGCCAAGGATTCCTCACCCGGTATTCAGTCGTTTCTAAGGATTCATACCCGGTACTTTGTCATTGTAAAGAATTCCTATCCAGTACTCGGTCATTGCTGAGGATTCCTCACCTAATGCACGGTTGTTTCCGAGAATTCCAACCTGGTACTCAGTCATTGCCGAGAATTCCTGCCTGGTACTCAGTCATTGCCAAGAATTCCTGTGCGGTGGCCAATTATTACCGAGAATTCTTTCCTTGAACTAGGTCATTGCCGAGAATTCTCGTCTGGTACTCAGTCATTGCCAAGGATTCCTCAGCCGGTATTTGGTCATTTCTAAGGTTTCCTACCCGGTGCTTGGTCATTGCCGAGAATACATGCCTGGTACTCGGTCATTGCCAAGAATTCCTAACCGGTACTCGGTCATTGGAAAGAATTCCTGCCCGGTACTCGGTCATTGCCATGGATTCCTACCCGGTGTTTGGCCTTTGCTAAATATTCCTGCCCGGTACTCGGTAAATGTTGAGAATTCAATCCCGGTACTCGTTCCTTGCCAAGAATTCCTGCCTGGTACTTGGTCATTGCCAAGAATTTCTGCCCATTACTCGATGATTGCCACGGATTCCTACCCGGTGTGCGGTCATTTCCAAGAATTCTCTCCCGGTACTCGGTCATTGCCGAGGATTCGCCATCCGATACTCAATCATTGCTGAGAATTCCTGCCCGGTACTTGGTCATTGCCGAGAATTTATGCCCGTTACTTGGTCATTTCCAAGATATCCAGCCGATACTTGATTATTACGAAGAAATATTGCCTGGTACTAGGTCATTGCCAAGAATTCCCGCCTGGTACAAGGTATTTGCCGAGGATTCCTCACTCCGTAGTCGGTCGTTTCTGAGTATTCCCTCCCGGTGCTTGGTCATTATCGAGAATTCCTGCCTGGTGCTCGGCCATTGCCAAGAATTCCTACCCGGTATTCTGTCATCGTAAAGAATTCCTACCCTGTAGTCGGTCATTGCCGAAGATTACTCACATGATGCTCGGTAGTTTCCAAGAATTCCAACCCGGTACTCGGTTCATTACAGAGAATTCCTGCCTGGTACTCAGTCATTGACGAGAATTCCTGTGCGGTGCTCGGTCATTGCCAAGAATTCCTGCCCGGTACTCGGCCAATGGCAAGGATTCCTAGCCGGTGTTCGGTCATTGCCAAGAATTCATGTATGGTACTCGGTCATTGCCGAGGAATCACCAGCCGGTACTCGATTATTACCGAGAATTCCCTCCTTGTACTAGGTCATTGCCGAGAATTCTCGCCCAGTACTCAGTCATTGCCAAGGATTCCAACCCGGTACTCAGTTCATTGCAGAGAATTCCTGCCTGGTACTCGGTCATTGACGAGAATTCCTGTGCGGTGCTCGGTCATTGCCAAGAATTCCTGCCCGGTACTCGGCCAATGCCAAGGATTCCTAGCCGGTGTTCGGTCATTGCCAAGAATTCATGTATGGTACTCGGTCATTGCCGAGGATTCACCAGCCGGTACTCGATTATTACCGAGAATTCCCTCCTTGTACTAGGTCATTGCCGAGAATTCTCGCCCAGTACTCAGTCATTGCCAAGGATTCCAACCCGGTACTCGGTTCATTGCAGAGAATTCGTGCCTGGTACTCGGTCATTGACGAGATTAGCTGTGCGGTGCTCGATCATTGCCAAGAATTCCTGCCCGGTACTCGGTCAATGCCAAGGATTCTTACCCGGTGTTCGGTCATTGCCATGAATTCATGTATGGTACTCGGTCATTGCCGAGGATTCACCAGCCGGTACTCGATTATTACCGAGAATTCCCTCCTTGTACTAGGTCAATGCCGAGAATTCTCGCCCAGTACTCAGTCATTGCCATGTATTCCTCACCCGGTACTCGGTCATTTCTAAGGATTACTACCCAGTGCTTCGTCATTGTCGAGAATTCCTGCCCGGTACTTGGTCATTGTAAATAATTCCTACCCAGTACTCGGTCATTGCCGAGGATTCCTCACCTAATGCCCGGTCGTTTCTGAGAATTCCAACCTGGTACTCAGTCATTGCCGAGAATTCCTCTATGGTACTCGGTCATTGCCAAGAAATCCTGTGCGGTGCTCGATTATTACCGAGAATTCTTTCCTTGTACTAGGTCATTGCCGAGAATACTCGCCTGGTACTCAGTCATTGCCAAGGATTCCTCACCCGGTATTCAGTCGAGAATTCCAACCCGGTACTCGGTTCATTGCGAAGAATTCCTGCCCGGTACTCGGCCAATGCCAAGGATTCCTAGCCGGTGTTCGGTCATTGCCAAGAATTCATGTATGGTACTCGGTCATTGCCGAGGATTCACCAGCCGGTACTCGATTATTACCAAGAATTCCCTCCTTGTACTAGGTCATTGCCGAGAATTCTCGCCCAGTACTCAGTCATTGCCAAGGATTCCAACCCGGTACTCGGTTCATTGCAGAGAATTCCTGCCTGGTACTCGGTCATTGATGAGAATACCTGTGCGGTGCTCGATCATTGCCAAGAATTCCTGCCCGGTACTCGGTCAATGCCAAGGATTCCTACCCGGTGTTCGGTCATTGCCATGAATTCATGTATGGTAGTCATTGCCGAGGATTCACCAGCCGGTACTCGATTATTACCGAGAATTGCCTACTTGTACTAGGTCAATGCCGAGAATTCTCGCCCAGTACTCAGTCATTGCCAAGTATTCCTCACCCGGTACTCGGTCGTTTCTAAGGATTACTACCCAGTGCTTCGTCATTATCGAGAATTCCTGCCCGGTACTTGGTCATTGTAAATAATTCCTACCCAGTACTCGGTCATTGCCGAGGATTCCTCACCTAATGTTCGGTCGTTTCTTAGAATTCCAACCTGGTACTCAGTCATTGCCGAGAATTCCTGCCTGGTACTCGGTCATTGCCAAGAAATCCTATGCGGTGCTCGATTATTACCGAGAATTCTTTCCTTGTACTAGGTCATTGCCGAGAATTCTCGCCTGGTACTCAGTCATTGCCAAGGATTCCTCACCCGGTATTCAGTCGAGAATTCCAACCCGGTACTCGGGTCATTGCCAAGAATTCCTGCCCGGTACTCTGCCAATGCCAAGGATTCCTAGCCGGTGTTCGGTCATTGCCAAGAATTCATGTATGGTACTCGGTCATTGCCGAGGATTCACCAGCCGGTACTCGATTATTACCGAGAATTCCCTCCTTGTACTAGGTCATTGCCGAGAATTCTCGCCCAGTACTCAGTCATTGCCAAGGATTCCAACCCGGTACTCGGTTCATTGCAGAGAATTCCTGCCTGGTACTCGGTCATTGATGAGAATACCTGTGCGGTGCTCGATCATTGCCAAGAATTCCTGCCCGTTACTCGGTCAATGCCAAGGATTCCTACCCGGTGTTCGGTCATTGCCATGAATTCATGTATGGTACTCGGTCATTGCCGAGGATTCACCAGCCGGTACTCGATTATTACCGAGAATTCCCTCCTTGTACTAGGTCATTGCCGAGAATTCCCACCCAGTACTCAGTCATTGCCAAGGATTCCTCACCCGGTACTCGGTCGTTTCTAAGGATTCCTACCCGGTGCTTCGTCATTGTCGAGAATTCCTGCCTGGTACTTGGTCATTGTAAATAATTCTTACCCAGTACTCGGTCAGTGCCGAGGATTCCTCACCTAATGCTCGGTCGTTTCTGAGAATTCCAACCTGGTACTCAGTCATTGCCGAGAATTCCTACCTGGTACTCGGTCATTGCCAAGAATTCCTGTGCGGTGCTCGATTATTACCGAGAATTCTTTCCTTGTACTAGGTCATTGCCGAGAATTCTCGCCTGGTACTCAGTCATTGCCAAGGATTCCTCACCCGGTATTCAGTCATTTCTAAGGATTCATACCCGGTACTTTGTCATTGTAAAGAATTCCTACCCAGTACTCGGTCATTGCCGAGGATTCCTCAACTAATGCACGGTCGTTTCTGAGAATTCCAACCTGGTACTCAATCATTGCCGAGAATTCCTGCCTGGTACTCGGTCATTGCCAAGAATTCCTGTGCGGTGGCCAATTATTACCGAGAATTCCTGTGCGGTGGCCAATGCCAAGGATTCCCAGCCAGTGTTCGGTCATTGCAAAGAATTCATGTATGGTACTCGGTCATTGCCGAGGATTCACCAGCCGGTACTCGATTATTACCGAGAATTCCCTCCTTGTACTAGGTCATTGCCGAGAATTCTCGCCCAGTACTCAGTCATTGCCAAGGATTCCAACCCAGTGTTTGGTTATTGCCATGAATTCATGTATGGTACTCGGTCATTGCCGAGGATTCACCAGCCGGTACTCGATTATTACCGAGAATTCCCTTCTTGTACTAGGTCATTGCCGAGAATTCTCGTCCAGTACTCAGTCATTGCCAAGTATTCCTCACCCGGTACTCGGTCGTTTCTAAGGATTACTACCCAGTGCTTCGTCATTGTCGAGAATTCCTGCCCGGTACTTGGTCATTGTAAATAATTCCTACCCACTACTCGGTCACTGCCGAGGATTCCTAACCTAATGCCCGGTCGTTTCTGAGAATTCCAACCTGGTACTCAGTCATTGCCGAGAATTCCTGCCTGGTACTCGGTCATTGCCAAGAAATCCTGTGCGGTGCTCGATTATTACCGAGAATTCTTTCCTGGTACTAGGTCATTGCCGAGAATTCCCGCCTGGTACAAGGTATTTGCCGAGGATTCGTCACTCGGTAGTCGGTCGTTTCTGAGTATTCCCTCCCGGTGCTTGGTCATTGTCGAGAATTCCTGCTTGGTGCTCGGCCATTGCCAAGAATTCCTACCCGGTATTCTGTCATCGTAAAGAATTCCTACCCTGTATTCGGTCATTGCCGAAGATTACTCACATGATGCTCGGTAGTTTCCGAGAATTCCAACTTGGTACTAGGTTCATTACAGAGAATTCATGCCTGGTACTCGGTCATTAACGAGAATTCCTGTGCGGTGCTCGATCATTGCCAAGAATTCCTGCCCGGTACTCGGTCAATGCCAAGGATTCCTACCCGGTGTTCGGTCATTGCCATGAATTCATGTATGGTACTCGGTCATTGCCGAGGATTCACCAGCCGGTACTCGATTATTACCGAGAATTCCCTCCTTGTACTAGGTCATTGCCGAGAATTCTCACCCAGTACTCAGTCATTGCCAAGGATTCCAACCCGGTACTCGGTTCATTGCAGAGAATTCCTGCCTGGTATTCGGTCATTAACGAGAATTCCTGTGCGGTGCTCGGTCATTGCCAAGAATTCCTGCCCGGTACTCGGCCAATCCAAACGATTCCTAGCCGGTGTTCGGTCATTGCCAAGAATTCATGTATGGTACTCGGTCATTGCCGAGGATTCAACAGCCGGTACTCGATTATTACCGAGAATTCTCTCCTTGTACTAGGTCATTGCCGAGAATTCTCACCCAGTACTCAGTCATTGCCAAGGATTCCTCACCCGGTACTCGGTCGTTTCTAAGGATTCCTACCCGGTGCTTCGTCATTGTCGAGAATTCCTGCCTGGTACTTGGTCATTGTAAATAATTCCTACCCAGTACTCGGTCATTGCCGAGGATTCCTCACCTAATGCTCGGTCGTTTCTGAGAATTCCAACCTGGTACTCAGTTATTGCCGAGAATTCCTACCTGGTACTCGGTCATTGCCAAGAATTCATGTGCGGTGCTCGATTATTACCGAGAATTCTTTCCTTGTACTAGGTCATTGCCGAGAATTCTCGCCTGGTACTCAATCATTGCCAAGGATTCCTCACCCGGTATTCAGTCGTTTCTAAGGATTCATACCCGGTACTTTGTCATTGTAAAGAATTCCTATCCAGTACTCGGTCATTGCTGAGGATTCCTCACCTAATGCACGGTTGTTTCCGAGAATTCCAACCTGGTACTCAGTCATTGCCGAGAATTCCTGCCTGGTACTCAGTCATTGCCAAGAATTCCTGTGCGGTGGCCAATTATTACCGAGAATTCTTTCCTTGAACTAGGTCATTGCCGAGAATTCTCGTCCGGTACTCAGTCATTGCCAAGGATTCCTCACCCGGTATTTGGTCATTTCTAAGGTTTCCTACCCGGTGCTTGGTCATTGCCGAGAATACATGCCTGGTACTCGGTCATTGCCAAGAATTCCTAACCGGTACTCGGTCATTGGAAAGAATTCTTGCCCGGTACTCGGTCATTGCCATGGATTCCTACCCGGTGTTTGGCCTTTGCTAAATATTCCTGCCCGGTACTCGGTAAATGTTGAGAATTCAATCCCGGTACTCGTTCCTTGCCAAGAATTCCTGCCTGGTACTTGGTCATTGCCAAGAATTTCTGCCCATTACTCGATGATTGCCACGGATTCCTACCCGGTGTGCGGTCATTTCCAAGAATTCTCTCCCGGTACTCGGTCATTGCCGAGAATTTCTTCCCAGTACTCAGTCATTGCTGAGAATGTCTGCCCGGTACTCGGTCATTGCCGAGGATTCGCCATCCGATACTCAATCATTGCTGAGAATTCCTGCCCGGTACTTGGTCATTGCCGAGAATTTATGCCCGTTACTTGGTCATTTCCAAGATATCCAGCCGATACTTGATTATTACGAAGAAATATTGCCTGGTACTAGGTCATTGCCGAGAATTCCCGCCTGGTACAAGGTATTTGCCGAGGATTCCTCACTCCGTAGTCGGTCGTTTCTGAGTATTCCCTCCCGGTGCTTGGTCATTATCGAGAATTCCTGCCTGGTGCTCGGCCATTGCCAAGAATTCCTACCCGGTATTCTGTCATCGTAAAGAATTCCTACCCTGTACTCGGTCATTGCCGAAGATTACTCACATGATGCTCGGTAGTTTCCAAGAATTCCAACCTGGTACTCGGTTCATTACAGAGAATTCCTGCCTGGTACTCAGTCATTGACGAGAATTCCTGTGCGGTGCTCGGTCATTGCCAAGAATTCCTGCCCGGTACTCGGCCAATGGCAAGGATTCCTAGCCGGTGTTCGGTCATTGCCAAGAATTCATGTATGGTACTCGGTCATTGCCGAGGAATCACCAGCCGGTACTCGATTATTACCGAGAATTCCCTCCTTGTACTAGGTCATTGCCGAGAATTCTCGCCCAGTACTCAGTCATTGCCAAGGATTCCAACCCGGTACTCGGTTCATTGCAGAGAATTCCTGCCTGGTACTCGGTCATTGACGAGAATTCCTGTGCGGTGCTCGGTCATTGCCAAGAATTCCTGCCCGGTACTCGGCCAATGCCAAGGATTCCTAGCCGGTGTTCGGTCATTGCCAAGAATTCATGTATGGTACTCGGTCATTGCCGAGGATTCACCAGCCGGTACTCGATTATTACCGAGAATTCCCTCCTTGTACTAGGTCATTGCCGAGAATTCTCGCCCAGTACTCAGTCATTGCCAAGGATTCCAACCCGGTACTCGGTTCATTGCAGAGAATTCGTGCCTGGTACTCGGTCATTGACGAGATTAGCTGTGCGGTGCTCGATCATTGCCAAGAATTCCTGCCCGGTACTCGGTCAATGCCAAGGATTCTTACCCGGTGTTCGGTCATTGCCATGAATTCATGTATGGTACTCGGTCATTGCCGAGGATTCACCAGCCGGTACTCGATTATTACCGAGAATTCCCTCCTTGTACTAGGTCAATGCCGAGAATTCTCGCCCAGTACTCAGTCATTGCCATGTATTCCTCACCCGGTACTCGGTCATTTCTAAGGATTACTACCCAGTGCTTCGTCATTGTCGAGAATTCCTGCCCGGTACTTGGTCATTGTAAATAATTCCTACCCAGTACTCGGTCATTGCCGAGGATTCCTCACCTAATGCCCGGTCGTTTCTGAGAATTCCAACCTGGTACTCAGTCATTGCCGAGAATTCCTGCCTGGTACTCGGTCATTGCCAAGAAATCCTGTGCGGTGCTCGATTATTACCGAGAATTCTTTCCTTGTACTAGGTCATTGCCGAGAATTCTCGCCTGGTACTCAGTCATTGCCAAGGATTCCTCACCCAGTATTCAGTCGAGAATTCCAACCCGGTACTCGGTTCATTGCGAAGAATTCCTGCCCGGTACTCGGCCAATGCCAAGGATTCCTAGCCGGTGTTCGGTCATTGCCAAGAATTCATGTATGGTACTCGGTCATTGCCGAGGATTCACCAGCCGGTACTCGATTATTACCGAGAATTCCCTCCTTGTACTAGGTCATTGCCGAGAATTCTCGCCCAGTACTCAGTCATTGCCAAGGATTCCAACCCGGTACTCGGTTCATTGCAGAGAATTCCTGCCTGGTACTCGGTCATTGATGAGAATACCTGTGCGGTGCTCGATCATTGCCAAGAATTCCTGCCCGGTACTCGGTCAATGCCAAGGATTCCTACCCGGTGTTCGGTCATTGCCATGAATTCATGTATGGTACTCCGTCATTGCCGAGGATTCACCAGCCGGTACTCGATTATTACCGAGAATTCCCTACTTGTACTAGGTCAATGCCGAGAATTCTCGCCCAGTACTCAGTCATTGCCAAGTATTTCTCACCCGGTACTCGGTCGTTTCTAAGGATTACTACCCAGTGCTTCGTCATTATCGAGAATTCCTGCCCGGTACTTGGTCATTGTAAATAATTCCTACCCAGTACTCGGTCATTGCCGAGGATTCCTCACCTAATGTTCGGTCGTTTCTTAGAATTCCAACCTGGTACTCAGTCATTGCCGAGAATTCCTGCCTGGTACTCGGTCATTGCCAAGAAATCCTATGCGGTGCTCGATTATTACCGAGAATTCTTTCCTTGTACTAGGTCATTGCCGAGAATTCTCGCCTGGTACTCAGTCATTGCCAAGGATTCCTCACCCGGTATTCAGTCGAGAATTCCAACCCGGTACTCGGGTCATTGCCAAGAATTCCTGCCCGGTACTCTGCCAATGCCAAGTATTCCTAGCCGGTGTTCGGTCATTGCCAAGAATTCATGTATGGTACTCGGTCATTGCCGAGGATTCACCAGCCGGTACTCGATTATTACCGAGAATTCCCTCCTTGTACTAGGTCATTGCCGAGAATTCTCGCCCAGTACTCAGTCATTGCCAAGGATTCCAACCCGGTACTCGGTTCATTGCAGAGAATTCCTGCCTGGTACTCGGTCATTGATGAGAATACCTGTGCGGTGCTCGATCATTGCCAAGAATTCCTGCCCGTTACTCGGTCAATGCCAAGGATTCCTACCCGGTGTTCGGTCATTGCCATGAATTCATGTATGGTACTCGGTCATTGCCGAGGATTCACCAGCCGGTACTCGATTATTACCGAGAATTCCCTCCTTGTACTAGGTCATTGCCGAGAATTCCCACCCAGTACTCAGTCATTGCCAAGGATTCCTCACCCGGTACTCGGTCGTTTCTAAGGATTCCTACCCGGTGCTTCGTCATTGTCGAGAATTCCTGCCTGGTACTTGGTCATTGTAAATAATTCTTACCCAGTACTCGGTCAGTGCCGAGGATTCCTCACCTAATGCTCGGTCGTTTCTGAGAATTCCAACCTGGTACTCAGTCATTGCCGAGAATTCCTACCTGGTACTCGGTCATTGCCAAGAATTCCTGTGCGGTGCTCGATTATTACCGAGAATTCTTTCCTTGTACTAGGTCATTGCCGAGAATTCTCGCCTGGTACTCAGTCATTGCCAAGGATTCCTCACCCGGTATTCAGTCATTTCTAAGGATTCATACCCGGTACTTTGTCATTGTAAAGAATTCCTACCCAGTACTCGGTCATTGCCGAGGATTCCTCAACTAATGCACGGTCGTTTCTGAGAATTCCAACCTGGTACTCAATCATTGCCGAGAATTCCTGCCTGGTACTCGGTCATTGCCAAGAATTCCTGTGCGGTGGCCAATTATTACCGAGAATTCCTGTGCGGTGGCCAATGCCAAGGATTCCCAGCCAGTGTTCGGTCATTGCAAAGAATTCATGTATGGTACTCGGTCATTGCCGAGGATTCACCAGCCGGTACTCGATTATTACCGAGAATTCCCTCCTTGTACTAGGTCATTGCCGAGAATTCTCGCCCAGTACTCAGTCATTGCCAAGGATTCCAACCCAGTGTTTGGTTATTGCCATGAATTCATGTATGGTACTCGGTCATTGCCGAGGATTCACCAGCCGGTACTCGATTATTACCGAGAATTCCCTTCTTGTACTAGGTCATTGCCGAGAATTCTCGTCCAGTACTCAGTCATTGCCAAGTATTCCTCACCCGGTACTCGGTCGTTTCTAAGGATTACTACCCAGTGCTTCGTCATTGTCGAGAATTCCTGCCCGGTACTTGGTCATTGTAAATAATTCCTACCCACTACTCGGTCACTGCCGAGGATTCCTAACCTAATGCCCGGTCGTTTCTGAGAATTCCAACCTGGTACTCAGTCATTGCCGAGAATTCCTGCCTGGTACTCGGTCATTGCCAAGAAATCCTGTGCGGTGCTCGATTATTACCGAGAATTCTTTCCTGGTACTAGGTCATTGCCGAGAATTCCCGCCTGGTACAAGGTATTTGCCGAGGATTCGTCACTCGGTAGTCGGTCGTTTCTGAGTATTCCCTCCCGGTGCTTGGTCATTGTCGAGAATTCCTGCTTGGTGCTCGGCCATTGCCAAGAATTCCTACCCGGTATTCTGTCATCGTAAAGAATTCCTACCCTGTATTCGGTCATTGCCGAAGATTACTCACATGATGCTCGGTAGTTTCCGAGAATTCCAACTTGGTACTAGGTTCATTACAGAGAATTCATGCCTGGTACTCGGTCATTAACGAGAATTCCTGTGCGGTGCTCGGTTATTGCCAAGAATTCCTGCCCGGTAGTCGGCCAATGCCAAGGATTCCTAGCCGGTGTTCGGTCATTGCCATGAATTCATGTATGGTACTCGGTCATTGCCGAGGATTCACCAGCCGGTATTCGATTATTACCGAGAATTCCCTCCTTGTACTAGGTCATTGCCGAGAATTCTCACCCAGTAATCAGTCATTGCCAAGGATTCCTCACCCGGTACTCGGTCGTTTCTAAGGATTCCTACCCGGTGCTTCGTCATTGTCGAGAATTCATGCCTGGTACTTGGTCATTGTAAATAATTCCTACCCAGTACTCGGTCATTGCCGAGGATTCCTCACCTAATGCTCGATCGTTTCTGAGAATTCCAACCTGGTACTCAGTGATTGCCGAGAATTCCTACCTGGTACTCGGTCATTGCCAAGAATTCCTGTGCGGTGCTCGATTATTACCGAGAATTCTTTCCTTGTACTAGGTCATTGCCGAGAATTCTCGCCTGGTACTCAGTCATTGCCAAGGATTCCTCACCCGGTATTCAGTCGAGAATTCCAACCCGGTACTCGGGTCATTGCCAAGAATTCCTGCCCGGTACTCTGCCAATGCCAAGGATTCCTAGCCGGTGTTCGGTCATTGCCAAGAATTCATGTATGGTACTCGGTCATTGCCGAGGATTCACCAGCCGGTACTCGATTATTACCGAGAATTCCCTCCTTGTACTAGGTCATTGCCGAGAATTCTCGCCCAGTACTCAGTCATTGCCAAGGATTCCAACCCGGTACTCGGTTCATTGCAGAGAATTCCTGCCTGGTACTCGGTCATTGATGAGAATACCTGTGCGGTGCTCGATCATTGCCAAGAATTCCTGCCCGTTACTCGGTCAATGCCAAGGATTCCTACCCGGTGTTCGGTCATTGCCATGAATTCATGTATGGTACTCGGTCATTGCCGAGGATTCACCAGCCGGTACTCGATTATTACCGAGAATTCCCTCCTTGTACTAGGTCATTGCCGAGAATTCCCACCCAGTACTCAGTCATTGCCAAGGATTCCTCACCCGGTACTCGGTCGTTTCTAAGGATTCCTACCCGGTGCTTCGTCATTGTCGAGAATTCCTGCCTGGTACTTGGTCATTGTAAATAATTCTTACCCAGTACTCGGTCAGTGCCGAGGATTCCTCACCTAATGCTCGGTCGTTTCTGAGAATTCCAACCTGGTACTCAGTCATTGCCGAGAATTCCTACCTGGTACTCGGTCATTGCCAAGAATTCCTGTGCGGTGCTCGATTATTACCGAGAATTCTTTCCTTGTACTAGGTCATTGCCGAGAATTCTCGCCTGGTACTCAGTCATTGCCAAGGATTCCTCACCCGGTATTCAGTCATTTCTAAGGATTCATACCCGGTACTTTGTCATTGTAAAGAATTCCTACCCAGTACTCGGTCATTGCCGAGGATTCCTCAACTAATGCACGGTCGTTTCTGAGAATTCCAACCTGGTACTCAATCATTGCCGAGAATTCCTGCCTGGTACTCGGTCATTGCCAAGAATTCCTGTGCGGTGGCCAATTATTACCGAGAATTCCTGTGCGGTGGCCAATGCCAAGGATTCCCAGCCAGTGTTCGGTCATTGCAAAGAATTCATGTATGGTACTCGGTCATTGCCGAGGATTCACCAGCCGGTACTCGATTATTACCGAGAATTCCCTCCTTGTACTAGGTCATTGCCGAGAATTCTCGCCCAGTACTCAGTCATTGCCAAGGATTCCAACCCAGTGTTTGGTTATTGCCATGAATTCATGTATGGTACTCGGTCATTGCCGAGGATTCACCAGCCGGTACTCGATTATTACCGAGAATTCCCTTCTTGTACTAGGTCATTGCCGAGAATTCTCGTCCAGTACTCAGTCATTGCCAAGTATTCCTCACCCGGTACTCGGTCGTTTCTAAGGATTACTACCCAGTGCTTCGTCATTGTCGAGAATTCCTGCCCGGTACTTGGTCATTGTAAATAATTCCTACCCACTACTCGGTCACTGCCGAGGATTCCTAACCTAATGCCCGGTCGTTTCTGAGAATTCCAACCTGGTACTCAGTCATTGCCGAGAATTCCTGCCTGGTACTCGGTCATTGCCAAGAAATCCTGTGCGGTGCTCGATTATTACCGAGAATTCTTTCCTGGTACTAGGTCATTGCCGAGAATTCCCGCCTGGTACAAGGTATTTGCCGAGGATTCGTCACTCGGTAGTCGGTCGTTTCTGAGTATTCCCTCCCGGTGCTTGGTCATTGTCGAGAATTCCTGCTTGGTGCTCGGCCATTGCCAAGAATTCCTACCCGGTATTCTGTCATCGTAAAGAATTCCTACCCTGTATTCGGTCATTGCCGAAGATTACTCACATGATGCTCGGTAGTTTCCGAGAATTCCAACTTGGTACTAGGTTCATTACAGAGAATTCATGCCTGGTACTCGGTCATTAACGAGAATTCCTGTGCGGTGCTCGGTTATTGCCAAGAATTCCTGCCCGGTAGTCGGCCAATGCCAAGGATTCCTAGCCGGTGTTCGGTCATTGCCATGAATTCA
Source organism: Barbarea vulgaris (assembly GCA_963667165.1). Taxonomy (NCBI): domain Eukaryota; kingdom Viridiplantae; phylum Streptophyta; class Magnoliopsida; order Brassicales; family Brassicaceae; genus Barbarea; species Barbarea vulgaris. The sequence continues at coordinate 9,410,152 of OY763888.1, read as the reverse complement.
TGTATGGTACTCGGTCATTGCCGAGGATTCACCAGCCGGTATTCGATTATTACCGAGAATTCCCTCCTTGTACTAGGTCATTGCCGAGAATTCTCACCCAGTAATCAGTCATTGCCAAGGATTCCTCACCCGGTACTCGGTCGTTTCTAAGGATTCCTACCCGGTGCTTCGTCATTGTCGAGAATTCATGCCTGGTACTTGGTCATTGTAAATAATTCCTACCCAGTACTCGGTCATTGCCGAGGATTCCTCACCTAATGCTCGGTCGTTTCTGAGAATTCCAACCTGGTACTCAGTGATTGCCGAGAATTCCTACCTGGTACTCGGTCATTGCCAAGAATTCCTGTGCGGTGCTCGATTATTACCGAGAATTCTTTCCTTGTACTAGGTCATTGCCGAGAATTCTCGTCTGGTACTCAGTCATTGCCAAGGATTCCTCACCCGGTATTCAGTCATTTCTAAGGATTCATACCCGGTACTTTGTCATTGTAAAGAATTCCTACCCAGTACTCGGTCATTGCCGAGGATTCCTCACCTAATGCACGGTCGTTTCCGAGAATTCCAACCTGGTACTCAATCATTGCCGAGAATTCCTGCCTGGTACTCGGTCATTGCCAAGAATTCCTGTGCGGTGGCCAATTATTACCGAGAATTCTTTCCTTGTACTAGGTCATTGCCGAGAATTCTCGTCCGGTACTCAGTCATTGCCAAGGATTCCTCACCCGGTATTTGGTCATTTCTATGGTTTCCTACCCGGTGCTTGGTCATTGCCGAGAATACATGCCTGGTACTCGGTCATTGCCAAGAATTCCTAACCGGTACTCGGTCATTGGAAAGAATTCCTGCCCGGTACTCAGTCATTGCCATGGATTCCTACCCGGTGTTTGGCCTTTGCTAAATATTCCTGCCCGGTACTCGGTAAATGTTGAGAATTCCTGCCCGGTACTCGTTCCTTGCCAAGAATTCCTGCCTGGTACTTGGTCATTGCCAAGAATTTCTGCCCGTTACTCTATCATTGCCACGGATTCCTACCCGGTGTGCGGTTATTTCCAAGAATTCTCTCCCAGTACTCGGTAATTGCCGAGAATTTCTGCCCAGTACTCAGTCATTGCTGAGAATTTCTGCCCGGTACTCGGTCATTGCCGAGGAGTCGCCATCTGATACTCAATCATTGCTGAGAATTCCTGCCCGGTACTTGGTCATTGCCGAGAATTTGTGCCCGTTACTTGGTCATTTCCGAGATATCCAGCCGGTACTCGATTATTACGAAGAAATATTGCCTGGTACTAGGTCATTGCCGAAAATTCTCGCCTGGTACAAGGTATTTGCAGAGGATTCCTCACTCGGTAGTCGGTCGTTTCAGAGTATTCCCTCCCGGTGCTTGGTCATTGTCGAGAATTCCTGCCTGGTGCTCGGCCATTGCCAAGAATTCCTACCCGGTATTCTGTCATCGTAAAGAATTCCTACCCTGTACTCGGTTATTGCTGAAGATTACTCACATGATGCTCGGTAGTTTCCAAGAATTCCAACCCGGTACTCGGTTCATTACAAAGAATTCCTGCCTGGTACTCGGTCATTGACGAGAATTCCTGGGCGGTGCTCGGTCATTGCCAAGAATTCATGCCCGGTACTCGGCCAATGCCAAGGATTCCTAGCCGGTGTTCGGTCATTGCCAAGAATTCCTGTATGGTACTCGGTCATTGCTGAGGATTCACCAGCCGGTACTCGATTATTACCGAGAATTCTCTCCTTGTACTAGGTCATTGCCGAGAATTCTCGCCCAGTACTCAGTCATTGCCATGGATTCCAACCCGGTACTCGGTTCATTGCAGAGAATTCCTGCCTGGTACTCGGTCATTGAGGAGAATTCCTGTGCGGTGGTCGGTCATTGCCAAGAATTCCTGCCCGGTACTCGGCCAACGCCAAGGATTCCTAGCCGGTGTTCGGTCATTGCCAAGAATTCATGTATGGTACTCGGTCATTGCCGAGGATTCACCAGCCGGTACTCGATTATTACCGAGAATTCCCTCCTTGTCCTAGGTCATTGCCGAGAATTCTCGCCCAGTACTCAGTCATTGCCAAGGATTCCAACCCGGTACTCGGTTCATTGCCGAGAATTCCTGCCTGGTACTTGGTCATTGTAAATAATTCTTACCCAGTACTCGGTCAGTGCCGAGGATTCCTCACCTAATGCTCGGTCGTTTCTGAGAATTCCAACCTGGTACTCAGTCATTGCCGAGAATTCCTACCTGGTACTCGGTCATTGCCAAGAATTCCTGTGCGGTGCTCGATTATTACCGAGAATTCTTTCCTTGTACTAGGTCATTGCCGAGAATTCTCGCCTGGTACTCAGTCATTGCCAAGGATTCCTCACCCGGTATTCAGTCATTTCTAAGGATTCATACCCGGTACTTTGTCATTGTAAAGAATTCCTACCCAGTACTCGGTCATTGCCGAGGATTCCTCACCTAATGCACGGTCGTTTCTGAGAATTCCAACCTGGTACTCAATCATTGCCGAGAATTCCTGCCTGGTACTCGGTCATTGCCAAGAATTCCTGTGCGGTGGCCAATTATTACCGAGAATTCTTTCCTTGTACTAGGTCATTGCCGAGAATTCTCGTCCGGTACTCAGTCATTGCCAAGGATTCCTCACCTGGTATTTGGTCATTTCTATGGTTTCCTACCCGGTGCTTGGTCATTGCCGAGAATACATGCCTGGTACTCGGTCATTGCCAAGAATTCCTAACCGGTACTCGGTCATTGGAAAGAATTCCTGCCCGGTACTCAGTCATTGCCATGGATATCTACCCGGTGTTTGGCCTTTGTTAAATATTCCTGCCCGGTACTCGGTAAATGTTGAGAATTCCTGCCCGGTACTCGTTCCTTGCCAAGAATTCCTGCCTGGTACTTGGTCATTGCCAAGAATTTCTGCCCGTTACTCGATCATTGCCACGGATTCCTACCCGGTGTGCGGTTATTTCCAAGAATTCTCTCCCAGTACTCGGTAATTGCCGAGAATTTCTGCCCAGTACTCAGTCATTGCTGAGAATTTCTGCCCGGTACTCGGTCATTGCCGAGGAGTCGCCATCTGATACTCAATCATTGCTGAGAATTTCTGCCCGGTACTTGGTCATTGCCGAGAATTTGTGCCCGTTACTTGGTCATTTCCGAGATATCCAGCCGGTACTCGATTATTACGAAGAAATATTGCCTGGTACTAGGTCATTGCCGAAAATTCTCGCCTGGTACAAGGTATTTGCAGAGGATTCCTCACTCGGTAGTCGGTCGTTTCAGAGTATTCCCTCCCGGTGCTTGGTCATTGTCGAGAATTCCTGCCTGGTGCTCGGCCATTGCCAAGAATTCCTACCCGGTATTCTGTCATCGTAAAGAATTTCTACCCTGTACTCGGTCATTGCTGAAGATTACTCACATGATGCTCGGTAGTTTCCAAGAATTCCAACCCGGTACTCGGTTCATTACAGAGAATTCCTGCCTGGTACTCTGTCATTGACGAGAATTCCTGGGCGGTGCTCGGTCATTGCCAAGAATTCATGCCCGGTACTCGGCCAATGCCAAGGATTCCTAGCCGGTGTTTGGTCATTGCCAAGAATTCCTGTATGGTACTCGGTCATTGCTGAGGATTCACCAGCCGGTACTCGATTATTACCGAGAATTCTCTCCTTGTACTAGGTCATTGCCGAGAATTCTCGCCCAGTACTCAGTCATTGCCAAGGATTCCAACCCGGTACTCGGTTCATTGCAGAGAATTCCTGCCTGGTACTCGGTCATTGACGAGAATTCCTGTGCGGTGGTCGGTCATTGCCAAGAATTCCTGCCCGGTACTCGGTCGTTTCTAAGGATTCCTACCCGGTTCTTCGTCATTGTCGAGAATTCCTGCCTGGTACTTGGTCATTGTAAATAATTCCTACCCAGTACTCGGTCATTGCCGAGGATTCCTCACCTAATGCTCGGTCGTTTCTGAGAATTCCAACCTGGTACTCAGTGATTGCCGAGAATTCCTACCTGGTACTCGGTCATTGCCAAGAATTCCTGTGCGGTGCTCGATTATTACCGAGAATTCTTTCCTTGTACTAGGTCATTGCCGAGAATTCTCGTCTGGTACTCAGTCATTGCCAAGGATTCCTCACCCGGTATTCAGTCATTTCTAAGGATTCATACCCGGTACTTTGTCATTGTAAAGAATTCCTACCCAGTACTCGGTCATTGCCGAGGATTCCTCACCTAATGCACGGTCGTTTCCGAGAATTCCAACCTGGTACTCAATCATTGCCGAGAATTCCTGCCTGGTACTCGGTCATTGCCAAGAATTCCTGTGCGGTGGCCAATTATTACCGAGAATTCTTTCCTTGTACTAGGTCATTGCCGAGAATTCTCGTCCGGTACTCAGTCATTGCCAAGGATTCCTCACCCGGTATTTGGTCATTTCTATGGTTTCCTACCCGGTGCTTGGTCATTGCCGAGAATACATGCCTGGTACTCGGTCATTGCCAAGAATTCCTAACCGGTACTCGGTCATTGGAAAGAATTCCTGCCCGGTACTCAGTCATTGCCATGGATTCCTACCCGGTGTTTGGCCTTTGCTAAATATTCCTGCCCGGTACTCGGTAAATGTTGAGAATTCCTGCCCGGTACTCGTTCCTTGCCAAGAATTCCTGCCTGGTACTTGGTCATTGCCAAGAATTTCTGCCCGTTACTCGATCATTGCCACGGATTCCTACCCGGTGTGCGGTTATTTCCAAGAATTCTCTCCCAGTACTCGGTAATTGCCGAGAATTTCTGCCCAGTACTCAGTCATTGCTGAGAATTTCTGCCCGGTACTCGGTCATTGCCGAGGAGTCGCCATCTGATACTCAATCATTGCTGAGAATTCCTGCCCGGTACTTGGTCATTGCCGAGAATTTGTGCCCGTTACTTGGTCATTTCCGAGATATCCAGCCGGTACTCGATTATTACGAAGAAATATTGCCTGGTACTAGGTCATTGCCGAAAATTCTCGCCTGGTACAAGGTATTTGCAGAGGATTCCTCACTCGGTAGTCGGTCGTTTCAGAGTATTCCCTCCCGGTGCTTGGTCATTGTCGAGAATTCCTGCCTGGTGCTCGGCCATTGCCAAGAATTCCTACCCGGTATTCTGTCATCGTAAAGAATTCCTACCCTGTACTCGGTTATTGCTGAAGATTACTCACATGATGCTCGGTAGTTTCCAAGAATTCCAACCCGGTACTCGGTTCATTACAAAGAATTCCTGCCTGGTACTCGGTCATTGACGAGAATTCCTGGGCGGTGCTCGGTCATTGCCAAGAATTCATGCCCGGTACTCGGCCAATGCCAAGGATTCCTAGCCGGTGTTCGGTCATTGCCAAGAATTCCTGTATGGTACTCGGTCATTGCTGAGGATTCACCAGCCGGTACTCGATTATTACCGAGAATTCTCTCCTTGTACTAGGTCATTGCCGAGAATTCTCGCCCAGTACTCAGTCATTGCCAAGGATTCCAACCCGGTACTCGGTTCATTGCAGAGAATTCCTGCCTGGTACTCGGTCATTGATGAGAATACCTGTGCGGTGCTCGATCATTGCCAAGAATTCCTGCCCGTTACTCGGTCAATGCCAAGGATTCCTACCCGGTGTTCGGTCATTGCCATGAATTCATGTATGGTACTCGGTCATTGCCGAGGATTCACCAGCCGGTACTCGATTATTACCGAGAATTCCCTCCTTGTCCTAGGTCATTGCCGAGAATTCTCGCCCAGTACTCAGTCATTGCCAAGGATTCCAACCCGGTACTCGGTTCATTGCCGAGAATTCCTGCCTGGTACTTGGTCATTGTAAATAATTCTTACCCAGTACTCGGTCAGTGCCGAGGATTCCTCACCTAATGCTCGGTCGTTTCTGAGAATTCCAACCTGGTACTCAGTCATTGCCGAGAATTCCTACCTGGTACTCGGTCATTGCCAAGAATTCCTGTGCGGTGCTCGATTATTACCGAGAATTCTTTCCTTGTACTAGGTCATTGCCGAGAATTCTCGCCTGGTACTCAGTCATTGCCAAGGATTCCTCACCCGGTATTCAGTCATTTCTAAGGATTCATACCCGGTACTTTGTCATTGTAAAGAATTCCTACCCAGTACTCGGTCATTGCCGAGGATTCCTCACCTAATGCACGGTCGTTTCTGAGAATTCCAACCTGGTACTCAATCATTGCCGAGAATTCCTGCCTGGTACTCGGTCATTGCCAAGAATTCCTGTGCGGTGGCCAATTATTACCGAGAATTCTTTCCTTGTACTAGGTCATTGCCGAGAATTCTCGTCCGGTACTCAGTCATTGCCAAGGATTCCTCACCTGGTATTTGGTCATTTCTATGGTTTCCTACCCGGTGCTTGGTCATTGCCGAGAATACATGCCTGGTACTCGGTCATTGCCAAGAATTCCTAACCGGTACTCGGTCATTGGAAAGAATTCCTGCCCGGTACTCAGTCATTGCCATGGATTCCTACCCGGTGTTTGGCCTTTGCTAAATATTCCTGCCCGGTACTCGGTAAATGTTGAGAATTCCTGCCCGGTACTCGTTCCTTGCCAAGAATTCCTGCCTTGTACTTGGTCATTGCCAAGAATTTCTGCCCGTTACTCGATCATTGCCACGGATTCCTACCCGGTGTGCGGTTATTTCCAAGAATTCTCTCCCAGTACTCGGTAATTGCCGAGAATTTCTGCCCAGTACTCAGTCATTGCTGAGAATTTCTGCCCGGTACTCGGTCATTGCCGAGGAGTCGCCATCTGATACTCAATCATTGCTGAGAATTCCTGCCCGGTACTTGGTCATTGCCGAGAATTTGTGCCCGTTACTTGGTCATTTCCGAGATATCCAGCCGGTACTCGATTATTACGAAGAAATATTGCCTGGTACTAGGTCATTGCCCAAAATTCTCGCCTGGTACAAGGTATTTGCAGAGGATTCCTCACTCGGTAGTTGGTCGTTTCAGAGTATTCCCTCCCGGTGCTTGGTCATTGTCGAGAATTCCTGCCTGGTGCTCGGCCATTGCCAAGAATTCCTACCCGGTATTCTGTCATCGTAAAGAATTCCTACCCTGTACTCGGTCATTGCTGAAGATTACTCACATGATGCTCGGTAGTTTCCAAGAATTCCAACCCGGTACTCGGTTCATTACAGAGAATTCCTGCCTGGTACTCGGTCATTGACGAGAATTCATGGGCGGTGCTCGGTCATTGCCAAGAATTCATGCCCGGTACTCGGCCAATGCCAAGGATTCCTAGCCGGTGTTCGGTCATTGCCAAGAATTCCTGTATGGTACTCGGTCATTGCTGAGGATTCACCGGCCGGTACTCGATTATTACCGAGAATTCTCTCCTTGTACTAGGTCATTGCCGAGAATTCTCGCCCAGTACTCAGTCATTGCCAAGGATTCCAACCCGGTACTCGGTTCATTGCAGAGAATTCCTGCCTGGTACTCGGTCATTGACGAGAATTCCTGTGCGGTGGTCGGTCATTGCCAAGAATTCCTGCCCGGTACTCGGCCAACGCCAAGGATTCCTAGCCGGTGTTCGGTCATTGCCAAGGATTCCAACCCGGTACTCGGTTCATTGCCGAGAATTCCTGCCTGGTACTTGGTCATTGTAAATAATTCTTACCCAGTACTCGGTCAGTGCCGAGGATTCCTCACCTAATGCTCGGTCGTTTCTGAGAATTCCAACCTGGTACTCAGTCATTGCCGAGAATTCCTACCTGGTACTCGGTCATTGCCAAGAATTCCTGTGCGGTGCTCGATTATTACCGAGAATTCTTTCCTTGTACTAGGTCATTGCCGAGAATTCTCGCCTGGTACTCAGTCATTGCCAAGGATTCCTCACCCGGTATTCAGTCATTTCTAAGGATTCATACCCGGTACTTTGTCATTGTAAAGAATTCCTACCCAGTACTCGGTCATTGCCGAGGATTCCTCACCTAATGCACGGTCGTTTCTGAGAATTTCAACCTGGTACTCAATCATTGCCGAGAATTCCTGCCTGGTACTCGGTCATTGCCAAGAATTCCTGTGCGGTGGCCAATTATTACCGAGAATTCTTTCCTTGTACTAGGTCATTGCCGAGAATTCTCGTCCGGTACTCAGTCATTGCCAAGGATTCCTCACCCGGTATTTGGTCATTTCTAAGGTTTCCTACCCGGTGCTTGGTCATTGCCGAGAATACATACCTGGTACTCGGTCATTTCCAAGAATTCCTAACCGGTACTCGGTCATTGGAAAGAATTCCTGCCCGGTACTCGGTCATTGCCATGGATTCCTACCCGGTGTTTGGCCTTTGCTAAATATTCCTGCCCGGTACTCGGTAAATGTTGAGAATTCCTGCCCGGTACTCGTTCCTTGCCAAGAATTCCTGCCTGGTACTTGGTCATTGCCAAGAATTTCTGCCCGTTACTCGGTCATTGCCGAGGATTCGCCATCCGATACTCAATCATTGCTAAGAATTCCTGCCCGGTACTTGGTCATTGCCGAGAATTTGTGCCCATTACTTGGTCATTTCTGAGATATCCAGCCGGTACTCGATTATTACGAAGAAATATTGCCTGGTACTACGTCATTGCCAAAAATTCCCGCCTGGTACAAGGTATTTGCCGAGGATTCCTCACTCGGTAGTCGGTCGTTTCTGAGTATTCCCTCCCAGTGCTTGGTCATTGTCGAGAATTCCTGCATGGTGCTCGGCCATTGCCAAGAATTCCTACCCGGTATTCTGTCATCGTAAAGAATTCCTACCCTGTACTCGGTCATTGCTGAAGATTACTCACATGATGCTCGGTAGTTTCCAAGAATTCCAACCCGGTACTCGGTTCATTACAGAGAATTCCTGCCTGGTACTCGGTCATTGACGAGAATTCCTGTGCGGTGCTCGGTCATTGCCAAGAATTCCTGCCCGGTACTCGGCCAATGCCAAGGATTCCTAGCCGGTGTTCGGTCATTGCCAAGAATTCATGTATGGTACTCGGTCATTGCTGAGGATTCACCAGCCGGTACTCGATTATTACCGAGAATTCCCTCCTTGTACTAGGTCATTGCCGAGAATTCTCGCCCAGTACTCAGTCATTGCCAAGGATTCCAACCCGGTACTCGGTTCATTGCAGAGAATTCCTGCCTGGTACTCGGTCATTGACGAGAATTCCTGTGCGGTGCTCGGTCATTGCCAAGAATTCCTGCCCGGTACTCGGCCAATGCCAAGGATTCCTAGCCGGTGTTCGGTCATTGCCAAGAATTCATGTATGGTACTCGGTCATTGCCGAGGATTCACCAGCCGGTACTCGATTATTACCGAGAATTCCCTCCTTGTACTAGGTCATTGCCGAGAATTCTCGCCCAGTACTCAGTCATTGCCAAGGATTCCAACCCGGTATTCGGTTCATTGCAGAGAATTCCTGCCTGGTACTCGGTCATTGACGAGAATACATGTGCGGTGCTCGATCATTGCCAAGAATTCCTGCCCGGTACTCGGTCAATGCCAAGGATTCCTACCCGGTGTTCGGTCATTGCCATGAATTCATGTATGGTACTCGGTCATTGCCGAGGATTCACCAGCCGGTACTCGATTATTACCGAGAATTCTCTCCTTGTACTAGGTCATTGCCGAGAATTCTCGCCCAGTACTCAGTCATTGCCAAGGATTCCAACCCGGTACTCGGTTCATTGCAGAGAATTCCTGCCTGGTACTCGGTCATTGACGAGAATTCCTGTGCGGTGCTCGGTCATTGCCAAGAATTCCTGCCCGGTACTCGGCCAATGCCAAGGATTCCTAGCCGGTGTTCGGTCATTGCCAAGAATTCATGTATGGTACTCGGTCATTGCCGAGGATTCACCAGCCGGTACTCGATTATTACCGAGAATTCCCTCCTTGTACTAGGTCATTGCCGAGAATTCTCGCCCAGTACTCAGTCATTGCCAAGGATTCCAACCCGGTATTCGGTTCATTGCAGAGAATTCCTGCCTGGTACTCGGTCATTGACGAGAATACATGTGCGGTGCTCGATCATTGCCAAGAATTCCTGCCCGGTACTCGGTCAATGCCAAGGATTCCTACCCGGTGTTCGGTCATTGCCATGAATTCATGTATGGTACTCGGTCATTGCCGAGGATTCACCAGGCGGTACTCGATTATTACCGAGAATTCCCTCCTTGTACTAGGTCAATGCCGAGAATTCTCGCCCAGTACTCAGTCATTGCCAAGTATTCCTCACCCGGTACTCGGTCGTTTCTAAGGATTACTACCTAGTGCTTCGTCATTGTCGAGAATTCCTGCCCGGTACGTGGTCATTGTAAATAATTCCTACCCAGTACTCGGTCATTGCCAAGAATTCCTGTGCGGTGCTCGATTATTACCGAGAATTCTTTCCTTGTACTAGGTCATTGCCGAGAATTCTCGCCTGGTACTCAGTCATTGCCAAGGATTCCTCACCCGGTATTCAGTCATTTCTAAGGATTCATACCCGGTACTTTGTCATTGTAAAGAATTCCTACCCAGTACTCGGTCATTGCCGAGGATTCCTCACCTAATGCACGGTCGTTTCTGAGAATTTCAACCTGGTACTCAATCATTGCCGAGAATTCCTGCCTGGTACTCGGTCATTGCCAAGAATTCCTGTGCGGTGGCCAATTATTACCGAGAATTCTTTCCTTGTACTAGGTCATTGCCGAGAATTCTCGTCCGGTACTCAGTCATTGCCAAGGATTCCTCACCCGGTATTTGGTCATTTCTAAGGTTTCCTACCCGGTGCTTGGTCATTGCCGAGAATACATACCTGGTACTCGGTCATTGCCAAGAATTCCTAACCGGTACTCGGTCATTGGAAAGAATTCCTGCCCGGTACTCGGTCATTGCCATGGATTCCTACCCGGTGTTTGGCCTTTGCTAAATATTCCTGCCCGGTACTCGGTAAATGTTGAGAATTCCTGCCCGGTACTCGTTCCTTGCCAAGAATTCCTGCCTGGTACTTGGTCATTGCCAAGAATTTCTGCCCGTTACTCGGTCATTGCCGAGGATTCGCCATCCGATACTCAATCATTGCTAAGAATTCCTGCCCGGTACTTGGTCATTGCCGAGAATTTGTGCCCATTACTTGGTCATTTCTGAGATATCCAGCCGGTACTCGATTATTACGAAGAAATATTGCCTGGTACTACGTCATTGCCAAAAATTCCCGCCTGGTACAAGGTATTTGCCGAGGATTCCTCACTCGGTAGTCGGTCGTTTCTGAGTATTCCCTCCCAGTGCTTGGTCATTGTCGAGAATTCCTGCATGGTGCTCGGCCATTGCCAAGAATTCCTACCCGGTATTCTGTCATCGTAAAGAATTCCTACCCTGTACTCGGTCATTGCTGAAGATTACTCACATGATGCTCGGTAGTTTCCAAGAATTCCAACCCGGTACTCGGTTCATTACAGAGAATTCCTGCCTGGTACTCGGTCATTGACGAGAATTCCTGTGCGGTGCTCGGTCATTGCCAAGAATTCCTGCCCGGTACTCGGCCAATGCCAAGGATTCCTAGCCGGTGTTCGGTCATTGCCAAGAATTCATGTATGGTACTCGGTCATTGCTGAGGATTCACCAGCCGGTACTCGATTATTACCGAGAATTCCCTCCTTGTACTAGGTCATTGCCGAGAATTCTCGCCCAGTACTCAGTCATTGCCAAGGATTCCAACCCGGTACTCGGTTCATTGCAGAGAATTCCTGCCTGGTACTCGGTCATTGACGAGAATTCCTGTGCGGTGCTCGGTCATTGCCAAGAATTCCTGCCCGGTACTCGGCCAATGCCAAGGATTCCTAGCCGGTGTTCGGTCATTGCCAAGAATTCATGTATGGTACTCGGTCATTGCCGAGGATTCACCAGCCGGTACTCGATTATTACCGAGAATTCCCTCCTTGTACTAGGTCATTGCCGAGAATTCTCGCCCAGTACTCAGTCATTGCCAAGGATTCCAACCCGGTATTCGGTTCATTGCAGAGAATTCCTGCCTGGTACTCGGTCTTTGACGAGAATACATGTGCGGTGCTCGATCATTGCCAAGAATTCCTGCCCGGTACTCGGTCAATGCCAAGGATTCCTACCCGGTGTTCGGTCATTGCCATGAATTCATGTATGGTACTCGGTCATTGCCGAGGATTCACCAGCCGGTACTCGATTATTACCGAGAATTCTCTCCTTGTACTAGGTCATTGCCGAGAATTCTCGCCCAGTACTCAGTCATTGCCAAGGATTCCAACCCGGTACTCGGTTCATTGCAGAGAATTCCTGCCTGGTACTCGGTCATTGACGAGAATTCCTGTGCGGTGCTCGGTCATTGCCAAGAATTCCTGCCCGGTACTCGGCCAATGCCAAGGATTCCTAGCCGGTGTTCGGTCATTGCCAAGAATTCATGTATGGTACTCGGTCATTGCCGAGGATTCACCAGCCGGTACTCGATTATTACCGAGAATTCCCTCCTTGTACTAGGTCATTGCCGAGAATTCTCGCCCAGTACTCAGTCATTGCCAAGGATTCCAACCCGGTATTCGGTTCATTGCAGAGAATTCCTGCCTGGTACTCGGTCATTGACGAGAATACATGTGCGGTGCTCGATCATTGCCAAGAATTCCTGCCCGGTACTCGGTCAATGCCAAGGATTCCTACCCGGTGTTCGGTCATTGCCATGAATTCATGTATGGTACTCGGTCATTGCCGAGGATTCACCAGGCGGTACTCGATTATTACCGAGAATTCCCTCCTTGTACTAGGTCAATGCCGAGAATTCTCGCCCAGTACTCAGTCATTGCCAAGTATTCCTCACCCGGTACTCGGTCGTTTCTAAGGATTACTACCTAGTGCTTCGTCATTGTCGAGAATTCCTGCCCGGTACGTGGTCATTGTAAATAATTCCTACCCAGTACTCGGTCATTGCCGAGGATTCCTCACCAAATGCCTGGTCGTTTCTGAGAATTCCAACCTGGTACTCAGTCATTGCCGAGAATTCCTGCCTGGTACTCGGTCATTGCCAAGAAATCCTGTGCGGTGCTCGATTATTACCGAGAATTCTTTCCTTGTACTAGGTCATTGCCGAGAATTCTCGTCTGGTACTCAGTCATTGCCAAGGATTCCTCACCCGGTATTCAGTCATTTCTAAGGATTCATACCCGGTACTTTGTCATTGTAAAGAATTCCTACCCAGTACTCGGTCATTGCCGAGGATTCCTCACCTAATGCACGGTCGTTTCCGAGAATTCCAACCTGGTGCTCAATCATTGCCGAGAATTCCTACCTGGTACTCGGTCATTGCCAAGAATTCCTGTGCGGTGGCCAATTATTACCGAGAATTCTTTCCTTGTACTAGGTCATTGCCGAGAATTCTCGTCCGGTACTCAGTCATTGCCAAGGATTCCTCACCCGGTATTTGGTCATTTCTATGGTTTCCTACCCGGTGCTTGGTCATTGCCGAGAATACATGCCTGGTACTCGGTCATTGCCAAGAATTCCTAACCGGTACTCGGTCATTGGAAAGAATTCCTGCCCGGTACTCAGTCATTGCCATGGATTCCTACCCGGTGTTTGGCCTTTGCTAAATATTCCTGCCCGGTACTCGGTAAATGTTGAGAATTCCTGCCCGGTACTCGTTCCTTGCCAAGAATTCCTGCCTGGTACTTGGTCATTGCCAAGAATTTCTGCCCGTTACTCGATCATTGCCACGGATTCCTACCCGGTGTGCGGTTATTTCCAAGAATTCTCTCCCAGTACTCGGTAATTGCCGAGAATTTCTGCCCAGTACTCAGTCATTGCTGAGAATTTCTGCCCGGTACTCGGTCATTGCCGAGGAGTCGCCATCCGATACTCAATCATTGCTGAGAATTCCTGCCCGGTACTTGGTCATTGCCGAGGATTTGTGCCCGTTACTTGGTCATTTCCGAGATATCCAGCCGGTACTCGATTATTACGAAGAAATATTGCCTGGTACTAGGTCATTGCCAAAAATTCCCGCCTGGTACAAGGTATTTGCAGAGGATTCCTCACTCGGTAGTCGGTCGTTTCAGAGTATTCCCTCCCGGTGCTTGGTCATTGTCGAGAATTCCTGCCTGGTGCTCGGCCATTGCCAAGAATTCCTACTCAGTATTCTGTCATCGTAAAGAATTCCTACCCTGTACTCGGTCATTGCTGAAGATTACTCACATGATGCTCAGTAGTTTCCAAGAATTCCAACCCGGTACTCGGTTCATTACAGAGAATTCCTGCCTGGTACTCGGTCATTGACGAGAATTCCTGGGCGGTGCTCGGTCATTGCCAAGAATTCATGCCCGGTACTCGGCCAATGCCAAGGATTCCTAGCCGGTGTTCGGTCATTGCCAAGAATTCCTGTATGGTACTCGGTCATTGCTGAGGATTCACCAGCCGGTACTCGATTATTACCGAGAATTCTCTCCTTGTACTAGGTCATTGCCGAGAATTCTCGCCCAGTACTCAGTCATTGCCAAGGATTCCAACCCGGTACTCGGTTCATTGCAGAGAATTCCTGCCTGGTACTCGGTCATTGACGAGAATTCTTGTGCGGTGGTCGGTCATTGCCAAGAATTCCTGCCCGGTACTCGGCCAACGCCAAGGATTCCTAGCCGGTGTTCGGTCATTGCCAAGAATTCATGTATGGTACTCGGTCATTGCCGAGGATTCACCAGCCGGTACTCGATTATTACCGAGAATTCCCTCCTTGTCCTAGGTCATTGCCGAGAATTCTCGCCCAGTACTCAGTCATTGCCAAGGATTCCAACCCGGTACTCGGTTCATTGCCGAGAATTCCTGCCTGGTACTTGGTCATTGTAAATAATTCTTACCCAGTACTCGGTCAGTGCCGAGGATTCCTCACCTAATGCTCGGTCGTTTCTGAGAATTCCAACCTGGTACTCAGTCATTGCCGAGAATTCCTACCTGGTACTCGGTCATTGCCAAGAATTCCTGTGCGGTGCTCGATTATTACCGAGAATTCTTTCCTTGTACTAGGTCATTGCCGAGAATTCTCGCCTGGTACTCAGTCATTGCCAAGGATTCCTCACCCGGTATTCAGTCATTTCTAAGGATTCATACCCGGTACTTTGTCATTGTAAAGAATTCCTACCCAGTACTCGGTCATTGCCGAGGATTCCTCACCTAATGCACGGTCGTTTCTGAGAATTTCAACCTGGTACTCAATCATTGCCGAGAATTCCTGCCTGGTACTCGGTCATTGCCAAGAATTCCTGTGCGGTGGCCAATTATTACCGAGAATTCTTTCCTTGTACTAGGTCATTGCCGAGAATTCTCGTCCGGTACTCAGTCAT
Source organism: Barbarea vulgaris (assembly GCA_963667165.1). NCBI lineage: Eukaryota > Viridiplantae > Streptophyta > Magnoliopsida > Brassicales > Brassicaceae > Barbarea > Barbarea vulgaris. Next base: position 9,394,792 of record OY763888.1, on the reverse strand, counting down.
TGCCAAGGATTCCTCACCCGGTATTTGGTCATTTCTAAGGTTTCCTACCCGGTGCTTGGTCATTGCCGAGAATACATACCTGGTACTCGGTCATTGCCAAGAATTCCTAACCGGTACTCGGTCATTGGAAAGAATTCCTGCCCGGTACTCGGTCATTGCCATGGATTCCTACCCGGTGTTTGGCCTTTGCTAAATATTCCTGCCCGGTACTCGGTAAATGTTGAGAATTCCTGCCCGGTACTCGTTCCTTGCCAAGAATTCCTGCCTGGTACTTGGTCATTGCCAAGAATTTCTGCCCGTTACTCGGTCATTACCGAGGATTCGCCATCCGATACTCAATCATTGCTGAGAATTCCTGCCCGGTACTTGGTCATTGCCGAGAATTTGTGCCCATTACATGGTCATTTCTGAGATATCCAGCCGGTACTCGATTATTACGAAGAAATATTGCCTGGTACTACGTCATTGCCAAAAATTCCCGCCTGGTACAAGGTATTTGCCGAGGATTCCTCACTCGGTAGTCGGTCGTTTCTGAGTATTCCCTCCCAGTGCTTGGTCATTGTCGAGAATTCCTGCATGGTGCTCGGCCATTGCCAAGAATTCCTACCCGGTATTCTGTCATCGTAAAGAATTCCTACCCTGTACTCGGTCATTGCTGAAGATTACTCACATGATGCTCGGTAGTTTCCAAGAATTCCAACCCGGTACTCGGTTCATTACAGAGAATTCCTGCCTGGTACTCGGTCATTGACGAGAATTCCTGTGCGGTGCTCGGTCATTGCCAAGAATTCCTGCCCGGTACTCGGCCAATGCCAAGGATTCCTAGCCGGTGTTCGGTCATTGCCAAGAATTCATGTATGGTACTCGGTCATTGCTGAGGATTCACCAGCCGGTACTCGATTATTACCGAGAATTCCCTCCTTGTACTAGGTCATTGCCGAGAATTCTCGCCCAGTACTCAGTCATTGCCAAGGATTCCAACCCGGTACTCGGTTCATTGCAGAGAATTCCTGCCTGGTACTCGGTCATTGACGAGAATTCCTGTGCGGTGCTCGGTCATTGCCAAGAATTCCTGCCCGGTACTCGGCCAATGCCAAGGATTCCTAGCCGGTGTTCGGTCATTGCCAAGAATTCATGTATGGTACTCGGTCATTGCCGAGGATTCACCAGCCGGTACTCGATTATTACCGAGAATTCCCTCCTTGTACTAGGTCATTGCCGAGAATTCTCGCCCAGTACTCAGTCATTGCCAAGGATTCCAACCCGGTATTCGGTTCATTGCAGAGAATTCCTGCCTGGTACTCGGTCATTGACGAGAATACATGTGCGGTGCTCGATCATTGCCAAGAATTCCCGCCCGGTACTCGGTCAATGCCAAGGATTCCTACCCGGTGTTCGGTCATTGCCATGAATTCATGTATGGTACTCGGTCATTGCCGAGGATTCACCAGCCGGTACTCGATTATTACCGAGAATTCTCTCCTTGTACTAGGTCATTGCCGAGAATTCTCGCCCAGTACTCAGTCATTGCCAAGGATTCCAACCCGGTACTCGGTTCATTGCAGAGAATTCCTGCCTGGTACTCGGTCATTGACGAGAATTCCTGTGCGGTGCTCGGTCATTGCCAAGAATTCCTGCCCGGTACTCGGCCAATGCCAAGGATTCCTAGCCGGTGTTCGGTCATTGCCAAGAATTCATGTATGGTACTCGGTCATTGCCGAGGATTCACCAGCCGGTACTCGATTATTACCGAGAATTCCCTCCTTGTACTAGGTCATTGCCGAGAATTCTCGCCCAGTACTCAGTCATTGCCAAGGATTCCAACCCGGTATTCGGTTCATTGCAGAGAATTCCTGCCTGGTACTCGGTCATTGACGAGAATACATGTGCGGTGCTCGATCATTGCCAAGAATTCCTGCCCGGTACTCGGTCAATGCCAAGGATTCCTACCCGGTGTTCGGTCATTGCCATGAATTCATGTATGGTACTCGGTCATTGCCGAGGATTCACCAGGCGGTACTCGATTATTACCGAGAATTCCCTCCTTGTACTAGGTCAATGCCGAGAATTCTCGCCCAGTACTCAGTCATTGCCAAGTATTCCTCACCCGGTACTCGGTCGTTTCTAAGGATTACTACCTAGTGCTTCGTCATTGTCGAGAATTCCTGCCCGGTACGTGGTCATTGTAAATAATTCCTACCCAGTACTCGGTCATTGCCGAGGATTCCTCACCAAATGCCTGGTCGTTTCTGAGAATTCCAACCTGGTACTCAGTCATTGCCGAGAATTCCTGCCTGGTACTCGGTCATTGCCAAGAAATCCTGTGCGGTGCTCGATTATTACCGAGAATTCTTTCCTTGTACTAGGTCATTGCCGAGAATTCTCGTCTGGTACTCAGTCATTGCCAAGGATTCCTCACCCGGTATTCAGTCATTTCTAAGGATTCATACCCGGTACTTTGTCATTGTAAAGAATTCCTACCCAGTACTCGGTCATTGCCGAGGATTCCTCACCTAATGCACGGTCGTTTCCGAGAATTCCAACCTGGTGCTCAATCATTGCCGAGAATTCCTGCCTGGTACTCGGTCATTGCCAAGAATTCCTGTGCGGTGGCCAATTATTACCGAGAATTCTTTCCTTGTACTAGGTCATTGCCGAGAATTCTCGTCCGGTACTCAGTCATTGCCAAGGATTCCTCACCCGGTATTTGGTCATTTCTATGCTTTCCTACCCGGTGCATGGTCATTGCCGAGAATACATGCCTGGTACTCGGTCATTGCCAAGAATTCCTAACCGGTACTCGGTCATTGGAAAGAATTCCTGCCCGGTACTCAGTCATTGCCATGGATTCCTACCCGGTGTTTGGCCTTTGCTAAATATTTCTGCCTGGTACTCGGTAAATGTTGAGAATTCCTGCCCGGTACTCGTTCCTTGCCAAGAATTCCTGCCTGGTACTTGGTCATTGCCAAGAATTTCTGCCCGTTACTCGATCATTGCCACGGATTCCTACCCGGTGTGCGGTTATTTCCAAGAATTCTCTCCCAGTACTCGGTAATTGCCGAGAATTTCTGCCCAGTACTCAGTCATTGCTGAGAATTTCTGCCCGGTACTCGGTCATTGCCGAGGAGTCGCCATCCGATACTCAATCATTGCTGAGAATTCCTGCCCGGTACTTGGTCATTGCCGAGGATTTGTGCCCGTTACTTGGTCATTTCCGAGATATCCAGCCGGTACTCGATTATTACGAAGAAATATTGCCTGGTACTAGGTCATTGCCGAAAATTCCCGCCTGGTACAAGGTATTTGCAGAGGATTCCTCACTCGGTAGTCGGTCGTTTCAGAGTATTCCCTCCCGGTGCTTGGTCATTGTCGAGAATTCCTGCCTGGTGCTCGGCCATTGCCAAGAATTCCTACTCAGTATTCTGTCATCGTAAAGAATTCCTACCCTGTACTCGGTCATTGCTGAAGATTACTCACATGATGCTCAGTAGTTTCCAAGAATTCCAACCCGGTACTCGGTTCATTACAGAGAATTCCTGCTTGGTACTCGGTCATTGACGAGAATTCCTGGGCGGTGCTCGGTCATTGCCAAGAATTCATGCCCGGTACTCGGCCAATGCCAAGGATTCCTAGCCGGTGTTCGGTCATTGCCAAGAATTCATGTATGGTACTCGGTCATTGCTGAGGATTCACCAGCCGGTACTCGATTATTACCGAGAATTCTCTCCTTGTACTAGGTCATTGCCGAGAATTCTCGCCCAGTACTCAGTCATTGCCAAGGATTCCAACCCGGTACTCGGTTCATTGCAGAGAATTCCTGCCTGGTACTCGGTCATTGACGAGAATTCCTGTGCGGTGCTCGGTCATTGCCAAGAATTCCTGCCCGGTACTCGACCAACGCCAAGGATTCCTAGCCGGTGTTCGGTCATTGCCAAGAATTCATGTATGGTACTCGGTCATTGCCGAGGATTCACCAGCCGGTACTCGATTATTACAGAGAATTCCCTCCTTGTCCTAGGTCATTACCGAGAATCCTGCCCGGTACTTGGTCATTGTAAATAATTCCTACCCAGTACTCGGTCATTGCCGAGGATTCCTAACCTAATGCCCGGTCGTTTCTGAGAATTCCAACCTGGTACTCAGTCATTGCCGAGAATTCCTGCCTGGTACTCGGTCATTGCCAAGAAATCCTGTGCGGTGCTCGATTATTACCGAGAATTCTTTCCTGGTACTAGGTCATTGCCGAGAATTCCCACCTGGTACAAGGTATTTGCCGAGGATTCGTCACTCGGTAGTCGGTCGTTTCTGAGTATTCCCTCCCGGTGCTTGGTCATTGTCGAGAATTCCTTCTTGGTGCTCGGCCATTGCCAAGAATTCCTACCCGGTATTCTGTCATCGTAAAGAATTCCTACCCTGTATTCGGTCATTGCCGAAGATTACTCACATGATGCTCGGTAGTTTCCGAGAATTCCAACTCGGTACTAGGTTCATTACAGAGAATTCATGCCTGGTACTCGGTCATTAACAAGAATTCATGTGCGGTGCTCGGTCATTGCCAAGAATTCCTGCCCGGTACTCGGTTAATGCCAAGGATTCCTAGCCGGTGCTTCGTCATTGTCAAGAATTCATGTATGGTACTCGGTCATTGCCGAGGATTCACCAGCCGGTATTCGATTATTACCGAGAATTCCCTCCTTGTACTAGGTCATTGCCGAGAATTCTCACCCAGTACTCAGTCATTGCCAAGGATTCCTCACCCGGTACTCGGTCGTTTCTAAGGATTCCTACCCGGTGCTTCGTCATTGTCAAGAATTCCTGCCTGGTACTCGGTCATTGACGAGAATTCCTGTGCGGTGCTCGGTCATTGCCAAGAATTCCTGCCCGGTACTCGGCCAATGCCAAGGATTCCTAGCCGGTGTTCGGTCATTGCCAAGAATTCATGTATGGTACTCGGTCATTGCTGAGGATTCACCAGCCGGTACTCGATTATTACCGAGAATTCCCTCCTTGTACTAGGTCATTGCCGAGAATTCTCGCCCAGTACTCAGTCATTGCCAAGGATTCCAACCCGGTACTCGGTTCATTGCAGAGAATTCCTGCCTGGTACTCGGTCATTGACGAGAATTCCTGTGCGGTGCTCGGTCATTGCCAAGAATTCCTGCCCGGTACTCGGCCAACGCCAAGGATTCCTAGCCGGTGTTCGGTCATTGCCAAGAATTCATGTATGGTACTCGGTCATTGCCGAGGATTCACCACCCGGTACTCGATTATTACCGAGAATTCCCTCCTTGTACTAGGTCATTGCCGAGAATTCTCGCCCAGTACCCAGTCATTGCCAAGGATTCCAACCCGGTACTCGGTTCATTGCAGAGAATTCCTGCCTGGTACTCGGTCATTGACGAGAATACCTGTGCGGTGCTCGATCATTGCCAAGAATTCCTGCCCGGTACTCGGTCAATGCCAAGGATTCCTACCCGGTGTTCGGTCATTGCCATGAATTCATGTATGGTACTCGGTCTTTGCCGAGGATTCACCAGGCGGTACTCGATTATTACCGAGAATTCTCGCCCAGTACTCAGTCATTGCCAAGTATTCCTCACCCGGTACTCGGTCGTTTCTAAGGATTACTACCTAGTGCTTCGTCATTGTCGAGAATTCCTGCCCGGTACGTGGTCATTGTAAATAATTCCTACCCAGTACTCGGTCATTGCCGAGGATTCATCACCTAATGCCCGGTCGTTTCTGAGAATTCCAACCTGGTACTCAGTCATTGCCGAGAATTCCTGCCTGGTACTCGGTCATTGCCAAGAAATCCTGTGCGGTGCTCGATTATTACCGAGAATTCTTTCCTTGTACTAGGTCATTGCCGAGAATTCTCGCCTGGTACTCAGTCATTGCCAAGGATTCCTCACCCGGTATTCAGTCGAGAATTCCACCCCGGTACTCGGTTCATTGCCAAGAATTCCTGCCCGGTACTCGGCCAATGCCAAGGATTCCTAGCCAGTGTTCGGTCATTGCCAAGAATTCATGTATGGTACTCGGTCATTGCCGAGGATTCACCAGCCGGTACTCGATTATTACCGAGAATTCCCTCCTTGTCCTAGGTCATTACCGAGAATTCTCGCCCAGTACTCAGTCATTGCCAAGGATTCCAACCCGGTACTCGGTTCATTGCAGAGAATTCCTGCCTGGTACTCGGTCATTGACGAGAATACCTGTGCGGTGCTCGATCATTGCCAAGAATTCCTGCCCGGTACTCGGTCAATGCCAAGGATTCCTACCCGGTGTTCGGTCATTGCCATGAATTCATGTATGGTACTCGGTCATTGCCGAGGATTCACCAGCCGGTACTCGATTATTACCGAGAATTCCCTCCTTGTACTAGGTCATTGCCGAGAATTCTCGCCCAGTACTCAGTCATTGCCAAGTATTCCTCACCCGGTACTCGGTCGTTTCTAAGGATTACTACCCAGTGCTTCGTCATTGTCGAGAATTCCTGCCCGGTACTTGGTCATTGTAAATAATTCCTACCCAGTACTCGGTCATTGCCGAGGATTCCTAACCTAATGCCCGGTCGTTTCTGAGAATTCCAACCTGGTACTCAGTCATTGCCGAGAATTCCTGCCTGGTACTCGGTCATTGCCAAGAAATCCTGTGCGGTGCTCGATTATTACCGAGAATTCTTTCCTGGTACTAGGTCATTGCCGAGAATTCCCGCCTGGTACAAGGTATTTGCCGAGGATTCGTCACTCGGTAGTCGGTCGTTTCTGAGTATTCCCTCCCGGTGCTTGGTCATTGTCGAGAATTCCTGCTTGGTGCTCGGCCATTGCCAAGAATTCCTACCCGGTATTCTGTCATCGTAAAGAATTCCTACCCTGTATTCGGTCATTGCCGAAGATTACTCACATGATGCTCGGTAGTTTCCGAGAATTCCAACTCGGTACTAGGTTCATTACAGAGAATTCATGCCTGGTACTCGGTCATTAACAAGAATTCATGTGCGGTGCTCGGTCATTGCCAAGAATTCCTGCCCGGTACTCGGTCAATGCCAAGGATTCCTAGCCGGTGCTTCGTCATTGTCAAGAATTCATGTATGGTACTCGGTCATTGCCGAGGATTCACCAGCCGGTATTCGATTATTACCGAGAATTCCCTCCTTGTACTAGGTCATTGCCGAGAATTCTCACCCAGTACTCAGTCATTGCCAAGGATTCCTCACCCGGTACTCGGTCGTTTCTAAGGATTCCTACCCGGTGCTTCGTCATTGTCAAGAATTCCTGCCTGGTACTCGGTCATTGACGAGAATTCCTGTGCGGTGCTCGGTCATTGCCAAGAATTCCTGCCCGGTACTCGGCCAATGCCAAGGATTCCTAGCCGGTGTTCGGTCATTGCCAAGAATTCATGTATGGTACTCGGTCATTGCTGAGGATTCACCAGCCGGTACTCGATTATTACCGAGAATTCCCTCCTTGTACTAGGTCATTGCCGAGAATTCTCGCCCAGTACTCAGTCATTGCCAAGGATTCCAACCCGGTACTCGGTTCATTGCAGAGAATTCCTGCCTGGTACTCGGTCATTGACGAGAATTCCTGTGCGGTGCTCGGTCATTGCCAAGAATTCCTGCCCGGTACTCGGCCAATGCCAAGGATTCCTAGCCGGTGTTCGGTCATTGCCAAGAATTCATGTATGGTACTCGGTCATTGCCGAGGATTCACCACCCGGTACTCGATTATTACCGAGAATTCCCTCCTTGTACTAGGCCATTGCCGAGAATTCTCGCCCAGTACTCAGTCATTGCCAAGGATTCCAACCCTGTACTCGGTTCATTGCAGAGAATTCCTGCCTGGTACTCGGTCATTGACGAGAATACCTGTGCGGTGCTCGATCATTGCCAAGAATTCCTGCCCGGTACTCGGCCAATGCCAAGGATTCCTAGCCGGTGTTCGGTCATTGCCAAGAATTCATGTATGGTACTCGGTCATTGCCGAGGATTCACCAGCCGGTACTCGATTATTACCGAGAATTCCCTCCTTGTACTAGGTCATTGCCGAGAATTCTCGCCCAGTACTCAGTCATTGCCAAGGACTCCAACCCGGTACTCGGTTCATTGCAGAGAATTCCTGCCTGGTACTCGGTCATTGACGAGAATACCTGTGCGGTGCTCGATCATTGCCAAGAATTCCTGCCCGGTACTTGGTCAATGCCAAGGATTCCTACCCGGTGTTCGGTCATTGCCATGAATTCATGTATGGTACTCGGTCTTTGCCGAGGATTCACCAGGCGGTACTCGATTATTACCGAGAATTCTCGCCCAGTACTCAGTCATTGCCAAGTATTCCTCACCCGGTACTCGGTCGTTTCTAAGGATTACTACCTAGTGCTTCGTCATTGTCGAGAATTCCTGCCCGGTACGTGGTCATTGTAAATAATTCCTACCCAGTACTCGGTCATTGCCGAGGATTCATCACCTAATGCCCGGTCGTTTCTGAGAATTCCAACCTGGTACTCAGTCATTGCCGAGAATTCCTGCCTGGTACTCGGTCATTGCCAAGAAATCCTGTGCGGTGCTCGATTATTACCGAGAATTCTTTCCTTGTACTAGGTCATTGCCGAGAATTCTCGCCTGGTACTCAGTCATTGCCAAGGATTCCTCACCCGGTATTCAGTCGAGAATTCCACCCCGGTACTCGGTTCATTGCCAAGAATTCCTGCCCGGTACTCGGCCAATGCCAAGGATTCCTAGCCAGTGTTCGGTCATTGCCAAGAATTCATGTATGGTACTCGGTCATTGCCGAGGATTCACCAGCCGGTACTCGATTATTACCGAGAATTCCCTCCTTGTCCTAGGTCATTACCGAGAATTCTCGCCCAGTACTCAGTCATTGCCAAGGATTCCAACCCGGTACTCGGTTCATTGCAGAGAATTCCTGCCTGGTACTCGGTCATTGACGAGAATACCTGTGCGGTGCTCGATCATTGCCAAGAATTCCTGCCCGGTACTCGGTCAATGCCAAGGATTCCTACCCGGTGTTCGGTCATTGCCATGAATTCATGTATGGTACTCGGTCATTGCCGAGGATTCACCAGCCGGTACTCGATTATTACCGAGAATTCCCTCCTTGTACTAGGTCATTGCCGAGAATTCTCGCCCAGTACTCAGTCATTGCCAAGTATTCCTCACCCGGTACTCGGTCGTTTCTAAGGATTACTACCCAGTGCTTCGTCATTGTCGAGAATTCCTGCCCGGTACTTGGTCATTGTAAATAATTCCTACCCAGTACTCGGTCATTGCCGAGGATTCCTAACCTAATGCCCGGTCGTTTCTGAGAATTCCAACCTGGTACTCAGTCATTGCCGAGAATTCCTGCCTGGTACTCGGTCATTGCCAAGAAATCCTGTGCGGTGCTCGATTATTACCGAGAATTCTTTCCTGGTACTAGGTCATTGCCGAGAATTCCCGCCTGGTACAAGGTATTTGCCGAGGATTCGTCACTCGGTAGTCGGTCGTTTCTGAGTATTCCCTCCCGGTGCTTGGTCATTGTCGAGAATTCCTGCTTGGTGCTCGGCCATTGCCAAGAATTCCTACCCGGTATTCTGTCATCGTAAAGAATTCCTACCCTGTATTCGGTCATTGCCGAAGATTACTCACATGATGCTCGGTAGTTTCCGAGAATTCCAACTCGGTACTAGGTTCATTACAGAGAATTTATGCCTGGTACTCGGTCATTAACAAGAATTCATGTGCGGTGCTCGGTCATTGCCAAGAATTCCTGCCCGGTACTCGGTCAATGCCAAGGATTCCTAGCCGGTGCTTCGTCATTGTCAAGAATTCATGTATGGTACTCGGTCATTGCCGAGGATTCACCAGCCGGTATTCGATTATTACCGAGAATTCCCTCCTTGTACTAGGTCATTGCCGAGAATTCTCACCCAGTACTCAGTCATTGCCAAGGATTCCTCACCCGGTACTCGGTCGTTTCTAAGGATTCCTACCCGGTGCTTCGTCATTGTCAAGAATTCCTGCCTGGTACTCGGTCATTGACGAGAATTCCTGTGCGGTGCTCGGTCATTGCCAAGAATTCCTGCCCGGTACTCGGCCAATGCCAAGGATTCCTAGCCGGTGTTCGGTCATTGCCAAGAATTCATGTATGGTACTCGGTCATTGCTGAGGATTCACCAGCCGGTACTCGATTATTACCGAGAATTCCCTCCTTGTACTAGGTCATTGCCGAGAATTCTCGCCCAGTACTCAGTCATTGCCAAGGATTCCAACCCGGTACTCGGTTCATTGCAGAGAATTCCTGCCTGGTACTCGGTCATTGACGAGAATTCCTGTGCGGTGCTCGGTCATTGCCAAGAATTCCTGCCCGGTACTCGGCCAATGCCAAGGATTCCTAGCCGGTGTTCGGTCATTGCCAAGAATTCATGTATGGTACTCGGTCATTGCCGAGGATTCACCACCCGGTACTCGATTATTACCGAGAATTCCCTCCTTGTACTAGGTCATTGCCGAGAATTCTCGCCCAGTACTCAGTCATTGCCAAGGATTCCAACCCTGTACTCGGTTCATTGCAGAGAATTCCTGCCTGGTACTCGGTCATTGACGAGAATACCTGTGCGGTGCTCGATCATTGCCAAGAATTCCTGCCCGGTACTCGGCCAATGCCAAGGATTCCTAGCCGGTGTTCGGTCATTGCCAAGAATTCATGTATGGTACTCGGTCATTGCCGAGGATTCACCAGCCGGTACTCGATTATTACCGAGAATTCCCTCCTTGTACTAGGTCATTGCCGAGAATTCTCGCCCAGTACTCAGTCATTGCCAAGGACTCCAACCCGGTACTCGGTTCATTGCAGAGAATTCCTGCCTGGTACTCGGTCATTGACGAGAATACCTGTGCGGTGCTCGATCATTGCCAAGAATTCCTGCCCGGTACTTGGTCAATGCCAAGGATTCCTACCCGGTGTTCGGTCATTGCCATGAATTCATGTATGGTACTCGGTCTTTGCCGAGGATTCACCAGGCGGTACTCGATTATTACCGAGAATTCTCGCCCAGTACTCAGTCATTGCCAAGTATTCCTCACCCGGTACTCGGTCGTTTCTAAGGATTACTACCTAGTGCTTCGTCATTGTCGAGAATTCCTGCCCGGTACGTGGTCATTGTAAATAATTCCTACCCAGTACTCGGTCATTGCCGAGGATTCATCACCTAATGCCCGGTCGTTTCTGAGAATTCCAACCTGGTACTCAGTCATTGCCGAGAATTCCTGCCTGGTACTCGGTCATTGCCAAGAAATCCTGTGCGGTGCTCGATTATTACCGAGAATTCTTTCCTTGTACTAGGTCATTGCCGAGAATTCTCGCCTGGTACTCAGTCATTGCCAAGGATTCCTCACCCGGTATTCAGTCGAGAATTCCACCCCGGTACTCGGTTCATTGCCAAGAATTCCTGCCCGGTACTCGGCCAATGCCAAGGATTCCTAGCCAGTGTTCGGTCATTGCCAAGAATTCATGTATGGTACTCGGTCATTGCCGAGGATTCACCAGCCGGTACTCGATTATTACCGAGAATTCCCTCCTTGTCCTAGGTCATTACCGAGAATTCTCGCCCAGTACTCAGTCATTGCCAAGGATTCCAACCCGGTACTCGGTTCATTGCAGAGAATTCCTGCCTGGTACTCGGTCATTGACGAGAATACCTGTGCGGTGCTCGATCATTGCCAAGAATTCCTGCCCGGTACTCGGTCAATGCCAAGGATTCCTACCCGGTGTTCGGTCATTGCCATGAATTCATGTATGGTTCTCGGTCATTGCCGAGGATTCACCAGCCGGTACTCGATTATTACCGAGAATTCCCTCCTTGTACTAGGTCATTGCCGAGAATTCTCGCCCAGTACTCAGTCATTGCCAAGTATTCCTCACCCGGTACTCGGTCGTTTCTAAGGATTACTACCCAGTGCTTCGTCATTGTCGAGAATTCCTGCCCGGTACTTGGTCATTGTAAATAATTCCTACCCAGTACTCGGTCATTGCCGAGGATTCCTAACCTAATGCCCGGTCGTTTCTGAGAATTCCAACCTGGTACTCAGTCATTGCCGAGAATTCCTGCCTGGTACTCGGTCATTGCCAAGAAATCCTGTGCGGTGCTCGATTATTACCGAGAATTCTTTCCTGGTACTAGGTCATTGCCGAGAATTCCCGCCTGGTACAAGGTATTTGCCGAGGATTTGTCACTCGGTAGTCGGTCGTTTCTGAGTATTCCCTCCCGGTGCTTGGTCATTGTCGAGAATTCCTGCTTGGTGCTCGGCCATTGCCAAGAATTCCTACCCGGTATTCTGTCATCGTAAAGAATTCCTACCCTGTATTCGGTCATTGCCGAAGATTACTCACATGATGCTCGGTAGTTTCCGAGAATTCCAACTCGGTACTAGGTTCATTACAGAGAATTCATGCCTGGTACTCGGTCATTAACAAGAATTCATGTGCGGTGCTCAGTCATTGCCAAGAATTCCTGCCCGGTACTCGGTCAATGCCAAGGATTCCTAGCCGGTGCTTCGTCATTGTCAAGAATTCATGTATGGTACTCGGTCATTGCCGAGGATTCACCAGCCGGTATTCGATTATTACCGAGAATTCCCTCCTTGTACTAGGTCATTGCCGAGAATTCTCACCCAGTACTCAGTCATTGCCAAGGATTCCTCACCTGGTACTCGGTCGTTTCTAAGGATTCCTACCCGGTGCTTCGTCATTGTCAAGAATTCCTGCCTGGTACTCGGTCATTGACGAGAATTCCTGTGCGGTGCTCGGTCATTGCCAAGAATTCCTGCCCGGTACTCGGCCAATGCCAAGGATTCCTAGCCGGTGTTCAGTCATTGCCAAGAATTCATGTATGGTACTCGGTCATTGCTGAGGATTCACCAGCCGGTACTCGATTATTACCGAGAATTCCCTCCTTGTACTAGGTCATTGCCGAGAATTCTCGCCCAGTACTCAGTCATTGCCAAGGATTCCAACCCGGTACTCGGTTCATTGCAGAGAATTCCTGCCTGGTACTCGGTCATTGACGAGAATTCCTGTGCGGTGCTCGATCATTGCCAAGAATTCCTGCCCGGTACTCGGTCAATGCCAAGGATTCCTACCCGGTGTTCGGTCATTGCCATGAATTCATGTATGGTACTCGGTCATTGCCGAGGATTCACCAGGCGGTACTCGATTATTACCGAGAATTCTCGCCCAGTACTCAGTCATTGCCAAGTATTCCTCACCCGGTACTCGGTCGTTTCTAAGGATTACTACCTAGTGCTTCGTCATTGTCGAGAATTCCTGCCCGGTACGTGGTCATTGTAAATAATTCCTACCCAGTACTCGGTCATTGCCGAGGATTCCTCACCTAATGCCCAGTCGTTTCTGAGAATTCCAACCTGGTACTCAGTCATTGCCGAGAATTCCTGCCTGGTACTCGGTCATTGCCAAGAAATCCTGTGCGATGCTCGATTATTACCGAGAATTCTTTCCTTGTACTAGGTCATTGCCGAGAATTCTCGCCTGGTACTCAGTCATTGCCAAGGATTCCTCACCCGGTATTCAGTCGAGAATTCCACCCCGGTACTCGGTTCATTGCCAAGAATTCCTGCCCGGTACTCGGCCAATGCCAAGGATTCCTAGCCAGTGTTCGGTCATTGCCAAGAATTCATGTATGGTACTCGGTCATTGCCGAGGATTCACCAGCCGGTACTCGATTATTACCGAGAATTCCCTCCTTGTACTAGGTCATTGCCGAGAATTCTCGCCCAGTACTCAGTCATTGCCAAGGATTCCAACCCGGTACTCGGTTCATTGCAGAGAATTCCTGCCTGGTACTCGGTCATTGACGAGAATACCTGTGCGGTGCTCGGTCAATGCCAAGGATTCCTACCCAGTGTTTGGTTATTGCCATGAATTCATGTATGGTACTCGGTCATTGCCGAGGATTCACCAGCCGGTACTCGATTATTACCGAGAATTCCCTTCTTGTACTAGGTCATTGCCGAGAATTCTCGCCCAGTACTCAGTCATTGCCAAGTATTCCTCACCCGGTACTCGGTCGTTTCTAAGGATTACTACCCAGTGCTTCATCATTGTCGAGAATTCCTGCCCAGTACTTGGTCATTGTAAATAATTCCTACCCAGTACTCGGTCATTGCCGAGGATTCCTAACCTAATGCCCGGTCGTTTCTGAGAATTCCAACCTGGTACTCAGTCATTGCCGAGAATTCCTGCCTGGTACTCGGTCATTGCCAAGAAATCATGTGCGGTGCTCGATTATTACCGAGAATTCTTTCTTGGTACTAGGTCATTGCCGAGAATTCCCGCCTGGTACAAGGTATTTGCCGAGGATTCGTCACTCGGTAGTCGGTCGTTTCTGAGTATTCCCTCCCGGTGCTTGGTCATTGTCGAGAATTCCTGCTTGGTGCTCGGCCATTGCCAAGAATTCCTAGCCGGTATTCTGTCATCGTAAAGAATTCCTACCCTGTATTCGGTCATTGCCGAAGATTACTCACATGATGCTCGGTAGTTTCCGAGAATTCCAACTCGGTACTAGGTTCATTACAGAGAATTCATGCCTGGTACTCGGTCATTAACAAGAATTCATGTGCGGTGCTCGGTCATTGCCAAGAATTCCTGCCCTGTACTCGGTCAATGCCAAGGATTCCTAGCCGGTGCTTCGTCATTGTCAAGAATTCATGTATGGTACTCGGTCATTGCCGAGGATTCACCAGCCGGTATTCGATTATTACCGAGAATTCCCTCCTTGTACTAGGTCATTGCCGAGAATTCTCACCCAGTACTCAGTCATTGCCAAGGATTCCTCACCCGGTACTCGGTCGTTTCTAAGGATTCCTACCCGGTGCTTCGTCATTGTCAAGAATTCCTGCCTGGTACTCGGTCATTAACGAGAATTCCTGGGCGGTGCTCGGTCATTGCCAAGAATTCCTGCCCGGTACTCGGCCAATGCCAAGGATTCCTAGCCGGTGTTGGGTCATTGCCAAGAATTCATGTATGGTACTCGGTCATTGCTGAGGATTCACCAGCCGGTACTCGATTATTACCGAGAATTCCCTCCTTGTACTAGGTCATTGCCGAGAATTCTCGCCCAGTACTCAGTCATTGCCAAGGATTCCAACCCGGTACTCAGTTCATTGCAGAGAATTCCTGCCTGGTACTCGGTCATTGACGAGAATTCCTGTGCGGTGCTCGGTCATTGCCAAGAATTCCTGCCCGGTACTCGGCCAATGCCAAGGATTCCTAGCCGGTGTTCGGTCATTGCCAAGAATTCATGTATGGTACTCGATCATTGCCGAGGATTCACCAGCCGGTACTCGATTATTACCGAGAATTCCCTCCTTGTACTAGGTCATTGCCGAGAATTCTCGCCCAGTACTCAGTCATTGCCAAGGATTCCAACCCGGTACTCGGTTCATTGCAGAGAATTCCTGCCTGGTACTCGGTCATTGACGAGAATACCTGTGCGGTGCTCGATCATTGCCAAGAATTCCTGCCCGGTACTCGGTCAATGCCAAGGATTCCTACCCGGTGTTCGGTCATTGCCATGAATTCATGTATGGTACTCGGTCTTTGCCGAGGATTCACCAGGCGGTACTCGATTATTACCGAGAATTCTCGCCCAGTACTCAGTCATTGCCAAGTATTCCTCACCCGGTACTCGGTCGTTTCTAAGGATTACTACCTAGTGCTTCGTCATTGTCGAGAATTCCTGCCCGGTACGTGGTCATTGTAAATAATTCCTACCCAGTACTCGGTCATTGCCGAGGATTCATCAACTAATGCCCGGTTGTTTCTGAGAATTCCAACCTGGTACTCAGTCATTGCCGAGAATTCCTGCCTGGTACTCGGCCATTGCCAAGAAATCCTGTGCGGTGCTCGATTATTACCGAGAATTCTTTCCTTGTACTAGGTCATTGCCGAGAATTCTCGCCTGGTACTCAGTCATTGCCAAGGATTCCTCACCCGGTACTCGGTTCATTGCCAAGAATTCCTGCCCGGTACTCGGCCAATGCCAAGGATTCCTAGCCAGTGTTCGGTCATTGCCAAGAATTCATGTATGGTACTCGGTCATTGCCGAGGATTCACCAGCCGGTACTCGATTATTACCGAGAATTCCCTCCTTGTACTAGGTCATTGCCGAGAATTCTCGCCCAGTACTCAGTCATTGCCAAGGATTCCAACCCGGTACTCGGTTCATTGCAGAGAATTCCTGCCTGGTACTCAGTCATTGACGAGAATACCTGTGCGGTGCTCGGTCAATGCCAAGGATTCCTACCCAGTGTTTGGTTATTGCCATGAATTCATGTATGGTACTCGGTCATTGCCGAGGATTCACCAGCCGGTACTCGATTATTACCGAGAATTCCCTTCTTGTACTAGGTCATTGCCGAGACTTCTCGCCCAGTACTCAGTCATTGCCAAGGATTCTAACCCGGTACTCGGTTCATTGCAGAGTATTCCTACCTGGTACTCGGTCATTGACGAGAATACCTGTGCGGTGCTCAATCATTGCCAAGAATTCCTGCCCGGTACTCGGTCAATGCCAAGGATTCCTACCCGGTGTTCGGTCATTGCCATGAATTCATGTATGGTACTCGGTCATTGCCGAGGATTCACCAGCCGGTACTCGATTATTACCGAGAATTCCCTCCTTGTACTAGGTCATTGCCGAGAATTCTCGCCCAGTACTCAGTCATTGCCAAGGATTCTAACCCGGTACTCGGTTCATTGCAGAGAATTCCTGCCTGGTACTCGGTCATTGACGATAATACCTGTGCGGTGCTCGATCATTGCCAAGAATTCCTGCCCGGTACTCGGTCAATGCCAAGGATTCCTACCCGGTGTTCGGTCATTGCCATGAATTCATGTATGGTACTCGGTCATTGCCGAGGATTCACCAGCCGGTACTCGATTATTACCGAGAATTCCCTCCTTGTACTAGGTCATTGCCGAGAATTCTCACCCAGTACTCAGTCATTGCCAAGGATTCCTCACCCGGTACTCGGTCGTTTCTAAGGATTCCTACCCGGTGCTTCGTCATTGTCAAGAATTCCTGCCTGGTACTCGGTCATTGACGAGAATTCCTGTGCGGTGCTCGGTCATTGCCAAGAATTCCTGCCCGGTACTCGGCCAATGCCAAGGATTCCTAGCCGGTGTTCGGTCATTGCCAAGAATTCATGTATGGTACTCGGTCATTGCTGAGGATTCACCAGCCGGTACTCGATTATTACCGAGAATTCCCTCCTTGTACTAGGTCATTGCCGAGAATTCTCGCCCAGTACTCAGTCATTGCCAAGGATTCCAACCCGGTACTCGGTTCATTGCAGAGAATTCCTGCCTGGTACTCGGTCATTGACGAGAATTCCTGTGCGGTGCTCGGTCATTGCCAAGAATTCCTGCCCGGTACTCGGCCAATGCCAAGGATTCCTAGCCGGTGTTCGGTCATTGCCAAGAATTCATGTATGGTACTCGGTCATTGCCGAGGATTCACCACCCGGTACTCGATTATTACCGAGAATTCCCTCCTTGTACTAGGTCATTGCCGAGAATTCTCGCCCAGTACTCAGTCATTGCCAAGGATTCCAACCCGGTACTCGGTTCATTGCAGAGAATTCCTGCCTGGTACTCGGTCATTGACGAGAATACCTGTGCGGTGCTCGATCATTGCCAAGAATTCCTGCCCGGTACTCGGTCAATGCCAAGGATTCCTACCCGGTGTTCGGTCATTGCCATGAATTCATGTATGGTACTCGGTCATTGCCGAGGATTCACCAGGCGGTACTCGATTATTACCGAGAATTCTCGCCCAGTACTCAGTCATTGCCAAGTATTCCTCACCCGGTACTCGGTCGTTTCTAAGGATTACTACCTAGTGCTTCGTCATTGTCGAGAATTTCTTTCCGGTACGTGGTCATTGTAAATAATTCCTACCCAGTACTCGGTCATTGCCGAGGATTCCCTCCTTGTACTAGGTCATTGCCGAGAATTCTCGCCCAGTACTCAGTCATTGCCAAGGATTCCAACCCGGTACTCGGTTCATTGCAGAGAATTCCTGCCTGGTACTCGGTCATTGCCAAGAAATCCTGTGCGGTGCTCGATTATTACCGAGAATTCTTTCCTTGTACTAGGTCATTGCCGAGAATTCTCGCCTGGTACTCAGTCATTGCCAAGGATTCCTCACCCGGTATTCAGTCGAGAATTCCACCCCGGTACTCGGTTCATTGCCAAGAATTCCTGCCCGGTACTCGGCCAATGCCAAGGATTCCTAGCCAGTGTTCGGTCATTGCCAAGAATTCATGTATGGTACTCGGTCATTGCCGAGGATTTACCAGCCGGTACTCGATTATTACCGAGAATTCCCTTCTTGTACTAGGTCATTGCCGAGAATTCTCGCCCAGTACTCAGTCATTGCCAAGTATTCCTCACCCGGTACTCAGTCGTTTCTAAGGATTACTACCCAGTGCTTCGTCATTGTCGAGAATTCCTGCCCGGTACTTGGTCATTGTAAATAATTCCTACCCAGTACTCGGTCATTGCCGAGGATTCCTAACCTAATGCCCGGTCGTTTCTGAGAATTCCAACCTGGTACTCAGTCATTGCCGAGAATTCCTGCCTGGTACTCGGTCATTGCCAAGAAATCCTGTGCGGTGCTCGATTATTACCGAGAATTCTTTCCTGGTACTAGGTCATTGCCGAGAATTCCCGCCTGGTACAAGGTATTTGCCGAGGATTCGTCACTCGGTAGTCGGTCGTTTCTGAGTATTCCCTCCCGGTGCTTGGTCATTGTCCAGAATTCCTGCTTGGTGCTCGGCCATTGCCAAGAATTCCTACCCGGTATTCTGTCATCGTAAAGAATTCCTACCCTGTATTCGGTCATTGCCGAAGATTACTCACATGATGCTCGGTAGTTTCCGAGAATTCCAACTCGGTACTAGGTTCATTACAGAGAATTCATGCCTGGTACTCGGTCATTAACAAGAATTCATGTGCGGTGCTCGGTCATTGCCAAGAATTCCTGCCCGGTACTCGGTCAATGCCAAGGATTCCTAGCCGGTGCTTCGTCATTGTCAAGAATTCATGTATGGTACTCGGTCACTGCCGAGGATTCACCAGCCGGTATTCGATTATTACCGAGAATTCCCTCCTTGTACTAGGTCATTGCCGAGAATTCTCACCCAATACTCAGTCATTGCCAAGGATTCCTCACCCGGTACTCGGTCATTTCTAAGGATTCCTACCCGGTGCTTCGTCATTGTCAAGAATTCCTGCCTGGTACTCGGTCATTGACGAGAATTCCTGTGCGGTGCTCGGTCATTGCCAAGAATTCCTGCCCGGTACTCGGCCAATGCCAAGGATTCCTAGCCGGTGTTCGGTCATTGCCAAGAATTCATGTATGGTACTCGGTCATTGCTGAGGATTCACCAGCCGGTACTCGATTATTACCGAGAATTCCCTCCTTGTACTAGGTCATTGCCGAGAATTCTCGCCCAGTACTCAGTCATTGCCAAGGATTCCAACCCGGTACTCGGTTCATTGCAGAGAATTCCTGCCTGGTACTCGGTCATTGACGAGAATTCCTGTGCGGTGCTCGGTCATTGCCAAGAATTCCTGCCCGGTACTCGGCCAATGCAAAGGATTCCTAGCCGGTGTTCGGTCATTGCCAAGAATTCATGTATGGTACTCGGTCATTGCCGAGGATTCACCAGCCGGTACTCGATTATTACCGAGAATTCCCTCCTTGTACTAGGTCATTGCCGAGAATTCTCGCCCAGTACTCAGTCATTGCCAAGGATTCCAACCCGGTACTCGGTTCATTGCAGAGAATTCCTGCCTGGTACTCGGTCATTGACGAGAATACCTGTGCGGTGCTCGATCATTGCCAAGAATTCCTGCCCGGTACTCGGTCAATGCCAAGGATTCCTACCCGGTGTTCGGTCATTGCCATGAATTCATGTATGGTACTCGGTCATTGCCGAGGATTCACCAGGCGGTACTCGATTATTACCGAGAATTCTCGCCCAGTACTCAGTCATTGCCAAGTATTCCTCACCCGGTACTCCGTCGTTTCTAAGGATTACTACCTAGTGCTTCGTCATTGTCGAGAATTCCTGCCCGGTACGTGGTCATTGTAAATAATTCCTACCCAGTACTCGGTCATTGCCGAGGATTCCTCACCTAATGCCCAGTCGTTTCTGAGAATTCCAACCTGGTACTCAGTCATTGCCGAGAATTCCTGCCTGGTACTCGGTCATTGCCAAGAAATCCTGTGCGGTGCTCGATTATTACCGAGAATTCTTTCCTTGTACTAGGTCATTGCCGAGAATTCTCGCCTGGTACTCAGTCATTGCCAAGGATTCCTCACCCGGTATTCAGTCGAGAATTCCACCCCGGTACTCGGTTCATTGCCAAGAATTCCTGCCCGGTACTCGGCCAATGCCAAGGATTCCTAGCCAGTGTTCGGTCATTGCAAAGAATTCATGTATGGTACTCGGTCATTGCTGAGGATTCACCAGCCGGTACTCGATTATTACCGAGAATTCCCTCCTTGTACTAGGTCATTGCCGAGAATTCTCGCCCAGTACTCAGTCATTGCCAAGGATTCCAACCCGGTACTCGGTTCATTGCAGAGAATTCCTGCCTGGTACTCGGTCATTGACGAGAATTCCTGTGCGGTGCTCGGTCATTGCCAAGAATTCCTGCCCGGTACTCGGCCAATGCAAAGGATTCCTAGCCGGTGTTCGGTAATTGCCAAGAATTCATGTATGGTACTCGGTCATTGCCGAGGATTCACCAGCCGGTACTCGATTATTACCGAGAATTCCCTCCTTGTACTAGGTCATTGCCGAGAATTCTCGCCCAGTACTCAGTCATTGCCAAGGATTCCAACCCGGTACTCGGTTCATTGCAGAGAATTCCTGCCTGGTACTCGGTCATTGACGAGAATACCTGTGCGGTGCTCGATCATTGCCAAGAATTCCTGCCCGGTACTCGGTCAATGCCAAGGATTCCTACCCGGTGTTCGGTCATTGCCATGAATTCATGTATGGTACTCGGTCATTGCCGAGGATTCACCAGGCGGTACTCGATTATTACCGAGAATTCTCGCCCAGTACTCAGTCATTGCCAAGTATTCCTCACCCGGTACTCCGTCGTTTCTAAGGATTACTACCTAGTGCTTCGTCATTGTCGAGAATTCCTGCCCGGTACGTGGTCATTGTAAATAATTCCTACCCAGTACTCGGTCATTGCCGAGGATTCCTCACCTAATGCCCAATCGTTTCTGAGAATTCCAACCTGGTACTCAGTCATTGCCGAGAATTCCTGCCTGGTACTCGGTCATTGCCAAGAAATCCTGTGCGGTGCTCGATTATTACCGAGAATTCTTTCCTTGTACTAGGTCATTGCCGAGAATTCTCGCCTGGTACTCAATCATTGCCAAGGATTCCTCACCCGGTATTCAGTCGAGAATTCCACCCCGGTACTCGGTTCATTGCCAAGAATTCCTGCCCGGTACTCGGCCAATGCCAAGGATTCCTAGCCAGTGTTCGGTCATTGCAAAGAATTCATGTATGGTACTCGGTCATTGCCGAGGATTCACCAGCCGGTACTCGATTATTACCGAGAATTCCCTTCTTGTACTAGGTCATTGCCGAGACTTCTCGCCCAGTACTCAGTCATTGCCAAGGATTCTAACCCGGTACTCGGTTCATTGCAGAGTATTCCTGCCTGGTACTCGGTCATTGACGAGAATACCTGTGCGGTGCTCAATCATTGCCAAGAATTCCTGCCCGGTACTCGGTCAATGCCAAGGATTCCTACCCGGTGTTCGGTCATTGCCATGAATTCATGTATGGTACTCGGTCATTGCCGAGGATTCACCAGCCGGTACTCGATTATTACCGAGAATTCCCTCCTTGTACTAGGTCATTGCCGAGAATTCTCGCCCAGTACTCAGTCATTGCCAAGGATTCTAACCCGGTACTCGGTTCATTGCAGAGAATTCCTGCCTGGTACTCGGTCATTGACGAGAATACCTGTGCGGTGCTCGATCATTGCCAAGAATTCCTGCCCGGTACTCGGTCAATGCCAAGGATTCCTACCCGGTGTTCGGTCATTGCCATGAATTCATGTATGGTACTCGGTCATTGCCGAGGATTCACCAGCCGGTACTCGATTATTACCGAGAATTCCCTCCTTGTACTAGGTCATTGCCGAGAATTCTCACCCAGTACTCAGTCATTGCCAAGGATTCCTCACCCGGTACTCGGTCGTTTCTAAGGATTCCTACCCGGTGCTTCGTCATTGTCAAGAATTCCTGCCTGGTACTCGGTCATTGACGAGAATTCCTGTGCGGTGCTCGGTCATTGCCAAGAATTCCTGCCCGGTACTCGGCCAATGCCAAGGATTCCTAGCCGGTGTTCGGTCATTGCCAAGAATTCATGTATGGTACTCGGTCATTGCTGAGGATTCACCAGCCGGTACTCGATTATTACCGAGAATTCCCTCCTTGTACTAGGTCATTGCCGAGAATTCTCGCCCAGTACTCAGTCATTGCCAAGGATTCCAACCCGGTACTCGGTTCATTGCAGAGAATTCCTGCCTGGTACTCGGTCATTGACAAGAATTCCTGTGCGGTGCTCGGTCATTGCCAAGAATTCCTGCCCGGTACTCGGCCAATGCCAAGGATTCCTAGCCGGTGTTCGGTCATTGCCAAGAATTCATGTATGGTACTCGGTCATTGCCGAGGATTCACCACCCGGTACTCGATTATTACCGAGAATTCCCTCCTTGTACTAGGTCATTGCCGAGAATTCTCGCCCAGTACTCAGTCATTGCGAAGGATTCCAACCCGGTACTCGGTTCATTGCAGAGAATTCCTGCCTGGTACTCGGTCATTGACGAGAATACCTGTGCGGTGCTCGATCATTGCCAAGAATTCCTGCCCGGTACTCGGTCAATGCCAAGGATTCCTACCCGGTGTTCGGTCATTGCCATGAATTCATGTATGGTACTCGGTCATTGCCGAGGATTCACCAGGCGGTACTCGATTATTACCGAGAATTCTCGCCCAGTACTCAGTCATTGCCAAGTATTCCTCACCCGGTACTCGGTCGTTTCTAAGGATTACTACCTAGTGCTTCGTCATTGTCGAGAATTTCTGCCCGGTACGTGGTCATTGTAAATAATTCCTACCCAGTACTCGGTCATTGCCGAGGATTCCCTCCTTGTACTAGGTCATTGCCGAGAATTCTCGCCCAGTACTCAGTCATTGCCAAGGATTCCAACCCGGTACTCGGTTCATTGCAGAGAATTCCTGCCTGGTACTCGGTCATTGCCAAGAAATCCTGTGCGGTGCTCGATTATTACCGAGAATTCTTTCCTTGTACTAGGTCATTGCCGAGAATTCTCGCCTGGTACTCAGTCATTGCCAAGGATTCCTCACCCGGTATTCAGTCGAGAATTCCACCCCGGTACTCGGTTCATTGCCAAGAATTCCTGCCCGGTACTCGGCCAATGCCAAGGATTCCTAGCCAGTGTTCGGTCATTGCCAAGAATTCATGTATGGTACTCGGTCATTGCTGAGGATTTACCAGCCGGTACTCGATTATTACCGAGAATTCCCTTCTTGTACTAGGTCATTGCCGAGAATTCTCGCCCAGTACTCAGTCATTGCCAAGTATTCCTCACCCGGTACTCAGTCGTTTCTAAGGATTACTACCCAGTGCTTCGTCATTGTCGAGAATTCCTGCCCGGTACTTGGTCATTGTAAATAATTCCTACCCAGTACTCGGTCATTGCCGAGGATTCCTAACCTAATGCCCGGTCGTTTCTGAGAATTCCAACCTGGTACTCAGTCATTGCCGAGAATTCCTGCCTGGTACTCGGTCATTGCCAAGAAATCCTGTGCGGTGCTCGATTATTACCGAGAATTCTTTCCTGGTACTAGGTCATTGCCGAGAATTCCCGCCTGGTACAAGGTATTTGCCGAGGATTCGTCACTCGGTAGTCGGTCGTTTCTGAGTATTCCCTCCCGGTGCTTGGTCATTGTCCAGAATTCCTGCTTGGTGCTCGGCCATTGCCAAGAATTCCTACCCGGTATTCTGTCATCGTAAAGAATTCCTACCCTGTATTCGGTCATTGCCGAAGATTACTCACATGATGCTCGGTAGTTTCCGAGAATTCCAACTCGGTACTAGGTTCATTACAGAGAATTCATGCCTGGTACTCGGTCATTAACAAGAATTCATGTGCGGTGCTCGGTCATTGCCAAGAATTCCTGCCCGGTACTCGGTCAATACCAAGGATTCCTAGCCGGTGCTTCGTCATTGTCAAGAATTCATGTGTGGTACTCGGTCACTGCCGAGGATTCACCAGCCGGTATTCGATTATTACCGAGAATTCCCTCCTTGTACTAGGTCATTGCCGAGAATTCTCACCCAATACTCAGTCATTGCCAAGGATTCCTCACCCGGTACTCGGTCATTTCTAAGGATTCCTACCCGGTGCTTCGTCATTGTCAAGAATTCCTGCCTGGTACTCGGTCATTGACGAGAATTCCTGTGCGGTGCTCGGTCATTGCCAAGAATTCCTGCCCGGTACTCGGCCAATGCCAAGGATTCCTAGCCGGTGTTCGGTCATTGCCAAGAATTCATGTATGGTACTCGGTCATTGCTGAGGATTCACCAGCCGGTACTCGATTATTACCGAGAATTCCCTCCTTGTACTAGGTCATTGCCGAGAATTCTCGCCCAGTACTCAGTCATTGCCAAGGATTCCAACCCGGTACTCGGTTCATTGCAGAGAATTCCTGCCTGGTACTCGGTCATTGACGAGAATTCCTGTGCGGTGCTCGGTCATTGCCAAGAATTCCTGCCCGGTACTCGGCCAATGCAAAGGATTCCTAGCCGGTGTTCGGTCATTGCCAAGAATTCATGTATGGTACTCGGTCATTGCCGAGGATTCACCAGCCGGTACTCGATTATTACCGAGAATTCCCTCCTTGTACTAGGTCATTGCCGAGAATTCTCGCCCAGTACTCAGTCATTGCCAAGGATTCCAACCCGGTACTCGGTTCATTGCAGAGAATTCCTGCCTGGTACTCGGTCATTGACGAGAATACCTGTGCGGTGCTCGATCATTGCCAAGAATTCCTGCCCGGTACTCGGTCAATGCCAAGGATTCCTACCCGGTGTTCGGTCATTGCCATGAATTCATGTATGGTACTCGGTCATTGCCGAGGATTCACCAGGCGGTACTCGATTATTACCGACAATTCTCGCCCAGTACTCAGTCATTGCCAAGTATTCCTCACCCGGTACTCCGTCGTTTCTAAGGATTACTACCTAGTGCTTCGTCATTGTCGAGAATTCCTGCCCGGTACGTGGTCATTGTAAATAATTCCTACCCAGTACTCGGTCATTGCCGAGGATTCCTCACCTAATGCCCAGTCGTTTCTGAGAATTCCAACCTGGTACTCAGTCATTGCCGAGAATTCCTGCCTGGTACTCGGTCATTGCCAAGAAATCCTGTGCGGTGCTCGATTATTACCGAGAATTCTTTCCTTGTACTAGGTCATTGCCGAGAATTCTCGCCTGGTACTCAGTCATTGCCAAGGATTCCTCACCCGGTATTCAGTCGAGAATTCCACCCCGGTACTCGGTTCATTGCCAAGAATTCCTGCCCGGTACTCGGCCAATGCCAAGGATTCCTAGCCAGTGTTCGGTCATTGCAAAGAATTCATGTATGGTACTCGGTCATTGCCGAGGATTCACCAGCCGGTACTCGATTATTACCGAGAATTCCCTCCTTGTACTAGGTCATTGCCGAGAATACTAGCCCAGTACTCAGTCATTGCCAAGGATTCCAACCCGGTACTCGGTTCATTGCAGAGAATTCCTGCCTGGTACTCGGTCATTGACGAGAATACCTGTGCGGTGCTCGGTCAATGCCAAGGATTCCTACCCAGTGTTTGGTTATTGCCATGAATTCATGTATGGTACTCGGTCATTGCCGAGGATTCACCAGCCGGTACTCGATTATTACCGAGAATTCCCTTCTTGTACTAGGTCATTGCCGAGACTTCTCGCCCAGTACTCAATCATTACCAAGGATTCTAACCCGGTACTCGGTTCATTGCAGAGAATTCCTGCCTGGTACTCGGTCATTGACGAGAATACCTGTGCGGTGCTCGATCATTGCCAAGAATTCCTGCCCGGTACTCGGTCAATGCCAAGGATTCCTACCCGGTGTTCGGTCATTGCCATGAATTCATGTATGGTACTCGGTCATTACCGAGGATTCACCAGCCGGTACTCGATTATTACCGAGAATTCCATCCTTGTACTAGGTCATTGCCGAGAATTCTCGCCCAGCACTCAGTCATTGCCAAGGATTCTAACCCGGTACTCGGTTCATTGCAGAGAATTCCTGCCTGGTACTCGGTCATTGACGAGAATACCTGTGCGGTGCTCGATCATTGCCAAGAATTCCTGCCCGGTACTCGGTCAATGCCAAGGATTCCTACCCGGTGTTCGGTCATTGCCATGAATTCATGTATGGTACTCGGTCATTGCCGAGGATTCACCAGCCGGTACTCGATTATTACCGAGAATTCCCTCCTTGTACTAGGTCATTGCCGAGAATTCTCGCCCAGTACTCAGTCATTGCCAAGTATTCCTCACCCGGTACTCGGTCGTTTCTAAGGATTACTACCCAGTGCTTCGTCATTGTCGAGAATTCCTGCCCGGTACTTGGTCATTGTAAATAATTCCTACCCAGTACTCGGTCATTGCCGAGGATTCCTAACCTAATGCCCGGTCGTTTCTGAGAATTCCAACCTGGTACTCAGTCATTGCCGAGAATTCCTGCCTGGTACTCGGTCATTGCCAAGAAATCCTGTGCGGTGCTCGATTATTACCGAGAATTCTTTCCTGGTACTAGGTCATTGCCGAGAATTCCCGCCTGGTACAAGGTATTTGCCGAGGATTCGTCACTCGGTAGTCGGTCGTTTCTGAGTATTCCCTCCCGGTGCTTGGTCATTGTCGAGAATTCCTGCTTGGTGCTCGGCCATTGCCAAGAATTCCTACCCGGTATTCTGTCATCGTAAAGAATTCCTACCCTGTATTCGGTCATTGCCGAAGATTACTCACATGATGCTCGGTAGTTTCCGAGAATTCCAACTCGGTACTAGGTTCATTACAGAGAATTCATGCCTGGTACTCGGTCATTAACAAGAATTCATGTGCGGTGCTCGGTCATTGCCAAGAATTCCTGCACGGTACTCGGTCAATGCCAAGGATTCCTAGCCGGTGCTTCGTCATTGTCAAGAATTCATGTATGGTACTCGGTCATTGCCGAGGATTCACCAGCCGGTATTCGATTATTACCGAGAATTCCCTCCTTGTACTAGGTCATTGCCGAGAATTCTCACCCAGTACTCAGTCATTGCCAAGGATTCCTCACCCGGTACTCGGTCGTTTCTAAGGATTCCTACCCGGTGCTTCGTCATTGTCAAGAATTCCTACCTGGTACTCGGTCATTGACGAGAATTCCTGTGCGGTGCTCGGTCATTGCCAAGAATTCCTGCCCGGTACTCGGACAATGCCAAGGATTCCTAGCCGGTGTTCGGTCATTGCCAAGAATTCATGTATGGTACTCGGTCATTGCTGAGGATTCACCAGCCGGTACTCGATTATTACCGAGAATTCCCTCCTTGTACTAGGTCATTGCCGAGAATTCTCGCCCAGTACTCAGTCATTGCCAAGGATTCCAACCCGGTACTCGGTTCATTGCAGAGAATTCCTGCCTGGTACTCGGTCATTGACGAGAATTCCTGTGCGGTGCTCGGTCATTGCCAAGAATTCCTGCCCGGTACTCGGCCAATGCCAAGGATTCCTAGCCGGTGTTCGGTCATTGCCAAGAATTCATGTATGGTACTCGGTCATTGCCGAGGATTCACCAGCCGGTACTCGATTATTACCGAGAATTCCCTCCTTGTACTAGGTCATTGCCGAGAATTCTCGCCCAGTACTCAGTCATTGCCAAGGATTCCAACCCGGTACTCGGTTCATTGCAGAGAATTCCTGCCTGGTACTCGGTCATTGACGAGAATACCTGTGCGGTGCTCGATCATTGCCAAGAATTCCTGCCCGGTACTCGGTCAATGCCAAGGATTCCTACCCGGTGTTCGGTCATTGCCATGAATTCATGTATGTTACACGGTCATTGCCGAGGATTCACCAGGCGGTACTCGATTATTACCGAGAATTCTCGCCCAGTACTCAGTCATTGCCAAGTATTCCTCACCCGGTACTCGGTCGTTTCTAAGGATTACTACCTAGTGCTTCGTCATTGTCGAGAATTCCTGCCCGGTACGTGGTCATTGTAAATAATTCCTACCCAGTACCCGGTCATTGCCGAGGATTCCTCACCTAATGCCCGGTCGTTTCTGAGAATTCCAACCTGGTACTCAGTCATTGCCGAGAATTCCTGCGTGGTACTCGGTCATTGCCAAGAAATCCTGTGCGGTGCTCGATTATTACCGAGAATTCTTTCCTTGTACTAGGTCATTGCCGAGAATTCTCGCCTGGTACTCAGTCATTGCCAAGGATTCCTCACCCGGTATTCAGTCGAGAATTCCACACCGGTACTCGGTTCATTGCCAAGAATTCCTGCCCGGTACTCGGCCAATGCCAAGGATTCCTAGCCAGTGTTCGGTCATTACCAAGAATTCATGTATGGTACTCGGTCATTGCCGAGGATTCACCAGCCGGTACTCGATTATTACCGAGAATTCCCTCCTTGTACTAGGTCATTGCCGAGAATTCTCGCCCAGTACTCAGTCATTGCCAAGGATTCCAACCCGGTACTCGGTTCATTGCGGAGAATTCCTGCCTGGTACTCGGTCATTGACGAGAATACCTGTGCGGTGCTCGGTCAATGCCAAGGATTCCTACCCAGTGTTTGGTTATTGCCATGAATTCATGTATGGTACTTGGTCATTGCCGAGGATTCACCAGCCGGTACTCGATTATTACCGAGAATTCCCTTCTTGTACTAGGTCATTGCCGAGAATTCTCGCCCAGTACTCAGTCATTGCCAAGTATTCCTCACCCGGTACTCGGTCGTTTCTAAGGATTACTACCCAGTGCTTCGTCATTGTCGAGAATTCCTGCCCGGTACTTGGTCATTGTAAATAATTCCTACCCAGTACTCGGTCACTGCCGAGAATTCCTAACCTAATGCCCGATCGTTTCTGAGAATTCCAACCTGGTACTCAGTCATTGCCGAGAATTCCTGCCTGGTACTCGGTCATTGCCAAGAAATCCTGTGCGGTGCTCGATTATTACCGAGAATTCTTTCCTGGTACTAGGTCATTGCCGAGAATTCCCGCCTGGTACAAGGTATTTGCCGAGGATTCGTCACTCGGTAGTCGGTCGTTTCTGAGTATTCCCTCCCGGTGCTTGGTCATTGTCGAGAATTCCTGCTTGGTGCTCGGCCATTGCCAAGAATTCCTACCCGGTATTCTGTCATCGTAAAGAATTCCTACCCTGTATTTGGTCATTGCCAAAGATTACTCACATGATGCTCGGTAGTTTCCGAGAATTCCAACTCGGTACTAGGTTCATTACAGAGAATTCATGCCTGGTACTCGGTCATTAACGAGAATTCATGTGCGGTGCTCGGTCATTGCCAAGAATTCCTGCCCGGTACTCGGCCAATGCCAAGGATTCCTAGCCGGTGTTCGGTCATTGCCATGAATTCATGTATGGTACTCGGTCATTGCCGAGGATTCACCAGCCGGTATTCGATTATTACCGAGAATTCCCTCCTTTTACTAGGTCATTGCCGAGAATTCTCACCCAGTACTCAGTCATTGCCAAGGATTCCTCACCCGGTACTCGGTCGTTTCTAAGGATTCCTACCCGGTGCTTCGTCATTGTCGAGAATTCCTGCCTGGTACTTGGTCATTGTAAATAATTCCTACCCAGTACTCGGTCATTGCCGAGGATTCCTCACATAATGCTCGGTCGTTTCTGAGAATTCCAACCTGGTACTCAGTCATTGCCGAGAATTCCTACCTGGTACTCGGTCATTGCCAAGAATTCCTGTGCGGTGCTCGATTATTACCGAGAATTCTTTCCTTGTACTAGGTCATTGCCGAGAATTCTCGTCTGGTACTCAGTCATTGCCAAGGATTCCTCACCCGGTATTCAGTCGTTTCTAAGGATTCATACCCGGTACTTTGTCATTGTACAGAATTCCTACCCAGTACTCGGTCATTGCCGAGGATTCCTCACCTAATGCACGGTCGTTTCCGAGAATTCCAACCTTGTACTCAGTCATTGCCGAGAATTCCTGCCTGGTACTCGGTCATTGCCAAGAATTCCTGTGCGGTGGCCAATTATTACCGAGAATTCTTTCCTTGTACTAGGTCATTGCCGAGAATTCTCGTCCGGTACTCAGTCATTTCCAAGGATTCCTCACCCGGTATTTGGTCATTTCTATGGTTTCCTACCCGGTGCTTGGTCATTGCCGAGAATACATGCCTGGTACTCGGTCATTGCCAAGAATTCCTAACCGGTACTCGGTCATTGGAAAGAATTCCTGCCCGGTACTCAGTCATTGCCATGGATTCCTACCCGGTGTTTGGCCTTTGCTAAATATTCCTGCCCGGTACTCGGTAAATGTTGAGAATTCCTGCCCGGTACTCGTTCCTTGCCAAGAATTCCTGCCTGGTACTTGGTCATTGCCAAGAATTTCTGCCCGTTACTCGATCATTGCCACGGATTCCTACCCGGTGTGCGGTTATTTCCAAGAATTCTCTCCCAGTACTCGGTAATTGCCGAGAATTTCTGCCCAGTACTCAGTCATTGCTGAGAATTTCTGCCCGGTACTCGGTCATTGCCGAGGAGTCGCCATCCGATACTCAATCATTGCTGAGAATTCCAGCCCGGTACTTGGTCATTGCCGAGAATTTGTGCCCGTTACTTGGTCATTTCCGAGATATCCAGCCGGTACTCGATTATTACGAAGAAATATTGCCTGGTACTAGGTCATTGCCGAAAATTCCCGCATGGTACAAGGTATTTGCAGAGGATTCCTCACTCGGTGGTCGGTCGTTTCAGAGTAATCCCTCCCGGTGCTTGGTCATTGTCAAGAATTCCTGCCTGGTGCTCGGCCATTGCCAAGAATTCCTACCCGGTATTCTATCATCGTAAAGAATTCCTACCCTGTACTCGGTCATTGCTGAAGATTACTCACATGATGCTCGGTAGTTTCCAAGAATTCCAACCCGGTACTCGGTTCATTACAGAGAATTCCTGCCTGGTACTCGGTCATTGACGAGAATTCCTGTGCGGTGCTCGGTCATTGCCAAGAATTCATGCCCGGTACTCGGCCAATGCCAAGGATTCCTAGCCGGTGTTCGGTCATTGCCAAGAATTCATGTATGGTACTCGGTCATTGCTGAGGATTCACCAGCCGGTACTCGATTATTACCGAGAATTCCCTCCTTGTACTAGGTCATTGCCGAGAATTCTCGCCCAGTACTCAGTCATTGCCAAGGATTCCAACCCGGTACTCGGTTCATTGCAGAGAATTCCTGCCTGGTACTCGGTCATTGACGAGAATTCCTGTGCGGTGCTCGGTCATTGCCAAGAATTCCTGCCCGGTACTCGGCCAACGCCAAGGATTCCTAGCCGGTGTTCGGTCATTGCCAAGAATTCATGTGTGGTACTCGGTCATTGCCGAGGATTCACCAGCCGGTACTCGATTATTACCGAGAATTCCCTCCTTGTACTAGGTCATTGCCGAGAATTCTCGCCCAGTACTCAGTCATTGCCAAGGATTCCAACCCGGTACTCGGTTCATTGCAGAGAATTCCTGCCTGGTACTCGGTCATTGATGAGAATACCTGTGCGGTGCTCGATCATTGCCAAGAATTCCTGCCCGGTACTCGGTCAATGCCAAGGATTCCTACCCGGTGTTCGGTCATTGCCATGAATTCATGTATGGTACTCGGTCATTGCCGAGGATTCACCAGTCGGTACTCGATTATTATCGAGAATTCCCTCCTTGTACTAGGTCAATGCCGAGAATTCTCGCCCAGTACTCAGTCATTGCCAAGTATTCCTCACCCGGTACTCGGTCATTTCTAAGGATTACTACCCAGTGCTTCGTCATTGTCGAGAATTCCTGCCCGGTACTTGGTCGTTGTAAATAATTCCTACCCAGTACTCGGTCATTGCCGAGGATTCCTCACCTAATGCCCGGTCGTTTCTGAGAATTCCAACCTGGTACTCAGTCATTGCCGAGAATTCCTGCCTGGTACTCGGTCATTGCCAAGAAATCCTGTGCGGTGCTCGATTATTACCGAGAATTCTTTCCTTGTACTAGGTCATTGCCGAGAATTCTCGCCTGGTACTCAGTCATTGCCAAGGATTCCTCACCCGGTATTCAGTCGAGAATTCCAACCCGGTACTCGGTTCATTGCCAAGAATTCCTGCCCGGTACTCGGCCAATGCCAGGGATTCCTAGCCGGTGTTCGGTCATTGCCAAGAATTCATGTATGGTACTCGGTCATTACCGAGGATTCACCAGCCGGTACTCGATTATTACCGAGAATTCCCTCCTTGTACTAGGTCATTGCCGAGAATTCTCGCCCAGTACTCAGTCATTGCCAAGGATTCTAACCCGGTACTCGGTTCATTGCAGAGAATTCCTGCCTGGTACTCGGTCATTGACGAGAATACCTGTGCGGTGCTCGATCATTGCCAAGAATTCCTGCCCGCTACTCGGTCAATGCTAAGGATTCCTGCCCGGTGTTCGGTCATTGCCATGAATTCATGTATGGTACTCGGTCATTGCCGAGGATTCACCAGCCGGTACTCGATTATTACCGAGAATTCCCTCCTTGTACTAGGTCATTGCCGAGAATTCTCACCCAGTACTCAGTCATTGCCAAGTATTCCTCACCCGGTACTCGGTCGTTTCTAAGGATTACTACCCAGTGCTTCATCATTGTCGAGAATTCCTGCCCGGTACTTGGTCATTGTAAATAATTCCTACCCAGTACTCGGTCATTGCCGAGGATTCCTAACCTAATGCCCGGTCGTTTCTGAGAATTCCAACCTGGTACTCAGTCATTGCCGAGAATTCCTGCCTGGTACTCGGTCATTGCCAAGAAATCCTGTGCGGTGCTCGATTATTACAGAGAATTCTTTCCTGGTACTAGGTCATTGCCGAGAATTCCCGCCTGGTACAAGGTATTTACCGAGGATTCGTCACTCGGTAGTCGGTCGTTTCTGAGTATTCCCTCCCGGTGCTTGGTCGTTGTCGAGAATTCCTGCTTGGTGCTCGGCCATTGCCAAGAATTCCTACCCGGTATTCTGTCATCGTAAAGAATTCCTACCCTTTATTCGGTCATTGCCAAAGATTACTCACGTGATGCTCGGTAGTTTCCGAGAATTCAAACTCGGTACTAGGTTCATTACAGAGAATTCATGCCTGGTACTCGGTCATTAACAAGAATTCATGTGCGGTGCTTGGTCATTGCCAAGAATTCCTGCCCGGTACTCGGCCAATGCCAATGATTCCTAGCCGGTGTTCAGTCATTGCCAAGAATTCATGTATGGTACTTGGTCATTGCCGAGGATTCACCAGGCGGTATTCGATTATTACCGAGAATTCCCTCCTTGTACTAGGTCATTGCCGAGAATTCTCACCCAGTACTCAGTCATTGCCAAGGATTCCTCACCCGGTACTCGGTCGTTTCTAAGGATTCCTACCCGGTGCTTCGTCATTGTCAAGAATTCCTGCCTGGTACTTGGTCATTGTAAATAATTCCTACCCAGTACTCGGTCATTGCCGAGGATTCCTCACCTAATGCTCGGTCGTTTCTGAGAATTCCAACCTGGTACTCAGTCATTGCCGAGAATTCCTACCTGGTACTCGGTCATTGCCAAGAATTCCTGTGCGGTGCTCGATTATTACCGAGAATTCTTTCCTTGTACTAGGTCATTGCCGAGAATTCTCGCCTGGTACTCAATCATTGCCAACGATTCCTCACCCGGTATTCAGTCGTTTCTAAGGATTCATACCCGGTACTTTGTCATTGTAAAGAATTCCTACCCAGTACTCGGTCATTGCCGAGGATTCCTCACCTAATGCACGGTCGTTTCCGAGAATTCCAACCTGGTACTCAGTCATTGCCGATAATTACTGCCTGGTACTCGGTCATTGCCGAGAATTCCTGTGTGGTGGCCAATTATTACCGAGAATTCTTTCCTTGTACTAGGTCATTGCCGAGAATTCTCGTCCGGTACTCAGTCATTGCCAAGGATTCCTCACCATGTATTTGGTCGTTTCTAAGGTTTCCTACCCGGTGCTTGG
This sequence comes from Barbarea vulgaris, assembly GCA_963667165.1. NCBI lineage: Eukaryota > Viridiplantae > Streptophyta > Magnoliopsida > Brassicales > Brassicaceae > Barbarea > Barbarea vulgaris. The sequence continues at coordinate 9,360,353 of OY763888.1, read as the reverse complement.
TCATTGCCGAGAATACATGCCTTGTACTCGGTCATTGCCAAGAATTCCTGCCCGGTACTCGGTCATTGGAAAGAATTCCTGCCCGGTACTCGGTCATTGCCATGGATTCCTACCCGGTGTTCAGCCTTTGCTAAGTATTCCTGCCCGGTACTCGGTCAATGTTGAGAATTCCTGCCCGGTACTCGTTCCTTGCCAAGAATTCCTGCCTGGTACTTGGTCATTGCCAAGAATTTCTGCCCGTTACTCGATCATTGCCATGGATTCCTAGCCGGTGTGGGGTTATATCCAAGAATTCTCTCCCGGTACTCGGTCATTGCCGAGAATTTCTGCCCAGTACTCAGTCATTGCTGAGAATTTCTGCCCAGTACTCAGTCATTGCTGAGAATTTCTGCCCAGTACTCAGTCATTGCCGAGAAATTCTGCCCAGTACTCGGTCATTGCCGAGAACTTCTGCCCGGTACTCAGTCATTGCCGAGGATTCGCCATCCGATACTCGATCATTGCTGAGAATTCCTGCCCGGTACTTGGTCATTGCCGAGAATTTGTGCCCGTTACTCGGTCATTTCAGATATACTCAGCCGGTACTTGATTATTATGAAGAAATATTGCCTTGTACTAGGTCATTGCCGAGAATTCCCGCTCGGTACAAGGTATTTGCCGAGGATTCCTCACTCGGTAGTCGGTCGTTTCTGAGTATTCCCTCCCGGTGCTTGGTCATTGTCGAGAATTCGTGCCTGGTGGTCGGTCATTGCCAAGAATTCCTACCCGGTATTCTGTCATCGTAAAGAATTCCTACCCTGTACTCGGTCATTGAAGAAGATTCCTCACCTGATGCTCGGTAGTTTCCAAGAATTCCATCCTGGTACTCGGTTCATTGCAGAGAATTCATGCCTGGTACTCGGTCATTGACGAGAATTCCTGTGCGGTGCTCGGTCAATGCCAAGAATTCCTGCCCGGTACTCGGTCAATGCGAAGGATTCCTACCTGGTGTTTGGTCATTCACCAGCCGGTACTCGATTATTACCGAGAATTCTTTCCTTGTACTCTGTCATTGTAAAGAATTCCTACCCTGTACTTGGTCATTGCCGAGAATTCCTGGCTGGTACTCGGCCATTGCCGATAATTCCTGCCTGGTACTTGGTCATTGCCCAGAATTCCTAAGCGTTACTCGGTCATTGCCAAGAATTCCTACCCGGTACTCCGTCATTGCCATTGATTCCTACCTGGTGTTCGGCCACTCCTGAGTATTCCTGCTCGGTACTCGGTCATTGCTGAGAATTCTTGCCAGGTACTCGTTCCTTGCCAAGAATTGCTGCCTGGTACTTGGTCATTGACAAGAATTGCTGCCCGTTACTCGGTCATTGCCATGGATTCCTACCCGGTGTTCGGTCATTGCCGAGAATTCCTGCCCGTTACTCGATCATGGCCATGGATTCCTACCCCGGTGTTTGGTCAATGCCAAGAATTCTCAGCCGGTACTCGATCATTGCTCAGAATTCTTGCCCGGTACTGGGACATTGCCGAGAATTTTTGCCCGTTACTCAGTCATTTCCGAGATATCCAACCGGTACTCGATTATTACCGAGAATTGTTGCCTGGTACTAGGTCATTGCAGAGAATTCCTGCCCGGTACTCGCTATTTTCCGAGGATTCCTCACTCGGTACTCGGTTGTTTCTGAGGATTCCTACCCAGTGCTTGGTCATTGTCGAGAATTCGTTCCTGGTACTCGGTTATTGCCAAGAATTCCTACCCGGTGCTCTCTCATTGTAAAGAATTCCTACCCTGTACTCGGTAATTGCCGAGAATTCATGCCTGGTACTCGGTCCTTGCCGAGAATTCCTACCCGGTACTCGGTCATTGCTGAGATTTCCTACCCGATACTCGGTCATTGCCATGGATTCCTACCCGGTGTTCGGCCATTGCTGAGTATTCCTGCCCGGTACTCGGTCATTGCTGAGAATTACTGCCCGGTACTCGTTTCTTGCTAAGAAATCCTTCCTGGTACTTGGTCATTGCCAAGAATTTCTGCCCGTTACTCGGTCATTGGCATGGATTCCTACCCGGTGTTCGGTCATTGCCAAGAATTCTTGCCTGGTACTCGGTCATTACCGAGGATTCACCAGCCGATACTCGATCATTGCTGAGAATTCCTGCCCGGTAATCGGACATTACCGAGAATTTCTGCCCGTTACTCGGTCATTTCTGAGATATCCAGTCGGTACTCGATTATTACCGAGAAATATTGCCTGGTACTAGGTCATTGCCGAGAATTCCCGCCCGGTACTCGGTATTTGCCGAGGATTCCTCACTCGGTACTCGGTCGTTTCTGAGTATTCCTTCCCGGTGCTTGGTCATTGTCGAGAATTCATGCCTGGTACTCGGTCATTGCCAAGAATTCCTACCCGGTATTCTATCATCGTAAAGAATTCCTACCCTTTACTCGATCATTGCCGAAGATTCCTCACCTGATGCTCGGTAGTTTCCGAGAATTCCAACCCGGTACTCGGTTCATTGCAGAGAATTCCTGCCTGGTACTCGGTCATTGACGTGAATTCATGTGCGGTGCTCGGTCATTGCCAATAATTTCTGCCCGGTACTCGGTCAATGCCAATGATTCCTACCCGATGTTCGGTCATTGCCAAGAATTCATGTATGGTACTCGGTCATTGTCGAGGATTCACCAGCCTGTACTCGATTATTACCGAGAATTCCTTCCTTTTACTAGGTCATTGCCGAGAATTCTCGCCCAGTACTCAGTCATTGCCAAGGATTCCTCACCCGGTACTCGGTCGTTTCTAAGGATTCCTACCCAGTGCTTGGTCATTATCGAGAATTCATGCCCGGTATTCAGTCATTGTAAATAATTCCTACCCAGTACTCGGTCATTGCCGAGGATTCCTCACCTAATGCTTGGTCGTTTATGGGAATTCCAACCTGGTACTCAGTCATTGCCGAGAATTCGTGCCTGATACTCGGTCATTGCCAAGAATTCCCGTACGGTGCTCGAATATTACCGAGAATTTTTTCCTTGTACTACGTCTTTGTCGAGAATTCTCCCCCGGTACACAGTCATTGCCAAGTATTCCTCACCCGGTATTCAAACGTTTTCTAAGTATTCCTACCCGGTACTTTGTCTTTGTAAAGAATTCCTACCCTGTTCTTGGTCATTGCCGAGAATTCCTGCCTGGTACTTGGTCATTGCCAAGAATTTCTGCCTGGTACTCAGTCATTGCCGAGAATTCCAACCCGTTACTCGGTCATTGCCAAGAATTCCTACCAGGTACTCATTCCTTGCCAAGAATTGATGCCTAGTACTTGGTCATTGCCGAGAATTTATGCCTGTTACTCGGTCATTGCCATGGATTTCTACCCGGTGTTCGGTCATTACCGAGAATTCATGCCCGGTACTCGGTCATTGCCGAGGATTCACCAGCCGGTACGCGATCAGTGTTCACCAGCCGGTACGCAATCATTGCTAAGAATTCATGCCCGGTACTCGGTCATTGCCGAGAATTTCTACCCGTAACTCGGTCATTTCCGAGATATCAAGCTAGTACTCGATTATTACCGAGAATTGTTGAATCGTACTAGGTCATTGTCGAGAATTCTCGCCCGGTACTCGGTATTTGCCGAGGATTCCTCACTCGATACTCGGTCGTTTCTGAGGATTCCTCCCCGGTGCTTGGTCATTTTTAAGAATTCGTGCCTGGTACTCGGTCATTGCCAAGTATTCCTACCCGGTACTCTGTCATCGTAAAGAATTCCTACCCTGTACTCAGTCATTACCGAAGATTCCTCACCTGATGCTCGGTCGTTTCTAAGAATTTCAACCTGGTACTCGGTTCATTGTAGAGAATTCCTGCCTGGTACTCTGTCATTGCCAAGGATTCCTCACCCGGTATTTGCTCGTTTCTAAGGATTCCTACCTGGTGCTTGGACATTGCCGAGAATTCCTACCTGGTACTCGGTCATTGCCGAGAATTCCTACCCGGTACTCGGTCATTGCCAAGAATTCATGCCCGGTACTCGGTCATTGCCATGGATTCCTACCCGGTGTTCAACGAGTGCTGAGTATTCCGGCCTGGTACTCGGTCATTTCCAAGAATTCATGCCTGGTACTCGTTCCTTGCCAAGAATTCCTGCCTGGTACTTGGTCATTGCAGAGAATTTCTGCCCGTTACTCGATCATGGCAATGGATTCCTACCCGGTGTTCGGTCAATGCCAAGAATTCTCAGCCGGTACTCGATCATTGCTGAGAATTCCTACCCGGTACTCGGACATTGCCGAGAATACCCGCCTGGTACTCGGTCATTTCAGAGAATTCCAACTCGGTACTCGGTTTATTGCAGAGAATTCCTGCCTGGTACTTGGTCATTGCCGAGAATTCCTGCGCGGTGCTCGGTCATTGCCAAGAATTCCTGCCCTGTACTCGGGCAATGCCAGCGATTCCTACCCGGTGTTCGGTCATTGCCGAGAATTCCTGCAAGGTACTCGGTCATTGCTGAGGATTAACCAGCCGGTACTCGATCAATGCTGAGAATTCCTGCCTGGTACTCGATCACTGTCGTGAATTCCTGCCCGGTACTCGGTCATAGTTGAGAATTCCTGCCCGGTACTCGTTCATTGCCAAGAATTCCTGCCCGGTACTTGGTCATTGCCGAGAATTTATACACGTTACTCTGTCATTTCCAAGAACTCCAGCCGGTACTCGATTATTACCGAGAATTCCTTCCTTGTACTAGGTCATTCCCGAGAATTCTCGCACGGTACTCAGTCTTTGCCAAGGATTCCTCACCCGGTACGCGGTCGTTTCTAAGGATTCCTACCCGGTGCTTGGTCATTGTAAAGAATTCCTACCCAGCACTCGGTCATTGCCGAGGATTCCTCACCTAATGCTCGGTCATTTCCGAGAATTCCAACCTGGTACTCAGTCATTGCCGAGAATTCCTGCCTGGTACTCGGTCATTGCCAAGAATTCCTGTGCGGTGGCCAATTATTACCGAGAATTCTTTCCTTGTACTAGGTCATTGCCGAGAATTCTCGTCCGGTACTTAGTTATTGCCAAGGATTCCTCACCCGGTATTTGGTCATTTCTAAGGTTTCCTACCCGGTGCTTGGTCATTGCCGAGAATACATGCCTGGTACTCGGTCATTGCCAAGAATTCCTACCTGGTACTCGGTCATTGGAAACAATTCCTGCCCGGTACTCGGTAATTGCCATGGATTCCTACCTGGTGTTCAGCCTTTGCTAAGTATTCCTGCCTGGTACTCGGTCAATGTTGAGAATTTCTGCCCGGTACTCGTTCCTTGCCAAGAATTCCTGCCTGGTACTTGGTCATTGCCAAGAATTTCTGCCCGTTACTCGATCATTACCATGGATTCCTAGCCGGTGTGCGGTTATTTCCAAGAATTCTCTCCCGGTACTCGGTCATTGCCGAGAATTTCTGCCCATTACTCAGTCATTGCAGAGAATTTCTACCCAGTACTCAGTCATTGCTGAGAATTTCTGCCCAGTACTCAGTCATTGCCGAGAATTTCTGCCCAGTACTCGGTCATTGCTGAGAATTTCTGCCCGGTACTCGGTCATTGCCGAGGATTCGCCATCCGATACTCGATCATTGCTGAGAATTCCTGCCCGGTACTTGGTCATTGCCGAGAATTTGTGCCCGTTACTCGGTCATTTCAGATATATTTAGCCGGTACTCGATTATTACGAAGAAATATTGCCTGGTACTAGGTCATTGCCGAGAATTCCCGCCCGGTACAAGGTATTTGCCGAGGATTCCTCACTCGGTAGTCGGTCGTTTCTGAGTATTCCCTCACGGTGCTTGGTCATTGTCCAGAATTCGTGCCTAGTGCTCGGTCATTGCCAAGAATTCCTACCCAGTATTCTGTCATCGTAAAGAATTCCAACCATGTACTCAGTCATTGCCAAAGATTCCTCACCTGATGCTCGGTAGTTTCCAAGAATTCCATCCCGGTACTCGGTTCATTGCAGAGAATTCATGCATGGTACTCAGTCATTGACGAGAATTCCTGTGCGGTGCTCGGTCAATGCCAAGAATTCCTGCCTGGTACTCGGTCAATGCCAAGGATTTCTACCCGGTGTTCGGTCATTGCCAACAATTCCTGTATGGTACTCGGTCATTCACCAGCCGGTACTCGATTATTACCGAGAATTCTTTCCTTGTACTCTGTCATTGTAAAGAATTCCTACCCTATACTTGGTCATTGCCGAGAATTCCTGCCTGGTACTCGGTCATTGCCGAGAATTCCTACCGGGTGTTCGGCCACTCCTGAGTATTCCTGCTCGGTACTCGGTCATTGCTGAGAATTCTTGCCAGGTACTCGTTCCTTGCCAAGAATTTCTGCCTGGTACTCGGTCATTGCCATGGATTCCTACCCGGTGTTCGGTCGTTGCCAAGAATTCCTGCCCGTTACTCGATCATGGCCATGGATTCCTACCCCGGTGTTTGGTCAATGCCAAGAATTCTCAGCCGGTACTCGAGAATTGCTGATAATTCTAACCCGGTACTCGGACATTGCCGAGAATTTTTGCCCGTTACTCAGTCATTTCCGAGATATCCAGCCGGTACTCGATTATTACCGAGAATTGTTGCCTGGTACTAGGTCATTGCAGAGAATTCCTGCACGGTACTCGCTATTTTCCAAGGATTCCTCACTCGGTACTCGGTTGTTTCTGAGGATTCCTACCCGGTGCTTGGTCATTGTCGAGAATTCGTTCCTGGTACTCGGTTATTGCCAAGAATTCCTACCCGGTACTCTGTCATTGTAAAGAATTCCTACCCTGTACTCGGTCATGGCCGAGAATTCCTGCCTGGTACTCGGTCCTTGCCGAGAATTCCTACCCGGTACTCGGTCATTGCCGAGAATTCCTGCCCGGTACTCGGTCATTGCCATGGATACCTACCCGGTGTTTGGCCATTGCTGAGTATTCCTGCCCGGTACTCGGTCATTGCTGAGAATTACTGCCCGGTACTCGTTTCTTGCTAAGAAATCCTTCCTGGTACTTGGTCATTGCCGAGAATTCTGCCCGTTACTCGGTCATTGGCATGGATTCATACCCGGTGTTCGGTCATTGCCAAGAATTTTTGCATGGTACTCGGTCATTACCGAGGATTCACCAGCCGATACTCGATCATTGCTGAGAATTCCTGCCCGGTAATCGGTCATTACCGAGAATTTCTGCCAGTTACTCGGTCATTTCCGAGATATCCAGCCGGTACTCGATTATTACCGAGAAATATTGCCTAGTACTAGGTCATTTCCGAGAATTCCCGCCCGGGACACGGTATTTGCCGAGGATTCCTCACTCGGTACTAGGTCGTTTCTGAGTATTATTTCCCGGTGCTTGGTCATTGTCGAGAATTCATGCCTGGTACTCGGTCATTGCCAAGAATTCCTACCCGGTATTCTGTCATCGTAAAGAATTCCTACCCTTTACTCGGTCATTGCCGAAGATTCCTCACCTGATGCTCGGTAGTTTCCGAGAATTCCAACCCGGTACTCGGTTCATTGCAGAGAATTCCTGCCTGGTACTTGGTCATTGACGAGAATTCATGTGCGGTACTCGGTCATTGCCAAGAATTCCTGCCCGGTACTCGGTCATTGCCAAGAATTCCTACCCGGTACTCGGTCATTGCCATGGATTCCTACCCGGTGATGCTCGGTAGTTTCCGAGAATTCCAACCCGGTACTCGGTTCATTGCAGAGAATTCCTGCCTGGTACTCCGTCATTGACGAGAATTCATGTGCGGTACTCGGTCATTGCCAAGAATTTCTGCCCGGTACTCGGTCATTGCCAAGAATTCCTACCCGGTACTCGGTCATTGCCATGGATTCCTACCCGGTGTTCGGCCACTCCTGAGTATTCCTGCCCGGTACTCGGTCATTGCTGAGAATTCCTGCCAGGTACTCATTCCTTTCCAAAAATTGCTGCCTGGTAGTTGGTCATTGCCGAGAATTTATGCCTGTTACTCGGTCATTGCCATGGATTTCTACCCGGTGTTCGGTCATTGCCGAGAATTCATGCCCAGTACTCGGTCATTGTCGAGGATTCACCAGCCGGTACGCGATAAGTATTCACCAGCTGGTACGTAATCATTGCTAAGAATTCATGCCCGGTACTTGGTCATTGCCAAGAATTACTACCCGTAACTCGGTCATTTCTGAGATATCCAGCTAGTACTCGATTATTACCGAGAATTGTTGCCTCGTACTAGGTCATTGTCGAGAATTCTCGCCCGGTACTCGGTATTTGCCGAGAATTACTCACTCGATACTCGGTCATTTCTGAGGATTCCTCCCCGGTGCTTGGTCATTGTCAAGAATTCATGCCTGGTACCCGGTCATTGCCAAGTATTCCTACCTAGTACTCTGTCATCGTAAAGAATTCCTACCCTGTACTCGGTCATTGCCGAAGATTCCTCACCTGATGCTCGGTCGTTTCTAAGAATTCCAACCCGGTAATCGGTTCATTGCAGAGAATTCCTGCCTGGTACTCTATCATTACCAAGGATTCCTCACCCGGTATTTGCTCGTTTCTAGGGATTCCTACATGGTGCTTGGACGTTGCCGAGAATTCCTACCTGGTACTCGGTCATTGCCGAGAATTCCTACCCGGTACTCGGTCATTGCCAAAAATTCATGCCCGGTACTCGGTCATTGCCATGGATTCCTACCCAGTGTTCGGCGATTGCTGAGTATTCTGGCCTGGTACTCGGTTATTGCCAAGAATTCCTGCCCGGTACTCATTCCTTGCCAAGAATTCCTGCCTGGTACTTGGTCATTGCAGAGAATTTCTGCCCGTTACTCGATCATGGCAATGGATTCCTACCCGGTGTTCGGTCAATGCCAAGAATTCTCAGCCCGTACTCGATCATTGCTGAGAATTCCTGCCCGGTACTCGGACATTGCCGAGAATACCCGCCCGGTACTCGGTCGTTTCAGAGAATTCCAACTCGGTACTCGGTTTATTGCAGAGAATTCCTGCCTGGTACTTGGTCATTGCCGAGAATTCCTGCGCGGTGCTCGGTCATTGCCAAGAATTCCTGCCCTGTACTCGGGCAATGCCAAGGATTCCTACCCGGTGTTCGGTCATTGCCGAGAATTCCTGCAAGGTACTCGGTCATTGCTGAGGATTAACCAGCCGGTACTCGATCATTTCTGAGAATTCCTGCCTGGTACTCGGTCATTGTCGTGAATTCCTGCCCGGTACTCGGTCATAGTTGAGAATTCCTGCCCGGTACTCGTTTATTGCCAAGAATTCCTGCCCGGTACTTGGTCATTGCCGAGAATTTCTCACCCGGTATTCAGTCGTTTCTAAGGATTCATACCCGGTACCTTGTCATTGTAAACAATTCCTACCCAGTACTCGGTCATTGCCGAGGATTCCTCACCTAATGCTCAGTCGTTTCCGAGAATTCCAACCTGGTACTCAATCATTGCCGAGAATTCCTGCCTGGTACTCGGTCATTGCCAAGAATTCCTGTGCGGTGGCCAATTATTACTGAGAATTCTTTCCTTGTACTAGGTCATTGCCGAGAATTCTCGTCCGGTACTCAGTCATTGCCAAGTATTCCTCACTCGGTATTTGGTCGTTTGTAAGGTTTCCTACGTGGTGCTTGGTCATTATCGACAATACATGCTTGGTACTCGGTCATTACCAAGAATTCCTACCCGGTAGTCGTTCATTAGAAATAATTCCTGCCACGTACTCGGTCATTGCCATGGATTCCTACCCGGTGTTCGGCCTTTGCTAGGTATTCCTGCCCGGTACTCGGTCAATGTTGAGAATTCCTGCCCGGTACTCGTTCCTTGCCAAGAATTCCTGCCTGGTACTTGGTCATTGCCAAGAATTTCTGCCCGTTACTCGATCATTGCCATGGATTCCTACCCGGTGTGCGGTCATTTCCAAAAATTCTCTCCCGATACTTGGTCATTGCCGAGAATTTCTGCCCAGTACTCAGTCATTGCCGAGAATTTCTGCCCGGTACTCGGTCATTGCCGAGGATTCGCCATCCGATACTCGATCATTGCTGAGAATTTCTGCCCGGTACTTGGTCATTGCTGAGAATTTGTGCCCGTTACTCGGTCATTTCCGAGATATCCAGCCGGTACTCGATTATTACGAAGAAATATTGCCTGGTACTAGGTCATTGCCGAGAATTCCCGCCCGGTACAAGGTATTTGCCGAGGATTCCTCACTCGGTAGTCGGTCGTTTCTGAGTATTCCCTCCCGGTGCTTGGTCATTGTCGAGAATTTGTGCCTGGTACTCGGTCATTGCCAAGAATTCCTACCCGGTACTCCGTCAATGCCATTGATTCCTACCCGGTGTTCGGCCATTCCTGAGTATTCCTGCTCGGTACTCGGTCATTGCTGATAATTCTTGCCAGGTACTCGTTCCTTGCCAAGAATTGCTGCCTGGTACTTTGTCATTGACGAGAATTGCTGTCCGTTACTCGGTCATTGCCATGGATTCCTACCCGGTGTTCGGTCATTGCCGAGAATTCCTGCCCATTACTCGATCATGGCCATGGATTCCTACCCCGGTGTTTGGTCAATGCCAAGAATTCTCAGCCGGTACTCGATCATTGCTGAGAATTCTTGCCCGGTGCTCAGACATTGCCGAGAATTTTTGCCCGTTACTCAGTCATTTCCGAGATATCCAGCCGCTACTCGATTATTACCGAGAATTGTTGCCTGGTACTAGGTCATTGCCGAGAATTCCTGCCCGGTACTTGCTATTTTCCGAGGATTCCTCACTCCGTACTCGGTTGTTTCTGAGGATTCCTACCCGGTGCTTGGTCATTGTCTAGAATTCGTGCCTGGTACTCGGTTATTGCCAAGAATTCCTACCCGGTACTCTGTTATTGTAAAGAATTCATGCCCGGTACTCGGTCATTGCCATGGATTCCTACCCGATGTTCGGCCATTGCTGAGTATTCCTGCCCGGTACTCGGTCATTGCTGAGAGTTACTGCCCGGTACTCGTTTCTTGCTAAGAAATCCTTCCTGGTACTTGGTCATTGCCGAGAATTTTTGCCTGGTGATGTGATCATGGATAGCTCACAAAAGCAGCTTGAGGCCGAGGATGCTTTAGCTGTATCAAGTGGACCGATGACAAGGTCAAGAGTTAAGGAGCTCGGTAATGCAATCACCACATTACTCACTCAAGTTCAACCGTCTATAACTCAGCTCGGAAACATGGAGAATAAAATTGTCTTGGTTGCTCAAGTGGACTAATAAACGGGTGATTCGTTTGTACTCTTTTTCCTAGCCTTTGGTTTTTTTCCCACTGGGTTTTCCAAAGGAAGGTTTTAATGAGGCAAATGGGTCACTCTAATCCACCTAGTCCACTAGAGTCCACAAGACAAGTCCAAGTCCAAGTTCAATAGTTTGGGAGTTTGTTTGCTGAAGTTTCAAGCCCAAAGAAGAATAAATTCAGCCAGCCCAAATAAATATTTATCTGATTCAAATCAGTCAAAGAAGAGGAGAAGTTGGCGTGGGAAAGTCCAAGAGTTCATCCAAAAATTAGTTAATAATGTCTTAATTTTCTGTGCTAATTTATTGTCTTCTTTTACTTCATCTTTTCTTTAAAACTTCCGATTGTGAGCAGAATAATATTCAGACTTCTTTTTTATAAAAATTTGAGAGTGATTTTCTCTTGTGTTCTTGAAGAACAAATCTGGATTGTTGGTGAGTAATATCCTTCAATCAAAATCGAATCAAGGTGTGTCATATCCGCGATTCAAACCTTGGCGTTTTCAAGTGTGTCATATCTTGAAAAAGTCATTGAGGAAATATCCAAGGTCTTCCGCAACCTTGGTGCGATCCATTCACTCCACCACTATCCATTTATCCATTCCTTTCTTTCTACCCCTCGAAAGTGCCGATTCTAGGGAGGATCATATCAAGTGGTATCAGAGCACACTTTCGGGATCGGTATTTGTATCTATCATCTTTTGATCTTAGACTTTTTATTTCTCTCTTGTCCTTTGTTTCTAGTTGATCGGATCAATCATTTGGGGAATTAGTCGATTTAATTTTTATTTTGATCAAAACTCTTTGTTGATCCCTTTTCCTTTTGGTTCTAGTTTTACTTAAGTTGTTTATAGAAAAAAAAAAAAAAAAAAAAGAAGAAGAAGAGAAAAAAAAAAAAGAAAAAGAAAAAAAAAAAAAAAAAATATTAATCAGTCTGAAATTAATTAGCTTAAGGGGGGGTTTTATTTCCTAATTTTATCTCCTAATTTTTTTTTTCTGATCCTTGATCTGTTCATATTTAAAAAAAAAAAAAAAAAACTAAACTCTTTCCTTTCTATCTCAATTCAATTGATCGAATTTGTGTTGTTGGAGTTGTTCATCCGATTTGATCCGTTTTGTTCCAAACGAACCATTGAGAATATCGCTGAGAGAAAACATTTTGAGTGCTGAGTGATTGAGTGAATAAAAAGGAGAGAAACACTTGTGAGGATCGACTTTTTATTACTAACGTTTGTTAAGTGTGCAGGGAAAACAAAATCAATATGTCTAATCATTCCAGCTCGAAGATGAGAACACCAACCGAGCTCGAAGAGGAAGAAATAACAATCTGGATATGCAAACTCTTATGGTAGAGATGAGGCGGATGGTGAGGGAAGAGATGGGTGCAGTCAATGAAAGGATTGATACGATTCAAGAGTCCGTTAATCAAAGACTATTGCCGAATACTGTTGCTAGAGGAAGAAGAGCACGACCTCAAGAAGAAGTTGATGAGGATGACTTGAATTATTACAGCAGAGGTAGCCAAGCTTCTAATCGAAGTGAAAGAAGGCCGAGACGAGTAAGAGAAGCTAGGGGTCGAAATGAAGACAATCTCAGTGGACTTAAGTTGAAGATACCCCCATTTCATGGGAAAAATGATCCGGATGTCTACTTGGAGTGGGAGAAGAAAATTGAGCTCGTGTTTGATTGTCAAAATTATTCGGAGCAAAAGAAAGTTCAAGTAGCGGCAACGGAGTTTTATGATTACGCAATTAATTGGTGGGATCAGATTGTGACGAGTCGAAGACGTAACCGAGAACCGCCTGTAGTTACTTGGGAAGAGTAGAAAAATCTGATGAGAAAAAGATTTGTTCCAAGCCACTATCATCGAGAGTTGCATCAAAAGCTTAGGCGTCTAACTCAAGGAAGTAAGAGTGTGGAAGATTATTATCAAGAGATGGAGTCTCTTATGCTTAAGGCCGATATAGAGGAAGATGTTGAGGCAACAATGGCCAGGTTTTTGAGTGGTTTAGCTCGTGATATTCAAGATAGGATGGAGCTTCAAACTTATAACGATTTGGAAGAAATGCTTCATAAGGCTGTGTTGGTTGACTAAGAGGAGAAGTACTTCTAAATTTTCCTATGGAGCTGGAGCGGCTAACACTAGAACAAGTTACAGCCGAGAGGATAGGACCGTTACCAAGCCAAAACCGGATCCTAAGCCCTACGCCAATGCTGAAGACGCCAAGGGTAAAGCTGTAGCTACTTCGTCTAGAAATCGGGACGTTAAATGTTTCAAGTGTCAAGGGAGAGGACATTACGCCAACGAGTGCACCAACAAGAGAACTATGATTATATTGGATAATGGCGAGATTGAAACTGAGGAGGAAAAGCTTGAAAGTGATGGTGAAGACGAGGATGAGGACATAGAGTTACCAGCCATTGGGGAATTATTGGTAACAAGACGTTCTTTGAGTATTCAAATTAAAGATACTGTCCAAGAGCAGCGGGAGAACTTGTTTCACACGAGATGTTTGGTACAAGGTAAGGTTTGCAGTCTTATTATTGATGGTGGAAGCTGTACTAATGTGGCTAGTGAAACCATGGTGAAGAAGTTAGGGCTGGAAGTTAAGAAGCATCCGAAACCTTTTAAGCTTCAATGGCTTAATGATGCTGGTGAAATGAACGTGAGCAGCCAAGTATTGGTCCCTTTAACCATAGGCAAGTATGAGGACGAAATTCTATGTGATATTTTACCTATGGAAGCCGGCCATATACTACTTGGGAGACCATGGCAGTTCGATAGGAGGGTCTTACATGATGGATTTACTAACCGGTACTCTTTTGAGTTCAATGGCCGAAAGACGATACTGGCTCCTTTGGCGCCACATGAGGTTCATCAAGACCAACTTAAGCTGAAGCACCAAGACAAAACCATTGAGAGAGAACCCCTAAACACACCACCTCAAAACAAAAATGAGAGTTTGAGAAAAACCAAGAAAAAGGCTTGTGAGAGTAAACCCGTGAGGCATTCAAATTTCTTTGTGAGGTCTAATGAGGTTAAGAGAGCTTTATTCTCTCAACAACCCGTTCTTTTATTTGTTTACAAGGAAACTTTGCTGAACCTTACTAACCCCGTACCGGAGTTGCCGAGTAAAGTCTCTTCTATCTTGCAGGATTTTGAAGACGTCTTTCCGGAGGAAAACCCTAAGGGATTGCCGCCTATGCGTGGGATTGAGCACCAGATTGATTTCGTACCAGGAGCTTCACTTCCTAACAGGCCAGCATACAGAATCAACCCGGTAGAGACTAAGGAGCTTCAAAAGCAAGTGAGTGAGCTGATGGACAAAGGATACATACGAGAGAGCATGAGCCCTTGTGCTGTGCCGGTGCTGCTTGTTCCGAAGAAGGATGGGACTTGGAGGATGTGCATCGATTGTCGAGCCATCAACAATATCACTGTAAAGTATCGCCACCCTATTCCTCGTTTAGATGATATGTTAGATGAGCTGCATGGTTCCAACATATTTTCGAAAATTGATCTTAAAAGTGGATACCATCAAATTAGGATGAAAGAGGGTGACGAATGGAAAACTGCGTTTAAAACGAAACATGGTTTGTATGAATGGTTAGTTATGCCATTTGGATTAACCAACGCTCCTAGTACTTTCATGAGATTGATGAATCATGTTTTAAGGAGCTTCATTGGAATTTTTGTTGTTGTTTACTTTGATGATATCTTAGTTTACAGCAAAAATTTAGAAGAGCATGTTAATCATCTGGAAGCGGTTTTGATGGTACTTAGAAAAGAGGAACTTTATGCTAATCTAAAGAAATGCACTTTTTGTACGGATAACCTTGTGTTTCTAGGTTTTGTCATAAGTGCAGATGGCATCAAAGTGGACGAAGAAAAGGTTCGAGCTGTCTGAGAATGGCCCAGTCCGAAAACCGTAGGAGAAGTGAGAAGTTTCCATGGACTAGCGGGATTCTATCGGAGATTTGTGAAGGACTTCAGTACCATAGCTGCTCCTCTCACGGATTTAAATGGGAAGAGGCACAAGAAGAAGCGTTCCAAGCATTAAAGGATAAACTCACCAACGCTCCACTTCTATCTTTACCGAATTTTCTTAAAACTTTTGAAATAGAGTGTGATGCCTCTGGTGTAGGTATTGGAGCTGTCTTGATGCAAGAGAAGAAGCCAATTGCCTTTTTCAGTGAGAAGCTTGGAGGAGCTACGTTAAACTATCCAACCTACGACAAGGAGTTGTACGCGCTTGTCCGAGCATTGCAAACATGGCAGCACTACCTCTGGCCGAAGGAGTTTGTCATTCATACTGACCACGAGTCCTTGAAGCATTTAAAGGGTCAGCAAAAGCTCAACAAGAGGCATGCTAGGTGGGTAGAATTCATCGAAACATTTCCCTATGTGATCAAGTACAAACAAGGTAAAGAAAATATAGTTGCTGATGCCTTATCTCGAAGGTACGCCTTGATTTCTACTTTGGATGCTAAGCTATTGGGATTTGAACACCTTAAAGATCTCTATCAAACTGATTCTGATTTTCAAGAGATTTTTAAATCGTGTGAAAGGTTTGCCTTTGGATAATATTTTAGGCATGATGGGTTTCTTTTTTATGAAAATCGATTATGTTTGCCTAATTGTTCTGTGAGAGATTTGCTAGTTAGGGAAGCACATGGAGGAGGCTTGATGGGGCATTTTGGGATCGCCAAGACTTTAAAAGTGATGCAAGAGCACTTCTACTGGCCGCAAATGAAAAGAGACGTCGAAAGAATTTGTGGGAGATGTGTCACATGCAAACAAGCCAAATCAAAGGTACAGTCTCAAGGTATGTACACGCCTTTGCCTATTCCTGATCATCCTTGGACTGACATTTCTATGGATTTTGTGCTTGGATTACCTAGAACTAGGACTGGAAAAGACTCAATCTTTGTTGTTGTTGATAGGTTCTCCAAAATGGCGCATTTTCTTGCTTGTCATAAAACTGATGATGCTCATATAGCTGACTTGTTCTTTAAAGAAGTTGTTCGTTTGCATGGAATGCCTAGGACTATAGTCAGTGATAGGGACACAAAGTTCTTGAGTTATTTTTGGAAAACGCTTTGGTCTAAGCTAGGCACTAAGTTGCTGTTCTCAACTACTTGTCATCCTCAATCCGACGGTCAAACTGAAGTAGTTAATAGAACTTTGTCTACATTGCTGCGTGCCTTGATTAAAAAGAACTTAAAAACTTGGGAAGAATGCTTACCACATGTTGAATTTGCTTATAATCGATCAGTGCATTCCGCCACCAAGTTTTCTCCTTTTGAAATTGTTTACGGCTTTAATCCTTTATCTCCTTTGGATCTAACCCCATTGCCTTTGAGTGAAAGAGTAAGCCTGGATGGGAAAAAGAAAGCTGAACTTGTTAAACAGATTCACGAGAAAGCAAAGCGCAACCTCGAGGAGAAGACAAAGCTGTACGCCAAACAAGCTAACAAGGGCAGGCGCAAGATGATCTTTGAAGAGGGAGACCACGTTTGGATTCATCTAAGGAAGGAGAGATTTCCGGCTGAGAGGAAGTCTAAGTTAATGCCTAGAATCGACGGTCCATTTCGAGTCACAAAGAGGATCAACGATAATGCTTACCAACTCGATCTCCAAGGTAAGTACAATGTGAGTTCAAGCTTTAACGTTGCTGACTTAATCCCTTTTATTGCAGATGTTCCAGATTTGAGGACAAATCCTTTTCAAGAGGGAGGGGATGATGTGATCATGGATAGCTCACAAAAGCAGCTTGAGGCCGAGGATGCTTTAGCTGTATCAAGTGGACCGATGATAAGGTCAAGAGTTAAGGAGCTCGGTAATGCAATCACCACATTACTCACTCAAGTTCAACCGTCTATAACTCAGCTCGGAAACATGGAGAATAAAATTGTCTTGGTTGCTCGAGTGGACTAATAAACGGGTGATTCGTTTGTACTCTTTTTCCTAGCCTTTGGTTTTTTTCCCACTGGGTTTTCCAAAGGAAGGTTTTAATGAGGGAAATGGGTCACTCTAATCCACCTAGTCCACTAGAGTCCACAAGACAAGTCCAAGTCCAAGTTCAATAGTTTGGGAGTTTGTTTGCTGAAGTTTCAAGCCCAAAGAAGAATAAATTCAGCCAGCCCAAATAAATATTTATCTGATTCAAATCAGTCAAAGAAGAGGAGAAGTTGGCGTGGGAAAGTCCAAGAGTTCATCCAAAAATTAGTTAATAATGTCTTAATTTTCTGTGCTAATTTATTGTCTTCTTTTACTTCATCTTTTCTTTAAAACTTCCGATTGTGAGCAGAATAATATTCAGACTTCTTTTTTATAAAAATTTGAGAGTGATTTTCTCTTGTGTTCTTGAAGAACAAATCTGGATTGTTGGTGAGTAATATCCTTCAATCAAAATCGAATCAAGGTGTGTCATATCCGCGATTCAAACCTTGGCGTTTTCAAGTGTGTCATATCTTGAAAAAGTCATTGAGGAAATATCCAAGGTCTTCCGCAACCTTGGTGCGATCCATTCACTCCACCACTATCCATTTATCCATTCCTTTCTTTCTACCCCACGAAAGTGCCGATTCTAGGGAGGATCATATCACCTGGTACTCGGTCATTGACGAGAATTTATGTGCGGTGCTCGGTCATTGCCAAGAATTCCTGCCCGGTACTCGGTCAATGCCAATGATTCCTACCCGAAGTTCGGTCATTGCCAAGAATTCTTGTATGGTACTCGGTCATTGCCGAGGATTCACCAGCCGGTACTCGATTATTACCGAGAATTCCTTCCTTTTACTAGGTCATTGCCGAGAATTCTCGCCCAGTACTCAGTCATTTCCAAGGATTCCTCACCCGGTACTCGGTCGTTTCTAAGGATTCCTACCCAGTGCTTGGTCATTATCGAGAATTCATGCCCGGTATTCGGTCATTGTAAATAATTCCTACCCAGTACTCGGTCATTGCCGAGGATTCCTCACCTAATGCTTGCTCGTTTCTGGGAATTCCAACCTGGTACTCAGTCATTGCCGAGAATTCGTGCCTGGTACTCGGTCATTGCCAAGAATTCCCGTACGGTGCTCGAATATTACTGAGAATTTTTTCCTTGTACTACGTCTTTGTCGAGAATTCTCCCACGGTACACAGTCATTGCCAAGGATTCCTCACCCGGTATTCAGTCGTTTTCTAAGGATTCCTACCCGGTACTTTGTCTTTGTAAAGAATTCCTACCCTGTACTTGGTCATTGCCGAGAATTCCTGCCTGGTACTTGGTCATTGCCAAGAATTCCTGCCTGGTACTCGGTCATTGCCGAGAATTCCTACCCGATCCTCAGTCATTGCCAAGAATTCCTACCCGGTACTCGGTCATTGCCATGGATTCCTACCCGGTGTTCGGCCACTCCTGAGTATTCCTGCCCGGTACTCGGTCATTGCTGAGAATTCCTGCCAGGTACTCATTCCTTTCCAAGAATTGCTGCCTGGTAGTTGGTCATTGCCGAGAATTTATGCCTGTTACTCGGTCATTGCCATGGATTTCTACCCGGTGTTCGGTGATTGCCGAGAATTCATGCCCAGTACTCGGTCATTGCTGAGGATTCACAAGCCGGTACGCGATAAGTATTCACCAGCCGGTACGCAATCATTGCTAAGAATTCATGCCCGGTACTCGGTCATTGCCAAGAATTTCTACCCGTAACTCGGTCATTTCTGAGATATCCAGCTAGAACTCGATTATTACCGAGAATTGTTGCCTCTTACTAGGTCATTGTCGAGAATTCTCGCCCGGTACTCGGTATTTGCCGAGGATTCCTCACTCGATACTCGGTCATTTCTTAGGATTCCTCCCCCTTGCTTGTTCATTGTTAAGAATTCGTGCCTGGTACCCGGTCATTGCGAAGTATTCCTACCTGGTACTCTGTCATCGTAAAGAATTCCTACCCTGTACTCGGTATTGCCGAAGATTCCTCACCTGATGCTCGGTCGTTTCTAAGAATTCCAACCCGGTAATCGGTTCATTGCAGAGAATTCCTGCCTGGTACTCTGTCATTGCCAAGGATTCCTCACCCGGTATTTGCTCGTTTCTAAGGATTCCTACATGATGCTTGGACGTTGCCGAGAATTCCTACCTGGTACTCGGTCATTGCCAAGAATTCCTACCCGGTACTCGGTCATTGCCAAAAATTCATGCCCGGTACTCGGTCATTGCCATGGATTCCTACCCGGTGTTCGGCGATTGCTGAGTATTCTGGCCTGGTACTCGGTCATTGCCAAGAATTCCTGCCCGGTACTCATTCCTTGCCAAGAATTCCTGCCTGGTACTTGGTCATTGCAGAGAAGTTCTGCCCGTTACTCGATCATGGCAATGGATTCCTACCCGGTGTTCGGTCAATGCCAAGAATTCTCAGCTCGTACTCGATCATTGCTGAGAATTCCTGCCCGGTACTCGGACATTGCCGACAATACCCGCCCGGTACTCGGTCGTTTCAGAGAATTCCAACTCAATACTTGGTTTATTGCAGAGAATTCCTGCCTGGTACTTGGTCATTGCCGAGAATTCCTGCGCGGTGCTCGGTCATTGCTAAGAATTCCTGCCCTGTACTCGGGCAATGCCAAGGATTCCTACCCGGTGTTCGGTCATTGCCGAGAATTCCTGCAAGGTACTCGGTCATTGCTGAGGATTAACCAGCCGGTACTCGATCATTTCTGAGAATTCCTGCCTGGTACTCGGTCACTGTCGTGAATTCCTGCCCGGTACTCGGTCATAGTTAAGAATTCATGCTCGGTACTCGTTCATTGCCAAGAATTCCTGCCCGGTACTTGGTCATTGCCGAGAATTTCTCACCCAGTATTCAGTCGTTTCTAAGGATTCATACCCGGTACCTTGTCATTGTAAAGAATTCCTACCCAGTACTCGGTCATTGCCGAGGATTCCTCACCTAATGCTCGGTCATTGCCGAGAATTCCTGCCTGGTACTCGGTCATTGCCAAGAATTCCTGTGCGATGGCCAATTATTACTGAGAATTCTTTCCTTGTATTAGGTCATTGCCGAGAATTCTCGTCCGGTACTCAGTCATTGCCAAGTATTCCTCACTCGGTATTTGGTCGTTTGTAAGGTTTCCTACCTGGTGCTTGGTCATTGCCGACAATACATGCTTGGTACTCAGTCATTACCAAGAATTCCTACCCGGTACTCGTTCATTGGAAAGAATTCCTGCCAGGTACTCGGTCATTGCCATGGATTCCTACCCGGTGTTCGGCCTTTCCTAAGTATTCCTGCCCGGTACTCGGTCAATGTTGAGAATTCTTGCCCGGTACTCGTTCCTTGCCAAGAATTCCTGCCTGGTACTTGGTCATTGCCAAGAATTTCTGCCCGTTACTCGATCATTGCCATGGATTCCTACCCGGTGTGCGGTCATTTCCAAAAATTCTCTCCCGATACTCGGTCATTGCCGAGAATTTCTGCCCAGTACTCAGTCATTGCCGAGAATTTCTGCCCGGTACTCGGTCATTGCCGAGGATTCGCCATCCGATACTCGATCATTGCTGAGAATTTCCGCCCGGTACTTGGTCATTGCCGAGAATTTGTGCCCGTTACTCGGTCATTTCCGAGATATCCAGCCGGTACTCGATTATTACGAAGAAATATTGCTTGGTACTAGGTCATTGCCGAGAATTCCCGCCCGGTACAAGGTATTTGCCAAGGATTCCTCACTTGGTAGTCGGTCGTTTCTGAGTATTCCCTCCCGGTGCTTGGTCATTGTCGAGAATTTGTGCCTAGTACTCGGTCATTGCCAAGAATTCCTACCCGGTACTCCGTCAATGCCATTGATTCCTACCCGGTGTTCGGCCATTCCTGAGTATTCCTGCTCGGTACTCGGTCATTGCTGATAATTCTTGCCAGGTACTCGTTCCTTGCCAAGAATTGCTGCCTGGTACTTTGTCATTGACGAGAATTGCTGCCCGTTACTCGGTCATTGCCATGGATTCCTACCCGGTGTTCGGTCATTGCCGAGAATTCCTGCCCGTTACTCGATCATGGCCATGGATTCCTACCCCGGTGTTTCGTCAATGCCAAGAATTCTCAGCCGGTACTCGATCATTGCTGAGAATTCTTGCCCGGTGCTCAGACATTGCCGAGAATTTTTGCCCGTTACTCAGTCATTTCCGAGATATCCAGCCGCTACTCGATTATTACCGAGAATTGTTGCCTGGTACTAGGTCATTGCCGAGAATTCCTGCCCGGTACTCGGTTGTTTCTGAGGATTCCTACCCGGTGCTTGGTCATTGTCTAGAATTCGTGCCTGGTACTCGGTTATTGCCAAGAATTCCTACCCGGTACTCTGTTATTGTAAAGAATTCATGCCCGGTACTCGGTCATTGCCATGGATTCCTACCCGGTGTTCGGCCATTGCTGAGTATTCCTGCCCGGTACTCGGTCATTGCTGAGAATTACTGCCCGGTACTCGTTTCTTGCTAAGAAATCCTTCCTGGTACTTGGTCATTGCCGAGAATTTTTGCCTGGCACTCGGTCATTACCGAGGATTCACCAGCCGATACTCGATCATTGCTGAGAATTCCTGCCCGGTAATCGGTCATTACCGAGAATTTCTGCCCGTTACTCGGTCATTTCCGAGATATCCAGCCGGTACTCGATTATTACCGAGAAATATTGCCTAGTACTAGGTCATTGCCGAGAATTCCCGCCCGGTACTCGGTATTTGCCAAGGATTCCTCACTCGGTACTCGGTCGTTTCTGAGTATTCCTTCCCGGTGCTTGGTCATTGTCGAGAATTCATGCCTGGTACTCGGTCATTGCCAAGAATTCCTACCCGGTATTCTGTCATCGTAAAGAATTCCTACCCTTTACTCGGTCATTGACGAGAATTTATGTGCGGTGCTCGGTCATTGCCAAGAATTCCTGCCCGGTACTCGGTCAATGCCAATGATTCCTACCCGATGTTCGGTCATTGCTAAGAATTCTTGTATGGTACTCGGTCATTGCCGAGGATTCACCAGCCGGTACTCGATTATTACCGAGAATTCCTTCCTTTTACTAGGTCATTGCCGAGAATTCTCGCCCAGTACTCAGTCATTGCCAAGGATTCCTCACCCGGTACTCGGTCGTTTCTAAGGATTCCTACCCAGTGCTTGGTCATTATCGAGAATTCATGCCTGGTATTCGGTCATTGTAAATAATTCCTACCCAGTACTCGGTCATTGCCGAGGATTCCTCACCTAATGCTTGGTCGTTTCTGGGAATTCCAACCTGGTACTCAGTCATTGCCGAGAATTCGTGCCTGGTACTCGGTCATTGCCAAGAATTCCCGTACGGTGCTCGAATATTACCGAGAATTTTTTCCTTGTACTACGTCTTTGTCGAGAATTCTCCCACGGTACACAGTCATTGCCAAGGATTCCTCACCCGGTATTCAGTCGTTTTCTAAGGATTCCTACCCGGTACTTTGTCTTTGTAAAGAATTCCTACCCTGTACTTGGTCATTGCCGACAATTCCTGCCTGGTACTTGGTCATTGCCAAGAACTCCTGCCTGGTACTCGGTCATTGCCGAGAATTCCTACCCGATCCTCGGTCATTGCCAAGAATTCCTACCCGGTACTCGGTCATTGCCATGGATTCCTACCCAGTGTTCGGCCACTCCTGAGTATTCCTGCCCGGTACTCGGTCATTGCTGAGAATTCCTGCCAGGTACTCATTCCTTTCCAAGAATTGCTGCCTGGTAGTTGGTCATTGCCGAGAATTTATGCCTGTTACTCGGTCATTGCCATGGATTTCTACCCGGTGTTCGGTGATTGCCGAGAATTCATGCCCAGTACTCGGTCATTGCCGAGGATTCACCAGCCGGTACGCAATCATTGCTAAGAATTCATGCCCGGTACTCGGTCATTGCCAAGAATTTCTACCCGTAACTCGGTCATTTCTAAGATATCTAGCTAGAACTCGATTATTACCGAGAATTGTTGCCTCGTACTAGGTCATTGTCGAGAATTCTCGCCCGGTACTCGGTATTTGCCGAGGATTCCTCACTCGATACTCGGTCATTTCTGAGGATTCCTCCCCCTTGCTTGGTCATTGTTAAGAATTCGTGCCTGGTACCCGGTCATTGCCAAGTATTCCTACCTGGTACTCTGTCATCGTAAAGAATTCCTACCCTGTACTCGGTCATTGCCGAAGATTCCTCACCTGATGCTCGGTCGTTTCTAAGAATTCCAACCCGGTAATCGGTTCATTACAGAGAATTCCTGCCTGGTACTCTGTCATTGCCAAGGATTCCTCACCCGGTATTTGCTCGTTTCTAAGGATTCCTACATGATGCTTGGACATTGCCGAGCATTCCTACCTGGTACTCGGTCATTGTCGAGAATTCCTACCCGGTACTCGGTCATTGCCAAAAATTCATGCCCGGTACTCGGTCATTGCCATGGATTCCTACCCGGTGTTTGGCGATTGCTGAGTATTCTGGCCTGGTACTCGGTCATTGCCAAGAATTTCTGCCCGGTACTCATTCCTTGCCAAGAATTCCTGCCTGGTACTTTGTCATTGCAGAGAAGTTCTGCCCGTTACTCGATCATGGCAATTGATTCCTACCCGGTGTTCGGTCAATGCCAAGAATTCTCAGCCCGTACTCGATCATTGCTGAGAATTCCTGCCCGGTACTCGGACATTGCCAAGAATACCCGCCCGGTACTCGGTCGTTTCAGAGAATTCCAACTCGGTACTCGGTTTATTGCAGAGAATTCCTGCCTGGTACTTGGTCATTGCCGAGAATTCCTGTGCGGTGCTCGGTCATTGCTAAGAATTCCTGCCCTGTACTCGGGCAATGCCAAGGATTCCTACCCGGTGTTCGGTCATTGCCGGTCAGTACCGGCTGAGGATTAACCAGCCGGTACTCGATCATTTCTAAGAATTCCTGCCTGGTACTCGGTCATTGTCGTGAATTCCTGCCCGGTACTCGGTCATAGTTAAGAATTCCTGCCCGGTACTCGTTCATTGCCAAGAATTCCTGCCCGGTACTTGGTCATTGCCGAGAATTTCTCACCCGGTATTCAGTCGTTTCTAAGGATTCATACCCGGTACCTTGTCATTGTAAAGAATTCCTACCCAGTACTCGGTCATTGCCGAGGATTCCTCACCTAATGCTCGGTCATTGCCGAGAATTCCTGCCTGGTACTCGGTCATTGCCAAGAATTCCTGTGCGGTGGCCAATTATTACTGAGAATTCTTTCCTTGTACTAGGTCATTGCCGAGAATTCTCATCCGGTACTCAGTCATTGCCAAGTATTCCTCACTCGGTATTTGGTCGTTTGTAAGGTTTCCTACCTGGTGCTTGGTCATTGCCGACAATACATGCTTGGTACTCGGTCATTACCAAGAATTCCTACCCGGTACTCATTCATTGGAAAGAATTCCTGCCAGGTACTCGGTCATTGCCATGGATTCCTACCCGATGTTCGGCCTTTGCTAAGTATTCCTGCCCGGTACTCGATCAATGTTGAGAATTCCTGCCCGGTACTCGTTCCTTGCCAAGAATTCCTGCTTGGTACTTGGTCATTGCCAAGAATTTCTGCCCGTTACTCGATCATTGCCATGGATTCCTACCCGGTGTGCGGTCATTTCCAAAAATTCTCTCCCGATACTCGGTCATTGCCGAGAATTTCTGCCCAGTACTCAGTCATTGCCGAGAATTTCTGCCCGGTACTCGGTCATTGCCGAGGATTCGCCATCCGATACTCGATCATTGCTGAGAATTTCTGCCCGGTACTTGGTCATTGCCGAGAATTTGTGCCCGTTACTCGGCCATTTCCGAGATATCCAGCCGGTACTCGATTATTACGAAGAAATATTGCCTAGTACTAGGTCATTGCCGAGAATTCCCGCCCGGTACAAGGTATTTGCCGAGGATTTCTCACTCGGTTGTCGGTCGTTTCTGAGTATTTCCTCCCGGTGCTTGGTCATTGTCGAGAATTCGTGCCTGGTACTCGGTCATTGCCAAGAATTCCTACCCGGTACTCCGTCAATGCCATTGATTCCTACTCGGTGTTCGGCCATTCCTGAGTATTCCCGCTCGGTACTCGGTCATTGCTGAGAATTCTTGCCAGGTACTCGTTCCTTGCCAAGAATTGCTGCCTGGTACTTTGTCATTGACGAGAATTGCTGCCCGTTACTCGGTCATTGCCATGGATTCCTACCCGGTGTTCGGTCATTGCCGAGAATTCCTGCCCGTTACACGATCATAGCCATGGATTCCTACCCCGGTGTTCGGTTAATGCCAAGAATTCTCAGCCAGTACTCGATCATTGCTGAGAATTCTTGCCCGGTGCTCGGACATTGCCGAGAATTTTTGCCCGTTACTCAGTCATTTCCGAGATATCCAGCCGCTACTCGATTATTACCGAGAATTGTTGCCTGGTACTAGGTCATTGCCGAGAATTCCTGCCCGGTACTCGCTATTTTCCGAGGATTCCTCACTCGGTACTCAGTTGTTTCTGAGGATTCCTACCCGATGCTTGGTCATTGTCTAGAATTCGTGCCTGGTACTCGGTTATTGCCAAGAATTCCTACCAGGTACTCTGTTATTGTAAAGAATTCCTACCCTGTACTCGGTCATTGCCGAGAAATCCTGCCTGATACTCGATCCTTGCCGAGAATTCCTACCCGGTACTCGGTCATTGCCGAGAATTCATGCGCGGTACTCGGTCAATGCCATGGATTCCTACCCGGTGTTCGGCCATTGCAGAGTATTCCTGCCCGGTACTCGGTTATTGCTGAGAATTACTGCCCGGTACTCATTTCTTGCTAAGAAATCCTTCCTGGTACTTGGTCATTGCCGAGAATTTCTGCCCGTTACTCGGTCATTGGCATGGATTTCTACCCGGTGTTCGGTCATTGCCAAGAATTCTTGCCTGGTACTCGGTCATTACCGAGGATTCACCAGGCAATACTCGATCATTGCTGAGAATTCCTGCCCGGTACTCGGTCATTACCGAGAATTTCTGCCTGTTACTCGGTCATTTCCAAGATATCCAGACGGTACTTGATTATTACCGAGAAATATTGCCTGGTACTAGGTCATTGCCGAAAATTCCCGCCCGGTACTCGGTATTTGCCGAGGATTCCTCACTCGATAATCGGTCGTTTCTGAGTATTCCTTCCCGGTGCTTGGTCATTGTCGAGAATTCATGCCTGGTACTCGGTCATTGCCAAGAATTTCTACCCGGTATTCTGTCATCGTAAAGAATTCCTACCCTCTACTCGGTCATTGCCGAAGATTCCTCACCTGATGCTCGGTAGTTTCCGAGAATTCCAACCCGGTACTCGGTTCATTGCAGAGAATTCCTGCCTGGTACTCGGTCATTGACGAGAATTCCTGTGCGGTGCTCGGTCATTGCCAAGAATTCCTGCCCGGTACTCGGTCAATGCCAAGGATTCCTACTCGATGTTCGGTCATTGCCAAGAATTCCTGTATTTTACTCGGTCATTGCTGAGGATTCACCAGCCGGTACTCGATTATTACTGAGAATTCCTTCCTTGTGCTAGGTCATTGCCAAGAATTCTCGCCCAGTACTCAGTCATTGCCAAGGATTCCTCACCTGGTACTCGGTCGTTTCTAAGGATTCCAACCCAGTGCTTGGTCATTATCGAGAATTCATGCCCGGTATTCGGTCATTGTAAAGAATTCCTACCCAGTACTCGGTCATTGCCGAGGATTCCTCACCTAATGCTTGGTCGTTTCTGGGAATTCCAACCTGGTACTCAGTCATTGCCGAGAATTCGTGCCTGGTACTCGGTCATTGCCAAGAATTCCCGTACGGTGCCCGAATATTACCGAGAATTTTTTCCTTGTACTACGTCTTTGTCGAGAATTCTCCCCCGGTACACAGTCATTGCCAAGGATTCCTCACCCGGTATTCAGTCGTTTTCTAAGGATTCCTACCTGCTACTTTGTCTTTGTAAAGAATTCCTACCCTGTACTTGGTCATTGCCGAGAATTCCTGCCTGGTACTTGGTAATTGCCAAGAATTCCTGCCTGGTACTTGGTCATTTCCGAAAATTCCTACCCGTTACTCGGTCATTGCCAAGAATTCCTACCCGGTACTCGGTCATTGCCATGGATTCCTACCTGGTGTTCGGCCACTCCTGATTATTCCTGCCTGGTACTCGGTCATTGCTGAGAATTCCTGCCAGGTACTCATTCCTTGCCAAGAATTCCTGCCTGGTACTTGGTCATTGCCGAGAATTTGTGCCCGTTACTCGGTCATTGCCATGGATTTCTACCCGGTGTTTGGTCATTGCCGAGAATTCATGCCCGGTACTCGGTCATTGCCGAGGATTTACCTGCCGATACGCGTTGAGTATTCACCAGCCGGTACGCAATCATTGCTAAGAATTCATGCCCGGTACTCGGTCATTGCCGAGAATTTCTACCCGTAACTCGGTCATTTCCGAGATATCCAGCTAGTACTCGATTATTACCGAGAATTGTTGCCTCGTACTAGGTCATTGCCGAGAATTCCCGCCCGGTACTCGGTATTTGCCGAGGATTCCTCACTCGATACTCTGTCGTTTCTAAGGATTCCTCCCCGGTGCTTCGTCATTGTTAAGAATTTGTGCCTGGTACTCGGTCATTGCCAAGTATTCCTACCCTGCACTCTGTCATCGTAAAGAATTCCTACCCTGTACTCGGTCATTGCCGAAGATTCCTCACCTGATGCTCGGTCGTTTCTGAGAATTCCAACCCGGTACTCGGTTCATTGCAGAGAATTCATGCCTGGTACTCTGTCATGGCCAAGGATTCCTCACCCGGTATTTGCTCATTTTTAAGGATTCCTACCTGGTGCTTGGACATTGCCAAGAATTCCTACCTGGTACTCGGTCATTGCCGAGAATTCCTACCCGGTACTCGGTCATTGCCAAGAATTCATGCCCGATACTCGGTCATTGCCATGGATTCCTACCCGGTGTTCGGTCAATGCCAAGAATTCTCAGCCGGTACTCGATCATTGCCAAGAATTCCTGCCCTGTACTCGGACATTGCCGAGAATACCCACCCGGTACAGGTTCGTTTCAGAGAATTCCAACTCGGTACTCGGTTTATTGTAGAGAATTCCTGCCTGGTACTGGGTCATTGCCAAGAATTCCTGCGCGGTGCTCGGTCATTGCCAAGAATTCCTGCCCTGTACTCGGTCAATGCCAAGGATTCCTACCCGGTGTTCGGTCATTGCCGAGAATTCCTGCAAGGTACTCGGTCATTGCTGAGGATTCACCAGCCGATACTCAATCATTGCTGAGAATTCCTGCCTGGTACTCGGTCATTGTCGTGAATTCCTGCCCGGTACTCGGTCATAGTTGAGAATTCCTGCCCGGTACTCGTTCATTGCCAAGAATTCCTGCCCGGTACTTGGTCATTGCCGAGAATTTCTACACGTTACTCGGTCATTTCCAAGAACTCCAGCCGGTACTCGATTATTACCGAGAATTCCTTCCTTATACTAGGTCATTCCCGAGAATTCTCACACGGTACTCAGTCATTGCCAAGGATTCCTCACCCGGTACTCGGTCGTTTCTAAGGATTCCTACCCGGTGCTTCGTCATTGTCGAGAATTCCTGCACGGTACTTGGTCATTGTAAAGAATTCCTACCCAGTACTCGGTCATTGCCGAGGATTCCTCACCTAATGCTCGGTCGTTTCTGAGAATTCCAACCTGGTACTCAGTCATTTCCGAGAATTCCTACCTGGTACTCGGTCATTGCCAATAATTCATGTGCGGTGCTCGATTATTACCAAGAATTCTCGCCCGGTACTCAGTCATTGCCAAGGATTCCTCACCCGGTATTCAGTCGTTTCTAAGGATTCATACCCGGTACCTTGTCATTGTAAAGAATTCCTACCCAATACTCGGTCATTGCCGAGGATTCCTCACCTAATGCTCGTTCGTTTCCAAGAATTCCAACCTGGTACTCAGTCATTGCCGAGAATTCTTGCCTGGTACTCGGTCATTGCCAAGAATTCCTGTGCGGTGGCCTATTATTACTGAGAATTCTTTCCTTGTACTAGGTCATTGCCAAGAATTCTCGTCCGGTACTCAGTCATTGCCAAGTATTTCTCACTCGGTATTTGGTCGTTTCTAAGGTTTCCTACCCGGTGCTTGGTCATTGCCGACAATACATGCCTGGTACTCGGTCATTACCAAGAATTCCTACCCGGAACTCGTTCATTGGAAAGAATTCCTAGCAGGTACTCGGTCATTGCCATGGATCCCTACCCGGTGTTTGGCCTTTGCTAAGTATTCCTGCCCGGTACTCGGTCAATGTTGAGAATTCCTGCCCGGTACTCGTTCCTTGCCAAGAATTCCTGTATGGTACTCGGTCATTGCTGAGGATTCACCAGCCGGTACTCGATTATTACTGAGAATTCCTTCCTTGTACTAGGTCATTGCCAAGAATTCTTGCCCAGTACTCAGTCATTGCCAAGGATTCCTCACCCGGTACTCGGTCGTTTCTAAGGATTCCAACCCAGTGCTTGGTCATTATCGAGAATTCATGCCCGGTATTCGGTCATTGTAAAGAATTCCTACCCAGTACTCGGTCATTGCCGAGGATTCCTCACCTAATGCTTGGTCGTTTCTGGGAATTCAAACCTGGTACTCAGTCATTGCCGAGAATTCGTGCCTGGTACTCGGTCATTGCCAAGAATTCCCGTACGGTGCTCGAATATTACCGAGAATTTTTTCCTTGTACTACGTCTTTATCGAGAATTCTCCCCCGGTACACAGTCATTGCCAAGGATTCCTCACCCGGTATTCAGTCGTTTTCTAAGGATTCCTACCCGGTACTTTGTCTTTGTAAAGAATTCCTACCCTGTACTTGGTCATTGCCGAGAATTCCTGCCTGGTACTTGGTCATTGCAAAGAATTCCTGCCTGGTACTCGGTCATTGCCGAAAATTCCTACCCGTTACTCGGTCATTGCCAAGAATTCCTACCCGGTACTCGGTCATTGCCATGGATTCCTACCTGGTGTTCGGCCACTCCTGAGTATTCCTGCCCGGTACTCGGTCATTGCTGAGAATTCCTGCCTGGTACTTAGTCATTGCCGAGAATTTATGCCTGTTACTCGGTCATTGCCATGGATTTCTACCCGGTGTTCGGTCATTGCCTAGAATTCATGCCTGGTACTCGGTCATTGCCGAGGATTCACCAGCCGATACGCGATGAGTATTCACCAGCCGGTACGCAATCATTGCTAAGAATTCATGCCCGGTACTTGGTCATTGCCGAGAATTTCTACCCGTAACTCGGTCATTTCCGAGATATCCAGCTACTACTCGATTATTACCGAGAATTGTTGCCTCGTACTAGGTCATTGCCGAGAATTCCCGCCTGGTACTCGGTATTTGCCGAGGATTCCTCACTCGATACTCTGTCATTTCTGAGGATTCGTCCCCGGTGCTTGGTTATTGTTAAGAATTTGTGCCTGGTACTCGGTCATTGCCAAGTATTCCTACCCGGTACTCTGTCATCGTAAAGAATTCCTACCCTGTATTCGGTCATTGCCGAAGATTCCTCACCTGATGCTCGGTCGTTTCTGAGAATTCCAACCCGGTACTCGGTTCATTGCAGAGAATTCATGCCTGGTACTCTGTCATGGCCAAGGATTCCTCACCCGGTATTTGCTCGTTTTTAAGGATTCCTACCTGGTGCTTGGACATTGCCGAGAATTCCTACCTGGTACTCGGTCATTGCCGAGAATTCCTACCCGGTACTCGGTCATTGCCAAGAATTCATGCCCGGTACTCGGTCATTGCCATGGATTCCTACCCGGTGTTCGGTGATTGCTGAGTATTCCGGCCTGGTACTCGGTCATTGCCAAGAATTCGTGCCCGGTACTCATTCCTTGCCAAGAATTTCTGCCTGGTACTTGGTCATTGCTGAGAATTTCTGCCCGTTACTCGATCATGGCAATGGATTCCTACCCGGTGTTCGGTCAATACCAAGAATTCTCAGCCGGTACTCGATCAATGCTGAGAATTCCTGCCCGGTACTCGGACATTGCCAAGAATACCCACCCGGTACTCGGTCGTTTCAGAGAATTCCAACTCGGTACTCGGTTTATTGTAGAGAATTCCTGCCTGGTACTTGGTCATTGCCGAGAATTCCTGCGCGGTGCTCGGTCATTGCCAAGAATTCCTGCCCTATGCTCGGTCAATGTCAAGGATTCCTACCCGGTGTTCGGTCATTGCCGAGAATTCCTGCAAGGTACTCGGTCATTGCTGAGGATTCACCAGCCGGTACTCGATCATTGCTGAGAATTCCTGCCTGGTACTCGATCATTGACGAGAATTCCTGTGCGGTGCTCGGTCATTGCCAATAATTCCTGCCCGGTACTCGGTCAATGCCAAGGATTCCTACTCGATGTTCGGTCATTGCCAAGAATTCCTGTATGGTACTTGGTCATTGCTGAGGATTCACCAGCCGGTACTCGATTATTACTGAGAATTCCTTCCTGGTACTCGGTTATTGCCAAGAATTCCTACCCGGTACTCTGTTATTGTAAAGAATTCCTACCCGGTACTCGGTCATTGCCGAGAAATCCTGCCTGGTACTCGATCCTTGCCGAGAATTCCTACCCGGTACTCGGTCATTGCCGAGAATTCCTGCCCGGTACTCGGTCATTGCCATGGATTCCTACCCGGTGTTCGGCCATTGCTGAGTATTCCTGCCCGGTACTCTGTCATTGCTGAGAATTACTGGCCGGTACTCGTTTCTTGCTAAGAAATCCTTCCTGGTACTTGGTCATTGCCGAGAATTTCTGCCCGTTACTCGGTCATTGCCATGGATTCCTACCCGGTGTTCGATCATTGCCAAGAATTCTCTCCCGGTACTCGGTCATTGCCGAGAATTTCTGCCCAGTACTTAGTCATTGCCGAGAATTTCTGCCCGGTACTTGGTCATTGCCAAGAATTCCCGCCCGGTACAAGGTATTTGCCGAGGATTCCTCACTCGGTAGTCGGTCGTTTCTGAGTATTCCCTCCCGTTGCTTGGTCATTGTTGAGAATACGTGCCTGGTACTTGGTCATTGCCAAGAATTCCTACCCGGTATTATGTCATCGTAAAGAATTCCTACCCTATACTCGGTCATTGCCGAAGATTCCTCACATGATGCTCGGTAGTTACTGAGAATTCCAACCCGGTACTCGGTTCATTGCAGAGAATTCCTGCCTGGTACTCGGTGATTGACGAGAATTCCTGTGCGGTGCTCGGTCATTGCAAAGAATTCCTGCCCGGTACTCGGTAAATGCCAAGGATTCCTACCCGGTGTTCGGTCATTGCCAAGAATTCCTGTATGGTACTCGGTCATTGCCGAGGATTCACCAGCAGGTACTCGATTATTACCAAGAATTCCTTCCCTGTACTAGGTCATTGCCGAGAATTCTCGCCCAGTACTCAGTCATTGCCAAGGATTCCTCACCCGGTACTCGGTCGTTTCTAAGGATTCCTACCCAGTGCTTCGTCATTATCAAGAATTCATGCCCGGTATTCGGTCATTGTAAAGAATTCCTACCAAGTACTCGGTCATTGCCGAGGATTCCTCACCTAATGCTTGGTCATTTCTGGGAATTCCAACCTGGTACTCAGTCATTAACGAGAATTCGTGCCTGGTACTCGGTCATTGCCAAGAATTGTTGTGCGGTGCTCGAATATTACCGAGAATTTTTTCCTTGTACTACGTCTTTGTCGAGAATTCTCCCTTGGTACTCAGTCATTGCCGAGGATTCCTCACCCGGTATTCAGTCGTTTTCTAAAGATTCCTACCCGGTGCTTCGTCATTGTCGAGAATTCCTGCCCGGTACTTGGTCATTGTAAAGAATTCCTACCCAGTACTCGGTCTTTGCTGAGGATTCCTCACCTAATGTTCGGTCGTTTCTGAGAATTCCAACCTGGTACTCAGTCATTGCCGAGAATTCCTCACCCGGTATTCAGTCGTTTCTAAGGATTCATACCCGGTACCTTGTCATTGTAAAGAATTCCTACCCAGTACTCGGTCATTCCCGAGGATTCCTCACCTAATGCTCGGTCATTTCCGAGAATTCCAACTTGGTACTCAGTCATTGCCAAGAATTCCTGCCTGGTACTCGGTCATTGCCAAGAATTCCTATGCGGTGGCCAATTATTATTGAGAATTCTTTCCTTGTACTAGGTCATTGCCGAGAATTCTCGTCCAGTACTCAGTCATTGCCAAGTATTCCTCACTCGGTATTTGGTCGTTTCTAAGGTTTCCTACCCGGTGCTTGGTCATTGCCGACAATACATGCCTGGTACTCGGTAATTACCAAGAATTCCTACCCGGTACTCGTTCATTGGAAAGAATTCCTGCCAGGTACTCGGTCATTGCTATGGATTCCTACCCGGTGTTTGGCCTTTGCTAAGTATTCCTGCCCGGTACTCGGTCAATGTTGAGAATTCCTGCTCGGTACTCGTTCCTTGCCAAGAATTCCTGCCTGGTACTTGGTCATTGCCAAGAATTTCTGCCCGTTACTCGATCATTGCCATGGATTCCTACACGGTTACTCGATTATTCCAAGAATTCTCTCCCGAAACTCGGTCATTGCAGAGAATTTCTGCCCAGTACTCAGTCATTGCCGAGAATTTCTGCCCGGTACTCGGTCATTGCCGAGGATTCGCCATCCGATACTCGTTCATTGCTGAGAATTCCTGCCCGGTACTTGGTCATTACCGAGAATTTGTGCCCGTTACTCGGTCATTTCCGAGATATCCAGCCGGTACTCAATTATTACGAAGAAATATTGCCTGGTACTAGGTCATTACCGAGAGTTCCCGCCCGGTACAAGGTATTTGCCGAGGATTCCTCACTCGGTAGTCTGTCATTTCTGAGTATTCCCTCCTGGTGCTTGGTCATTGTCGAGAATTTGTGCCTTGTACTCGGTCATTGCCATGAATTCCTACCCAGTATTCGGTCATCGTAAAGAATTCCTACCCTGTACTCGGTCATTGCCGAAGATTCCTCACCTGATGCTCGGTAGTTTCCGAGAATTCCAAACCGGTACTCGGTTCATTGCAGAGAATTCATGCCTGGTACTCGGTCATTGACGAGAATTCCTGTGCGGTGCTCGGTCATTGCCAAGAATTCCTGCCCGGTACTCGGTCAATGCCAAGGATTCCTACCCGGTGTTTGGTCATTACCAAGAATTCATGTATGGTACTCGGTCATTGCTGAGGATTCACCAGCCGGTGCTCGATTGTTACCGAGAATTCTTTCCTTGTACTAGGTAATTGCCGAGAATTCACGCCTGGTACTCAGTCATTGCAAAGGATTCCTCACCCGGTATTTAGTCGTTTCTAAGAATTCATACCCGGTACTTTTTCATTGTAAAGAATTCCTCCCTAGTACTCGGTCATTGCCGAGGATTCCTCACCTAATGCACGGTCGTTTCCGAGAATTCCAACCTGGTACTCAGTCATTGCCGAGAATTCCTGCCTGGTACTCGGTCATTGCCAACAATTCCTGTGCGGTGGCCAATTATTACCAAGAATTCTTTAATTGTACTAAGTCATTGCCGAGAATTCTCGTCCGGTACTCAGTCATTGCCAAAGATTCCTCACCCAGTATTTGGTCGTTTCTAAGGTTTCCTACCCGGTGCTTGGCCATTGCCGAGAATATATGCCTGGTACTCGGTCATCGCCGATATTCCTACCTGGTACTCGGTCATTGGAAAGAATTCATGCCCGGTACTCGGTCATTGCAATGGATCCCTACCCGGTGTTCGGCCGTCGCTAAGTATTCCTGCCCGGTACTCGGTCAATGTTGAGAATTCCTGCCCGGTACTCGTTCCTGGCCAAGAATTCCTGTCTAGTACTTGGTCATTGCCAAGAATTTCTGCCCGTTACTCGATCATTGCCATGGATTCCTACCCGGTGTGCAGTCATTTCCAAGAATTCTCTCCCGGTACTCGTGTAACATCCCGTCCCGGACGCTCCGGCATCCGGATACAAGGATTCCGAGTTTGTGCCTTCTCACGGCCGAACCCCTTTGAATTTTTCCTTATTCTTTTAGAAATGTCTTAGGCTATTCCTTTACCCTTTCTTACGCAGCGGAAACCTTTACTCCTTGGTCTAATAACAACAATTACTTAGCACCGGATTCATCGTCTTTCCCGTGGGCTTAAGATCGATCCTTAACTCGGTCAAGTCATTCAATTTGTTCGCTAACCATTCTAAGTCTAACGATTGCATATTTCTTTCTCTTTATCCAATGGTCAATTGCCAGACATCTAACTTCACCAATAAGATAGATTAGTTTACATACCTTGGCCAACGTACGGTAAGCCTTCCTCGAACCGTTCCTTGTAACGTCCAATCGTTCCCAGAGTGCGCTGGTAGGTTCTGCCTGGCTAACTGGTAGTACGTTCACCTTACCCTGCAGTATTTGACACCACGTAGTACCCCATCACTTCGTTACTTAGCCATACAACCAACCATCCCCATTGGCTAAGTATACGATAGGATGAGGGGACTTTCGTGCCCTTTAGTTTCCGGTGGCCGATCCAGCCCATTGCTTACCTGTCCATCCGAAATCCCGTATCCCGTCTTACCATGGATACGTCAATACAGAAAATATCTCCATTCCTAGATCACTCTTCGAGTCGATCCGTACCCGGCCCTTTGGTTGCTACCGGGTTAGTCACGTTTCCGAGTCGCTATCCATGCTCCGTGCAACCGGTAGTTAACATGTTCGGACTCTTTAGGATAATCTTCGTTTCCTCGAGATTCCTAAGTTTCCCAGACTATCCTTGGTCTATTTCCCATCCTTTCCTTTATAGAACTACGGTTCACCCTGTAACCGTGTTCCGTGAACTCGCCTTATTCCTCCGGTGGTTTCTCTCTTTCTTTCTCTGTGAGATTTCACCTTAGGACGAGATCATCCCTTTTGGGCGTGTATGTTCTGGATGTTCTGGATAATCTGCATAATCTCGGTGATCTGGATGATCTGGATAATCTCTGTCATCTGGATAATCTAGATAATCTCCGTCATCTGGATAATCTCCGTCATCTGGATAATCTGGATGATCTCCGTCATCTGGATGATCTCCGTCATTTGGATAATCTGGATAATCTCCGTCAACTGGATAATCTGGATGATCTCCGCCATCTGGATAATCTCCCTCTCTTCCCATTTAGACGATTTTACGGCCTTATCTCCAGCCGTTATTCACGATCTCGCTTTTATGGTGGCTTTCTCCCTTTTTCCCGGTGAGATTTACCCTTAGATGAGATTTGTCTCTCTCCGTTCTGGGTGAGGATCCCCGTTACCCACGAAAATGTCTTCCTTTTATAGGAAAAGTGGTCGTGTAACTTCCCAATCTCGCACCTATTCTCGTGCATTCTCGGCCATTCGTTTAATGAATGGTTGGGATTGCACCCGTTCGGCGATAACTGCTCTGGACAGTTACCAGGCAGTTACTTGGTTCTACGACCAACCGCCCATGTACCAGCTACCGTACCTGACCTAGCTCGGCAGCTAGCTGACCAGTCCACCCAGCTTGGTTAGTTCTTGATCAGTCCACCGAGCTGGTTGAGCTACCGGTCAGCTGAGCTAGCTGCTACATCCAGCTAGCTAACTATCACTCCAGCTAAGCTAGCTAGTTCATTCCGCTTGACCTGCTCGCCTAGCCAGTTTAGCTCGGCCGGTTCCTTTCATCTTTTCCGGCTAAGATCCTTGCCAATTCTCTAGTCGTTTCCTTCTTCTGGAAAGGACTTGGTATCTTCCAGGATTTTTCTCCTCTTTTCCTTGGTAATTTCCCTTCTGTCTACCGTCTCCCAACTCACGCCAAATGCCTGCCTTTTATGGTTTTCCACGAGGAAGGCAGTTACTAGGCGGTTTCTATGACACGGCCAGATTCATTGTATTTTGGGTAACCGCTTGGTGGATTCGTTTAATGTTTGGTAACTGTCGTGCAGTTACCACATGCGTCCCGATCGTACCCGTTCGGCCAAACTGCCATTTATAACCGTCCAGCCCATCCAAGCTACCTAGCTAGGCACCCAGCTTACTAGATCAACCAACTACCGAACAGTCCGTCCAGCTAGCTTGAGCTACCCGGCAGCTAGTATAGCTAGGTTGAGCTAAGTGGCAGCTACTCTGAGCTTCCCCAAGCTCCCTAGAGCTTCTCCAAGCTTTCCATTAGCTTTCCCGCGACCAAGTATGAATTCCTCCAATACTTCCCTGACTTGATCCGTGAATTCCCCGTTATCCCAGACCAAGTCCAGCCAGGTGACCTATTGCGGATCACGACCGTGACATTATTCCAGCTTACCAAGCTGGTTAGCACAAGCACTTTGCTCTCTTTTTATTCAGCTAAGTCATTAGGTCCGTTTCTCGGCCATGACAAAGCCATGTCCTACTTTCCTAGGATCGGGTCGTGACAAGTCTACCCCCCTTAAAAGGAATTCGTCCTCGAATTCGGGTGTGGTTAGATTTTCCCGACCTTGGTCATTCCATGACTCGCACAATTCCCCCACCTTTGTCATTCTTGACTTTGGTGAATTTCCTGACCTTTATCCTTTGGATTCAGTCACATTTCCACATACTTTGATCCTTTAGGATTCGGTCAATAGGTTCCCTCTTTTGTCATTCCTTGACTTAGTGAATTCTAGATCTTGATATCTTGGATTGAGTCACATTCCCGACTTTAATCCTTTAAGATTCGATCGTTTTATCTTGACTTTGTCCATTCCCGGACTTAGTTCAAATCCCGATCCCAGTCCTTCTTGGACGTGATCATTGTCCCTTGATCTTGGTCTTACTCCGAATAGATCAAGTGATTCCCATGCTAGTCCGATTTTGATACGATTCTGGGTGGAGAATCGTGTCCCAATCACTCACTGGAAGTTAAGTGACAAGTTTAGACTCCAGGCTTGAACAGCAAGCTGATCTAGAGTTGGGTGGAAGGATAGACGCCACGAGAGGATGCGGAAGGCCTCTTGATAAGTCTGATTCGAACAACCTAATCACTAGGATTGTTCTTGGGTTTCTGATTCGAATCACTCGAAAAAGAAAAGATAGAAAGATAATTTTTATTCAAAAGAGGTTAAGAAAATACAGAAGAGTTCTCAGAGGATATAAAGAAGAGAGGAGACGAAGAGGAGAAGAGAGGAGGAGCGGAGCATTGAAGTCTCGGCGAGTTCCAAGACATGCCTTGGAACTTACCAGCGACTAAGGCACAAAACACAATCCCGCGCACACATAACATTCTCATACATAAGTTTGAAATTAAAATAAACTAAAAGAAATAAGATAGACAGATAAATGATAGACGGGCCGCGCCTAAGATCTCGAGACGGGCCGGACTAGGTCGGACTAGCACCAAGCAAAGAGGAACCTATGGACCACGAACCTCATTAAAAACCTTCCTTTGGAAAACCACTTGGGAAAAACCAAAGGCAAGGGAAAAAGAGTGTAGGTGAGCCATAGGGCTTGACACTAATCATCCCGGACATGAACCAAGACCAACGTGGCCGAGGTATCATCTACATCCGAGTGACCCCTATGAACCAAAGCTTGTTGTAGCATTGTTCCAACTCTGTGAATGCGTTCCTTAGTCTTAGAACGAATCCTAGAACCAACTAGCAATTCCTTGGCCGAACAAGAACGTGTCCTAACACCAAATGGTCCATCCAGCACTTCCTTCTCGACCGGTTCCAGCATTCCTTCGACCAGCTCCATTGTTTCCTCGACCAGGTTCAGCATTTCCTCGGCCATTGGATTTCCTTTCTGGACACTATCCATTCTCGCATCAGGCTCCCCCAGTTGAAAAGGATTTGTCCTCAAATCCGGAATACCTGCTAAGAACAACATTACATTAGAAGCATTAAAAGGACAAAACAAAAGGGACTTAGCTCGAAAGCGAAAAGAAAAGAAATGAGTATTGTCGAGAATCCTCAAGAGAGATTCAGCTTCATGGTGGCAGCCTTGGTGAGCTTTCATCAGAATATTCATCTTCACACGAGCAGATACTTGGGAAATGTTCAGCTCCTTTGTCAAAACAACTCCAATTCCAGTCCTTGCAAAGAAATTGGACGAGCGAGCTTCTAGATCTGGTGGCTCCTCCTTTGTACCTGCAATGTTTTTAACAGATTTGGCAAAGAGCAAGTGTGTTATCACAGTCATGGAAGTAAAATAAACAAATAAACACTTCTTAGCTTGATTCAAAACATTATCC
This sequence comes from Barbarea vulgaris, assembly GCA_963667165.1. Taxonomy (NCBI): domain Eukaryota; kingdom Viridiplantae; phylum Streptophyta; class Magnoliopsida; order Brassicales; family Brassicaceae; genus Barbarea; species Barbarea vulgaris. The sequence continues at coordinate 9,320,810 of OY763888.1, read as the reverse complement.
TTGTCTAGTTCTATTTTTTCATGCATCTTAATACAAGAATTCTGTTCCGAATGTTCTTTGATTAATCCTAACTTTTTCTCAATGATTTCTGGATAAAATAAACTCATATTCACAGCCCTTAAATCATGAGAAACAAGTCGAGATGAAGAGATACTTACCTGAACAAGGTCCTTGGTGTATTTGGTGCTTGTAAGTATCACAACAAATGAAAATAGTGTTGGATCCGGGGGTTCTTCTTGGATCAAGGCATTGTTGGTGACCATCTCATAGTCTCTAGAGGTGTCTAAAAACTCTCCTGGTCGCCAATGATAGGTTAAGAATGATCCAGATGATGAAAGATCCATTTTAGGCTCCACGGGAAACTTTTGAAGTGATGTGATCCAAAACTCGAATGGTACAGGTCTTGAACGTTCTAGATAGTCTCCAGGTCTCCAAATGTGGCTTTGAGAGGCATCTTGATGAAGACAATGGATGGTTTTTCCAGTGGGTAGCTTTGCTTGCAATTCAATGTCTCCGAAAACTTGTTCACGATGATCTCTTGCTTTATTCCTATCATGACAAGAGGAAAACTCCATGTTAGTTATTAGAAAATCAACAACTTGAACTATCATCGATTTAGAGCCATTAGAAATCATTCTAAAGCCCATGAAAAATCCTTGTTGAGCCGAAGTACTCCTGGCTAGAACTGGTTGCGTCTCCTTAAGAAAGTTGTCATCACTTTGCTCTTCTTTTTCTTTAGCTTTATCTTGAATTCCATCACCATAGATCATCGCCACATTGTAGTTGTAGGAGTGATTAGGCTGTAGCTTCTTCGGATCAGTACCTATAGACACTTCCTGCAAAAATTTAAGTTCACTCGGTGGCACCGGTGGAGGGTTAGAAGCACAAGCAATTTTATTCAAAGAGGTAAATAAGTTTGAATCAAAAGTTTCATCCTCTTTCTCTTCACCAGACATGACCAAGTAATTAGCTTGCTTACCTTGTTCTTGCTTACCTTTGATTTGGTTTTGTCAAGTTATACTTCATCTGGTGGCAATGGTACAAGACTAATCTTCTTTTCTTGAAAAGGTTTTGACACCGAAATGGTACAATCTGCACCAAGAGAAAGCAAGTTAGCTCTCATTCGTTTTTGAGAGTCTAGATAATTACCTCGGGTATTCACTGGTGGCAAAACGTCTGGTGGTTTCTCATTAGTCTCAACACTGTGACAAGCTGTAGGTAAGTTATTGTTGGCCAGAACTGCTTCAGTTTGAGTAAACCCTCCTAATGCTCGTGTTGTTGCTTCTTTAGGCGATTCTTGGCTGGGAGCTTGTTGTAGTAGTTCTGGTGGTGCTTGTGGAACATACTTATTCCTTAGTAGTTCCTTAAGATCTCTCCAGGTCGTGATAGTCGGCTTGTTGTAATACCAGCGTTCATAAACTTCATCCAACAACCATTTGTAAGCATCTCCAATGAGTCGGCCAATGGCATAATCTAACCTCTTCTCTTTCAGAATGTGATTGAAATAGAACCAATCCTCCATGTTTTGTTCCCACTCTAAGTAGTTTTCTTTTCCTGAAAATTTCCATAGTAGAAACTCATTAGTTGGTTGAAAATCAAAACAAAACACAGATTTGGGAGCGTGAGAGGTTTTATGCGGGCTGCGCCAAGTTGGTCTCGTTGTATTGTCTGGCGGCTTGGGATTAAGATCAGGTTCCCTCATTTTTCTTGCTCTGCTCTGCTCTTGTTGAAGTCCTTGATGAAGTCCTTGACGAAGTGCAGCCATGTTGTTATCCATTACTTGCTCCATGTTTGCTGTAATCGCTTCAACGAGTTGCTTGTTGCGGTTTCTGAGTGTCTCCTCATCATGATCGGCCATCTCTGCCTGAAACAACACAACAAAATACACCAATAAAGAGTCCTTTTGATAATCAAATCGGTCCTAATACTGAAAAACACGAAAATGACTCTTGGTATTCAGTTTCATCGGATGAACACTGTCAACGACTGTTTTCAGAAAACGATCTCCGAAAATTATCAACACATAACCAAAAATTCCCAAACCAATTTTAACAAATACTAGACTCAAAATAGGTTCCGATCCAATTGATTTCACGATTTTATCACAAGCCAATATTTAATTAAAATTCACGCAAGTTGGTACGAAAATCACTTAACTTCTCAATGTTGCTCTGATACCACTTGATACGATTCTGGGTGGAGAATCGTGTCCCAATCACTCACTGGAAGTTAAGTGACAAGTTTAGACTCCAGGCTTGAACAACAAGCTGATCTAAAGTTGGGTGGAAGGATAGAGGCCACGAGAGGATGCGGAAGGCCTCTTGATAAGTCTGGTTCGAACAACCTAATCACTAGGATTGTTCTTGGGTTTCTGATTCGAATCGCTCGAAAAAGAAAAGATAGAAAGATAATTTTTATTCAAAAAGAGGTTAAGAAAATACAGAAGAGTTCTCAGAGGATATAAAGAAGAGAGGAGACGAAGAGGAGAAGAGAGGAGGAGCGGAGCATTGAAGTCTCGGCGAGTTCCAAGACATGCCTTGGAACTTACCAGCGACTAAGGCACAAAACACAATCCCGCGCACACATAACATTCTCATACATAAGTTTGAAATTAAAATAAACTAAAAGAAATATTATAGACAGATAAATGATAGACGGGCCGCGCCTAAGATCTCGAGACGGGCCGGACTAGGTCGGACTAGCCCCAAGCAAAGAGGAACCTATGGACCACGAACCTCATTAAAAACCTTCATTTGGAAAACCACTTGGGAAAAACCAAAGGCAAGGGAAAAAGAGTGTAGGTGAGCCATAGGGCTTGACACTAATCATCCCGGACATGAACCAAGACCAACGTGGCCGAGGTATCATCTACATCCGAGTGACCCCTATGAACCAAAGCTTGTTGTAGCATTGTTCCAACTCTGTGAATGCGTTCCTTAGTCTTAGAACGAATCCTAGAACCAACTACCAATTCCTTGGCCGAACAAGAACGTGTCCTAACACCAAATGGTCCATCCGGCACTTCCTTCTCGACCGGTTCCAGCATTCCTTCGACCAGCTCCATTGTTTCCTCAACCAGGTCCAGCATTTCCCCGGCCATTGGATTTCCTTTCTGGACACTATCCATTCTCGCATCAGATTTCGACTAGAATCAAATACCGCTTGATCTCGGTCAATCTCCGAATAGATCAAAGTTTTCCCGTCATAGTTAAATTCCGACTATAACTAAATACCCTTGATCTTTAGCCAAATCAATAACCGTTCCCTTATGCTTTGAACAATTGGTAATATGGGCAATGTCTTGGTTTCCCGGTAACGACTTAGTAATTCCACTGATTTCTAAGTGCCATTACCAGTCTTACCTCAATTTCCTCATTCACCAAGTTTGTTGCATAATTCCCCCTTTTGAATGGTTAAGTATACTTAACGCGTTTTCGTTTCTTGCCCGTTGGGTAATTCATTTTGGCATTAATGGACTCGTCTTGGTAAACTCTACCTGGTTTCCAAACACGTTATCTCATCCTTGCCATCCTTCCCTTTAGGCTCAACTTTTATCCACGTTCAAGTGCCTAACGCGGTCCTTCGTGAATTTTCTCCGAGCACACATCCATCCAAGGATCAAGCATGTTCTGATACCAACTGTAACATCCCGTCCCGGACGCTCCGGCGTCCGGATACAAGGATTCCGAGTTTGTGCCTTCTCACGGCCGAACCCCTTTGAATTTTTCCTTATTCTTTTAGAAATGTCTTAGGCTATTCCTTTACCCTTTCTTACGCAGCGGAAAACTTTACTCCTTGGTCTAATTCCAACAATTACTTAGCACCGGATTCATCGTCTTTCCCGTGGGCTTAAGATCGATCCTTAACTCGGTCAAGTCATTCAATTTGTTCGCTAACCACTCTAAGTCTAACGATTGCATATTTCTTTCTCTTTATCCAATGGTCAATTCCCAGACATCTAACTTCACCAATAAGATAGATTTGTTTACATACCTTGGCCAACGTACGGTAAGCCTTCCTCGAACAGTTCCTTGTAACGTCCAATCGTTCCCAGAGTGCGCCGGTAGGTTCTGCCTGGCTAACTGGTAGTACGTTCACCTTACCCAGCAGTACTTGACACCACGTAGTACCCCATCACTTCGTTACTTAGCCATACAACCAACCATCCCCATTGGCTAAGTATACGATAGGATGAGGGGACTTTCGTGCCCTTTAGTTTCCGGTGGCCGATCCAGCCCATTGCTTACCTGTCCATCCGAAATCCCGTATCCCGTCTTACCATGGATACGTCAATACAGAAAATATCTCCATTCCTAGATCACTCTTCGAGTCGATCTGTACCCGGCCCTTTGGTTGCTACCGGGTTAGTCACGTTTCCGAGTCGCTATCCATGCTCCGTGCTACCGGTAGTTAACATGTTTGGACTCTTTCGGATAATCTTCGTTTCCTCGAGATTCCTAAGTTTCCCAGACTATCCTTGGTCTATTTCCCATCCCTTCCTTTATAGAACTACGGTTCACCCTGTAACCGTGTTCCGTGAACTCGCCTTATTCCTCCGGTGGTTTCTCTCTTTCTTTCTCTGTGAGATTTCACCTTAGGACGAGATCATCCCTTTTGGGCGTGTTTGTTCTGGATGTTCTGGATAATCTGCATAATCTCGGTGATCTGGATGATCTGGATAATCTCTGTCATCTGGATAATCTAGATAATCTCCGTCATCTGGATAATCTGCGTCATCTGGATAATCTCCGTCATCTGGATAATCTGGATGATCTCCGTCATCTGGATGATCTCCGTCATTTGGATAATCTGGATAATCTCCGTCAACTGGATAATCTGGATGATCTCCGCCATCTGGATAATCTCCCTCTCTTCCCATTTAGACGATTTTACGGCCTTATCTCCAGCCGTTATTCACGATCTCGCTTTTATGGTGGCTTTCTCCCTTTTTCCCGGTGAGATTTACCCTTAGATGAGATTTGTCTCTCTCCGTTCTGGGTGAGGATCCCCGTTACCCACGAAAATGTCTTCCTTTTATAGGAAAATTGGTCGTGTAACTTCCCAATCTCGCACCTATTCTCGTGCATTCTCGGCCATTCGTTTAATGAATGGTTGGAATTGCACCCGTTCGGCGATAACTGCTCTGGACAGTTACCAGGCAGTTACTTGGTTCTACGACCAACCGCCCATGTACCAGCTACCGTACCTGACCTAGCTCGGCAGCTAGCTGACCAGTCCACCCAGCTGGGTTAGTTCTTGATCAGTCCACCGAGCTGGTTGAGCTACAGGTCAGCTGAGCTAGCTGCTACATCCAGCTAGCTAACTATCACTCCAGCTAATCTAGCTAGTTCATTCCGCTTGACCTGCTCGCCTAGCCAGTTTAGCTCGGCCGTTTCCTTTCATCTTTTCCGGCTAAGATCCTTGCCAATTCTCTAGTCGTTTCCTTCTTCTGGAAAGGACTTGGTATCTTCCAGGATTTTTCTCCTCTTTTCCTTGGTAATTTCCCTTCTGTCTACCGTCTCCCAACTCACGCCAAATGCCTGCCTTTTATGGTTTTCCACGAGGAAGGCAGTTACTAGGCGGTTTCTATGTCACGGCCAGATTCATTGTATTTTGGGTAACCGCTTGGTGGATTCGTTGAATGTTTGGTAACTGTCGTGCAGTTACCACATGCGTCCCCGATCGTACCCGTTCGGCCAAAATGCCATTTATAACCGTCCAGCCCATCCAAGCTACCTAGCTAGGCACCCAGCTTACTAGATCAACCAACTACCGAACAGTCTGTCCAGCTAGCTTGAGCTACCCGGCAGCTAGTCTAGCTAGGTTGAGCTAAGTGGCAGCTACTCTGAGCTTCCCCAAGCTCCCTAGAGCTTCTCAAAGCTTTCCATTAGCTTTCCCGCGACCAAGTATGAATTCCTCCAATACTTCCCTGACTTGATCCGTGAATTCCCCGTTATCCCAGACCAAGTCCAGCCAGGTGACCTATTGCGGATCACGACCGTGACATTATTCCAGCTTACCAAGCTGGTTAGCACAAGCACTTTGCTCTCTTTTTATTCAGCTAAGTCAATAGGTCCGTTTCTCGGCCATGACAAAGCCATGTCCTACTTTCCTGGGATCGGGTCGTGACAACTCGGTCATTGCCGAGAATTTCTGCCCGGTACTTGATCTTTGCCAAGAATTCCCGCCCGGTACAAGGTATTTGCCGAGGATTCCTCACTCGGTAGTCGGTCATTTCAGAGTATTCCCTCCCGGTGCTTGGTCATTGTCGAGAATTCGTGCCTGGTACTTGGTCATTGCCAAGAATTCCTACCCGGTATTCTGTCATCGTAAAGAATTCCTACCCTGTACTCGGTCATTGCCGAAGATTCCTCACCTGATGCTCGGTAGTTTCCGAGAATTCCAACCCGGTACTCGGTTCATTGCAGAGAATTCCTGCCTGGTACTCGGTGATTGACGAGAATTCCTGTGCGGTGCTCAGTCATTGCAAAGAATTCTTGCCCAGTACTCGGTCAATGCCAAGGATTCCTACCCGGTGTTCGGTCATTGCCAAGAATTCTTGTATGGTACTCGGTCATTGCCGAGGATTCACCAGCAAAGTACTCGATTATTACCAAGAATTCCTTCCTTGTACTAGGTCATTGCCGAGAATTCTCGCCCAGTACTCAGTCATTGCCAAGGATTCCTCACCCGGTACTCGGTCGTTTCTAAGGATTCCTACCCAGTGCTTGGTCATTATCAAGAATTCAAGCCCGGTATTCGGTCATTGTAAAGAATTCCTACCCAGTACTCGGTTATTGCCGAGGATTCCTCATCTAATGCTTGGTCATTTTTGGGAATTCCAACCTGGTACTCAGTCATTACCGAGAATTTGTGCCTGGTACTCGGTCATTGCCAAGAATTCCTGTGCGGTGCTCGAATATTACCGAGAATTTTTTCCTTGTACTAAGTCTTTGTCGAGAATTCTCCCCTGGTACTCAGTCATTGCCAAGGATTCCTCACCCTGTATTCAGTCGTTTTCTATGGATTCCTACCCGGTACTTTGTCATTGTAAAGAATTCCTACCCTGTACTTGGTCATTTCCAAGAATTCCTGCCTGGTACTTGGTCATTGCCAAGAATTCCTGCCTGGTACTTGGTCATTGCCAAGAATTCTTACCCGTTACTCGGGCATTGCCAAGTATTCCTACCCGGTACTCGGTCATTGCCATGGATTCCTACCCGGTGTTTGGCCGTTTTCTAAGGATTCCTACCCAGTGCTTCGTCATTGTCGAGAATTCCTGCCCGGTACTTGGTCATTGTAAAGAATTCCTACCCAGTACTCGGTCATTGCCGAGGATTCCTCACCTAATGCTCGGTCGTTTCTGAGAATTCCAACCTGGTACTCAGTCATTGCCGAGAATTCCTACCTGGTACTCGGTCATTGCCAAGAATTCCTGTGCGGTGCTCGATTAATACCAAGAATTCTCGCCTGGTACTCAGTCATTGCCAAGGATTCCTCACCCGGTATTCAGTCATTTCTAAGGATTCATACCCGGTACCTTGTCATTGTACACAATTCCTACCTAGTACTCGGTCATTCCTGAGGATTCCTCACCTAATGCTCGGTCATTTCCGAGAATTCCAACCAGTGTTCGGTCATTGCCGAGAATTCCAGCCTAGTACTCGGTCATTCCCGAGGATTCACTAGCCGGTACTCGATCATTGCTGAGAATTTCTGCCTGGTATTCGGTCATTGCCGAGAACTTCTGCCCGTTACTCGGTCATTTTCAAGAAATCCAGCTGGTACTTGATTATTTCAAAGAATTGTTGCCTGGGACTAGGTCATTGCTGAGAATTCCCGCTCGATACTCGGTATTTGCCGAGGATTCCTCACTCGGTACTCAGTCTTTTTTGAGGATTCCTACCCGGTGCTTGGTCATTGTAGAGTATTTGTGCCCGGTACTCGGTCATTGCCAATAATTTATACCCGGTACTCTGTCATTGTAAAGAATTCCTTTCCTGTACTCGGTCATTACCAAGGATTCCTCACCTGATGCTCGGTCGTTTCCGAGAATTCCAACCCGGTATTCGGTCATTGCCGAAATTCCTGCCTGGTACTCGGTTATTGCCTAGATTTCCTGCACAGTGCTCGGTCATTGCCAAGAATTCCTGCCCGGTACTCGCTCAATGCAAAGGATTCCTACCTGGTATTCAGTCATTGACGGGAATTTCTGCGTGTTACTAGGCCATTGCCAAGGATTCACCAGCCGGAACTCGATCATTGCTGAGAACTCCTACCTGGTACTCGGTCATTGTTGTGAATTCCTGCCCGGTCCTCGGTCATAGCTTAGAATTCCTGACCGGTCCTAGGTCATAGCTTAGAATTCCTGCCAGGTACTCGTTCATTGCCAAGAATTCATGCCCGGTACTTGGTCATTGCCGAGAATTTTTGCACGTTACTCGGTCATTTTCGAGAAATCTAGCCGGTACTCGATTATTACCAAGAATTCTTGCCTTGTACTAGGTCATTGTCGAGAATTCTCTCCCGGTACTCGATCATTGCCGAGGATTTCTCACCCGGTACTCGTTCATTTCCGAGCATTCCTACCCGGTGATTGGTCATTGTCGAGAAGTTCTAATGGGTAATCGGTCATTGCCAAGAATTCCTACCCGGTACTCCGTCATTGTAAAGAATTCCTATCTAGTACCCGGTCATTGCCGAGGATTCCTCACCTGATGCTCGGTCGTTTCCGAGAATTCCAACATGGTACTCGGTTATTGTTTAGAATTCATGCACGGTGCTCGGTCATTGCCAAGAATTCTTGCACGGTACTCGGTCAATGACAAGGATTCCTACCCGGTACTTGGTCATTGCAAAGAATTCCTACCCGGTACTCGGTCATTGTAAAGAATTACTTCCCTGTACTCGGTCATTACCAAGGATTCCTCACCTGATGCTCGGTCGTTTCCGAGAATTCCAACCCGGTATTCGGTCATTGCCAAAATTCCTGCCTGGTACTCGGTTATTGCCGAGATTTCCTGTACCGTGCTCGGTCATTGCCAAGAATTCCTGCCCAGTACTCGCTCAATGCAAAGGATTCCTACCTGGTATTCGGTCATTGACGAGAATTTCTGCGTGTTACTCGGCCATTGCCAAGGATTCACCAGCCGGTACTCGATCATTGCTGAGAATTCCTACCGGGTACTCGGTCATTGCTGTGAATTCCTGCCCGGGCCTCGGTCATAGCTTAGAATTCCCGCCCGGTACTCGTTCATTGCCAAGAATTCATGCACGGTACTTGGTCATTGCCGAGAATTTCTGCACGTTACTCGGTCATTTTCGAGAAATCCAGCCAGTACTCGATTATTACCAAGAATTCTTGCCTTGTACTAGGTCATTGTCGAGAATTCTCGCCCGGTACTCGATCATTGCCGAGGATTTCTCACCCGGTACTCGTTCATTTTCGAGCATTCCTACCCGGTGCTTGGTCATTGTCGAGAAGTCCTAATGGGTAATCGGTCATTGCCAAGAATTCCTACCCGGTACTCGGTCATTGCCGAGGATTCCTCACCTGATGCTCGGTCGTTTCCGAGAATTCCAACATGGTACTCGGTCATTGCTGAGATTTCATGAACGGTGCTTGGTCATTGCCAAGAATTCCTGCACGTACTCGGTCAATGACAAGGATTCCTACCCGGTGTTCGGTCATTACTGAGAATTCCTGCCTGGTACTCGGTCATTGCCAAGAATTCCTACCCGGTACTCGGTCATTGTAAAGAATTCCTACCCGGTACTCGGTTATTGCCGAGGATTCACCAGCCGGTACTCGATCATTGCTGAGAATTCCTGCCTGGTACTCGGTCATTACCAAGAATATATGCCCGTTACTCGGTCACGTCCAAGAAATCCAGCCGGTACTCGATTATTACCGAGAATTTTTGCCTGGTACTAGGTCATTACCGAGAATTCTCGTCCGGTACTCGGTATTTGTCGAGGATTCCTCACTCGGTACTCGGTCTTTTATGAGGATTCCTACCCGGTGCTTCGTCATTGTCGAGAATTCTTGCCCAGTACTCGGTCATTGCCAAGAATTCCTACCCGGTACTCGGTCATTATAAATAATTCCTACCCGGTACTTGGTCATTGCCGAGGATTCACCAGCCGGTACTCGGTCATTGCTAAGGATTCACCAGCCGGTACTCGATCATTGCTGAGAATTCCTGCCTGGTACTCGGTCATTACCAAGAATATCTGCCCGTTACTCGGTCACTTCCAAGAAATCCAGCCGGTACTCGATTATTACCTAGAATTTTTGCCTGGTACTAGGTCATTACCGAGAATTCCCGCCCGGTACTCGGTATTTGTCGAGGAGTCCTCACTCGGTACTCGGTCTTTTCTGAGGATTCCTACCCGGTGCTTCGTCATTGTCGAGAATTCTTGCCCAGTACTCGGTCGTTGCCAAGAATTTGATACGATTCTGGATGGAGAATCGTGTCCCAATCACTCACTGGAAAGTTAAGGTGACAAGTTTAGACTCCAGGCTTGAGCAGCAAGCTGATCTAGAGTTTGGTGGAAGGATAGACGCCACGAGAGGATGCGGAAGGCCTCTTGGTAAGTCTGTTCGAACAATCTAATCACTAGAATTGTTCTTGGGTTCTAATTCGAATCACTCGAGAAAGAGATAGAAAAAGATAATTTTTATTCAAAAGAGGTTAAGAAAAGACATAAGAGTTCTCAGAGAATATAAAGAAGAGAGGAGACGAAGAGGAGAAGAGTGGAGGAGCGCATGGAGTTAATGCTCGGTGAGTTTCGAGACATGCCTCGGAAACTCACCAAAGACCAACTCAAAATAAACACACAATGAAAATAAAAACTCTCAGACATAGTTTAAAATTCAAATAACTAAAATAGAAAAAGATAGAAAGAAAAGAGATAGTCGGTCCGCGCCAAATAATCTCGAGAAGGCCGGACTAGGTCGGACTAGCACCAAGCAATGATGAACCTATGGACCACGAACCTCATTAAAAACCTTCCTTTGGAAAACCACTTGGGAAAAACCAAAGGCAAGGGAAAAAGAGTGTAGGTGAGCCATAGGGCTTGATACTAATCATCCCGGACATGAACCAAGACCAACGTGGCCGCGGTATCATTACCGTCCGAGTGACCCCTTTGAACCAAAGTTTGTTGTAGCAATGTTCCAACTGTATGAATGAGTTCCTTAGTCTTAGAACGTGTCATTGTCCCAACTGGTACGCTCAATGCTTCTGTGGCCGACCAAGATCGCGTCCTTGCTCCAAGTGGCTCATCCGGAACTTTCTTCTCGACCGGTCAGAACGTGTCCTCGACCGCGTCCAACATTTCCTCGGCCATCGGCTGTTCCTCCTGGTCGCTATCCATTCTCGCATCAGGCTCCCCCAGTTGAAAAGGATTTGTCCTCAAATCCGGAGTATCTGCCAAAAACAACATGTTAGAAGCATCAAAAGGATTAAACAAAAGGGACTTAGCTCGGAAGCGAAAAGAAAAGAAATGAGTATTGTCGAGAATCCTCAAGAGAGGTTCAGCTTCATGGTGGCAGCCTTGGTGAACTTTGATCAGAATATTCATCTTCACACGAGCAGATACTTGGGAAATGTCCAGCTCCTTTGTCAAAACAACTCCAATACCAGTCCTTGCAAAGAAATTGGACGAGCGAGCTTCTAGATCTGGTGGCTCCTCCTTTGTACCTGCAATGTTTTTAACAGCTTTGGCAAAGAGCAAGTGTGTTATCACAGTCATGGAAGTAACATAAACAAATAAACACTTCTTAGCTAGATTCAAAACATTATCCTTGCCAAGTTCTTCTTTTTCATGCATCTTAATACAAGAATTCTGTTCCGAATATTCTTTGAATAATCCTATCTCTTTCTCAATGATTACTAGATAAAACAAACTCATATTCACAGCCCTTAAATCATGAGAAACAAGTCGAGATGAAGAGATACTTACCTGAACAAGGTCCTTGGCGTATTTGGTGCTTGTAAGTATCACAACAAATGAAAATAGTGTTGGATCCGGGGGTTCTTCATGGATCAGGGCATTGTTGGTGACCATCTCATACTCTCTAGAGGTGTCTAAAAACTCTCCTGGTCGCCAATGATAGGTTAAGAATGATCCAGATGATGAAAGATCCATTTTAGTCTCCACGGGAAACTTTTGAAGTGATGTGATCCAAAACTCGAACGGTACAGGTCTTGAACGTTCTAGATAGTCTCCAGGTCTCCAAATGTGGCTTTGAGAGGCATCTTGATGAAGACAACAGATGTTTTTTCCAGTGGGTAACTTTGCTTGCAATTCAGTGTCTTCGAAAACTTGTTCACGATGATCTCTTGCTTTATCCCTATCATGACAAGAAGAAAACTCCATGTTAGATAGTAGAAAATCAACAACAGGACGAGGTTGTAGTTTCATCGATTTAGAGCCATTAGAAATCCTTCTAAAGCCCATGAAAAATCCTTGTTGAGCCGAAATACTCCTGGCTTGAACTGGTTGCATCTCCTTAAGAAAGCTGTCATCACTTTGCTCATCTTTTTCTTTAGCTTTATCTTGAATTCCATCGCCATAGATCATCGCCACATTGTAGTTGTAGGAGTGATTAGGCTGTAGCTTCTTCGGTTCAGTACCTATAGACACATCCTGCAAAAATTTAAGTTCACTCGGTGGCACCGGTGGAGGGTTAGAAGCACAAGTGATTTTATTCAAAGAGGTGAATAAATTTGAATCAAAAGGTTCATCCTCTTTCTCTTTACCAGACATGGCCAAGTAATTAGCTTGCTTACCTTGTTCTTGCTTACCTTTGAGTTTGGTTTTGTCAAGATATACTTCATCTGGTGGCAATGGTACAAGAGTAATCTTCTTTTCTTGAAAAGGTTTTGACACCGAAATGGTACAATCTGCACCAAGAGAAAGCAAGTTAGCTCTCATTCATTTTTGGGAGTCTAGATAATTACCTCAGGTATTCACTGGTGGCAAAATGTCTGGTGGTTTCTCATTAGTCTCAACACTGTGACAAGTTGTAGGTAAGTCATTGTGGGCCAGAACTACTTCAGTTTGAGTAAACTCTCCTAATGCTCGTGTTGTTGCTTCTTTAGGAGATTCTTGGCTTGGAGCTTGTTGTAGTAGTTCTGGTGGTGCTTATGGAGCATACTTATTCCTTAGTATTTCCTTAAGTTCTCTCCAGGTCGTGATAGTCGGCTTGTTGTAATACCAGCGTTCATAAACTTCATCCAACAACCATTTGTAAGCATCTCCATTGAGTCGTCCAATGGCATAAGCGAACCTCTTCTCTTTCAGAATTTGATTGTAGTAGAACCAATCCTCCATGTTTTGTTCCCACTCTAAGTAGTTTTCTTTTCCTGAAAATTTCCAAAGTCGAAACTCATTAGTTGGTTGAAAATCAAAACAAAACACAGATTTGGGAGCGTGAGAGGTTTTATGCGGGCTGCGCCAAGTTGATCTCGTTGTATTGTCTGGCGGCTTGGGAGATCAGGTTCCCTCATTTTTCTTGCTCTGCTCTGATCTTGTTGAAGTCCTTGATGAAGTCCTTGACGAAGTGCAGCCATGTTGTTATCCATTACTTGCTCCATGTTTGCTGTAATCGCTTCAACGAGTTGCTTGTTGCGGTTTCTGAGTGTCTCCTCATCATGATCGGCCATCTCTGCCTGAAACAACACAACAAAATACACCAGTAAAGAGTCCTTTTGATAATCAAATCGGTCCTAATACTTAAAAACACGAAAATGACTCTTGGTATTCAATTTCATCTGATGAACACTGAACGCGACTGTTTTCAGAAAATCATCTCGAAAAATTATCAAAACATATCCAAAAAATTCTCAAACCAATTTTAACAAATACTAGACTCAAAATCGGTTCCGATCCAATTGTTTCACGATTTTATCACAAGCCAATATTTAATTAAAATTCGAACAAGTTGGTACGAAAATCACTTAACTTCTCAATGTTGCTCTGATACCACTTGATACGATTCTGGATGGAGAATCATGTCCCAATCAGTCACTGGAAAGTTAAGGTGACAAGTTTAGACTCCAGGCTTGAGCAGCAAGCTGATCTAGAGTTGGGTGGAAGGATAGACGCCACGAGAGGATGCGGAAGGCCTCTTGATAAGTCTGTTCGAACAATCTAATCACTAGAATTGTTCTTGGGTTCTAATTCGAATCACTCGAAAATGAGATAGAAAAAGATAATTTTTATTCAAAAGAGGTTAAGAAAAGACATAAGAGTTCTCAGAGAATATAAAGAAGAGAGGAGACGAAGAGGAGAAGAGAGGAGGAGCGCATGGAGTTAATGCTCGGTGAGTTTCGAGACATGCCTCGGAAACTCACGAAAGACCAATTCAAAATAAACACACAACGAAAATAAAAACTCTCAGACATAGTTTAAAATTCAAATAACTAAAATAGAAAAAGATAGAAAGAAAAGAGATAGTCCGTCCGCGCCAAATAATCTCGAGAAGGCCGGACTAGGTCGGACTAGCACCAAGCAATGATGAACCTATGGACCACGAACCTCATTAAAAACATTCCTTTGGAAAACCACTTGGGAAAAACCAAAGGCAAGGGAAAAAGAGTGTACGTGAGCCATAGGGCTTGATACTAATCATCCCGGACATGAACCAAGACCAACGTGGCCGCGGTATCATTACCGTCCGAGTGACCCCTTTGAACCAAAGCTTGTCGTAGCAATGTTCCAACTGTATGAATGAGTTCCTTAGTCTTAGAACGTGTCATTGTCCCAACTGGTACGCTCAATGCTTCTGTGGCCGACCAAGATCGCGTCCTTGCTCCAAGTGGCTCATCCGGAACTTTCTTCTCGACCGGTCCGAACGTGTCCTCGACCGCGTCAAACATTTCCTCGGCCATCGGCTGTTCCTCCTGGTCGCTATCCATTCTCGCATCAGAATTCCTACCCTATACTCTGTCATTGTAAAGAATTCCTACCCTTTACTCGGTCTTTGCTGAGGATTCCTCACCTGATGCTCGGTCATTTTCGAGAATTCCAACCCGGTCCTCTGTCATTGCTGAGAATTCATGCCCGGTACTCGGTCATTGTAAAGAATTCCTACCCGGTACTCGGTCATTGTAAAGAATTCCTACCCGGTACTCAGTTATTACCGAGGATTCCTCACCTGATGCACGGTCGTTTCCGAAAATTCCAACCTGGTACTCGGTCATTGTCGAGAATTTATGCCTGGTACTCGGTCATTGCCAAGAATTCCTGCGCGGTGGTCGGTCATTGCTTAGAATTCATGCTCGGTACTCGGTCAATGCCAAGGATTCCTACACTGTGTTCGGCCATTGCCGAGAATTTATGCCAGGTACTCGGTGACTGCCGAGGATTCACCAGCCGATACTCAATCAATGCTGAGAATTCCTACCTGGTACTCGTTCAGTGCCGTGAATTCATGCCCGGTACTCGGTCATCGCCAAGGATTCTTCACTCGGTATGCGGTCATTTCTGAGGATTCCTACCTGGTCCTTGGTCATTGTTGAGAATGCATGCCCGGTACTTGGTCATTGCCAAGAATTCTACCCGGTACTCGGTCATCGTAAAGAATTCCAACCCGGTACTCAGTCATTGGCTAGAATTCCTGCCTGCTACTCGGTCATTTCTGAGATTTTTGGCCCGGTACTCGTTCATTGCCAAGAATTCCTACCCAGTACTTGGTCATTGTCGAGAATTCCTGCCCGGTAATCGGTCATTGCTGAGTAATCCTGCCTGGTACTTGGTCATTGCTGAGAATTCATGCCCGGTACTCGTTCCTTGCCAAGAATTCATGCCCGGTACTTGGTCATTTCTGAGAAATCCAGCAGGTACTTGATTAATACCGAGAATTGTTGCATGGTTCTATGTCATTGCCTAGAATTCCTGCCCGGTACTCGGCCATTGCTGAGGATTCCTCACTCGGTACTCGGTCATTTCTGAGGATTCCTACCCGGTGCTTGGTCATTTTCGAGAATTCCTGCCCGGTACTCGATCATTGCCGAGAATTCCTCACCTGATTCTCGGTCGTTTTTAAAAATTCCAACCCGGTACTCGGTCATTGCCGAGAATTCCTACCTAGTACTCGGTCATTGCTGAGTATGCCTGTGCGGTGCTCGGTCATTGCCAATAATTCCTGTCCGGTACTCGGTCATTGCCGAGGATACACCAACCGGTAGTAGATCATTGCTGAAAATTCATGCCAGGTACTCGGTCATTGTAGTGAATTCCTGCCTAGTTGTCAGTCATTGCCGAGGATTTCTCACCCGATACTCCATCGTTTCCATGGATTCATACCCGATGCTCGGTCATTGCCAAGAATTCCTACCCAGTACTTGGTCATTGCCGAGGATTTCACACCCGGTGCTCGGTCATTTCTGAGGATTCCTACCCAATGCTTGGTCATTGCCGAGAATTCTTGTTTGATACTCGGTCATTACCGGAATTCATGTCCGGTACTTAATCATTACCGATGATTCCTGCCCGGTGCTTGGTCATTGGTGAGAATTCATGCCCGATACTCGGTCAATGCCAAGGATTCCTACACGTTGTTTGGCCATTGTCGAGAATTTATGCCAAGTACTCGGCGACTGCCAAGGATTCACCAGCCGATACTCGATCAATGCTGAGAATTCCTACCTGGTACTCGTTCAGTGCCGTGAATTCATGCCCGGTACTCGGTCATCGCCGAGGATTCTTCACTCGGTATGCGGTCATTTCTGAGGATTCCTACCTGGTGCTTGGTCATTATCGAGAATGCATGCCCGGTACGCGGTCATTGCCAAGAATTCTACCCGGTACTCGGTCATCGTAAAGAATTCCAACCCGGTACTCAGTCATTGCCTAGAATTCCTGCCTGCTACTCGGTCATTTCTGAGATTTTTGGCCTAGTACTTGGTCATTGTCGAGAATTCCTGCCCGGTACTCGGTCATTGCTGAGTAATCCTGCCTGGTACTCGGTCATTGCTGAGAATTCATGCCCGGTACTCATTCCTTGCCAAGAATTCATGCCCGGTACTTGGTCATTTCTGAGAAATCCAGCCGGTACTTGATTAATACCGAGAATTGTTGCATGGTACTATGTCATTGCCTAGAATTCCCGCCCGGTACTCGGCCATTGCTGAGGATTCCTCACTCGGTACTCGGTTATTTCTGAGGATTCCTACCCGGTGCTTTGTCATTTTCGAGAATTCCTGCCCGGTACTCGATCATTGCCAAGAATTCATGCCCGGTACTTGGTCACTGCCAAGAATTTATGCACGTCACTCGGTCATTTCTGAGAATTCCAGTCGGTTCTCGATTATTACCGAGAATTCTTACCTTGTACTAGTTCATTGCAGAGAATTCTTGCCCGGTACTCAGTCGTTGCCAAGGACTCCTCATTCGGTACTCGGTCATTTCTAAGGATTCCTATCCGGGGGTTGGTCATTGTGGAGAAATCCTACCGGGTACTCGGTCATTGCCAAGAGTTCTTACCCAGTACACGGTCATTGTAAAGAACTCCTACCCGGTACTCAATCATTACCGAGGATTCCTCACCTGATTCTCGGTCGTTTCCAAAAATTCTAACCCGGTACTCGGTCATTGCCGAGAATTCCTGCCTAGTACTCGGTCATTGCTGAGTATGCCTGTGCGGTGCTCGGTCATTGCCAATAATTCCTGCCCGGGACTCGGTCATTGCCGAGGATACACCAACCGGTAGTAGATCATTGCTGAAAATTCATGCCAAGTACTCGGTCATTGCAGTGAATTCTTGCCCAATTGTCAGTCATTGCCGAGGATTTCTCACCCGATACTCGATCGTTTCCACGGATTCATACCCGATGCTCGGTCATTGCCAAGAATTCCTACCCGGTACTTGGTCATTGCTGAGGATTTCTCACCCGGTGCTCGGTCATTTCTGAGGATTCCTACCCAATGCTTGGTCATTGCCGAGAATTCTTGTTTGGTACTCGGTCATTACCGGAATTCATGTCCGGTACTTGATCATTACCGATGATTGCTGCCCGGTGCTTGGTCATTGGTGAGAATTCATCCCCGGTATTCGATCATTGCCGAGGATTTCTCACCCGGTACTAGGTCATTTCCGAGCATTCCTACCCGATGCTCGGTCACTACAGAGATTTTCTATCCAGTACTCTGTCATTGCCGAGAAATATTATACGGTACTCGATTTTTTCCAAGGATTCCTACCCGGTGCTCATTCATTGCTGAGAATTCTTGCCTTGTACTAGGTTGTTTCCGAGAATTCCAAGCGCTACTTGGTCATTGCCGATAAATCCTGCTAGGTAATCGTTTATTATAGAGAATTCATGTCCAGTACTTGGTCATTGCTGAGAATACCTGCCCGGTACTCGGTCATTGCCGAGGATTCCTCACCCGCTACTCGGTCATTTGCCGAGGATTCCTAACTCGGTACTCGTTGATTCTGAGGATTCCTACCCGATGCTTAGTCATTGTCGAGATTTCTTGCCCAGTACGTGGTCATTGCCAAGAATTCCTACCCTGTACTCTGTCATTGTAAAGAATTCCTACTCTGTACTCGGTCATTGTCGAGGATTCCTCACTTGATGCTCGGTCATTCTCGTGAATTCCAACCCGGTACTCAGTCATTGCCGAGAAATCCTGCCTGGTACTCGGTCATTGCCGAGGATTCCTGCATGGTGCTTGGTCATTGCCAAGAATTCATGCCCCGTACTCGGTCAATGCCAAGGATTCCTACACGGTGTTTGGTCATTACTAAGAATTCATGCCTGGTACTCGGTCATAGCTGAGAATTTCTGCCCGGTACTCGTTCATTGCCAAGAATTCCTACCCGGTACCTGGTCATTGCCGAGAATTGCTGCACGTTACTCGGTCATTTCCGAGAACCCCAGCCGGTACTCGATTATTACCGAAAATTCTTTCCTTGTACAAGTTCATTGCCAAGAATTCTAACCCGGTACTCCGTGATTGCCAAGGATTCCTCACCCAGTACTCGGTAGTTTCTAAGGATTCCTACCCGGTGCTTGGTCATTGTCGAGAATTCCTGCCTGGTACTCGGTCATTTCCAAGAATTTCTACCCGGTACTCGGTCATTGTAAAGAATTCCTACCCGGTACTCGGTTATTGCCGAGGATTCACCAGCCGGTACTCGATCATTGCTGAGAATTCCTGCCTGGTACTCGGTCATTGCCGAGAATATCTGCCCGTTACTCGGTATTTATCTAGGATTCCTCACTCGGTACTCGGTCGTTTCTGAGTATTCCTACACGGTGCTTGGTCATTGTCGAGAATTCTTGCCTGGTACTCGGTCATTGCCAAGAATTCCTACCTGATACTCTGTCATTGTAAAGAATTCCTACCCTGTACTCTGTCATTGCGGAGGATTAATCACTTGATGCTCGGTCATTTCTGAGAATTCGAACCCGGTACTCAGTCATTGCCGAGAAATCCTGCCTGGTACTCGGTCATTGCCGAGAATTCTAGCGCGGTGCTTGGTCATTGCCAAGAATTCCTACCCTGCACTCGGTCAATGCAAAGGATTCCTACCCGGTGTTCGGTCATTTCTGAGAATTCCTTCCCGATACTCGGTCATTACCGAGTATTCACCAGCCGGTACTCAGTCATTGCCTAGAATTCCTACCTGATACTCGGTCATTTCTGAGATTTTTGGCCCAGTACTCGTTCATTGCTAAGAATTCCTACCCAGTACTTGGTCATTGTCGAGAATTCCAGCCCGGTACTCGGTCATTGCTGAGTAATCCTGCCATGTACTCGGTCATTGCTAAGAATTCATGCCCGGTACTCGTTCCTTGCCAAGAAGTCATGCCCGGTACTTGATCATTTTTGAGAAATCCAGCCGGTACTTGATTAATACCGAGAATTGTTGCATGGTACTCTGTCATTGCCGAGAATTCCCGCCCGGTACTCCGCCATTGCTGAGGATTCCTCACTCGGTACTCGGTCATTTCTAAGGATTCCTACCCGGTGCTTGGTCATTTTCGAGAATTCCTGCCCGGTACTCGATCATTGCCAAGAATTCCTGCCCGGTACTTGGTCACTGCCGAGAATTTCTGCATGTTACTCGGTCATTTCTGAGAAATCCAGTCGGTTCTCGATTATTACAGAGAATTCTGGCCTTGTACTAGTTCATTGCAGAGAATTCTTGCCCGGTACTCAGTCGTTGCCAAGGACTCCTCACTCGGTACTCGGTCATTTCTAAGGATTCCTACAAAGGTTGGTCATTGTGGAGAAATCCTACCGGGTACTCGGTCATTGCCAAGAGTTCTTACCAAGTACACGGTCATTGTAAAGAACTCCTACCCGGTACTCAGTCATTGCCGAGGATTCCTCACCTGATTCTTGGTCGTTTCCAAAAATTTCAACCCGGTACTCGGTCATTGCCGAGAATTCCTGCCTAGTACGCGGTCATTGCTGAGTATGCCTATGCGGTGCTCGGTCATTGCCAATAATTCCTGCCCGGTACTCGGTCATTGCCGAGGATACACCAACCGGTAGTAGATCATTGCTAAAAATTCATGCCAGGTACTCCTGCCCAGTTGTCAGTCATTGCCGAGGATTTCTCACCCGATACTCCATCGTTTCCATGGATTCATACACGATGCTCGGTCATTGCCAAGAATTCCTACCCGGTCCTTGGTCATTGCCGAGGATTTCTCACCCGGTGCTCGGTCATTTCTGAATATTCCTACCCAATGCTTGGTCATTGCCGAGAATTCTTGTTTGGTACTCGGTCATTACCGGAATTCATGTCCGGTACTTTATCATTACCGATGATTCCTGCCCGGTGCTTGGTCATTGGTGAGAATTCATGCCCGGTATTCGATCATTACCGAGGATTTCTCACCCGGTACTAGGTCATTTCCGAGTATTCCTACCTGATGCTCGGTCACTACAGAGATTTTCTGTCCAGTACTCTGTCATTGCCGAAAAATATTATACGGTACTCAATTTTTTCCAAGGATTCCTACCCGGTGCTCAGTCATTGCTGAGAATTCTTGCCTTGTACTTGGTTATGGCCGAGAATTTCAGTCCGGTACTCGGTCATTGCTGAGAATTCTTTCCTGGTACTCAGCCATTTCTAAGGATTCCTCACCCGGTACTAGGTTGTTTCCGAGAATTCCAAGCTCTACTTGGTCATTGCCGATAAATCCTGCTAGGTACTCGTTTATTGCAGAGAATTCATGTCCGGTACTTGGTCATTGCTGAGAATACCTGCCCGGTACTCGGTCATTGCCAAGAATTCATGCCCTGTACTCTGTCATTGTAAAGAATTCCTACTCTGTACTCGGTCATTCTCGAGGATTCCTCACTTGATGCTCGGTCGTTCCCGTGAATTCCAACCCGGTACTCAGTCATTGCCGAGAAATCCTTCCTGGTACTCGGTCATTGCCGAGGATTCCTGCGTGGTGCTCGGTCATTGCCAAGAATTCCTGCCCCGTACTCGGTCAATGCCAAGGATTCCTACACGGTGTTTGGTCATTACTAAGAATTCCTGCCCGGTACTCGGTCATAGCTGAGAATTTCTGCCCGGTACTCGTTCATTGCCAAGAATTCCTACCCGGTACCTGGTCATTGCCGAGAATTGCTGCACGTTACTCAGTCATTTCTGAGAACTCCAGCCGGTACTCGATTATTACCGAGAATTCTTTCCTTGTACTAGGTCATTTCCAAGAATTCTAACCCGGTAACCCGGTACTCGGTCAATGCCAAGGATTCCTACACGGTGTTTGGCCATTACCGAGAATTTTTGCCTGGTACTAGGTCATTACCAAAAATTCTCGTCCGGTACTCGGTATTTGTCGAGGATTCCTCACTCGGTACTCTGTCTTTTATGAGGATTCCTACCCGGTGCTTCGTCATTGTCGAGAATTCTTGCCCAGTACTCGGTCATTGCCAAGAATTCCTACCCGGTACTCGGTCATTATAAATAATTCCTACCCGGTACTCGGTCGTTGCCGAGGATTCACTAGCCGGTACTCGGTCATTGCTGAGGATTCAGCAGCCGGTACTCGATCATTGCTGAGAATTCCTGCCTGGTACTCGGTCATTACCAAGAAATCCAGCCGGTACTCAATTATTACCTAGAATTTTCGCCTGGTACTAGGTCATTACCGAGAATTCCCGCCCGGTACTCGGTATTTGTCGAGGATTCCTCACTCGGTACTCGGTCTTTTCTGAGGATTCCTACCCGGTGCTTCGTCATTGTCGAGAATTCTTTCCCAGTACTCGGTCATTGCCAAGAATTCCTACCCTATACTCTGTCATTGTAAAGAATTCCTACCCTTTACTCGGTCTTTGCTGAGGATTCCTCACCTGATGCTCGGTCATTTCCGAGAATTCCAACCCGGTCCTCTGTCATTGCCGAGAATTCATGCCCGGTACTCGGTCATTGTGAAGAATTCCTACCCGGTACTCGGTCATTGTAAAGAATTCCTACCCGGTACTCAGTTATTACCGAGGATTCCTCACCTGATGCACGGTCGTTTCCGAAAATTCCAACCTGGTACTCGGTCATTGTCGAGAATTTATGCCTGGTACTCGGTCATTGCCAAGAATTCCTGCGCGGTGGTCGGTCATTGCTTAGAATTCATGCTCGCTACTCGGTCAATGCCAAGGATTCCTACACTGTGTTTGGCCATTGCCGAGAATTTATGCCAGGTACTCGATGACTGCCGAGGATTCCCCAGCCGATACTCGATCAATGCTGAGAATTCCTACCTGGTACTCGTTCAGTGCCGTGAATTCATGCCCGGTACTCGGTCATCGCCGAGGATTCTTCACTCGGTATGCGGTCATTTCTGAGGATTCCTATCTGGTGCTTGGTCATTGTCTAGAATGCATGCCCGGTACTCGGTCATTGCCAAGAATTCTACCCGGTACTCGGTCATCGTAAAGAATTCTAACACGGTACTCAGTCACTGGCTAGAATTCCTGCCTGCTACTCAGTCACTGCCAAGAATTCCTACCCAGTACTTGGTCATTGTCGAGAATTCCTGCCCGGTACTCATTCCTTGCGAAGAATTCATGCCCGGTACTTGGTCATTTCTGAGAAATCCAGCCGGTACTTGATTAATACCGAGAATTGTTGCATGGTTCTATGTCATTGCCTAGAATTCCCGCCCGGTACTCGGCCATTGCTGAGGATTCCTCACTCGGTACTCGGTCATTTCTAAGGATTCCTACCCGGTGCTTGGTCATTTTCGAGAATTCATGCCCGGTACTCGATCATTGCCAAGAATTCCTGCCCGGTACTTGGTCATTGCCGAGAATTTCTGCACGTTACTCGGTCATTTCTGAGGAATCCAGTCGGTTCTCGATTATTACCGAGAATTCTTGCCCGGTACTCAGTCGTTGCCAAGGACTCCTCACTCGGTACTCGGTCATTTCTAAGGATTCCTACCCGGGGGTTAGTCATTGTGGAGAAATCTTACCGGGTACTCGGTCATTGCACGGTACACGGTCATTGTAAAGAATTCCTACCCGGTACTCAATCATTGCCGAGAATTCCTCACCTGATTCTCGGTCGTTTCCAAAAATTCCAACCCGGTACTCGGTCATTGCCGAGAATTCCTGCCTAGTACTCGGTCATTGCTGAGTATGCCTGTCCGGTCCTCGATCATTGCCAAGAATTCCTACCCGGTACTTGGTCACTGCCGAGAATTTCTGCACGTTACTCGGTCATTTCTGAGAATTCCAGTCGGTTCTCGATTATTACCAAGAATTCTTGCCTTGTACTAGTTCATTGCAGAGAATTCTTGCCCGGTACTCAGTCGTTGCCAAGGACTCCTCACTCGGTACTCGGTCATTTCTAAGGATTCCTATCCGGGGGTTGGTCATTGTGGAGAAATCCTACCGGGTACTCGGTCATTGCCAAGAGTTCTTACCCAGTACACGGTCATTGTAAAGAACTCCTACCCGGTACTCAATCGTTGCCGAGGATTCCTCACCTGATTCTCGGTCGTTTCCAAAAATTCTAACCCGGTACTCGGTCATTGCCGAGAATTCCTGCCTAGTACTCGGTCATTGCTGAGTATGCCTGTGCGGTGCTCGGTCATTGCCAATAATTCCTGCCCGGTACTCGGTCATTGCCGAGGATACACCAACCGGTAGTAGATCATTGCTGAAAATTCATGCCAAGTACTCGGTCATTGCAGTGAATTCTTGCCCAATTGTCAGTCATTGCCGAGGATTTCTCACCCGATACTCGATCGTTTCCATGGATTCATACCCGATGCTCGGTCATTGCCAAGAATTCCTACCCGGTACTTGGTCATTGCCGAGGATTTCTCACCCAGTGCTCGGTCATTTCTGAGGATTCCTACCCAATGCTTGGTCATTGCCGAGAATTCTTGTTTGGTACTCGGTCATTACCGGAATTCATGTCCGGTACTTGATCATTACCGATGATTCCTGCCCGGTGCTTGGTCATTGGTGAGAATTCATGCCCGGTATTCGATCATTGCCGAGGATTTCTCACCCGGTACTAGGTCATTTCCGAGCATTCCTACCCGATGCTCGGTCACTACAGAGATTTTCTATCTAGTACTTTGTCATTACCGAGAAATATTATACGGTACTCGATTTTTTCCAAGGATTCCTACCCGGTGCTCATTCATTGCTGAGAATTCTTGCCTTGTACTTGGTTATGGCCGAGAATTCCAGTCCCGTACTCGGTCATTGCTGAGAATTCCTTCCCCGTACTCGGCCATTTCTGAGGATTCCTCACCCGGTACTAGGTTGTTTCCGAGAATTCCAAGCGCTACTTGGTCATTGCCGATAAATCCTGCTAGGTAATCGTTTATTATAGAGAATTCATGTCCAGTACTTGGTCATTGCTGAGAATACCTGCCCGGTACTCTGTCATTGCCGAGGATTCCTCACCCGCTACTCGGTCATTTGCCGAGGATTCCTAACTCGGTACTCGTTGTTTCTGAGGATTCCTACCCGGTACTTGGTCATTTCTGAGAAATCCAGCCGGTACTTGATTAATACCGAGAATTGTTGCATGGTTCTATGTCATTGCCTAGAATTCCCGCCCGGTACTCGGCCATTGCTGAGGATTCCTCACTCGGTACTCGGTCATTTCTAAGGATTCCTACCCGGTGCTTGGTCATTTTCGAGAATTCATGCCCGGTACTCGATCATTGCCAAGAATTCCTGCCCGGTACTTGGTCATTGCCGAGAATTTCTGCACGTTACTCAGTCATTTCTGAGGAATCCAGTCGGTTCTCGATTATTACCGAGAATTCTTGCCCGGTACTCAGTCGTTGCCAAGGACTCCTCACTCGGTACTCGGTCATTTCTAAGGATTCCTACCCGGGGGTTAGTCATTGTGGAGAAATCTTACCGGGTACTCGGTCATTGCACGGTACACGGTCATTGTAAAGAATTCCTACCCGGTACTCAATCATTGCCGAGAATTCCTCACCTGATTCTCGGTCGTTTCCAAAAATTCCAACCCGGTACTCGGTCATTGCCGAGAATTCCTGCCTAGTACTCGGTCATTGCTGAGTATGCCTGTCCGGTCCTCGATCATTGCCAAGAATTCCTACCCGGTACTTGGTCACTGCCGAGAATTTCTGCACGTTACTCGGTCATTTCTGAGAATTCCAGTCGGTTCTCGATTATTACCAAGAATTCTTGCCTTGTACTAGTTCATTGCAGAGAATTCTTGCCCGGTACTCAGTCGTTGCCAAGGACTCCTCACTCGGTACTCGGTCATTTCAAAGGATTCCTATCCGGGGGTTGGTCATTGTGGAGAAATCCTACCGGGTACTCGGTCATTGCCAAGAGTTCTTACCCAGTACACGGTCATTGTAAAGAACTCCTACCCGGTACTCAATCATTGCCGAGGATTCCTCACCTGATTCTCGGTCGTTTCCAAAAATTCTAACCCGGTACTCGGTCATTGCCGAGAATTCCTGCCTAGTACTCGGTCTTTGCTGAGTATGCCTGTGCGGTGCTCGGTCATTGCCAATAATTCCAGCCCGGTACTCGGTCATTGCCGAGGATACACCAACCGGTAGTAGATCATTGCTGAAAATTCATGCCAAGTACTCGGTCATTGCAGTGAATTCTTGCCCAATTGTCAGTCATTGCCGAGGATTTCTCACCCGATACTTGATCGTTTCCATGGATTCATACCCGATGCTCGGTCATTGCCAAGAATTCCTACCCGGTACTTGGTCATTGCCGAGGATTTCTCACCCAGTGCTCGGTCATTTCTGAGGATTCCTACCCAATGCTTGGTCATTGCCGAGAATTCTTGTTTGGTACTCGGTCATTACCGGAATTCATGTCCGGTACTTGATCATTACCGATGATTCCTGCCCGGTGCTTGGTCATTGGTGAGAATTCATGCCCGGTATTCGATCATTGCCGAGGATTTCTCACCCGGTACTAGGTCATTTCCGAGCATTCCTACCCGATGCTCGGTCACTACAGAGATTTTCTATCTAGTACTTTGTCATTGCCGAGAAATATTATACGGTACTCAATTTTTTCCAAGGATTCCTACCCGGTGCTCATTCATTGCTGAGAATTCTTGCCTTGTACTTGGTTATGGCCGAGAATTCCAGTCCCGTACTCGGTCATTGCTGAGAATTCCTTCCCCGTACTCGGCTATTTCTGAGGATTCCTCACCCGGTACTAGGTTGTTTCCGAGAATTCCAAGCGCTACTTGGTCATTGCCGATAAATCCTGCTAGGTAATCGTTTATTATAGAGAATTCATGTCCAGTACTTGGTCATTGCTGAGAATACCTGCCCGGTACTCTGTCATTGCCGAGGATTCCTCACCCGCTACTCGGTCATTTGCCGAGGATTCCTAACTCGGTACTCGTTGTTTCTGAGGATTCCTACCCGGTACTTGGTCATTTCTGAGAAATCCAGCCGGTACTTGATTAATACCGAGAATTGTTGCATGGTTCTATGTCATTGCCTAGAATTCCCGCCCGGTACTCGGCCATTGCTGAGGATTCCTCACTCGGTACTCGGTCATTTCTAAGGATTCCTACCCGGTGCTTGGTCATTTTCGAGAATTCATGCCCGGTACTCGATCATTGCCAAGAATTCCTGCCCGGTACTTGGTCATTGCCGAGAATTTCTGCACGTTACTCGGTCATTTCTGAGGAATCCAGTCGGTTCTCGATTATTACCGAGAATTGTTGCCCGGTACTCAGTCGTTGCCAAGGACTCCTCACTCGGTACTCGGTCATTTCTAAGGATTCCTACCCGGGGGTTAGTCATTGTGGAGAAATCTTACCGGGTACTCGGTCATTGCACGGTACACGGTCATTGTAAAGAATTCCTACCCGGTACTCAATCATTGCCGAGAATTCCTCACCTGATTCTCGGTCGTTTCCAAAAATTCCAACCCGGTACTCGGTCATTGCCGAGAATTCCTGCCTAGTACTCGGTCATTGCTGAGTATGCCTGTCCGGTCCTCGATCATTGCCAAGAATTCCTACCCGGTACTTGGTCACTGCCGAGAATTTCTGCACGTTACTCGGTCATTTCTGAGAATTCCAGTCGGTTCTCGATTATTACCAAGAATTCTTGCCTTGTACTAGTTCATTGCAGAGAATTCTTGCCAGGTACTCAGTCGTTGCCAAGGACTCCTCACTCGGTACTCGGTCATTTCTAAGGATTCCTATCCGGGGGTTGGTCATTGTGGAGAAATCCTACCGGGTACTCGGTCATTGCCAAGAGTTCTTACCAAGTACACGGTCATTGTAAAGAACTCCTACCCGGTACTCAATCATTGCCGAGGATTCCTCACCTGATTCTCGGTCGTTTCCAAAAATTCTAACCCGGTACTCGGTCATTGCCGAGAATTCCTGCCTAGTACTCGGTCATTGCTGAGTATGCCTGTGCGGTGCTCGGTCATTGCCAATAATTCCTGCCCGGTACTCGGTCATTGCCGAGGATACACCAACCGGTAGTAGATCATTGCTGAAAATTCATGCCAAGTACTCGGTCATTGTAGTGAATTCTTGCCCAATTGTCAGTCATTGCCGAGGATTTCTCACCCGATACTCGATCGTTTCCATGGATTCATACCCGATGCTCGGTCATTGCCAAGAATTCCTACCCGGTACTTGGTCATTGCCGAGGATTTCTCACCCAGTGCTCGGTCATTTCTGAGGATTCCTACCCAATGCTTGGTCATTGCCGAGAATTCTTGTTTGGTACTCGGTCATTACCGGAATTCATGTCCGGTACTTGATCATTACCGATGATTCCTGCCCGGTGCTTGGTCATTGGTGAGAATTCATGCCCGGTATTCGATCATTGCCGAGGATTTCTCACCCGGTACTAGGTCATTTCCGAGCATTCCTACCCGATGCTCGGTCACTACAGAGATTTTCTATCTAGTACTTTGTCATTGCCGAGAAATATTATACGGTACTCGATTTTTTCCAAGGATTCCTACCCGGTGCTCATTCATTGCTGAGAATTCTTGCCTTGTACTTGGTTATGGCCGAGAATTCCAGTCCCGTACTCGGTCATTGCTGAGAATTCCTTCCCCGTACTCGGCCATTTCTGAGGATTCCTCACCCGGTACTAGGTTGTTTCCGAGAATTCCAAGCGCTACTTGGTCATTGCCGATAAATCCTGCTAGGTAATCGTTTATTATAGAGAATTCATGTCCAGTACTTGGTCATTGCTGAGAATACCTGCCCGGTACTCTGTCATTGCCGAGGATTCCTCACCCGCTACTCGGTCATTTGCCGAGGATTCCTAACTCGGTACTCGTTGTTTCTGAGGATTCCTACCCGGTGCTTAGTCATTGTCGAGAATTCTTGCCCAGTACTCGGTCATTGCCAAGAATTCCTACCCTGTACTCTGTCATTGTAAAGAATTCCTACTCTGTACTCGGTCATTGTCGAGGATTCCTCACTTGATGCTCGGTCATTCCCGTGAATTCCAACCCGGTACTCAGTCATTTCCGAGAAATCCTACCTGGTACTCGGTCATTGCCGAGGATTCCTGCATGGTGCTTGGTCATTGCCAAGAATTCATGCCCCATACTCGGTCAATGCCAAGGATTCCTACACGGTGTTTGGTCATTACTAAGAATTCCTGCCTGGTACTCGGTCATATCTGGAAATTTCTGCCCGGTACTCGTTCATTGCCAAGAATTCCTACCCGGTACCTGGTCATTGCCGAGAATTGCTGCACGTTACTCGGTCATTTCCGAGAACTCCAGCCGGTACTCGATTATTACCGAGAATTCTTTCCTTGTACTAGGTCATTGCCAAGAATTCTAACCCGGTACTCCGTGATTGCCAAGGATTCCTCACCCAGTACTCGGTAGTTTCTAAGGATTCCTACCCGGTGCTTGGTCATTGTCGAGAATTCCTGCCTGGTACTCGGTCATTTCCAAGAATTTCTACCCGGTACTCGGTCATTGTAAAGAATTCCTACCCGGTACTCGGTTATTGCCGAGGATTCACCAGCCGGTACTCGATCATTGCTGAGAATTCCTGCCTGGTACTTGGTCATTGCCGAGAATATCTGCCCGTTACTCTGTATTTATCGAGGATTCCTCACTCGGTACTCGGTCGTTTCTGAGTATTCCTACACGGTGCTTGGTCATTGTCGAGAATTCTTGCCTGGTACTCGGTCATTGCCAAGAATTCCAACCTGATACTCTGTCATTGTAAAGAATTCCTACCCTGTACTCTGTCATTGCGGAGGATTAATCACTTGATGCTCGGTCATTTCTGAGAATTCGAACCCGGTACTCAGTCATTGCCGAGAATTCCTGCCTGGTACTCGGTCATTGCCGAGAATTCTAGCGCGGTGCTTGGTCATTGCCAAGAATTCCTACCCGGTACTCGGTCAATGCAAAGGATTCCTACCCGGTGTTCGGTCATTTCTGAGAATTCCTTCCCGATACTCGGTCATTACCGAGTATTCACCAGCCGGTACTCAGTCATTGCCTAGAATTCCTACCTGATACTCAGTCATTTCTGAGATTTTTGGCCCAGTACTCGTTCATTGCCAAGAATTCCTACCCAGTACTTGGTCATTGTCGAGAATTCCTGCCCGGTACTCGGTCATTGCTGAGTAATCCTGCCTGGTACTCGGTCATTGCTGAGAATTCATGCCCGGTACTCGTTCCTTGCCAAGAATTCATGCCCGGTACTTGGTCATTTCTGAGAAATCCAGCCGGTACTTGATTAATACCGAGAATTGTTGCATGGTACTATGTCATTGCCGAGAATTCCCGCCCGGTACTCGGCCATTGCTGAGGATTCCTCACTCGGTACTCGGTCATTTCTGAGGATTCCTACCCGGCGCTTGGTCATTTTCGAGAATTCCTGCCCGGTAATCGATCATTGCCAAGAATTCCTGCACGGTACTTGGTCACTGCCGAGAATTTCTGCAAGTTACTCGGTCATTTCTGAGAAATCCTGTCGGTTCTCGATTATTACAGAGAATTCTGGCCTTGTACTAGTTCATTGCAGAGAATTCTTGCCCGGTATTCAGTCGTTGCCAAGGACTCCTCACTCGGTACTCGGTCATTTCTAAGGATTCCTACAAAGGGGTTGGTCATTGTGGAGAAATCCTACCGGGTACTCGGTCAGTTGCCAAGAGTTCTTACCCAGTACACAGTCATTGTAAAGAACTCCTACCCGGTACTCAGTCATTGCCGAGGATTCCTCACCTGATTCTCGGTCGTTTCCAAAAATTTCAACCCGGTACTCGGTCATTGACGAGAATTCCTGCCTAGTACTCGGTCATTGCTGAGTATGCCTGTGCGGTGCTCGGTCATTGCCAATAATTCCTGCCTGGTACTCGGTCATTGCCGAGGATACACCAACCGGTAGTAGATCATTGCTGAAAATTCATGCCAGGTACTCGGTCATTGCAGTGAATTCCTGCCCAGTTGTCAATCATTGCCGAGGATTTCTCACCCGATACTCCATCGTTTCCATGGATTCATACACGATGCTCGGTCATTGCCAAGAATTCCTACCCGGTCCTTGGTCATTGCCGAGGATTTCTCACCTGGTGATCGGTCATTTCTGAGGATTCCTACCCAATGCTTGGTCATTGCCGAGAATTCTTGTTTGGTACTCGGTCATTACCGGAATTCATGTCGGGTACTTTATCATTACCGATGATTCCTGCCCGGTGCTTGGTCATTGGTGAGAATTCATGCCCGGTATTCGATCATTGCCGAGGATTTCTCACCTGGTACTAGGTCATTTTCCGAGCATTCCTACCCGATGCTCGGTCACTACAGAGATTTTCTGTCCAGTACTCTGTCATTGCCGAGAAATATTATACGGTACTCAATTTTTTCCAAGGATTCCTACCCGGTGCTCAGTCATTGCTGAGAATTCTTGCCTTGTACTTGGTTATGGCCGAGAATTTCAGTCCGGTACTCGGTCATTGCTGAGAATTCTTTCCCGGTACTCAGCCATTTCTAAGGATTCCTCACCCAGTACTAAGCCATTTCTAAGGATTCCTCACCCAGTACTCAGCCATTGAAGGGTAGGAATTCGTTACAATGCAGAGTACAGGGTAGGAATTCTTTTTAATGACCGAGTTCCGGGGAAGAATTCTCGACAATGACCAAGCACTGGGTAGGAATCCTCAGAAACGACCAAGTACCGAGTGAAAAATCTTTGGCAAATACCGAGTACCGGGGGGGAATTCTCGGCAATGACCAAGTACCAGGCAACAATTCTTGGTAATAATCAAGTACCGGCTGGATATCTCAGAAATGACCGAGTATTGGGCAGAAATTCTCAGCAATGATCGAGTACCGGATGGTGAATCCTTGGCAATGACCGAGTACCATATAGGAATTCTTGGCAATGACCGAGCATCGCACAATAATTCACGGCACTAACCGAGTACCAGGCAGGAATTCTAGGTGATGACCGAGTACCGGGTTGGAATTCTCAGAAACGACCGAGTATCAGGTGAGGAACCCTCAGCAATGACCGAGTACCGGGTAGGAATTCTTGGCAATGACCAAGTATCGGGCAGGATTACTCGACAATGACCAAGCACCGGGTAGGAATCCTTAGAAACAACCGAGTACTGGGTAAGGAATCCTTGGCAATGACTAGGTACTGGGCTAGATTGAGTACCGGCTGGTGAATCCTCGGTAATGAACGAGTACCGATAAGGAATTCTTAGCAATGATCGAACACCGGGTAGGAATCCTTGGCATTGACCGAGTACTGGGCATGAATTCTTGGTAATGATCGAGCACCATGCAGGAATTCTCGGTAATGACCGAGTACCAGGAAGGAATTCTCGGTAATGACCGAGTACCGGGTTGGAATTCTCGGAAACGACCCATCATCAGGTGAGGAATCCTCGGCAATGAACGAGTACCGGGTAGGAATTCTTTAAATTACCAAGTACCGGGTAGGAATTCTCGACAATGACCAAGCACCGGGTAGGAATCTCAGAAATGACCGAGTAACAGGCAGAAATTCGAAGCAATGACCGAGTACCAGATAGGAATTCTCGGCAATGACCAAGTACTGGGTTAGAATTCTCGAAAACGACCGAGCAACAGGTGAGGAATCCTCGGCAATGACCGAGTACCGGGTAGGAATTCACGGCAATGACCTAGTACCAGGGAGGGATTATTTGTAATAATCGAGTAACGACTAGAAAATCATCAGAAATAACCGAGTAACAGGCAGAAATTCTCGGCAATAACCAAGTACATGAATTCTTGGCAAGACCGAGTACTGGGCAAGAATTCTCGGTATAGAACAACTACCAGGCAGGAATTCTCAGCAATGACCGAGTACCGGGCAGGAATTCATGGCAATGACCGAGTACCAGGCAGGAATTCTCAGCATTGATTGAGTATCAGCTGGTGAATCCTCGGCAATGACCGAGTACCGGGCATAAATTCTCGGCAATGACCAAACACCGTGTAGGAATCCTTGGATTTGACCGTGTACATGGCAGGAGTTCTTAGCAATTATCGAGCACCGCGCATGAATTCTCGGAAATGCCCGAGTACCAGGCAAGAATTCTCGACAATGACCGAGTACCGAGAAGGAATCCTGAGAAATCCTCGGCAATGACTAAGTACCGGGTAGGAATTCTTTACAATGACCGATTACCGGGTAGGAATTCTTGGCAATGATCGAGTACATGGCATGAATTCTCTACAATGACCAAGCACCTGGTAGGAATCCTGAGAAACGACCGAGTACCGAGTAACGGGCATAAATTCTCAGCAATGACCAAGTACCTGGCATGAATTCTTGGCAAGGAACGAGTACCTGGTAGGAAATCTCAGCAATGACCGAGTACCAGGCAGGATTACTCAGCAATGACCGAGTACTGGGCAGTAATTCTCGACAATGACCAAGCACCGGGTAGGAATCTCGGTAATAATCGAGTACCGGCTGGATATCTCGGAAATGGCCGAGGAACGGCAGAAATTCTCGGCAATGACCAAGTACCGGGCATGAATTCTTGGCAATGAATGAGTACCGGGCAAGAATTCTCAACAATGTCCGAGTACCAGACAGGAATTCTCGGCAATGACCAAGTACCGGGTTGGAATTCTCAGAAAAATCCGAGCATCAGGTGAGGAATCCTCGGTAATGACCGAGTACCGGGTAGGAATTCTTGGCAATGACCGAGTACCGGCCAGGAATACAAGGCAATGAATTAGTACCAGGCAGGAATTATTTGTAATAATTGAGTACCCACTGGGAAATGATCAGAAATGACCTAGTAACATCCAGAAATTCTCGACAATGAACGAGTACCAAGCAGGAATTCTAAGCAATGACCGAGTACCGGGCAGGAATTCTCGGCAATGACCGAGCACCATTTAGGAATCCTCGAAAATGACCAACTAGCGGGTGAGGAATCCTCAGCAATGATCGAGTACCGGGCTGGAAATCTCAGCAATGACCAAGTACCGGACATGAATTTTCTGCAATAAACGAGTACCTAGTAGGATTTCTCAGCAATGACCCAGTACCGATTGGAATCCTTGGAAACAACCTAGTACCGGGTGAGGAATCCTCGGAAGTGGCCGAGTACCGGGAAGGAATCCTCAGAAACGACCGAGTACCGAGTGAGGAATCCTTGGCAACGACCGAGTACCAGGCGGGAATTTTCGGCAATGACCTAGTACCAGGAAACAATTCTTGATAATAATCAAGTACCAGCTGGATTTCTCGGAAATGACCGAGTAACGGGCATAAATTCTCGGCACGACCAAGTACCAGGCATGAATTCCTGGCAAGGAACGAGTACCAGGCATAAATTCTCGGCAACGACCAAACACCGTGTAGGAATCCTTGGAATTGACCGAATACATGGCAGGAGTTCTTAGCAATGACTAAGTACCGGGTAGGAATTCTTTACAATGACCGAGTACCGAGTAGGAATTCTTGGCAATGATCGAGTACAGGGCATGAATTCTCTATAATGACCAACCACCGGGTAGGAATCCTGAGAAACGACCAAGTACCGAGTAACGGGCATAAATTCTCAGCAATGACCAAGTACCTGGCATGAATTCTTGGCAAGGAACGAGTACCTGGTAGGAAATCTCAGCAATGACCGAGTACCAGGTAGGATTACTCAGCAATGACCGAGTACCGGGCAGTAATTCTCAACAATGACCAAGCACCGGGTAGGAATCTCGGTAATAATCGAGTACCGGCTGGATTTCTCGGAAATGACCGAGGAACGGCAGAAATTCTCGGCAATGACCAAGTACCGGGCATGAATTCTTGGCAATGACCGAGTACCAGACAGGAATTCTCTGCAATGACCAAGTATCGGGTTGGAATTCTCAGAAACAACCGAGCATCAGGTGAGGAATCCTCGGTAATGACCGAGTACCAGGTAGGAATTCTTGGCAATGACCGAGTACCGGCCAGGAATACAAGGCAATGACCTAGTACAGGGCAGGAATTATTTGTAATAATTGAGTACCCACTGGGAAATCATCAGAAATGACCTAGTAACAGGCAGAAATTCTCGACAATGAACGAGTACCAAGCAGGAATTCTCAGCAATGACCGAGTACCGGGCAGGAATTCTCGGCAATGACCGAGCACTGTTTAGGAATCCTCGAAAATGACCAACTAGCGGGTGAGGAATCCTCAGCAATGATTGAGTACCGGGCTGGAAATCTCAGCAATGACCAAGTACCGGACATGAATTCTCTGCAATAAACGAGTACCTAGTAGGATTTCTCAGCAATGACCAAGTACCGATTGGAATCCTTGGAAACAACCTAGTACCGGGTGAGGAATCCTTGGAAACAACCTAGTACCGGGTGAGGAATCCTCGGAAATGGCCGAGTACCGGGAAGGAATTCTCAGCCATGACCGAGTACCGGACTGGAATTTTTGGCAATAACCAAGTACCAGGCAAGAATTCTCAGCAATGACTGAGCACCGGGTAGGAATCCTTAGAAAATATTGAGTACCGTATAATAGTTCTCGGCAATGACCGAGTACCAGACAGAAATTCTCGGTAGTGACCGAGCATCAGGTAGGAATGCTTGGAAATTACCAAGTAGCGGGTGAGAACTCCTCGGCAATGATCGAATACCGGGCATGAATTCTCACCAATGACCAAGCACTGGGCAGGAATCATCGGTAATGATCAAGTACCGGACATGAGTTCTGGTAATGACCTAGTACCAAACAGGAATTCTTGGCAATGACCAAGCATTGGGTAGGAATCCTCATAAATGTCTGAGCACAGGGTGAGAAATCCTTTGCAATGACTGAGTACCGGGTAGGAATTCTCGGCAATGACCGAGCATCGGGTGTGAATCCACGGAAACGACGGAGTGTCGGGTGTGAAATCCTTGGCAATGACTGATAACTGGGCAGGAATTCACGGCAGTGACCGAGTACCTTACATGAATTCTCAGCAATGATCTACTACCGGTTGGTGAATCCTCGGCAATGACCGAGTACCGGGCAGGAATTCGGCAATGACCGAACACCGGGTAGGAATCCATGGCAATGACCGCGTACCAGGCAGAAACTCTTGGTAACGACCGAGCACCGCACAGGAATAGTCAGCAATGACCGACTACCAGGCAGGAATTCTCGGCAATGACCGAGTACCGGGTTGGAATTTTTGGAAACCAACGACCATCAGGTGAGGAATCCTTGGCAATGACTGATTACCGGGTAGGAATTCTTTACAATGATAATGTACCGGGTAAGAATTCTTGGCAAGGACCAAGTACCCGGTAGGATTTCTCCACAATGACCAAGCACCGGGTAGGAATCCATATAAACGACCGAGTACCGGGTGAGGAATCCTTGGCAACGACTAATTACCGAGTGAGAATTCTTGGCAATAACCTAGTACAAGGCAAGAATTCTAGGTAATAATCGAGCACCGGCTGGATTTCTCGGAAATGACCGAGTAACATGCAGAAATTCTTGGCAATGACCAAGTACCGTGCATGAATTCTTGGTAATGAACGAGTACCGGGTAGGAATTCTCAGCTATGAACGAGTCCCGGGCAGGAATTCATGGCAGTGACCGAGTACCAGGCAGGACTTCTTATCAATTATCCAGTACCGGCTGGTGAATACTCGGTAATGAGCGAGTACCGAGCAGGAATTCTCGGCAATGACTGAACCCCGCGCAGGAATTCTTGGCAATGACTGAGTACCAGGAAGGAATTCTTGGCAATGACCGAGTACCGGGTTGGAATTCTCGGAAACGACCGAGCATCAGGGGAGGAAACCTCAGCAATGACCGAGTACCGGGCTGAAATTCTCGGCAATGACCGAACACCGGGTAGGAATCCTTTGCATTGACCGAGTACCGGGCAGGAATTCTTGGCAATGACCGAGCACCGCGCAGGAATTCTCAGCAATAACCGAGTATGAGGAAGGAATTCTCGGTAATGATCGAGTGCCGGGTTGGAATTCTCAAAAACGACTGAGCATCATGTGAGGAATCCTCGGCAATGGCCCAGTACAGGGTAGGAATTCGTTACAATGACAGAGTACCAGGTAGGAATTCTTGGCAATGACCGAGTACCAGGCAAGAATTCTCGATAATGACTAAGCACCGGGTAGGAATCTCAGAAATGACCGAGTAACAGGGAGAAATTCTCAACAATGACCAAGTACCGGGCATGAATTCGTTGCAATGAACGACAACCGGGAAATAATTCTAAGCAATGACCGAGTACCAGATAGGAATTCTCGGCAATGACCAAGTACCGGGTTAGAATTCTCGGAAACAACCAAGCAACAGGTGAGGAATCCTCGGCAATGACCGAGTACCGGGTAGGAATTCATGGCAATGACCTAGTACCAGGGAGGGATTATTTGTAATAATCGAGTAACGACTAGAAAATCATCAGAAATAACTGAGTAACAGGCACAAATTCTCGGCAATAACCAAGTACATGAATTCTTGGCAAGACAGAGTACCGGGCAAGAATTCTCGGTATTGAACAACTACCAGGCAGGAATTCTCAGCAATGACCGAGTACCGGGCAAGAATTCATGGCAATGACCGAGTACCAGGCAGGAATTCTCAGCATTGATCGAGCATCAGATGGTGAATTCTGAGCAATGACCGAGTACTGGGCAGGAATTCATGGCAATGACCGAGTACCAGGCAGGAATTCTCAGCATTGATCGAGTATCAGCTGGTGAATCCTCGGCAATGACCGAGTACCGGGCATAAATTCTCGGCAATGACCAAACACCGTGTAGGAATCCTTGGAATTGACCGAGTACATGGCAGGAGTTCTTAGCAATTACCGAGCACCGCGCATGAATTCTCGGAAATGCCCAAGTACCAGGCAAGAATTCTCGACAATGACCGAGTGCCGAGAATTAATCTTGAGAAATCCTCGGCAATGACTAAGTACCGGGTAGGAATTCTTTACAATGACCGAGTATCGGGTAGGAATTCTTGGCAATGATCGAGTACAGAGCATGAATTCTCTACAATGACCAAGCACCGGGTAGGAATCCAGCCGGTACTTGATTACTATCGAGATTGTTGCCTGGTACTAGGTCATTGCCCAGAATTCCCACCCGGTACTCGGTTATTGCCAAGGATTCTTGCCCGGTACTCGGTCATTGCCATGGATTCCTACCAGCTGTTTAGTCATTGCCAAAAATTCTTGCCCGGTACTCGGTCATTGCCGAGGATTCACCTACCGGTACTCGATCATTGCTGAGAATTCCTTCCTGGTACTCGGTCATTGCCGAGAATTTCTGCCCATTACTCGGTCATTTCTGAGAAATCCAGCCGGTACTCGATTATTACCAAGAATTATTGCCTGGTACTAGGTCATTGCCATGAATTCTCACCCGGTACTCGGCCATTGCCAAGGATTCCTCACTCGGTACTCGGTCATTTATTGAGGATTCATACCCGGTGCTTGGTCATTGCCGAGAATTCCTGTGCGGTACTCGGTCATTGCCAAGAAATCCTACCCGGTACTCGGTCATTGCCATGGATTCCTACCCGGTGTTTGGTCATTGCTGCGTATTCCTGCCCGGTATTCGATCATTGCTGAGAATTCTTGCCCGGTACTCGTTCCTTGCCAAGAATTCATGCTTGGTACTTGGTCATTGCCTAGAATTTCTGCCCGTTACTCGGTCATTTCCGAGAAATCCAGCCGGTACTTGATTATTATCGAGAATTGTTGCCTG
Organism: Barbarea vulgaris; assembly: GCA_963667165.1. Lineage (NCBI taxonomy): Eukaryota > Viridiplantae > Streptophyta > Magnoliopsida > Brassicales > Brassicaceae > Barbarea > Barbarea vulgaris. The sequence continues at coordinate 9,282,112 of OY763888.1, read as the reverse complement.
GTACTAGGTCATTGCCAAGATTTCCCGCCTGGTACTCGGTTATTGCCAAGGATTCCTCACTCGGTACTCGGTCGTTTCTGAGGATTCCTATCCGGTGCTTGGTAATTGTCGAGAATTCCTGTCCGGTACTCGATCATTGCCAAGAATTCCTACCCGGTGTTCGGTTATTGTAAAGAATTCCTACCTGGTACTTGGTCATTGCCGAGGAATCCTCACCTGATGCTCGGTCGTTTCTGAGTATTCCAACCCTGTACTCGGTCATTGCATAGAATTTCTTCCTGGTACTCGGTCACTGCTGAGAATTCCTGCACGGTGCTCGGTCATTGCTAAGAAGTTCTGCCCGGTACTCGGTCAATGCCAAGGATTCCTACCCGGTGTTTGGTCAATGCCAAGAATTTCTGTCTGGTACTCGGTCATTGCCAAGGATTCACCAGCCGGTACTCGATCAATGCTGAGAATTCCTGCATTGTACTCGGTCATTGCCATGAATTCCTGCCAGGTACTCGATCATTGCTGAGAATTCCTGCCCGGTACTCGTTCATTGCCAAGAAGTTTTGCCCGGTACTCGGTCATTTCCGAGAAAATCCTGCCGATACTCAATTAGTACCAAGAATTCTTTCCTTGTACTAGGTCATTGCCAAGAATTCTCGCCCGGTACTCAGTCATTGCCAAGGATTTCTCACCCAGTACTCGGTCGTTTCTAAAGATTCCTACTCGGTGCTTCATCATTATCGAGAATTCATGCCCGGTACTCGGTCATTGCCAAGAATTCCTACCCGGTACACGGTCATTGCCGAGGATTCCTCACCTGATGCTCGATCATTTCAGAGAATTCCCACCCAGTACTCGGTCATTGCCGAGAATTCCTGCCTGCTACTCGGTCATTTATGAGAATTTTGCCCCGGTACTCGTTCATTGCCAACAATTCCTACCCTGTACTTGGTCATTGTCGAGAATTCCTGCATGGTACTTGCAGAGAATTCTTGCCCGGTACTTGGTCATTGCTGAGACTTCCTAACTGGTACTCGTTCATTGCCGAGAATTACTGCCCGATACTTGGTCTTGCCAAGAATTCTTGTACTTGGTCATTGCCGAGAATTTCTGCCTGTTACTATGTCATTGCCTTGTATTCCTGATCGGTACTCGGTCATTGCCAAGAATTCCTACCCGGTATTCGGTCATTGTATAGAATTCCTACCCGGTACTCGGTCATTGCCGAGGATTCCTCACGTGATGCTTGGTTGTTTCCGAGAATTCTAACCCGGTACTTGGTCATTGCCGAGAATTCCTATCTGGTACTCGGTCATTGCTGAGAATTCTTGCCCGGTACTTGTTCATTGCCAAGAATTCTTGCTCGGTACTTGGTCATTGCTGAGAATTTCTGCCTGTTACTCGGTCATTTCTAAGAAATCCAGCCGGTACTCGATTATTTCCCATATTCCTACCCAGTGCTTTGTCATTGTCGAGAATTCCTACCCGGTACTCGGTCATGGGTTAGGATTCCGGCATGGTACTCGGTTATTGCTGAGAATTCATGCCCGGTACTCGTTCATAGCCAAGAATTCCTGCCCGGTACTTATTCATTGCCGAGAATTTCTGTCCTGTACTCGGTCATTTCCGAGAAATCCAGCCGGTACTTGATAATTACCGAGAATTCTTATCTGGTACTAGGTCATTGCCGAGAATTTCTCACTCGGTACGCGGTCATTTCTGAGGATTCCTACTCGGTGCTTGGTCATTGTCGAGAATTTATACCCGGTATTCGATCATTGCCAAGAATTCCTACCCGTTACTCGGTCATTGTAAAGAATTCCTACCCGGTACTCGCTCATTGCCGAGGATTCCTCACCTGATGCTCGATCGTTTCAGAGAATTTCAACCCGGTACTTGGTCATTGCCGAGAATTCCTGCCTGCTACTCGGTCATTTCTGAGAATTCCTGCCTGGTACTTGGTCATTGCCAAGAATTCCTGCCCGATACTTGGTCATTGCAGAGAATTTCTGCCGTTACTCGGTCATTTCCTAAAAATCCAGCCGGTACTCGATTATTACCGAGATTCGTACCCAGTGCTTGGTCATTGTCAAGAATTCATGCCTGGTACTCGGTCATTGCTGAGTAATCCTGCCCGGTACTCGGTCATTGCTGAGAATTTCTACCCGGTACTCGTTCCTTGCCAAGAATTCATGCCAGGTACTTGGTCATTGCCGAGAATTTCTGCCCGTTACTCGGTCATTTTCGAGAAACCCAACCGTTACTTGATTATTACCAAAAATTGTTGCCTGGTACTAGGTCATTGCCGAGAATTCCCGCCCGGTACTCGGTCATTGCCGAGGATTCCGCACTCGGCACTCGGTCGTTTATGAGGATTCGTACCCGGTGCTTGGTCATTGTCGAGATTACTTGCCCGTTACTCGATCATTGCCAAGAATTCCTACCCAGCACTCGGTCATTGTAAGGAATTCCTACCCGGTAGTTAGTCATTGCCGTGGATTCCTCACCTGATGCTCGGTAATTTCTGAGAATTCTAACCCAGTACTCGGTCATTGTCGAGAATTCCAGCCTGGTACTCGGGCATTGCCGAGAATTCCTGTGCGGTGCTCGGTCATTGCTAATAATTCATACCCGGTACTCCGTCAATGCCAAGGGCTCCTACACGGTGTTTGGTCATTGCCGAGAATTTATGCCCGGTACTCGGTCATTGCTAAGGATTCACCAGCCAATACTCGATCAATCCTGAGAATTCCTGTTTGGTTCTCGGTCATTGCCATAAATTCCTGCCTGGTACTCGGTTATTGCTGAGAATTTCTACCCGGTACTCGTTCCTTACCAAGAATTCATGCCAGGTACTTGGTCATTGCCGGGAATTTCCGCCCATTACTCGGTCATTTCTGAGAAACCCAACCGATACTTGATTATTACCGAGAATTGTTGTCTGGCACTAGGTCATCGCCGAGAATTCTCTCCCGTTACTCAATCATTGCTGAGGATTCCTCACTCGGTACTCGGTCGTTTTTGAAGATTTTGTGCGCGGTTCTCGGTCATTGCTAAGAATTTATGCCCGGTACTCGGTCAATGCCCAGGGTTCCTACACGGTGTTTGGTCATTTCCGAGAATTTATGCATGGTACTCGGACATTGCTGAGGATTCACCAGCCGATACTCGATCAATGCTGAGAATTCCTGTTTGGTTCTCGGTCATTGCCATAAATTTCTTCCCGGTACTTGGTCATTGTTGAGAATTCCTGCCTGGTACTTGTTCAATACGGAGAATGGCTGCCCGGTACTCTGTCTTGCCAAGAATTCATGTACTTGGTCATTGCCGAGAATTTCTGATTGTTACTCGGTCATTTCTGGTTATTTTCCATTCGTTACTCGATTATTACAAATAATACCTGCCTGGTACTAGGTAATTGCCGTGAATTCCTGCCCGGTACTCAGTCATTGGCAAGAATTCCTTCCCGGTACTCAATCATTGTAAAGAATTCCTACCCGGTACTCGGTCATTGCCGAGGATTCCTCACCTGATGCTCGGTCATTTCCGAGAATTCTAACCCAGTACTTGGTCATTGCCGAGAATTCCTGTCTGGTACTCAGTCATTGCTGAGAATTCTTGCCCGGTACTCGTTCATTGCTAAGAATTCCTGCCCGGTACTTGGTCATTGGTGAGAATTTCTCCCTGTTACTCGGTTATTTCTGAGAAATCCAGCTGGTACTCGATTATTTCCCAGATTCCTACCCGGTGCTTGTCGAGAATTCCTACCAGGTACCCGGTAATTTAAAGAGTTCCTACCCGGTACTCATTCATTGCGAGGATTCCTCACCTGATGCTTGGTCGTTTCTGAGAATTCCAACCTCGTACTCGGTCATTGCCGAGAATTCCTGCCTAGTACTCGGTCATTGCCGAGAATTACTGCGTGGTGCTCGGTCATAGCCAAGAATTCCTGCCCAGTACTCGGTACTCGGTACTCGGTCATTACCGAGGATTTCCCGAGGATTCACCAGCCGGTACTCGATAATTGCTGAGAATTCCTGCCTGGTACTTAGTCATTGCTAAGGATTCCTCACCCGATACTTGGTCGTTTCGAAGGATTCCTACCCGGTGCTTCGTCATTATCTAGAAATTCTGCCCGATACTTGCCAACGATCATCCTCGTAGTCATCTTCCTCTTCGTACCAAGACCCGTCTTCGGAGATAATGGCATCGTAGTCCACATCTCGGTCGGGGCCTATATCGTGATCCATGGTAACCTTGGTACCCGGTGTGGGGACCTTGTGACTTGGCACTATGGGTTCAGTTCCTTATCAATGCTCGGTAAGCACACAGTTCTGATCAACAATCCTCGACAAACTCCGACCACTCTCAACACTTTGGTAAAGATCCTCGGCAAAACTTGACACTGCTCGGTACTTGGTATCAGAAACTGGATGTCTTTCACAGAATTGGAACTGGAGTGGAACTACGGCACAGACTGGGTATGGCGCCGGGACTGGTCTCGAAATCTTGGCACGGTTAGGCGGGCGGTCGAGGAACTTGTCAAGGAACTTGTCGCGGTACTCGGCTCAGTTAGGTACGCGGTCGAGGAACTGGTCGAGGATCGCGGTCGATGAACGTGGTCAATAAGCTTGGCCGAACAGTACCTTGTCAAGGTAAACAAGTAACAAAGTGAAAAGTCAAGAGTAAAAACTCAAAACACAAAAGTAAGAATGGTAAAAAATCAAAGTGAAAAAGTAAAAATCACAATGGTAAAAGATGAAATCTCAAAAGTAGAAAAGTAAAAATCAAAAGGTAAAAATGCAAAAGTAAATAGTAAAAATGAAACGGTAAAAGTAAACCGTAAATGGTAAAAGTTAAAAAGTAAAAAGGTAACAAGTTTTAATCATGCAATGGTAAAAGGTAAAGATGAAAAGGCCAAGAATTCCTACCCGGTACGCGGTCATTGTAAAGAATTCTTACCCGGTACTCGGCCATTGCCGAGGGTGCCTCACATGATGCTCCAAGAATTCCAACCCGGTTGATATGACCCCAGATCTGGCGGTCATGAATATGGGACCGGTAAAGACGATAGAGACGGAAGAAGGCTCCGGAGAGATGCTTAACCCGGATTCTCCTCAAGAGATGGAATGACGAAGTGGGAAAAGTCACAAATTAGGGAGTTGCTCGACCTGTGATGTTAACAAGATAAAATGAAGGTGGAATGAATGGCAACACGAAGGCTATGGAAGAGCCAAAGATACGGCCACCGTCGGATGTCCGAGCCCGGCTCAAGGATTATCCGGAGGGTTCGTTTGCAAGAGCGACGGCTCTAGGAAACGGAAAGACAGAAATCTTAGTTTATTTCAAAGTTGTCTAACCTGATTACAATAGAGTCTATGCGATTATATAGGCGGAAATGAGAAGGAAGGAAGCCCTAAACAAGTGGGAAATGACTAGGCGTGACATGGCCTATTTTAAAAGCTAACTAAAATAAAAATGAAGGAAAGAAAAGAAAGCTTTATTATTAAGGAATGCCTTCTTGGGAGATGATCTCGACTTCCTTGCTCCTTAGCCTGTCATGGAGTGTTTCCAAGCTAAGAAACAATTGGGGATGAAGTGGAGATGCACTAGAGCTTGCTACCTCGTTAAAACCCCTCCGATAAGAAATTATGCACGTTACTCGGTCATTTCCTAGAAATCCATCCGGTGCTCAATTATTACCGAGAAATCTGGCCTTGTACTAGGTCATTGCCGAGAATTCTCGTCCGCTACTCAGTCGTTGCCAAGGATTCCTCACCTGGTACTCGGTCGTTTCTAAGGATTCCTACCCGGGGGTTGGTCATTGTGGAGAAATCCTGCCGGGTACTCGGTCATTCCAAAGAATTCTTACCCAGTACATGGTCATTGTAAAGAATTCCTACCCGGTAATCAGCCATTGCCGAGGATTCCTCACCTGATGCTCGGTCATTTCCAAAAATTTCAACCCGGTACTCGGTCATTGACGATAATTCCTGCCTCGTACTCGGTCATTGCCATGGATTCCTACCCATTGTTTGATCATTGCCAAGAATTCCTTCCCGGTACTCGGTCCTTGCCGAGGATTCACCAACCGGTAGTAGATCATTGCTGAGAATTCATGCCAGCTACTCGGTCATTGCCGTGAATTCCTGCCCAGTTGTCAGTCATTGTCGAGGATTTCTCAACCGATACTCCGTCGTTTCCATGGATTCATACCCGATGCTCGGTCATTGCCGAGAATTCCTCCCCGGTTCTCGGTCATTGCCGAGGATTTCTCACCCGGTGCTCGGTCATTTCTGAGGATTCCTACCCAATGCTTGGTCATTACCCAGAATTCCTGTTCGGTACTCGGTCATTACCGGAATTCATGTCTGGCACTTGATCACTACCGATGATTCCTGCCCGGTGCTTGGTCATTGGTGAGAATTCATGCCCGGTATTTGATCATTGCCGAGGATTTCTCACCCGGTACTCAGTCATTTCTGAGCATTCCTACTGGATGCTCGGTCTTTACCGAGAATTTATGTCCGGTACTCGGTCATTGCTGAGAACTATTGTACGGTACTCGATTATTTCCAAGGATTCCTACCCGGTGCTCAGTCATTGCTTAGAATTCTTGCCTGCTACTTGGTTATTGCCGAGAATTCCAGTGCAATACTCGGTCATTGCTGAGAATTTCTTCCCTTTACTCGGCCATTTCTAAGGATTCTTCCCTCGGTACTAGGTTGTTTCCGAGAATTCCAACAGGTACTTGGTCATTGCCAAGAAATCCTGCTAGGTACTCATTTATTGCAGAGAATTCATGTCCGGTACTTGGTCATTGATGAGAATTCATGCCCGGTTAGGTGGGCGGTCGGGGAACTGGTCAAGGAAGTTGTCACGGTAATCGGCACATTCAGGCACCGGTTGAAGAACTACGCGAGGAACTTGTCGCTGTACTCGGCTCAGTTAGGTACGCGGTCGAGAAACTGGTCGAGGATCGTGGTCGATGAACGTGGTCGATAAACTTGGCCGAACAGTACCTTGTCAAGGTAAACAAGTAACAAAGTGAAAAGTCAAGAGTAAAAACTCAAAACACAAAAGTAAGAATGGTAAAAACTCAAAGTGAAAAAGTAAAAATCACAATGGTAAAAGATGAAATCTCGAAAGTAAAAAAGTAAAAATCAAAAGGTAAAAATGCAAAAGTAAAAAGTAAAAATGAAACGGTAAAAGTAAACCGTAAATGGTAAAAGTTAAAAAGTAAAAAGGTAACAAGTTTTAATCATGCAATGGTAAAAGGTAAAGATGAAAAGGCCTAGAATTCCTACCCGGTACGCGGTCATTGTAAAGAATTCTTACCCGGTACTCGGTCATTGCCGAGGGTGCCTCACATGATGCTCCAAGAATTCTAACCCGGTTGATATGACCCCAGATCTGGCGATCATGAATATGGGACCGGTAAGGACAATAGAGACGGAAGAAGGCTCCGGAGAGTTGCTCAACCCGGATTCTCCTCAAGAGATGGAATGACGAAGTGGGAAAAGTCACAAACCAGGGAGTTGCTCGACCTGTGATGTTAACAAGATGGAATGAAGGTGGAATGAATGGCAACACGAAGGCTATGGAAGAGCCAAAGATATGGCCACCATCGGATGTCCGAGCCCAGCTCAAGGATTATCCGGCGGGTTCGTTTGCAAGAGCGACGACTCTAGGAAACAGAAAGACAGAAATCTCAGTTTATTTCAAAGTTGTCTAACCTGATTACAATAGAGTCAATGCCTTTATATAGGCAGAAATGAGAAGGAAGGAAGGCCTAAACACGTGGGCAATGACTAGGCATGACATGGCCTGTTTTAAAAGCTAACTAAAATAAAAATGAAGGAAAGAAAAGAAGGCTTTATTATTAAGGAATGCCTTCTTGAGAGATGATCTCGACTTTCTTGCTCCTTAGCCTGTCATGGAGTGTTTCCAAGCTAAGAAATAATTGGGGATGAAGTGGAGATGCACTAGAGCTTGCTACCTCGTTAAAACCCCTCCGATAAGAATTTATGCACGTTACTCGGTCATTTCCTAGAAATCCAGCCGGTGCTCAATTATTACCGAGAAATCTGGCCTTGTACTAGGTCATTGCCGAGAATTCTCGTCCGGTACTCAGTCGTTGCCAAGGATTCCTCACCTGGTACTCGGTCGTTTCTAAGGATTCCTACCTGGGGGTTGGTCATTGTGGAGAACTTCTGCCGGGTACTCGGTCATTCCAAAGAATTCTTACCCAGTACATGGTCATTGTAATGAATTCCTACCCGGTAATCAGCCATTGCCGAGGATTCCTCACCTGACGCTCGGTCATTTCCAAAAATTCCAACCCGGTACTCGGTCATTGCCGATAATTCCTGCCTGGTACTCGGTCATTGCCATGGATTCCTTCCCGTTGTTCGATCATTGCCAAGAATTCCTGCCCGGTACTCGGTCTTTGTCGAGGATTCACCAACCGGTAGTAGATCATTGCTGAGAATTCATGCCAGCTACTCGGTCATTGCCGTGAATTCTTGCCCAGTTGTCAGTCATTGTCAAGGATTTCTCACCCGATACTCCGTTGTTTCCATGGATTCATACCCGATGCTCGGTCATTACCGAGAATTCCTCCCCGATTCTCGGTCATTTCTGAGGATTCCTACCCAATGCTTGGTCATTACCGAGAATTCCTATTCGGTACTCGGTCATTACCGGAATTCATGTCTGGCACTTGATCATTACCGATGATTCATGCCCGGTGCTTGGTCATTGGTGAGAATTCATGCCCGAAATTTGATCATTGCCGAGGATTTCTCACCCGGTACTCGGTCATTTCTGAGCATTCCTACTGGATGCTCGGTCACTACCGAGAATTTATGTCCGGTACTCGGTCATTGCTGAGAACTATTGTACGGTACTTGATTTTTTCCAAGGATTCCTACCCGGTGCTCAGTCATTGCTTAGAATTCTTGCCTGGTACTTGGTTATTGCCGACAATTCCAGTGCAATACTCGGTCATTGCTGAGAATTTCTTCCCTTTACTCGGCCATTTCTTAGGATTTCTCCCCCGGTACTAGGTTGTTTCCGAGAATTCCAACAGGTACTTGGTCATTGCCAAGAAATCCTGCTAGGTACTCATTTATTGCAGAGAATTCATGTCCGGTACTTGGTCATTGCTGAGAATTCCTGCCCGGTACTTGGTCATTGGTGAGAATTTCTCCCTGTTACTCGGTCATTTCTGAGAAATCCAGCTGGTACTCAATTATTTCCCAGATTCCTACCCGGTGCTTGGTCATTGTCGAGAATTCCTACCAGGTACCCGGTAATTTAAAGAGTTCCTACATGGTACTCATTCATTGCGAGGATTCCTCACCTGATGCTTGGTCATTTCTGAGAATTCCAACCCCATACTCGGTCATTGCCGAGAATTCCTGCCTAGTACTCGGTCATTGCCAAGAATTACGGCATGGTGCTCGGTCATAGCCAAGAATTCCTGCCCAGTACTCGGTCAATGCCAAGGATTCATACCCAGTGTTCGATCATTGCCGAGAATTCCTTATCGGTACTCGGTCATTACCGAGGATTTACCGAGGATTCATCAGCCGGTACTCGATAATTGCTGAGAATTCCTGCTTGGTACTCGGTCATTAAAGTGAATTCCTACCCGGTACTCGGACATAGCTGACAATTCCTGCCCGGTACTCATTTATCGCCAAGCATTCCTGCCCGGTACTTGGTCATTGCCGAGAATTTCTACACGTTACTCGGTCATTTTCGAGAAATCCAGCCGGTACTCGATTATTACCGAGAATTATTTCCTTGTACTAGGTCATTGCCGAGAATTCTCGCCCAGTACTTAGTCATTGCTAAGGATTCCTCACCCGGTACTCGGTCGTTTCTAAGGATTCCTACCCGGTGCTTCGTCATTATCTAGAAATTCTGCCCGATACTTGCCAAGAATCGTCCTCGTAGTCATCTTCCTCTTCATACCAAGACCCTTCTTCGGAGATAATGCCATCGTAGTCCACATCTCGGTCGGGCCTATATCGTGATCCATGGTAACCTTGGTACCCGGTGTGGGGACCTTGTGACTTGGCACTATGGGTTCAGTTCCTTATCAATGCTCGGTAAGCACACAGTTCTGATCAACAATCCTCGGCAAACTCCGATCACTCTCAACACTTTGGTAAAGATCCTCAGCAAAACTTAACACTGCTCGGTACTTGGTATCGGAAACTGGATGTCTTTCGCAGAATTGGAACTGGAGCGGAACTACGGCACAGACTGGGTATGGCGCCGGGACTGGTCTCGAAATCTTGGCATGGTTAGGTGGGAGGTCGAGGAACTGGTCAAGGAACTTTTCACGGTACTCGGCACATTCAGGCACCGGTCGAAGAACTAGTCGAGGAACTTATCGCGGTACTCGGCTCAGTTAGGTACGCGGTCGAGGAACTGGTCGAGGATCACGTTCGATGAACATGGTCGATAAGCTTGGCCGAACAGTACCTTGTCAAGGTAAACAAGTAACAAAGTGAAAAGTCAAGAGTAAAAACAAAAAACACAAAAGTAAGAATGGTAAAAACTCAAAGTGAAAAAGTAAAAATCACAATGGTAAAAGATGAAATCTCAAAAGTAAAAAAGTAAAAATCAAAAGGTAAAAATGCAAAAGTAAAAAGTAAAAATGAAATGGTAAAAGTAAACCGTAAATGGTAAAAGTTAAAAAGTAAAAAGGTAACAAGTTTTAATCATGCAATGGTAAAAGGTAAAGATGAAAAGGCCAAGAATTCCTACCCGGTACGCGGTCATTGTAAAGAATTCTTACCAGGTACTCGGTCATTGCCGAGGGTGTCTCACATGATGCTCCAAGAATTCCAACCCGGTTGATATGACCCCAGATCTGGCGGTCATGAATATGGGACCGGTAAGGACAATAGAGACGGAAGAAGGCTCCGGAGAGTTGCTCAACCCGGATTCTCCTCAAGAGATGGAATGACGAAGTGGGAAAAGTCACAAACCAGGGAGTTGCTCGACCTGTGATGTTAACAAGATGGAATGAAGGTGGAATGAATGGTAACACGAAGGCTATGGAAGAGCCAAAGATACGGCCACCGTCGGATGTCCGAGCTCGGCTCAAGGATTATCCGGCGGGTTCGTTTGCAAGAGCGACGGCTCTAGGGAACGGAAAGACAGAAATCTCAATTTATTTCAAAGTTGTCTAACCTGATTACAATAGAGTCTATGCCTTTATATAGGAGGAAATGAGAAGGAAGGAAGGCCTAAACACGTGGGCAATGACTAGGCGTGACATGGCCTGTTTTAAAAGCTAAGTAAAATAAAAAGGAAGGAAAAGAAAAGAAGGCTTTATTATTAAGGAATGCCTTCTTGGGAGATGATTTTCACTTCCTTGCTCCTTAGCCTGTCGTGGAGTGTTTCCAAGCTAAGAAACAATTGGGGATGAATTGGAGATGCACTAGAGCTTGCTGCCTCGTTAAAACCCCTCCGATAAGAATTTATGCACGTTACTCGGTCATTTCCTAGAAATCCAGCCGGTGCTCGATTATTACCGAGAAATCTGGCCTTTTACTAGGTCATTGCCGAGAATTCTCTCCCGGTACTCAGTCGTTGCAAAGGATTCCTCACCTGGTACTCGGTCGTTTCTAAGGATTCCTACCCGAGGGTTGGTCATTGTGGAGAAATCCTGCCGGGTACTCGGTCATTCCCAAGAATTCTTACCCGGTACACGGTCATTGTAAAGAATTCCTACCCGGTAATCAGCCATTGCCGAGGATTCCTCACCTGATGCTCGGTGGTTTCCAAAAATTCCAACCCGGTACTCGGTCATTGCCGATAATTCCTGCCTGGTACTCGGTCATTGCCATGGATTCCTACCCGTTGTTCGATCATTGCCAAGAATTCCTGCCCGGTACTCGGTCATTGCCGAGGATTCACCAACCGGTAGTAGATCATTGCTGAGAATTCATGCCAGCTACTCGGTCATTGCTATGAATTCCTGCCCATTTGTCAGTCATTGCCGAGGAATTCTCACCCGATACTCCGTCATTTCCATGGATTCATACCCAATGCTCAGTCATTGCCGAGAATTCCTCCCCGGTTCTCGGTCATTGCCGAGGATTTTTTCTCAACCGGTGCTCGGTCATTTCTGAGGATTCCTACCCAATGCTTGGTCATTGCCGAGAATTCCTGTTCGGTACTCGGTCATTACCGGAATTCATGTCTGGCACTTGATCATTACCGATTATTCCTGCCCGGTGCTTGGTCATTGGTGAGAATTCATGCCCGGTATTTGATCATTGCCGAGGATTTCTCACCCGGTACTCGGTAATTTCTGAGCATTCCTACTGGATGCTCGGTCACTACCGAGAATTTATGTCCGTTACTTGGTCAGTGCTGAGAACTATTGTACGGTACTCGATTATTTCCAAGGATTCCTACCCGGTGCTCAGTGATTTCTTAGAATTCTTGCCTGGTACTTGGTTATTGCCGAGAATTCCAGTGCAATACTCGGTCATTGCTGAGAATTTCTTCCCTTTACTCGGCCATTTCTAAGGATTCCTCCCCCGGTATTAGGTGGTTTCCGAGAATTCCAACAGGTACTTGGTCATTGCCAAGAAATCCTGCTAGGTACTCATTTATTGCAGAGAATTCATGTCCGGTACTTGGTCATTGCTGAGAATTCCTGCCCGGTACTCGTTCATTTCCGAGGATTCCTAAACGGTGTTCAGTCATTGCCGAGAATTCCTTCCCGGTACTCTGTCTTGCCAAGAATTCTTGTACTTGGTCGTTGCCGAGAATTTCTGCCTGTTACTCGGTTAGTTCTAATGATTTTCCAGTCACTACTCGATTATTACAAATAATTCCTACCAGGTACTAGGTCATTGCCTCGTATTCCTGCCCGATACTTGGTCATTGCCAAGAATTCCTGCCCGGTACTTGGTCATTGCCATGGATTCCTACCCGGTGTTTGGTCATTGCCAAGAACTCTTGCATGGTACTCGGTCATTGCCGAGGATTCACAAACCGGTAGTAGATCATTGCTGAGAATTCATGCCAGGTACTCAGTCATTGCCGTGAATTCCTGCCCAGTTGTCAGTCATTGCCGAGGATTTCTCACCCGATACTTCGTCGTTTCCATGGATTCATACCTGATGCTCGGGCATTGCCGAGAATTCCTACCCGGTGCTCGGTCATTGCCGAGGATTTCTCACCCGGTACTCGGTCATTGCCGAAAACTATTGTACGGTACTCGATTAGTTCCAAGGATTCCTGCCCGGTTCTCATTCATTGCTAAGAATTCTTGCCTGGTACATGGTTATTGAGGAGAATTCGAGTCCGGTACTCGATCATTGATGAGAATTCCTTCCCGGTACTTGGCCATTTCCAAGGATTCCTCACCCGGTACTAGGTTGTTTCCGAGAATTCCAATCGGTACTTGGTTATTGCCGAGAAATCCTACTAGGTACTCGTTTATTGCAGAGAATTCATATCCGGTACTTGGTCAATGCTGAGAATTCCTGCCCAGTACTCGTTCATTGCCGAGGATTCCTCACCTGATGCTCGGTCGTTTCCGAGAATTCCAACCCAGTCCTTGGTCATTGCCGAGAATTCCTGTCGGGTACTCGGTCATTATTGAGAAGTCTGGCCCGGTACTCGTTCATTGCCAAGAATTCCTGCTCGGTACTTGGTCATTGCAGAGAATTTCTGCTTGATACTCGGTCATTTCTGAGAAATTCAGCCGGTACTCGATTATTACCGAGATTCCTACCTGGTTCTTGGTCATTGTCGAGAATTCCTGCCCGGTACTCAGTCATGGCTTAGGATTCCTGCCCGGTACTCGGTCATTGCTGAGAATTAATGCCCGGTACTTGTTCATAGCCAAGAATTCCTGCTCGGTACTTGGTCGTTGCCGAGAATTTATGCCCGTTACTCGGTCATTTCCCAGAAATCCAGCCGGTACTTGATAATTACCAAGAATTCTTGTCTAGGACTAGGTCATTGCCGAGAATTCTGGCCTGGTACTCGGTCATCGCCGAGGATTTCTCATTCGGTACGTGGTCATTTCTGAGGATTCCTACCTGGTGCTTGGTCATTGTCGAGAATTCATGCCCGGTACTCGGTCATTGCCAAGAATTCCTACCCGGTACTCGGTCATTGTAAAGAATTCCTACCCGGTACACGGTCATTGCCGAGGATTCCTCACCTGATGCTCGATCATTTCAGAGAATTCCCACCCAGTACTCGGTCATTGCCGAGAATTCCTGCCGGCTACTTGGTCATTTATGAGAATTTTGCCCCGGTACTCGTTCATTGCCAACAATTCCTACCCTGTACTTGGTCATTGTCGAGAATTCCTGCATGGTACTCGGTCATTGCTGAGTTATCCTGCCCGATACTCGGTCATTGCAGAGAATTCTTGCCCGGTACTTGGTCATTGCTCAGACTTCGTGCCTGGTACTCGTTCATTGCCGAGAATTACTGCCCGATACTTGGTCTTGCCAAGAATTCTTGGACTTGGTCATTGCCGAGAATTTCTGCCTGTTACTAGGTCATTGCCTTGTATTCCTGATCGGTACTCGTTCATTGCCAAGAATTCCTACCCGGTATTCGGTCATTGTATAGAATTCCTACCCGGTACTCGGTCATTGCCGAGGATTCCTCACCTGATGCTTGGTTGTTTCCGAGAATTCTAACCCGGTACTTGGTCATTGCCGAGAATTCCTATCTGGTACTCGGTCATTGCTGAGAATTCTTGCCCGGTACTTGTTCATTGCCAAGAATTCCTGCTCGGTACTTGGTCATTGCTGAGAATTTCTGCCTGTTACTCGGTCATTTCTAAGAAATCCAGCCGGTACTCGATTATTTCCCAGATTCCTACCCGGTGCTTTGTCATTGTCGAGAATTCCTACCCGGTACTCGTCATTGTAAAGAATTCCTACCCGGTACTCGTTCATTGTCGAGGATTCCTCACCTGATGCTCGGTTGTTTCTGAGACTTCCAACCCGGTACTTGGTCATTGCCGAGAATTCCTGTCGGGTACTCGGTCATTGCTGAGAAGTCTGGCCCGGTAATCGTTCATTGCCAAGAATTCATGCCTGGTACTTGGTCATTGCAGAGAATTTCTGCTTGTTCCTCGGTAATTTCTGAGAAATCTAGCCAGTACTTGATTAATACCGAGATTCCTACACGGTGCTTGGTCATTGTCAAGAATTCATGCCGCCCGGTACTCGTTCATAGCCAAGAATTCCTGCCCGGTACTTATTCATTGCCGAGAATTTCTGTCCGGTACTCGGTCATTTCTGAGAAATCCAGCCGGTACTTGATAATTACCGAGAATTCTTATCTGGTACTAGGTCATTGCTGAGAATTTCTCACTCGGTACGCGGTCGTTTCTGAGGATTCCTACTCGGTGCTTGGTCATTGTCGAGAATTTATACCCGGTATTCGGTCATTGCCAAGAATTCCTACCCGGTACTCGGTCATTGTAAAGAATTCCTACCCGGTACTCGCTCATTGCCGAGGATTCCTCACCTGATGCTCGATCGTTTCAGAGAATTTCAACCCGGTACTTGGTCATTGCTGAGAATTCCTGCCTGCTACTTGGTCATTTCTGAGAATTCCTGCCCGGTACTTGGTCATTGCCAAGAATTCCTGCCCGATACTTGGTCATTGCAGAGAATTTCTGCCGTTACTCGGTCATTTCCTAAAAATCCAGCCGGTACTCGATTATTACCGAGATTCCTACCCAGTGCTTGGTCATTGTCAAGAATTCATGCCTGGTACTCGGTCATTGCTGAGTAATCCTGCTTGGTACTCGGTCATTGCTGAGAATTTCTACCCGGTACTCGTTCCTTGCCAAGAATTCATGCCAGGTACTTGGTCATTGCCGAGAATTTCTGCCCGTTACTCGGGCATTTCCGAGAAACCCAACCAGTACTTGATTATTACCAAGAATTATTGCCTGGTACTAGGTCATTGCCGAGAATTCCCGCCCGGTACTCGGTCATTGCCGAGGATTCCGCACTCGGCACTCGGTCGTTTATGAGGATTCCTACCCGGTGCTTGGTCATTGTCGAGATTTCCTGCCCGGTACTCGATCATTGCCAAGAATTCCTACCCAGCACTCGGTCATTGTAAGGAATTCCTACCCGGTACTCAGTCATTGCCAAGGATTCCTCACCTGATGCTCGGTAATTTCTGAGAATTCTAACCCAGTACTCGGTCATTGTCGAGAATTCCTGCCTGGTACTCGGGCATTGCCGAGAATTCCTGTGCAGTGCTCGGTCATTGCTAATAATTCATACCCGGTACTCGGTCAATGCCAAGGGTTCCTACACGGTGTTTGGTCATTGCCGAGAATTTATGCCCGGTACTCGGTCATTGCTGAGGATTCACAAGCCAATACTCGATCAATCCTGAGAATTCCTGTTTGGTTCTCGGTCATTGCCGTAAATTCCTTCCCGGTACACGGTCATTGCTGAAAATTCCTGCCTAGTACTTGTTCAATACGGAGAATTGCTGCCTGGTACTCGGTCTTGCCAAGAATTCCTGTACTTGGTCATTGCCGAGAATTTCTAACTGTTACTCGGTCATTTCTGATGATTTTCCAATTGTTACTCGATTATTACAAATAATACCTGCCTGGTACTAGGTAATTGCCGTGAATTCCTGCCCGGTACTCCGTCATTGCCAAGAATTCATACCCGATACTCGATCATTGTAAAGAATTCCTACCTGGTACTCGGTCATTGCCGAGGATTCCTCACCTGATGCTCTGTCGTTTCCTAGAATTCTAACCCGATACTTGGTCATTACCGAGAATTCCTGTCTGGTACTCAGTCATTGCTGAGAATTCTTGCCCGGTAGTCGGTCTTGCCAAGAATTCTTGTACTTGGTCATTGCCGAGAATTTTTGCCTGTTACTCCGTCAGTTCTGATGATTTTTCCAGTCGGTACTCAATTATTACAAATAACTCTTTCCTGGTACTAGGTCATTGCCGTGTATTCCTGCCCGATACTCGGTCATTGCCAAGAATTCCTACCTGTTACTCGGTAAATGTATAGAATTCCTACGCGGTACTCGGTCATGGCCGAGGATTCCTCACCTGATGCTCGGTTGTTTCCGAGAGTTCCAACCCGGTACTTGGTCATTGCCGAGAATTATTGTCTGATACTCGGTCATTGCTGAGAATTCTTGCCCGGTACTTGTTCATTGCCAAGAATTCCTTCCCGGTACTTGGGCATTGCTGAGAATTTATGCCTGTTACTCGGTCATTTCTAAGAAATCCAGCCAGTACTCAATTATTTCGCAGATTCCAACCCGGTGCTTTGTCATTGTCGAGAATTCCTACCCGGTACTCGGTCATTGTAAAGAGTTCCTACCCAGTACTCGTTCATTGCCAAGGATTCCTCACCTGATGCTCGGTCATTTCTGAGACTTCTAACCCGGTACTTGGTCATTGCCGAGAATCCCTGTCGGGTACTCGTTCATTGCTGAGAAGTCTGGCCCGGAAATCATTCATTGCCAAGAATTCCAGCCCCGTACTCGGTCATTACTGAGAATTCATGCCCGGTACTCGTTCATAGCCAAGAATTCCTGCCCGGTATTTGTTCATTGCCGAGAATTTCTGCCCGGTACTCGGTCATTTCCGAGAAATCCAGCCGGTACTTGATAATTACCGAGAATTCTTGTCTGGTACTAGGTCATTGCCGAGAATTCCTCACTCGGTACGCGGTCATTTCTGAGGATTCCTACCCGGTGCTTGGTCATTGTCAAGAATTCATACCCGGTACTCGGTCATTGCCAAGAATTCCTACCCGGTACTCGGTCATTGTAAAAAATTCCTACCCGGTACTCGCTCATTGCCGAGGATTCCTCACCTGATGCTCGATCGTTTCAGAGAATTTTAACCCGGTACTTGGTCATTGCCTAGAATTCCTGCCTTCTACTAAGTCATTTCTAAGAATTCATGCCCGGTACTTGATCATTGCCAGGAATTCCTGCCCGATACTTGGTCATTACCAAGAATTTCTGCCATTACTCTGTCATTTCCTAGAAATCTCGCCGGTACTCGATTATTACCGAGATTCCTACCCGGTGCTTGGTCATTGTCGAGAAGTCCTGCCTGGTACTCGGTCATTGATGAGTAATCCTGCCTGGTACTCGGTTATTGCTGAGAATTTCTACCCGGTACTCGTTCCTTACCAAGAATTCATGCCAGGTACTTGGTCATTGCCGGGAATTTCCGCCCATTACTCGGTCATTTCTAAGAAACCCAACCGGTACTTGATTATTACCGAGAATTGTTGCCTGGCACTAGGTCATCGCCGAGAATTCTCTCCCGTTACTCAGTCATTGCCGAGGATTCCTCACTCGGTACTCGGTCGTTTTTGAAGATTCATGCGCGGTTCTCGGTCATTGCTAAGAATTTATGCCCGGTACTCGGTCAATGCCAAGGGTTCCTACACGGTGTTTGGTCATTGCCGAGAATTTATGCCTGGTACTCGGACATTGCTGAGGATTCACCAGCCGATACTCGATCAATGCTTAGAATTCCTGTTTGGTTCTCGGTCGTTGCCATAAATTTCTTCCCGGTACTTGGTCATTGTTGAGAATTCCTGCCTGGTACTTGTTCAATACGGAGAATTGCTGCCCGGTACTCGGTCTTGCCAAGAATTCATGTACTTGGTCATTGCCGAAAATTTCTGATTGTTACTCGGTCATTTCTGATTATTTTACAGTCGTTACAAGATTATTACAAATAATACCTGCCTGGTACTAGGTAATTGCCGTGAATTCCTGCCCGGTACTCAGTCATTGGCAATAATTCCTACCCGGTACTCAATCATTGTAAAGAATTCCTACTCGGTACTCGGTCATTGCCGAGGATTCCTCACCTGATGCTTGGTCATTTCCGAGAATTCTAACCCGGTACTTGGTCATTGCCGAGAATTCCTGTCTGGTACTTAGTCATTGCTGAGAATTATTGCCCGGTACCCTAAATTGTGAAATCAACTGTAAATCAATCTACGATGAGTCTAGTATTTGTTAAAATTAGTTTGGGAATTTTCCGAAGTGTTTTGATATTTTTTCGTAACCGATCGACTTCCACAGTCGCGTTTTGTGTTCTTCTGAGAAAATAGGATACCAAGAGTCATTTTCGTGTTCTTATGATTTAGGGTCAATTCGATCTTCAAAAGGACTCTTTACTGGTGTATACTTGTGTGTTGTTTCAGGAAAAGGATGTCTGATCACAGTGGAACCAGCCGCAACAACAATCAACTCCTTTTCAACTAGGGGAGCATGATACGAGAATGGTTGGCGTCCAGGATAGAATGCTGATGGCTGAGGAAATGTTGGACCCGGTCGAGGAAATGTTTGATTGAGTTGGTCTTTGGTGAGTTTCCGAGGCATGTCTCGAAACTCACCGAGCATTAACTCCATGCGCTCCTCCTCTCTTCTCCTCTTCGTCTCCTCTCTTCTTTATATTCTCTGAGAACTCTTATGTATTTTCAAAACCTCTTTTTAAATAAAAATTATCTTTCTATCTTTTCTTTTTCGAGTGATTCGAATCAGAAACCCAAGAACAATCCTTGTGATTAGGTTGTTCGAACCAGACTTATCAAGAGGCCTTCCGCATCCTCTCGTGGCGTCTATCCTTCCACCCAACTCTAGATCAGCTTGCTGTTCAAGCCTGGAGTCTAAACTTGTCACCTTAACTTCCAGTGAGTGATTGGGACACGATTCTCCACCCAGAATCGTATCAAGTTGCCAAGAATTCCTACCCGGTACTCAGTTGTTGCCAAAAATTTCTACCCGGTACTCGGTCGTTGCCGAGAATTCTTACCCGGTACTCGGTCATTTCTGAGAATTCCTACCCGGTATTCGGGCGTTACCAAGAATTCCCACCCGGCACTCGGGCGTTGCCAAGAATTCCTATCTGGTACTCAGTCATTGCCAAGAATCTTTACCTAATACTCGGTCATTCACGAGAATTCCTACCCGGTACTCGATCATAGTCAAGAATTCCTACCCGGTTGTCGGATGTTGCCGAGAACTCCTACCCGGTAATCAGGCTTTACCAAGAATTCCCACCCAGTACTAGGGTGTTGCCTAGTATTCGTACCCGGTA
Source organism: Barbarea vulgaris (assembly GCA_963667165.1). Taxonomy (NCBI): domain Eukaryota; kingdom Viridiplantae; phylum Streptophyta; class Magnoliopsida; order Brassicales; family Brassicaceae; genus Barbarea; species Barbarea vulgaris. The sequence goes on along the minus strand of OY763888.1, from coordinate 9,261,984 downwards.
CTCAGTCATTCCCGGGAATTCCTACTCGGTACTCGGTCACTCTTGAGAATTCTTAATTGGTACTACGTCATTGCCAATAATTCCTACCGAGTACTTGTTCATTGATGAGAATACCTACCCGTAACTCTGTTGTTGTTGAGAATTCCTAACCGGTACTCGATTATTGCCAAGAATTCCTACCCATTACTCGGTCATTGCCAAGACTTCCTACCTGGTACTCAGTCATTGCCAAGAATTCTTACCCGGTACTCCGTCATTGCCAAGAATTCCTACCCTGTAATCCGTCATTGCCAAGAATTCCTACCTAGTACTCGGTCATTGACGAGAACTCCAACCCTGTAGTCGGTCGTTGCTGAGAATTCCTACCCGGTACTCAGTCATTTCAGAGAATTCCTACCCGGTATTCAGGCATTGCCGGGAACTCCCTCCCGGTACTCGGGTGTTTCCCAGAATTCCTACCCGGTACTTGGTCGTTACCGAGAATTCATACCCAGTATTCGAGCGTTGCCTGGAATTTCCACCCGGTACTCAGGCGTTGCCGAGAATTCCTACCCTACTCCGTCATTACGAAGAATTCCAAACAGTTAGTCGGTCGTTGCCAAGAATTCTTGCCCGGAACTCAGTCGCTGCCAAGAGTTCCTACCCGGTCCTCAGTCATTGCTAAGAATTCTTAGCCGACACTCCGTCATTGCCAAGAATTTGCCAAGAATTCCTACCCAGTACTCGGTCATTGATGAGAATTCCAACTCCATACTCGGTTGTTGCCGAGAATTCCTACTCGATACTCGGACATTGCCAAGAATTCCTACCCGGTACTCGGTCGTTGCCAAGAATTCCTAGCCGGTACTCGGTCGTGATTACTCGGTACACGGTCGTTGCCGAGAAATCCTACCTGGTATTTGGGCGTTGCCAGAAATTCCCACCCGGTACTCGGGCGTTGCCGAGAATTCCTATCCGGTACTTCGTCATTGCAAAGAATTTCTACCCGGTACTCGTTCATTGATGAGAATTACAACCCTGTAGTCGGTCGTTGCCAAAAATTCCTACCCGGTACTCAGTCGTTGCCAAGAATTCTTACCCGGTACTATGTCGTTGCCGAGTATTCCTACCCGGTACTCGGTCGTTGCCGAGAATTTCTACCCGATACTCGGGCGTTGCCAAGAATTCCTACCCGATACTCGGTCATTGACGTGAATTCCCACCCGGTACTCGGTTGTTGCCGAGAATTCCTACCTGTTACTCAGTCATTGCCAACAATTCTTACCCGGTACTCCGTCATTGCCAAGAATTCCTACCTGGTAATCCGTCATTGCCAAGAATTCCTACCCAGTACTCGGTCATTTGCGAGAACTTCAACCACGTAGTCGGTCGTTACCAAGAATTTCTACCCAGTACTCGGTCATTTTAGAGATTTCCTACCCGGTATTCGGGCATTGCCGAGAACTCCCACCCGGTACTCGGGCGTTGCCGAGAATTCCTACCCGGTACTTGGTCGTTACAGAGAATTCCTACCCAGTATTCGAGCGTTGCCTGGAATTTCCACCCGGTACTCAGGCGTTGCCAAGAATTCCAACCCGGTACTCCGTCATTGCGAAGAATTCCTACCTGGTACTCGGTCATTGACGAGAATTCTAACCCGGTAATCAGTCGTTGATAAGAATTCCTACCCGGCACTCAGTCATTGCCAAGAGTTCCTACCCGGTACTCAATCATTGCCAACAATTCTTGCCCGACACTCCGTCATTGCTAAGAATTCCTACACGGTACTCCGTCGTTGCCAAGAATTCCTACCCAGTATTCCGTCATTGATGAGAATTCCAACTCCGTACTCGGTCGTTGCCGAGAATTCCTGCCATATACTCAGACGTTGCCAAGAATTCCTACCCGGTACTCGAGCGTTGCCGAGAATTCCTACCGGTATTCGGTCGTTGCCTAGAATTCCTACCCAGTATTCGAGGGTTGCCGGGAATTTCCACCTGGTACTCAGGCGTTGCTGAGAATTCCTACCGGTACTCCGTCATTGCGAAGAATTCCTACCCGGTACTCAGTTGTTGCCAAGAATTCTTACCCGGTACTTTGTCATTGTCGAGTATTCCTACCCGGTACTCGGTCGTTACAGAGAATTCCTACCCGATACTCGAGGGATGCCAAGAATTCCTACCCGATACTCGGTCATTGACGTGAATTCCCACCCGGTACTCGGGCGTTGCCAAGAATTCCTACCTGGTACTCAGTCATTGCCAAGAATTCTAACCCGGTACTCCGTCATTGCCAAGAATTCGTACCCGGTAATCAGTCATCGCCAAGAATACCTTGTACTCGGTCATTGACAAAAATTCTTACCCAGTACTCGGTCACTGCCAAGATTTCTACCTAGTGCTTAGTCGTTCCAGAAAATTTCTACCCAGTACTCGGTCGTTCCCGCGAATTCCAACAAGGTACTCAGTCATTGCCGAGAATTCCTACCTGGTACTTTGTCATTGACAAGAATTCCTACCCGGTACTTGGTCATTGCCAAGAATTCCTACCAAGTACTCGATCATTGTCGTGAATTCCCACCCGGTACTCGGGCGTTGCCAAGAATTCCTACCCGATTCTCGGGCGTTGCCGAGAATTGCTACCCGGTACTCAGTCATCGCCAAGAATTCTTCCCTGGTACTCCGTCATTGCCAACAATTCCTACCCGGTACTTGGTCAATGACAAGAATTCCAACTCCGTACTCAGTATTTGCCGAAAATTCCTACCCGGTACACGGTCTATGCCGAGAATTTCGAACCGGTATTTGGGCGTTGCCAGAAATTCCCACTCGGTACTCGGGCGTTGCCGAGAATTCCTATCCGGTACTCCGTCATTGCAAAGAATTTCTACCCGGTACTCGTTCATTGACGAGAATTCCAACCCTGTAGTCGGTCGTTGCCAAGAATTCCTACCCGGTACTCAGTCGTTGCCAAGAATTCTTACCCGGTACTATGTCGTTGCCAAGTATTTCTACCCGGTACTCGGGGTTTGCCAAGAATTCCTACCCGATACTCGGTCATTGACGTGAATTCCCACCCGGTACTCTGATGTTGTCGAGAATTCCTACCTGTTACTCAGTCATTACCAAGAATTCTTACCCGGTACTCCGTCATTGCCAAGAATTCCTACCGGGTAATCCGTCATTGCTAAGAATTCCTACCCGGTACTTATTCATTTTAAAGAATTCCTACCCGGTATTCGGGCGTTGCCGAGAACTCCCACCCGGTACTCGGGCGTTGTTGAGAATTCCTACCCGGTACTTGGTCGTTACCAAGAATTCCTACCCAGTATTCGAGCGTTGCCTGGAATATCCACCCTGTACTCAGGCGTTGCCCAGAATTCCTACCCGGTACTCCGTCATTGTGAAGAATTCCTACCTGGTACTCGGTCATTGACAAGAATTCTAACCCGGTACTCAGTCATTGCCAAGATTTCCTACCCAGTACTTAGTCATTGCCAAGAATTCTTGCCAAGCACTCCGTCATTGCCAAGAATTCCTACACGGTACTCCGTCATTGCAAAGAATTCCTACCCAGTACTCCGTGATTGACGAGTATTCAAACTCCGTACTCGCTCGTTGCCGAGAATTCCTACCATATACTCAGACGTTGCCAAGAATTCCTACCCGGTACTCGGGCGTTGCCGAGAATTCCTACCCGGTACTCGGTCGTTGCCGAGAATTCCTACCCAGTATTCGAGGGTTGCTGGGAATTTCGACCCGTTACTCAGGCGTTGCTGAGAATTCGTACCGGTACTCCGTCATTGCGAAGAATTCCTACCCGGTACTCAGTTGTTGCCAAGAATTCTGACACGGTACTATGTCGTTGCCGAGTATTCCTATCCGGTACTCGATCGTTGCAGAGAATTCCTACCCGATATTCGAGCGATGCCAAGAATTCCTACCCGATACTCGGTCATTGACGTGAATTCCCACCCTGTACTCGGGCGTTGCCGAGAATTCCTACCTGGTACTCAGTCAATGCTAAGAATTCTTACCTGGTACTCCGTCATTGCTGAGAATTCCTACCCGGTAATCCGTCATCGCTGATGTCTCTGCATTTTACCACTTCTAAACTTGCATTTCCATCCATTTTAGTATAGTTTCATCACTAGTTCCACTCCATATCTATCCATTTCATTCATATAGGTTACATGATAGGTTTGCTTTAGCTTTGCATACATATTGCATATTGGAGCTATCTTTCAGGTGTTTTGGATGTTTGCTAGAGATCAAGGAACATGGAGACACAAGCTCGGTGTGAAGACTCGACCTCATGACCGAGCTAAGGACCAAGATTAGTATGCACTCGACCAAGACCACTCGACTTGGAGTTAGACCGAGTGCAAACCAATCCACCAACACCACTCGATCACATGCACTCGGTCGTCTGACCGAGCTGAAGGCAAAGAGGAGTTAGCACTCGACCAAGAGCACTCGACCACCAAACCGAGCTCGTGCAACTGAGTCTGAGGATCCAAAGCCTGAAGAAACACCACTCGACCACACCACTCGACCAGAGGAACCCGAGCTCAAGGCAGCCGACCTAAGGACTTTATTTTATTTTGTCTTTTTGTACTAGGGCTTTTGACCTAGAGTATATATACTCTAATTAGGTCAGCAGCCGAAAAAGATACGTTTTTTATTCTCTTTGTTCTCTGAAAACCTCTCTAGATCTATCTGATTTTGTATTTGCAATTACTTCTGATCCTTTGATCCTTTTTAGTTTATTTCTTCTATTCCTTCTTCATCTCAATCTCTAGATTATGATTATGGAAACTATTTCATTTTCTGGGTTTGTGATTCTGATGATGAAGTCTGAGTAGTGAATTAGGGTTCTTGAGGATGGGTTAGATCTGGGTTATGATTCATGGTGGTTCTAGTAGATTTAGGGTTCTAAAGCTTAAGATCTCTTCTGGGTTAGCTATTTCTAATGATGATTCCCTGTACACCCACTTGGGATCTGATCTTGGTGTTTCCTTGCACATCACTTGTGAAACACCAGATCTGCTAATACCAGAGATCTGGAGCTTCTTTCCAATGATTGATCTAGGATCATAGGAAAGCAAGTTGTAGTTTGACATTTATGAGCTGTGTTCTTAATGCTTATTCTCTTTATGTTTCATTGGAATCCTATCTGAGTGTTAGTGACAGTCAATGGGGCATAGGTGTGGATTCCAAGATTAGGAAGTTTAGAGAATCTGGTGATAGGTGTAACTGGGAAGTGGATCTATCACTCTGATGATGCTCATAGTTAGGAGATCCCTTCTATGAAGTTGTTTATGAAGTCACTAGTGTCCACCATGAAGAATACCAGATCTAGAACTCATCCTTAGGACCTTTTCTCATCCTGATTGTTTTCTACTTTTTGATACTCTGTTTTCCTGTTCTTAGCTTGCTCTGTTTCTGTTTCTATTCTCTTTTGTTGTTATGAATCTTTGTTTCTAGTTTCTTTTACTGTTTATTAGTTCTTGTTTTAGTTGTTTCACCTTGTTGCTTCCAACCTTTCTATTTGGCTTGAATTAGATAGATTTGCTACATCCTGATTGCTTACAATAGTCCCGATTGGATTCGATAGCCCTTTGTACTACAACTGGGCAATAGGTAGCTTTAGGTGTAAAAACCTAGTTATCAATTTGGCGCCGTTGCCAGTTGGGATCTAATTGTTTCATTTAGGATTGCAAAACTTCTGAGATCAAGTTCTTTTCTTTTTACTTTGTTACTCACTTGTTGGTTTCAATCTGTTTCAGGTACCACTCGGTCTCCAACTCGAGTTTGATTCAGGTACCACTCGGTCACTCCAACTCGGTTTACCACCTCGAGTTAAGCACTCTCTAAGCTCTATCACCCTAGCTCGGTCTCCCAAACCGAGCTCATGCACCCCGAGCTCAGTCACCTCAATTCAAGCTCACTTGGTTCCAAACCGAGTTCTGCATCCCGAGTTAGTCGTCTCCTTCAAGATGTTTGAAGATCTGAATAATAAGCTGGATAAGCTCCTACAAGCGCAGCAGAGGCAGGTTCAATTTGTTTCTAGGGGTTCCAACAACTATCATACCTACCCACCGCAGCAACAATTCCCGAACAACCATTTCGCTCCTCACAATCAGAATCCATTTCAGCAGCAATATCATGGAAGCTATCAACAGCAGTCTGTCATGAACACAATACTACACCATCTAGTGCTATAGAACAAATGATGCATCAACTGTTACAAGGACAAGCTACTACTGCAACAAGATTCACCACACAGTTGTCAGAAATGCAAAACATGCTGGAGTGCAATGTCAACAATCTCAACTCTTGCCAAGAATTCCTACCTATTGCTCGGTCATTGCCAAGAATTCTTACCTGGTACTCCGTCATTGCCAAGAATTCCTACCCGGAAATCCATCATTGCCAACAATTCCTACCCAGTACTCGGTCATTGACGAGAACTCCAACCCCGTAGTCGGTCGTTACCGAGAATTCCTACATGGTACTTGGTCATTTCCGAGAATTCCTACCCGGTATTCAGGCATTGCCGGGAACTCCCTCCCGGTACTCGAGCGTATCCGAAAATTCCTACCCGGTACTTGGTCGTTACCGAGAATTCCTACCCAGTATTCAAGCGTTGCCTGGAATTTCCACCCGGTACTCAGGCGTTGAAGAGAATTCCTACCTGGTACTCCGTCATTACGAAGAATTCCAACCCGGTAGTCGGTCGTTGCCAAGAATTCTTACCCGGCACTCAGTCGTTGCCAAGAGTTCCTACCAGGTACTCAGTCATTGCTAAGAATTCCTACCCAAAACTTGGTCATTGACGAGAACTCCAACCTCGTAGTCGGTAGTTGCCGAGAATTCCATCCCGGTACTCGGTCATTTCAGAGAATTCCTTCCCGGTATTCAGGCCTTGCCGGGAACTCCCACCCGGTACTCGGGCGTTGCCGACAATTCCTTCCCGATACTCGGTCGTTGCCGAGAATTCCTGCCCAGTATTCGGGTGTTGCCGGGAATTTCCACCCGGTACTCAGGCGTTGCTGAGGATTCCTACCGGTACTCTGTCATTGCAATGAATTCCTACCAGGGTCTCGGTCATTGACGAGAATTCCAACCAGGTAGTCGGTCGTTGCCAAGAATTCCTACCCGGTACTCGGTCGTTGCACAGTATTCCTACCCATGTACTTGGTCGTTGCCGAGAAATACTACCCGATACTCGGACGTTGCCAAGAATTCTTACCCGATACTCGGTTGTTGCCAAGAATTCCTACCCGGTACTCAGTTGTTGCCAAAAATTTCTACCCGGTACTCGGTCGTTGCCGAGAATACCTACCCGGTACTCGGTCATTTCCGAGAATTCCTACCCGATTTTCGGGCGTTGTCGAGAATTCCCACCTGGTACTCGGGCGTTGCCAAGAATTCCTACCTGGTACTCAGTCATTGCCAAGAATCTTTACCTAATACTCGGTCATTCACGAGAATTTCTACCCGGTACTCGATCATAGTCAAGAATTCCTACCCGGTTGTCGGATGTTGCCTAGAACTCCTACCTGGTACTAGGCTTTACCGAGAATTCTCTCCCAGTACTAGGGTGTTGCCTAGTATTCGTACCCGGTACTCAGTCATTCCCGGGAATTCCTACTTGGTACTCGGTCACTCTTGAGAATTCCTAATTGGTACTCCGTCATTGCCAATAATTCCTACCGAGTACATGTTCATTGATGAGATTACCTACCCGTAACTCTGTTTTTGCCGAGAATTCTTAACCGGTACTCGATTATTTTCAAGAATTCCTACTCATTACTCGGTGATTGCCAAGAACTCCTACCTGGTACTCAGTCATTGCCAAGAATTCTTACCCGGTACTCCGTCATTGCCAAGAATTCCTACCCGGTAATCCATCATTGCTAAGAATTCCTACCTAGTACCCGGTTGATGCGAGAATGGATAGCAACCAGGAGGAACAGCCGATGGCCGAGGAAATGCTGGAACCGGTCGAGGACACGTTCGGGCCGGTCGAGGAGAAAGCTCCGGATGAGCCACTTGGAGCTAGGACGCGATCTTGGTCGGCCACAAAAGCATTGAGCGTACCAGTTGGGACAATGACTCGATCTAAGACTAAGGAACTCATTCGCACAGTTGGAACATTGCTTCGTCAAGCTTGGGTTCATACGGGTCACTCGGACGAAGATGATATCTCGGCCACGTTGGTCTTGGTTCATGTCCGAGATGATTAGTATCAAGCCCTATGGCTCACCTACACTCTTTTTCCCTTGCCTTTGGTTTTTCCCAAGTGGTTTTCCAAAGGAAGGTTTTTAATGAGGTTCGTGATCCATAGGTCCATCTTTGCTTGGTGCTAGTCCGACCTAGTCCGGCCATTTCGAGATTACTTGGCGCGGTCCGTCTATCTTTTCTTTCTATCTTTATTTCTATTTTTAGTTATTTGAATTTAAACTTATGTCTGAGAGTTGTATTTGTGTGAAACTTTAGTCGTGTGTTTATTTTTCGAGTTGGTCATGGCGAGTTTCCGAGGCATGTCTCGAAACTCACCATGTATTAACTCCCTCCGCTCCTCCTTCTCTTCTCCTCTTCGTCTTCTCTCTTCTTTATATCCTCTGAGACTCTGTGTATTTTTCTCAACCTCTTTTGAATAAAAATTATCTTTCTCTCTATCTCTTTTTCGAGTGATTCGAATTAGAACCCAAGAACAATCCTAGTGATTAGGTTGTTCGAACCAGACTTATCAAGAGGCCTTCCGCATCCTCTCGTGGCGTCTATCCTTCCACCCGAACTCTAGATCAGCTTGCTGTTCAAGCCTGGAGTCTAAACTTGTCACCTTAACCTCTCAGTGAGTGATTGGGACGAGATTCTTCACCCAGAATCGTATCACCGGTCATTGACGAGAACTCCAACCCCGTAGTCAGTCGTTACCGAGAATTCCTACCCGGTACTCAGTCATTTCAGAGAATTCCTACCCGGTATTCAGGCGTTGCCTGGAACTCCCTCCCGGTACTCGGGCGTTGCCGAGAATTCCTACCCGGTACTTGGTCGTTACCGAGAATTCCTACCCAGTATTCGAGCGTTGCCTGGAATTTCCACCCGTTACTCAGGCGTTGCCGAGAATTCCTAAACGGTACTCCATCATTACGAAGAATTCCAACCCATTAGTCGGTCATTGCCAAGAATTCTTACCCGGCACTCAGTCGGTTCCAAGAGTTCCTACCCGGTACCCAGTCATTGCCAAGAATTCTTGGCCGACACTCCGTCATTGCCAAGAATTCATACCCGGTACTCCGTCATTGCCAAGAATTCCTACCCAGTACTCGGTCATTGACAAGAATTCCAACTCCGTACTCGGTTGTTGCCGAGAATTCCTACTCGATACTCGGACATTGCCAAGAATTCCTACCCGGTACTCGGTCGTTGCCCAGAATTCCAACCCGGTACTCGGTCGTTACCGAGTAATCCTACTCGGTACACGGTCGTTCCCAAGAATTCCTATCCAGTATTTTGGCGTTGCCGGGAATTCCCACCCGGTACTCGTGCGTTGCCGATAATTCCTACCCGGTACTCGGTCGTGGCCGAGAATTCCTACCCAGTATTTGAGCGTTGCGGAGAATTTCCACCCGGTACTCAGGCGTTGCTGAGAATTCCTACCAGTACTCCGTCAATGCGAAGAATTCCTACCCGGGTCTCGGTCATTGACGAGAATTCCAACCCGGTAGTTGGTCGTTGCCAAGAATTCCTAAACGGTACTCTGTTGTTGCCAAGAATTCCTACCCGGTACTCGGTCGTTGCCGAGTATTCCTACCCGGTAATAGGTCGTTGCCGAGAAATACTACCCGATACTCGGATGTTACCAAGAATTCCTACCCGATACTCGGTCGTTGCCAAGAATTCCTACCCGGTACTCAGTTGTTGCCAAAAATTCCTACCCGGTACTTGGTCGTTGCCGAGAATTCCTACCCGGTACACGGTCATTTCCGAGAATTCCTACCCAGTATTCAGGGGTTGCCGAGAATTCCCACTCGGTACTTGGGCGTTGCCGGGAATTCCCACCCGGTACTCGGGCGTTGCCGCGAATTCCTACCCGGTACTCGGTCGTTGCCAAGAATTCCTACCCAATATTCGAGCGTTGCTGAGTATTTCCACCCGGTACTCAGGCGTTGCTCAGAATTCCTACCGGTACTCCGTCATTGCGAAGAATTCCTACCCGGGTCTCAGTCATTGACGAGAATTCTAACCCGGTAGTCAGTCGTTGCCAAGAATTCCTACCCGGTACTTAGTCGTTGCCAAGAATTCCGACCCGGTACTCGGTCGTTGCCGAGTATTCCTAGCCGGTACTTGGTCGTTGCCGAGAAATACTACCCGATACTCGGACGTTGCCAAGAATTTCTACCCAATACTCGGTCGTTGCCAAGAATTTCTACCCCGTACTCAGTTATTGCCAAAAATTCCTACCCGGTACTCGGTCGTTGCCGAGAATTCCTACCCGATACTCGGTCATTTTCGAGAATTCCTACCCAGTTTTCGGGCGTTGCCGAGAAGTATCACTCGGTTCTCGGGCGTTGCCGAGAATTCCTACCTGGTACTCAGTCATTGCCAAGAATCTTTACCTAATACTCGGTCATTCACGAGAATTCCTACCCAGTTCTCGATCATAGTCAAGAATTCCTACCCGGTTGTCGGATGTTGCCGAGAACTCCTACCTGGTACTAGGCTTTACCGAGAATTCTCTCCCAGTACTAGGGTGTTGCCTAGTATTCGTACCCGGTACTCAGTCATTCCCAGGAATTCCTACTCGGTACTCGGTCACTCTTGAGAATTCCTAATTGGTACTCCGTCATTGCCAATAATTCCTACCGAGTACATGTTCATTGATGAGAATACCTACCCGTAACTCTGTTTTTGCCGAGAATTCTTAACCGGTACTCGATTATTGCCAAGAATTCCTACTCATTACTCGGTGATTGCCAAGAACTCCTACCTGGTACTCAGTCATTGCCAAGAATTCTTACCCGGTACTCCGTCATTGCCAAGAATTCCTACCCGGTAATCCATCATTGCTAAGAATTCTTACCTAGTACCTGGTCATTGACGAGAACTCCAACCCCGTAGTCAGTCGTTACCGAGAATTCCTACCCGGTACTCAGTCATTTCAGAGAATTCCTACCCGGTATTCAGGCGTTGCCTGGAACTCCCTCCCGGTACTCGGGCGTTGCCGAGAATTCCTACCCGGTACTTGGTCATTACCGAGAATTCCTACCCAGTATTCGAGCGTTGCCTGGAATTTCCACCCGTTACTCAGGCGTTGCCGAGAATTCTTAAACGGTACTCCATCATTACGAAGAATTCCAACCCATTAGTCGGTCATTGCCAAGAATTCTTACCCGGCACTCAGTCGTTGCCAAGAGTTCCTACCCGGTACTCAGTCATTGCCAAGAATTCTTGGCCAACACTCCGTCATTGCCAAGAATTCATACCCGGTACTATGTCATTGCCAAGAATTCCTACCCAGTACTCGGTCATTGACGAGAATTCCAACTCCGTACTCGGTTGTTGCCGAGAATTCCTACTCGATACTCGGACATTGCCAAGAATTCCTACCCGGTACTCGGTCGTTGCCCAGAATTCCAACCCGGTACTCAGTCGTTACCGAGTAATCCTACTCGGTACACGGTCGCTCCCAAGAATTCCTATCCAGTATTTTGGCGTTGCCGGGAATTCCCACCCGGTACTCGTGCGTTGCCGACAATTCCTACCCGGTACTCGGTCGTTGCCGAGAATTCCTACCCAGTATTTGAGCGTTGCGGAGAATTTCCACCCGGTACTCAGGCGTTGCTGAGAATTCCTACCAGTACTCCGTCAATGCGAAGAATTCCTACCCGGGTCTCGGTCATTGACGAGAATTCCAACCCGGTAGTCGGTCGTTGCCAAGAATTCCTACCCGGTACTCAGTTGTTGCCAAGAATTCCTACCCGGTACTCGGTCGTTGCCGAGTATTCCTACCCGGTAATAGGTCGTTGCCGAGAAATACTACCCGATACTCAGACGTTACCAAGAATTCCTACCCGATACTCGGTCGTTGCCAAGAATTCCTACCCGGTACTCAGTTCTGGCCAAAAATTCCTACCCGGTACTTGGTCGTTGCCGAGAATTCCTACCCGGTACACGGTCATTTCCGAGAATTCCTACCCAGTATTCAGGGGTTGCCGAGAATTCCCACTCGGTACTTGGGCGTTGCCGGGAATTCCCACCCGGTACTCGGGCGTTGCCGAGAATTCCTACCCTGTACTCGGTCGTTGCCGAGAATTCCTACCCAATATTAGAGTGTTGCCGAGTATTTCCACCCGGTACTCAGGCGTTGCTCAGAATTCGTACCGGTACTCCGTCATTGCGAAGAATTCCTACCTGGGTCTCAGTCATTGACGAGAATTCTAACCCGGTAGTCAGTCGTTGCCAAGAATTCCTACCCGGTACTCGGTCGTTGCCGAGTATTCCTACCCGGTAATTGGTCGTTCCCGAGAAATACTACCCGATACTTGGACGTTACCAAGAATTCCTACCCGATACTCGGTCGTTGCCAAGAATTCCTACCCGGTACTCAGTTGTTGCCAAAAATTCATACCCAGTACTCGGTCGTTGCCGAGAATTCCTACCCGGTACACAGTCATTTCCGAGAATTCCTACCCAGTATTCAGGGGTTGCCGAGAATTCCCACTCGGTACTTGGGCGTTGCCGGGAATTCCCACCCGGTACTCGGGCGTTGCCGAGAATTCCTACCCTGTACTCGGTCGTTGCCAAGAATTCCTACCCAATATTAGAGTGTTGCCGAGTATTTCCACCCGGTACTCAGGCGTTGCTCAGAATTCGTACCGGTACTCCGTCATTGCGAAGAATTCCTACCCGGGTCTCAGTCATTGACGAGAATTCTAACCCGGTAGTCAGTCGTTGCCAAGAATTCCTACCCGGTACTCATTCGTTGCCAAGAATTCCTACCCGGTACTCGGTCGTTGCCGAGTATTCCTATCCGGTACTTGGTCGTTGCCGAGAAATACTACCCGATACTCGGACGTTGCCAAGAATTTCTACCCGATACTCGGTCGTTGCCAAGAATTTTTACCCGGTACTCAGTTGTTGCCAAAAATTCCTACCCGGTACTCGGTCGTTGCCGAGAATTCCTACCCGATACTCGGTCATTTTCGAGAATTCCTACCCAGTATTCGGGCGTTGCCGAGAAGTATCACTCGGTTCTCGGGCGTTGCCGAGAATTCCTACCTGGGACTCAGTCATTGCCAAGAATCTTTACCTAATACTCGGTCATTCACGAGAATTCCTACCCAGTTCTCGATCATAGTCAAGAATTCCTACCCGGTTGTTGGATGTTGCCGAGAACTCCTACCCGGTATTCAGGCTTTACCGAGAATTCCCACCCAATACTAGGGTGTTGCCTAGTATTCGTACCCGGCACTCAGTCATTCCCGAGAATTCCTACTCGGTACTCGGTCACTCTTGAGAATTCCTAATTGGTACTCCGTCATTGCCAATAATTCCTACCGAGTACTTGTTCATTGATGAGAATACCTATCCGTAACTCTATTGTTGCCGATAATTCCTACCCGTCACTCTGTTGTTGCCCAGAATTCCTATCCAGTACTCGATTATTGCCAAGAATTCCTAGCTATTACTCGGTCATTGCAAAGAATTCCTACCTGGTACTCCGTCATTGCCAAGAATTCCTACCCGGAAATCCATCATTGCCAAGAATTCCTACCCAGTACTCGGTCATTGACGAGAACTCCAACCCCGTAGTCGGTCGTTACCGAGAATTCCTACACGGTACTTGGTCATTTCCGAGAATTCCTACCCGGTATTCAGGCATTGCCGGGAACTCCCTCCCGGTACTCGAGCATTTTCGAAAATTCCTACCCGGTACTTGGTCGTTACCGAGAGTTCCTACCCAGTATTCAAGCGTTGCCTGGAATTTCCACTCGGTACTAAGGCATTGAAGAGAATTCCTACCTGGTACTCCGTCATTACGAAGAATTCCAACCCGGTAGTCGGTCGTTGCCAAGAATTCTTACCCGGCACTCAGTCGTTGCCAAGAGTTCCTACCAGGTACTCAGTCATTGCCAAGAATTCTTACCCGGCACTCCGTCATTGCCAAGAATTCCTACCCGGTAATCCGTCATTGCTGAAAATTCCTACCCAGAACTTGGTCATTGACGAGAACTCCAACCTCGTAGTCGGTCGTTGCCGAGAATTCCAACCCGATACTCGGTCACTTCAGAGAATTCCTTCCCGGTATGCAGGCCTTGTCGGGAACTCTAACCCGGTACTTGGGCGTTGCCAACAATTCCTACCCGGTAGCCAAGAATTCCTACCCAGTATTGGAGCGTTGCCGGGAATTTCCACCCGGTACTCAGGCGTTGCTAAGGATTCCTACCGGTACTCCGTCATTGCGAAGAATTCCTACCAGGGTCTCGGTCGTTGACGAGAATTCCAACCAGGTAGTCGGTCATTGCCAAGAATTCCTACACGGTACTCGGTCGTTGCCCAGTATTCCTACCCGGTACTTGGTCGTTGCAGAGAAATACTACCCGATACTCGGACGCTGCCAAGAATTCTTACCCGATACTCAGTCGTTGCCAAGAATTCCTACCCGGTACTCAGTTGTTGCCAAAAATTTCTACCCGGTACTCGGTCGTTGCCGAGAATTCTTACCCGGTACTCGGTCATTTCTGAGAATTCCTACCCGGTATTCGGGCGTTACCAAGAATTCCCACCCGGCACTCGGGCGTTGCCGAGAATTCCTACCTGGTACTTAGTCATTGCCAAGAATCTTTACCTAATACTCGGTCATTTACGAGAATTCCTACCCGGTACTCGATCATAGTCAAGAATTCCTACCCGGTTGTCGGATGTTGCCGAGAACTCCTACCCGGTAATCAGGCTTTACCAAGAATTCCCACCCAGTTGATACGATTCTGGGTGAAGAATCTCGTCCCAATCACTCACTGAGAGGTTAAGGTGACAAGTTTAGACTCCAGGCTTGAACAGCAAGCTGATCTAGAGTTGGGGTGGAAGGATAGACGCCACGAGAGGATGCGGAAGGCCTCTTGATAAGTCTGGTGCGAACAACCTAATCACTAGGATTGTTCTTGGGTTCTAATTCGAATCACTCGAAAAAGAGATAGAGAGAAAGATAATTTTTTTTCAAAAGAGGTTGAGAAAAATACACAGAGTCTCAGAGGATATAAAGAAGAGAGAAGACGAAGAGGAGAAGAGAAGGAGGAGCGGAGGGAGTTAATACATGGTGAGTTTCGAGACATGCCTCGGAAACTCGCCATGACCAACTCGAAAAATAAACACACGACTAAAGTTTCACACAAATACAACTCTCAGACATAAGTTTAAATTCAAATAACTAAAAATAGAAATAAAGATAGAAAGAAAAGATAGACGGTCCGCGCCAAGTAATCTCGAAATGGCCGGACTAGGTCGGACTAGCACCAAGCAAAGATGGACCTATGGATCACGAACCTCATTAAAAACCTTCCTTTGGAAAACCACTTGGGAAAAACCAAAGGCAAGGGAAAAAGAGTGTAGGTGAGCCATAGGGATTGATACTAATCATCTCGGACATGAACCAAGACCAACGTGGCCGAGGTATCATCTTCGTCCGAGTGACCCCTATGAACCAAAGATTGATGAAGCCAAGTTCCAACTGTGTGAATGAGTTCCTTAGCCTTAGAACGAGTCTTAGAACCAGCTAACACTTCCTTGGCCGAACAGTAATACATCCTATCACCAAATGGCTCATCCTTAACTTCCTTCTTGACCAGCTCGGACGTGTCCTCGACCAGGTCCACCATTTCCTCGGCCAACGGCTGTTCTTCCGGGTCGCTATCCATTCTCGCATCAGGCTCCCCCAGTTGAAAAGGATTTGTCCTCAAATCCGGACTACCTGCCAAGAACAACGCCAAGTTAGTTTTCCAAAAGAGTAGAAAACGTATAAAACCAAACCAATATTTAAAAATGAGAGAAAGGTAAGGAAAAAGCTTAGGAAAAGGTTTGGCATAAGGGCGGTAGGTGAATGGAGAACATCGGTCTCGCCCTTGAACTTCAGAGGAGCTGAACTCTTTCCAAAGATATCCCTTGGTTCCAAGCTTTGTATCACGGAAGTAGTCTAGAACAAAGGTTCGATGACATGGAGCTTCATTAGTTGAGTTTCTGTTCTTCATTTCAAACGTCTGTTCCTTGTAAGTCCTAGCTCTGTCCCTTGTTCCTGTCATATCACAAAGATAAGTGTAATCCCGATTAGAAGATAGGAAATCTACAACAGGACCGGGTTGTACTATCATAAACTTAAAGCCATTAGAAACTATTTTAAAGAGTTTAAGAAATCCTGTTAAGTCCGGAATGTCTTCGATGGTTGCATGGGTCTGGCACTCTTCCTTGACTTGAAAAATGTATAGTGTCTTCTCGCCATCATAAGCAAAGTATTTGGCACTCAAGTCGGATGGATACTTCTCGAAGACTTCATTTTGTTCCTTTGGTGCTTCCTTGTCTCGGTCAGATGGTGGAGCTTTGTTTGATCCTAGAGACACACTGTAGTGGTAGAACTGATCCTTTGGCATCGGTCCATCACCTATAACCTGCAAAGTTTTGAGATCACTCGGTGGCACCGGTGTAAGGTTAAACGAACAAGTAAAATTATCATCAAGTCCAAAATAATTTGGTTCAGCCCAAAGTTTGTTTCTTTCACTTATCCTGGCCATAGCAAAATGATTTGCTTTCTTGTTTGGTTCCTGTTTGCTTTGGAGTCGGACTTGATCAAGATAAACTTCGTGTGGAGACATCGGTACTAGAGTAGTCTTCCTTCCCTTGAACTCGAACGTATGCCGGTTGGTAAAGCCATCATGAACTACCCTCCTATCTGATTTGCCACGGCCTTCCAAGCAGAATATGTCCAGCTTCCATCGGTAGCACATCACACAAAATCTCATCTTCATATTTGCCGATTACTATAGGAACCTCCACTTGATGTTTCACTTTCATTTCTCCCTCTTTGCTAAGCCACTGAAGATCATACGGCTTTGGATGCTTCTTAATTTCCAATCCCAGCTTCTTAACCATTGTTTCACTCGCCACATTAGTACAACTACCACCATCGATGATAAGGCTGCACACTTTTCCTTTGACAAAGCATCGCGTGTGAAACAAGTTAGCTCTTTGTTCTTGCTCTTCGGACTTAGACTGTATGCTGAGCGTCCTTACTGATACTAGCAACTCTCCCTTAGCTGGTAACTCAACATTCTCATCTTCAGGCTTCTCAACTACTGGTTGTTCATCTTCAGATTCATACTCGCCGTTATCCTTTAGAACCATTATCCTTTTGTTGGTACACTCGCTCGCATAGTGTCCCATTCCTTGACATTTGTAGCATTTGATCCTGCTGGTTCTGGATTCAGTTTTTCCTTTATCTCCATAAGTCCTGGCTTCAGAGTTTGAAATAGCCGGCTGCTTACTTTCGCTTGGTACCCTCGGCTTCTCTTCTCTCGGATAACCTCTTGAGTAACTACTACCTCCAGCTCCAAGTTGAGTCCGTATGGGACTTCTCCTCTTAAGCTGCTGCTCTATTAGTATAGCTTGGTGTAGCATTTCCTGTAGATCAACATGAGGCTGCATTTCCAATCTATCTTGAATGTCACGCTGCAAACCTCCTAGAAACCTAGACATGGTAGCCTCTCGATCCTCTTGAACATCAGCTTGGATCAACAGGGTTTCCATCTCCTGGTAATACTCCTCTACACCCTTGCTACCTTGCACAAGTCTCCTAAGCTGGTTATGCAACTCACGGTAGTAGTAGCTAGGCACAAAACGTTTCCTCATGATAGTTTTCATCTCATTCCAAGTAGAAACCGGATACTCTTGGTTTCTTCTTCTAGACGTAACCAACTGATCCCACCAACTCAAAGCATAGTCAGTGAACTCAGTAGCTGCCACTTTAACTCGGTTCACCTCAGTGTAATGTTGACAATCAAATACCAACTCAATCTTCTTTTCCCACTCCAAGTAAGCACTCGGATCATTTTTCCCTTGAAAGGAAGGTATGCGAAGCTTGAGTCCTCCAAAACCATCCTGGGGCTGGTTCCTCTCATTCCTCACGTTCCTGTGCCTCCTATGGCTGCCACGAGAAGAGCCACTGTAATAATTTTCTGCTTCAAAATCTCCAGGTTCCCTTGGAAGCGGTCTTTGATTGAATTCACGGGGTTCTCGTAGAACTTCTTCTTGTTGCCTTGCTTGATGAACGTTTTCCTCACCATTTCTTGCTGTGTTAGCTCCTTGAGATCCTCTAGCATCACGAATCATCTCTGGAATAATTTGATCTTGAAGAACATTAAATCTTTCATCCATCAATCGAGCCATCTTTGCCATGAGAGCATCGATCAAGAGTTGATTGTTGTTGCGGCTGGTTCCACTATGATCAGACATCTTTTTCCTGAAACAAAACACAAGAATACACCAGTAAAGAGTCCTTTTGAAGATCGAATTGACCCTAAATCATAATAACACGAAAATGACTCTTGGTATCCTATTTCATCTGATGAACACTGAACGCGACTGTTTTCAGAAAACGATCTCTAAAAATTATCAAAACATATCCAAAAATTCCCAAACCAATTTTAACAAATACTAGACTAAAAATCGGTTCCGATCCAATTGATTTCACGATTTTATCACAAGCCAATATTTAATTAAAATTCGGACAAGATAGGACGAAAACCACTTAACTTCTCAATGTTGCTCTGATACCACTTGATACGATTCTGGGTGAAGAATCTCGTCCCAATCACTCACTGAGAGGTTAAGGTGACAAGTTTAGACTCCAGGCTTGAACAGCAAGCTGATCTAGAGTTGGGGTGGAAGGATAGACGCCACGAGAGGATGCGGAAGGCCTCTTGATAAGTCTGGTGCGAACAACCTAATCACTAGGATTGTTCTTGGGTTCTAATTCGAATCACTCGAAAAAGAGATAGAGAGAAAGATAATTTTTTTTCAAAAGAGGTTGAGAAAAATACACAGAGTCTCAGAGGATATAAAGAAGAGAGAAGACGAAGAGGAGAAGAGAAGGAGGAGCGGAGGGAGTTAATACATGGTGAGTTTCGAGACATGCCTCGGAAACTCGCCATGACCAACTCGAAAAATAAACACACGACTAAAGTTTCACACAAATACAACTCTCAGACATAAGTTTAAATTCAAATAACTAAAAATAGAAATAAAGATAGAAAGAAAAGATAGACGGTCCGCGCCAAGTAATCTCGAAATGGCCGGACTAGGTCGGACTAGCACCAAGCAAAGATGGACCTATGGATCACGAACCTCATTAAAAACCTTCCTTTGGAAAACCACTTGGGAAAAACCAAAGGCAAGGGAAAAAGAGTGTAGGTGAGCCATAGGGCTTGATACTAATCATCTCGGACATGAACCAAGACCAACGTGGCCGAGGTATCATCTTCGTCCGAGTGACCCCTATGAACCAAAGATTGACGAAGCCAAGTTCCAACTATGTGAATGAGTTCCTTAGCCTTAGAACGAGTCTTAGAACCAGCTAACACTTCCTTGGCCGAACAGTAATACATCCTATCACCAAATGGCTCATCCTTAACTTCCTTCTTGACCAGCTCGGACGTGTCCTCGACCAGGTCCACCATTTCCTCGGCCAACGGCTGTTCTTCCGGGTCGCTATCCATTCTCGCATCACCAGTACTAGGGTGTTGCCTAGTATTCGTACCCGGTACTCAGTCATTCCCGGGAATTCCTACTCGGTACTCGGTCACTCTTGAGAATTCTTAATTGGTACTCCGTCATTGCCAATAATTCCTACCGAGTACTTGTTCATTGATGAGAATACCTACCCGTAACTCTGTTGTTGTTGAGAATTCCTAACCGGTACTCGATTATTGCCAAGAATTCCTACCCATTACTCGGTAATTGCCAAGAATTCCTACCTGGTACTCAGTCATTGCCAAGAATTCTTACCCGGTACTCCGTCATTGCCAAGAATTCCTACCCTGTAATCCGTCATTGCCAAGAATTCCTACCTAGTACTCGGTCATTGACGAGAACTCCAACCCTGTAGTAGGTCGTTGCTGAGAATTCCTACCCGGTACTCAGTCATTTCAGAGAATTCCTACCCGGTATTCAGGCATTGCCGGGAACTCCCTCCCGGTACTCGGGTGTTGCCCAGAATTCCTACCCGGTACTTGGTCGTTACCGAGAATTCCTACCCAGTATTCGAGCGTTGCCTGGAATTTCCACCCGGTACCAAGAATTCTTGCCCGTAACTCAGTCGTTGCCAAGAGTTCCTACCCGGTCCTCAGTCATTGCTAAGAATTCTTAGCCGACACTCCGTCATTGCCAAGAATTTGCCAAGAATTCCTACCCAGTACTCGGTCATTGATGAGAATTCCAACTCCATACTCGGTTGTTGCCGAGAATTCCTACTCGATACTCGGACATTGCCAAGAATTCCTACCCGGTACTCGGTAGTTGCCAAGAATTCCTAGCCAGTACTCGGTCGTAATTACTCGGTACACGGTCGTTGCCGAGAAATCCTACCTGGTATTTGGGCGTTGCCGGAAATTCCCACCCGGTACTCGGGCGTTGCCGAGAATTCCTATCCGGTACTTCGTCATTGTAAAGAATTTCTACCCGGTACTCGTTCATTGATGAGAATTACAACCCTGTAGTCGGTCGTTGCCAAAAATTCCTACCCGGTACTCAGTCGTTGCCAAGAATTCTTACCCGGTCTATGTCGTTGCCGAGTATTCCTACCCGGTACTCGGTCGTTGCCGAGAATTTCTACCCGATACTCGGGCGTTGCCAAGAATTCCTACCCGATACTCAGTCATTGACGTGAATTCCCACCCGGTACTCGGTTGTTACCGAGAATTCCTACCTGTTACTCAGTCATTGCCAACAATTCTTACCCGGTACTCCGTCATTGCCAAGAATTCCTACCTGGTAATCCGTCATTGCCAAGAATTCCTACCCAGTACTCGGTCATTTGCGAGAACTCCAACCCCGTAGTCGGTCATTACCAAGAATTTCTACCCAGTACTCGGTCATTTTAGAGATTTCCTACCCGGTATTTGGGCATTGCCGAGAACTCCCACCCGGTACTCGGGCGTTGCCGAGAATTCCTACCCGGTACTTGGTCGTTACAGAGAATTCCTACCCAGTATTCGAGCGTTGCCTGGAATTTCCACCCGGTACTCAGGCGTTGCCAAGAATTCCAACCCGGTACTCCGTCATTGCGAAGAATTCCTACCTAGTACTCGGTCATTGACGAGAATTCTAACCCAGTAGTCAGTCGTTGCCAAGAATTCCTACCCGGCACTCAGTCATTGCCAAGAGTTCCTACCCGGTACTCAATCATTGCCAAGAATTCTTGCCCGAGACTCCGTCATTGCTAAGAATTCCTACACGGTACTCCGTCATTGCCAAGAATTCCTACCCAGTATTCCGTCATTGACGAGAATTCCAACTCCGTACTCGGTCGTTGCCGAGAATTCCTGCCATATACTCAGACGTTGCCAAGAATTCCTACCCGGTACTCGGGCGTTGCCGAGAATTCCTACCGGTATTCGGTCGTTGCCTAGAATTCCTACCCAGTATTCGAGGGTTGCCGGGAATTTCCACCTGGTACTCAGGCGTTGCTGAGAATTCCTACCGGTACTCCGTCATTGCGAAGAATTCCTACCTGGTACTCAGTTGTTGCCAAGAATTCTTACCCGGTACTTTGTCATTGTCGAGTATTCCTACCCGGTACTCGGTCGTTGCCGAGAATTCCTGCCCGATACTCGAGGGATGCCAAGAATTCCTCCCCGATACTCGGTCATTGACCTGAATTCCCACCCGGTACTCGGGCGTTGCCAAGAATTCCTACCTGGTACTCAGTCATTGCCAAGAATTCTTACCCGGTACTCCGTCATTGACAAGAATTCGTACCCGGTAATCAGTCATCGCCAAGAATACCTTGTACTCGGTCATTGACAAGAATTCTTACCCAGTACTCGGTCACTGCCAAGATTTCTACCTAGTGCTTAGTCGTTCCAGAGAATTTCTACCCAGTACTCGGTCGTTCCCGCGAATTCCAACAAGGTACTCAGTCATTGCCGAGAATTCCTACCTGGTACTTTGTCATTGACAAGAATTCCTACCCGGTACTTGGTCATTGCCAAGAATTCCTACCAAGTACTCGATCAATGTCGTGAATTCCCACCCGGTACTCGGGCGTTGCCAAGAATTCCTACCCGATTCTCGGGCGTTGCCGAGAATTGCTACCCGGTACTCAGTCATCGCCAAGAATTCTTCCCTGGTACTCCGTCATTGCCAACAATTCCTACCCGGTACTTGGTCATTGACAAGAATTCCAACTCCGTACTCAGTATTTGCCGAAAATTCCTACCCGGTACACGGTCTATGCCGAGAATTTTGAACCGGTATTTGTGCGTTGCCAGAAATTCCCACTCGGTACTCGGGCGTTGCCGAGAATTCCTATCCGGTACTCCGTCATTGTAAAGAATTTCTACCCGGTACTCGTTCATTGACGAGAATTCCAACCCTGAAGTCGGTTGTTGCCAAGAATTCCTACCCGGTACTCAGTCGTTGCCAAGAATTCTTACCCGGTACTATGTCGTTGCCAAGTATTTCTACCCGGTACTCGGTCGTTGCCGAGAATTTCTACCCGATACTCGGGGTTTGCCAAGAATTCCTACCCGATACTCGGTCATTGACGTGAATTCCCACCCGGTACTCTGATGTTGTCGAGAATTCCTACCTGTTACTCAGTCATTACCAAGAATTCTTACCTGGTACTCCGTCATTGCCAAGAATTCCTACCTGGTAATCCGTCATTGCTAAGAATTCCTATCCGCTACTTGGTCATTTTAAAGAATTCCTACCCGGTATTCGGGCGTTGCCGAGAACTCCCACCCGGTACTCGGGCGTTGCTGAGAATTCCTACCGGGTACTTGGTCGTTACCAAGAATTCCTACCCAGTATTCGAGCGTTGCCTGGAATATCCACCCTGTACTCAGGCGTTGCCCAGAATTCCTACCCGGTACTCCGTCATTGTGAAGAATTCCTACCCGGTACTCGGTCATTGACAAGAATTCTAACCCGGTACTCAGTCATTACCAAGATTTCCTACCCAGTACTTAGTCATTGCCAAGAATTCTTGCCCAGCACTCCGTCATTGCCAAGAATTCCTACCAGGTACTCCGTCATTGACGAGTATTCCAACTCCGTACTCGGTCGTTGCCGAGGATTCCTACCATATACTCAGACGTTGCCAAGAATTCCTACCCAGTACTCGGGCGTTGCCGAGAATTCCTACCCGGTACTCGGTCGTTGCCGAGAATTCCTACCCAGTATTCGAGGGTTGCTGGGAATTTCGACCCGGTACTCAGGCGTTGCTGAGAATTCGTACCGGTACTCCGTCATTGCGAAGAATTCCTACCCGGTACTCAATTGTTGCCAAGAATTCTTACCCGGTACTATGTCGTTACCGAGTATTCCTATCCGGTACTCGATCGTTGCAGAGAATTCCTACCCGATATTCGGGCGATGCCAAGAATTCCTACCCGATACTCGGTCATTGACGTGAATTCCCACCCGGTACTCGGGCGTTGCCGAGAATTCCTACCTGGTACTCAGTCAATGCTAAGAATTCTTACCTGGTACTCCGTCATTGCCGAGAATTCCTACCCGGTAATCCGTCATCGCCAAGAATACCTGGTACTCGGTCATTGACAAGAATTCTTGCCCAGTACTCGGTCACAGCCAAGAACTTCTACCTAGTGCTTAGTCGTTCCAGAGAATTTCTACCCAGTACTCGGTCGTTCCCGCGAATTCCAACAAGGTACTCAGTCATTGCCGAGAATTCGTACCTGGTACTTGGTCATTGACAAGAATTCCTACCCGGTACTTGATCGTTGCGGAGAATTCCAACCGGGTAATCGGTCATTCCCAAGAATTCCTACCCAGTACTCGATCATTGTCAGGAATTCCCACCCGGTACTCGGGCGTTGCCAAGAATTCCTACCCGATTCTCGGGCGTTGCCGAGAATTGCTACCCGGTACTCAGTCATTGCCAAGAATTCTTCCCTGGTACTTCGTCATTGCTAAGAATTCCTACCCGGTACTTGGTCATTGACGAGAATTCCAACTCCGTACTCAGAATTCCTACCCGGTACATGGTCTATGCCAAGAATTTCGAACCGGTATTCGGGCGTTGCCGGAAATTCCCACTCGGTACTCGGGCGTTGTCGAGAATTCCTATCCGGTACTCCGTCATTGTGAAGAATACCTACCCGGTACTCGGTCATTGACAAGAATTCTAACACGGTACTCAGTCATTGCCAAGAGTTCCTACCCAGTACTCAGTCATTGCCAAGAATTCTTGCCCGGCACTCCGTCATTGCCAAGAATTCCTACACGGTACTCCGTCATTGCCAAGAATTCCTACCCAGTACTCTGTCATTGACGAGTATTCCAACTCCGTACTCGGTCGTTGCCGAGAATTCCTACCATATACTCAGACGTTGCCAAGAATTCCTACCCGGTACTCGGGCGTTGCCGAGAATTCCTACCCGGTACTCGGTCGTTGCCGAGAATTCCTACCCAGTATTCGAGGGTTGCTGGGAATTTCGACCCGGTACTCAGGCGTTGCTGAGAATTCGTACCGGTACTCCGTCATTGCGATGAATTCCTACCCGGTACTCAGTTGTTGCCAAGAATTCTTACCCGGTACTATGTCGTTGCCGAGTATTCCTATCCAGTACTCGATCGTTGCAGAGAATTCCTACCCGATATTCGAGCGATGCCAAGAATTCCTACCCGATACTCGGTCATTGACGAGAATTCCCACCCGGTACTCGGGCGTTGCCGAGAATTCCTACCTGGTACTCAGTCAAAGCCAAGAATTCTTACCTGGTACTCCTTCATTGCCGAGAATTCCTACCCGGTAATCCGTCATCGCCAAGAATACCTGGTACTCGGTCATTGACAAGAATTCTTGCCCAGTACTCGGTCACAGCCAAGAACTTCTACATAGTGCTTAGTCGTTCCAGAGAATTTCTACCCAGTACTCGGTCGTTCCCGCGAATTCCAACAAGGTACTCAGTCATTGCCGAGAATTCCTACCTGGTACTTTGTCATTGCTAAGAATTCCTATCCGCTACTTGGTCATTTTAAAGAATTCCTACCCGGTATTCGGGCGTTGCCGAGAACTCCCACCCGGTACTCGGGCGTTGCTGAGAATTCCTACCGGGTACTTGGTCGTTACCAAGAATTCCTACCCAGTATTCGAGCGTTGCCTGGAATATCCACCCTGTACTCAGGCGTTGCCCAGAATTCCTACCCGGTACTCCGTCATTGTGAAGAATTCCTACCCGGTACTCGGTCATTGACAAGAATTCTAACCCGGTACTCAGTCATTGCCAAGATTTCCTACCCAGTACTTAGTCATTGCCAAGAATTCTTGCCCAGCACTCCGTCATTGCCAAGAATTCCTACCAGGTACTCCGTCATTGACGAGTATTCCAACTCCGTACTCGGTCGTTGCCGAGGATTCCTACCATATACTCAGACGTTGCCAGGAATTCCTACCCGGTACTCGGGCGTTGCCGAGAATTCCTACCCGGTACTCGGTCGTTGCCGAGAATTCCTACCCAGTATTCGAGGGTTGCTAGGAATTTCGACCCGGTACTCAGGCGTTGCTGAGAATTCGTACCGGTACTCCGTCATTGCGAAGAATTCCTACCCGGTACTCAGTTGTTGCCAAGAATTCTTACCCGGTACTATGTCGTTGCCGAGTATTCCTATCCAGTACTCGATCGTTGCAGAGAATTCCTACCCGATATTCGGGCGATGCCAAGAATTCCTACCCGATACTCGGTCATTGACGTGAATTCCCACCCGGTACTCGGGCGTTGCCGAGAATTCCTACCTGGTACTCAGTCAATGCTAAGAATTCTTACCTGGTACTCCGTCATTGCCAAGAATTCCTACCCGGTAATCCGTCATCGCCAAGAATACCTGGTACTCGGTCATTGACAAGAATTTTTGCCCAGTACTCGGTCACAGCCAAGAACTTCTACCTAGTGCTTAGTCGTTCCAGAGAATTTCTACCCAGTACTCGGTCGTTCCCGCGAATTCCAACAAGGTACTCAGTCATGGCCGAGAATTCGTACCTGGTACTTGGTCATTGACAAGAATTCCTACCCGGTACTTGATTGTTGCGGAGAATTCCAACCGGGTAATCGGTCATTCCCAAGAATTCCTACCCAGTACTCGATCATTGTCAGGAATTCCCACCCGGTACTCGGGCGTTGCCAAGAATTCCTACCCGATTCTCGGGCGTTGCCGAGAATTGCTACCCGGTACTCAGTCATTGCCAAGAATTCTTCCCTGGTACTTCGTCATTGCTAAGAATTCCTACCCGGTACTTGGTCATTGACGAGAATTCCAACTCCGTACTCAGTCTTTGCCGAGAATTCCTACCCGGTACACGGTCTATGCCGAGAATTTCGAACCGGTATTCGGGCGTTGCCGGAAATTCCCACTCGGTACTCGGGCGTTGTCGAGAATTCCTATCCGGTACTCCGTCATTGTGAAGAATACCTACCCGGTACTCGGTCATTGACAAGAATTCTAACACGGTACTCAGTCATTGCCAAGAGTTCCTACCCAGTACTCAGTCATTGCCAAGAATTCTTGCCCGGCACTCCGTCATTGCCAAGAATTCCTACACGGTACTCCGTCATTGCCAAGAATTCCTACCCAGTACTCTGTCATTGACGAGTATTCCAACTCCGTACTCGGTCGTTGCCGAGAATTCCTACCATATACTCAGACGTTGCCAAGAATTCCTACCCGGTACTCGGGCGTTGCCGAGAATTCCTACCCGGTACTCGGTCGTTGCCGAGAATTCCTACCCAGTATTCGAGGGTTGCTGGGAATTTCGACCCGGTACTCAGGCGTTGCTGAGAATTCGTACCGGTACTCCGTCATTGCGATGAATTCCTACCCGGTACTCAGTTGCTGCCAAGAATTCTTACCCGGTACTATGTCGTTGCCGAGTATTCCTATCCGGTACTCGATCGTTGCAGAGAATTCCTACCCGATATTCGAGCGATGCCAAGAATTCCTACCCGATACTCGGTCATTGACGAGAATTCCCACCCGGTACTCGGGCGTTGCCGAGAATTCCTACCTGGTACTCAGTCAAAGCCAAGAATTCTTACCTGGTACTCCTTCATTGCCGAGAATTCCTACCCGGTAATCCGTCATCGCCAAGAATGCCTCGTACTCGGTCATTGACAAGAATTCTTGCCCAGTACTCGGTCACAGCCAAGAACTTCTACATAGTGCTTAGTCGTTCCAGAGAATTTCTACCCAGTACTCGGTCGTTCCCGCGAATTCCAACAAGGTACTCAGTCATTGCCGAGAATTCCTACCTGGTACTTTGTCATTGACAAGAATTCCTACCCGGTACTTGGTCATTGCCAAGAATTCCTACCAAGTACTCGATCATTGTCGTGAATTCCCACCCGGTACTCGGGCGTTGCCAAGAATTCCTACCCGATTCTCGGGCGTTGCCGAGAATTGCTACCCGGTACTCAGTCATCGCCAAGAATTCTTCCCTGGTACTCCGTCATTGCCAACAATTCCTACCCGGTACTTGGTCATTTACAAGAATTCCAACTCCGTACTCAGTATTTGCCGAAAATTCCTACCCGGTACACGGTCTATGCCGAGAATTTTGAACCGGTATTTGTGCGTTGCCAGAAATTCCCACTCGGTACTCGGGCGTTGCCGAGAATTCCTATCCGGTACTCCGTCATTGCAAAGAATTTCTACCCGGTACTCGGTCGTTGCCGAGAATTTCTACCCGATACTCGGGGTTTGCCAATAATTCCTACCCGATACTCGGTCATTGACGTGAATTCCCACCCGGTACTCTGATGTTGTCGAGAATTCCTACCTGTTACTCAGTCATTACCAAGAAGTCTTACCTGGTACTCCGTCATTGCCAAGAATTCCTACCTGGTAATCCGTTATTGCTAAGAATTCCTATCCGCTACTTGGTCATTTTAAAGAATTCCTACCCGGTATTCGGGCGTTGCCGAGAACTCCCACCCGGTACTCGGGCGTTGCTGAGAATTCCTACCGGGTACTTGGTCGTTACCAAGAATTCCTACCCAGTATTCGAGCGTTGCCTGGAATATCCACCCTGTACTCAGGCGTTGCCCAGAATTCCTACCCGGTACTCCGTCATTGTGAAGAATTCCTACCCGGTACTCGGTCATTGACAAGAATTCTAACCCGGTACTCAGTCATTGCCAAGATTTCCTACCCAGTACTTAGTCATTGCCAAGAATTCTTGCCCAGCACTCCGTCATTGCCAAGAATTCCTACCAGGTACTCCGTCATTGACGAGTATTCCAACTCCGTACTCGGTCGTTGCCGAGGATTCCTACCATATACTCAAACGTTGCCAAGAATTCCTACCCGGTACTCGGGCGTTGCCGAGAATTCCTACCCGGTACTCGGTCGTTGCCGAGAATTCCTACCCAGTATTCGAGGGTTGCTAGGAATTTCGACCCGGTACTCAGGCGTTGCTGAGAATTCGTACCGGTACTCCGTCATTGCGAAGAATTCCTACCCGGTACTCAGTTGTTGCCAAGAATTCTTACCCGGTACTATGTCGTTGCCGAGTATTCCTATCCGGTACTCGATCGTTGCAGAGAATTCCTACCCGATATTCGGGCGATGCCAAGAATTCCTACCCGATACTCGGTCATTGACGTGAATTCCCACCCGGTACTCGGGCGTTGCCGAGAATTCCTACCTGGTACTCAGTCAATGCTAAGAATTCTTACCTGGTACTCCGTCATTGCCAAGAATTCCTACCCGGTAATCCGTCATCGCCAAGAATACCTGGTACTCGGTCATTGACAAGAATTCTTGCCCAGTACTCGGTCACAGCCAAGAACTTCTACCTAGTGCTTAGTCGTTCCAGAGAATTTCTACCCAGTACTCGGTCGTTCCCGCGAATTCCAACAAGGTACTCAGTCATTGCCGAGAATTCGTACCTGGTACTTGGTCATTGACAAGAATTCCTACCCGGTACTTGATTGTTGCGGAGAATTCCAACCGGGTAATCGGTCATTCCCAAGAATTCCTACCCAGTACTCGATCATTGTCAGGAATTCCCACCCGGTACTCGGGCGTTGCCAAGAATTCCTACCCGATTCTCGGGCGTTGCCGAGAATTGCTACCCGGTACTCAGTCAATGCTAAGAATTCTTACCTGGTACTCCGTCATTGCCGAGAATTCCTACCCGGTAATCCGTCATCGCCAAGAATACCTGGTACTCGGTCATTGACAAGAATTCTTGCCCAGTACTCGGTCACAGCCAAGAACTTCTACCTAGTGCTTAGTCGTTCCAGAGAATTTCTACCCAGTACTCGGTCGTTCCCGCGAATTCCAACAAGGTACTCAGTCATTGCCGAGAATTCGTACCTGGTACTTGGTCATTGACAAGAATTCCTACCCGGTACTTGATCGTTGCGGAGAATTCCAACCGGGTAATCGGTCATTCCCAAGAATTCCTACCCAGTACTCGATCATTGTCAGGAATTCCCACCCGGTACTCGGGCGTTGCCAAGAATTCCTACCCGATTCTCGGGCGTTGCCGAGAATTGCTACCCGGTACTCAGTCATTGCCAAGAATTCTTCCCTGGTACTTCGTCATTGCTAAGAATTCCTACCCGGTACTTGGTCATTGACGAGAATTCCAACTCCGTACTCAGAATTCCTACCCGGTACATGGTCTATGCCAAGAATTTCGAACCGGTATTCGGGCGTTGCCGGAAATTCCCACTCGGTACTCGGGCGTTGTCGAGAATTCCTATCCGGTACTCCGTCATTGTGAAGAATACCTACCCGGTACTCGGTCATTGACAAGAATTCTAACACGGTACTCAGTCATTGCCAAGAGTTCCTACCCAGTACTCAGTCATTGCCAAGAATTCTTGCCCGGCACTCCGTCATTGCCAAGAATTCCTACACGGTACTCCGTCATTGCCAAGAATTCCTACCCAGTACTCTGTCATTGACGAGTATTCCAACTCCGTACTCGGTCGTTGCCGAGAATTCCTACCATATACTCAGACGTTGCCAAGAATTCCTACCCGGTACTCGGGCGTTGCCGAGAATTCCTACCCGGTACTCGGTCGTTGCCGAGAATTCCTACCCAGTATTCGAGGGTTGCTGGGAATTTCGACCCGGTACTCAGGCGTTGCTGAGAATTCGTACCGGTACTCCGTCATTGCGATGAATTCCTACCCGGTACTCAGTTGTTGCCAAGAATTCTTACCCGGTACTATGTCGTTGCCGAGTATTCCTATCCAGTACTCGATCGTTGCAGAGAATTCCTACCCGATATTCGAGCGATGCCAAGAATTCCTACCCGATACTCGGTCATTGACGAGAATTCCCACCCGGTACTCGGGCGTTGCCGAGAATTCCTACCTGGTACTCAGTCAAAGCCAAGAATTCTTACCTGGTACTCCTTCATTGCCGAGAATTCCTACCCGGTAATCCGTCATCGCCAAGAATACCTGGTACTCGGTCATTGACAAGAATTCTTGCCCAGTACTCGGTCACAGCCAAGAACTTCTACATAGTGCTTAGTCGTTCCAGAGAATTTCTACCCAGTACTCGGTCGTTCCCGCGAATTCCAACAAGGTACTCAGTCATTGCCGAGAATTCCTACCTGGTACTTTGTCATTGCTAAGAATTCCTATCCGCTACTTGGTCATTTTAAAGAATTCCTACCCGGTATTCGGGCGTTGCCGAGAACTCCCACCCGGTACTCGGGCGTTGCTGAGAATTCCTACCGGGTACTTGGTCGTTACCAAGAATTCCTACCCAGTATTCGAGCGTTGCCTGGAATATCCACCCTGTACTCAGGCGTTGCCCAGAATTCCTACCCGGTACTCCGTCATTGTGAAGAATTCCTACCCGGTACTCGGTCATTGACAAGAATTCTAACCCGGTACTCAGTCATTGCCAAGATTTCCTACCCAGTACTTAGTCATTGCCAAGAATTCTTGCCCAGCACTCCGTCATTGCCAAGAATTCCTACCAGGTACTCCGTCATTGACGAGTATTCCAACTCCGTACTCGGTCGTTGCCGAGGATTCCTACCATATACTCAGACGTTGCCAGGAATTCCTACCCGGTACTCGGGCGTTGCCGAGAATTCCTACCCGGTACTCGGTCGTTGCCGAGAATTCCTACCCAGTATTCGAGGGTTGCTAGGAATTTCGACCCGGTACTCAGGCGTTGCTGAGAATTCGTACCGGTACTCCGTCATTGCGAAGAATTCCTACCCGGTACTCAGTTGTTGCCAAGAATTCTTACCCGGTACTATGTCGTTGCCGAGTATTCCTATCCAGTACTCGATCGTTGCAGAGAATTCCTACCCGATATTCGGGCGATGCCAAGAATTCCTACCCGATACTCGGTCATTGACGTGAATTCCCACCCGGTACTCGGGCGTTGCCGAGAATTCCTACCTGGTACTCAGTCAATGCTAAGAATTCTTACCTGGTACTCCGTCATTGCCAAGAATTCCTACCCGGTAATCCGTCATCGCCAAGAATACCTGGTACTCGGTCATTGACAAGAATTTTTGCCCAGTACTCGGTCACAGCCAAGAACTTCTACCTAGTGCTTAGTCGTTCCAGAGAATTTCTACCCAGTACTCGGTCGTTCCCGCGAATTCCAACAAGGTACTCAGTCATGGCCGAGAATTCGTACCTGGTACTTGGTCATTGACAAGAATTCCTACCCGGTACTTGATTGTTGCGGAGAATTCCAACCGGGTAATCGGTCATTCCCAAGAATTCCTACCCAGTACTCGATCATTGTCAGGAATTCCCACCCGGTACTCGGGCGTTGCCAAGAATTCCTACCCGATTCTCGGGCGTTGCCGAGAATTGCTACCCGGTACTCAGTCATTGCCAAGAATTCTTCCCTGGTACTTCGTCATTGCTAAGAATTCCTACCCGGTACTTGGTCATTGACGAGAATTCCAACTCCGTACTCAGTCTTTGCCGAGAATTCCTACCCGGTACACGGTCTATGCCGAGAATTTCGAACCGGTATTCGGGCGTTGCCGGAAATTCCCACTCGGTACTCGGGCGTTGTCGAGAATTCCTATCCGGTACTCCGTCATTGTGAAGAATACCTACCCGGTACTCGGTCATTGACAAGAATTCTAACACGGTACTCAGTCATTGCCAAGAGTTCCTACCCAGTACTCAGTCATTGCTAAGAATTCTTGCCCGGCACTCCGTCATTGCCAAGAATTCCTACACGGTACTCCGTCATTGCCAAGAATTCCTACCCAGTACTCTGTCATTGACGAGTATTCCAACTCCGTACTCGGTCGTTGCCGAGAATTCCTACCATATACTCAGACGTTGCCAAGAATTCCTACCCGGTACTCGGGCGTTGCCGAGAATTCCTACCCGGTACTCGGTCGTTGCCGAGAATTCCTACCCAGTATTCGAGGGTTGCTGGGAATTTCGACCCGGTACTCAGGCGTTGCTGAGAATTCGTACCGGTACTCCGTCATTGCGATGAATTCCTACCCGGTACTCAGTTGCTGCCAAGAATTCTTACCCGGTACTATGTCGTTGCCGAGTATTCCTATCCGGTACTCGATCGTTGCAGAGAATTCCTACCCGATATTCGAGCGATGCCAAGAATTCCTACCCGATACTCGGTCATTGACGAGAATTCCCACCCGGTACTCGGGCGTTGCCGAGAATTCCTACCTGGTACTCAGTCAAAGCCAAGAATTCTTACCTGGTACTCCTTCATTGCCGAGAATTCCTACCCGGTAATCCGTCATCGCCAAGAATGCCTCGTACTCGGTCATTGACAAGAATTCTTGCCCAGTACTCGGTCACAGCCAAGAACTTCTACATAGTGCTTAGTCGTTCCAGAGAATTTCTACCCAGTACTCGGTCGTTCCCGCGAATTCCAACAAGGTACTCAGTCATTGCCGAGAATTCCTACCTGGTACTTTGTCATTGACAAGAATTCCTACCCGGTACTTGGTCATTGCCAAGAATTCCTACCAAGTACTCGATCATTGTCGTGAATTCCCACCCGGTACTCGGGCGTTGCCAAGAATTCCTACCCGATTCTCGGGCGTTGCCGAGAATTGCTACCCGGTACTCAGTCATCGCCAAGAATTCTTCCCTGGTACTCCGTCATTGCCAACAATTCCTACCCGGTACTTGGTCATTTACAAGAATTCCAACTCCGTACTCAGTATTTGCCGAAAATTCCTACCCGGTACACGGTCTATGCCGAGAATTTTGAACCGGTATTTGTGCGTTGCCAGAAATTCCCACTCGGTACTCGGGCGTTGCCGAGAATTCCTATCCGGTACTCCGTCATTGCAAAGAATTTCTACCCGGTACTCGGTCGTTGCCGAGAATTTCTACCCGATACTCGGGGTTTGCCAATAATTCCTACCCGATACTCGGTCATTGACGTGAATTCCCACCCGGTACTCTGATGTTGTCGAGAATTCCTACCTGTTACTCAGTCATTACCAAGAAGTCTTACCTGGTACTCCGTCATTGCCAAGAATTCCTACCTGGTAATCCGTTATTGCTAAGAATTCCTATCCGCTACTTGGTCATTTTAAAGAATTCCTACCCGGTATTCGGGCGTTGCCGAGAACTCCCACCCGGTACTCGGGCGTTGCTGAGAATTCCTACCGGGTACTTGGTCGTTACCAAGAATTCCTACCCAGTATTCGAGCGTTGCCTGGAATATCCACCCTGTACTCAGGCGTTGCCCAGAATTCCTACCCGGTACTCCGTCATTGTGAAAAATTCCTACCCGGTACTCGGTCATTGACAAGAATTCTAACCCGGTACTCAGTCATTGCCAAGATTTCCTACCCAGTACTTAGTCATTGCCAAGAATTCTTGCCCAGCACTCCGTCATTGCCAAGAATTCCTACCAGGTACTCCGTCATTGACGAGTATTCCAACTCCGTACTCGGTCGTTGCCGAGGATTCCTACCATATACTCAAACGTTGCCAAGAATTCCTACCCGGTACTCGGGCGTTGCCGAGAATTCCTACCCGGTACTCGGTCGTTGCCGAGAATTCCTACCCAGTATTCGAGGGTTGCTAGGAATTTCGACCCGGTACTCAGGCGTTGCTGAGAATTCGTACCGGTACTCCGTCATTGCGAAGAATTCCTACCCGGTACTCAGTTGTTGCCAAGAATTCTTACCCGGTACTATGTCGTTGCCGAGTATTCCTATCCGGTACTCGATCGTTGCAGAGAATTCCTACCCGATATTCGGGCGATGCCAAGAATTCCTACCCGATACTCGGTCATTGACGTGAATTCCCACCCGGTACTCGGGCGTTGCCGAGAATTCCTACCTGGTACTCAGTCAATGCTAAGAATTCTTACCTGGTACTCCGTCATTGCCAAGAATTCCTACCCGGTAATCCGTCATCGCCAAGAATACCTGGTACTCGGTCATTGACAAGAATTCTTGCCCAGTACTCGGTCACAGCCAAGAACTTCTACCTAGTGCTTAGTCGTTCCAGAGAATTTCTACCCAGTACTCGGTCGTTCCCGCGAATTCCAACAAGGTACTCAGTCATTGCCGAGAATTCGTACCTGGTACTTGGTCATTGACAAGAATTCCTACCCGGTACTTGATTGTTGCGGAGAATTCCAACCGGGTAATCGGTCATTCCCAAGAATTCCTACCCAGTACTCGATCATTGTCAGGAATTCCCACCCGGTACTCGGGCGTTGCCAAGAATTCCTACCCGATTCTCGGGCGTTGCCGAGAATTGCTACCCGGTACTCAGTCATTGCCAAGAATTCTTCCCTGGTACTTCGTCATTGCTAAGAATTCCTACCCGGTACTTGGTCATTGACGAGAATTCCAACTCCGTACTCAGTCTTTGCCGAGAATTCCTACCCGGTACACGGTCTATGCCGAGAATTTCGAACCGGTATTCGGGCGTTGCCGGAAATTCCCACTCGGTACTCGGGCGTTGTCGAGAATTCCTATCCGGTACTCCGTCATTGTGAAGAATACCTACCCGGTACTCGGTCATTGACAAGAATTCTAACACGGTACTCAGTCATTGCCAAGAGTTCCTACCCAGTACTCAGTCATTGCCAAGAATTCTTGCTCGGCACTCCGTCATTGCCAAGAATTCCTACACGGTACTCCGTCATTGCCAAGAATTCCTACCCAGTACTCTGTCATTGACGAGTATTCCAACTCCGTACTCGGTCGTTGCCGAGAATTCCTAACATATACTCAGACGTTGCCAAGAATTCCTACCCGGTACTCGGGCGTTGCCGAGAATTCCTACCCGGTACTCGGTCGTTGCCGAGAATTCCTACCCAGTATTCGAGGGTTGCTGGGAATTTCGACCCGGTACTCAGGCGTTGCTGAGAATTCGTACCGGTACTCCGTCATTGCGATGAATTCCTACCCGGTACTCAGTTGCTGCCAAGAATTCTTACCCGGTACTATGTCGTTGCCGAGTATTCCTATCCGGTACTCGATCGTTGCAGAGAATTCCTACCCGATATTCGAGCGATGCCAAGAATTCCTACCCGATACTCGGTCATTGACGAGAATTCCCACCCGGTACTCGGGCGTTGCCGAGAATTCCTACCTGGTACTCAGTCAAAGCCAAGAATTCTTACCTGGTACTCCTTCATTGCCGAGAATTCCTACCCGGTAATCCGTCATCGCCAAGAATGCCTCGTACTCGGTCATTGACAAGAATTCTTGCCCAGTACTCGGTCACAGCCAAGAACTTCTACATAGTGCTTAGTCGTTCCAGAGAATTTCTACCCAGTACTCGGTCGTTCCCGCGAATTCCAACAAGGTACTCAGTCATTGCCGAGAATTCCTACCTGGTACTTTGTCATTGACAACAATTCCTACCCGGTACTTGGTCATTGCCAAGAATTCCTACCAAGTACTCGATCATTGTCGTGAATTCCCACCCGATACTCGGGCGTTGCCAAGAATTCCTACCCGATTCTCGGGCGTTGCCGAGAATTGCTACCCGGTACTCAGTCATCGCCAAGAATTCTTCCCTGGTACTCCGTCATTGCCAACAATTCCTACCCGGTACTTGGTCATTTACAAGAATTCCAACACCGTACTCAGTATTTGCCGAAAATTCCTACCCGGTACACGGTCTATGCCGAGAATTTTGAACCGGTATTTGTGCGTTGCCAGAAATTCCCACTCGGTACTCGGGCGTTGCCGAGAATTCCTATCCGGTACTCCGTCATTGCAAAGAATTTCTACCCGGTACTCGTTCATTGACGAGAATTCCAACCCTGTAGTCGGTTATTGCCAAGAATTCCTACCCGGTACTCAGTCGTTGCCAAGAATTCTTACCCGGTACTATGTCGTTGCCAAGTATTTCTACCCGGTACTCAGTCGTTGCCGAGAATTTCTACCCGATACTCGGGGTTTGCCAAGAATTCCTACCCGATACTCGGTCATTGACGTGAATTCCCACCCGGTACTCTGATGTTGTCGAGAATTCCTACCTGTTACTCAGTCATTACCAAGAATTCTTACCTGGTACTCCGTCATTGCCAAGAATTCCTACCTGGTAATCCGTCATTGCTAAGAATTCCTATCCGCTACTTGGTCATTTTAAAGAATTCCTACCCGGTATTCGGGCGTTGCCGAGAACTCCCACCCGGTACTCGGGCGTTGCTGAGAATTCCTACCCGGTACTTGGTCGTTACCAAGAATTCCTACCCAGTATTCGAGCGTTGCCTGGAATATCCACCCTGTACTCAGGCGTTGCCCAGAATTCCTACCCGGTACTCCGTCATTGTGAAGAATTCCTACCCGGTACTCGGTCATTGACAAGAATTCTAACCCGGTACTCAGTCATTGCCAAGATTTCCTACCCAGTACTTAGTCATTGCCAAGAATTCTTGCCCAGCACTCCGTCATTGCCAAGAATTCCTACCAGGTACTCCGTCATTGACGAGTATTCCAACTCCGTACTCGGTCGTTGCCGAGAATTCCTACCATATACTCAGACGTTGCCAAGAATTCCTACCCGGTACTCGGGCGTTGCCGAGAATTCCTACCCGGTACTCGGTCGTTGCCGAGAATTCCTACCCAGTATTCGAGGGTTGCTGGGAATTTCGACCCGGTACTCAGGCGTTGCTGAGAATTCGTACCGGTACTCCGTCATTGCGAAGAATTCCTACCCGGTACTCAGTTGTTGCCAAGAATTCTTACCCGGTACTATGTCGTTGCCGAGTATTCCTATCCGGTACTCGATCGTTGCAGAGAATTCCTACCCGATATTCGAGCGATGCCAAGAATTCCTACCCGATACTCGGTCATTGACGTGAATTCCCACCCGGTACTCGGGCGTTGCCGAGAATTCCTACCTGGTACTCAGTCAATGCTAAGAATTCTTACCTGGTACTCCGTCATTGCCGAGAATTCCTACCCGGTAATCCGTCATCGCCAAGAATACCTGGTACTCGGTCATTGACAAGAATTCTTGCCCAGTACTCGGTCACAGCCAAGAACTTCTACCTAGTGCTTAGTCGTTCCAGAGAATTTCTACCCAGTACTCGGTCGTTCCCGCGAATTCCAACAAGGTACTCAGTCATTGCCGAGAATTCCTACCTGGTACTTTGTCATTGACAACAATTCCTACCCGGTACTTGGTCATTGCCAAGAATTCCTACCAAGTACTCGATCATTGTCGTGAATTCCCACCCGATACTCGGGCGTTGCCAAGAATTCCTACCCGATTCTCGGGCGTTGCCGAGAATTGCTACCCGGTACTCAGTCATCGCCAAGAATTCTTCCCTGGTACTCCGTCATTGCCAACAATTCCTACCCGGTACTTGGTCATTTACAAGAATTCCAACACCGTACTCAGTATTTGCCGAAAATTCCTACCCGGTACACGGTCTATGCCGAGAATTTTGAACCGGTATTTGTGCGTTGCCAGAAATTCCCACTCGGTACTCGGGCGTTGCCGAGAATTCCTATCCGGTACTCCGTCATTGCAAAGAATTTCTACCCGGTACTCGTTCATTGACGAGAATTCCAACCCTGTAGTCGGTTATTGCCAAGAATTCCTACCCGGTACTCAGTCGTTGCCAAGAATTCTTACCCGGTACTATGTCGTTGCCAAGTATTTCTACACGGTACTCGGTCGTTGCCGAGAATTTCTACCCGATACTCGGGGTTTGCCAAGAATTCCTACCCGATACTCGGTCATTGACGTGAATTCCCACCCGGTACTCTGATGTTGTCGAGAATTCCTACCTGTTACTCAGTCATTACCAAGAATTCTTACCTGGTACTCCGTCATTGCCAAGAATTCCTACCTGGTAATCCGTCATTGCTAAGAATTCCTATCCGCTACTTGGTCATTTTAAAGAATTCCTACCCGGTATTCGGGCGTTGCCGAGAACTCCCACCCGGTACTCGGGCGTTGCTGAGAATTCCTACCCGGTACTTGGTCGTTACCAAGAATTCCTACCCAGTATTCGAGCGTTGCCTGGAATATCCACCCTGTACTCAGGCGTTGCCCAGAATTCCTACCCGGTACTCCGTCATTGTGAAGAATTCCTACCCGGTACTCGGTCATTGACAAGAATTCTAACCCGGTACTCAGTCATTGCCAAGATTTCCTACCCAGTACTTAGTCATTGCCAAGAATTCTTGCCCAGCACTCCGTCATTGCCAAGAATTCCTACCAGGTACTCCGTCATTGACGAGTATTCCAACTCCGTACTCGGTCGTTGCCGAGAATTCCTACCATATACTCAGACGTTGCCAAGAATTCCTACCCGGTACTCGGGCGTTGCCGAGAATTCCTACCCGGTACTCGGTCGTTGCCGAGAATTCCTACCCAGTATTCGAGGGTTGCTGGGAATTTCGACCCGGTACTCAGGCGTTGCTGAGAATTCGTACCGGTACTCCGTCATTGCGAAGAATTCCTACCCGGTACTCAGTTGTTGCCAAGAATTCTTACCCGGTACTATGTCGTTGCCGAGTATTCCTATCCGGTACTCGATCGTTGCAGAGAATTCCTACCCGATATTCGAGCGATGCCAAGAATTCCTACCCGATACTCGGTCATTGACCTGAATTCCCACCCGGTACTCGGGCGTTGCCGAGAATTCCTACCTGGTACTCAGTCAATGCTAAGAATTCTTACCTGGTACTCCGTCATTGCCGAGAATTCCTACCCGGTAATCCGTCATCGCCAAGAATACCTGGTACTCGGTCATTGACAAGAATTCTTGCCCAGTACTCGGTCACAGCCAAGAACTTCTACCTAGTGCTTAGTCGTTCCAGAGAATTTCTACCCAGTACTCGGTCGTTCCCGCGAATTCCAACAAGGTACTCAGTCATTGCCGAGAATTCGTACCTGGTACTTGGTCATTGACAAGAATTCCTACCCGGTACTTGATCGTTGCGGAGAATTCCAACCGGGTAATCGGTCATTCCCAAGAATTCATACCCAGTACTCGATCATTGTCAGGAATTCCCACCCGGTACTCGGGCGTTGCCAAGAATTCCTACCCGATTCTCGGGCGTTGCCGAGAATTGCTACCCGGTACTCAGTCATTGCCAAGAATTCTTCCCTGGTACTTCGTCATTGCTAAGAATTCCTACCCGGTACTTGGTCATTGATGAGAATTCCAACTCCGTACTCAGTCTTTGCCGAGAATTCCTACCCGGTACACGGTCTATGCCGAGAATTTCGAACCGGTATTCGGGCGTTGCCGGAAATTCCCACTCGGTACTCGGGCGTTGTCGAGAATTCCTATCCGGTACTCCGTCATTGTGAAGAATACCTACCCGGTACTCGGTCATTGACAAGAATTCTAACACGGTACTCAGTCATTGCCAAGAGTTCCTACCCAGTACTCAGTCATTGTCAAGAATTCTTGCCCGGCACTCCGTCATTGCCAAGAATTCCTACACGGTACTCCGTCATTGCCAAGAATTCCTACCCAGTACTCTGTCATTGACGAGTATTCCAACTCCGTACTCGGTCGTTGCCGAGAATTCCTACCATATACTCAGACGTTGCCAAGAATTCCTACCCGGTACTCGGGTGTTGCCGAGAATTTCTACCCGGTACTCGGTCGTTGCCGAGAATTCCTACCCAGTATTCGAGGGTTGCTGGGAATTTCGACCCGGTACTCAGGCGTTGCTGAGAATTCGTACCGGTACTCCGTCATTGCGATGAATTCCTACCCGGTACTCAGTTGTTGCCAAGAATTCTTACCCGGTACTATGTCGTTGCCGAGTATTCCTATCCGGTACTCGATCGTTGCAGAGAATTCCTACCCGATATTCGAGCGATGCCAAGAATTCCTACCCGATACTCGGTCATTGACGAGAATTCCCACCCGGTACTCGGGCGTTGCCGAGAATTCCTACCTGGTACTCAGTCAAAGCCAAGAATTCTTACCTGGTACTCCTTCATTGCAGAGAATTCCTACCCGGTAATCCGTCATCGCCAAGAATACCTGGTACTCGGTCATTGACAAGAATTCTTGCCCAGTACTCGGTCACAGCCAAGAACTTCTACCTAGTGCTTAGTCGTTCCAGAGAATTTCTACCCAGTACTCGGTCGTTCCCGCGAATTCCAACAAGGTACTCAGTCATTGCCGAGAATTCCTACCTGGTACCTTGTCATTGACAAGAATTCCTACCCGGTACTTGGTCGTTACGGAGAATTCCAACCGGGTAATCGGTCATTCCCAAGAATTCCTACCCAGTACTCGATCATTGTCGGGAATTCCCACCCGGTACTCGGGCGTTGCCAAGAATTCCTACCCGATTCTCGGGCGTTGCCGAGAATTGCTACCCGGTACTCAGTCATTACCAAGAATTCTTCCCTGGTACTCCGTCATTGCCTGGAATTCCTACCCGGTACTTGGTCATTGACGAGAATTCCAACTCCGTACTCAGTCTTTGCCAAAAATTCCTACCCGGTACACGGTCTATGCCGAGAATTTCGAACCGGTATTCGGGCGTTGCCGGAAATTCCCACTCGGTACTCGGGCGTTGTCGAGAATTCCTATCCGGTACTCCGTCATTGCGAAGAATTTCTACCCGGTACTCGTTCATTGATATGAATTCCAACCCTATCGTCGGTCGTTGCCAAGAATTCCTACCCGGTACTCAGTCGTTGCCAAGAATTCTTACCCAGTACTATGTCGTTGCCGAGTATTCCTACCCGGTACTCGGTCGTTGCCGAGAATTTCTACCCGATACTCGAGCGTTGCCAAGAATTCCTACCCGATACTCGGTCATTGACGTGAATTCCCATCCGGTACTCGGGTGTTGCCGAGAATTCCTACCCAGTAGTCGGGCATTGCCGAGAACTCCCACCCGGTACTCGGGCGTTGCTGAGAATTCCTACCCGGTACTTGGTCGTTACCAAGAATTCCTACCCAGTATTCGAGCGTTGCCTGGAATCTCCACCCTGTACTTAGGCGTTGCCCAGAATTCCTACCCGGTACTCCGTCATTGTGAAGAATTCCTACCCGGTACTCGGTCATTGACAAGAATTCTAACCCGGTACTCAGTCATTGCTAAGATTTCCTACCCAGTACTTAGTCATTGCCAAGAATTCTTACCCGATACTCGGTTGTTGCCAAGAATTCCTACCCGGTACTCAGTTGTTGCCAAAAATTTCTACCCGGTACTCGGTCGTTGCCGAGAATTTCTACCCGGTACTCGGTCATTTCCGAGAATTCCTACCCGGTATTCGGGCGTTGCCGAGAATTCCCACCTGGTACTCGGGCGTTGCCAAGAATTCCTACCTGGTACTCAGTCATTGCCAAGAATCTTTACCTAATACTCGGTCATTCACGAGAATTTCTACCCGGTACTCGATCATAGTCAAGAATTCCTACCCGGTTGTCGGATGTTGCCGAGAACTCCTACCTGGTACTAGGCTTTATCGAGAATTCTCTCCCAGTACTAGGGTGTTGCCTAGTATTCGTACCCGGTACTCAGTCATTCCCGGGAATTCCTACTCGGTACTCGGTCACTCTTGAGAATTCCTAATTGGTACTCCGTCATTGCCAATAATTCCTACCGAGTACATGTTCATTGATGAGAATACCTACCCGTAACTCTGTTTTTGCCAAGAATTCTTAACCGGTACTCGATTATTGCCAAGAATTCCTACTCATTACTCGGTGATTGCCAAGAATTCCTACCTGGTACTCAGTCATTGCCAAGAATTCTTACCCGGTACTCCGTCATTGCCAAGAATTCCTACCCCGTAATCCATCATTGCTAAGAATTCCTACCTAGTACCCGGTCATTGACGAGAACTCCAACCCCGTAGTCAGTCGTTACCGAGAATTCCTACCCGGTACTCAGTCATTTCAGAGAATTCCTACCCGGTATTCAGGCGTCGCCTAAAACTCCCTCCCGGTACTCGGGCGTTGCCGAGAATTCCTACCCGGTACTTGGTCGTTACCGAGAATTCCTACCCAGTATTCGAGCGTTGCCTGGAATTTCCACCCGGTACTCAGGCGTCGCCGAGAATTCCTACCCGGTACTCTATCATTACGAAGAATTCCAACCCGTTAGTCGGTCGTTGCCAAGAATTCTTACCCGGCACTCAGTCGTTGCCAAGAGTTCCTACCTGGTACTCAGTCATTGCCAACAATTCTTGGCCGACACTCCGTCATTGCCAAGAATTCATACCCGGTACTCCGTCATTGCCAAGAATTCCTACCCAGTACTCGGTCATTGACGAGAATTCCAACTCCGTACTCGGTTGTTGACGAGAATTCCTACTCGATACTCGGACATTGCCAAGAATTCCTACCCGGTACTCGGTCGTTGCCCGGAATTCCAACCCGGTACTCGGTCGTTACCGAGTAATCCTACTCGGTACACAGTCCTTCCAAAGAATTCCTACCCAGTATTTTGGCGTTGCCGGGAATTCTCACCCGGTACTCGTGCGTTGCCGATAATTCCTACCCGGTACTCGGTCGTTGCCGAGAATTCCTACCCAGTATTTGAGCATTGCCGAGAATTTCCACCCGGTACTCAGGCGTTGCTGAGAATTCCTACCGGTACTCCGTCAATGCGAAGAATTCCTACCCGGGTCTCAGTCATTGACGAGAATTCCAACCCGGTAGTCCGTCGTTGCCAAGAATTCCTACCTGGTACTCAGTTGTTGCCAAGAATTCCTACCCGGTACTCGGTCGTTGCCGAGTATTCCTACCCGGAAATAGGTCGTTGCCGAGAAATACTACCCGATACTCGGACGTTGCCAAAAATTCCTACCCGATACTTGGTCGTTGCCAAGAATTCCTACCCGATACTTGGTCGTTGCCAAGAATTCCTACCCGGTACTCAGTTGTTGCCAAAAATTCCTACCCGGTACTTGGTCGTTGCCGAGAATTCCTACCCGTTACACGGTCATTTCCGAGAATTCCTACCCAGTATTCAGGGGTTACCGAGAATTCTTACTCGGTACTTGGGCGTTGCCGGGAATTCCCACCCGGTACTCGGGCGTTGCCGAGAATTCCTACCCGGTACTCGCTCGTTGCCAAGAATTCCTACCCAATATTCGAGCGTTGCCGAGTATTTCCACCCGGTACTCAGGCGTTGCTCAAAATTCCTACTGGTACTCCGTCATTGCGAAGAATTCCTACCCGGGTCTCAGTCATTGACGAGAATTCGAACCCGGTAGTCAGTCGTTGCCAAGAATTCCTACACGGTACTCAGTCGTTGCCAAGAATTCCTACCCGGTACTCGGTCGTTGCCGAGTATTCCTATCCGGTACTTGGTCGTTGCCGAGATATACTACCCGATACTCGGACGTTGCCAAGAAATTCTACCCGATACTCGGTCGTTGCCAAGAATTCCTAC
The DNA here is from genome assembly GCA_963667165.1 of Barbarea vulgaris. Taxonomy (NCBI): domain Eukaryota; kingdom Viridiplantae; phylum Streptophyta; class Magnoliopsida; order Brassicales; family Brassicaceae; genus Barbarea; species Barbarea vulgaris. The sequence continues at coordinate 9,217,905 of OY763888.1, read as the reverse complement.
CCGGTACTTGGTCGTTACCGAGAATTCCTACCCAGTATTCGAGCGTTGCCTGGAATTTCCACCCGGTACTCTATCATTACGAAGAATTCCAACCCGTTAGTCGGTCGTTGCCAAGAATTCTTACCCGGCACTCAGTCGTTGCCAAGAGTTCCTACCCGGTACTCAGTCATTGCCAAGAATTCTTGGCCGACACTCCCTCATTGCCAAGAATTCATACCCGGTACTCCGTCATTGCCAAGAATTCCTACCCAGTACTCGGTCATTGACGAGAATTCCAACAAGGTACTCAGTCATTGCCGAGAATTCCTACGTGGTACTTTGTCATTGCCAAGAATTCCTACCCGGTACTTGGTCATTGCCAAGAATTCCTACCAAGTACTCGATCATTGTCGTGAATTCCCACCCGGTACTCGGGCGTTGCCAAGAATTCCTACCCGATTCTCGGGCGTTGCCGAGAATTGCTACCCGGTACTCAGTCATCGCCAAGAATTCTTCCCTGGTACTCCGTCATTGCCAACAATTCCTACCCGGTACTTGGTCATTTACAAGAATTCCAACTCCGTACTCAGTATTTGCCGAAAATTCCTACCCGGTACACGGTCTATGCCTAGAATTTTGAACCGGTATTTGTGCGTTGCCAGAAATTCCCACTCGGTACTCGGGCGTTGCCGAGAATTCCTATCCGGTACTCCGTCATTGCAAAGAATTTCTACCCGGTACTCGTTCATTGACGAGAATTCCAACCCTGTAGTCGGTTATTGCCAAGAATTCCTACCCGGTACTCAGTCGTTGCCAAGAATTCTTACCCAGTACTATGTCGTTGCCAAGTATTTCTACCCGGTACTCGGTCGTTGCCGAGAATTTTACCCGATACTCGGGGTTTGCCAAGAATTCCTACCCGATACTCGGTCATTGACGTGAATTCCCACCCGGTACTCTGATGTTGTCGAGAATTCCTACCTGTTACTCAGTCATTACCAAGAATTCTTACCTGGTACTCCGTCATTGCCAAGAATTCCTACCTGGTAATCCGTCATTGCTAAGAATTCCTATCCGCTACTTGGTCATTTTAAAGAATTCCTACCCGGTATTCGGGCGTTGCCGAGAACTCCCACCCGGTACTCGGGCGTTGCTGAGAATTCCTACCCGGTACTTGGTCGTTACCAAGAATTCCTACCCAGTATTCGAGCGTTGCCTGGAATATCCACCCTGTACTCAGGCGTTGCCCAGAATTCCTACCCGGTACTCCGTCATTGTGAAGAATTCCTACCCGGTACTCGGTCATTGACAAGAATTCTAACCCGGTACTCAGTCATTGCCAAGATTTCCTACCCAGTACTTAGTCATTGCCAAGAATTCTTGCCCAGCACTCCGTCATTGCCAAGAATTCCTACCAGGTACTCCGTCATTGACGAGTATTCCAACTCCGTACTCGGTCGTTGCCGAGAATTCCTACCATATACTCAGACGTTGCCAAGAATTCCTACCCGGTACTCGGGCGTTGCCGAGAATTCCTACCCGGTACTCGGTCGTTGCCGAGAATTCCTACCCAGTATTCGAGGGTTGCTGGGAATTTCGACCCGGTACTCAGGCGTTGCTGAGAATTCGTACCGGTACTCCGTCATTGCGAAGAATTCCTACCCGGTACTCAGTTGTTGCCAAGAATTCTTACCCGGTACTATGTCGTTGCCGAGTATTCCTATCCGGTACTCGATCGTTGCAGAGAATTCCTACCCGATATTCGAGCGATGCCAAGAATTCCTACCCGATACTCGGTCATTGACGTGAATTCCCACCCGGTACTCGGGCGTTGCCGAGAATTCCTACCTGGTACTCAGTCAATGCTAAGAATTCTTACCTGGTACTCCGTCATTGCCGAGAATTCCTACCCGGTAATCCGTCATCGCCAAGAATACCTGGTACTCGGTCATTGACAAGAATTCTTGCCCAGTACTCGGTCACAGCCAAGAACTTCTACCTAGTGCTTAGTCGTTCTAGAGAATTTCTACCCAGTACTCGGTCGTTCCCGCGAATTCCAACAAGGTACTCAGTCATTGCCGAGAATTCGTACCTGGTACTTGGTCATTGACAAGAATTCCTACCCGGTACTTGATCGTTGCGGAGAATTCCAACCGGGTAATCGGTCATTCCCAAGAATTCCTACCCAGTACTCGATCATTGTCAGGAATTCCCACCCGGTACTCGGGCGTTGCCAAGAATTCCTACCCGATTCTCGGGCGTTGCCGAGAATTGCTACCCGGTACTCAGTCATTGCCAAGAATTCTTCCCTGGTACTTCGTCATTGCTAAGAATTCCTACCCGGTACTTGGTCATTGACGAGAATTCCAACTCCGTACTCAGTCTTTGCCGAGAATTCCTACCCGGTACACGGTCTATGCCGAGAATTTCGAACCGGTATTCGGGCGTTGCCGGAAATTCCCACTCGGTACTCGGGCGTTGTCGAGAATTCCTATCCGGTACTCCGTCATTGTGAAGAATACCTACCCGGTACTCGGTCATTGACAAGAATTCTAACACGGTACTCAGTCATTGCCAAGAGTTCCTACCCAGTACTCAGTCATTGCCAAGAATTCTTGCCCGGCACTCCGTCATTGCCAAGAATTCCTACACGGTACTCCGTCATTGCCAAGAATTCCTACCCAGTACTCTGTCATTGACGAGTATTCCAACTCCGTACTCGGTCGTTGCCGAGAATTCCTACCATATACTCAGACGTTGCCAAGAATTCCTACCCGGTACTCGGGCGTTGCCGAGAATTTCTACCCGGTACTCGGTCGTTGCCGAGAATTCCTACCCAGTATTCGAGGGTTGCTGGGAATTTCGACCCGGTACTCAGGCGTTGCTGAGAATTCGTACCGGTACTCCGTCATTGCGAAGAATTCCTACCCGGTACTCAGTTGTTGCCAAGAATTCTTACCCGGTACTATGTCGTTGCCGAGTATTCCTATCCGGTACTCGATCGTTGCAGAGAATTCCTACCCGATATTCGAGCGATGCCAAGAATTCCTACCCGATACTCGGTCATTGACGTGAATTCCCACCCGGTACTCGGGCGTTGCCGAGAATTCCTACCTGGTACTCAGTCAATGCTAAGAATTCTTACCTGGTACTCCGTCATTGCCGAGAATTCCTACCCGGTAATCCGTCATCGCCAAGAATACCTGGTACTCGGTCATTGACAAGAATTCTTGCCCAGTACTCGGTCACAGCCAAGAACTTCTACCTAGTGCTTAGTCGTTCTAGAGAATTTCTACCCAGTACTCGGTCGTTCCCGCGAATTCCAACAAGGTACTCAGTCATTGCCGAGAATTCGTACCTGGTACTTGGTCATTGACAAGAATTCCTACCCGGTACTTGATCGTTGCGGAGAATTCCAACCGGGTAATCGGTCATTCCCAAGAATTCCTACCCAGTACTCGATCATTGTCAGGAATTCCCACCCGGTACTCGGGCGTTGCCAAGAATTCCTACCCGATTCTCGGGCGTTGCCGAGAATTGCTACCCGGTACTCAGTCATTGCCAAGAATTCTTCCCTGGTACTTCGTCATTGCTAAGAATTCCTACCCGGTACTTGGTCATTGACGAGAATTCCAACTCCGTACTCAGTCTTTGCCGAGAATTCCTACCCGGTACACGGTCTATGCCGAGAATTTCGAACCGGTATTCGGGCGTTGCCGGAAATTCCCACTCGGTACTCGGGCGTTGTCGAGAATTCCTATCCGGTACTCCGTCATTGTGAAGAATACCTACCCGGTACTCGGTCATTGACAAGAATTCTAACACGGTACTCAGTCATTGCCAAGAGTTCCTACCCAGTACTCAGTCATTGCCAAGAATTCTTGCCCGGCACTCCGTCATTGCCAAGAATTCCTACACGGTACTCCGTCATTGCCAAGAATTCCTACCCAGTACTCTGTCATTGACGAGTATTCCAACTCCGTACTCGGTCGTTGCCGAGAATTCCTACCATATACTCAGACGTTGCCAAGAATTCCTACCCGGTACTCGGGCGTTGCCGAGAATTTCTACCCGGTACTCGGTCGTTGCCGAGAATTCCTACCCAGTATTCGAGGGTTGCTGGGAATTTCGACCCGGTACTCAGGCGTTGCTGAGAATTCGTACCGGTACTCCGTCATTGCGATGAATTCCTACCCGGTACTCAGTTGTTGCCAAGAATTCTTACCCGGTACTATGTCGTTGCCGAATATTCCTATCCGGTACTCGATCGTTGCAGAGAATTCCTACCCGATATTCGAGCGATGCCAAGAATTCCTACCCGATACTCGGTCATTGACGAGAATTCCTACCCGGCACTCAGTCGTTGCCAAGAATTCTTACCCGGTACTATGTCGTTGCCAAGTATTTCTACCCGGTACTCGGTCGTTGCCGAGAATTTTACCCGATACTCGGGGTTTGCCAAGAATTCCTACCCGATACTCGGTCATTGACGTGGATTCCCACCCGGTACTCTGATGTTGTCGAGAATTCCTACCTGTTACTCAGTCATTACCAAGAATTCTTACCTGGTACTCCGTCATTGCCAAGAATTCCTACCTGGTAATCCGTCATTGCTAAGAATTCCTATCCGCTACTTGGTCATTTTAAAGAATTCCTACCCGGTATTCGGGCGTTGCCGAGAACTCCCACCCGGTACTCGGGCGTTGCTGAGAATTCCTACCCGGTACTTGGTCGTTACCAAGAATTCCTACCCAGTATTCGAGCGTTGCCTGGAATATCCACCCTGTACTCAGGCGTTGCCCAGAATTCCTACCCGGTACTCCGTCATTGTGAAGAATTCCTACCCGGTACTCGGTCATTGACAAGAATTCTAACCCGGTACTCAGTCATTGCCAAGATTTCCTACCCAGTACTTAGTCATTGCCAAGAATTCTTGCCCAGCACTCCGTCATTGCCAAGAATTCCTACCAGGTACTCCGTCATTGACGAGTATTCCAACTCCGTACTCGGTCGTTGCCGAGAATTCCTACCATATACTCAGACGTTGCCAAGAATTCCTACCCGGTACTCGGGCGTTGCCGAGAATTCCTACCCGGTACTCGGTCGTTGCCGAGAATTCCTACCCAGTATTCGAGGGTTGCTGGGAATTTCGACCCGGTACTCAGGCGTTGCTGAGAATTCGTACCGGTACTCCGTCATTGCGAAGAATTCCTACCCGGTACTCAGTTGTTGCCAAGAATTCTTACCCGGTACTATGTCGTTGCCGAGTATTCCTATCCGGTACTCGATCGTTGCAGAGAATTCCTACCCGATATTCGAGCGATGCCAAGAATTCCTACCCGATACTCGGTCATTGACGTGAATTCCCACCCGGTACTCGGGCGTTGCCGAGAATTCCTACCTGGTACTCAGTCAATGCTAAGAATTCTTACCTGGTACTCCGTAATTGCCGAGAATTCCTACCCGGTAATCCGTCATCGCCAAGAATACCTGGTACTCGGTCATTGACAAGAATTCTTGCCCAGTACTCGGTCACAGCCAAGAACTTCTACCTAGTGCTTAGTCGTTCCAGAGAATTTCTACCCAGTACTCGGTCGTTCCCGCGAATTCCAACAAGGTACTCAGTCATTGCCGAGAATTCGTACCTGGTACTTGGTCATTGACAAGAATTCCTACCCGGTACTTGATCGTTGCGGAGAATTCCAACCGGGTAATCGGTCATTCCCAAGAATTCCTACCCAGTACTCGATCATTGTCAGGAATTCCCACCCGGTACTCGGGCGTTGCCAAGAATTCCTACCCGATTCTCGGGCGTTGCCGAGAATTGCTACCCGGTACTCAGTCATTGCCAAGAATTCTTCCCTGGTACTTCGTCATTGCTAAGAATTCCTACCCGGTACTTGGTCATTGACGAGAATTCCAACTCCGTACTCAGTCTTTGCCGAGAATTCCTACCCGGTACACGGTCTATGCCGAGAATTTCGAACCGGTATTCGGGCGTTGCCGGAAATTCCCACTCGGTACTCGGGCGTTGTCAAGAATTCCTATCCGGTACTCCGTCATTGTGAAGAATACCTACCCGGTACTCGGTCATTGACAAGAATTCTAACACGGTACTCAGTCATTGCCAAGAGTTCCTACCCAGTACTCAGTCATTGCCAAGAATTCTTGCCCGGCACTCCGTCATTGCCAAGAATTCCTACACGGTACTCCGTCATTGCCAAGAATTCCTACCCAGTACTCTGTCATTGACGAGTATTCCAACTCCGTACTCGGTCGTTGCCGAGAATTCCTACCATATACTCAGACGTTGCCAAGAATTCCTACCCGGTACTCGGGCGTTGCCGAGAATTTCTACCCGGTACTCGGTCGTTGCCGAGAATTCCTACCCAGTATTCGAGGGTTGCTGGGAATTTCGACCCGGTACTCAGGCGTTGCTGAGAATTCGTACCGGTACTCCGTCATTGCGATGAATTCCTACCCGGTACTCAGTTGTTGCCAAGAATTCTTACCCAGTACTATGTCGTTGCCGAATATTCCTATCCGGTACTCGATCGTTGCAGAGAATTCCTACCCGATATTCGAGCGATGCCAAGAATTCCTACCCGATACTCGGTCATTGACGAGAATTCCCACCCGGTACTCGGGCGTTGCCGAGAATTCCTACCTGGTACTCAGTCAAAGCCAAGAATTCTTACCTGGTACTCCTTCATTGCCGAGAATTCCTACCCGGTAATCCGTCATCGCCAAGAATACCTGGTACTCGGTCATTGACAAGAATTCTTGCCCAGTACTCGGTCACAGCCAAGAACTTCTACCTAGTGCTTAGTCGTTCCAGAGAATTTCTACCCAGTACTCGGTCGTTCCCGCGAATTCCAACAAGGTACTCAGTCATTGCCGAGAATTCCTACCTGGTACCTTGTCATTGACAAGAATTCCTACCCGGTACTTGGTCGTTACGGAGAATTCCAACCGGGTAATCGGTCATTCCCAAGAATTCCTACCCAGTACTCGATCATTGTCGGGAATTCCCACCCGGTACTCGGGCGTTGCCAAGAATTCCTACCCGATTCTCGGGCGTTGCCGAGAATTGCTACCCGGTACTCAGTCATTACCAAGAATTCTTCCCTGGTACTCCGTCATTGCCAGGAATTCCTACCCGGTACTTGGTCATTGACGAGAATTCCAACTCCGTACTCAGTCTTTGCCGAAAATTCCTACCCGGTACACGGTCTATGCCGAGAATTTCGAACCGGTATTCGGGCGTTGCCGGAAATTCCCACTCGGTACTCGGGCGTTGTCGAGAATTCCTATCCGGTACTCCGTCATTGCGAAGAATTTCTACCCGGTACTCGTTCATTGATATGAATTCCAACCCTATCGTCGGTCGTTGCCAAGAATTCCTACCCAGTACTCAGTCGTTGCCAAGAATTCTTACCCAGTACTATGTCGTTGCCGAGTATTCCTACCCGGTACTCGGTCGTTGCCGAGAATTTCTACCCGATACTCGAGCGTTGCCAAGAATTCCTACCCGATACTCGGTCATTGACGTGAATTCCCATCCGGTACTCGGGTGTTGCCGAGAATTCCTACCCAGTAGTCGGGCATTGCCGAGAACTCCCACCCGGTACTCGGGCGTTGCTGAGAATTCCTACCCGGTACTTGGTCGTTACCAAGAATTCCTACCCAGTATTCGAGCGTTGCCTGGAATATCCACCCTGTACTTAAGCGTTGCCCAGAATTCCTACCCGGTACTCCGTCATTGTGAAGAATTCCTACCCGGTACTCGGTCATTGACAAGAATTCTAACCCGGTACTCAGTCATTGCCAAGATTTCCTACCCAGTACTTAGTCATTGCCAAGAATTCTTACCCGATACTCGGTTGTTGCCAAGAATTCCTACCCGGTACTCAGTTGTTGCCAAAAATTTCTACCCGGTACTCGGTCGTTGCCGAGAATTTCTACCCGGTACTCGGTCATTTCCGAGAATTCCTACCCGGTATTCGGGCGTTGCCGAGAATTCCCACCTGGTACTCGGGCGTTGCCAAGAATTCCTACCTGGTACTCAGTCATTGCCAAGAATCTTTACCTAATACTCGGTCATTCACGAGAATTTCTACCCGGTACTCGATCATAGTCAAGAATTCCTACCCGGTTGTCGGATGTTGCCGAGAACTCCTACCTGGTACTAGGCTTTATCGAGAATTCTCTCCCAGTACTAGGGTGTTGCCTAGTATTCGTACCCGGTACTCAGTCATTCCCGGGAATTCCTACTCGGTACTCGGTCACTCTTGAGAATTCCTAATTGGTACTCCGTCATTGCCAATAATTCCTACCGAGTACATGTTCATTGATGAGAATACCTACCCGTAACTCTGTTTTTGCCAAGAATTCTTAACCGGTACTCGATTATTGCCAAGAATTCCTACTCATTACTCGGTGATTGCCAAGAATTCCTACCTGGTACTCAGTCATTGCCAAGAATTCTTACCCGGTACTCCGTCATTGCCAAGAATTCCTACCCCGTAATCCATCATTGCTAAGAATTCCTACCTAGTACCCGGTCATTGACGAGAACTCCAACCCCGTAGTCAGTCGTTACCAAGAATTCCTACCCGGTACTCAGTCATTTCAGAGAATTCCTACCCGGTATTCAGGCGTCGCCTGAAACTCCCTCCCGGTACTCGGGCGTTGCCGAGAATTCCTACCCGGTACTTGGTCGTTACCGAGAATTCCTACCCAGTATTCGAGCGTTGCCTGGAATTTCCACCCGGTACTCAGGCGTCGCCGAGAATTCCTACCCGGTACTCTATCATTACGAAGAATTCCAACCCGTTAGTCGGTCGTTGCCAAGAATTCTTACCCGGCACTCAGTCGTTGCCAAGAGTTCCTACCTGGTACTCAGTCATTGCCAACAATTCTTGGCCGACACTCCGTCATTGCCAAGGATTCATACCCGGTACTCCGTCATTGCCAAGAATTCCTACCCAGTACTCGGTCATTGACGAGAATTCCAACTCCGTACTCGGTTGTTGACGAGAATTCCTACTCGATACTCGGACATTGCCAAGAATTCCTACCCGGTACTCGGTCGTTGCCCAGAATTCCAACCCGGTACTCGGTCGTTACCGAGTAATCCTACTTGGTACACAGTCGTTCCAAAGAATTCCTACCCAGTATTTTGGCGTTGCCGGGAATTCTCACCCGGTACTCGTGCGTTGCCGATAATTCCTACCCGGTACTCGGTCGTTGCCGAGAATTCCTACCCAGTATTTGAGCATTGCCGAGAATTTCCACCCGGTACTCAGGCGTTGCTGAGAATTCCTACCGGTACTCCGTCAATGCGAAGAATTCCTACCCGGGTCTCAGTCATTGACGAGAATTCCAACCCGGTAGTCGGTCGTTGCCAAGAATTCCTACCTGGTACTCAGTTGTTGCCAAGAATTCCTACCCGGTACTCGGTCGTTGCCGAGTATTCCTACCCGGAAATAGGTCGTTGCCGAGAAATACTACCCGATACTCGGACGTTGCCAAAAATTCCTACCCGATACTTGGTCGTTGCCAAGAATTCCTACCCGATACTTGGTCGTTGCCAAGAATTCCTACCCGGTACTCAGTTGTTGCCAAAAATTCCTACCCGGTACTTGGTCGTTGCCGAGAATTCCTACCCGTTACACGGTCATTTCCGAGAATTCCTACCCAGTATTCAGGGGTTACCGAGAATTCTTACTCGGTACTTGGGCGTTGCCGGGAATTCCCACCCGGTACTCGGGCGTTGCCGAGAATTCCTACCCGGTACTCGCTCGTTGCCAAGAATTCCTACCCAATATTCGAGCGTATCCGAGTATTTCCACCCGGTACTCAGGCGTTGCTCAAAATTCCTACTGGTACTCCGTCATTGCGAAGAATTCCTACCCGGGTCTCAGTCATTGACGAGAATTCGAACCCGGTAGTCAGTCGTTGCCAAGAATTCCTACACGGTACTCAGTCATTGCCAAGAATTCCTACCCGGTACTCGGTCGTTGCCGAGTATTCCTATCCGGTACTTGGTCGTTGCCGAGATATACTACCCGATACTCGGACGTTGCCAAGAAATTCTACCCGATACTCGGTCGTTGCCAAGAATTCCTACCCGGTACTTGGTCGTTACCGAGAATTCCTACCCAGTATTCGAGCGTTGCCTGGAATTTCCACCCGGTACTCTATCATTACGAAGAATTCCAACCCGTTAGTCGGTCGTTGCCAAGAATTCTTACCCGGCACTCAGTCGTTGCGAAGAGTTCCTACCCGGTACTCAGTCATTGCCAAGAATTCTTGGCCGACACTCCGTCATTGCCAAGAATTCATACCCGGTACTCCGTCATTGCCAAGAATTCCTACCCAGTACTCGGTCATTGACGAGAATTCCAACTCCGTACTCGGTTGTTGCCGAGAATTCCTACTCGATACTCGGACATTGCCAAGAATTCCTACCCGGTACTCGGTCGTTGCCCAGAATTCCAACCCGGTACTCGGTCGTTACCGAGTAATCCTACTCGGTACACGGTCGTTCCCAAGAATTCCTACCCAGTATTTTGGCGTTGCCGGGAATTCCCACCCGGTACTCGTGCGTTGCCGACAATTCCTACCCGGTACTCGGTCGTTGCCGAGAATTCTTACCCAGTATTTGAGCGTTGCCGAGAATTTCCACCCGGTACTCAGGCGTTGCTGAGAATTCCTACCGGTACTCCGTCAATGCGAAGAATTCCTACCCGGGTCTCAGTCATTGACGAGAATTCCAACCCGGTGGTCGGTCGTTGCCAAGAATTCCTACCTGGTACTCAGTTGTTGCCAAGAATTCCTACCCGGTACTCGATCGTTGCCGAGTATTCCTACCCGGAAATAGGTCGTTGCCGAGAAATACTACCCGATACTCGGACGTTCCCAAGAATTCTTACCCGATACTTGGTCGTTGCCAAGAATTCCTACCCGGTACTCAGTTGTTGCCAAAAATTCCTACCCGGTACTTGGTCGTTGCCGAGAATTCCTACCCGGTACACGGTCATTTCCGAGAATTCCTACCCAGTATTCAGGGGTTGCCGAGAATTCTTACTCGGTACTTGGGCGTTGCCGGGAATTCCCACCCGGTACTCGGGCGTTGCCGAGAATTCCTACCCTGTACTCGGTCGTTGCCAAGAATTCCTACCCAATATTCGAGCGTTGCCGAGTATTTCCACCCGGTACTCAGGCGTTGCTCAAAATTCCTACCGGTACTCCGTCATTGCGAAGAATTCCTACCCGGGTCTCAGTCATTGACGAGAATTCGAACCCGGTAGTCAGTCGTTGCCAAGAATTCCTACACGGTACTCAGTCGTTGCCAAGAATTCCTACCCGGTACTCGGTCGTTGCCGAGTATTCCTATCCGGTACTTGGTCGTTGCCGAGAAATACTACCCGATACTCGGACGTTGCCAAGAATTTTTACCCGATACTCGGTCGTTGCCAAGAATTTCTACCCGGTACTCAGTTGTTGCCAAAAATTCCTACCCGGTACTCGGTCGTTGCCGAGAATTCCTACCCGATACTCGGTCATTTTCGAGAATTCCTACCCGATACTCGGTCATTTTCGAGAATTCCTACCCAGTATTCGGGCGTTGCCGAGAAGTATCACTCGGTTCTCGGGCGTTGCCGAGAATTCCTACCTGGTACTCAGTCATTGCCAAGAATCTTTACCTAATACTCGGTCATTCACGAGAATTCCTACCCAGTTCTCGATCATAGTCAAGAATTCCTACCCGGTTGTCGGATGTTGTCGAGAACTCCTACCCGGTATTCAGGCTTTACCGAGAATTCCCACCCAGTACTAGGGTGTTGCCTAGTATTCGTACCCGGCACTCAGTCATTCCCGAGAATTCCTACTCGGTACTCGGTCACTCTTGAGAATTCCTAATTGGTAGTCTGTCATTGCCAATAATTCCTACCGAGTACTTGTTCATTGATGAGAATACCTATCCGTAACTTTGTTGTTGCCGAGAATTCCTACCCGTCACTCTGTTGTTGCCCAGAATTCCTATCTAGTACTCGATTATTGCTAAGAATTCCTACCTATTGCTCGGTCATTGCCAAGAATTCCTACCTGGTACTCCGTCATTGCCAAGAATTCCTACCCGGAAATCCATCATTGCCAAGAATTCCTACCCAGTACTCGGTCATTGACGAGAACTCCAACCCCGTAGTCGGTCGTTACCGAGAATTCCTACACGGTACTTGGTCATTTCCGAGAATTCCTACCCGGTATTCAGGCATTGCCGGGAACTCCCTCCCGGTACTCGAGCATTTACCGAGAATTCCTACCGGGTACTTGGTCGTTACCGAGAATTCCTACCCAGTATTCAAGCGTTGCCTAGAATTTCCACCCGGTACTCAGGCGTTGAAGAGAATTCCTACCTGGTACTCCGTCATTACGAAGAATTCGAACCCGGTAATCGGTCGTTGCCAAGAATTCTTACCCGGAACTCAGTCGTTGCCAAGAGTTCCTACCAGGTTCTCAGTCAGTGCCAAGAATTCTTACCCGGCACTCTGTCATTGCCAAGAATTCCTACCCGGTAATCCGTCATTGCGAAAATTCCTACCCAGAACTTGGTCATTGACGAGAACTCCAACCTCGTAGTTGGTCGTTGCCGAGAATTCCAACCCGGTACTCGGTCACTTCAGAGAATTCCTTCCCGGTATTCAGGCCTTGTCGGGAACTCCAACCCGGTACTTGGGCGTTGCCGACAATTCCTACCCGGTAGCCGAGAATTCCTACCCAGTATTAGAGCGTTGCCGGGAATTTCCACCCGGTACTCAGGCGTTGCTGAGGATTCCTACCGGTACTCCGTCATTGCGAAGAATTCCTACCAGGGTCTCGGTCATTGACGAGAATTCCAACCAGGTAGTCGGTCGTTGCCAAGAATTCCTACCCGGTACTCGGTCGTTGCCCAGTATTCCTACCCGGTACTTGGTCGTTGCAGAGAAATACTACCCGATACTCGGACGCTGCCAAGAATTCTTACCCGATACTCGGTCGTTGCCAAGAATTCCTACCCGGTACTCAGTTGTTGCCAAAAATTTCTACCCGGTACTCGGTCGTTGCCGAGAATTCTTACCCGGTACTCGGTCATTTCCGAGAATTCCTACCCGGTATTCGGGAATTACAAAGAATTCCCACCCGGTACTCGGGCGTTGCCGAGAATTCCTACCTGGTACTCAGTCATTGCCAAGAATCTTTACCTAATACTCGGTCATTCACGAGAATTCCTACCCGGTACTCGATCATAGTCAAGAATTCCTACCCGGTTGTCGGATGTTGCCGAGAACTCCTACCCGGTAATCAGGCTTTACCAAGAATTCCCACCCAGTACTAGGGTGTTGCCTAGTATTCGTACCCGGTACTCAGTCATTCCCGGGAATTCCTACTCGGTACTCGGTCACTCTTGAGAATTCTTAATTGGTACTCCGTCATTGCCAATAATTCCTACCGAGTACTTGTTCATTGATGAGATTACCTACCCGTAACTCTGTTGTTGTTGAGAATTCCTAACCGGTACTCGATTATTGCCAAGAATTCCTACCCATTACTCGGTCATTGCCAAGAATTCCTACATGGTACTCAGTCATTGCCAAGAATTCTTACCCGGTACTCCGTCATTGCCAAGAATTCCTACCATGTAATCCGTCATTGCCAAGAATTCCTACCTAGTACTCGGTCATTGACGAGAACTCCAACCCTGTAGTCGGTCGTTGCTGAGAATTCCTACCCGGTACTCAGTCATTTCAGAGAATTCCTACCCGGTATTCAGGCATTGCCGGGAACTCCCTCCCGCTACTCGGGCGTTGCACAGAATTCCTACCCGGTACTTGGTCGTTACCGAGAATTCCTACCCAGTATTCGAGCGTTGCCTGGAATTTCCACCCGGTACTCAGGCGTTGCCGAGAATTCCTACCCGGTACTCCGTCATTACGAAGAATTCCAAACAGTTAGTCGGTCGTTGCAAAGAATTCTTACCCGGAACTCAGTCGTTGCCAAGAGTTCCTACCCGGTCCTCAGTCATTGCTAAGAATTCTTAGCCGACACTCCGTCATTGCCAAGAATTTTCCAAGAATTCCTACCCAGTACTCGGTCATTGACGAGAATTCCAACTCCATACTCGGTTGCTGCCGAGAATTCCTACTCGATACTCGGACATTGCCAAGAATTCCTACCGGGTACTCGGTCGTTGCCAAGAATTCCTAGCCGGTACTCGGTCGTGATTACTCGGTACACGGTTGTTGCCGAGAAATCCTACCTGGTATTTGGGCGTTGCCGGAAATTCCCACACGGTACTCGGGCGTTGCCAAGAATTCCTATCCGGTACTTCGTCATTGCAAAGAATTTCTACCCGGTACTCGTTCATTGATGAGAATTCCAACCCTGTAGTCGGTCGTTGCCAAAAATTCCTACCCGGTACTCAGTCGTTGCCAAGAATTCTTACCCGGTACTATGTCGTTGCCGAGTATTCCTACCTGGTACTCGGTCGTTGCCGAGAATTTCTACCCGATACTCGGGCGTTGCCAAGAATTCCTACCCGATACTCGGTCATTGACGTGAATTCCCACACGGTACTCGGTTGTTGACGAGAATTCCTACCTGTTACTCAGTCATTGCCAACAATTCTTACCCGGTACTCCGTCATTGCCAAGAATTCCTACCTGGTAATCCGTCATTGCCAAGAATTCCTACCCAGTACTCGGTCATTTGCGAGAACTCCAACCCCGTAGTCGGTCGTTACCAAGAATTTCTACCCAGTACTCGGTCATTTTAGAGATTTCCTACCCGGTATTCGGGCATTTCCGAGAACTCCCACTTGGTACTCGGGCGTTGCCGAGAATTCCTACCCGGTACTTGGTCGTTACAGAGAATTCCTACCCAGTATTCAAGCGTTGCCTGGAATTTCCACCCGGTACTCACGCGTTGCCAAGAATTCCAACCCGGTACTCCGTCATTGCGAAGAATTCCAACCCAGTACTCGGTCGTTGCCAAGAATTCCTACCCAGTATTCGAGCGTTGCCGGGAATTTCCAAAGGGTACTCCGTCATTACGAAGAATTCCTACCAGGGTCTCGGTCATTGAAGAGAATTCCAACCCGCTAGTTGGTCGTTGCCAAGAATTCCTACCCGATACTCGGTCGTTGCCCAGTATTCCCACCCGGTACTTGGTCGTTGCCGAGAAATACTACCCGATACTCGGACGTTGCCAAGAATTCCTACTCGATACTCGGTCGTTGCCAAGAATTCCTACCCGTTACTCAGTTGTTGCAAAAAATTCCTACCCGGTACTCGGTCGTTGCCGAGAATTCCTACCCGGTGCTTGGTCATTTCTGAGAATTCCTACTCGGTATTCGGGCGTTGCCTAGAATTCCCACCCGGTACTCGGGCGTTGCTGAGAATTCCTACCTCGTACTCAGTCATTGCTAAGACTCTTTACCTAATACTCGGTCATTCACGAGAACTCCTACCCTGTACTCAGGCTTTACCAAGAATTCCCACCCACTACTAGGGTGTTGCCTAGTATTCCTACCCGGTACTCAGTCATTCCCGGGAATTCTTACTCGGTACTCGGTGATTCTTGAGAATTCTTAATTGGTACTCCGTCATTGCCAATAATTCCTACCGAGTACTTGTTCATTGATGAGAATACCTATCCTTAACTCTGTTGTTGCCGAGAATTCCTACCCGGTACTCGATTATTGCCAAGAAATCCTACCCATTACTCGGTCATTGCCAAGAATTCCTACCTGGTACTCAGTCATTGCCAAGAATTCTTACCCGGTACTCCGTTATTGCCAAGAATTCCTACCCGGTAATCCGTCAGTGCCAAGAATTCTTACCTAGTACTCGGTTATTCATGAGAACTCCAACCCCATAGTTGGTCATTGCTGAGAATTCCTACTCGGTACTCGGTCATTTCAGAGAATTCCTGCCCGGTATTCAGGCGTTGCCGGGAACTCCCACCCGGTACTCGGGGGTTGCCGAGAATTCCTACCCGGTACTTGGTAGTTACCGAGAATTCCTACCCAGTATTCGAGCGTTGCCTAGAATTTCCACCCGGTACTCAGGCGTTCCCAAGAATTCCTATCCGGTACTCCGTCATTACAAAGAATTCCAACCCGGTAGTCGGTCGTTGCCAAGAATTCTTACCCGGCACTTAGTCGTTGCCAAGAGTTCCTACCCGGTACTCAGTTATTGCCAAGAAATTTTACCCGGCACTCCGTCATTGCCAAGAATTTCTACCCGGTACTCCGTTATTGCCAAGAATTCCTACCCAGTACTCGGTCATTGACGCGAATTCCAACTCCGTACTCAGTTGTTGCCGAGAATTCCCTCTCGATACTTGGATGTTGCCAAGAATTCCTACCCGGTACTCAGTGGTTGCCAAGAATTCCTACCCGGTACTTGGTCATTGCCGAGTATTCCTACCCGGTACACGGTCGTTGCCAAGAATTCCTACCCGGTACTCCGTCATTACGAAGAATTCCAACCCGGTAGTCGGTCGTTGCCAAGAATTCTTACCCGGCACTCAGTCGTTGCCAAGAGTTCCTACCCGGTACTCAGTCATTGCCAAGAATTCTTACCCGGAACTCCGTCATTGCCAAGAATTCCTACCCGGTAATCCGTCATTGCTAAGAATTCCTACCCAAAACTTGGTCATTGACGAGAACTCCAACCTCGTTGTCGGTAGTTGCCGAGAATTCCAACCCGGTACTCGGTCATTTAAGAGAATTCCTTCCCCGTATTCAGTTCTTGCCAGGAACTCCCACCTGGTACTCGGGGGTTGCCGACAATTCATTCCCGATACTCAGTCGTTGCCGAGAATTCCTGCCCAGGTTTCGGGCGTTGCCGGGAATTTCCACCCGGTACTCAGGCGTTGCTGAGGATTCCTACCGGTACTCTGCCGTTGCAAAGTATTCCTACCCATGTACTTGGTCGTTGCCGAGAAATACTACCCGATACTCGGACGTTGCCAAGAATTGTTACCCGATACTCGGTTGTTGCCAAGAATTCCTACCCGGTACTCAGTTGTTGCCAAAAATTTCTACCCGGTACTCGGTCGTTGCCGAGAATTCCTACCCGGTACTCGGTCATTTCCGAGAATTCCTACCCGGTATTCGGGCGTTGCCGAGAATTCCCACCTGGTACTCGGGCGTTGCCAAGAATTCCTACCTAGTACTCAGTCATTGCCAAGAATCTTTACCTAATACTCGGTCATTCACGAGAATTTGTACCCGGTACTCGATCATAGTCAAGAATTCCTACCCGGTTGTCGGATGTTGCCGAGAACTCCTACCTGGTACTAGGCTTTACCGAGAATTCTCTCCCAGTACTAGGGTGTTGCCTAGTATTCGTACCCGGTACTCAGTCATTCCCAGGAATTCCTACTCGGTACTCGGTCACTCTTGAGAATTCCTAATTGGTACTCCGTCATTGCCAATAATTCCTACCGAGTACATGTTCATTGATGAGAATACCTACCCGTAACGATGATGATGATGATGATGATGATGATGATGATGATGATGATGATGATGATGATGATGATGATGATGATGATGATGATGATGATGATGATGATGATGATGATGATGATGATGATGATGATGATGATGATGATGATGATGATGATGATGATGATGATGATGATGATGATGATGATGATGATGATGATGATGATGATGATGATGATGATGATGATGATGATGATGATGATGATGATGATGATGATGATGATGATGATGATGATGATGATGATGATGATGATGATGATGATGATGATGATGATGATGATGATGATGATGATGATGATGATGATGATGATGATGATGATGATGATGATGATGATGATGATGATGATGATGATGATGATGATGATGATGATGATGATGATGATGATGATGATGATGATGATGATGATGATGATGATGATGATGATGATGATGATGATGATGATGATGATGATGATGATGATGATGATGATGATGATGATGATGATGATGATGATGATGATGATGATGATGATGATGATGATGATGATGATGATGATGATGATGATGATGATGATGATGATGATGATGATGATGATGATGATGATGATGATGATGATGATGATGATGATGATGATGATGATGATGATGATGATGATGATGATGATGATGATGATGATGATGATGATGATGATGATGATGATGATGATGATGATGATGATGATGATGATGATGATGATGATGATGATGATGATGATGATGATGATGATGATGATGATGATGATGATGATGATGATGATGATGATGATGATGATGATGATGATGATGATGATGATGATGATGATGATGATGATGATGATGATGATGATGATGATGATGATGATGATGATGATGATGATGATGATGATGATGATGATGATGATGATGATGATGATGATGATGATGATGATGATGATGATGATGATGATGATGATGATGATGATGATGATGATGATGATGATGATGATGATGATGATGATGATGATGATGATGATGATGATGATGATGATGATGATGATGATGATGATGATGATGATGATGATGATGATGATGATGATGATGATGATGATGATGATGATGATGATGATGATGATGATGATGATGATGATGATGATGATGATGATGATGATGATGATGATGATGATGATGATGATGATGATGATGATGATGATGATGATGATGATGATGATGATGATGATGATGATGATGATGATGATGATGATGATGATGATGATGATGATGATGATTAAAATTAATAAAAAAACAATATTATATTTATTAAAATTAATAATCATATTTATTAAATTTTAAAAAATTATTTAATTTAATTAATTTAAAAGAATAAAAATATCACAAAACCCTTAAAACCACAAATACAAACCCTTAAAACCACCAACTACCCCAATAAGCACAAACCTTAAAAATCCGTCGGAAATTTCCGACGGATTTCTGACGGTTACCCTATCCGACGGAATTCCGACGGAAAAACGACGGATTTGTGGTTTCATGACCAAATTTCAATCGTTCCACACAAGAAACCCAAAAATGTGTTTTAAAACGTTATTATATAAGTCAAGTTATAAAATGAACTTAAATATTACCTATAAATCATATTTACAAGATTTGTCATACAAATGACGAAAGTGTTTCATAACGTTTCATATACGATAGCTACTTGTTTGTGTTTTGAAACTTTGAAATGTAAGTTTTCAAGTTTTCATACAATCTGGAAGATTTTATTTTGTATTCTTTCATAAAAATCACTAAGAATTACCATACAAACATATCTCACCAGGAACGAATCGAATAAAACTCGAAAACCCCAAATCCGTCGGAAATCCGTCGGAAATTACCGACGGATTTCCGACGGATTTGGGGAAACACGTGGCCTTGTTTAAGGTTGACTGACCAATGACAGACATGTTTTGTTTTGCATGCCGTCGGAAATCCGTCGGAATTTACCGACGGTTTTCCGACGGACTGCTAAAATAAAACCGCGAATTAAATTTCGGAAACGGTTCGAATTAAATTTCGCGTATCCGTCGGAAATCCGTAGGAAATTTCCGACGGATTTCCGACGGAATGCTAAAATAAAACCGCAAAACAAGATATTTCGTCTTCCCGCGTGTATTAAATTTCGCGCGTCCGTCGGAAATCCGTCGGAAATTTCCTACGGATTTCCGACGGATACGCGAAATTTAAGATAAGAAGAATCTCGAGTCTCGGAGTCATTTATTATTAATAAAATTCCGACGGAATTCCGACGGAATTATCCGTCGGAATTTGTTTTATATATACAATTTCGTCTTCTCCGCGAGTTCATCGCCATTTTTATCAAAAAAAAAACCTCAACATCTCTCAAATTCTCTAAAACTTCCGATTTTCTTCCCATCTTCATCATCATCTCAGCTTCTCCAGAGAACATGTAAGATCTAATCCTACTCTTTTGATTTTGATTTATAGATTTATAGATTTAGGATTTGGAATTGAGTTTAGGGAATTGGAATTGAGATTTTGGAAATAAATTGTTAGATTTAGGTTCATGATTGTTAGATATAGGTTTTGGATGGTTAGATTTAGGTTTTGTATGGTTAGATTAAAATTATAGGTTAGATTTTTGTTAATGTAATTGTTTAAATTTTTTGGAAATTTAAAATATATGAAAACTAGATTTATAATTATATGAAATTGTAGTTTTATTATTTTTAAGATTTTTAGAATTTTATATATATATATATAATAGAATTTTGTATATATTTATTTAATTTCTTATAATTTAATTATCTTTAATTTATACATTTGTTATAATTTATAATATAAAAATTTATACATATATTTGAATTGGAAAAATTTGCTTTAAATTAAATGATTTTCTAAGTTTTTAGGATTTTTAGATTTATATAATTTATTTTTTAATTTTGTATTAGATTTATGAATTTTATTAGATTTTATTGCTTACTTAATTTGTTTTTATTTTTTTAGGGATTACGGTGAGTTTCTCGATGAGGGGGGTTCGAGCCGCGGTGGTTCTCAGCAGCGGGTCCGACAGAGACAGCGGACTAGGGGTGGTGGTCGTCGTCGATCAGACTCGGCTCAGGGTTCGTTCCCCCATTCTCATGTTCCGGAGACGCAGTCGGCTCCGACCCAGTCAGCTCCAACACAGATGAGCATCGAGGACTTCGTGTCTCAACCGAACCGCGACCATTGCACGCTACTTCATCCACTATGTCGCGGAGGAGGGACGTGGTAAGTATTTTTTTTTAAATCTTTTAATTTTTTTTGGTTTTTAAAATTTTTCTAATATTATATATCTTCGAAATTCTTTTTGTAGGTTTCATCTTACAAGCAGCGGGATACCCAAGTCCATCAACCGGATGCTGAACTCGATGGTACGACATCCACATCCAACATATTCGTCGATGCCGTTGGAAGAGAAAGAACTTTGGTTTCGACATTTTGCGGTAAACCTTACTTTTTTTTTAAAAAATTTTAATATTAATTAATTTATTAAACTTTATTTCAATTTTTTTTTGCAGCAAGAGTTTACATGGGACCCACAGCACACGGCTACGGTGAGAGCCGCCTTTGATGCTAAGGCGGGGTCTCATTACACGAAGCAGATGCACGAGTGGAAGGAGAAGTGGCTGAACAATGAAGTCCCGAAGCCGTTCCTTGGGAACCCGGAGTTGTGGGCTGGATTTTGTGAGTATTGGAGCCGAGACACAACCAAAGCGGCTTCAACAATCCACTCGACTAACCGGAACAGCAACCGCAGTGGCAAGGGCAAAGCAACGCACAACTTAGGAGCGGTGAGCAAGGCAACCCGTAAGCTTCAAATGGTAAGTTTTATTATTTAGTTTTTTTTTTTTTTTTTCCTAATATGAGAATTTTAAGTTATCGGTTAGATTTAGGTTTTTTGTAATGAGAACTTTTAGTTATCGGTTATATTAAGGTTTTTTGCAATTTAAGTTTTAAGTTATCGGTTAGATTTAGGTTTTTCATAATTTTTTAATATTTATTACTTGATCATTTTTCAGTGTCATGAACTCGGACGTGAGCCTACCGCCCTCGAATTGCTCAAGGATGCCCACACCAACAAACAGACGCACGAAATACAAGATCCGGTGGCTCGGGAGATATGCGAGGCCGTTGAGGTGCAAACGCAAGCATATCTCCAATCTCAGCCGTTGGTTGACGGAACTCCTCCGTGCACTGAAGCTCCTGTCGAGGTCGTCAACAACTTCGTGTTGCAGGTAAGTAATATTTTGTTTTTATATTTACTTACTATCTAATTTTAAATTCTATTTTTAAATTTTAACGTTTAATTTCTTCCGCAGGCAACTCCGCGGAGCAGAGGTCGCGTTTTCGGTCTTCCCGACGAGTTCCGATCTTCGGCTTCTTCCCGCTATTCAGTAGATGAAGATCTACGGGCCGAACTCGCACAGAGGACTTCGGAGATGGACGAAATACGCACCAAGATTCTTACATTGGAAGAAAACAACCGCGAGATGGAAACGCGGATGGCAACGAAGGTGCAAGAAGAAGTCCAAGCCCAGATCGCGTCTCAGATGGCCGCGTATTTTGCTCGGATGACGCAGACGCCATCGTCATCGTCACCACCCCCGCCACCGCAACCGTAGATTTTTTAAATTTTTCGTTTTAATGTTTTTTTTTTTTTAAAACAACAAAACTTAATTTTTTTTTTTATTTTGGATATTATTAATTTTAATTTCATTTTTAATTTTCAATATATATTTTTTTAATTATTTAATAAATTTTAATATATTTTCTAATTATATAAATTCATTAAATTTTTTAATTTACAAAATTAATAACCGTCGGAAATCCGTCGGAAGTCCGTCGGAATTGTTTCCGTCGGAAATCCGTCGTAATTATATCCGTCGGAAATCCGTCGTAATTATATCCGTCGGAAACCCGTCGTAATTACAGCTGTCGGAAATACGTCGGAAGTCCGTCGGAAATATATTCATCGGAATTCTGTCGATAATCCGTCGGTTCCGTGTCCATCGGAATTCCATCGGAAAACCGTCGGTTATATGATTCCGACGGATTTCCGACGAATTTGCCGTTAACGGCAAATTCCGTCGGAAAGCCGTCGGAATTATTTTCGTCACCTTTCCGTCGGAAATACGTCGGAACATGCGACGGCTTTCCGACGGATTTTCAAATTCCGACGAGATAGGCCCGACGGACATATCCGTCGGAAATCCGTCGGAATTGGCCAATTCCGACGGATTTCCGACGGATTTGGCCGGCAGTTTTCGGCCAGTTTTCTTGTAGTGAATTCTTCCTTTACACATTTGTGTTCTTACTCTCATCAATTTATCACCTCTCTCAGTGATTCTTCCTCGACGGAGTGATTTAACAGACGGTGGCGATGAGAGTGGCTGAGGTAGAGACTAAGCGGCTGTGATTTCTCCCATCAGGCTTCGAGACTTAAATCCTTTTTTATACATATGAGAAAATAGGGTTTTGTTCGGTTTGAGTAGTTATTGGACTCGGTTTGAGCCTAATGTCTTGCTTTCAGAACCGGGTCGTTCCAGTTTCCCTATCACAAACCAAATAGCTAATCCCGTAGATTCTTCCAAACTGCAAAGAGCAGTGTTATTTAGTGAAAATAAGCAAACACAAACACCAAAACAAGAAACATTAAGTTGATTATACAGTAATTTCTTGAATCTAGAGAGATTTTGGAATCAAGATCAAAACAACAATAAAGTTCCTCATTGCCTTCAATTCAATCTATGAAGTAAGATCCGGTATAGTAAGAAATCTTCACACACCAAATAAACTTAAAACTCTCAGATTTGCTAATAAAATCCAGATCATCTCAATTTTAAATGATGCAACGATTTCCATGGATGTTCTGAAAGTAAAATGGATAAATACGAAACTCATTTGCCATCAATTTAAATAGATACTCACCAAGAAAAATTGGCAACAGAATCTAAATCAATCAGTACCGTCGAATTCCTTATGGTTCTTGTGAGCGCTAAAACTCGCAATAGGAAGTTATGGTTTAAGGAAAAGATTTAAGGGCTAGACTCTCTTATGAAGCAAAGAATTCTTAATAGTTGAACGAATCAAAAGGGATTTATTGAGATTATCGGAGTTTTACAAGGAGAGATTGAATGTGAAATATCAAGTACGAGCTCTCGGCAAGAGGTCGGAGTCTCGGTTCTAGGGAGAGATCAGAGTCTCAGTTCTAGGCTTAATGTATAAATATGGATTAAATGGTGGCTGTACTCGCGGGATTGAGCTGCCTACATACCCTGTAGAGGGATCAAGCCATAACGTAGTTCGATTATAATCATCTCAAAAGAGATGGCGTTGGTGAAAGTAGGGATGAAGAACTCTTATTTAGATGTCTAAATCCTTAAGAAAGAGTTTATACAAATAGTGTGTGTGTTGTAGAGCTCTCGGTGAGCCATTCAGAATTAATCCCTTGTGAATAATTCTCTTCTCCTTTTATAATGGTAGCGTCCATCAACAAGTTACGTGACGTTTGTTACTTATTGCACGTGCTCCTTTATTTTAGGCTCCTTTTCTTGTGCTTCCAGTTAAAGAAGAAGGAGTCAACCAGGGCCCACAACTCTCACAAGATCAGGTGAGTTTGTTCCTTATATTTGACTTGGTTATTGTGTGGACTTTATGGGCCATCATATCTTGGGCTTATGAATGGATTGGATTTAGTGCTAAATCCGGGTCCAACAGTTCTGACGGTATCCATGTCTTCCTAAGTGCTCGTCTCCGACCAGCTGATCCTAATCCGGTTTGAATACCAACGAATCCCATACGAAGAAGAAGAAAACGTTTAATGGAGCGTAATTACATAATTAGAAATGAAGGAGAAGAGTATCAATGGAAACACTCTTGCTCACCCAGAGGATCTAAAGAGTGATATGATTTTATCAAAGCAGGCTTCCCTTCAGCACAAACAGATGGATCACGGCCCATCAAAGCCCACGAAAGAAGATACTCTACTTCAGCCTCTGCAACGGTCATTTGCAACAAAGACAAAGGGGCTGTTTGTTTGCTCATTCGGATAGTTCATCCAAATGGAGATGAGAATTGATGTTTGTTTAGAGTTAAAAATGAAGCATCTGAATGGAGCATCTGGATGAATCATCTAGATGAGTTTTTAAATCTAGGCAAAATTTCAAGATTCATCTAGATGATCCAAATTGGATCATTTGGATGAAGATTATTCATCCCAAAATAACAAATGACAAATATATCTCTAACTTAAACTATTTGTTTTGTTGATATAATCTGGTATTGTTTTCCCGCCAAAATTGTAATTTTACAGTTTTGACAAAAAAATAAAATTATATGATGTTGCATTTTTAGCAGAAAAACATCATTTCACGAATTTCTGCAAAAAAATTTTATTTTCACGATTTTGGCGAAAAAATATAATTCTGAGATTTGTGGTTTTTACGGGAAAACACAATTTGGCGTTTTCTCATAGTTTTGGCTGGAAAATGTAATTTTTTGAGATTTTACGGTTTTGGCGGAGAAAATGTCATTTTGCGTATTTTTAACCAAAATTGTGATTTCATGGTTTTGGCCGAAAAATGTAATTTTGAGATTTTACGGTTTTGGCGGGAAAATGTCGTTTTGATTTTTTAAACCAAAATTGTGATTTCACGGTTTTGACGGGAAAATATAATTCCGAGATTTTACGGTTTTGGCGAGAAAATGTAATTTTTAAGATTTTACAGTTTTAGCTGAAAAACGTCATTTTGCGTTTTAACCAAAATTGTGATTTCACGGATTTGGCCGGAAAATTAATTTTGCTCATGTAAATTCATATAAACCTATAAATTAAAATCCAAATTTCGCAAACATTTTGCAATTACATTTTTCAGCCATAATCGCAAAATCTCAAAATTATATTTTTCCGTCAAAATCGTAAAATCTCGGAATTACATTTTCCCATCAAAACCGTGAAATCACAATCTATACTATTAATCGAGAGGGAGAGACAAAAAAAATATAAGCCATTTAAGCTATTTTCAGTTATTTACGTCTAATGCCATTCTGTTTATGTGTTGAATTTTTTTTTTTGAAAAATCGATTTCAGGGTAAAACTGGCAATAAAATATCGTCCAAGCCATATTGAAAGCCGACCCGAGATTTTATCCGTCTAAAAAACACGCGGATCCCTTTAATGACCCGGTTTTTTTTATGACCTGGTTTTTTTTTTTGGGAAATTCCAGTATATAACCATCAAACAGAAAGTTATTCGGAAAATAACCTTTTCTGAATAGTGTATGTCAGACCCTTCTTAGAAATGTCAAGTTAGTCCTCCTTAAAAATCTACTGTAGCCGACAATCTTTTTTTTTTAATAGTGCTCTGTCTCCCTCTTTTCTTTTCTTTTGTTTCTCTTTCTCTCTCTCTATTACTCTCCCGTCGTCTTCTTCTTCATCTTACCAATATGTGTTTTTCTTTTTGCTTTCTCTCTCCTATCCTCTCTCTTCTTCTCCATCTCACCAATTCTATCACTTTTTTTTTATAATTCTCTGTGATTTTTTTTACTCTCTTCTTCTCCATCTCACTAAATTTCTCGCTTTTCTCTTATAACTCTCTATTATATATTTTTTTTTCTATCTCTTACTCTTTCTCTCTTTATCATAGTGGCGAATCTGAAATTTTCTTGTTCGTGGATCTAACTTTCTTCTTTTTGTGTGTTTATTACATTTAACAAATAACGCATAAAAATTACGGCGAATATAAAAAATTATAGTTTCATCTATAAAATTATCGTCCGCTTCAAAAAATAACTTGGCATATAAGAATATAACATGTTAAAAGGAAAGATTACATGTCAACATCAAAAATGTCATGCGACAACACTAATTTTCTCAAGAAATTATCGTCCCCTTATTAAAAATAACTTGACATATACGAGTATAACATGTTAAAAGGAAAAAATCCATGTCAACATAAAAAACCATGTTACCATAATTGTTTTAATTGTGAAATTAATCTTGCTTCAAATCCATCATTAAAACTTTCATGTTTTTCGACCTCTTCTTTGACATTTTAATTGCTATATTACACGTTATTTTTTTGAATGTACATTAATTTGCTTGGGTTCGCACTTTGATATGGGGTTTAGGGTTTAGAATTTTCCTTGTTTACTTCATTTATGGTAATTATACTGTACTTTTATTTGCTTGGGTTCACACTTATACATGGGGTTTAGGGTTTAGATTTTGATATCCTTAGATTTTACATGTTTTTATGTTTTAGTTTCATAGATTCTTAGTTCCCATTTTGTATAGTTTTAGGAATTTTTCATGCATTTGAGTCTTGTATTTGCATGGTATCACATCTTAGAGTCCTAGGTTTTTTTATTGCATATTGCACATGTTTTGAGTCTTTTTAGGTGAATGGAATACCTTGGAGACTTGGAGGAAGGATGAGGGATCATTTGGAAGAAAATAAAAGAAATGATGTTTCGGAACCAATCCATAGGGTCTAGAAGATCTACTCATATGAAGGCTCTAAGTTGCGATTTGGCTTCAGAACTCTCTACAAAAGTCATAGGAAATTGAGTTAGCTTTCATGTGGAAGTGGTTTGAAGTAAATCCCATGTTGCAATCAAAAGTTATGAACGTTTTACCGAATGCATGTAAATCTGACAGCGAGCTGAAACTGCTGTAGACTTCATCAGATCGATCGATCCAAGGTGGGATCGATCGATCCAGCTCAAGCAAATTTACGTGAAGATTCAAGATCGACCAGAGCACATCAGATCGATCGATCTGAACTCAGCCGCCCAAGACCCACATGATTGAGACATCAAACCAACTTCGTCTTTTCCTCTTTGACACGATTTTCTGCCATTGGGAGGCAATTATTACACACTTTTTAGACTTAAGAAACACTCTAGAGCTCTGAAAAACTTGAAGAAACAAGATCCAATCCATTGTTCTAGAGAAGAATTCTTATAACTTTTCTTGCTTATTTCAATAATATATCATGTTTTCTATAAATCTTTGTGTTGATCTGGTTAATATGTGTGAGTAGTTCATCAATTGGGTTTCAGGGTTCTAAAGGAGATTCAATGATTTAGTGATATGATTGTTGTTTGGGGTTTATAATCCATAGATTCTTCAATTCATATGATCTTAATGCTAGATTAGGACTGATCACTCTAATCTTGATTTTAAGTTGTTCTATGCATCAAAAGTGTTTATAGAAGGCTTGAATAATATGAATTGAGCTTTGTAGAATAATATGAATTGAGCTTTGTATCTCTAGCCAACGAAAGTTGAAGCTAGATCATCATTGTGAGCTTAGTGAACTTGTTTGTTAATGCGAATTTGGTTAGGAGATTTCAAACGAAAGTTTAGTAATCGAGTAGTCAAGTTTAGTGATTAATGCTTTGAAAGAAGGTTAGTCTAAACTTGTGTTCATGTTCAAGAATGGTTCTTAATTATTAAACCCCATACTTCATATTTTCATTCGTCATTGATATCCTAAAAGCCCTTTAGCCCAATGTTTTTAAATCGCAAAGTTTACCGTTTAAATTTCCCGTATTTTTATTTACATGCTTACAAAACCAACCAACCATCTCGCTCTAGCTAATTTCGACTCTCGTAAATCCTTAGAGTACCATTGGTTCTTGTGGATCGACCCCGTATATACTACCTAGCGGTTAAGTGTATCGGGTTAAATACTCGAGCAATCAAGTTGGCGCCGTTGCCGGGGACCAATTGCGTTACCTAAAGATTTAGGACTAGTTGTTAGTCTAGAGTATTTTTTTTATTTACGGTTACTTATAATCGCTTTCTTTTCCCTTTGATGTTTTCAGGTGCATGACCCGAAGTGAAGGTCCATCTAATCTTGTGGAATATCATAAGGAGATTGGGAAGTTGGAAAGAGCAAACAGAAGGAAGAAAAAGCTTGCTGAAGAAAGAGAAGCCGAAATGGCTCATGCTGGTCAAGGCGGTAACGTTCTACCACCAGAAGAAGCTCCACACGATGGAGATAATGGAAGAGAAGAGTTGGAAGATCCTCCTCCTCCAGCTGCTTTCAACCCGAGGCCCGCGCCTGTTCGACGGACCTTGAGAGATCATGATGCTCCTAATCATCAAATGTACCGAGGAGGAGTTCAACATCCTCCTATCAACAGGAATGATTTCGAGATCAAACCGGGACTGCTAGCTCTTGTTAAGCAAAACCAATTCCATGGCCTACCTTCTGAGAATCCCGTCTATCACTTAGACAATTTTGAGGATGTGTGCGGTACAACGAGAATGAATGGAGTGCCAGATGATGCTGTAAAGTGCAGGTTGTTCTCGTTTTCCTTGAGTGACAAAGCACACCGATGGTTCAAGTCATTGGAGAGAGACTCCATTAGAACGTGGGACGAGTACAAAGCTGCATTCTTGGGTCAATACTTCACCCAAGCGAGAACCACTCTCCTTCGGAACAAGATCTCGAGTTTTCAACAAGGTGCAACTGAATCTTTTTATGAAGCTTGGGAAAGATTTAAGGATTACAAGAGGGAGTGCCCTCACCATGGGTTCACCCCCGAATCCCTCATCAACACATTCTATCGAGGGATTGATGAGAAATACAAGATGGCTTTGGATACAGCCAGCAATGGGGATTTTATGACCAAAACCGAAGAAGAAGCCCAAGTATTGATAGAGAATCTTGCAGCTAGCAATAGCAACCACTGTGTTGACTATGACAGAACCTTACGAGGCGGTGGAACGGGAGAATCAAAACAAATTGCAGATTTGACTGCAAAGGTTGAGCAACTTTTGAGACGCGATCAAAGAGCCATTAACTATTGTGAAGATTCCAGAGATGGTCAAGCTTTCCAAGAGCAAGTGAGAAATGGTCTTGACGACTTGCAAGCTGATTTGAACTATGTCAATGGTCAAGGGAACTATCAGAACAAGGGGTTCGACCAAAACTATCGCAACCATCCCAACCTCTCATACCGGAACACAAATGTCGAGAATCCTCAAGATCAAACGTACCCCGCACCAATGAGGCCACAAAGTCAACAATATCAACCAAGGCAGTTTGTACCAAATCAAGGAGGGTTCAACAAACCTTTTGAGAACAAAGGAGAAGCGCAAGGAATAGGATATAGGCAAGGGGGTTTTCAGCAAAGACCTCAGTTTAACAACTTCCAGGGAAGTTACCAAGCACCAGCCCATGTTCCTTCAAACAACGCTCCAGCGTTTTCTTCGGGAGACAGCGAGATGAAAATGATGATGCAGCAAATTATTGAGGGCCAGAAAAAGAATGCTTCTGACATCAATGTCAAGGTAGAAAACATGTATAGCGATCTCCAGGGGAAGTTTGAGACACTATCTTCACATGTGAAGTCTTTGGACAACCAAGTTGCCCAAATTTCCTTCTCTCCTAAGAGATCAATTGGTTCATTACCGGGTAAACCAGAAGTAAACTCGAAAGAATTTTGCAATGCCATCTTCACAAGTGATTCAAAAATGGTCGAGAATGAAGAGGCTATAAAGGAAATTTCTAGGCTCCTATATGGTTCGAATGTTGATGATCTGGTTATAAAGAGTGAAGTGGAAGGGAAATTTAGCACTAAAGAAGAAGATATGGTGACCAAGAGCATTGAAACAAAAGTTACTTCAAGAGTTGAACCTCCTCCTTATGAGCCTCCACTTCCTTTTCCGAGCCAAGTTCTTACCAAGGCTAAAAAGAAAATCCTCTCGAGCTTCAAGGCTAATATGAGTAGAGTTGGAGCACCTTTGCCTCATGTGAATGACTTATCTCAAGTTCCTCTCTATTTTAAGTTCATTGAAGCCATTCTAGCGAACCAAGAGAAAGTTGAAGAGGTTATGAAAGTGCTAAAACCACCGAGTACACCACCGCTTGAACCTAAATCGCTTACCAAGCTTGGAAATCCTGGTACATTCACAATCTCTTGCTCCCTAGGAGATTTGGAAATCGATAATGCCTTGTGCGATTCTGGAGCTAGCGTAAATGTGATGTCATTTGAAATGGCGGAAAGGTTAGGGATTAAAGAGATGAAACAACACTCATCTTCCATCACATTTGGAGATGCTTCTTCGAAACCTCCACTTGGGTTGATTGAGGATTATCCTCTTAAGGTAGGAGATTGTCTAATCCCAACAGACTTCTTGGTGGTAGATAGAGAGAAACCAGATAAGCTTCCACTCATTCTTGGAACTCCATTCCTCAACACCGCTGGAGCGAACATTGACTTCCCAAACAGGCGAGTGATCCTCATCGATGTTGACTCCAAAGTCTCATATCAAATCAAGCCTTCCTCTACAACATTTTGTGGAACAATCGCCAATGAAGAAATGGAAAGGAAGGAAAAGCTCAAGGGTTTGATTGAGAAAAATCGACTTAAGGACTGTGATGATAAGTTCCTTTACCATGGTGAAAGCCTTAATGCTTTATTTGATGAACCAAAGATGGTGGATCCAAGGAAAAAGCTCAAGAAAGGCAAGAAGCCTCATTTTAGTCACAACTCCTCATCCATTTTCACCCTGCATCCGTTGAGCCACAATGGTGGTGCTATAGAGTGCAAGATCAAGAGCAAAGGTCCTTCCAAACCTTTTGCCAAAGCAAGAATTATCTTATTGCCAGGTTTAGAGGAGAACCAATCAGACTACATCAAAGAGCTCATGGTGAAGGTTCTCAAGATCGAGCTCACAGATTGGGGACCAAATTTCAAGGATGGAGTTCATTCGACAACTCCTATTCTCCCTTCAGTCTAAATGGGCATCAAACGTCAAGCTTAGCGACGTTAAACAAGCCATTGGGGACTCTCCCAATTCTATCGTTTGTATATATGTTTATTTGTTTGTTTAAGTGTGATCTTTATCTTTGATTTTGTGTGCTTTCATTTTATAGGACGTTGGTGAACGTGGATTGTTTACAAAAAAAAGGCTGCAAATAGATGACTCATACTTTTTCTTATCCTCTCCATGGTATTAGGTACAATTCGTTTCTCGCGTACATACTACATTTTGTTTATCTTTGTATCATGTGTTCTCTTTCTCTTTCTCAAGTTTATTCTCACACCGAGACGGTGCGAAATAAGTTGGGGGGGGGGGGAGTACGAGACATTAGTATTTAACGTTGTGTTTGGTTTTGATTTTCCGTTCTTTGAGTCATGCATTGTCTAAACAAAAATCAAATTTTTCTCATTTTCATCATGTAGCTTTACACCTCATCGTAATACTAGGATTTGAGTCTAGAAGAATATAGGTTTTCATATGCATATGGGATATTAGCTTTGTGGAAGTTCACGCTTAGGATTAAAATCGTTGCCCTTAGTCATGGTTATTTATTGCTTGAACTTATCTACAACTTCTACTTAGGTAAAGCTCACTTGATTTTTGATGTTTCTCTATGAATTTGAAACTTTATTCGAACATTAATACTCTTGCTTAGGGTAATTCGAATGCATTCTCATGGTCGACTATATGTCACATTCGGGTTTTCTTATTCATTTTACCACCCTTGTGCTTACCCGAATGGTCATTCTCATTTTAAGAGTGATCTCCCTACCCATAAACCTTAACCATTTCTTTCAACCCCCTGATTTATTTGATGAGTGAGGCCTCTTGTTGATAATGCTTTGATTTTGCAAAAACTTGAGAGTATCGGGAACGACAAAGGCTTAACTCTCGTTCTAAGCTAGCAATGGTAAGTCTAGCAATTAGGATGGGATTGAAAGACATGATTGGTTTGATTGGGTAGTTTGTTAGGGTGCTATAAAAAAAAAAAAAAAAGCTTGATCAATATGATAAAAGGAATGCTTAGGGAAGCTAAATGAAAAGTTAAAGAGCTCTAAGTCTCAATTGTAAATAAGAAAAGAAAAAAATAAAGAGATAAAAAAGGCTAAGTGTTTCATGAAAATATTTTCCATATGAAGCTAATAAAAGAGATTGATCATGAGGTTTAAGGTTACGAAAAGGGTAGAAACTAGGATGCATTTCATAAGATCGGGTAGAATAACGAGAATTAAACTTTGTATGCATCAATTGTTCCCCTTCTTAGATAGATTTTGTATTTGATAAAGCATTCCTATGTTTTGAGAGAAGCCACCCAAAAGAGAAACACTTCTGAAACCACCTCAAAAAGCTTTAACCCACAAACCGATTGAGAATGATTTGGTTTCCCTTAGCAAGACCGCACTAAAAAGATCATAATGAATATTAAAGAGAAGTATTCGATTTGATTGTGAGTTTTTGCTTAAGTTTAAGGGTTTACCGAAAGAATGAAATGTTTGTTCTTGCACCTTATAACCATCTTTGAGGACAACGCGTTTAATCCTTCGTTTGGAATTTTCTAGCTTTGTCAAACTTGCCTATAACTGTTTCTACTTGTTTGCTTGCGGACAAGCAATGGACAAGTTGGGGGGAGTTGATATCCTTAGATTTTACATGTTTTTATGGTTTAGTTTCATAGATTCTTAGTTCCCATTTTGTATAGTTTTAGGAATTTTTCATGCATTTGAGTCTTGTATTTGCATGGTATCACATCTTAGAGTCCTAGGTTTTTTTATTGCATATTGCACATGTTTTGAGTCTTTTTAGGTGAATGGAATACCTTGGAGACTTGGAGGAAGGATGAGGGATCATTTGGAAGAAAATAAAAGAAATGATGTTTCGGAACCAATCCATAGGGTCTAGAAGATCTACTCATATGAAGGCTCTAAGTTGCGATTTGGCTTCAGCACTCTCTACAAAATTCATAGGAAATTGAGTTAGCTTTCATGTGGAAGTGGTTTGAAGTAAATCCCATGTTGCAATCAAAAGTTATGAACGTTTTACCGAATGCATGTAAATCTGACAGCGAGCTGAAACTGCTGTAGACTTCATCAGATCGATCGATCCAAGGTGGGATCGATCGATCCAGCTCAAGCAAATTTACGTGAAGATTCAAGATCGACCAGAGCACATCAGATCGATCGATCTGAACTCAGCCGCCCAAGACCCACATGATTGAGACATCAAACCAACTTCGTCTTTTCCTCTTTGACACGATTTTCTGCCATTGGGAGGCAATTATTACACACTTTTTAGACTTAAGAAACACTCTAGAGCTCTGAAAAACTTGAAGAAACAAGATCCAATCCATTGTTCTAGAGAAGAATTCTTATAACTTTTCTTGCTTATTTCAATAATATATCATGTTTTCTATAAATCTTTGTGTTGATCTGGTTAATGTGTGTGAGTAGTTCATCAATTGGGTTTCAGGGTTCTAAAGGAGATTCAATGATTTAGTGATATGATTGTTGTTTGGGGTTTATAATCCATAGATTCTTCAATTCATATGATCTTAATGCTAGATTAGGACTGATCACTCTAATCTTGATTTTAAGTTGTTCTATGCATCAAAAGTGTTTATAGAAGGCTTGAATAATATGAATTGAGCTTTGTAGAATAATATGAATTGAGCTTTGTATCTCTAGCCAATGAAAGTTGAAGCTAGATCATCATTGTGAGCTTAGTGAACTTGTTTGTTAATGCGAATTTGGTTAGGAGATTTCAAACGAAAGTTTAGTAATCGAGTAGTCAAGTTTAGTGATTAATGCTTTGAAAGAAGGTTAGTCTAAACTTGTGTTCATGTTCAAGAATGGTTCTTAATTATTAAACCCCATACTTCATATTTTCATTCGTCATTGATATCCTAAAAGCCCTTTAGCCCAATGTTTTTAAATCGCAAAGTTTACCGTTTAAATTTCCCGTATTTTTATTTACATGCTTACAAAACCAACCAACCATCTCGCTCTAGCTAATTTCGACTCTCGTAAATCCTTAGAGTACCATTGGTTCTTGTGGATCGACCCCGTATATACTACCTAGCGGTTAAGTGTATCGGGTTAAATACTCGAGCAATCAGATTTCTTCTTGTTTATCTCTTTTACGGTAATTATACTGTATTTTTATTTGTTTGGGTTCACACTTCTACATGGGATTTAGGGTTTAATTTCTTTTTGTTTACCTTTTTTATGGCCATGTATTTTACATAGTAAGTGTAGTTACAATTGTGATCCGAGTTTTCATTCATACCCCTTGGGTTCTATATTACTACTTAGGGTTTAGTTTCCTACTTTAGGAATACTTATAGTGTATGTGTTTGTCACATAAGAACTTTTAATATTAGTGTATTTCAACATGGTACAAACAATTGCGTCAAGATTGCACCGATTAGTATAAAAGAGGTGACCATGTATTCAACATGGTAAGTGTAGGTATTCTGATGTTCCAAGTTTTCATTCATGTCCCTTTGCTTCTGTTTGACTACTTAGGCCCTATTACATAAATATACATCTGATGTTTTCTTTTATTATTCCGTGCTTCTTACAGATAAAACGTAGTGACACTTAAATCTGATTAAGTGTATGCGCTACGTCGGCGATGGAAGTGAAATATTCAAACTGTTCATAATATTACATGTAATATTAGTTATAAACATGTCCCGATAATGTTAAGTTCTCAAACATCTCTGACACGTGATATTTTTCTGTCCCTTAGCTGAGGGCGTTTAAGACTTTTTGCTAATATCCCTCCTATATAAGGTTATTTCGCCAATTCACCCTTTTTTTCCCTCTCTCTCGCTCGCCTCTATTTGAAAAAATAGCAGCTGCTCAGCTCTTTCTTGTTGATGTCTACCAAGCTTTTTGTCTGAGGTAAAATCAATCCATGTTTTTCAGTGAACAAATGAACACCTTTTTCTCTTCTATTACTACACAAAATTTGATTCCTATCGAGGGAATGTAAAAAAAAACCCTAGGCCGTCTCCTCTTTTGGTGGTTTGAGATCACTGCGAGTTTTAGCGCTTAAATCTTTTCCTTACTTTGTCTCATAAGAGAGTCTAGCCCTTAAATCTTTTCCTTAAACCATAACTTCCTATTGCGAGTTTTAACGCTCACAATTTGGCGCCCTCTGTGGGGAAAAGTTTATAGAACATCTCTATCTCCAGAGCAGTTTTCTTTCTCCTTGAGAAAATCGAAATGGATCCAGTTAGATCGGAAAATCTGACCATCAGCCCTAGGGCAGAAGCCCGCAATGAATCAGGGCAGTCGGTTACGGCAACAACCTCAAACCAGAATTCCGGAAGGATGATAACTGTTTCGACAATCCTTTCGCGACCAACTGGCGCCGGGATTACAACCACGCTGGCGGCTCCGTTAACTCAAAATGGACCACTGAAAAGCGGGACGGTGACAACCAATCCCGTACCCACTAACGTCGAGGTTTCATCAGTGTTGATCTCTCGATCTGATACAACCCGAACTATTTCCGAATCAGGTCCTCGACCTGTTTCTATCACGTCAAACGTTAATCTGCTTGGGGAAAGGTGAGTCCCTGCTGCCGCTAACCCTAGCAGAGCGACAGTAACCAATTTGGTACCACGATTGGTAGCAGCAAGGTTCTCTACGACACCAGTTGCCGCCGGTGACATCCTCCCGGAACCCGCCAGCGTCCGCTGGGTCACTGCGGTAGAATCCTCCTCCGGGAGGAAGACCCACGGTTTGGATTCGTGAAGAAGCACTAAACGCTTCACAATCCACCAGTCAAACTGATGTCGTTAGGTCGTCTACAAACGAACTGGCAGAAATTCGCGGGATGCTCGCATCCCTCATAGAAAGATCTCATCTCCAAGAAAGCTCAAACCGAGCTCTCGCTCAACGTGTAGAACAGCAAGAGAGGGATCTCATCTATCGTATTAACGAATCCGCTAGGCCAGACTGTCCGTCGACTTCCACCAGGCCCACTACGTTCATTGGAGGCACGAGGTCGAACTCCAGTCCGCCACCGCGAACCAGTCTCACTTTCTCATCGATCGATATTTCAACCTCGGCAGGACAGTTCGTCACACCGACAAATGTCAGAACGCTGCCGGTCTTCTCTTCGGCCGTAACAGCAGCACCGATGCTCGATAACCGGACATCGGTAATAAACGGGATGTCGTCTGTAACAAGACTACCATCACCTCCACCGTTAACAACCAGCCTCAATTTCGGCTGGGCGTTTCATAATCAGAATCCTTGTTCAAGTGGTCCCAGTACAACCTACCAGAACCCTTCAGCTAGAACTGAATTTCCACATAACAGTCGTCATCCCTCTAACGCTCCTGCTGCTATTTCGGCACATGGAACGGAAGAGCGATACCGGCCTCCAGATCGCGCAGTTATGCCGCAACCGGACACCGCTCGCGCGGTCGACCTCGAGTCTTTTCGAGATTATGCATCTCAAAATGACGCTAACTTACGTCAGATGCGGCCTGAGATACACACTGCTGTCAGTGCCGCACCCGACATTGATCGAGTAATCGAGGAGACGAGGCGCACTCCTTTTACCAACAGGATCGCATCAGCTCGCCTTCGCAACCTCACGAAACTAAGGTTTCCAGAGTATAGTGGGGGGAACAGACCCCCGAGCCCACCTAAGATTGGTCGACGAGGAAATTGAGCCAGGGTACTGCCATACTTTTGCCAAACATCTCATCGGTCCCGCTCTAGAGTGGTTCGCCAACCTAGAAGGGAACTCTATCGATAACTTTAATCAGCTCGCGACCGCTTTCTTAAAACAATACAGAGTATTCATGGAAACTAAAGTCAATGAGGCTGATCTCTGGAAATTGTCCCAGGGACCTAACGATTCATTAAGACATTACATAACTCAGTTTAAGGATTGAGACTAGGTTCCCAATTTCATGAGGAAATGACGGTGCGACAGCCCACGTCAATCGATGACGCGCTGCACCGATCAAAATACTTCATTCAAATTGAAGAGGAGCTAGCAGCCGCAAGCGCAAAAGAAAAAGCGGCACAAGCAGCTACCCAGAACCCGAGGAGACCTCCTAGAAAGGATCCTCAGAGTCAAGGACAACATTCCTTCGGAATACAAAGTTCTGGCCAAAACAAAAACTCGAAATATGACCCTAAAAAGTACTGCAAAACGCACAACAAAAAGGGTCACTCCACCGAGGAGTGCCGTAAACTCGGGAAGCTCGTAGCCGAAAGGTTGGAAGCAGAACAAAACCCGGCTCAGCTCGTCGAGCAGTACAAGAACGATGACTCGGCCAAATGCGAGGCAACTGGTAATAACGATAAAAGAGACAGAGTCTCAGAGGAGGAAGACGCTTCTCCCCCTCCCGCAACCAAAAAATGCGTCGTATGCATATTCAACGGCATGAATGCATGCGGGGGTACTGAGGAATCGGTAACCACACCTGCTCCGGCACCCAAGAAAGCACCTCACCCCTTTCTAAGGGGCTGGTGTCGAAACTCCAGTGTTTTCCAGCCCACCAAAAGGGTAGATTTCATATTTGGAGGGTCCAAGTTTTGCACCAATTTTGTTAACTCAATCAAAGCCTACCAACGTAGAGCCGAGACGAACAACAGGATATGGGCACAGCCTGACGAACCAGACAATTCAATACCTTTCTGGGAGGGTGAAACTCAAAACCTCGACAAACAGCACGATGACGCTGTCGTCATAAGACTTGATGTCGCAGGCTGCGAGCTCTCGCGCATCATTATCGATACCGGGAGCTCAGTAGATGTACTTTTCTAAAGCGCTTTCAAAGAAATGGGATATAAAGATTCCGATTTAACGAGTGAGAGAACACCTCTTACCGGCTTTGCGGGGGAAACAACTTTCTCCCTTGACACAATCAGATTCCCGGTGGAAGCCCGAGGAATCCAAAAAACAACAGAATTTATCGTCGTCGACCGACCTGCACCATTCAATGCCATCCTTGGCAAACCCTGGTTGCACAGTATGAAAGTAGTCACTAGCACTTACCATCAGTGTTTGAAATTTTCCTCGGGAAGAGGCACCGCAACAGTCTACAGGAGCCAGTCGGCCTCCCGTAGATGCTACAAAAACAGCCATGTTCAGGCTAGATCCTCCTCCAAATAGCAATTAATGCTAAACGAGGAACTCGTAGAGCGGGATATCAAAAGGCCAAACGACCCTTGTGTCCAAATGAGCCCCCACAAAGAACTGGTGATTCAAATCTGCATAGACGACAAGCACCCAGAAAAGTGCGTCGGCATAGGCGCAGACCTGGATCCTATAATTCGCACCGAATTGGTAACATTCCTTAAGGGCAATGCTCACACATTCTCCTGGGATACCAAGGATATGAAAGGGATAGACTTAGAAGTCACATCCCACGAACTCAATGTTGATCCCACGTATAAGTCCGTCAAGCAAAAACGCCGTAAACTCGGGCACGAACGCGCCAAGGCAGTACGAGACGAAGTCGACAGACTCCTGAAAGTCGGATCGATTTATGAAGTAAAATACCCCAATTGGTTAGCCAATCCGGTGGTAGTTAAAAAGAAAAATGGGAAGTGGAGAGTCTGCATAGACTTTACAGACTTAAACAAAGCATGTCCAAAAGACAGCTACCCCCTCCCGCACATCGACAGACTGGTTGAAGCAACAGCTGGACACAAGCTCTTGTCCTTCATGGATGCCTTCTCTGGTTACAATCAAATTCGTATGAACCAGGAGGACCAAGAAAAAACTGCCTTTATAACAGAGCAAGGAACATACTGCTATAAAGTAATGTCCTTCGGCTTGAAAAACGCTGGGGCAACATATCAACGCCTGGTAAACAAGATGTTCGCCAGGTTGTTGGGCAGAACAATGGAAGTATACATTGACGATAAGCTGATCAAGTCGGCAAGACAAAAAGACCACGTAGCCCAACTCAGGGAATGTTTCACGATCCTAAACAGATTCGGGATGAAACTAAACCCGGCCAAATGCTCTTTTGGAGTCCCGTCAGGAGAATTTCTCGGATACCTGGTAACCGAAAGAGGCATAGAAGCCAATCCGAAACAAATAGGTACATTCCTCGATATGCCGTCACCCCGCACCACGCGGGAGGATCAAAGGCTGAACGGGAAAATAGCAGCCCTGAATCATTTTATCTCTCGATCTACCGACAAATGTCTCCCCTTTTACAAACTCTTAAAGGGGAACAAAAAGTTCGAATGGAACGAAAAGTGCGAACAAGCCTTCCAGGAACTCAAAGAGTACCTCATGAAACCCCCCGTACTAGCAAAACTAGTAGAATGAGAACAGTTGTTCTTATACATCGCGGTCTCAGCCGCTGCTGTAAGCGGAGTACTAGTACGAGAGGAGCTCAACGAGCAAAAACCTATTTACTATGTCACCAAGACTTTGCTAGACGCGGAAACTAGGTATCCCACCACTGAAAAACTAGCTCTCGCGGTAGTCATGTCCGCCCGAAAGCTCAGACCATATTTCCAGTCACATACAATTATGGTAATGACCTCGCAGCCAATACGTACTATCTTGCATAATCCCAGTACATCTCGCCAATTAGTAAAATGGGCCATTGAGTTGAGCGAATACGACATTGAATATCGTACGCGAACTTGCGCCAAAGCTCAAGTACTTGCTGACTTCGTTATCGAGCTGTCACCAGAATACCTCGACGACGATACGCATTCCCGAAAGTGGTCCATGCACGTTGACGGAGCATCGTCCAGGAAAGGATCCGGAATTGGAATTCAGTTAACTTCCCCCACCGGAGAGGTTATTGAACGATCATTCCGACTCAATTTCGAAGCCTCGAATAACAAGTCAGAATACGAGGCCCTAATCGCAGGCCTCCAGCTCGCCCTCGGCCTAGGGGCACAAGAGCTTAGCGCGTTCAGCGATTCCCTACTCGTTACGAACTAATTTCTTGGGGAGTACGAAGCAAGAGATGAACGCATGGAAGCCTACCTCAAACTAGTCCAAGAGCTAGCCGGGCAATTCGAAAATTTTGTGCTAACTCGAGTCCCTCGCGGAGAGAACACTTCCGCAGACGCTTTAGCCGTCCTCGCCTCGACTTCCAGTCCGACTGTTAAGCGAATCATACCAGTCGAAGGAATCGAAGAGCGAAGTATTAAAATAGCACCTAAGACTGCTACAATAAACGAGATCTCGGTCTCAGAAAACGAACAACCTCCCGGAGCCCAAGCGGAGCCTCCAGAAGACCGACCCATCCCAACCGAGGATAAGGAGTCTCCGACCGAAACCTCAGAACCCGCCATACCGGGGCAAGCCCCTGATGTTACGGAAACAGAGTCAGATGCCCCGGACGAACTCGATTGGAGAATTCCATTCATCGAGTACATAAACAACGGCACAGTGCCACCCGGTAAATGGGAAGCACGGAAGCTAAAAGAAAAAAGTGCCAGGTACTGTGTCATTCGAGGCCTGCTGTACAAAAAAAGCATCGGCGGCCCGTACTTACTCTGCACTTTCGGTCAGCAGACCCGCAATCTAATGACCGAAATTCACGAGGGTCACTGCGGAAGTCATTCTGCAGGACGAACCCTCGCAAGACAAATAAAGAATCAAGGCTACTATTGGCCAACAATGCTCGCGGATTGCGAAGCCTATTCGGCAAGATGTGGCAAATGCCAGAGGCACACTCCCGTCATTAATCAACCCGCTCATGAACTATCGTTGGTATCCGCTCTGTACCCATTCATGAAATGGTCTATGGACGTGATTGGTCCCTTCGAAAAGTCAGCTCGAAAAAACTACCGTTACCTTTTGGTCCTAACTGATTATTTCAGTAAATGGATCGAAGCAGAGCCGTTAGTCACAGTCAACGAGACCCATGTAAAGGATCTCATCTGGTAAGACATTATCTGTCGGCATAGACTCCCGGACGAGATTGTGACCGACAACAGCGCGAACTTGACTTCCAAGAAATTTCGGGATTTCCTTGAAACATAGAACATTAAGCTGACAACCTCAACGCCCCGATACCCTCAAGGCAATGGGCAGGCTGAGGCAGTAAATAAAACATTGCTTAATAACATCAGGAAACGACTAAGCTCAACCAAAAGCTTATGGGAGGATGAGATCTAGGGCATCCTCTGGGCCATCAGAACCACTCCCCGAAAGGCCACAGGAGAAACACCTTTCTCTCTGGCCTACGGAATGGAGGCCATCGTTCCCGCGGAAGTCTCCATTCCGGAGAATGAACAGCTTAACAATGAGATGCTCGCAGAAAACCTTGACTTCATAGATGAACATAGGGATCAAGCGATGATACGAATCAAAAATTACTAGCAAGCTACCGCATGTTTCTAAAACTCCAAGCTCCATCCTCGGAAGTTTAGCGTTGGCGAACTAGTCCTAAGAAAAGTGTTCGAAAACACGAAAGAGTTAAACGCCGGAAAGTTGGGCACCAGATGAGAAGGTCCCTATCGGGTCACCGAAATAATCTGACCTTGCGTTTACAAACTCGAAAAATACGCAAACGGGGTACCGGAATTAAGGCCATGGAATGTCATGAACTTAAAAAAGTATTATTACTAGAGGTATCACAAACAATCGAACTACGTTAAGGATTGATCCCTCTACAGGGTACGTAGGCAGCTCAATCCCATGAGTGCAGCCACCTCTCAAAAACCTCTTCATCTCGTTTCGGCAAGGGGCGGCAACCACGAACAAGCGAAATTCGGACTCCAACCGGGTCCAACAATCTTCGTTACATTGTTCTATTTGTCAAAAATATGTATCATCCCTTCATTAATTCAAAAGTCACTTATAAATTCTTTCGTGTACAAACACACAACTATAAAACATCACAACAAGAGTGATATACGTACTTGCAAGCGTGACCTCGACGGGAGATCACAAGCCGAATACTTCACAGTCTCTAAAAAGACTCCAATTTACTAAAAACCCCAAGCGGGAACTAGGTTATCCTCTTCCTAAAAACAGGTTTTCAAACAAGTCGTCTCAACGACCTCCCGCGCGATGTCCTTAACACGACATCCCGGATGAAGTCCCGAGAAGATGCTCTCGTACCAAACAGTCTAAGCGACAAAAAACAATGATCTTAATAATAACGACGACGGCGTACAGCCTCGAAAGCAGGCTCCCGGATGAAATCCCGGAAGTATGCTCACACTAATCGAAAAGCTACGCGAGAAAGCTTTTTTTTTTTTAGAATTCCTTACTCGGAAACAAAAATAGCAAACTCGTCATAAAAATCCTAAGTTAGATTAAAAAGCCCCATCGGGCAAACGAAAGAAACAACCAAAAGCAAAGTACGAAAAGGATAAAAACCCTCCCGGGCAACCGAAATCAAAGTCTAAAAACGAACGGATAAAAGCCCTCCCGGGCAAACCATGTTCAAACTAAAAAAAAGTAAAGGGAAAAACTCATGGCGCTCTGGCACTACCAGCTTAATTCTCGGCAGCTTCCTTGGACCCGAACTCATTTAGACCTCTCGGAACCCCGCTCTGCACATCGACGTCCATGGGCGCCGAGTCAGTAGATACTTGCGGTAGGTCGAGCTTCGAGGTGGAAAAGTCCC
Source organism: Barbarea vulgaris (assembly GCA_963667165.1). NCBI lineage: Eukaryota > Viridiplantae > Streptophyta > Magnoliopsida > Brassicales > Brassicaceae > Barbarea > Barbarea vulgaris. The sequence goes on along the minus strand of OY763888.1, from coordinate 9,174,967 downwards.
AGGTCACCGAGGCCTTGTACACCTCTTCGATCTCGAGACGAAGAGCTTCCAGCTTCTCTCTTTCCTTTAGAGCATCCTCGCCACCTTCGGTGATGTCCTTTAGGAGCAGGAGGTTGGAATCAAGCTCTCGGAGATCCGCTTCATTGTTCGACTCGAGTTTCTTCTTTTTGAACTTTGTCTTAATCACCTCAAAAACCTTCCCATAAGCAGCAGCAAGATCGCGGTGTCCGTCACGAACCGAACGGCGAATCAACTCATTGGAGGTGGCTTTCAGCCGCTCATTTTCCTCCAAGAGCTTTGACACCTGATCAGACAGCAAGACCATTTCCTCGTTCTTGGCCTCGGCCAGCCTCTCCAAAGTGTGATGCTTACGGATCCATTAAAGCCTCTCGTCCTCAAGACGATCCATGTGAGAAGAAAGCTGAGGAATCTCATGTGCAATGCGAGACTCCAGGGTTGCCACAAGAGACCGAGAGGACTGGAGGGCCGCTGAGAGATCTTTGAAACCTTTCCGAGATTCTTCCAATTCACCTCGCTTAGGCACATCAGACAGGCGCTGCTCATAGCTAGCCATAAGGCGGTTCAACGCCGCTGCCATCTGGAAAGCGCAAAGGGTTAATCACCCAAAAGGAGTCATAATCGAAAAAACTCACAACAAAAGAGAAAGAATTTTACCTGACCAACCGCCACCATGAAATCAACGTATGTCTCCCTCTCAGACATGTTCTGGACAGCCGGGATTTGGCAACCTGCTGCCTTGAAGTGACGAACGATCGTCGCCATACCCAAGCGGTCCTCGATCACCGGGAAATCGTGGTTGTGGTTAAACCTCCAGTGGTGGCGCCCCAATGACGAGTCGTTCCCTGATTGAGACCCCTACCTCGTCTCATTTTCCCGACCTTGCGAAGGTACCCCCGCAGTTTCTTCCCATTGCTGATTATCAGGAGCTCGAGTCGACCTCCCGTCAGAAAATTGGGGCGCATCGTGCTCACCAACCACAGGGGCATCATCGGAAACACTTTCTCCTTCTGTCCTTGGCCTCTTGGACCCAGAGCCAGAACGGTTAGAGATGGCGGCCATAACCTCAGCACCACGAGTTTTGGAAGAGAGCACCGCAGCCTGCGGCATAATGGCCGAAGAGCTGGTGGCTGGGACGGTGGCACACCCTGTTGAAGAACAGATGACAGAGCACGGGTCAGGTCCCTGGAACGAACTCGTTGGTTGTTTCCAGGGGCGGATCGGCGTTCATGCAGAGTTGGTCGGTGAGACATACTAGCAACTGATTCGGTACTTTCAGAAGGTCTGGCATCTGCGGGTAGACAAACAGATTCCGGTTTTACAAAACCCTTCTAATAAAGAAACACTGAAACGAAAAATTGTATAAGACCTCCTCACCTGGATGAGTCGAACTGCAAGGTGGGATTCCAGAAACGGACTGCGGAGAGAGAGCTCATTGACGACAAGAGGCAGACGCACGAAGAACTGGCTGACGACGGGCAGGCGGTTGCACTGTCGAAGTCGGCTGACTAGGAGGTCGGACTTCCCATTTCGGATAGAGCACTCGTCTGATCCTGCTGTAGCTAAATTGATCCCATGACGTGTTTGCAGACTGTAGAAGAAGGGCCGTCTATCTCAAGAGCAGAGCAAACAATGCCCGGTCCGGAGTAACTGCAAATAAAGCAAGCTAGGTTTAAAGAAAATCAATCAAACAATGTAAACAAGCCGGCAACAAAGTTAACATTAAACAAAATTAGGATCCGGATAAGGATCTCGAGGTTTTTCTTCTAACCGGCGAAGCCCCGCCAGACAGTTGGAAGCCTCCCGAAGTCGAAATCACCAATCGACGCTGGTCCAACTCGGAAAAAGAAGTATTTCTCTTGCCAGAAGTTGTCACGGGCCAGAGGATCATAGATGATGCAGCGGTCGGTGCGGGGCATCACGTAGAAAGTCCCCATATTAGCGGCAGTGGCGTTATGCTTGAATGAGTACATCGCCACTATGAGCTCCGGCGTGACGGTGACGCCGGTCTCCCTAGCTCGCACCAGAAGGCCGATCATGTGCCGAACGAAACCCGGACCCATCTGCAGAAAGGCGATATCCAAGTGAACAAGCGTGTCAAGAATCGCCCTCGGGATAGGGAACATGAGTCCGCAGTCCTCGAACAGGGTGGTGTAGGAGCAGCAAAGCCCTTCTGGGACTAGCTCCGGGGAATATGGCGCACGTGCCTCGATGAGCTCGACATCATCCGGGATGCCCGCGCGGCACCGGAATTCTTCGAAGTCCTCAGAGTGAATTCGCGAGGGTCGGTAGGGACCAAAAAGCTCTTCAGCCATGGCGCAATAGTTTGAGCGAGAAGAAAGTTTTTTTTTTTTTTTTCATTTTTTCTCTGCTTCCGGGTTTGAGGAAATTAAAATGCAAACTAACGAAAGAAGGGAGAAGGATGAACTTTACCTTTTTGAAGAATCTGCAGCAGTTATTGCCTCGGAGTGGGAAAATGTGGGGATTTATTGCCCATAATTACCACTACTTCGAGAATCCCGCACTTCTCTCTTACTTTTAATCTGGACCGCTCATCACCTGCTAAACGTGACACGTGTACAGCATGAAGAAATCGCAATCTCGCACAAAATCCGAACAGCTCTGGTGCATGCATTAGGTTGAGATTCAGCGTCATCTTGAAGGACGAATCCATATTTACGAGATTTAATTGTTCTATCAAATCTTAACTGAATCCTCGGGACCAGAAGTTGAATTATACTCTCTCGAGTTCGCGGCCATCACTCAAGAGAGTGGGGGGCTATTGTTGGACCCAGGCTTCGCCCTTCTGGGCCTTGCTACGGCCCATTAGCAAATGGATCTCCTTTAAGCTGCCAAAGGCCTGGCTGGCTTAAGGCTTTAGTACAGAGAACCAGTTCGGGAGGACGCGTGCGAGAGATCAGCGAATACTGAGTCAAAAGGAGATCGAGCGCGCGGTTAGAGGATAATTAGGAGGTTGTTCCCAGAATTTTGGAGAGCACAATATCAGGAGGAGGTTGAAGCGGAGGAACTATAACGGGAGGCGAAGTCAAGCGAAGAGTTCATCTTCTTAATCCGGAATTCACTTTGAACTATAGAATTATTACTGCGACCTCTCGCCGAGAGCTCCCACTTTGTATTTCTCATTCAATCTCCTCTTGTAAACTCCGACTAATCTCAATAAAATCCCTTTTGATTCATTCAACTATTAAGATTACTTTGTCTCATAAGAGAGTCTAGCCGTTAGATCTTTTCCTGAAACCATAACTTCCTATTGCGAGTTTTAGCGCTCACAGGATGGATCTTTACCGTCGATCTTTTATTTCACTGCCGCCTGGTGTGGACCATGCATGTATGTTGTTTCTTCAGAAAGTGACTTTTGATATGTATGTATAGACTGTATAGTAAATTTCATTGCTAGTGGTTTTATTAGTTGGTATACGATTTGACTTCAGGTAGGTTTATCTCTCCTGTAATCGTGGAGCTTATTAAACAATATCACCATATAACTACGTACAAGATTGACATTGATGAGATACGTTGAAATTGTTGTGCTTTTGAACTCCATGCATATATCTCTATTTTTTTGTCGAGTTTATGTGATTAGAACCTTCTGCAGTATTGAGCTTGAACTGACTGCTAAGATGATTTGGTGTTTTGTGTAAACTAAAACTTCGGTCGCCAAACTCTGTTTGTCAATGTTATATATTTACCCCCTCTATGCAATTGAGTTAGCGAGTAAAATAGCTGAACCATTCAATATTTGGGGTTCCTTTCTGCACTTTCCACAATCTCCCGTTCTCATGAATGTCCTCTTAAAATATATTATTTCTTGCATATCTGTAGGGCGGACTTTCAAACACCATCAGCAAGTTGATTATCACGGCTGTGGTGAGCTCCATTACCTTTTATTTCCAAAACATAATCTACAGTATTATATTTGTCATGGGGTACTGAAGACCAGTCCTTGAGGGATGCTTTTTCTTAGTTCGGTGAAGTCGTAGATAGTAAGCTATTGTTCAAGAATCTTCAACTGCTTTGGTTGATCTTTGTGGCTGTGGTATAGTTGAGTATAGTTAAGTAAAAGTTTTGTGATATTTTGGGTCTCTGAAGATGAGCTAAAATGTCATATTTTAATTATTGTGTGGTTAAAGTCATTGTATGTATTAGCCTAATAGTTATAAGCAAGTTTTGTCACGTAATTTAGTTATATGGCAAGATTTATCAAATATAATAAAAGCATCACATTATTTTAGTTATTTCCTTGAATCATCAGCATGTTCATTTGATTTTCGTATTCATTGTTATGTTTGTCCTCTTGTGTATTTGTCTTTTTAATAGTGCTGAGAAAGGACATGTTAAACCACTAAATTATTTGGATTCCCATGAAATGATTTTTATTGGAAGATGTGAGAGCTATGTGATGACAGAGAAACGACATCGTTCCAAGATAGGGTACAAGGAGAGGATCTTTTGAAGTGGTTGAATCTGAAGAGATAAGCGAGTGGAGGAGAGGCGTTAGTGTGAGGTTGGATCAAGACAGAGATGTTGTATAAATGTAAAATTTTATAACTCAAAAATCTATGATTACTATATTTATTTCAATAACTAAACACTGAAGATTATTTTAACTTGAAAAATTGAAAATTTTCCTTAATAATATAATATATAATTTCAATACATAAAAACTTAACATTTACATAAATTCATTTCCTAATCTAATGTATGTCCCGTAAATTATAATTAATATATATATAAACATATAAATATTCTATCTATAGAATTAAATTTTGAAAATTTTTAAAATAAAAAACTTATTTACATCAGGGATACCACATGTTAAGACTCAATTTTTGAAACTACTGATCTAACCCGCAGTGTCTACCACGAGAAAAGAAATGCCAACAACGAACTATACATGGATATCTCTATACTGAATTATCCCGGAACACTGGCACATGTTATTAAGAATTTTAATACTTTTAAACTATTTTGTCTTGAGCACTGGCACACACAATTCATATGTTTTCAATTTAAATTAATCACTCTACTAACAATTACAGTATTCTCTAACATCCAAACAAACTTTATCATTTAGTTAAAATTATAACTCAAAAAATATTATACACGGGCGCAAGCACATGTTATTAATCTAGTTTTGGTATAAAAACGCAAAATAGCGTTTTTCCGCCAAAACCGTAAAATCTCAAAAATTACATTTTTCCGCGAAAACCGTAAAATCTCGAAATTATATTTTCCCGTCAAAACCGTGAAATCACAATTTTGGTAAAAAAAACCGCAAAATGACGTTTTCCCGCCAAAACCGTAAAATCTCGAGAAGTACATTTTTCCGCCAAATCCGTGAAATCACAATTTTGGTTAAAACACAAAATGGCGTTTTTCCGCCAAAAACGTAAATCCTTGAAAATTACATATTCCCGCCAAAACCGTAGAATCTCAAAATTACATTTTCCCGCCAAAACCGTGAAATCACAATTTTGGTTAAAAAACGCAAATGACATTTTTCCGCCAAAACCGTAAAATCTCAAAAATTACATTTTCCCGCCAAACCGTAAAATCATAATTTTGGTTAAAAAATGCAAAATGACATTTTTCCGCCAAAACCGTAAAATCTCAAAAATTACATTTTCCCGATAAAATTGTGAGATCAAATTTTTGGTAAGAAAACACAATTGTTTTTTCTTTGCTTTTTGTATTTTTTTTCTTTTCTGCATTTCAGGTTTTATAAAAGATAGAAAAGAAAATAGAAAGTAACAAAAAGAAGGAATGAGGAAGGAAGCAAGGTTCTTTTTTGGTGGCAAGTTGATAACATCGTATTTTTGCCCACTTTTAATATGTTTTTATTAGGTTTTCAATGGAGAAAAAAGTGATTATGGATAATTTGAGGTCATTTCCACCATTTGCACTACAAGGAGTCATTTATGGGTTTTTGAGCAAAAAGGGTATAAAGGCAAGAAAAACCCGTTACAGGCCAGTGTCAAACCGTTGAAGACCTTCCAGATTACCAAATTTAGAGTTCTTGGTGTCTATGGAAAGCTAGAAGATTCAAGATTCACTTCAGAGAAGAACCAATGCAATCCATTCAGACGTTTGGAAGATACAACCCAAAGAGTGAAGACATGTTCAGACCGGTCACAAGGAGTGTCAAAATATGAGAAACCTTCCTTTTTACTCCAGTGAGTCTTCAATCTTATGAGGCCTCTAGCTTATGTCAAAATATGAGAAACCTTCCTTTTTACTCCAGTGAGTCTTCAATCTTACGAGGCCTCTGCGCAATCATGCGGCTCTAATTCTCTATAATGATCCATTTTGCACTCTAAACCTTCATTTTTACTCCAGTGAGTCTTCAATATTATAATTACTCAAATGCACACCAATATATCTTATCTTCTACCAAGAGGTATCAGGATAGATGGTAAAACGTCTTTGAAAACCGGTAATAATATGACTTATCAACAAGCAACATATAAGTTTGGGAGAATTGATATGTTAAGTTTTTTCCTTTCTTTTGATTGTATTTCCCACTAGTTTTCTTGCATTTAGCATGTCATATTTAGATGTCAGGAGCATATTTGCATATACATTCATGTTTTACAGGTTCTTGGAATGAAATGGACCTTTTGAAGTAGAAAAGAGATTTTATGGGCAAAAGGATGATCAAGTGAAGCTTTGATGAAGTTACAGTGAGTGTAGCGGGCACACGTAGCGACGTCATGACGTTGCTGAGCTCCAGCGACCATTCCTAGCTACATCATGACGTCTCCAGGAGTTTGAAGTGATTTCCAGGAACTGTAGCGAGGATCTGCCATCGACCTCGCGACGTCGCCATGTCCCAGTGAGATGACGTACCGACTGCACAACGTCATCGAAGACCTTAAGTGATTTCCTGGAAGTGTAGCGAGGAGCCGCCAGCGACGTCATGACACCAAGGAGCACCAGCGACCATATGCAGCGATGTCACGATGTCTATGGACCGGACCTGATCTTTATAATTATGTTTTAAAACAGATCTCATTGAAAATGGTTAGATGTTAAACCAGTCTTTAGCTTCTACTATAAATACTCTTTACCCTAAATGTTAAGGGTTATGCTTGGTTTTAGGATTGTTCTTAGCCACTCTAAGATTTCTTTTTGGATCTTTGTATTGAATCTTTGAAGTTTTAAAGATCAATCTTGTTTTATCTTTCAAATATATTCTTCAGTTCACCTCTAAAACATGATTATGCAAAAAACAATCTATTTCTTTTGTGTTTTCCTTGTCCAAGAGTAAGTAGTCTATTAGAGCTTAAGGGAAGAGCAAGATTTAGGAAGATTGAGAGTGGATTAGTGGAGTATATGTTTGGAATGTGTTAGATCCTTGCTTATAGGGTGTTCCTAATGCTAGATTAGCCTTGATCAAGTTAATTTAGAGAATTGACATTTTCATATCCACAAGGTGTTTAATTAAATGTTTGAATGAACTTAATAAGTGCCTAGAATGCTTAGCTCATGGAAATGATTGATTAAGATGTTAGGTGATTAGTTAGACTTGTTATTAATATTCTTTGATTGCGTGATTGCTAACGGAAGTTAATGATGATTATGTGATTAAGGAAGAAATTAATGTCATGAAAGTGAATTAATCAAGTTTAGTATTTTAAGATCAAAAGATTAGCTTGCTTAAGTTGTTAGATGCTCTACTAGTTCACAATTAGTCACTCTAGGTTGAATCCCTCGATCTATTGCCGAAACAGCTTCGAGATTAAGTCAACCTTGATTAGCATGGTTTAAAATCAAAGGTACAATGGCTTGGCAATGGAAGACCTTCTACCTCATCTTGATCAATTCGACTGCCTTTGTGAAACCGTGAAAATGAATGGTGTGTCCTGAATTAATTGACCTAGTATTTTTTTTTTATCTTAGTAAGAAGCAATTTACAATTATATGTTAATGAATTTTTTTTTGTATTTTTCTATTTTGGTAAACTGTTACAATTTGTTACTAAATTTACACAACATGAACATTCATTATGACCTTAGAATTTCAATCAATAAAAAAATATAAATATATTTGATTGATTTTAAAATATACAAAACCTTTTAAAAAGTGAAATTAATATTTCAATTATGTAGTAGATGCCTAAAGGGGTTATAAAAGTGAAAATCATATAAAAATAGAGCCATAGAGGAGCTAGTATATTTATATGGGAAATTTTGGTAATAAGGTAACTCTTAAGTTTTTATTTGGGAATAAGGTAGTTTTAAGATTATATTTGCTAACTAGGTAGTTTATTGGGTAGTTTTTTAAAAAGTGATTATGTAAAAATACTAAAATAACCCTATCTCTTTGAGAGATAAAGGAACGAAGAAAAGTGAGAATGAAGAGTGAGAGAGTGGTCCACACTTGCAGAAACTGATCCACGTGTGGTCTGTGAGAGTGAGGTAAGTAGTGAGGTAAATTTCTCACCAAAATGCCCAGTTTTACGGGTAAAAATCAAAATCATGAGCGGGAGTTATTTGCCAAAACCCTGAGGAGCTGTGTGCCTCCAATTCACTTTATTAAAGTGCTTTTTGAAGGGGTTTGAGAAACAATGAGTGACGACAATGGAGAAACACAGCCCTAGAGCGACGGCAATGGAGAAAGGAAAGGGGAAAATGATTTCCACTGATACAGGTTTTTTTTTGGGAAAAACAATCATTTTTCGTTTTTTTTTTTGTCAATACAACCAGTGTATTCAAGTTTCTTACTTTGTTTCTCATATTAAAGTTTCTTACTTTGTTTCTCATTTTCAAGTTTCTTACGGTGTGACCCAAATCCATTTCAGGTACAGAGGATGTGTTCGTGACAGTTATGGCAGGCATGCAGGTGGATAAGATACATGATAGGGAGTTGGGATTTCAAGATTGACATGTCAAGAATGGGAAGGTGCATAAATTGCAAAGACATTGGCAAAGTTGAAGAGCTGCATGGGATAATAGCGGCATCATATTCCATTGATGAGAGGGTGGTTTCGGTTGAGATGACTTACTGGTTGGAAGACGAACTTGCTGAACTCAATGGTGATGATACAGCTCCAGTAGAAATAGTGACAGACAGCTGTTACAAAATGTTCAGATCTCTTCGTTCAACAGATAGCTCAATGAATATCTTTGTTACATTTAGAGAAATGATGGGTGAGAGGATGGAGATAATGGGACCAGAGGCTGGGAAGTGGGGAGATAATAAGTGGAAAACTGACTGGTTTAACGCAGATGACCGAAATAGAGTAACAAATGAGCCAAATGGCTGTGGAAGTGAGAGATATGTTAGCCCTGTTGAAAAAAATATGACAAAAAAAAAAAAAACAGAATTTGGGTTAGGTGTGGCTGTAATTGATGAATCTGAAATAGATGAATCATTTTTGATTGAACATTTAGAGAAATTCGAAGAAATTCTGAAATCTGGAGGTAAACGTAGTCCTGGTGTACAGACTGGTAAGACATCTAATCTAGGTGTACATGCCTCTTCTTCATCTGGTCCTGGTGTACAGGCTAGTAAGTCATCTGATCTAGGTGTACATGGAGTAAAAGGAACAGTGAATGGTGTACATGCCTCTTCTTCATCTGGTCGTGGTGTACAGGCTGGTAAGTCATCTGATCTAGGTGTACATGGAGTAAAAGGAACATTGAATGGTGTACATGCAGTTGCGGAAATTGATGATGATGTGGGTTCATATAATGATGCGAGGTGGATACCAGGTAGTGATGATAACGAAGATGAAGAAGATGAAGAGGGTGAAGGGGAATATGACGAAGAAGACTATGATTACGACTATTGGGATGAGTTTGTGAGAAATGACAATTATGAGGCTGAAGATTAACTTGAAACATGGGAAGAGGCCATAATTCCCCACACACGAGAGAAAAATTTGGGAGTGAAAGTTGTAAGTGACATTGACAACAAACAAAATGGGTGTGATCAAAAGGAAAATAAGAACAATAAAGGAACATTGGTTGCTTATGATGGGAAATTGGTTACTTGTGATGGTGATGGGGATGATGATTTTGTTAATCCCCCAGCGCAAACTTTGAAGAAAGGTAGGTTTGCCAACGATAATTCAAATTTCACGAAAGAAATAAGTATAACTAAAAAATATGGATATGAGGATGTCGAACCAATGTTCCGTGACATGGAAAAGAGCAAATACAACATTCATGACATTGATTTAAGTCATGAAGATGATGATATTTACGTAGGAAGGTGGTTCAAGGGAAGAGAAGATTTCAAACTAGCAATGACAATTTATGCTTTGAAGAGAAGATTCAGATTTGTGTTTAGCCGACATGCACAAAGCTATATTGTGGCCTCATGTGTATCTAAACATTGCGACTGGAGGGTGTTGGCTAGCAGAGTAGGTGACACGGTTGAATATGAGGTGAGAAAGGCACATTTGACACATAATTGTGACACGGATACAAGGGGGCAATTCACAAAACACGTGACATCGAAAGTGTTAGCAGCTCTGATAAGGTCTATGATGTGGACATCGGAACCAGATCAATCTTGCAGCATGTCAAACCAACCACTACACACGCCAAAACGGCCCACACGGAGCATCATGGAGAACCATTAGCCAAATGGAGTTCTAATCAAGAACCAGGCCTAGGATTGATTTTCTATCAGCCATTCAGTCCTAAGAAGACCAATGATTTAGGAGGAATCATGAAAACTCGAGCCAAGCCACCTGAAGACGAAGCATGCCTACCCGGAGACGAGAAACGAAGTCAAGCATGTACCAAAAGACAAACCACTCGAGCACAGGAGTTCTGCTTGAACATTCACTTGGAAACCACCTATTTTTAAGAGAATGATCGAGCCAAAACTCAACTTGATCGATCATATTTGGAGTTAGCACATGAACACCTCACCGAAGCCGTCACCAAGCCAAGGAAGCTGCCACTAGAAGAATTCACTAGTGATTTTTGCCTCAGAGTCATTATTCATCAGGAAACCATCCAAGATAAGAGTTTTTTCCGAAGAAAATCATGCCCTAACCGAGCTCAATTAGGATATGTCCAAGAATCCTTACTCGGAGACAAGAATCCAAGGGAGAAGTTGACTTATGAGAAATCTACTCGAGCAAATGTTCTGGGATTTGAATTTCATCAGGAAATCATCTATTGTAAGATGAATTATCAAGTTAAATCAGCCCAGGTACGAGTTGGTTTAAGAGCTAACCAAGGAGGATCAAAACCGGGTGTAAATAAGGAAAGTCTTGCATCCAACTTACCATCAGCTGAAGCCACGAATTGGAGACCTTCTATGAGCATCAGAGGGTTCCCTTTTAACCCAGGAGATACTCTAGACCAAGAAATAGCTTTACCACCAGAGGCTTGGTACACCTTACCATACAAGAACATGTGGAGTCATTAATTACCATATTTGGAGCTAAAGGAGATCAATCAGCAACGGCTCTTTCCCTTATCACTTTTGTGCATTCTGAAGCCTCCTCCCAAGAACCTGGACGTCCCCATACACCACAACTTCGCACCCAAGCTTTCAAGACTCAAGCTAACGGCTATTTCCTTATTTGGCCGATTTTGTCATCAAGCCTTCAAACGGCTCTTTTCTTTTAATTTCTGCGATTTGTTTCTTGTTTTAGACCTTAGGACCATTGTACTCTGAGCCTATAAATGCTCAGCTCATTCCTCATTGTAAATCACCCTTAATCGAGATTTTAAAGTTCATAAGAAAAACTGTTTTTTTCTTCTCTTTCACAAAGTTGCGAATTCTTTGTGTTTTCTTTCATTAGTTCTTATTTGAGTGATTCAATTAAGTTCTTTTGAGTCTGCAATTCAAGTTATTTGAGTAATTCATCTAACTAGTCTTGTTCATCGATTGAGTGAGTCAATCTATCACCTCCATTTCTACCATCTATTCCACTTCCGCTTAGCATAGGCTTGGAATCCTCTTTATCATCAAGTGATCTCAGATTGGTGTGATTCCGATTTTGTATCATCTGGTATCAGAGCATCAAAAGCTCCTATCCCCCAGGTTGTATCTCTTCAACCTTTATCTTCTTTTGTTTTTATTTCGATATTTTCTGTTTTGTCGTTTAACTTTTTTTTTTCATAAAATTCGAAAATCAAATCAAAATTTATTTCTTGCTTTGTTCTTGTTATTTGCTTCAGCATCTTTCATAAAAATAAAAATAAAAATTATTTGCTTCAGTTTGCTATTTGTTTTGAATTTATCAAAGAAAACCCATAAAAATTGTTTTTGTTTGAATTTATTTTATTTATTTGTTTATTTTTATTTTTATTTGGATTAAAATTATAAAAACAAAATAAAAAGTTAATTTTCTGCTTTCTGAATTAATATTGTCGTCCCTTAATTTTATTTTCAATAGAAAAGTCAAAAAAAAAAAAATTAGAAAGTTTCCATATTTATTTCCTTCTTTGATTTGTTTTGATTTGTCCGATTCTTCTTTTTTTTTGCGAGAGAAACCAAAGGGGAGCACAACCATGGACTATGAAGATGAAGAGGATGAGAGAAGTGAGTTTAACACCTCAGATGTTGATTGGAGTGAAGAACAAGACCCCTCATGGACTGAAGAAGAAGGATACGACCACAACTCGTGGAAAGGAGGTACTGATTCTGAATTCAGTACATGGGAAGGATATGAGTGTGATGAAGAACGGTGGACTGATGAGATAGAGCCTGAGAGTGTGTTGGATGAAGGAGAGGACCCTGAAGAGGCTGGCTCTCGAATCAGTCTAGAAGAAGAGGCTGATGCACCTGATGAAGAAAATTCAGAATCGAGTTATTGTGAAGCAATTGGTTGTCCCAAAAGCCTAGAGGATCAATACATCTATGAAGGGGAATCAAGTTCTGCTGAAGATGAATCAAGTTGTCATGAAGACAGCTTCCAAATCAACACCGAAGATGAGTCACAAACAGAAAACATGTTTCATGAAGAAGAAAACTATGAAGAAGCTGATTCAGAACGTGAAGAAGAGAGTAGACCATGGTGTGAGATACCTTACTCTGATCTAGAGGAGAAACACCAAGGAGAGACTGATTCACCATACTCTCACGAAGAAGTGTCTGAAGAGGACGAGGTTAAAAGTGAGGCCGGAAGAGATGATTTAAGTGAAGAATACACAAAGCAGGATGAAGACCTAGTTGAGGAGCCTTGGTACATTCAGTTTGCAGGCCATCACCAAGGACCAGAAGCCTATTTACGTTGGGAACAAGACATGGAGTATTGGCTTTCAACTAACAATATTTTAGAAGAAGAGAAGACCATTTATGCGGAGGATACCTTAACCGAGGACGCCTTTAAACATTGGGAGCGAGATGCATACACTCGTCTTGAGTTTGAAGAACCAGACTCTTCTTGGGAAGAGATGAAGCAACTCTTGTATAAAGAGTACGTGGAGGATACTAGTAACATGCGCCAACACAATATACGGGTCTACACTAACCCCAAGCCAAGAAGATGGATTCTAGTCCCACCACCGAGACCAAAATTCAAGTCAGCAACTCGAGCAAAGGAGGAGAAACTGAATCCGAAACCCCAAGATGTAGCTCCAAAGCAAAGGCCGAGTTCAATGCTTGAACCACACGGGGAACCAAAGAAATGTAAGTCTCCTATGCTATCTAAATCAAAAGAAATAATCTGTTATAGATGCCATCAAGGAGGACACTTTGCTGCTAAATGCCCAACTAGGAAACTAGAAAAATCACTTATGTCAAAACCGGATATAAGCATTATTCAAACAGGTTTTGAAATTTCCAGTTCTAGTATAATGCTCTTGTCTATGCCAAAGGTTGATATTACAGGTCTGAACATGGAGCATGAAGCTAGAGGAGTTGTAACAAGTTTAGAACTTGAGAATCAACATCCAGGCACAACATCCCTAGTTCAAGTAAGTAACACTTCCGAGTTTATCAACTATTGGACAACTCTTATGCTCACTAGTAGCCTGAAATATACAATTTTGAGTACCTATATTACAGATATAATGCACTTGATTTTTCCTGTAAGTGTCAATGAAAGGACAGGTACCCTAGAAGTATGCAAAGGCCAAAGAGAAACCACATCCAAAGGGAGTTCAACTACCAATCAAGTGGGGGAACCAGAAACGTATAATCACATGCCTCCAGAGCTCATGATGTTTTTTCCAGACCTTGACAAAAGAAAAGAAGTCATCAACAACATGATGATCAAAGAAAAGCCACCAGATGCACCAAGCACTAACAAACCGTCAACACGCCAAGGTAAGACTCTAAACTTCAAAACTAGGTTGAAAGCTAACTTGCTTTCTCTTGGTGCAGATTGTACAGTTTCGAGGTCGAAACTATTTCAAGGGGGAGGGTATGATGTGGACATCGGAACCAGATCAATCTTGCAGCATGTCAAACCAACCACTACACACGCCAAAACGGCTCACACGGAGCATCATGGAGAACCCTTAGCCAAATGGAGTTCTAATCAAGCACCAGGCCTAGGATTGATTTTCTATCAGCCATTCAGTCCTAAGAAGACCAATGATTTAGGAGGAATCATGAAAACTCGAGCCAAGCCACCTGAAGACGAAGCATGCCTACCCGGAGACGAGAAACGAAGTCAAGCATGTACCAAAAGACAAACCACTTGAGCACAGGAGTTCTGCTTGAATATTCACTTGGAAACAACCTATTTTTAAGAGAATGATCGAGCCAAAACTCAACTTGATCGATCATATTTGGAGTTAGCACATGAACACCTCACCGAAGCCGTCACCAAGCCAAGGAAGCTGCCACTAGAAGAATCCACTCGTGATTTTTGCCTCAGATTCATTATTAACCAGGAAACCATCCAAGATAAGAGTTTTTGCTGAAGAAAATCATGCCCCAACCAAGCTCAATTAGGATATGTCCAAGAATCCTTACTCGGAGACAAGAATCCAAGGGAGAAGTTGACTTATGAGAAATCTACTCGAGCAAATGTTATGGGATTTGAATTTCATCAGGAAATCATCTATTGTAAGATGAATTATCAAGTTAAATCAGCCCAGGTACGAGTTGGTTTAAGAGCTAACCAAGGAGGATCAAAACCGGGTGTAAATAAGGAAAGTCTTGCATCCAACTTACCATCAGCTGAAGCCACGAATTGGAGACCTTCTATGAGCATCAGAGGGTTCCCTTGTAACCCAGGAGATACTCTAGACCAAGAAATAGCTTTACCACCAGAGGCTTGGTACACCTTACCATACAAGAACATGTGGAGTCATTACTTACCATATTTGGAGCTAAAGGAGATCAATCAGCAACGGCTCTTTCCCTTATCACTTTTTTGCATTCTGAAGCCTCCTCCAAAGAACCTGGACGTCCCCAGACATCACAACTTTGCACCCAAGCTTTCAAGACTCAAGCTAACGGCTATTTCCTTATTTGGCCGATTTTGTCATCAAGCCTTCAAACGGCTCTTTTCTTTTAATTTCTGCGATTTGTTTCTTGTTTTAGACCTTAGGACCGTTGTACTCTGAGCCTATAAATGCTCAGCTCATTCCTCATTGTAAATCACCCTTAATCGAGATTTTAAAGTTCATAAGAAAAACTGTTTTTTTCTTCTCTTTCACAAAGTTGCGAATTCTTTGTGTTTTCTTTCATTAGTTCTTATTTGAGTGATTCAATTAAGTTCTTTTGAGTCTGCAATTCAAGTTATTTGAGTGATTCATCTAACTAGTCTTGTTCATCGATTGAGTGAGTCAATCTATCACCTCCATTTCTACCATCTATTCCACTTCCGCTTAGCATAGGCTTGGAATCCTCTTGATCATCAAGTGATCTCAGATTGGTGTGATTCCGATCTTGTATCAGTCTAAGTATGAGACGCTTTATGGGGGACCACGTGCTCGTGAGTTGCCAGAAATGGTGCTTATGAGGCACAATATCAAAGCCACGTATTGGAAATGTTGGAAAGGTAAGGAATTGGCTGTTGAAGAGGCTTGGGGAACAGAGGAGTCATCATTCAGGTTGCTGCCATTGTATTTGTATGTGATAAAGGAAGTAAATCCAGGAACGATAACACATTTAGAAACAGAGGTGGATGAGAAGGGGAAGAACATATTCAAGTACTGTTTCTTGGCTTTACACGCAAGCATCATTGGGTGGTCACATTTGAGAAAATTAATTGTGATAGATGGGACTCATTTGAACGGTAAGTATAAGGGTTGTCTACTTACGGCGAGTGGTCAAGATGCAAATTTCCAAGTTTTCCCAATAGCTTTTGCGGTGGTGGACAGTGAAAACGATGAATCGTGGATTTGGTTTTTGGAGAAATTAAAAGCTATCGTAGTGGACAGTACAGAGCTAACAATCATCTCAGAACACGTCGACCATCAGGGCGACTACCAACCAAGAGAAAGCTATTGCAAGGAGAGTATAAGGTACGTAGACCATAGCTTTCCGATCAAATATTTTAAAATTTCTATAGGAAATAACCAAATTTTATAACTACATGTTAAAGGTTGCTGCAAAGAAGAGCAAACCAAACAAATGTGGAAGGTGCGGGAAATCTGGACACAATCGAGTCACATGGACGGCAGCCTTGGAATAACGTGGATCACAACTATCTTTATGGTGTACACATATCTTTATGGTGTACGCCTTCCTTGTTTCTTTATAGACCTTTCTTGTTGAGGTGTACACTTGGTATTTATGAGATTTACATACTCTAAAATAATCATTTATGAAATTTTGCGTATTTTGTCTATCAGACAACTGAAAATTTGGTAAAGATATCTGTAAACATATTTTGCACACCTATCTTCAACTTATATGAAAAAGCTACTGGAGCATACAAAGAAGTTGAAAACTACTATTGAGTGTACACCTATCAGAGAGGTGTACACCTATCAGAGAGGAATACACCAATGGTATAGGTGTACACCTATGAGAGAGATGTACACCTATCTACCTATCTTTTTTTGTGTACACCTATCTACCTATCGTTTTTGGTGTACACCTATACCAAGCATGCTTAAAATGGATATGGGTGTACACCATGATTAAGTTTACAGCTGCTGGTGTACACATGTGAGACCTGTTGTACACAATGATTAAGTTTACACCTGCTGGTGTTTTTGAATGCTTTTTGTTATGAACACTAAAGAAAAATTTGAGAATTGTTTTGGCTTAACTATTTCATAAACATAACTGGAGCATACAATGAAGTTCAAAACTACTTCTACTTATATGAAAACGCTACTGGAACATACATAGAAGTTGAAAACTACTAATGAGTGTACACGTATCAGAGAGGAGTACACTTGTCGGAGAGGTGTACACCTGTCGGAGGGGTGTACACCTGTCGGAGAGGTGTACACCTATCTACCTATCTTTTTGGTGTACACCTATATTTTTAATGCTTAAAATGGATAAGAGTGTACATCATGATTAAGTTTACAACTGTTGGTGTACACCATGATTAAGTTTACAGCTACTGGTGTACACCATTTACTGTGAGACCTGGTGTACACAAATATCTTTTAAGTTTTTTAGGAGTACACCTGCTGGTGTTTTTGAATGCTTTTTGTTATGACCACTATAGAAAAATTTTAGAATTATTTTGGCTTAACAATTTCATAAACATAACTGGAGCATACAAAGAAGTTCAAAACTACTTCAACTTATATGAAAAAGCTACTAGAGCATACAAAGAAGTTGAAAACTACTACAGTTTATTGGAGAAAGTTTTGGGAGCGTACAAAGAAATTCTAAACTACTTCAGCTTATTTGATAACATTGAAACTAGGAAACTACATCTGAATGGCGAGGATGAGAGCAATGACTGATAAGATCAAAGCAAACGCAGAAAACAAGAGAGTTATGGGTGAAGCTTTTGTGGCAACGAATTGATTTTTGCGTGAGGCATCTGTTGCGGCTTTCCATTGCTTGTAGAACTCGACTTCAGCCCTTAGCTTGCGAATCTCATTCCTGGCATTAATCAATGCTACTTTTTGCCATCCATGTGGTGGCTCAGGATCAACCCATTTAAAGAAGTCGCAGCACCTGTTAAATCGACTATTGATAACACCATATTTGTAGAAGTCTCATCCAGGGTTTGCATCGGTCCATGATGTAAGCACCTCGGGATGTCTCCGCAGTCGCACAAGGGAGAGCTCCGAGTAGGCGTAGAGGTAGAGCTAAAGCTCGGGTTGGATCTCATGATGAAATTTTGAGTAGGAGAAGATGAGATTGCAAAGAAGAAAGATAAAAATGATTAGAGTTCTTGGGTTAATATGGAGAAGGAGCGTAAAAAGGTGTATAGCTGTAAAGCATGTAACAAAAGCTGTAAAGGAGTAAACGTGGCTCACTACCGACCTAGGAACTTCAAAATTTAAATTTTAACTTTTTGGCATATTTTGCATAGTTGACAAAAATTAATGAAAAATAGGTTACAAGGATTGGTTGTGTAATTTGAAAGACTTATCACAAAATAAGGGGAAAGTTGGCCATTTCATGCCTCAAGTTGGACCATGTGTTAAATTTATACATGAACTATACCTCCGTGCAAATCTATACATGAACTAACAAAATTTTTGAATTTGCTACCTTAACTAATAAAATTGTGCAAAATTATACATGTTGCGTAACACTGTTAGCTTGCCGTTAACTCTTGATGACGTGGCATCCACGTAAATAACTTTTTAAAAAATTATTTGGACTCGAACCCATGACCTGTAAAGATTTCATTTTCGCTGGTAACCAACTGTTCTGTTGCATTAATTGTTGTTATCTTAAACACACAAATACATATTCTTAGAACAACGGCTTCATCAAATCTTATGGAAAATAACTTAATACAAAGCAGGAAGATTATCTAGCTGAGAGGACTTTGAAGAACCATCATCCATGGCGGAACAAAATCCTAACTCTTACCATACACACAATCAATTATCAGATCTCATCGTGAGTCAGAGTCATCAAATTTATTTATTTCACCAGGCTTCTCATGGTATAAATTTCCGAAAAAAGGGGAAGACTTTGATCAATTTGTATTAATTTTCTCAATTTCACAATCAAATTACGCGTTCGTTATTGGATGGTTATGATCGGAAACTTCATTAAAGCAGAGACAGTACGAAAAATCGGCGATTGATTCGTCTATTATTGATTCGTTAGTATGTATCGGTGTGAATTTCATCTTATCGGTGTGTATATGTTATGTCAATGCAGAAGTGAGAGGATCCATACAAACTCAATTTCGTGTAACAAATCATGTTAGAATGTTGGATCTCTAAATGAGATGATTTTTGAGTATAAGCCTTTGGACACAGATCTGAATTATGTGTGGGATTCCATTTTTTAATATAATCAAGAGATGAGTCTGAATCTTGGATTTAATAATTAGAGTGTCTAAAATTGATGAATACTCATGAAATGACTCGCAACCAAATCGTTGTCGAAAGAGTCTCTGTCACCGGAGGAATCTGGGTTTCAGAAAATCTAATCATCGTCACAAATTTTTCAGGAAGTTGAAGTTTTTATGAAGCAATTTTATAAAGTATATATATTTGTGTGGTTAAGAAGATACATAAAATGAGATAGCTCAACTGGTTATAAGCGGAAGTTAATTGTCAAAAGGTTGCATGTTCGAGTCCTTGGTCCATCACAATTTTTTTTAAATTGTTAATTACATGGATGCCACGTCATGGAGAGTTAACGACAGGTTAACAGTGTTACGCAAAATGTATATTTTTGCACAATTTTATTAGTTAAGATAGCAAATTCAAATTTTTTGTTAGTTCATGTATAGATCTGCACGGAGATATAGTTCATGTATAAATTTAACACATGGTCCAACTTCAGGCATGAAATGGCCAAATTTCCCAAAATAAGGGAACTAAAATCATCAATGGTACTTATTTAGAAGCTGGTGTACACAATTATGGAGGTAGTTCTAGGCAAACATTTTAAAAAGCAAAATCAGAAAAAGTATTTTAGACAGAGCCAAATGAAAACATGAAGACTAACATAAGTAGATAGGTTCAAAGTAGCAAAACATAAAGACTTGAATGATATATTCGAAGTAGCAAAAAAAAAAAATAGTCTACAATAAGTAGATAACACACCACATGATAACAAAGGCGTGAGTCAGAATTTGATAGCTCTTGAATCGCCTGTTTGAGCATATGCTTCGTAACAATCCATAGCATACTTCTGCCGGAACTGGTTAACAGCTTGATCATCCAACGCAGACATTTCCTCAAACCCTAAACCCGCAGCGTAAATCTCTAGAAACTTCAAAGCAACAGGTCCACAGTCACCAGTTTTTTTGTTTTGATAAATGCCTGTTGGACGATACCAACTGTATGGCGAAGTATCTACATCAACATCCTTCAAAGACGGTAAACATGCCTTGAGAAGCCATGGCATACATTCAACAATTGGGGCAATGAACTTCTCAACCTCACAATCCTTGGTATGAATAATTAACGGATCAAGTATCTCAACATGGCGGTGGACCAAATTAATAGTCAATCCAACCCAATGAGAGTTCCCCCAATTCATAGCAACATATAATATGTCGACATGTTTGAGAAACTCACTCTTCAAACCTGTGCCAGTTGACTTGCCTAAAACGAAGCTTCTGAGATTTGATCCCCATGGGACTTGGTTCTTATCATCCGAAGCCTTGAGCACTTGATGTTTCCCTTTTTGAAGACATGGAAAACATGTGTCCAAAAAAGCAACCCTTTCCTTCAATATAAAGGATCCACGTCGCCTCCAGATCATAGAAGTGATAAAATGAATGTGTTGTTCCATAAAACATTACAGTATTAATAGTGTGTATAAATAACTAATAACAATGGTGCACACTAGAAAATGACAAGGTGCACACTATATACAAAATAAGGTAAATCAACTTCAAGTTACCTCAGTGCTAATCCATTGCTGTTTGGTAGCGATTTTCAGAAAGAAGTCATTAGATACATCGTGTCCAGTCTTAATGCGGAACAATCTACACTCACAAAAATACATATTGTTATTATAAAACTCACAATATATTTGAATTAAATAGCAAACTTACTTATTCGGATCTTCAGTCAATGCTTCATGGAAGATATCCCACTCAGCTTTATCAACTTCCAATTCCGGTATTTTAGTCCGACTTACGAATAAAGCCTTCACCCGTGGATCTCCAGTATACATATCACTGAGTATTTTTGATCTAAGCCTCTTGCGCTTTCTATCGTCCTGTGAAGCAGGTTGCTTTGGATAAACAGATGAGATTGGAAACACCAAAAAGGGAGCAGGAACAACAGCCGTAAGTGGATCAAAAACACTGGTAGGTATTTTTGAATCAGTAGCTGTAGTTTCCGAGCTACTGGATGAGGAGATATCCACCTGAAAGAACAAGTAATATTGGTTTTATCATTAAAGTTGTTTGTGTTGGAAATATTTGTACAACATAGAAATAATAACAAAAAGTACCTTGTTCTTTTCCTTATCAGATTCCTTAGAGGTAATGGGGTCTTCAATGTTTTTGGGTAGATCCACCTGAGACTAAAAGCAACAATGTTAGTATGCATAAAATGGATAAGGGTGTACACCATTATTAAGTGTACATCTTCCAGTGTACACCATTTACTGTGAGACGTAGTGTACACCTACTTGAATATATTGGCCCAGAGAACAAACAAGTAAAAAATTAAGTACCTTGTTTTTTTCATGATCAGATTCCTTAGGGGTAATGGGGTCTTCAATGTTTATGGGTAAATTCACATGAGACTAAAAGAAACAATGTTAGTTTGCTTAAAATGCATCAGGGTGTACACCATGATTAAGTGTACAGCTTCTGGTGTACACCATTTACTGTGAGACGTGGTGCACACCTACTTGAATATATTGGCCGATAGAACAGACAAGTAAAAAATTAAGTACCTCCTTTTTTCCTGATCAGATTCCTTAGGGGTAACAGGGTCTTCAATGTTTTTGGGTAAATTTACTTGAGACTAAAAGAAACAATGTTACTAAGCCTAAAATGGATGAGGGTGTACACCATGATTAGGTGTACAGCTTATGGTGTACACCAGTTACTGTGAGATGTGTTGTACACCTACTTGAATATAGTGGCCAATACAAGAGACAAGTAAAAAAATTAAGTACCTTGTTTTTTTCCTGATCAGATTCCTTAGGGGTAATGGGGTCTTCAATGTTTTTGGGTAAATTCACCTGACACAAAAAGAAAAAATGTTAGTAAGCCTAAAACGGATGAGAGTGGTGTACACCATTTACTAAGGGATGTGGTGTACACCTATGACTAAAATAAATGGACCAATATACCTTCGGTGTGGGCGCATGTTTCTTAATACCCTTACTACGCTGCCTCAGATATTGGCTTAATGTGCTGCTATCAGCAACCTCTCCAACAATACTTTCTTCACGCGTAGAAGGTCTAAGAACTCCATATCTTTTATCCATTTCATCCAATAGCTCCTCTTTTAAAATATTATTCCTTTGGAGGATCCAATCTTTGAGATCATCAAACATTGAAGCAAGAACTTGCTGATCAAGCTGATGTTGTTGGAATTTTGGCTCCACACTAGGGGCTTGTTGTTTAGAAGTGCCAACTGGGTCCGAACTCACCGATGTGGTAGCTTGCCTCTTTACTTGTCGGGTTGCCTCCTTTCTAATAGGGGCTGCACGTTTTTTGGCTGACTTTTGTGCATCAGGTGCTTTGGAGAAATACTGTGAAAGAGACGTGTCGCCTCCTAAAAAATGAGAAGCTTTGAAAACATGTCCATGTGCAATAAGAGATTCCAACAGTTCAACTTTAGCATCATCATTTTCATCGGACCCAGAAAAATCATTTTCTACCAATACTGCATTTGGAGACAAAATCGGTTGCACAGACAGCTGCAAAAGAATACATTACAGTCAGGTGTACGCAATATAAATGGAAAGATCGGTGTACACAAGGTGTGCTATATAGTTCTGGTGTACAGCATATTAAGAATACGGTGTACATTATAAAAATCTGGTGTACAACTGTTTTACACTAACCTCTGGATGGGCTTCTACTTCATAAATGTCGTCCAAGAGAATGACGGTGGTCTTTGATTTGCAGCCTGTAGGATTCTCAAGGAAAGTGCCCATAACACTTGGTGTAGGAATCATGGTGATAAGCATTGGAATCAACCCAAAAACTAGAAGTTGGAACGGCAATGGGAAGCCATAACATGCGCTTGAGTACAGTTTTAGCCTGCTTATAAGAGCTAGAGTAGGATCAGGTGCTTCTGGGGTTGGTGGTGGAGGACAAAATCGAGCAAGAGTGTCAGTAAATGAAACTCTACCCCACGGGTATTCAAGGCAAAACTTCTCATCATGTAACATCTCAACGTGTTCTGGATCGACTCTAAGGTTATTCGATGAACAAAGAATGAGGCCCTCAACTATAGCAATCAAAGCCAACGGAAGTAGTTTCCAAACCGGTAAATTCTCAGTCCTAAGCATAGCAAGCACTTTAGACACTGTAACTTCCTTATCTTTGTTCTCTTTACCGAAAAGTTTAATCCACATTGATAACTTGCCATCCTCTGCACTTACAGTTTTCTGGCTTGGAATTTGACCACATCGAAGACCCGAAACAATGTGGAATTCTCGCAGCGACTTCTTAATTGGCTTCCCACCAAAAACAGACCACATCTCATACTTCTTCTTGGTGATTAGTTGACGAGACAAGATGGCATGAATCCATTTGCCTAAGTTTGGACACCTTGCAATAGGGAGATTGAACAACTGGCCAAATTGAGAATGTAGGAGCGTCTGCAATGCGTCAGTACCTTGAAGAATAAGGGCAAGCTTACCGATTAAACTTGGTTTTGAGTAAATGTTGAGCCTTACCCCACGCCAATAGCAGTTTTCAGAGAATAGACGTTTTGGTAGTTTGAGTGGTACTTCACCGCCGAAGTCTGCAATAAAAGAAGTGGATTGATACACAATTAGAAATATAATTTGGGAAAATCGGTTACACACGAAACAACTCAAAATTTCCAAAGCAAAAAAAATCAGATTTGTGAAACCTTAAAAAAGTAAGTGTTCAAGTAAAGAAAGTGATTCTCCTCACCCGATTCAACCGTAGTCGCGTTGGGCTTCTCCGACGGTATATCCGGCGGCAGAGTTGTTATAGCCAGGATGTTTTATCGGAGAAAGAGAATCAGATAGTGGGAGGAGAAGATTAAATTAGAGAGGAATTGGTGAACTAATTTCGTAACATTAGCCGAAATTTTCGCCGGAAAGTTTCGTCGAAGGAGAAGCACGTCGTCGGAGATTATTTGGTAAAGTTAGAGTCGGTAGTTTTTTAAGATTCGTAGTAATTTCACCGAGTAAATAAGTTTGAATTTTTTTTATTTTTTTTTAATTGAATCATGGCAGTACAGTAAATAACTGAAAACGTGAGGGATAGAATAGATGTTTTAAATGTAAAAACTACGGGAAAACGGCCAAAATCAACCCAAACTATTTGCAGAATGCCTTTTCCTACCCAACGTATCGTACCATACATTTATCAAACTGAACCATCTAAAAATTCAAAATTTAAACCTGAACCATATGAATTTTAGCCGATTTCAACATTTACCTAAATGGTGTTACTTAGGCATTTAACGGTGCTGAATCAGAATTATAACTACCCACCTCTTAAAACTACCCTGTTGGCAAATTATAAACTCAAAATTTACCTGATCTACCAATTTTCCCTATTTATATTTATGATTCCGAAGAGTCGATGAACCTAAAGAATTTGAAAATATTAAATTACCCGAAAACATCGTAGCTCGTGCTCTCTCCTCTTCCGCATCGCCGTGTTTTCCTCTTCTTCCATACCCCGTGAAAATCTGCACTTATCAATTTCTCCCGATTCCAATCTCCAAACCCTAAATTCTCTCTTTCTCCAATTTTTCCTTTTTTCACTTTTTGTTAAATAAAAATCCCCCATGTCTTCTCCTACTCTTTAAACATTTCAGTTTCAGTTATCTTTGATGGTTTTGAACATTTAATTTTTCCTTGTATTTTTTATTGGGTTTCTTACAAAAAAAAAAAAACGTATTTGTTATCTTTTATTAATGAAAATCTTTTTTTTTTGTTTGTAATAATCCTCCAATGATGTCTTCTTCTACTCTTTAAACTTTCAATTTTCATTATCTTTATTGGTGACTCAACCAAATCTAGATCAAAGTTTGTAAATTTTCCCGGAAAAGTTTTTATTTTCTTGGCTATATGGGTGGGGTGACGTCATCAATGGCGGCGAAGTTCGCCTTTTTCCCGCCAAATCCGCCGTCGTACGGCGTTGAAATAGTCGCCGGGAAGCTGAGGCTGACGGGAGTAGAGAACGTGAAGGAGAACGTAGAAGTATTAAAGCTAAAGACAAAGAGAGGGAATCAGGTGGTTGCGGCGTATATTAAGAACCCTACAGCCTCACTCACGCTTCTTTATTCTCATGGCAACGCCGCCGATCTTGGCCAAATGTTTGAGCTCTTTTCTGAGCTTAGTCTTCATCTTCGTGTCAACTTAATTGGGTAATTAGTTAATCTCCTTGCTTTGATTGCTTGATTAAGACATTTTTTAAGCTGCCCTTATGGATTAGGACAAGTTTTTGTTTTGTCGGCTAAGAAATAATTGAGAATATGAGTAATTGCGAATGAATATGGTAAAGTGGATCTGTTAGGGTTTTGGTGAATCTGAAGATATATTCTATTTATAAGGCCTTCGGTTTGTAACATAATTTGAAATTTTTTGGTTTTCTCGGTTAGTGTTTGCATTGATTTTTATTTGTTTGTTTTGTTGGCTCATGAGTAATTTGAGAATGATTATGTTTATATGGATCTGTGAATTCGGTGAATTTGATGAAGTTGTAAAGTGTGAAGAACAATATTGGAGCGAAGCAAAACTCGATACAAATAGGAATACATATATTCTATCTATATACCGCATTTGGACTGTAACATTCCTCTGCTCACTTGTGTAGGACTCTTTAGCAGTAACTAGAACATGATCCGAGTTTTTACGTCAGATATAAGTTCGATCCATAGGATTGATTTCTATGATATTTGGTTAACGGAATTATAGGAATTTAGAAGCTGTTATTATGGACTAGGACAATTTTTTTTTTGTTCTTGGTTAGTATCTGCACATCTTGAAATTGTAAATGGCTAAAAATAAAGGAGATGCATGACTCATGAGTAATTGAGAATGAATATGTGAATGGATCTTAGATCAGAGATAAGTGAGATCCTTTGTATGATTCTTGATTTGTTAATGTGACAGTGTTATTGTTTGATTCAGGTATGATTATTCGGGTTACGGGAGGTCATCAGGGAAGGTATGATCTATTGGGTTTATTTTTTGTTAATCTGTGACAATTTATCTGTCATATTTTATACAACATTACTCTTGTTTTTTTTTTTTACAACAGCCTACTGAGCAGAATACATATAGCGATATAGAAGCGGTATATAGATGCTTGGGGGAGAAATATGGTGTGAAGGAACAAGATGTTATCTTATATGGACAGTCTGTAGGAAGCGGTCCGACTTTAGAATTGGCTTCTCGGTTACCAAACCTACGAGCGGTTGTTCTTCACAGTGCTATTGCATCGGGTCTTAGAGTCATGTACCCTGTCAAGCGAACTTACTGGTTTGACATTTACAAGGCAATATTACGTTCTCCTTATCCGCTGTTTTCTTAATTCAGGATATTATTTCTGTTTTAATATGGTTCTTGCGGTTGCAGAATATCGAGAAGATATCTTTTGTCAAATGTCCGGTTCTCGTAATTCATGTGCGTATCTTCTCATGCCGATATCAGATTTTTCTTTCTTATTAATTCATTTCGTTATTGATCCGTGGCTTTCGGGTGTATTGTGCAGGGGACATCAGATGATGTCGTTAATTGGTCTCACGGGAAGCAATTATTCGATCTGTGTAAAGAAAAATATGAACCGCTTTGGATCAAAGGAGGAAACCACTGTGATTTAGAGCTATATCCACAATACATAAAGCATCTAAGAAAGTTTGTATCAGCCATTGAAAAATCTTCTCATCCTAAAAATGTAACTGTGCCACAAACAGAGAAGGCGAGGAACAGTACGGATATTAGAGAACCTGCAAGACCAAGTACAGATCAAAGAGAGAAAATAAGAACAAGCACAGATCAAAGAGAGATGCCGAAACTGAATACTGACAAAAAGGATAAAGCTAGAGTGAGCATTGATAAGAGAGAAAGAACAAAGAAAAGCGTTGATGGGTCTGAGAAACCGAGTAATGCCATGGAGTTGCAGCTACAACCAGAGAAAGGGAGGAATAGTATTGACAGGTAATAAAAACAATATCTCGGATTTGTATGAGTTTTTAATGATGATGTTGATGAATGATGATGATGATGATGTTTGATGACAGGTTTGGTGAGATGATAAGATCAGTAGGATTGTGCAACATAGATTGTTTCAAGCCTACAGCAACAGCTAAGTGAAAACATGAACACACATAGACACACACACATGCATCTAAAACATCTAATTTTAATTGTTTGATTTTGGTTTGTTATACCTTTACAGTTGCTTCTGTCGTGTTTTGGAATTTAACAAGTCCCATGTCACTGTTTGATTACTGTTACTCTTCATGATCTGCTAGATTTGAAAGCTTGAT
This sequence comes from Barbarea vulgaris, assembly GCA_963667165.1. Taxonomy (NCBI): domain Eukaryota; kingdom Viridiplantae; phylum Streptophyta; class Magnoliopsida; order Brassicales; family Brassicaceae; genus Barbarea; species Barbarea vulgaris. The sequence continues at coordinate 9,147,275 of OY763888.1, read as the reverse complement.
TTGGTTATTACAAACTATGATACAAGTTAAAAATATATGTTGAGGCTTAGGACTTGGCATCTAAACCAATATAAGCAGTTTGTATAAAAGGTTAAAATGCTAGCTCGGTACGGATTCTACCAGTCCAGAGAAGAGAGCAATATACTAAGACCCGATCGGAATTGGGTGCTTGGACAGGTAATTCCGCGACTCGGTCACTAAAACTGGTATGGATCGATCGATAAAACTCGGAAAAACACTCCAGTACCCCGCATGATCCAACCAAGTGACAATTAATAAAGACACTTATCTATTTCGAAATGTTTGATTCAAAAATCATGTACTCGTACCGATTTTAAAACAGAACTGAATCCAGACCAAAATTTGTCAAATCAAACTGAGCAAAAATAAAATTTTGGTTTTGTTTCAGACTAATTTTCAATATCAGAAGAATATGAGAAATCTACAATTCTACACCAATGTAAGCAAATTTGTGTAAAGAAGACTTCAGAGAGGAGAGTCATCAAATAATCAAATATTGTATGTATATGCATTACATTTTTATACACAAGAGTTTTTCTACAAACAACACTCATGGTTTTATGATAGAACCAGAAGCAAGCAAAAGTCCGCTGAAAAAAAAAACACTCAACAACAATGTTACAAACACATAAGAGAACAGAAGTCTCATCTTCTTAATTATTTTGATTTCACATAGAAGAAAGAAACAAACTTTTTTTTTCTTCTTCTTCATTCAGCAATACCAAACTGCACATTTTGTTCTTCCCGAATCACTCACTCACGAGGTGCGTTCTTCTTGAATAAAGCATATGCATCACTGTATATAGCGATTGCATTGGACAATACCGCAAGAACAATCATGAAAATGGCTAAGGTTGTGTCCCTGCTAGTCGCTTTGCTATGACGATCCCTGCAAGAACATAACAAAAATCGAAATAAAACACCAAATCTACTAACAATTGTGTGTGGATTTATATAACCAGTTAACTAACTTTAGTATGATAGAAGCTGGGAAGATGAAGCCGAGACAAACGGCAGCAGTAGCTCCAGTGAATTGGAAAGCATCCCAAATGCTCGGGATGAAGTTTGCACCCAAGAAGATTACAGAGATGAGACCCGCGGTGAGGCAACCGAATCTTACATTTGAGGTAGTTAAAGATCGAGCAGAAGGGAACAAGAGCCCGTCAATGTTAATCCGCAAAGGGTAGAAAACAATTGGGAATACGAGCATCAGATGAAGCGCGTAGCTAACTCGAACCGCATCATTAAGGATAGAACCAAAAGGGATTCCAAGATCGGTGTCAAAGTTCGCAAGGACATCATCAAGAGTATCGTCACCAAACAAGAGAAACCCGAAAATGCTTGTCATTATGTAAACAGATGAACAAAGCATAAGTGCTGATCGAACAACAGGTCTTATCTGAGAGGCGTCTTCGAGCTCGTTCTGTATGCTGTGAACTGAAAACAAATCAAAGTAAAAGCAAGAATCATGAATGCATTCTTCAAAAGCTATGCTTCCAAAATAAGAAACTGTGCGCATACATACCATTGTAATGGCAAATGAATGCAGTTACAAGAACGGGTACAACTGTGAAGAGATTCCAGAAAGATGTTAAGTCGGTAACATCTGGTAACAATCTTGGCATCGGCACGCCACCACTGATCAACTTCATGATCGAAATGCCTGCTGTAATAATGAGAAACACAACTGCCAAAGCCACCGATAAGGCAGATGTAAATCTCAAAGAATCTGCAAAGAAAAGCATAATCATAATCATATGTCAGAACGAAACTTAAAGATTCACAATCTCCATCTCAACATACGACAGTTTCAACATAGAAACGAATCAGACACTAATGAAGTTGCATCAGATTGTGTCTAAGACTCTATTCACGTTAAAACTCAAAAACACTAACCAATTCGCTTAAAGCAAGCCAATGGAGCAAACACACCAAGAGTTGTAATAAGAAGAATCGCCGCTCTTCCGTTCCACCAATGATGACCAAACCAACCTTCAAGAACACCAAAATGATGGATTCCATCTTCCGTCTTTCCCGCCAACACATCACCTTCAAACACACAAAAAGATTCAGCAACACAATAGCACACAGCAGATATATCAAAATCCAGAAAAGGGAGGACTACAATACCAATGATGATCATGTAGACGATCAAAACACCAATGTTATTAACCAAAACAGCAACTTGAAGTAAAATCCTTCCAGGATTACCAAAAGAACCACCCATTAAACCACCATAAGATCGATTTTTCCCGACTTTACTAAACCTAAGCAAGAACTCAATTGATGCATCAGTTAAGAAAGCCATAACAATAATCATAGTGATTCCAAGTACAAGTCCAAGAATCTTCATAGTAGCTGGTAAAGCCATGATACCAGCACCAATTATAGTTGTAGCTAGATTAAAAACCGCTCCATTAAACGAAGCTCCATTAAATTCATCATAAGCTACTTCATCTCCTTGTGATTTTGGTAATAGTGGAGTCACAATTTCTTCAGATGAAGAACTGCTTCTTCTTGGAATGGGAGTAACATCTTCAATTGTCATCTTCTCTATTCAGTTCCCCTGATTCTGATAGAAATTGCAAGCTGCCAATATTGATTAGAGAAAATAATAAAAACCCAGAAAATAGTTTGAAGTGACGAAACTCTTATTCAACTGAGACTAAAAAAAACCTAAAATTTATCAAAACCCAGAAAACAGTTTGAAATGGATTCTGATTGAAGTTGTCTATACTTCGACGAATTTTGAATTTTTGATAAAGATTCAAACTTTGATTATAAACTTACATGATTAGCCAAGTAGGAATCAAAAGACCTAAAACTGAACTAAACCAAATTGAATCTGATCGAAAATGGTTTGACCCAGAAAATAAAATCTGATAGAAGTTGGCAAAGTTTTGACCAATTTTTGAATTTTGGATAAAGATTCAAACGTTGATTATAAACTTACATTATTGGACAAAAAGACTTAAAATTGATTGAAACGATCGTCTTGGATTTTGATCGGATTGAACCAGAAAATTGGAGATAGAATTAGAGATACCAGAAGGTATAATAATAAACCTTAGAAGAAGAATTCAGCAAATTTTGTGAAAGAGTGGAGAGATTAAGCTCCAAAGAAGAAATGAGGAGAAATGAATTGGAGGATGAAGGGGAAATTATAGGCCTCACGATTTTGATTTTGCTGACGATGGAAATTATGTTTGTGTACGTAACTCCAACCTTTAAATTTAAAAACAAATTAAAAAAGTTGGATTTTTGTTTGGTATTGGATGTTGGCAAACGTGATTAGCCAAGATAGATAGGTATATTAGATTAAACTAATTTGTTACACGACCGAAATATTTGTTGTCAAATTCACTGTATTTTGCTGACGACTAATTTGACCTTAGGTGGTGCTGATTAGATTCTATAGAGGATCGACGAGGTGTTTACTGTTTACTGTATATACTATGCTTGGAAGTGTATAAAAATGAAGATAATTTTATTACTTAGGTTTAACAAGTAATATCTATGTAATTGGTTTAATGTTGAGTATATAAAGGATTTCATTATGCCACTAAAAAGAAAAAGATTTCTTTTAGTTTTAAGTGCATAAAAGTTGTTTTTTTTTTTTCCTTTTTTGGTTATAACATTTTTATCAAATAAACTCTATGTACGTCGTAATACAAATAATATCTTTTGAACTTAGAGAAATAGAACAACTTTTCCTTTTCTTATTCATTTTTGAGCAATCATTTATTTTCTTAAGTGTTCACGATGAGCTTTTGTATCTAAATGACTCTTTTTAGGTCTATCCTCATTTTCCCTTTATTCTAATCACCATCTCCTAAAATAAATCACTATCCAACCCCAGACTATCATTACAACCATAAGCTAAATGCAAGAGAGCACTTGTCGTTCATCTTCTCTAAAGGTTTTGCAAATGAAAGCATATAAAAGGGTCTCACTCAATCAATTATCAATTGTTGGAATGAAAGTTTTAGGTGGTAGGTGGGGAGCTATTCTAAAGATGAGGATAGCTAATTGAGTTAACATGAGAGTGGCAAAACGGATAAGATTACTCAAGCATTTTTCATAAAGACCATGATAATACATTTCAAACCCCTAAGCGAGAGAATTAAAGTCAAATAAGATAGAGTTGGAATCAATTCAAAGCAAGTTTCCACTAAGACAAAGATATTCAAGCCAAGAGTTCAAAGCATGGTTAGGCCTTAACTTCGATATCGCTTAATGCATTAAAGAACTCGTAAACATGGGCATTAAATCAAACTCTTAAGTTGAAACTTATCAAAGAGATTTCATCATTGTTCCTTATGCATATGCAATGCAATCTTATATGCTCTAGACTCAATCTTAATAATATGAATAAAAATGCAAGCTATATGATTTTTTTTTCCTTTTTCTTATGCAATATGACTATTTTTGCTGCAAGATTCAAAACACACAAGACAAGAATGATAAGAGACAAAAACACAAGATCAAACCATAACAACTCCTCCCCCGGACTTAATTTACACCATCTTGGTGGGAACATAAGACAGAGAGAGTGAAACACAAATAAACAAAAAGAAGAAACTCCCTTTATTCAATTGCTTCTTTTGTGCCACTAGCTTGACAAGAGATAGGCTTGGGGGAATCCCCATGGGCATGTTTAACGTCCCCAGCTTGACGACTGCTTCCTCGCGTTCACTTCTTCCTTGAATGTCTCCCTTACTCATAGTTGTACACCTAAGAGGTCAAGATCACAAGATAAAAGGAAAAAAAGTAGCAACAAAAGAATTTAAATAACACTCTAGTCTCAATTCAAATCCTAACTCTAATGGCAATAATTTAGTCCCCGACAGTGGTGCCAGTTTGATAAATAAGTTTTTTAAGAACCAAGTCTATCAAATAAAACATATTTACATTATAATACAAAGGATACCGATCCACGGAAACTAAAGATCACACACTAGAGATGCAGGATTCTAAACTAATCTAGATCAAAAAAAGTGTTTTGGTTTTTGTAAACAAGAAAAGTTGCAAACAAGTGAAATGCAAAAAGAAAAACAAAGAGAAAGCATTGGACCATGGGTTCTACTATCATAAAGATAAACTAACAATAAAAAATGATGTAAAATATTGAATTAAGCACTGTCGTGGAACATGTAATTCACAACTATGAATAATCCACTTCTATGACACTATTTACTTTACTAATTATCCAATCATCAATTTCTGTTAGCGATTAAAATAATCAATGAGCATTAATAAACAACTTCAATAAGTTCACTAAACACTCTAATTAACAACTTTTGTTCGCTAGGTATGTAAAGCTCATAAAAAGTTCATTCAAACATTTCATCGAACACCTTCCAAGCTTGAAATTTCTAAGCTCTAAATTACCAATTCCTTGGCTAATATAGCATTATGATCAATTTAATATGAATGATCTTAAAATAATCAACATATACAATCAAGATCAAACCATCAATTCATCATAATCTAGCATAACTCACGTTCCAACAAAAAAACTAACAACCTAAATGAAGAAAAGAGAAAAAGAAAATATAAAGAGATGGATTTACAAAGATACGGATGAAGAAATCCTCATTAGAGTTGCATAATATGAAAGTCATCAATCAAAACATTTAAAGAGATTTTGGACATCAAAACAAATTCTAAGGAGAAGAAAACTTAGGTTTAGATCTATTTTTACAACTGTTTATAGTGAAGGAACAAAAGCTTGAGGGGTGCAGGGTGTAACGGTCTGTGGTAATGGTCTAGCCGTTATGATTGTCATTGTGCATTTTCTGACGGTTTGTGGTAAAGGCCTGCATACCGTTACAGAGTACATCTAAAGAGCTGAACTTCAACTTTAGTCTTCGTTGATTCTGACGGTTGGGTGTAACGGTACATGCCATTACATATGTCATTTCTCCACAAGAACCGTCTTTCATTCACTCCTCTAGCCTCAAATCTCCTATCCAAAGCTCCAAGTCTCCCATACACCTAAAAAGACTAAAAAACTATACAGAATGTGATATAAAAACCTAGGACTCTACACATGGTAAAAATAAAGAACTTTACGGAGGATGAGTTCGCCCTAGAAAACTCTCCCATGCATAAAACCCAAGGAGCCATTTTCTGACGAAATGAGCTTCCCTCAACAGCATTTCTCTTCTGGCGGTTCTCAATCCTAATCGGTGTTACTTCATAGGAGATATATCTCAGGTGGCCTTCTTCCTCTGGTGGCGTTTCAAGTTCCGGCATGCGTTTTGCCTGAGAAGCCTTTCTCTCCTCCGATGAGTTTGAACTCTTCTCTTCCTCTTCTGATGTGTTCGATTTCTTTTCTCATTATGAGGCCTCCTCGAGCTCCGCCTTTGTAGCCTCCGTTTCAGCCGACTCCACCAGGGACCCACCAGACCCTCTTAATCGGATCTGCTTCTTCTATGCCGCATCGCAGTCCCAGCCACTGCTTTCCACATTCTCCATTTCACTCGGACTATTTCCAACTCTAAATCTGAGATCTATTCGCACGTTATTCGTGCTCGTTTCAGCTGCTCTGTCATGTGAGTGCGGTGGTGGCCCTTTGCTTTCCTTCAAGTGTTCTTTTAATGTAGTATTGATATATCATGGATTTTACCGATTTTAAGCAATGATATAAGTATTTTATCAAGTCTTAACTGTGTCTTTCGAGTCTTTATCGAGTCATTTACAGGTTTTATGCGTTTGGAACTTTTTGGATGATTATGGATCATTATGGAGCATTTTTTGCTGACAAGACGAAGTCGCATTCAGTGGTTGATGGTGTCGATCGACACTCATCACTGGTGTCGGTCGACATCCATCGTCAGACGTCCATGTGGAATTTACCAAGTTTTAAAGATTTGCAGTTTTGCCCCAGAAGTTCTGGAAGTTTACGAAAAGGACCCAGCTCGTGTATTACTCTATATATCAGGGTTTTAGGTTAAGTTGGATGTATGCTACCTTTGATCCAGTTCTTCAGTCCTTTTTCTATTCCTTTGCTTTGGGGCTGGTCTTGCTACTTGTACTTCGAGAGAAGATCTTGAACCCCTATTTCTTTATTCTACTTTTTGATTCTGTTTATGATATCTATTTCAGCTATGTCTTGTGTTTCATCTGATATGTCTGAGTAGATCCCTAGTTGGGTTTAGGGATTCTCACAAGGGATTTCATGATTTGTTAGGTTTAACACTGGTTAAGATACAAACTTGTTAGTTCTTCATCTAAGATTGTACTTAATGTTTCTTTTAGCTTGATCACCTAGAAGTATGATATTAGGTTGTTAAATTGGCGCGACAGCGTGATTTATAATCTGAACTATCCTAGTGAGCATGTTAGATATTCGCAACGACAGTTGGTTTAGATAACTTGTGAACATATCGAACTTGTACTTAAAGCTTGTCAGGACTTTAGGATTCACAACGACAGTTGGTCTCTTAGGTTTAAGTCATAGATAGTTTTCGCAACGACAGTTGGTTATCTATGCATTAGTGATTTGAGTTCTAGAACGGTTTTTAATTAGATCTTGACCAGTATTTTATTCCTGCTTTGATTGATTTTCCTGAGAAGTTCCTTAGACCTGACGTTTTTCTCCATTTGAATACATCCTTATTTACTTTCTTCGCACTGTTATTTCAATACTTATTTATTGCTTAGCTGAACTTGAAGCGAACACGTCTATTGTGAAGCCACAGAGTCCTTGTGGATTCGACCCCAAAGTACTACTGTGATCTCTTAATTTGAGAGAGTAGATATGAGGGATAATTTGAGCATATCAAATTTTGGCACCGTTGCCGGGGACTCTTTTGAGTTTCCAATAGACTTAAGTGTAGCGTTCAGTCTAAGATTTTATTTTCTTGTTTACTTACATCGTTCTTTCTCTTTGTCTGGTGTGTTTCAGGTGTATGCCTAACCGCATAACCCTGAGCAACAAAGACAACGAGCTTGTAGTTCTATCGAATCAAGAGCTCGCACAGTTAGAACGCACGATCCGAAAAGCAAAGAAACCAGTTGAAATGGTTGGTCCAGTTGTACTACGACCAGATGAAGCTTGAGTTCTAAGAAACCAAGAGGGTCACATATGCAACGAGCAAGGCCAAAAGATTGATGCAGAGGGCAACATGATTGTCCAGGATAAAGGTGTTGGTCGACACCAACCCCCTGGTGTCGCTCGACACCAACCGGCAACTGAACGTGAAGTTGTTGTTGTGCAGAGGCAAGGACAGGCCGATAGAGGGAGGACACTAGGAGATTACAATATGCCTGATGAGTTCTATGCTAACAGGTCTGCTATTCGTCTCCCAGACATTGAGAGGAACTAATTCGAGCTGAAGCCGTCTTATTACTCCATAGTGGGACAGCATCCTTTCTCCGGTTTGTCACATGAACACCCTATGGACCATATTGAGAAATTCGAGGATGTGGTAACAAGCATGAAGATCAATGGAGTCAGCTATGACTATATTTTCTGTAAGCTCTTCCCACACTCTCTTATTGGTGAAGCAGCTTACTGGTTGAAGCAGTTACCGACGGGATCTCTTACTAGTTGGGAAGAGACTAAGAAGGCTTTCTTGAGAAACTTCTATGATGATGCACGTTCAGAGGATTTGAGGAATAACATCTCGTAGTTTACGCAGAGGCGTACTGAGGCATTCAAGGCGGCATGGGTTCGTTTCAGAGCTTATCAGAGAGATTATCCGCATCATGGTTTCACCCAGGTTCAGTTGTTGGGTATTTTCTTCAGAGGAGTTGATTGGAGGTACCAGATGGCTCTTGATTCAGCGAGCAATGGGAACTTCAACAACAGATCTCCAGAGAAAGCTTATGAGTTGATTGAAAACTTGGCGTCTAGCAATAGCACCAAGAATGCTGACTATGAACGTCAGAAACAAGCTGGAAGTGTAGATGGGAAGCAGATTGATGAGTTGAAGACAAAGTTGGATTCAGTTCACAGTATCCTGATGAATAAGAAGTCAGTTCATTTTGCTGCAGAGGTTGAGACATTTGAGCCCGAGCAAGTGTATGAGGAAGAGGATTGTAACTACATTAGTGGCACTGGATTTCAGGGTCATCGTTATGGCAATTAGCAGAACAGAAATGGTTACAGCGGAATCAATCAACGGAGTACCTTCACCGGTAATCAAAACTCTTCTGGTTACATTCCTAAGAAACAGTATCAGAAGCCCTTCCAGAGCAACAATGACTTCAACAGGAACTATGGATCATCCTCCTACTATTAGCAACCTCCCGCTAGCTTTGAGCAGAATGAGATGAAGTCTATGCTAGATCCGATTTTGGAAGGTCAGCAGAAGATTTCAGTTGAGTTCAATGGGAAGATTGACTCGCTGTATACCAATCTGAACGGTAAAATCGATGCTTTGAACATTCACATGAAGAAGGTCGATCTCCAGGTTGCACAGACTGTTGGGTCTGTCAAACGGCCTGATGGAGTTCTTCCAGGAAGAACTGATAACAACCCCAAGTATCCTTGCAATGCTATCAGGTTAAGAAGTGGTAAAGAGTTGAATCCTGTATTGGCAAGGGCTCAGAAGGGTGAAGAGATTGTGGACTTAGAGGAAATCGATGAAGAATTCGTGGAGGAGCCGCCAGTGTCGACCAACACACATCATCAGTGTCGATCGACAGCCTTGTCCATGACTAGAAAGGTACCAACACCGGCTAGTGTCGACCGACACCCACCCATTGGTGTCGATCGACACCCCTCGTCGCCAGAAGCGTCGGTTGTTGAGGAATTATAGAAAGCGCCTGAGCGCGTCTACGTACCTAAGGTTCCTTTCCCTAAGAAAAACAAGAAGTCTAAGCAAGAGTTGTATGATGCTAAGTGCAGAGCAATCATTGATAAACTCACCATTGAGATTCCATTGATCGATGCTATCAAGACTTCACCCGTGGTAAAGAGGAGTTTGAAGAAGATGCTTACGCAAGATATGCAAGAAGAGGAAGGCGTTATGATGATCACTGAGGTCTGTAGTACTGTTATTCAGAACATGATACCGGAGAAAGTTGTTGATCCGGGTAGCTTTGTCTTGGATTGCTCTATCTTCCAAGCAAGGTTTAAGAATTTCTTGTGTGATTTGGGTTCCAGTGTGAGTTTGATGCTGTATTCAGTTGCTGTGGGACTCAGAATGACAGACTTCACGCCTACTAAGATAACTCTGATCCTTGCGGATAGGAGCATTCGGACACCGGGAGGTCTTTTGGAAGATGTGCCAGTGAGAGTCGGCAATTGCATGATACCGACGGATTTCGTTGTGTTGAAGTACAACGAAGAACCTAAGGATCCTCTTATCCTAGGTAGACCTTTCTTAGCCACCGCTGGAGCGAATATTGATGTTTGAGGAGGCCGAATAGCTCTGAATGTGGGGGAGTCTGTGATAAGTTTTGATATGGATAAGTCTATCAGACAACCCACTATCGACTGACAAACATTCTGTGTTGATACTTTGAATAATCTAACAGAGGCTATTCTCCACAGAATGGAGTTGCTGAATCCTTTGGAAGATGAAACTACTGAAGTTGCGCCTCAGTATGGAACCGATTATGTATCTACAACTAATGAGGATTCATCAGAGGAGGAAGTGAACCTCATTTCTACGGGGCCACTTACATGTCAACTAAGTGATAAACACACTATTTCGAATGGTGTCGATCGACACCCACCATCAGTGTCTATCGACACCAAGCCCCATCCGACAGACTTATTTTGGCAAGACTTGTACATGACTGCTGTTGCTGCTGTGACTACTGTGGCTACACCTCACCCATCATGGTACGCTGATATTGCAAACTACCTCGCTGCTGAGCGAGCACCATATAATTTCTTAGGGTATGCTAAAATGAAATTTATGCCCGAGCTCATGCGTTATTTTTGGGATGAACCTTACTTGTATCAACATTGTGCTGATGGAATTTACAGGCGGTGTGTCGTTGAAACGGAAGTGCAGGATTTGTTGTACCATTATCACGGATCCGAGTACGCAGGACACTTTGCTACTTTCAAAACAGTATCCAAGGTTCTTCAGGCAGGCTTTTGGTGGCCGACTATGTTCAGAGATGCTCATGAGTTTGTTTGCCGATGTGATGCTTGTCAGCAAAGAGGAAAGATCAACAAACGGTATGAGATGCCACATAACTTCATTCTGGAAGTTGAAGTATTCGATTGTTGGGGCATTGACTTTATGGGACCTTTTCCCTCCTCCTATGGGAATCAATACATCTTGGTGGCTGTAGACTATGTGTCTAAGTGGGTAGAATCTATTGCTAGTCCGACTAACGTCTTCGGTGGTTCTTAAGCTGTTCAAGACCATTATTTTCTCTCGTTTAGGAGTGCCTCTAGTTGTGATAAGTGATGGTGGTTCTCATTTTATCAATAAGGTTTTTGAAAAGCTGTTGAGAAGACATGGTGTACATCATCGGGTGGCTACTCCCTATCACCCTCAGACAAGCGGTCAGGTTGAAGTTTCAAATAGGCAAATCAAAGAGACTCTTGAGAAGACAGTCAGTTATAAAAGGAAAGACTTCGCCCCCAAAATCGCCACACCCCCGTTTCTTGCCCAAATTTGCTGATTTTTGCTTCTAATTTCCTCATTTCTTCACCCTAATCCCTTTTCTAACACCCCTTTTCAGATTTGTGGCTATGGGTGACCGTAGGAAACGTGTGAGAGGAGAGAGCTTTGACAGTGACAACCGTCCCCTCAAAGCGGTTTTTCGCAATTGTCGTGCCCAATCCGCTCCAGCATTCGCCTCCACGCCTCCTTGGCCAAAGAGAGAGGGTCTCAAGATCCCGTTCCAACGCCGATGGGACGGGACGCCAAAGGAGGAGACTGAATCAGATGAATGCGTCTACAGGCCAATCTCGGAGTAGTTGGATGACTACGATACGCTGTTCTACAATGCCTGGTTGGGAGTCGAGATCCGACCGACTCGCTTCGCCGACAGTATTGCTCTACGATGGATGCAGATCAAGGACGACGTGCTCCGCTTGGTGCGGAAGATTGGTTTAGGTCACATGTGTACGAGACACTATGACCTTTACCCGGATTTAGTGCGCCAGTTCCTCACCACCGCCCGCATCTACTATCGCAGCGAGATGGCTCGCAATGCTCAGGAAGGTACCCTTACTTTCCTTCTCCGAGGGGTTCGCTATCACATCTCTATTCAGGATCTTTGTGGCTTGTATGGTTTTGATGTGTATCAGACTAGTGTTACACTTCCTACTGAGTTCCATGATGCTCATAACTATTGGTCCATGATTGGGGTCGGCCGCTACGACTCCAAGACAGCGACGCATATAGACTTTCGGCACTTGATTCTGCATTACGTCGTTCGCCTCATTGCCAACACTATCTATGCAAGATGGAGCCAGGTAAGATGTGCCTCTCTGAGTTACTTTTACTTTGTCACCGCCTTGAGGATTTGTGTGCTGCAGAGTGTGAGTGGGCCGAGCTTGACCCTCACGTCAGTTTGGGCGCTGTTTTTGCGCATCACTTGGTCTCTTTGAAGACCAAACCCTTCACTGGTACTGGTCGCAAGATGGAGAGCGTTGGGAGCCTCCTGACACCCATCTTTACTTACTGCGGGATCGACACGACGAGCTGTATCGTCGTCACAAAGCGTTGTCTGATAAACGAGGATTATCTGAAGAATGCTAGCTGGATCAAGCCTTCTTGGCTTTGGTGTTTTCATGACGAGACCGGGACTCATCTGGTTCAGCTGCCCAACCCCGTTCTCATAGCCATCATAGACGACCCTGAGCAGCTTTGTTTCAGGCCATCGTCTTCTGAGCTCCGCACAGCACCGGCGACCCGACGTCGTCGCGGTTCCTCTTCTCAGGCCGCTCCTACCACCGCTGAGGACGACCCAGTCCCCGACTCCCGACAGCCAGCCATTCCTCCTTTCCCTCAGCTCCCGGTTGCACCATCTGTCCCTATGGAGTCAGCCGTGTTTCAGAGTTACGTCGTCGACAGCTTTCAGAGCATCTGGCATGCTATTTCCACTGTTTCTTGCTATGGGTGTGTCCGCTCTTCTCATCACAGCGACGTGACGGCACCTTAGACAATTTCAGTTCCCTCTCGCTCTTCTAGCACTGAGGATGAGTCCGACAAGGACTAGTTTCTTTTCCTTTTCTCTTTTGTTTTCATTTTTATTTTATTATGGACTTATGTTATTTTTCTCTTATTTTGAGTCAGTTTGTTATTGATTCTTTCTTTTGAAACTTATTTAACTATTGTATGATTTTTATGTTGGTGCTTCTGAGTTTTGTTTCATTGACTTCACAGATTTCACTTAAAATTTTGGAGTTTTGGAACCTTACTCCCTGATCACGACTCTGGTGTCAATCGACACCAACACCCAACTCCGGATAAGTCTTCATAATTTTGTTCTAATTTTGTTTCAGTTTTCTCGTTTGTTTACCAACCTCTGGTTTGGCACCACTGGGGACAGTGTTGTTCAAGTCTGGGGGAGGTAGTTACTAACTATGTGTTTTCTTTTCTTATGAGTCTTTTGAGTCAGTTGAGTCCGTTTTATTGAGTCAAAATCAGTTTATGAAACTATGATTTTTCAAGGAAACTTTCACATTTTGTAGGATCTTAAGTGACCATTTGATTCAAGCTTGTTAGGTATCTAAGACTAATGGAAAAACCAAAGGCTTAATGGTGGACTTGAGACGCCCATATTTCCAGCAGACATCCACTTATTCTCGAGCCAATTTCTGTTAGTTCTTTTTACCTTATTAATGTGACAAGTGTTCTGGGGCTTGACTCATCGTTCATACCGGACAAGACAACTTCTGTAAACACCAATAAAAGCGGTACTCCACTCCCTTATCCCAAAGAAAAAAAAGAAAGAAAAAAAAGAAAGAAACGGATCGATAAAAGTCGATGTGGCCGAGGGATAGAGTGCGTAAACCCGTGCATCCTTCGGAGTTCCGCGGAAGCTTGTATCCGCAAAAAAAGATGGATTAGAAGTAAGTGACCCGAGGGATAGAGTGTGTAAACCCGTGCATCCTTTGGCATGAATCCGAAACCCGTCTGCAAAAAAAAAGAAAATAAAGTTAAAAAAAAAAGATAATAAGAAAAAGGATAAGTCTGGGGCAGAGAAAGAGTACCGATAGCTATATGGTTGTCTTTGTTTTTGGTATTGTACGTGAAAAAGTCTAGAAGGCTCTGGGCATCGAGATCAGAGATGAGACCTGGCGATGAAGGTAATGTGGACTATGCTGTGAAATTATGGGTTTTATCGGGAAATGTATGAGCGTCTACGGTGAAGTACATGGTGGTCTAGATCCTTTCAGGTAAAAGTTTTTAGTGGATTACAATGGTGAATCTGATTGTGATATTCTTATGACGAAATGAGTTTCTGTATTTCAAACTTCTTTCTCTGGTTTAGTTTTCTGTTTTGCTTGAGGGCAAGCAAAAGCTAAGTCTGGGGGGAGTTAATATATCATGGATTTTACCAGTTTTAAGCCATAATATGAGTGCTTTATCGAGTCTTAACCGTGTCTTTCGAGTCTTTTACAAGTTTTATGCGTTTGGGACTTTTTGGATGATTATGGAGCAGTATGGAGCATTTGTTGCTGACAAGACGAAGTCGATACATTCAGTGGTTGATGGTGTCAATCGATACTCATCACTGGTGTCGGTCGACACCCATCGTCAGACGTTCATGAGGAATTTACCAAGTTCTGAAGATTTGCAGTTTTGCTCCTGAAGTTTCGGAAGTTTACAAAAGGGACCTAGCTCTTGTATTACTCTATATATTAGGTATTTAGGTTAAGTTGGATGTAAGCTACCTTTCATCCAGTTCTTCGGTCCTTTTTCTATTCCTTTGCTTAGGGGCTGATCATGCTACTTGTACTTCGAGAGAAGATCTTGAACCACTGTTGCTTTATTCTACTTTTGATTCAGTTTATGATATCTATTTCAGCTATGTCTTGTGTTTCATCTGATATGTCTGAGTAGATCCTAGTTGGGTTTAGGGATTCTCACAAGGGATTTCATGATTTGTTAGGTTTAACACTGATTAAGATTCAAACTTGTTAGTTCTTCGTCTAGGATTGTACTTAATGCTTCTTTTGGCTTGATCACCTAGAAGTATGATATTAGGTTGTTAAATTGGTGCAACATCGTGATTTATAATCTGAAATATCCTAGTGGGCATGTTAGATATTCGCAACGACAGTTGGTTTAGATAACTTGTGAACATATCGAACTTGTACTTAAAGCTTGTAAGAAATTTAGGATTTGCAACGACAGTTGGTCTCTTAGGTTTAAGTCATAGATAGTTTTCACAATGACAGTCGGTTAGCTATGCATTAGTGATTTGAGTTCTAGAACGGTTTTTAAATAGATCTTGACCAGTTGTTTATTCCTGCTTTGATTGATTTTTCTGAGAAGTTCCCTAGACCTGACGTTTTTCTCTATTTGAATACAACCTTATTTACTTTCTTTGCACTGTTATTTCAATACTTATTTATTGCTTAGCTGAACTTGAAGCAAACACGTCTATTGTGAAGCCACAAAGTCCTTGTGGATTCCACCCCAAAGTACTACCGTGATCTTTTAATTTGTGAGAGTGGCTCTGAGGGATAATTTGAGCATATCAAGTATGCAGACTCGTCTCCTTGGTCTCTAGTGCATCGGGTTTATGTCGAAGCTTTTTGCTTCAGTTCACTGCCTTACTCCGCCTCTTCACCACACCGCCTCTATTTCAGATCCCAGATCTAAGCCCCTCACGTTCATTTACTGCAGTATGCATGCTCTTTACCGGTCTATATCTTGTATCAAAATTTACCAGGTTCGAGTCTGGTTGTGCGATCTATCTCTTTATAGTCTATGTGATCTATTGTTTAGATAGTGGAATCACAAGTCTCATTAGCTGGAAGTGTGTTCTTAGTTTAGTCACCGTTTCGTCTATGGTTACTTTAGGCTCCACATTTGTGCCCTCTTGTGGCATCTTTATCGCCTTGGTGCGATTCTTTACTGAAATATGCAGATTCTATTCTGATTTAATTGGGCTATTAGTTGTTTTGATGGATTTGTCTATCCTTTTGTGGCAGATTGGATAGAGATTTCATATTATTCACACCCTACCAGTAAATCTGGATATGTTGGACTGTCATAGCCCTAATTTCTCCTGTATGGATGATATACTCAAATTAACCCTAGAGCTACTCTCTCAAACTAAGAGATAACGGTAGTACTTAGAGATCGAATTCACAAGGACTCTCAGGCTTCACAATAGACAGATTCACTTCAAATTCAGCTAAGAAAATAATGTTTAATTAAAAGACAATGCAAAAGTAAATAAAAGAGGTTTGTAATCAAATGGGGAAAGCGTCAGGTGATATATCATGGATTTTACCGGTTTTAAGCCATGATATAAGTGTATTATCAAGTCTTAACTGTGTCTTTCGAGTTTTTATCGAGTCTTTTACAGGTTTAGATGTGTTGGAGACTTTTTGGATAATTATGGAGCATATGGAGCATTTGTAGCTGAGAAGACGAAGTCGGTGTCTTCAGTGATCAATGATGTCGATCGACGCCACCATTGGTGTCGCTCGACACCCATCATCAGGCACAAATACAGAATTTATCAAGTTCTGAAGATTTGCAGTTTTGCCCCAGAAGTTCCAGAAGTTTACAAAAGAGATCCAACTCGTGTTTTAGACTATTTATTAGGTTTTTAGGTTAAGTTTTAAGGATCCTATCTTTATCTTTGGTTTTGCTAAGTTTTGAGAGACGAGAGAGCTTGGGGGCTGTTCTTGCGACTTGTACTTCTTGAGAGAAGATCTTCAACCCCTGTTTTCTATTCTACTTTTGATTCAGTTTTATATGATATCTATTTTAGCTATGTCTTGTGTTTCATCTGATATGTCTGAGTAGATCCCTAGTTGGGTTTAGGAATTCTCACAAGGGATTTCATGATTTGTTAGGTTTAACACTGGTTAAGATTCAAACTTGTTAGTTCTTCATCTAAGATTGTACTTAATGCTTGTTCTAGCTTGATCACCTAGAAGTATGATATTAGGTTGTTAAATTGGCACGACAGTGTGATTTAGAATCTGAACTAATCCTAGTGAGCATGTTATATAATTGCAACGTTAGTTGGATTAGATAACTTGTGAACATATGGAACCTGCACTTAAAGCTTGTCTAGATCTTAAGTTTCGCAACAACAGTTGGTCTCTTAGGTTTATGGCATAGATAGTTTTCGCAACGACAGTTGGTTAGCTATATATTAGGGGGGTGTATTGGAATGAGTATTTGGTGAGATTTGAGTTTTAATGGCAAATCATGTGTTATTGAAACATGAATTTTAAAATATCTTTTAAATTCCAGTGTTATTGGATTGATGATTTTAAAATATACAATCAAATCCACTGTTATTGAAAACGTTATTAGGATTTGATTTAAAAGTTTCAGCTGAGATTTGAGGGGAATTCTTAGTTAAAAATACAAAGACTCAATTCCCATGGTTTTAGCTGAGAATTCAGAGAATTTAATAACAAAATTCCTAATTCACCAAAATTTCACCATATCCTCTCAGAATTCATTAAAACTCAAATCTTCCTAAATATTCATTCCAATACACCCCCCTTAGTGATTTCAGTTCTAGAACGGTTTTTAACTAGATTTTGACCAGTTGTTTTATCTGTTTTGATTGATTTCCTGAGAAGTTCCCTAGCATTGACGCTTTTTCCTCATTGTTTACATCTCAATTTATTTTCTGCTATCGTCTTTTAAATACTATTTTATTGCTTAGCTGAATTTGAAGTGAATACGTCTATTGTGAAGCCCCATAGTCTTTGTGGATTCGACCCCTAAGTACAACATCTCTTAATTTGAGAGAGTAGCTCTAAGGGATAATTTGAGCATATCATCATGTCTAGGGAACTTCTCAGGAAATCATGCAAAGCAGATAAAACAACTGGTCAAGATCTAATTAAGAATCGTTCTAGAACTCAAATCACTAATGTATAGCTAACTAACTAGTGTTGCAAAAACTATCTATGAATTAAACCTAAGAAACTAACTGTCGTTGCGAATCTTAATGTCTAAATAAGCCTTAAGTGCAGGTTTGATATGTTCACAAATTATATAATCTAACTGTCGTTGCAATTATCTAATTTTCTCAATAGAATTTGTTCAAATCTTAAATTACACTGTCGTGTCAATTTAACAACCTATAATCATAAATCTAGGTGATCAGTCCAGATTAAGCATTAAATTCAATCCTAGATGAAGAACTAACAAGTTTAAAATCTTAACCAGTGTTAAATCTAACAGTTCATGAAATCCCTAATGAGAAACCCTAAACCTAACAAGTGATCTACTCAGACATGGTGAATCAATAACAAAGACATGAATAAGATATATATCATATAAAACTGAAACAAAAGAAGAATAGAAAACAGGGGTTAAAGATCTTCTCTCAATGGAGTACAAGTAGCAAGATCAGCCCCAAGCTCTCAACTCTCTAAAAACTTAGCAAAAGTCCAGGTCTATAATCATAAACCAAAAAACCTAATAAATAGTTTAAAACACGAGCTGGGTCTCTTTTGTAAACTTATGGAACTTCTGGGGCAAAGTTGAAAATCTTCAGAACTTAATAAATTTTGCATGAGTGCCTGATGACGGGAGTCGAGCGACACTAGTAGTGGTGTTGATCGACACCATTGACCAGTACTGTAGGCACCGACTTTGTCTTCTCAGGTACAACTGCTCCATATGCTCCATAATCATCCAAAAAGTCTTCAACACATGCAAACCTGTAAAAGACTTGATAAAGACTCGAAATATACAGTTAAGACTCAATTATATACTTATATCATGGCTTAAAACCAGTAAAAAGCATGATATATCAATGGAGCCTTTTATCATCCTTGTGTTAAGCAATTTTGTCACAGTGTGTATTATGATGCAAATGGTTATACCTGAAGCAGCTTGGCAAGCTTCTATGGAAACAGGCGGCATGGGCGGGATTCTTAAAAGCTCAGACTTGAAATTTTAATCCCAAGGTATCACCAACCGTCTTAACGATTCATCGGCCACTGTTGCCGAAGCGCTAACTATTTCATCACCTTTGCTTGCGACTCAAGCATCTGTTATCCCTTTCTTGGTCTGTCTCTCGGATTGTCGGGACCTCAATCGTCTACTCAAAGTCGGTGCCAGAATGAACAAGGTCCAAAGAGTTTCATTCAACTTTCATCCCTTGTTTCTTTTACTTTATGCTATCTCATTTTATGTTGTTGCACTTTTGGCCATTGTTGCGGTGAACATTTTAGGTAAAGTGACTATATTCGTTTGTATCACCTCCTCCTTTAGTGGTGTTTGAGGATCTAGTATGGTTGCACACAAAAAATAACAACCTACAACTCTAAAATGTGAAATAATTTGAATGGAGATAAAAATGCATACTTACACTTTTAAATGATATTTAATAAAATTAAAATGATCAAAACCAAAGGCTAAAGTCATGCAAAAACCATTCATATCATAGGTCGATGTCCCAACTACCACCAAAGGGAATCAAATCCATCACAACAAATCCGGCCATAATGTGACCGTAACATAACCTGCAAAATGCAGTAGAGATCCGCATCAGGGTGGTAAAAGAGCCACAAGAAGGCTCATGAGTCATTGAAAGAATCTACGAGATCCTAACTTATCCCTCTCTCCACAACACCAGATAAACATGTGTTTCCCTAATTCGATAGAATTTCAGTGAAGGAGAATCAGTAGGAGAAGCATAGTGTACATGGGGGAAGAGGGAGGGTTGGAGATGTCGTTGACTTCGTGATGGTCGAAAAGAAACGTGCTTCTGAAAATGTCAGAGAATCCTTCCGGTCCGACAAGACTAATCCCGACGACAAAAGGGAGAGATATGCTCCTTGGTAAACTCGACGATGCAGATGTCCTTCCGAGCAGTAACAGGTGGAGAGAGTATATGCGAGAAGTGAAACTGAGAATTGACTAGATGATGCGGGAAGATCTGGCGGGTCCGGCGGTCTGGTGGCTCCGGCAGGTGAGTCAGCATCAGATGCTCCAAGGAAATCGTCACAGGGAGGTAGCAGAGAGAAGAGTCTGTTGTTGGAGGAGACAAAACCTTGAGCGGTGAACTTCCAAAAGTAACGACGAAAACAGCAATCCTGAATTCTAATTCAGACTAAGCAGTGTCCCCAAGAGAAGGGCACTGGCGTTTCTGAACCGCAGAATGGAGAACCACCCGTTTAAGAGGAGATGTGGTCGAGAAGGGCTGGTAGAGGCGGTTCA
Organism: Barbarea vulgaris; assembly: GCA_963667165.1. NCBI lineage: Eukaryota > Viridiplantae > Streptophyta > Magnoliopsida > Brassicales > Brassicaceae > Barbarea > Barbarea vulgaris. Next base: position 9,126,948 of record OY763888.1, on the reverse strand, counting down.
TCTTCATCTGAAAAATTCTTTGGTGGCTCCTTGGTTTTGGGGCCCGAGAGAGAACCTCTAGGGTGAACGGTAACACACAGTTTCCCACAGAAAGTTCAGAAAAATTTACAGATTGATTCTTAATTGTTTTATGACAATAATGGTTCTCTATGTGACCTAATTTAAGGTGTAATCGACGAATAACTCCAAAGAATAGGTATCGAATCATTCAATAGACAAAATGGAGAACATTGAGAGGTTTCATAAAAGAAAAAGAGATGAAAATGAGTTTTTGGCTTATGACATGTGGCAATGTAATGAAAAATTTTATTCGGCTGATGTGACACATTTTTAAGAAATTATTTTTCTAAATTACATGATGACATGACAGCTTGAAAATATAAGTTTTAAAAGCTGATGTGGACATCTACACGAGTCTTAAAATCTGACTTTTATTAATAAGAGATGTTAAATTTCATTATTTTTGGGTTGACTGTATATATCCTCCTAACTTATTGGTTTCAAAGGGGATCCACCCGAACTTGTTGGCTTTTCATTTGGCAACCCAGAATGTTTCAAAACTTCACTAAACATCACAAAATCTTTCTTTCTTTACAATTGCCCAAATCCAATCAAAATTATGATTTTGATGAATTAACCGTAAAATCGCATTTTACTGAACTGCATTTACGCCTTATCCGGGTTTAATTAGATAATTTCGTAACCCAAAATGAAACCCTCTGCCATTTTTGGAGAGTTTGCTATCCTTGTGTTTTACCCTCTTCTTCATTTTCCTATTTAAACGACCAAAATCTCCAAAACAAATTAGGGTTCACGATTTTTCCCCAAATATTAGGGTTCGTGAGAGGAATTTGCGATTTCAGAGATGGATCACATAGAGGACAATTGAGAGAGAGGCATCATTCTTGGAAGTAAACGTAGTAATGCTTCCTCCACACCAGCAACTCGTCGGATTTCTACGGGTTACAACTCTTTTATTGGATCTACTTGAAGTCGATGCACAGTGACTCATGGTTTCGTGTTTCACTGTATCGCTGAAGATGAAGATGAAAAATTATAACCCTAAATTGATTTTTCCATCGAAATCGTTAACTCTCTCAAGAACATGAACCCTAATTTTTGGGGATTTTTTCGAGAGAAGAGTTAAAAGAGTAGGATGAAAAACCTCCAAAAGAGAGAGACGCTCTCAATTATGGATTGTGGGTTATCCTAATAAATCCGGATCAAGGCGGAAATGCGATTTAGTAAAACGCGATTTTACGGTTAACTCTTTAAAATCACAATTTCGATTTGATTTGGTCAATTGTAAAGAAAATAAGAGTTTATGGCTTTTACTGAAGTTTTAAAACATTCTGAGTTGCCAAACGAAGAGCCAATAAGTTTGGATGTATTCCGTTAGAAACCAACAAATTTAGGGGGATATATAGTCAACCCTTATTTTTTTCCATAGTCTTGTGCCTTCTATAAAATGTTTGATTGAAAGATGAATACAAAGTAATTCTCTAACCTTTGTTTTCAAGAAAAACATGTATTAAATCTTTTAAAATTTGCCCAGAGTAATACTAAACTTTAAAATAATCACTAGAGTAATACTCAAAAAAAAGGTTCACTAGAGTAATATTAATCTTTTGTTAAAAGACTAAATAACCAAACTAAATTTTCATATTAACAAAAATGCCATAATGATTTAAAATTAGAAAAAAATCTAATTTAATAAAAAAATTCATAAGATAAAAATGTAAAAAAAAAAAAAAAAAAAAACCAAATCAGTTTAATTTTAATCCAACCCACGATTTCATCCACATTGCATACTCTCTTATTCAACACATAATCCTCAAATACCATTTCAATGAATTCATCATAAGTTGTATTCATATTTCCTTATAGAATTCGAGAACCAATTTTGTTATCAACAACAAACAATCATCTATTATTTGTAAACATCCATTTTCTAGATACAAGGATTATATACTCCATAAAATAATCGCTCAGAGGAGATAGATGAAATATTATGTAAAGAAATTACTTGGAGATGATGGTTGAAAATTGAAAGAATGATTGTTGAAGAAGAAGAAGGAGACTGATAAAAGCCTAATAATTTTGTCGATGTAGTTATGTTTTTTTAGGAAAAAATTTTCTATTTTTTGTCATTAATTAATTTAAATATTGAGAAAATCTGCGATATCGTTAACACAAATCTACGGTAAAAACTCTGCGGTAACATAGATGCAACAAATCTACCAATGTAAGTCTACCGAGACTAAGAATATTAGTCTAGTAAGAAAAATGTCTGAAGTAAAGGAAATTGCGACTAATGTTTGTCGTTTTCAGAAACAAAAACTCTGCGATAACTTAAAACAAATCTGCGGTAACTACGAGGTTACTATAGCAGTTAAATTTTGGTAATAAATCTACGGCCACTAGTATGTGAAACAAAACTCTGCTATAACTAAGTATTAAAATGTACGATGGAAAAAATAAGTCTGCCAAACAAATCTACGGAAAAAAATTAAACTTGCCGTAAATTCTAACATTTTAGAAAAATAAGAAAATCTACCGCCTCTATCATGAGTTTTAAAAAATAAATATACGGAATTAAAATATCTCTGATTAATTAAAAAATCTACTACCACTAAAACGTATAAATCTATGGTCCAAAATAAATGTACGAAACAAATCTGCGGTAAAACCTTAAATCTGCCATACAAAAAAATCTGTCACAAATTAGAACCGCATATTTATGTTGTAGATTTATGCCGCAGATTGATCTGTTAGTGGTGGCAAAATCGTAAATATTTATATTAAAAAAACAAAAATAATGATGATATGATATTATTTGGTAATGACATTTTAGTAATTAATTTTTTCCTAATATGGTTTTAAGGACATTTTTGTGATCAAAATAACTCAATACTATTTTTTTTTATGTTAAGTTAGCCATTAAATCAAATTTTAGAATTATTCTAGTAATTCTCCCATAAATCTAATATATTTTCAAAATAAACATATATATTGTATTAGCATCTCATTTTCATTTCTATAGTATTTTATCATCAAAATTTATATATAAACTCCGTTGCAGAAAATTAGAAATAATCAAAAGGGGATACTCATACTTGTCCATTATTTTATTTAAAAATAATGTGTGGGTAGAAAAACCTAATAGGAACTAATTCCTAATTTATTATGGCCTCGCACATCTGAATATAAATACATAAAATATTACCAAGTTTTGGCTTTAAGTGGTAATCAAAGCGTCAAATCTTAATCAATATGTCTATATTAAATTCTGTAAAGTAGTAATTCGATTAATCGTCCGAGTCATCCACATGCCCATTGTTTAATCGTATACCCAGTCAGATATATATAGACAGTTAGACAAATCGGAGCCAGATATTAATATATTAGAAAGTAATAAGGTTTAGGTCTTGAGTTATATTACACTATATGAAGATTCTGATGGATGCAAGGATGAAGCAGATGGCTTAACAGAGATGTAACAGAGTTATATTCAGCTAAAGAGAGCTAACAGAGTTTGTTCTCTTTCGTTTGTATAGTTAGAAGTTATTAGTCTAATCTAAAGCTGGATATAAACACTTGTAAATTGACAAATAGGGGTATATTGGAGTGGGTATTTGGTGATAATTGAGTTTTAATGAATTTTGAGAGGATTTGATTAAATTTTGGTGAATTAGGAATTTTGTTATTAAATTCTCTGAAATCTCAGCTAAAATCATGGGAATTGAGTCTTTGTATTTTTAACTATGAATTCCTCTCAAATGTCAGCTGAAACTTTTAAATGAAATCCTAATAACGTTTTCAATAACAGTGGATTTGATTGTATATTTTAAAATTATTAATCTAATAACAGTGGAATTTAAAAGATATTTAAATTCATGTTTCAATAACACATGATTTGCCATTAAAACTTAATTATCACCAAATACTCACTCCAATATACCCATATTAATGAGAAAATCTGTATTTTGATTAATTCTAATAAGTTACATTACGTATGCATATTTCATAACAAAATACATACATGAACGGACCTCCACGTCCAGAATTTAAAATTTACATTAAAATATTCAAAAGTATTATTAAGAAACGATTCTCCAATGGTTGTGTTTTTCTTTAGTTTTCGTGAGATTGTCAATTAGTAATTTTTGTCTTTAAACTTTTGTTAGAAAAATAATATCGTTTTATAATTTGAATGTAACTTTTGAAGCCAAAATCCTACAGTAAAACCTCTATAAATTAATAATGTTGAGACCAGAGAATTTTATTAATTTATAAAAGTTATTAACTAACCCATAAATTAATAATTATTAATTTATAGAGAGTTTTTTCGGATTTAAAAAAATGTTATATAAAAAGTAGAAAAATGAAGACAATACTTCAATGTGTTTTAATGCATTTACACATTAAGAAATAATCATTGCATATATAAACTTTTTAAATAATTTTTAATGCAATTTGAGAAGATAATATCATATATTTTTGATATTTTTTAACAAATAGAGATAAATTCCAACAAAATTACAAATTTAGGAATAAATAAAAAACATTAGAATCATATTTCAATAAAATATTATATATATATACAATAAATTTATATAATTGTTAATTTATGTTATTAATGAGACCATATAATTACATAGAGATTTTAAAAAAAATATTATCGTATTATCTTATAGAAATGTGTCAATTATTACACTAGTCCAACTCGGGACCGTGATAATTTATTAATTTAGAGAGGTTATTAATTTATCGAATTTTAATTTATAGAGGTTCTACTGTATTTTCAAAACGGAAGAAAGAGTTTTCTCCGAGACATTATTATCGAAGTTATATTCTACGTAAAAGAGTTTCGAAAAATAGATCTTAACTACGTTTTTTTTTTGGAAATTTTGTCTTCTGTTATGGTCGAGTTCCCCTTCTAATGAGCAATTTGTATCATTTTATCACCAAAATCTTTTGCCACTTTCATGTTGTTCCTCTTGAGGCTCTACACTATATTAGCTTTAAAGTGTTAAACAAAAGAGAAGGTTTTAGATCTCTGTTTTGATTGCCGCCTTGCAATTGGGAAGGTGTAACGTTTATGATGCTCGCTAGGTTCACAAGGACAGACCATGGGATGAGGAGGGAAAAAGGCCAAAATCAACGTGAACTATTTTCACAGTGCCTTTTTATACACGAACTAAGATTCGGTTCGTTTTTCAACTTGAACTTACAAAATTTTCAAAAAATCAACATGAACTTTCATTTGAGTGCTGAAATCAACTTGACCAAAATAGGATTGGTCAAACTGCTGAGTCATATGCTACGTGGCATATTTCTGCTGAGTCAGATGCCACGTGGCATTTTTCGCTCAGTCATCTGCCACGTAGATTTTTCAATTTTTTTTTTTTTTTGAAGTTTTTTGCAATATTGTGGATCTAAATATTTTTTTACATTTATAATAGAGAATCGAAAACATCATTAACAGTTTAACGATCTTATCATTTGTTTTATCATTTATGTAGCCGCAATAACCATAGGATTACGACCATTAAACAGTTATAATGTTTGAGTAAATTTAAAAACATATAAAAATTTTATAATTAACCAAACAAAAATATTAGAACTAAACATTATAACTGTTTAATGGTCGTAATCCTATGATTATTGCAGTTACATAAATAAATAAATAAAATGATAAGACGGTTAAACTGTTAATTATATTTTCAATTTTCCATTATAGATGTAAAAAAATTTAGATCCACAACATTGCATAAAAATTAAAAAAAAAAAAAATTGAAAAAATGCCACGTGGCAGATGACTCAGCAGAAATATGCCTCATGGCATATGACTCAGCAGTTTGACTATTACTATTTTGGTCAAAGTTGATTTCAGCACTCAAATGAAAGTTCATGTTGATTTTTTGAAAATTTTGTAAGTTCAAGTTACAAAACTCACCGAATCTTAGTTCGTGTATAAAAAGGCACCGTGAAAATAGTTCATGTTGATTTTGGCCTTTTTACGGGATGAGGATGCGGGCACACAATCTGGAAGACTAAGATAAATACATTCCATGGTCTAGAGATAAATACATTATGTAAGCAAAATGAGAAGTATTGATATGAAGTGATCAACTGAATGTCCAAGCTAAGCTAGCTGGACCAGCTGTCGCGTAGCTCGACCTAACTGGAAAAAGTGTTCGTAGTTAGGTCAGCTAGTTGACTGGGTGAGGTAGTGACTGTGCTAGGCGGTTAGTGAGTTGGTTCTTGGGCCGAAGTGCACGTGCCAAGTGTACAAGGCGGTTGGATGGTTATGCCGAACTGTTACTATTCATAAAATGTACATGTTCGGATGGATAAGGCATTTAGCTAAGAATTCGATAAATATTCGGCAAGAATCGTAGTGAAAAATACAAATAGACAAGAGAAAAAATCTCAAGGAATGATAGAAAAACTATTGAGAGAAACGAAAGTTTAATAAGAAGGCAAGACTTAGGCCGAGCGTTTCACGATGATAAAGGGACTGGTTTGGGAATCGTTGAATCATGCATATTGATCTCGCTGATCGGCTTGACCGGGAGGATCGAACAAAGGATGGATCCTATAGAGACAAAAGAACGAGAAAAGCACACAAACACACTAAAACGGTGAGTGCAATGACTACGACTTAGCCTAGGTCCAAGACTACCGGTTAGTCTTGTTCCATGGACCGGCTAAATAGTCTTAGTCATATCCTAAGTACTTGGTTGACCCGTTAATATCCTATCCTTACTACCATGTTCAACTTGTCCATCAAAACATGCCTTTTTCCCCTGATAAATATGTGTGGGGGCCAAAACTTTCCTATGACACATATATACCTGTTTTTTTGCAATTACGCAACTACATACTATCTGTATTTTTCCCACATAAAGGACAGCTCATTTTACCCTTTACTTGGCAACCAGCAAGATTTCCATATGCTGGAAAATCACTTATACTCCAAAGAAGCACTGCCTTAAGAGTAAAAGTAGTTTTAGTAAAGTCATCATAGGTTTCAACTCCATCCCTCCACAAATTGTTTAGATCCTCGATAAGAGGTTCTAAGTAGACATCAATATTATTCCCAGGCTGATGCGGACCAGGAATTAGCAAGGTAAGCATGATGTTTTCCTTCTTCATACATAGGGGAGGAGTCATATTGTAGTTCACTAACAAAACAGGCCAACAACTGTACCTAGTATTCTTCATGTTGAACGGATTAAATCCATCCATTGAAAGTCCAAGTCGTATGTTCTTTTCTTCACCAGCAAAGGACGGGTATTTGTTATTTATTTGATCCCACGTCACAGAGTCTACAGGATGACGGATTTTCCCATCGCTGCTCTTGTTACTAAAATGCCACCTTAAGTCCTTAGATATTTCTTCAGACCTGAACATTCTCTTTAGACGTGGGATTATAGGAAAATAACGTAAAACTTTCTGTGGGACACCCTTCCTTACTTCACATGTATGAATGCTAACCTTCCATCGTGAAGCCTTACATTTTAGAAAACTGTTGAGCTTTTTTTTTTTTTTTTTTTTTTTTTTTTTTTTTTTTTTTTTAACTGTCGAGCTGCTTGTACTTCTTTATGTAGAAGCAGCAGTCATTTACACATGCATGAATCTTGTCATAACCCATGTCAAAAGACTTCAGAAATTTCTTTACATCATATAAGGATGTGTGAAGTACATTCCCCTCGGGTGTCCGGCAGTGTCTTAAGCAGATCATTAAAGCTTTTGTCTGGCCAATCATTATGTGTCTTAAGTCTATATAGTGACACAATAGCTGATAACTTGCTATACTTTATACAGTTTGGATATAATGAGGTCTCAGCTTCTGCTAACTTTGCTAGGAACTCATCTTCTCCCTTGTCCTCACCCTTAGCAAAATCACCATTTCTAACAAACTGTTCACCATTATATCCAGCAGCTTGATATAACCCACAGATTTCATCATTCCACTGATTTACTTTACTTCCACATTCAGACCCTGAGTTGACTTCTCCATGATGATACCAATCCTTCTGCATCTTGTAAGCTTCATCCATTCCCCGTATTACCAGATGATAAACTACATCACTGCTTGAATGTCTATCTACATTGCGACAGTCAGTACACGGACATATTATCATGTCAACGTCTCATGAACTTGCAGTAACCGCTCTAACAAAATTTGAAGCTCCTCTCTCGTAAGCAGGATCAGTTCTTCAGTGCAATAGAAACAAAGGAAAAAATAAAGAAAACTCTTAAAGTATCTAATTCCCTATTGAATTCCCTAGCTATGTAATTAAATTTCATACCTGCAAAGATGCACCCATGTCTTGTCGAGCATTATATGTTCTAACCTTAAGTAAACCCATGACCAGAACAGTTCAAACCCGTAAGACTCAAGCATAACCACAAATGAAAATGTCAACTAAAATTAGCTTCAGCAAAGAACAGTTACAATTTATACACAAAACAATCACAACCAAATTAAACCATTTAATTAAGAGTTAAATTAGAATGTATCCCATGTTTAATTCTCATTTAATTTAAAAATCCACAGCCTAATATCAGATCTAATTTGTTTCCAACAAAGTTTTAAAACCTTTCTTTTGTTACATAACAAATGTCCTAACCTTAATTAAACCCATAAGGACAACAGTTCTAACCCATAAGCATGAATCAAGAAGCACCACAAATCAAACTTCCACAGAAATTAGCTCAAACAAAGAACATTTATAATTTATCCACAATACAGTCACAACCACATGCAGTAAAGTACCAAACCAATCGTATTGGATAGATGGACTAACCTTCCTTATCTTCCTTGTATGTCCTCTTTGTTCTCTGTACCTTTAAACCTCTATAATGAGTTTGAAATTAAAGTACATAAGTCATATTTCAGACTGAAACTGAAGCAAATGAGAATGATGAGTTTACTGTTCACATACCCAAGTAAAGTTTGAGATAGCAACCTATTTTCCACTCAACTTCTTTCTCCAATGTAAGGTCAGCTACATAATGAGGAAAGTTATGAACATCAATGCACATAAATCTAAAGGTCTTTTAAGAACATCAATATCAAGTCACTGAACCATTAGCAAACAAAATCAAGAAATTTAATAAGAAAAGTAGTTATCAAAGTCGAGGATAAGCCCACCAATTTGTTTCCTAGTAGTCTTCTTGATACTCACTTCTTCAGCCTCATCCAACACCACATTACATATATTTAATCAGCAAACCACTTCCAAAAAGGGAGAAGGTCAGTGATACTTCCAAAGCAAAATAGAGTTTTAAACATATTCGAATAATACAATCATAAATCTCAAGTTTTAAAGAACTAATATATAATCAAACTAAGAAAAGGTTCAGTCTTAACTGAAGGAACAATAGACGTCCAATGATACAAACTGAAACAATGAACATCCAAAGTAAAGTAACTCTAAGTTTTAAATTAATGGGAATGACACATTTGCAAATCTCGAGAATCTACATAAGACAAGCTAAAATTTCTCAAGTGTCCCTGAATTAACATGAACTCAACCAAAACCAGCTTCAATTATAACTCAATACGGAGCAAAGTCTAGTAATACAAACAAACACAATCTAATTGAAGACGAAGACTAGAACAACCTTCAGATTCAAACTAGAATAAACTAAGAGGCTTTTATAATTTTCAACAATCTATTTTTAATTTCATGGCTGAAACATTTAGACAAATTCTAGTTCAAAAAAAAAACGAATATGTTGTTTGCAGATGCAAAAAAACAACAGATTTAGAAGAACCATAATCGATTGTAGAAGCTGTAAACGTTATGAATAATCGCCAAAGCAAACACATTTATCAAACCATCAACTATTTACTAAAAACCAAAGCCCAAAAATTCTTCAATGCATGCGATTGAAGCTCCATTGTCAACAAAATTCATAACAAAATACATAATAAATAGACGAAGATGATGACTTACAGTATAAATTTCAAGACAGATGTCTATCAAATCGAGGAAGAGGAAGACGGAGCGAGACCCAGAAAGCAAAGCCCAGAAATTCATCAATGCATGCGTATGAATCTCCATTGTCAACAAAATTCAAAGCAAAATACATAAGAGACAGACGAAGAAGATGGCTTACGGTATATAAATTTGAAGACTGAGGTCTATCAGATCGATGAAGTGGAAGACGGAGTGAGACCCAGGAGGCTAAAGAAAATCGACGGAGTGAGGACGGAGTGAGACTCGGCGGCGGCAACGATTTTGGATTTTTTTTTTTTTTTTCTGCTATGCTTTTTTTTCGGCGAGGTTCTCTCCTTTTTTTTGTTTAGCTCTACAAAAGTAAGATATTTTTTCCCAGTAAGCACTAAAGTGTTGTCTTTTTAGCTAAGTGTAGGCGCTCGAGTGAAAATTTTAACCCGCTAAAACTATTTATTTTCCTTAGCGTTTAATAAAAGCTATAATAGAGTAATTAAATCCAAAATTCAAAATTTTAAAGGAGTTACTAAAAATGAGCTATGCTAGTGTGCTATCAATGCCCATATTTGTTGTAGTGGTTCCATCGCTTGGTTCCAACTCTAAGCCGTGGAACTGTGGGGGCAAGGAAGCATGATTGTGCGTATGAGGATAAGAGTGATACATATAATCAAGTCAATCGGGGTTGATCGTTGCGCCTTCTATAATCCGCATCTTCCCAATTTGCTCTAGATACAAGTAATTCTCCTTAGATGTGAAAGGCCTGTCTGTAAGGTCTACGCCCGCGGCTTCGACGATGGTTGTAATGACTCCCCCAAAGCTCAAGGTTGCCTGAGGGTCGGTAAAAGCGACCGCTTCATGTTTCACTTTAACCAATCGCCTACAGAGAAGCGCAGCATAGTTGATTCTTCTCAGGAAATCAACAAAAGGCACTTTCAAGACAAGGAGCTCGTCTTCGAGGATCGAGTTTTGTGCGGTTCTTGAGAAGATCGTGTGGGCGAGAAGCTTGTGTGCGCATCTTAAGGCTGGATGTGTGAGGGTGGAGGACTTGGTACGGCCGCTAGTGAAAGGTCCTTGTACAATCTCATCCCATATATTATGAAATCTCTCTGGTCCAAAATCTATCGGGTCTTGATATTCAACACCCAATGCTTCGCAAAGCCGCAGAATGGAGATTGAGAAGCTTTTACAGTTGATGGTAAAGTAAAGGACTCCGTCTCTAGCCGCTGGGGCGTGTGAGTTGGGGTAAGCGAGTGAGACCGTGGCAAGGAGTTGGCGCGTTTCCTCTTCATAGACTTCTTGGCGCACAGACTCTATGAATGCCCGAAGTCCTAAAGCGTCCAATAGCCATTTGACATCACCACTCAATCCAAGCACATCCAATGCGGTGTAGTCTACTCTCAAACTCAGTGTGAGCTTGAACTTATCAAGATGTGCTCGGTAGTCGATGTCGTCACGCAATGATTAGCCTACGAACCTCATCGGAACATTGATGGTCCGAGGGTGCTCTCGGCGTGGGCGAAGCGAGTGGCGTGTGAGGCTGCCTCGTAATTGAGACGGTACTAGGGACGTGAGTAGAAACTCGTCATCATCTTCACCATCGCTCCTTTCCTTGTGGGTTGGTGATGCGTGATCCGAAGCACTTGCCATTGCTTTCCCTTTTCCATTGCTCCTAGTCCTTGGTTTGTCAGGGATCCATTTCGTGTGTTGCTCCTCATGATTGCAGCCAATGCGAAGTGTATCTCTTCGAACGCGTTGAGAATCCATTGGCAATGCACCTATCATAGAACAAGAGTTTATCCAAGTTAGCAATTTGGCTTGACGAAGAACCAACGGGAATTCATAACTCTCAAAGCTTTGGGATAGCCAAGAAAAGGTATCTCTAATTCCTCTTGATTCATTAGCATTGGTTAGTAAAATAAAGTAGGGAATCTATAGATATGCTTCTAGGGATGTAACCCATGGATTTAGATGACTTGTAGCTATTGGAATTTGATTTTGGCTATGCTAAAAATTTGGTGACCTAATTGGATGCTTTGGCATTGTCAATCTACCATCCAATCAAATTCCAATAGCTACAAGTTATCTAAATCCATGGGTTACATCCCTAGAAGCATATCTATATATTCCCTACTTTATTTTACTAACCAATGCTAATGAATCAAGAGGAATTAGAGATACCTTTTCTTTAAGAGCAAAGAGGAATTTAGAAATTGAGACACATACGTTGGGTTTTTGTAGAGTTCTAAGAGTTCTTATCTCTCAAGAGAGTGGAAGAGATGATAAAAGCACATTTGAATCTTTAGAATCCTATTTTAATATCCAAAAAGTGTTTATAACTTAAAGGGACGCTTTAGTTTGGGAAGGAACCTACCTGTGGGGTCCACTGGGTTTTGGAAATTTTCCAAAAGAAGACTTACAAGCGGTTTCTTGTCGGCAAGGCATCGTTGCGTAGCCAACGGGAATGGCCGGTAATCGTTGCTAACGGTTTGAGTTGTCACGTAGAAACATGTCCTTGAGGCTTGGCGTTGAGTCGCTCGGACTCTCGGCAAAGAAGTGCTCCACCGGTCACGAGGGGTCATGACCAGTCGTGGCTTTTCTCAAGGCACCGGTCACAAAGGGTCGTGACCGGTCTTGGATCATTTGTGAGCTGCGTTCTTTCCTTAGCTCGTGTTTGATGGACTCTTCATACTTCACGTTCCCCATTGCTTGGTCGGTCCTGGAGGTTAGGCGGATCATAGCACTCGGCTGTCGGCATGTACGGGATGAGGTGTGTGGAGCTCCGCGTGGGGCTTGGTAAGTGTCCGATGCGGTAGGTGGAGCTCTCGGCAGGATGCGGCATGCGGTACATGGAGCTCGGCATTCCTCGGACGCAGTACATGGAGTTCTCGGCAGGATGCGGCATGCGGTACGTGGAGCTCGGCATTCCTTTGACGCGGTACGTGAAGCTCTCGGCTGGACGAGGCATACGTGACGTGGAGCTCGGCATTCAGCGGACGCGGTACGTGGAGCTTTCGGTAGGATGCGACATGCGGTACATGGAGCTCGGCATTCCTCGGACGCGGTATGTGGAGCTCTCGGCAGGACGCGGCATGCGGTACGTGGAGCTTGGCATTCCTCGGACGCGGTATGTGGAGCTCTCGGCAGGAGGTGACCAGGATTGGGACGAGGTAACTCTCGGTACCGGTCACGAGGGGTCATTACCGGTCCTGTCCTCCTTCAAATGACCGGTCACAAAGGATAGTGATCGGTATGGCTCCTCTACACGCCACCGGTCATGAGGGGTCGTGACCGGTCACGCGTTCTCTCGACCGGTCACGTGTTCCATTACCCGGTCCCGACGCTCGTTTGGCTCGGTGGGGACTCTCGGCAGAGGTCACAGGATGCAACCAATCCGTTGCCTTTTGCATAGGACAATGTAATGTTATTGCCACTAAAATGAGCTTCGCATCCTCTCCTTTTCGTCTTTTTGTTCTTTTCTGTTTTCTTCTTATTTTCTTTTCTTATTGTGTAAAACCTGAAATGCAAAAACAAAAACAATAGCAACAAAAGCAAATTAAAGCTATAAACTAAAACGAAGGTGAAAAAAAAAACTCACAAGTGGGTTGCCTCCCACTAAGCGCACTTGTTTAACATCGTTGGCTCGACGGTTGTGCCATTTAGGCTTGAGAAGAAGAAGTAGCCTCGGAATTCATCATTCCATTGGCTCCTTTAACATCTTTGTAGTTGGCTCCCGCTTTAATGAAAAGTTGTCCCTTTGCTGCGGTTTCGAAAACTTTAGCTGTAAGGAGAACTTCCTTGGTATGCCTTATCATCTCCTGAATATGTTCCTTACTTTCCTTTCTTAGCTCGGGAGGAACTATGATATTGATCTTGGAGATTTGAGGTTGCTCGGGTGGTTTGGAATGTAGCTTCTTGCTCTTCCTATGAGTTCCTCGGGGTCCCATCTTGGTCCTTCCGACCATGGGGTATGGAGAATCGATGCTGGAGGAGCTCGGGCATTGAGAGGTAGCCATGGGAAACGTCGGATAGGAAGCTTTCCTATTGATGTTTGCAAAGACTGTCCTCTTGTTGTTATGGTCTATGATGGCATCTACTGTAGCGAGAAATGGTCTTCCCAAAATCAGAGGTCTCTCGGTCCTTTCATCCATCTCAAGGATGTGAAAGTCCGTGGAAACTATACAGTCTCCGACGACCAGTTGTAAGTCACGAAAAAGACCGTCCGGGGTTTTCTGAGAAGAGTCTCTGAATACTAAACTTAGGTTGGACGGGGATACGTCTCGTAACCCAAGCTTTTCTCCAACATTCTTAGACGTGACATTAACATTAGCACCAGAATCACAAAGGGAGTTAGAGAATTCGATGCCTGTTTTGGAGCAGGAGCAAACAAAACGCCCTGGCTCTTCTACTTTTGGTAGTCTCTGTAGGGGGTAAAGTTTTGGCTCACGCTCTCTTATCACGCTGGTGGTGCAGAGCTCATCTTTGCTGGAGTCAAATAGAGGTACCAACGCTCCACCTTCACGGTTGGTGGGAGCTGGCATGGTGGAGATAGCGTTGCAGTACGCCTTTGGGTTCTCCTCGGGTTTTCCGGGAAGTACCCCGGTTTGTCTTCCTGTGGCGTTTGCGGTTTGAGCAACCTGGATGTCTAGTTTCTTGACATGGGAAGAGAGGCTCTCAAACTTCCCGTTAAGATCACTGTAGACATTGTGAATCTTCACCTGGGTGTCTCTAGATTCCTTTTGGTGTGAAGTGAGCAGTTGTTAAATCATCGCCTCAAGTCTATTGATTTGGGAACTAGGTGCTTGGACGGTATCTTGGAAAGGAACCTTGTTGTTGTTGAAAGGAGCTCTCGGCTGAAAACTGCTATCGCCACCAAAGTTATTGGCTTGGAAAATCTTGGCTTGTGGTGGATATGATTGATCCTGCGGGTTCTCCAAGTTTTGGTTCCTGTAAGAAAGGTTAGAAGTACTTCTAATGTTGTTGTCAAAATTGTTACCGTAACCTCGGTTCTGGTAGTATCCTTGTGTTCCAACATAGTTTACTTCTTCCTTCTGACCAAATGGTTCATCAAACTCTTGGGATGGTTCCATGCATTCGTCTTCAATGGTTTCACATGCATTCACGGCTCGATGCTGATTCCTTAGAAGTTAGCCCATCATGTTCTTAAGCTCGCTGAGTTGTTTAGACTCGGACTCGTTAGAACGGTTAGTCTTATCAAAGTCAGTGCAAGAGTTGCTACTACTTGCTGAGAGGTTCTCAATGAGGGCTCGTCCTTCTTGGACGGTTTTGGTTGTGAAATTTCCATTGCTGGCCGTGTCGAGTGAAAGCTGAAACTTAGGGTGTAAGCCTCTATAGAAAGTACTAAGAATGTTACCTCCACTGAAGCCATGGTGAGGACAATCTCGTTCATAGTCCTTAAAACGTTCACATGCTTCATAGAATGACTCGACCGGTCCTTGTTGAAAGCCTTGAAGCATGTTCTGAAGAGAGTTGGACCTTGACTACGTGTAGAAGTAGTTAATGAAAATTGCTTTGCATCCTTCCCAACTAGTGATCGATCCCAGTGGTAAGGACTTCAACCATCTATGAGCCATGTCGGCTAGAGAAAAAGGGAAAAGCTTACACTTCAAGTAATCGTCTCGTACACCATTAGCTCGTGTTGTACTGCATATTTCTTCGAAGAGATCGATGTGGTCCATAGGGTGTTCCGTGGAGAAGCCATGTAACTGGTTTTGCTTCACCAAAGTGATGATTTGAGGTTTGATCTCGTATTCATGTCTTGGTGGATTGGGAACTCGTATGGCGGCTCGATCATGCGGATATTGGTTTGGCACATCATAGTCGGCTATCGTACGGTTCTGGTTGGCACGCCTAAGAGGGGGAACATAAGCGGCTTGTCTTACACCATTAGCAGGTTGTGGTGCATTGACAACTTGAGGGGGCTGAGGAGGAGGAACGTTGAGGTTGTCTCCTGATGCGTGTGATTTATGCTTCAATCTTTTACCTAAAAAAAACACACGACTACTGCAAGTGCACAATTAAACGTATGTAGTATTTAAGGATCAAATCCCACAGAGACTTGTAAATCACGTTACGAATTTTATGGAGAGGAATATGGCTAAGACAAAAGAGGGGATTTGTTTTAGGGTTTTGGTAACAATTTCAAATAACAAAATGAAAGCTAAATAAAACGATGAAGATATCAATAAACGGAACGTCGGGCCTTAGGGAATTCTTAGGGTATCATGGATCGAATATAAGCTAAGACATTAAACTAGGAACTAACCAATAACTTAGAGTTCATGAACTACGAAACACGGATGAATAAAGGATATGCAAATCACAATATCAATTATCTAAAGTCTATATACTCCGTTACTCAACTATCGCAGGCAACGATGCATATATCCTAGCATTAAGATCAAGTTCAATGATAGTTCGTAAAGCCCTATAACTCAACTGACGCAGGTTATAACACAATGATAGTCTAGACTAGTTCAAGCGAGTTTACAACACTTATGATGCTATAAAACGCCTAGGATCAATTACTAGTTAGCTACTCAAGCAATATGCATTAAGAACAAGCCTAGAACGAAGAACAAAAATGAATAATTCTAGATCTAACTACCTAACAAATCGACCACGTGAATCCCCTTTGAAAACCCTTAAGGAAACATGAGGACGCCTATCTTTGGACCGGCCACGAGCCTTTTCACAGTTCATGGCAAGAGGAGAGGCACCAGTCACGGCCCCTTGTGGCCGGTCGTGCCAAGAGAGCTTAGACTGGTCACGGGCCCTTGTGACCGGTTGTGATAGAGCTTCACTCATCGGATCATATTTCCCAAATGGCTGAAGGGAATGCATTGATTCTTGTTTGAGGTGAAACTTGACACTTCTGGCTTTCCATAGACACCAATAACTCCAAATTTTAGTATCGGGAATTCCTTCAAAATATTTCATACTTCTGGCATTCTGAAACTGTCTAAAAACGGGTTTTCCTTGGCATTTTTCCTTGGAACCTCTATAACCTTCTTGAACCTGAAAATACTTGATAACTAGTTCCTTTTACATGAAATCACACCAATCTCATCTCAAATCAATAGAATATAGGAGTTAAAAGAGGTGAAAATACGATGTTATCAACTCCCCCAGAGTTAGACTTTGCTTGTCCTCAAGCAAACAAGAAAGTAAAGTCATGGAAAAGAGGTTTTGAAAATCACGGAAACTCACTTATCTGTAGGAATCTCGTCTTTACACTCCTCTTTGCCTTGACCTTAGAACTTACTTTACGTACTCGTCCCATGAGAAGCTTCAACATCCTTTACTCTTAGTCAACGATCCAAAGGATTTTTCGAAATCACCATTGTCATCTCTTTACATAGATTAAGCAGAAAGCAAAGGTGGTCTTACCTAGGGGATATCAGCCAAAGGACATGTTGATCCAATCCAAGCCAAGACATTCTTCGTATGATTCCTTTCCTCTCCCTTTTATCGCTTCCAAGAGATCGATGGTGGTCATTTTATTTTTTTTATCGACCTCTTGCTCCTTTTCTTTGGACTTAGACTTCCGCGAGCTTCCAAAAGATGCACGGGTTTACGCACTCTATCCCTCGGTCACATCTGCCTTTGACCTTTTTTTTTCTCTTTTTGTTTTTGTTTTTGTGTGGATACAAGTCTCCGCGAGGTTTCGAAAGATGCACGGGTTTACGCACTCTATCCCTCGGTCATATCAACTTGTATCCGCTTTTCTTTCTTTTCTTTTCTTCGTTTCTTCCTTTTTTTAAGAGTAGTGAAGGGAAGAGAGAGGGGAATCATACTTTGTGAAGTAGTGCAGTGCCTCATGTGACTCGAAAAGGTCTCGTCCGATGTATATCCAACCCCTAAATGAGAAATTAAAGGTCAGGTTAGGTTATAATAAGGGTTAGAGACAACACTGGATCATCTTATTATCCAGTAGAAAGAGACTTTTAGAATGTTGACTCAGCTCATAGTTAGTCTTTCCAAATCGGTTCTGTAGTCAAGCATAATTGAGAGTCATAAGAGTGTTAATCCAAGTAAGATCACCCCGTTAGATAGGATCATGATTCCCTACTAGTTTTGACTCAATAAAAGCAAAAGAAAAAATTGACTCGATAAAACCTTTAAGAAGTTTGATGTAAAAAATGTGGGAAAAGGTCTCAAGTCAACAAAATAGAAAGTAGCATTAGTATAAGATGGAACATCCCCCCCAGACTTAAATCACACCTTCCTCGGTGGGAAAAAGAAAGAGAAGAGGATGAAAAATCGAATTAAAAGGATTTAGAGTTTAAGAACAATGTCACCGTGATTGAGTCATCTTCCTTAGATTCAATCGAGAATTCGATTTTCGTCTTATAGGTGATGTGGTGACTAACCGTTAATCCTTTTGCTTGATATCGAATGAACTCGGCTTGGTTCATCAAATTTTTGTTTTGAATCTCTACTTGCATCCTCCCTGAGAAAAAAAACCTAAAAACCATCAATAGTCTTAGGAAAAAATAAGTAAAACATAAATAAGTTAAAAATGATGATATAGATGTCTCGTTATTGTCCTTGCGGCCACGGTCGAGATCTTGGTCGTGGTGATCGGATGGTCGGAACGATTTGGTCGGATGTCTAGACGCTATCATTGGAACAAGTTGTGGGATGGGTGAAATTTGTATACCAGCCTAGGAATTGATGGCTGTTCTGGGGATGTTTGGCCGCACCGGTTACACGTGGCGTGGCCGGCCCGGTTGCTTATGGTGCCACCGGTCGCGAGAGGCTTGGCCGGTGGTGGCTTGGCTTGTTTCTTTGACGGCATTGCAAGGTTCTAATGGATAGTCGCCTCCACCTCTTTTAACTCTCCTAAATCTCCATCCTCCTCTCGGATGGTGACGGCATTGCAAGGTTCTAATGGATAGTCGCCTCCTTGGGGCCATTCCGAGGTCTCGGATTTATCCGTAAGTTTCCCCTCACACGCTCTATCCTCTTACTCTAGCTCACAAGCCTCGTATGAATGATCATCTTTCCACTTCGAATACGCAATCAGATCGCTGAAACCTTGTTGCAAAGCTTCAATCTTCCAATCTAGATGCTCCTCCACGACATTGATCTTGTATCCCGTGTTGGTGACATTAGATTCAAGTTTCATCACATCATAGTGCTGATCAAGTAACTTGCTTTTAAGCTCCTCAACTTGGTCTTCTACTCGTTTGATGTGGCAAGCGAGAGTGGATAGCTTCGAGCTGAAATCTGTTCCAAACTTTGAGAGTTTGTTGTCAACTTCTTCTTAGTGCTTCTGTTGTTCCGAGGCAAGCTGTATCATGAGGTCCATGAGCTTGTCCTCAGTACGTGATGTCCTTGGAGTGAACTTAGGGGTACCATACGAGCTCTGGTCAATGGTATCGATTCTCATGACTTCTTGGGAGTTGAAGTCCGGATTCACTGCAAAACAGAAATCTTCCGCAAAGTGCGGGTTAAGAGCATGAGTAGCTAAAGAGTTAGAGTTACACACATATCGATCTCTAGAGGATTAAGTGGGTTGGCAACGAGAGTGTGCCATGAGTGGTGAAACACAAGATGGCCGAGAATGGCCGTGGTGGTTCCCATGAGTAGAGCAAGCTACGAGGTGACTCCATCCGAGGCTCTGTGATACGCCAAGAGTTGCGCAAGTGTAAGGTTCTGGAACTCCTCAGGAAGAATGTTGAAGTTCATCCTTAAGATCTCCTGAAACAAAGAAAAACAAAAACAAAAATTAAAATGCAAGGTGTCCTAGACGTTACTCTAGTTCTTAGATATGCAAACAATTAATCTCTCCTCGGAAACGGCGCAAAAAAGCTTGATGCGTGTGATTTATGCTTCAATCTTTTATCTCAAAAGAAACACACGACTACTGCAAGTGCACAGTTAAACGTATGTAGTATTTAAGGATCGAATCCCACATAGACTTGTAAATCACGTTACAAATTTTATGGAGAGGAATATGGCTAAGACAATAGAGGGGTTTTGTTTTAGGGTTTTGGTAACAATTGCAAATAACAAAATGAAAGCTAAATAAAACAATGAAGATATCAATAAACGGAATGTCGGGCCTTAGGGAATTCTTAGGGTATCATGGATCGAATATAAGCTAAGACATTAAACTAGGAACTAACCAATAACTTAGAGTTCATGAACTATGAAACACGGATGAATAAAGGATATGCAAATCACAATATCAATTATCTAAAGTCTATATACTCCGTTACTCAACTATCGCAGGCAAGGACGCATATATCCTAGCATTAAGATCAAGTTCAACGATAGTTCGTAAAGCCCTATAACTCAACTCACGCAGGTTATAACACAATACTCGTCTAGACTAGTTCAAGCGAGTTTACAACACTTGTGATGATCAATTACTAGTTAGCTACTCAAGCAATATACATTAAGAACAAGCCTAGAACGAAGAACAAAGATGAATAATTCCAGATCTAACAACCTAACAAATCGACCACGTGTATCCCCTTTGAAAACTCTTAAACCCAACAAGTAAATTACTCACACATACTCAAGCAAATCAAAGCCATGGATTAATAGATTGAATAAACTTATCAGAGTATGAGATAAGGGTTTAGAGATCTTCTCTGTAATACAAAGGAGATGAATCTTCTTCCTTAAACAAGTAGATAACAAAGACTAGAGAGAAGAGATGAGAAGAGAAGAGAGGCGGCGGCTTCAAAGACTTGGTGTGGCAGCAAGAGGAGCTTCAACGGCGGTGAGGCTTCTTGATCGGGGTCAAATTAACCGTAGAGATACTCTCTCAAATTAAGAGACCACGATAGTACTTAGGGATCGAATTCACAGAGACTCTGCGGCTTTACAATAGACGTGTTCATTTAAAGCTCAGCTAAGCAATAAAGATATATTGAAAAGACAATGCAAGAAAGTAAATAAGGATGTAATCAAGTGGGGAAAAGCGTCAGGTCTAGGGAACTTCTCAGGAAATCAATCAAAGTAGGAATAAACAACTGGTCAAGATCTAATTAAAAACCATTCTAAAAGTCAAATCACTAATGCATAGCTAACCAACTGTTGTTGCGAAAACTATCTCTGACATAAACCTAAGAGACCAACTGTCGTTGCGAATCCTAAAGTTCTGACAAGCTTTAAGTAAAAGTTCAATATGTTCACAAGTTATCTAAACCAACTATCGTTGCGAATATCTAACATGCTCACTAGGATTAGTTCACATTATAAATCACGCTGTCGCGCCAATTTAACAACCTAATATCATACTTCTAGGTGATCAAGCAAAAAGAAGCATTAAGTACAATCCTAGATGAAGAACTAACAAGTTTGAATCTTAACCAGTGTTAAACCTAACAAATCATGAAATCCCTATGAGAATCCCTAAACCTAACAAGGGATCTACTCAGACATATCAAATGAAACATAAGACATAGCTGAAATAGATATCATAAACTGAATCAAAAGTAGAATAAAGAAACAGGGGTTCAAAATCTTCTCTCTGAAGTACAAGTAGCAAGATCAGCCCCTAAGCGAAAGAATAGATAGAACAATGACGGCATAAACTGGATGATGAATAATGAAATCTGGATACATCCTAAAAACCTAATATAAAGACTAATACACGAGCTGGGTCCCTTTTGTAAACTTCTGGAACTTCTGGGGCAAAACAACAAATCTTCAGAACTTGGTAAATTCCGCATGGACGCCTGACGATGGGTGTCGACCGACACCAGTTATCAGTGTCGATCGACACCACTGACCCCCGAGAACATCGACTTTGTCTTCTCAGCAACAAATGCTCCATAATCCCAAAAAGTCCCAAACGCATAAAACCTGTAAAAGACTCGATAAAGACACGGTTAAGACTCGATAAACCACTTATATCATGGCTTAAAACCGGTAAAATCCATGATATATCAACTTCCCCAGACTTAGTTTTTGCTTGCCCTCATGCAAAACAGAAAACTAAATAAGAGAAAGAAGTTTGAAAACACACAAACTCATTTCGTCAAAAGAATTCAACACTCACATTCACCTTATAATCCACTAGAAACTCTTACCTGAAAATATCTAGAGCACCATATACTTCACCGTAGACGTTCACAGCTTCCCCGATTAAACCCACAATTTCACAGCATAGCCCACAATACCTTTATCACCGGGTCTCATCTCTGATCTCGATGCCCAGAGCCTTTTAGACTCTTTCACGTACAATACCAAAACAAAGACAACCATATAGCGAACGTGACTCTTTCTCTCCTCCAGATTTATTCTTTTTCTTGTTATCTCTTTTTTTTACTTTCTTTTCTTCTTTTTTTTTTTTTTTTTATAATTCAAAGGTGTAGCGAATAATGGGGTCACGGGAAATTTTCCTAACCCTCACTGCCACCTCTGCGTGATCATCTCAATCTTAAGTAAAATAATGAGGTCACCGAAAATTTTCCTACCCCTTTACTTACGACGAAAATCATATCATCTTTTCTGCTTTTTTATTTTTTATTTTATTTTAAATGGGTTAAGGGAGAGGAGTACCACTTTTATTGGTGTTTACAGAACTTGTGTTGTCCAGTATGAACGATGAGTCAAGCCCCAGAACACCTGTCACATTGATGAGGTAAAAGGAACTAACAGAAATTGGCTCGGGAGTTAGTGGATGTCTGTTGGAAATATGGGCGTCTCAAGTCCACCATCAAGCCTTTGATTTTTCCATTAGTCTCAGATACCTAACAAGCTTGAATCAAATGGTCACTTAAGTTCCTGCAAAATGTGAAAGTTTCCACGAAAAATCATAGTTTCATAAACTGATTTTGACTCAATAAAACTGGCTCAACTGACTCGAAAGACTCATAAGAAAAGAAAACACATAGTTAGTAACTACCTCCCCCAGACTTGAACAACAATGTCCCCAGTGGTGCCAAAGCAGAGATTGGAAAACAAAAGAGAAAATGAAACAAAGTTAGAACCAAAATTAGGAAGACTTATCTGTGGATGAGTGTTGGTGTTGATTGACACCAGAGTCGTAATCAGAGGGTATTGTTCTAAGACTCCAAAATTCCATGTGAAATCTGTGAAATAAGTGAAACAAAGCTCAAAAGCACCATAATAAGCACCATAACATAGTTAAACAAGTTCCAAATAGAGACTCAATAACAAACTAAAAATAACACAAGTCCAAAATAAAATAAAAATGAAAACAAAAGAGAAAAGTGGAAAAAGAAACTAGTCCTCGTCGGACTCATCCGTCGTATCATCAGCAGCAGTGGACGGAGGAGATGGCGCGGTATCAGGAGTGGGGGAATGGTGAGATGACAAGGGAACATGATGCGCATTAGTGACGCTAGCAGCTAGCAACCTCCACATCTGACGTATCGTACTAACCATGTAACGACGGAAAACGGGGGCATTCGTATCGTATCCCTCCGGTGGCTCTGGAAAACCAAAATCAGGAAAATAGGTAGGGGACCTCCAGCAAAGTCCTCGGCCCTCTCATCCTGAGCAGCAGAAGGGGGTGCACTCGATGATGTACCGCGGCGGAGCTTACCTCGGGGGACTGTCCGCAGTAACTATGGCGCGGGCAAGAAATCTAAGCAAGTCGGGTCACCTACTATGATAGCAGTGAGTGGGCGCTGCAGGAGTTTGACACTCCACTCGTTGCCATCCGTGCCAACGAAAACCCAGAGACGATCCGGTTTTAACCAACGCACGTGCTGCATATATGCTGTGTCCATAGTCAAACGTGTGGTAATGATCTTGTTGTTGCTGAGCACAATCCCGAAATGCTGAAAGATAGGAATCAATAGACTCCCAACACCCTCAAAGATGTCCTTATCGCCAAAAGTCTTACCTTTGAGAGAAATGAGATGGTTGGCGAATAAAGCTCCGAGATTCAGATTGCGGCAGGGGTCACCACCATCCCATGCGTCCTCAGTCCAAACATTCTTGACCCCACTGAAAAGGAGTATGAGATCGGAGTTCTGCATTCAAGTCGGGTCGGAGCGGCAAAGAATCGTGTTACCTAGAACAAGCAAAACATACCTCAGGACCGGATGTCGTACATCTGATTGCTTCCGCTCCTTGGAGTCATTACCAAAGTGTGACCAGATTACCAAAGTGTGACCAGATCTGGTGGTTCTCATTCAAATATGTGGCTAGGACAGCTTTGGTGGGTTCCCTCTTGAATCCGTACAAACCGCAAAGGCCAGAGATGGTGATGCGCTAACAAACTCCCTTGCACATGAAGGTCAGGACCCCTTCTTGTGCAGCCTTTCTACCATCGTTCACGGAGTAAAGCCGACAAGTAGCCAGGAACTGACGTGCCAAATCAGGGTACAGATCATATATCGTTATGCCTATTGTACCCATGCCGATATCCTGCAAAATGTTGCGTACATCCGCATGAATCCCCAAGGAAGCCAAAGATGACTCATGGATGAAATGTGTCGGCCTCATCTCTACAGTCAACCACACATTATAGAAGAGCGTGTCATACTCATCCCAATCCTCAGAGATTGGCCTGGCGTAACAAGCGGGTTGCTCAACCTCCACCTTTGGTTCATTCTCCCGATGTTTTCACGACCGAATCTTAAGATTCTTTGCCTTGGGCCAAGGATGCCGTAGCTGCAAAACAGGGACGTCAGTAGGAAGTGGGAGTGGTGGAGAGTCCAAGGAAGGTGATTGACCGGAGCTCCAACACTCAGTCCATTATTGTCTAGTGCGTTTACTTGGTCTGGAAGCCATCGTGGGTACTGGTGTCGAGCGACACTGATGAATGGTGTTCATCGACACTGAGACCTGCGAAATAAAAATCGCACAAACACAAAACCACGAAAAATCAGAATATCTTAGCAATCAAATCAAAACACAGAGCAAGAGTAATGCAAGACAAATAAAAAACAACCCATAAGAACTCTGAATCCAACCAAACACTTATTCCAGGAGAAAAAATTTAGGATGAAACCCTTGATAGATTGGAAAATGGTTGGAAGATTTGAAGATCATAACTTGGAATTGGAGTAGATGGATGGATTAAACACAAATTTGGGGATAAATATCACCTAAAATCGAATTAGCAGGACAAACTCTAGAGCCTATGGGTGTTTCTGTGTTTTAGGGTTTGTTTTAAGTGGGGCATGTAGGGTATTTATCGCACTTACCACGATGGTCGGTGTCGATCGACACAAGTGATGTAGTGTCGATCGACACTATCCCTTACCTTTGTATGTCGGTTGCGCTTGGTGTCGATCGACACCAATGGTTAAGTGTCGATCGACACTGATAGATTACTCCGAGGGTAACTAGTTCTTGAGATCAAAAACAAAGAAAAACCAAACGAAAGTGAAACAAAAACAGAGAAAAACCATATGTACAGACTCACCAGTGGTAACATTGTTTCGACACATGGTAATGCCAGAACTCTTAACCGTGTAAACATTCTCTTCTGGAAGAAAGTCAGCAATTGGGACAGTATCCTCGATGATGTATTGTACTTTTGATTGCTTTTTGATTTGTTTTTAGTATTTGTTTCGTGTCTTTTGTTAGTTTTCGAGTCTTTTCTATTTTGTTTTGAGTCTTTTACAGGTTCTATGGAGTTAAGCCGGAATAAGACGGTTTCGGGATTGTTCGGGCTAAGATGAAGCCTAGAAGCTACGGAAAGGACATGGATCGATCGATCCTACCCTTGGATCGATCGATCCAGAAGACTCCAAGAACACGGCCACGGATCGGTCGATCCGGCCGACCAATCGACCGATCCATGATCCACGGACATTTGTCCGGACACAACGGATCGATCGATCCCTAAGGCAGATCGATCGATCCCATGCCCAGCCATCTTGAAGATGTTTTGTCCGGACACAACGGATCGATCGATCCCTAAGGCAGATCGATCGATCCCATGCCCAGCCGCCTTGAAGATATTATGTCCGGGAATCGCGGATCGATCGATCCGACTTGTGGATCGATCGATCCTCCCACCCGCACACACACTTTTACACCTATGTCTATAAATATCCCACCTAAACCTACAAAAACATATCAGTTTTTCTTTCTACGCCTAAAACACTATTCTAGACACATTTTCTTAGATTTCTAAGCTCCTCCTTTCTATCAAACATTTGGAGGAGTTTTGTTGTATCATTTGTTGTTTATTTCAATACTATTATGCTTTCTATGGTTTACTTTGTTGTTTCTTTGATTATGTGTGAGTAATTTCATAGTTAGGTTTTAGGGTTCTTGAAGGGAATTGATGGCTTGATGAATTGATAGAGATTTGGGGTTTCTAATCCATAGGTTCTTTGATTCATGTGTTCTTAATGCTAGATTAAGAGTAGCTACCTTAGTCTTGATTTTAGGTTGTTCTATAAGCACTAATCATGTTATAGAGAACTTGAACCTTATGAATTGAGCTTTGTATCTCTAGCCTGCGAGAGTTGATGCTAGATCATCATTGTGAACTTAGTGAACTTGTGTGTTAATGCTAATTTGGTTAGGAGAAATCAAACGAGAGTTTAGTTTTCGAGTAGCCAAGTTTTAGGGGTTAAGGCCACGAGAGTGGGTTAATCCACCTTGCGTTCATGTTCTAGAACGGTGCTGAGAGTGTTAAATCCCATGCTCAAGATTATTCGTTAAGCCATTGATAACCTGAATTTCCCATTTAGGATCAGTTATTAGTCTATTGCATTTTATTTTCAGTTACTGATAATCATTTCCTTTTTCTCTTTGATGTTTTAAAGGTATATGACCCGAAGCAAAGGTTCATCACACCTAGTTGAATATCACGAAGAAGTTGGAAAGTTTGAAAAGACAATTAGAAGAAAGAAGAGGCTAGCTAAGCAAAGAGAAGCTCAAATGGCTCATGAACAAGGAGGTAATGTGTTACCACCTGGAGGTTTACCACACGATGGAGATAATGGTGGAGAGTTACAAGACCCTCCAGTTGGAGTTGCTGAACATCAACCACCAAACAATCAAAGGCCTGCTCCTGCTCGTAGGACCTTAAGGGAACATGATGCTCCCAATGCTCAAATGTATCGAGGAGGTGTCCAACATCCTCCAATCAACAGAAATGATTTTGAGATCAAGTCGGGATTGCTGAATCTCGTGAAACAAAACCAGTTCCATGGACTTCCTTCTGAAAATCCAGTTACTCATCTTGATAACTTCGAGGATGTGTGTGGAACAACCAGGATGAATGGAGTACCAGACGATGCTTTTAAGTGTCGTTTGTTCTTGTTTTCGCTAGCTGACAAAGCGAAACGTTGGTTCAAATCCTTAGAAAGAGACTCCATCAGTTCATGGGATGATTACAAAGCTGCATTCTTGGGACAATATTTTACTCAAGCAAGGACCACGCTTCTAAGGAACAAGATCTCGAGCTTTCAACAGGCTGGTACCGAGTCATTCCAAGAAGCTTGGGAGAGATTCAAGGACTACAAAAGAGAGTGTCCTCATCACGGGTTCACTCCTGAATCACTCATCAACACCTTCTATCGGGGAATTGACCAGAATTACAAGATGGCTTTGGACACAGCAAGCAATGGGGACTTCATGACAAAAACAGAACCGGAAGCTCTAATCTTGATTGAAAATCTTGCTGGTAGCAACAGCAACCATTGTGTTGATTATGATAGGACCTTGAGGAGCATTGGAGGAGGAGAATCAAAACAGATTTCTGAGCTGACTGCGAAGGTGGAATAACTTCTAAGACGTGAACAAAGAGCAGTCAACTATTGTGATGATTCTGGAGAAGAGCAAGGTTACCAAGAGCAATCTGGGGACTGTTTTGAGGATGTACAAGCTGAGCTGAATTATGTGAATGGTTATCAAAACCAAGGGTTCAACCAAAACTATAGGAATCATCCTAATCTCTCATACCGAAGCACCAATGTTGAGAACCCCCAAGACCAAAAATATCCAGCACAAGTGAGACCACAAGGGCAACAATATCAAGCAAAACCGTTTGTGCCAAACCAAGGAGGCTACAACAAGCCTTTTGAGAACAGGGTTCAGAATCAAGGAGGCTACAACAAGCCTTTTGAAAACAGAGTTCAGAACCAAGGAGGTTTTCAACAAGGGGGATTTCAGCAAAGACCTCAGTTCAACAACTTTCAAAGAGGTTATCAAGCACTAGCTCAAGCTCCTGTGAGCTATGCCCCAGCTGGACCGTCCGTTGACAGCGATATGAAAACAATACTTAAGCAACTGCTCGATGGCCAGAACAAGAACGCCTTTGACATCAACTCAAGAGTGGAAAACATGTATAGCGAACTCCAAGGTAAGTTTGAAAATCTTTCAACACATGTTAAAACACTTGAGAATCAGGTAGCACAAGCCGCTTCTACTTCTACAAGGCCTATGGGAGTTCTTCCTGGAAAACCACAACCGAACCCGAAAGACTACAACAATGGTTAAGAATTTGTTAATGCCATTACATTGAGGAGTGGGAAACAGGTAGAACCAATCTTGAAGAAAGGAAAAGAAGTTGAGGTTCTAGATGACTCAGAGAAAGTCATTGAGAATGAGAATGATTTAGAGATTCTCAATGCACCACAAGGTGAGGAAGTTGCAGATAAGAAAATCGCTGATCTTGAGGAGGAAACTGAAGATCTCGTGCCTCCACCGTACATACCCAAGTTGCCATTTCCAGGTCGCTTAAGGAAGATTCAAAGAGAGAAGGAGTATGCTAAATTCGATGAAGTGATGAAACAACTTCAAATCAAGCTCCCTTTTCTTGAGTTAGTTCGAAATATTCCTATCTACCGAAAATATCTCAAGGATATTTTGACTAACAGGAAAACTCTTGAAGAAGGAGCTGTCTTGATCACACACGAGTGCAGCGCCATTTTGCAAAACACAATACCAAAGAAGAAAGAAGATCCAGGTAGTTTTGTTTTACCTTGTAAAATTGGTGACTCATTGTTTGCTAGATGTTTGTGTGATTTAGGTGCAAGTGTGAGCTTGATGCCGCTTTCAGTTGCAAAGCGGTTGGGGATCACAAACTTCAAGCCAACAAGTATCTCTCTAGTGCTCGCAGACCGTTCTGTGCGGTTGCCCATTGGAATTGCTGAGAATGTTTACGTGAGAGTTGGGACATTTCATATCCCCACTGACTTCATTGTTCTTAGCCTGGATGAGGAGCCAAAAGACCCGCTTATTCTTGGTAGACCTTTCTTGCACACATCTGGTGCATTAATAGATGTCAAGAGAAGCTTGATTAAGCTACAAGTAGGAGACCTTGTCCAAGAATTCGACATGGAGAGAGTGATGTCTAAACCAACTATTGAAGGTCAAGCATTTTGGGTTGACATCATGGATGAGCTAGCTGATGAGCTCTTAGAGGAAATGAATACTGAAGATCCACTTCAAATCGCCTTGACAAAGGAAGAGGATCAACATGGATACATTGAGGAAGCAACAACGGATTTCGCTAGAATTCTAGACGAGCCGGTTGAACTGAGTAAAGTTGTTGCATTCGCCTTGCTAGACAAAGATAAAGTAGAAAAGGAGGAGAATGAACCTACCTCAGAAGACTGTGGAGATTGGAGTGAACTAAAAGCTCCAAAGGTGGAACTCAAGCCGCTTCCCTCAGGACTCAGGTATGCGTTTCTTGGTCCCCATTCTACTTACCCCGTTATAATCAATGCTGAACTAAACAATGTAGAGAGTGCCTTACTGCTGTGTGAGCTGAGGAAGTACAGAAAAGCTATAGGCTATTCCCTTGATGACATGAAAGGTATATCTCCTAACCTTTGCATGCATAGGATTTACCTCGAAGATGAATCAATGATGTCTATAGAACATCAGAGACGGTTAAACCCGAACCTCAGAGATGTTGTTAAGACTAAGATCATCAAACTCCTAGATGCAGGAGTAATCTATCCAATCTCGGATAGTACTTGGGTAAGTCCTGTCCATGTGGTACCTAAAAAGGGTGGTGTCACTGTGATTAGAAATGATAGGAATGAATTGATTCCGACAAGAACTGTGACAGGGCACTGCATGTGCATTGATTATAGAAAGCTTAACTCTGCAACACGTAAAGATCATTTTCCACTTCCATTTATTGATCAAATGTTAGAGAGATTAGCAAACCACCAATATTACTGTTTTCTTGACGGGTACTCGGGATTCTTTCAGATTCCGATACATCCCGATGATCAAGAGAAAACCACTTTTACATGTCCTTATGGTACCTTCGCATATCGAAGAATGCCATTTGGATTGTGTAATGCACCAGCAACATTTCAGCGTTGTATGATGTCAATTTTTTCTGAAATGATTGAGGATTATATGGAAGTCTTTATGGATGACTTTTCTGTGCATGGCACATCTTTTGCTGTTTGTTTGTCTAATCTGTGCAGGGTACTCCAACGCTGCGAGGACAAACATTTGGTCCTGAATTGGGAGAAGTGTCACTACATGGTGCGAGATGGAATCGTTCTCGGTCATAGGATCTCAGAAAAGGGCATTGAAGTGGATAGAGCCAAAATCGATGTGATGCTGAACATGCCACCTCCAAATTCTGTAAAGGGAATAAGGAGCTTTCTAGTACATGCTGGGTTCTACAGGAGGTTCATAAAGGATTTTCAAAGATCGCAAGGCCATTAACTCAGCTATTGTGCAAAGATCAAAAGTTTGAGTTTGATGAAGACTGCCTCAAGGCATTTATAAAGATCAAGGGATCTCTTGTGAGCGCTTCCATTGTGCAACCACCTGATTGGGAGCTACCTTTCGAGGTAATGTGTGATGCAAGTGACTATGCTGTAGGTGCAGTTTTAGGGCAAAGGAAAGACAAGAAGATGCACGCCATCTACTATGCCAGCCGCACTCTTGATGCCGCACAATGCAACTATGCAACAACCGAGAAAGAACTCCTAGCGATTGTCTTCGCTTTTGAGAAGTTTAGATCCTATCTCGTTGGGTCCAAGGTTGTAGTCCACAATGATCATGCAGCGTTAAGATACCTTTTCACAAAGAAAGACGCCAAGCCGAGGCTATTAAGATGGATACTTCTACTCCAGGAGTTCGATTTGGAAATCAAAGATAAGAAGGGAATCGAAAACGGAGTCGCAGATAACTTATCTCGACTAAGAGTAGAAGAGGATGTCCCAATGAGAGATGCTTCTCCCGGAGAAGAGCTTGCGCTAATAGAAGACAACTATGTCTATGAGGTTGAACAATCTAACAACAGAAATGCGGTTGAGCTCATGACCATGCACACCATCGAGGGAAATTTGCCATGGTATGCTGACTTTGCTAACTACTTATCCTGTGATGTTTCACCACCTGATTTTGTAGGATATGCCAAGAAAAAGTTTCTCAAAGATGTCCAACACTACTATTGGGATGAACCATTTCTGTACAAGAGATGTAAAGACGGGATTTTCAGAAGATGCATTCCCGAAAGTGAGGTACATGGTATTCTCTATCATTGTCATGCTTCTGATTATGCAGGACACTTCGCTTCCTTTAAAACCGCTACGAAGATCTTACAAGCTGGCTTTTGGTGGCCTACGATATTCCATGATGCACACGAGTTTGTAGCGAAGTGTGACGCTTGCCAAAGGAAAGATAACATAAGCAAGCGGAATGAAATGCCGCAACAAATGACGGGAAATAAGTACATTTTAGTACATTTTAGTCGACTTCATGGGACCTTTCCCAGCATCCTATGGAAATAAGTACATTTTAGTCGCAGTCGACTATGTCTCTAAATGGGTGGAAGCACTTGCCAGCCCAACAAATGACGGGAAAGTTGTTTTGAAGATGTTTAAATCCATTATCTTTCCTCGCTTTGGAGTCCCACGGGTAGTGATCAGTGACGATGGAAAGCATTTCATCAATAAGATCTTTGCGAGTCTGTTGGCAAAGCATGGAGTCAAACACAAAGTGGCAGCACCATATCACCCTCAGACCAGTGGCCAAGTCGAAATCTCAAACAGGGAGATCAAAGGGATCTTGGAGAAAACAGTTGGAAAATCGAGAAAGGATTGGGCGGCAAAGCTTGATGATGCTCTTTGGGCATACAGAACCGCCTTCAAAACTCCCATTGGAACCACACCATTTAACCTCGTCTATGGTAAGTCCTGTCACCTACCTGTCGAACTAGAGTACAAGGCGTTGTGGGCAACGAAGCTGATGAACTTCGACATAAAGACCGCTTCAGAGAAACGTCTAATTCAGTTAAACGAGTTAGACGAACTCAGGTTAAATGCTTACGAAAGCTCAAGGATCTATAAAGAGCGAACTAAAGCTCTACATGACAAAAGGATAATCCTCAAGAAGCTTTCAGAGAACGATAAGGTACTTCTCTACAACTCTCGCCTTAAACTTTTTCCAGGAAAACTAAAGTCGAGATGGACCGGGCCATACACCATCAAGGAAGTAAAACCGCATGATGCAGTGGTTCTCTGGGACAAAAAGGGAGAACCATTTACTGTAAATGGTCAGAGAGTCAAGCCGTACCTTGCAGATTCCACAATGAACGAGAAAACA
This sequence comes from Barbarea vulgaris, assembly GCA_963667165.1. Classification (NCBI taxonomy): domain Eukaryota; kingdom Viridiplantae; phylum Streptophyta; class Magnoliopsida; order Brassicales; family Brassicaceae; genus Barbarea; species Barbarea vulgaris. Next base: position 9,094,474 of record OY763888.1, on the reverse strand, counting down.
AAGATCCTTCTCGAGGATCCTCCAAACCAAGTTTAGAACTCCATGACGGTCAAGCTAATGACCTTAAATAAGCGCTTTGTGGGAGGCAACCCACCAGGTATCTTGTAAATATTTCTAAGTTTTTCATTTCCTATTTTGATCTTAAGTTTTATGCAAATTGCTTCAATCCACTCTCTGTGAGTGAAGGGATCGATCGATCCCCTACGGTTTCGATCGATCCAGAGCTTAAATGTTTGAATCTTGATATTACAGAAACGGATCGATCGATCCTAGGAAAGGATCGATCGATCCAAACAAGCCGGCCAAAATCAGACAAAGTGTCCGTAGGCTTGGGATCGGTCGATCCGGCCAACCGATCGACCGATCCACGACCACGCGACCAACTCGACCAAACAACGTTGGATCGATCGATCCCGAGGTTGGATCGATCGATCCCAGGTAAACCAAAAACGAAAATCACTTGAATTAAACCGGAAAACATAAAAAATCAATCATAAAACCCAAAGGATCGATCGATTTGCAACAAAAATCGACCAAAACTTCTCCTTTGGCGATTTTGAAGAACACAAAGAACACAAAATTCTTTCAATCATAACTTTGTCAAATCTTAACGGTTTTTAGTGATTCTTGATCCTAATCCACTCAATTTTTCCTCCTCTCTCTGATTCTAGAAACCATTTTTACTCTCTGCAAAGGTATGGCTTCGAATCTCCCAATCCCTAATTCGAAATTTTAGGGATTCTAATGATGAATTTGCTCCAAATCATTATTGCTTGAGTTTTAGGTTGTTTAATGATGGAAAAATGCTAGATTTTTGTCTAGGATGATATGGGAAACTCAATTTGCATTAGATATGGCTAGATTGGAGTGAAATTTTGGATTGTATTTTTCACTATTCATCAAATCCGAAAATGAACCAAATTGAATGATAATGCATAAAAGTCATGTTATTTTGCTTTGATTAGCTTTAATAATTTGATTATGTTGTTACTTGGTTCATTATTCAAAATGAAATGTTTCGATATTGGATTGTTATATCATGGAAAAGCCATAGATTGCATATCGTTGTATGATAACTTGAAAAAAATGGCTTAAAGAATTGATTTTCGATTCGTACAGGATATGGATCAAGCCGGGAGCTCCCGCAATGCAGGAAAAAGGCGCAGGACGACCCGTAACCAGAACCCTCTACTCCGACCGGTCACGGGAAAATGGGATGCTCACGACACCAAATTCTTGGCAGATATGAGATCAGTCAAGCTTATGCCCACTCGAATGGGATGTGACATTACTTTGGCGGACATTGGTTTACTAGAGGATGCGGCGTCACTCTTTGAGAATATGGGGTTTGGAATGCTTTGGAAGCTCAACGAGCCGTTATATCCAAGGTTGGTGAGGGAACTTCTTGCTACTTGTCGGCTCACCTACAAAAACCCGGACGCACCGATAGCGAGCGAGGGTACTTTCACTTTCTTCCTCAACAAGAAGCACTACAAATACAGCCTTCAGAAAATTTGTGATATCTACGGATTCGAGAAAGGAGAAGATGTCTCGTTCCCAAAGATCGATAAACAACTTGCAAATGAGTTCTGGGGTCTGATTGCTCACGGTGATTATGTCTCGCGCAAAGCCAAGATTGCAGCGATAAGGAATCCTGTTTTGAGAATTGCTGTGAAGATCATCAGCAACACCTTCTTCTTTAAGAAGGAATCAGGGGCAGTTAGAGATGATGAATTATGGATGCTGTTTATTGGCGTCAAGCATCTCCTACCAGAATACGCGGAGAGTCCTGGACCTACCATAAACTATGCCGCTGTGTTGTGCGATATGCTTCAGAGGATCAAGGGAAAACCTCCAAAGGAATGTTGTGTAGGCAACATCCTCACCCCAATCTTCCAACACACAAAGATTGATCTCAGGAGGGAAGAAGTTGAGGAAAGATACGGGAGAGTCGACAATAGACATCTAGTCAACTGCCATGTACTCAACAAGAGTGATGTCTATATGTATTGGGATCGCAACGGGACGACCTGTTTCTGCAGACTACCCAACGAAGGTATCACTTCACTCCTATCTAAGGAAAATTTGGAGTTTTTACTAGGTCCGGAGCACTTGATACCAGACCCTTCTGGCACCACGCGGACACTCTCTCGTCGCCATCGTACATCAACACAAGCAGCACCACAGCCGAGCGATAGCGATGACGAGATGGAAGAGGCTGAGGTTGACATCGAAGAAGAAGCAGATGAGCCTCAGCCACAGCAGCTCCTGCCTCACGGCCCAAACCGTTACCGCCTACCGCCCAGCCCTCCTGCAGATGACACAGCACAGCAACTTCAGTGGATCATCAAATCGCAGAAAAAGAACAACTCCATGATGAGGAAAATGTGGAGGGCGATCCAGAAGATCAAACCTTGTTCTTGTGCATCAGGTTCACCGACACAAGATGACGAAAGCGATGAAGCTGAAGGTGAGGATAATGAGGAAGATGAAGCTGAAGGTGAGGATAATGAGGATAATGAGGATAATGAGCAAGCTGAGGATACTGAGGAAGCCGAGGATGCTGATGACTCTGAAAGCACAGAGTCCGACTCTATCACCAAAGCACAAGAGAAGAGGACCAAGGCAGCTCAAGACCGAGCTGAACCTACTCATTCACCGGTGGAGCATTCCTCAGCACAGTATAGCGACATCCGCTTACCAAGAAGCAGGAGGAACATAGGCAGGAGAGAGAGCTCCAGCGACAGCTCTACCCGCGACCACTGAGCTTGTGGTTATTTCTATCCCTTGTTCTATATCATTTAGCTTTTAAGACATTTGGTTTTATTTCTTTATGTATGGCATTCTTCTGTTAATTTTGTTATTACACCGAGACGGTGAAAAGCAAGTTCGGGGGAGGATGCCATTATTTACTAATGACGTTTGTGTTTGTTTCTTTTATTTTGGTGTGTTTTATTTTTATTAAAACTTTGTTGGAATTTTAAATGTTTTATTGAGTCAAAATAGTTATGAGAATTTGTTATCTTTTGGAATTGCAACATGTTTAAGATCATTTTGTCTTAAAACTGCTTAGCCTTGTTTGAGGATAACTTGGAAGCGCAGAAAAATCCATAACTTGATCATTTTATGAAAATCCCTATCATTTGAGCTTAATCATATATATATGAACTTAATATGGACTTAATATATCTCACTTAGGGGATTGATAATCATGTAATGGAATTACATTTGGAGTTTTCTTTACATTGTTTATATCAACCTTTGTTAACTCCAAATGGCTAGGCTTATTTTTAGTCTAGTACCACACCCCTTACCATTTCCATCTTTCAAACCACATGCATCTGTTTATAGCCATTGTCATGTGCATTCATGTGCAAAAACTATGGAGTATACGGACCGACATAGCTTTCCTTTCGCTAGGATTGTGGTAGTAGTTCGTTTGCATACCGTCATTGGACGAGATTGAGCTATTGTGCTTTAGTAGATGTATTTATGAGTATGACGAGCATTCATTGTCAAGATTTACTTTGATGCAGCTTTTGTAGGACTCCTCATTCCCGCTCCCCCATCTAAAAAAAATTAAGCCAAAAAAAAAAAATAAAAAAAAAGAGAAAAATGAAAATAAACAAGATGGGAAAGGAGTGAAAAGAGAAAGGAGTGAGTCTGAGATCATTAATGTGTCTCATTAGCATCTAAAAAAAATCTTTATATTCATACTTGGTGTTTTGAGTTGGTTAGGAGGATCCGAGCGAAAGGAGAGCTATGTACTTCCTAGTTGGTCTTTGTCTCACTGTGATTTTGCATAATGATTTGCATCCGTTTGCTTTGCTGGAGAACCCAAAACACTTGAGCCACCAAATATCAACCTTCATACCTAGACCATAACGTGTTAGATATTCCCTTTGTGAGAGTACACGCATTTCTTAATAAATGTTAAATGTTAAGTTCTACATGATCTTGGGATTTCATACATTTGCTACGGTTATGGCGAAGTACAATGTAGTACGGTTTGATATGAACTAGGTGAAAGTGGTTGAAGGCATGATCCTATAGATTTTACGAATTCTCATGTTTTTCAAAACCTTTTCTCTTGGTTTAGATTTTGTTTTGTTTTCCTTGAGGACAAGCAAAAGTCTAAGTTGGGGGGAGTTGATGTATTGTACTTTTGATTGCTTTTTGATTTGTTTTTAGTATTTGTTTCGTGTCTTTTGTTAGTTTTCGAGTCTTTTCTATTTTGTTTTGAGTCTTTTACAGGTTCTATGGAGTTAAGCCGGAATAAGACGGTTTCGGGATTGTTCGGGCTAAGATGAAGCCTAGAAGCTACGGAAAGGACATGGATCGATCGATCCTACCCTTGGATCGATCGATCCAGACGACTCCAAGAACACGGCCACGGATCGGTCGATCCGGCCGACCAATCGACCGATCCATGATCCACGGACATTTGTCCGGACACAACGGATCGATCGATCCCTAAGGCAGATCGATCGATCCCATGCCCAGCCATCTTGAAGATATTTTGTCCGGACACAATGGATCGATCGATCCCTAAGGCAGATCGATCGATCCCATGCCCAGCCGCCTTGAAGATATTATGTCCGGGAGTCGCGGATCGATCGATCCGACTTGTGGATCGATCGATCCTCCCACCCGCACACACACTTTTACACCTATGTCTATAAATATCCCACCTAAACCTACAAAAACATATCAGTTTTTCTTTCTACGCCTAAAACACTATTCTAGACACATTTTCTTAGATTTCTAAGCTCCTCCTTTCTATCAAACATTTGGAGAAGTTTTGTTGTATCATTTGTTGTTTATTTCAATACTATTATGCTTTCTATGGTTTACTTTGTTGTTTCTTTGATTATGTGTGAGTAATTTCATAGTTAGGTTTTAGGGTTCTTGAAGGGAATTGATGGCTTGATGAATTGATAGAGATTTGGGGTTTCTAATCCATAGGTTCTTTGATTCATGTGTTCTTAATGCTAGATTAAGAGTAGCTACCTTAGTCTTGATTTTAGGTTGTTCTATAAGCACTAATCATGTTATAGAGAACTTGAACCTTATGAATTGAGCTTTGTATCTCTAGCCTGCGAGAGTTGATGCTAGATCATCATTGTGAACTTAGTGAACTTGTGTGTTAATGCTAATTTGGTTAGGAGAAATCAAACGAGAGTTTAGTTTTCGAGTAGCCAAGTTTAGGGGTTAAGGCCACGAGAGTGGGTTAATCCACCTTGCGTTCATGTTCTAGAACGGTACTTAAAAGTGTTGAAACCCATGCTCATTTTATTCACTAGCCATTGATATCCGGAATTGCCTTAAAGCCTAATGCTTTAGCTTGTTAGTCTTTTAGTTAGTCATTTCATCTTGTTTAATTTCTTGTTTACTAAACCAATTTTTATATCGTTTAGATTAGATAGTGTCTTGTATTCCTATTGTGTTGTTCTTGTTTCCCTGTGGATTCGATCCTCAAGTACACAACGTACGAAGGGTTTATTTGATAGACCCGAGCCTAAAAACTCCCAATATCACTCGACTCTAATCCCTGAGAGTTGATCAGCCACTCCGTTCTTAACCCCTTTCTCATCCCTTACTTCAATGTCAAATTCCTGACGGAGGAGAATCCAACGCAGAAGTCACGGCTTCGCGTCTTTCTTTTGCGTCAAATACTTCAGAGCTGCGTGGTTGGTGTGGCCTATGACCTTGAAACCAACCAGATATGGTCGAAACTTCTCACAAGCAAACACTACCGCTAACAGTTCCTTCTCCGTAGTCGCATAATTGCGCTGCGCATCGTCCAAGGTTCTACTTGCATAGTAGATGGCATCCAGCTTCTTATCCTTCTTCTGGCCGAGTACAGCTCCAACCGCGTAATCGCTGGCGTCACACATGACCTCAAAAGGCAACTCCCAGTCCGTGGGTTGAACAATGGGTGCGGTCACCAAAGCTTTCTTGATCTCTTCTAACGCCGAGGCGGATGTATCGTCGAATTTAAAAACCGCATCCTTGCACAATAAAGCAGTGAGCGGTCTAGTTATCTTACTGAAGTCCTTGATGAACCTCCTATAGAAACCAGCATATCCCAAGAAACTCCTAACCCCTTTTACAGAATTAGGCGCTTGTAAGTTCGTCATAACTTCGATTTTAGCGCGATCGACTTCAATTCCATCATGAGAAACCCTGTGTCCAAGAACAATACCATCTCGCACCATGAAATGGCATTTTTCCCAGTTAAGCACCAAGTGCTTCTCCTCACATCTAGCTAGTACCTTGCACAGATTTGCTAAACACTCGTGGTAAGACGATCCGTAGACAGAGAAATCATCCATGAAGACTTCCATGCAATCCTCAATCATGTTCGTAAAGATGGACATCATACATTGCTGATAGGTTGTTGGAGCATTGTGATGTCTGTGCATTTTACCACTTCTAAACTCTCATTTCCATCCATTTTAGCATAGTTTCGTACACAGTTTCACACAATATCCATCCACATCTCTCATATAGGTTTCATAATAGCTTTGTTTTAGTTTTGCATACATATTGCATATTGGAGCTATCTTTCAGGTGTTTTGGATGTTTGCTGGAGATCAAGGTACATGGAGACACAAGCTCGGTGTGAAGACTCGACCTCATGACCGAGCTGAGGACCAAGACCAGCATGCACTCGACCAAGACCACTCGACTTGGACCCAGACCGAGTGCAAAACAATCCACCAACACCACTCGATCACATGCACTCGGTCGTCTGACCGAGCTGAAGGCAAAAGAGGAGTTACCACTCGATCACGACCACTCGACCACCAGACCGAGTTTAGTCAACCGAGCTGAAGATCCAAAGCCTGAAGTTACATACACTCGATCACACCACTCGACCAGAGGAGCCCGAGCTCAAGGCAGCCGACCTAAGGACTTTAGTTTATTTTGTCTTTTTGTACTAGGGCTTTTGACCTAGAGTATATATACTCTAATTAGGTCAGCAGCCGCAGAAGATACGTTTCTATTCTCTTTGTTCTCTGAAAACCTCTCTAGATCTATCTAATTTTGTATTTGCAATTACTTCTGATCCTTTGATCCTTTTTAGTTTATTTCTTCTATTCCTTCTTCATCTCAATCTCTAGATTATGATTATGGAAACTATTTCATTTTCTGGGTTTATGATTCTGATGATGAAGTCTGAGTAGTGAATTAGGGTTCTTGAGGATGGGTTAGATCTGGGTTATGATTCATGGTGATTCTAGTAGATTTAGGGTTCTAAAGCTTAAGATCTCTTCTGGGTTAGCTGTTTCTAATGCTGATTCCCTGTACACCCACTTGGAATCTGATCTTGGTGTTTCCTTGCACATCACTTGTGAAACACCAGATCTGCTAATACCAGAGATCTGGAGCTTCTTTCCAATGATTGATCTAGGATCATAGGAAAGCAAGTTGTAGTTTGACATTTATGAGCTGTTTCTTAATGCTTATTCTCTTTATGTTTCATTGGAATCCTATCTGAGTGTTAGTGACAGTCAATGGGGCATAGGTGTGGATTCCAAGATTAGGAAGTTTATAGAATCTGGTGATAGATGTAACTGGGAAGTGGATCTATCACTCTTTTGATGCTTATAGTCGAGAGATCCCTTCTATGAAGTTGTTTATGAAGTCACTAGTGTTCACCATGAAGAATACCAGATCTAGAACTCATCCTTAGGACCTTTTCTCATCCTGATTGTTTTCTACTTTTTGATACTATGTTTTCCTGTTCTTAGCTTGCTCTGTTTTCTGTTTCTTTTGCTATTTTGAATCTCTGTTTCTAGTTTCTTTTACTGTTTATTAGTTCTTGCTTTAGTTGTCTCACCCTGTTACTTCCAACCTTTTTATTTGGCTTGAATTAGATAGATTTGCTACATCCTGATTGCCTACAATAGTCCTGATTGGATTCGATAGCCCTTTGTACTACAATTTGGGCAATAGGTAGCTTTAGGTGTGAAAACCTAGTTATCAATTTGGCGCCGTTGCCAGTTGGGATCTAATTGTTTCATTTAGGATTGCAAAACTTCTGAGATCAAGTTCTTTTCTTTTTACTTTGTTACTCACTTATTGGTTTCAATCTGTTTCAGATACCACTCGGTTGTATAAGCTCGGACACAGAGCTCGGACACACCACTCGGTCAGAAGCTCGAGTTCAGTTGCCTCGCATCACTCCACTCGGTTAGTCAGGTCGAGTTCAGTCAGTCGAGCTCAAGGCATCTGAGGTATTCATCTGGTTCAGCACTCGGTCAGTCTACTCGGTCACTGTGGTCGAGCTACTCATCATTTCGCACCACTCGGTCATCCAAGTCGAGTGCAGCATCCTGAGTTCACCAAGCCATGATCAACCAGTTACCAAGGGATCCCCAGAATCAGAGAAATCAGAACAGAACGACTCCACCTGCGAGGGTAAATAGAGACAATCAAGAGGTACAGAATGGAGAACCAGCTGAACCTAGACAACCAGGATACATAGGAGCCGGTGATGCACCAAGCACACACACTAGCAGACAAGGAATTGTTCCACCAGATGTCGTCAACCTTGAAATCAAAAGCAGCTTGATATGCATGGTCCAGAGTAGTAAGTTCTATGGTTTGCCAAATGAGGATCCACTTGACCATTTAGATGATTTCGACAGGCTCTGCAGCCTCACAAAGATAAGTGGGGTGAGTGAAGACAGTCTGAAGCTGAGGTTATTCCCATTTTCACTTGGTGACAAAGCGAAGATATGGGAGAAAACACTAACTCCTGGATCTATTACCTCGTGGGATGCATGCAAAAGAGTTTTTTTGGATAAATTCTACAATCACTCAAGGACAGCTAGATTGCGTAATGAGATAGCAAGCTTTGTTCAACACCATGGGGAGTTATTTTCTGAAGCTTGGGAAAGATTCAAGGGTTATACACTTCAATGTCCTCATCATGGTTTTAGTACCGAGTCACTCCTCAGCACTCTTTACAGAGGAGTACTTCCGAATATCAGAATGTTGCTCGACACAACAAGTAATGGTAATTTCCTCACCAGGGATGTCAATGATGGTTGGAGTTTAGTCGAGAATCTTGCACAATCTGTTGGCACCTATACTAAGGAACTAGATACACCACCTAAGGAGAGCTTCATACACGCTGAACGGAACCGCAATGAGATGACATCTATCAATGAGAAACTGAATATGCTTCTTCAAGCTCAACACAAAACAGTTAACATGGTTCATGAAAACGAACAGTTTCAGAATCACAACACTGCTCAGGTTCAACATGAAGAGGTTAGCTACGTTCAGGATCACATTGGCTCATACAATAGATTTAACTCATATCCTGCTCAACAGTTTCAATACCCAAATCCAACAGCTCCTATGGAACAAATGCTGCAACAACTATTACAAGGACAGGCCAAGGCAGAAACAGGCACATCCACAAGGTTATCTGAAATACAAACACAGATGGAAAGCACTATAAACAATCTCACATCCCAAATTGCTATTCTAACCTCCAAGATGGCCAACGTCGAACACAAAGTTGATTATTCCTACACCACAGACCCAGGATAACGCCCCGGGAAAGCTATCTAGCAATTGCCAGATTCCGATGAAGCCAATGCAATAACACTTCGAAGCGGCAGGCAATTACCAGAAAGAAGTATCCCTCTCACAGAGGACAGTGATGAACAGGTTGGGGGGAGTTTCGACCAAGAAGAAGACCAGTTCGACACTCCAGAAGTAAGATCAACAACTCGAGCAGTACCAGAGCCAGAACTCAACCACCAAGCTCAACCTTTAAACCGAGCTAAACAAACCGAGTCTGGACCCAAAGCTGCTCCAGAAGAGAAAAAGGCACCCTATATTCCCCCTCCGTATGTCCCTAAACTCCCATTACCAGGAAGGTTCAAAAAGGAGCTACTAGAGAAGTACAAAGCTTTGTTTGCTAAACAGATCAAAGAGCTTGAGGTGAAGATGCCTCTGTTGGATACCTTAACTCTCATGCCTAACTATAAAATTTTTTTGAAGGATGCGATTTTGGAAAGGGACAAGGAAGTTCAAGGAATGGTTGTTCTGAGTCAGGAGTGTAGCGCGATAATCCAGAAGAAGATAGTTAATGAGAAATTGGGAGATCCAGGTTCGTTTACCTTGCCATGCTCTCTAGGACCCTTGACTTTCAAGAATTGTTTATGCGATCTCGGAGCTTCTGTAAGCCTCATGCCACTGTCAGTAGCACAACGCCTTGGTTTCAGTAAGTTTAAACCCTCTAATATATCATTAGTGCTAGCAGACAGATCAGTTAGGCTTCCACATGGTCTCCTAGAAGACCTACCAGTTAAGATTGGAAATACGGAAGTACCAACTGATTTTGTGGTGTTAGAAATGGATGAAGAACCTAAGGATCCTCTGATACTGGGCAGACCCTTTTTAGCTACTGCTGGAGCAGTAATTGATGTTAGAGAAGGAAACATTGAACTCCATTTTGGTAAAGACCTCAAGATGAACTTTGATATCAAAGATTCTATGAAGAAACCAACAATAGGAGGACAGGTTTTCTGGATAGAAGAGTTCGAACAACTGTCTGAAGATGTTTTGGATGAGATAACCGAGAAGGATCATTTGAAGACTGTTTTGACAAAGAGTAGTGAAGAACGGTATCTGCATGATGAAACTCTGGATCTCGAAGTATATTTGGACTCAAGAAAAGTGCTGGATGAGTCAGAGGGCTTTGAAGAATTGATCAGACCAGAAACTGAAAGATTAGCAACAGTGGACAAGCCTAGGTCCATACACTCGGTCTCACAGACCGAGCTTGGCGAGAAGAATGTCCTGAGCTCGGTCAGCCAAACCGAGCACAACCACTCGAGCTTGTCCTTCTCTCGGCCTGAATCGTCCAACTCGGTCAACAAACCAGGCCAACCACCCGAGTTCATTGACTCCACGACTGCAGATTGGTCAGAGTTGAAGGCACCCAAGGTGGACCTCAAACCACTACCGAAAGGGCTAAGGTACGCATTCCTTGGAACAAACTCTACCTACCCTGTAATAGTAGATGATTCCCTTAGCAGTATTGAGCTTACCCAATTGTTAACTGAGCTGAAAAGATTTAGACGTGCTATAGGTTATTCATTAGATGACATTAAGGGAATTTCACCTGATTTGTGCACACATCGCATTCATCTTGAAAATGAATCCTATTCCAGTATTGAACCCCAAAGGAGATTGAATCCAAACTTAAAAGAAGTTGTTAAGAAGGAGATCCTGAAGCTGTTGGATGCTGGAGTGATTTACCCAATTTCTGAAAGTACTTGGGTATCTCCTGTGCATTGTGTACCCAAGAAGGGTGGCATAACTGTGGTTAAAAATGATAAAGATGAACTTATTCCCACCCGAACAATCACTGGCCATAGGATGTGTATAGACTATAGGAAGTTGAATGCTGCATCTAGAAAGGACCATTTTCCACTACCATTCATTGACCAGATGTTGGAGAGGCTAGCTAATCACCCTTTTTATTGTTTCTTGGATGGGTATAGTGGATTTTTCCAGATTCCTATACATCCTAATGATCAAGAGAAAACCACTTTTACATGTCCATATGGAACATTTGCATATAAAAGAATGCCTTTTGGCCTTTGTAATGCACCTGCTACTTTTCAAAGATGCATGACCTCCATATTTTCAGATCTAATAGAGGAGATGGTGGAAGTGTTCATGGATGATTTTTCTGTGTACGGTTCTTCCTTCTCCTCCTGTTTGTCAAATTTATGCAGGGTCCTTACTAGATGTGAAGAGACCAATATGGTTCTGAATTGGGAGAAATGCAACTTCATGGTCAGGGAAGGGATAGTCCTAGGGCACAAGATCTCCGAGAAGGGAATAGAGGTGGATAAAGCCAAGATTGAGGTAATGATCCAGTTACAACCACCGAAGACTGTCAAAGATATCAGAAGCTTCCTTGGGCATGCAGGTTTCTATAGGAGATTCATCAAGGATTTCTCTAAGATAGCCAGACCTCTAACTAGGCTGCTTTGCAAGGAAACAGAATTCAATTTTGATTCAGAATGCTTGAACGCTTTTCATCTTATCAAGGAAGCTCTAACATCAGCTCCAATAGTCCAAGCTCCCAACTGGGATTATCCTTTTGAAATCATGTGCGATGCATCGGATTATGCAGTAGGAGAAGTTTTGGGACAGAAAATTGATAAGAAACTGCATGTCATTTATTATGCAAGCAGAACTCTGGATGATGCTCAAGGAAGGTATGCAACTACAGAAAAGGAGCTTTTGGCAGTGGTTTTCGCTTTTGAGAAATTCAGGAGTTACTTAGTTGGTTCAAAGGTCATCGTCTACACAGACCATGCAGCGTTGAGACACATATATGCAAAGAAGGACACAAAGCCAAGGTTACTCAGATAGATACTTTTGCTGCAGGAGTTTGATATGGAAATAGTAGACAAAAAGGGGATCGAAAATGGGGTAGCTGACCATTTATCCAGAATGAGGATCGAGGATGCCCTCCCCATTGACGACGATCTTATACCAGAGGAGCAGCTCATGGCAATCAGACTTTTGGAGGACATCCACCATACATCTCAGAAAATAGAAGAGGTTATAACGTTTAAAGAAGAGGTTTTCCCCTGGTATGCGGACTTCGTCAACTATAAGGTATGCGAGGAAATACCTAAGAGCCTTAATGCTTATCAAAAGAAGAAGTTTCTCAGGGATGTGAACCACTACTATTGGGATGAACCATATTTGTACAAGAAGGGGTTAGATGGTCTTTTCAGGAGATGTGTAGCAGAGGAAGATGTGAAAGGGATTCTGGAGCACTGCCATGGTTTTGCCTATGGAGGGCACTTCGCCACATTCAAGACTGTTCAGAAAATAATTCAAGCAGGTTTGTGGTGGCCTACCATGTTCAAAGATGCTCATAATTTCATTTCGAAATGTGATCCTTGTCAACGGATGGGAAATATTGGCAAACGGAATGAAATGCCTCAGAACCCAATTTTGGAAGTAGAAGTCTTTGATGTCTGGGGTATTGATTTCATGGGACCTTTCAACCCACCATCCCACGGTAACAGCTACATTCTGGTGGCTGTCGACTATGTGTCAAAATGGGTTGAAGCAGTAGCCTGCCCTACAAACGATGCAAGGGTCGTTCTAAAGTTGTTTAAAAGTATCATTTTCCCTAGGTTTGGCATACCGAGAGTAGTTATCAGTGATGGAGGGTCTCACTTTATCAACAAGCTTTTCGAAAATCTTTTAAGGAAGTATGGAGTTAAGCATAAGGTTGCCACACCTTACCATCCTCAAACAAGCGGTCAAGTGGAGGTTTCCAATAAGCAGATTAAGGCTATCCTAGCTAGAGTAGTAGGAGTATCAAAAAGGGATTGGGCAACAAAGCTTGATGAAACTCTATGGGCCTACAGAACTGCATTCAAAACCCCCATAGGGAGAACACCATTCCAGCTTCTCTATGGTAAAGCATGCCACTTACCGGTGGAGATAGAGTACAAGGCAATATGGGCTACAAAACTCCTGAACTTTGACATCAAAACAGCCGAGGAAAAGAGACTGATGGATTTGCATGAGTTGGAAGAAATCAGATTGGAAGCATATGAGAGCTCAAAGATTTACAAATAACGCACAAAAGCCTTCCATGATAAGAAGATTTTACCAAAAGGGCTCAAGGCAGGTGATCAAGTACTTCTATTTAATTCAAGGCTCAGACTTTTCCCAGGAAAGCTGAAATCAAGATGGTCAGGACCTTTCACTATTAAGGAAAATGGGCAGAGGGTTAAACTATACATTGCTGATCAAATGACTCCAGAAGCTGAATCCATCTCTCTGGACGAGCCAACTCAAGCATAAATCCAGTAAGGAAGTCAAGCTTAGTGACTTTAAACAAGCTCACTTGTGAGGAAGTCTCATGACTATCTTTGTAAATATTTTGCTTTAAGGTTTCTTGTTTCTTTTAATATGTTTTCTAGTAGTTTCGTTGGTCAGGTTTGAGATTTCAGGATTTTGCAAAGGAAGGAAGAGAAGCCCAGAAAGTCAGACTCGACCAGTTAGCTCGATCAACCAGGCCGAGCCAAATTCTTAACAACCAAGCTCGGCCATCAAGCTCGGTTTGGCAAACCGAGCTACCCCTCTAGAGGTCATCAATCAAGCTCGGACAGTCTAACTCGATCAGCTTGGCCGAGTTAGATCTTCATACCAAACCACTCGGCCATCAAACTCGACCTTATGACCGAGTTAGAACACCCAACACTGAGGTACAACTCCACTCTTTACCATTGTTTATACCATTCATATTTAGTTTCTTCTTATTGTTTTTCATTCTCATAACTTCCTTTGAATCTTTTATTACACAAGGGACTGTGTAATTCAAGTTTGGGGGAGGGTTTGAGATGCATTTGATATCGTTTACTGTTTTCTTATTTCAAATTTTGCACATTGAGTCTGCATAACATGTAATCTATTTGCATAAGAAAAACCATAAAAATTTAAAAAATTTCAGAAAAGCATTCCACAAAAACAGAGTGTTCATGTAGATTGCATTCATGTTTAGGATTGAGTCTAGATGCATTTCATATAGATTTGTGCATCTGCATAGGGGACTAGGATGATAAAAGCCTTGTAAGCATGCTGGTTTATGAAATAGTCTCAATGCCCTAGTTAATAGTTGTCTAATGCATTCATGTAAGTCTGAAGCATAAGACCGCACCATGCCTAGATTGCATTGTTTGACATTTAGTTTTGGCTGAAGCATGTCTTGATCTGATATCATCCCCTATCTATTAGAACCTTAAACTGAATTGCAACTATCATGTCTATGCCTTTGATTTGAACTCATGGATACCTTATACATATTTGGATTCTCTTACTCTTTTCACCACCCTTGTGAATCCAAATAGCTGATTCCCATCATTGGAACAGTTTCCCCTACCTTTAACCTTGACCTTCCTTTCAAGCCAACAATACTCTATGAGTGAATGTGAGGCCTATTTCAGGATTGAGCTTGGTAAAAAGTGTTAGGTCTGTGCCGACAAGAACGGTTTCTCATACATATAGTTCTGGTTCATAACCTTTGAGCTAGATAGAACTAGGTGGGGAACTGAACTGTGGTTAGGAGGATAGACTGGAATTTAGAATAGGGAATCTGGCTCGGTTGTATAAGCTCGTTTAGGGAACCGAGTTCACACCTCGAGTTCACCTAACCGAGCTTGAGTTTCATTTTGGGATTAAAAGAAAAGAAAAGAAAGGAAAGGAAAGAAGTTCTGGGAAAAGGGTTTGAGATAAAAAGAAGATATGCTGCTCTAGTAAAGGATTTTGGGATTTGAAAAGGAAGAAAAGAAATGTATAGGCTCAGAAAGATAGAAAAGGAAAGAAAGTTTTAAAAGTAAGGCTTATTTGTTAATGCATTCTAGAACTACTAACTAGGACCTTGATGCTACTTCCTTTAGCAGCATGTTTTGGCTCTGAGTCCCAGCATGTCATCAACTTCACCAGCTTATATCTTATATGTTTGCTTGAGGGCAAGCAAAGACTAAGTTTGGGGGAGTTGATGTCTGTGCATTTTACCACTTCTAAACTCTCATTTCCATCCATTTTAGCATAGTTTCGTACACAGTTTCACACAATATCCATCCACTTCTCTCATATAGGTTTCATAATAGCTTTGTTTTAGTTTTGCATACATATTGCATATTGGAGCTATCTTTCAGGTGTTTTGGATGTTTGCTGGAGATCAAGGAACATGGAGACACAAGCTCGGTGTGAAGACTCGACCTCATGACCGAGCTAAGTACCAAGACCAGATGCACTCGACCAAGACCACTCGACTTGGACCCAGACCGAGTGCAAAACAATCCACCAACACCACTCGATCGCATGCACTCGGTCGTCTGACCGAGCTGAAGGCAAAAGAGGAGTTACCACTCGATCACGACCACTCGACCACCAAACCGAGTTTAGTCAACCGAGCTGAGGATCCAAAGCCTGAAGTTACATACACTCGATCACACCACTCGACCAGAGGAGCCCGAGCTCAAGGCAGCCGACCTAAGGACTTTAGTTTATTTTGTCTTTTTGTACTAGGGCTTTTGACCTAGAGTATATATACTCTAATTAGGTCAGCAGCCGCAGAAGATACGTTTCTATTCTCTTTGTTCTCTAAAAACCTCTCTAGATCTATCTAATTTTGTATTTGCAATTACTTCTGATCCTTTGATCCTTTTTAGTTTATTTCTTCTATTCCTTCTTCATCTCAATCTCTAGATTATGATTATGGAAACTATTTCATTTTTTGGGTTTATGATTCTGATGATGAAGTATGAGTAGTGAATTAGGGTTCTTGAGGATGGGTTAGATCTGGGTTATGATTCATGGTGATTCTAGTAGATTTAGGGTTCTAAAGCTTAAGATCTCTTCTAGGTTAGCTGTTTCTAATGATGATTCCCTGTACACCAACTTGGAATCTGATCTTGGTGTTTCCTTGCACATCACTTGTGAAACACCAGATCTGCTAATACCAGAGATCTGGAGCTTCTTTCCAATGATTGATCTAGGATCATAGGAAAGCAAGTTGTAGTTTGACATTTATGAGCTGTTTCTTAATGCTTATTCTCTTTATGTTTCATTGGAATCCTATCTGAGTGTTAGTGACAGTCAATGGGGCATAGGTGTTGATTCCAAGATTAGGAAGTTTAGAGAATCTGGTGATAGATGTAACTGGGAAGTGGATCTATCACTCTTTTGATGCTTATAGTCGAGAGATCCCTTCTATGAAGTTGTTTATGAAGTCACTAGTGTTCACCATGAAGAATACCAGATCTAGAACTCATCCTTAGGACCTTTTCTCATCCTGATTGTTTTCTACTTTTTGATACTCTGTTTTCTTGTTCTTAGCTTGCTCTGTTTTCTGTTTCTTTTGCTATTTTGAATCTCTGTTTCTAGTTTCTTTTACTGTTGATTAGTTCTTGCTTTAGTTGTCTCACCCTGTTACTTCCAACCTTTTTATTTGGCTTGAATTAGATAGATTTGCTACATCCTGATTGCCTACAATAGTCCCGATTGGATTCGATAGCCCTTTGTACTACAATTTGGGCAATAGGTAGCTTTAGGTGTGAAAACCTAGTTATCACATTGCAAAGTCCAAATGGCATCCGACGATACGCAATTGTACCGTAAGGATAAGTGAAAGTGGTATTCTCCTGATCGGCGGGGTGTATGGGAATCTGAAAGAAACCTGAACAACCATGATTGCTCGAGTATTTACTCGATACACTTAACCACAAGGTAGTATATAACAAGATCGATCCACAAGAACCAATGGTACACTAATGATTTACGAGACTTGTAATTAGCTATAGCAGGATGGGTTTGATTGTTTTCTTTCAAACTTGTAAACAAAATGCAATAAACATAAAACGATTGATTTATACGATTTAAAAGGCGTTAGGCCTTAGGGAAAATTCAGGTTATCAATGGCTTAACGAATAATCTTGAGCATGGGATTTAACATTCTCAGCACCGTTCTAGAACATGAACGCAAGGTGGATTAACCCACTCTCGTGGCCTTAACCCCTAAACTTGGCTACTCGAAAACTAAACTCTCGTTTTATTTCTCCTAACCAAATTAGCATTAACAGTAACACACAAGTTCACTAAGTTCACAATGATGATCTAGCATCAACTCTCGCAGGCTAGAGATACAAAGCTCAATTCATAAGGCTCAAGTTCTCTATAACATGATTAGTGCTTATAGAACAACCTAGAATCAAGACTAAGGTAGCTACTCTTAATCTAGCATTAAGAACACATGAATCAAAGAACCTATGGATTAGAAACCCCAAATCTCTATCAATTCATCAAGCCATCAATTCCCTTCAAGAACCCTAAAACCTAACTATGAAATTACTCACACATAATCAGGAAAACAACAAAGTAAACCATACAAAGCATAATAGGATTGAAATAAACAACAAATGATACAACAAAACTTCTCCAAATGTTTGATAGAAAGGAGGAGCTTAGAAATCCAAGAAAATGTGTCTAGAATAGTGTTTTAGGCGTAGAAAGAAAATCTGATATGTTTTAGTAGGTTTAGGTGGGATATTTATAGACAAAGGTGTAAAATGTAGTAGGCGGCCAAGGGGATCGATCGATCCCTAATTCCCGGAAAAAATATCTTCATGGCGGCTGAGCATGGATCGGTCGATCCATGGGTGGGATCGATCGATCCTTCGTGTCCGGACAAGATGTCCGTGGAGCATGGATCGGTCGATCGGTTGGCCGGATCGACCGATCCGTGGCCGTGTTTTTGGAGTCGTCTGGATCGATCGATCCAAGGCTGGGATCGATCGATCCCTGTCCTTTCCGTAGCTTCTAGGCTTCATCTTAGCCCGAACAATCCCGAAATCGTCTTATTCCGGCTTAACTCCATATAACCTGTAAAAGACTCAAAACAAAATAGAAAAGACTCGAAAACTAACAAAAGACACGAAACAGATACTAAACACAAACCAAAAAGCAATCAAAAGTACAATACATCAACTCCCCCCAACTTAGACTTTTGCTTTCCTCAAGGAAAACAAAACAAAATCTAAACCAAGAGAAAAGGTTTTGAAAAACATGAGAATTCGTAAAATCTATAGGATCATGCCTTCAACCAAATGCTCGCAACCATTTTCACCAAGTTCATATCAACCTGTACTACATTGTATTTCGCCATAACTATAGCAAATGTATGAAATCCCAAGATCATGTAGAACTTAACATTTAACATTTATTAAGAAATGCGTGTACTCTCACAAAGGGAATATCTAACACGTTATGGTCTAGGTATGAAGGTTGATATTTGGTGGCTCAAGTGTTTTGGGTTCTCCAGCAAAGCAAACGGATGCAAATCATTATGCAAAATCACAGTGAGACAAAGACCAATTAGGAAGTACATAGCTCTCCTTTCGCTCGGATCCTCCTAACCAACTCAAAACCCCAAGTATGAATATAAAGATTTTTTAGATGCTAATGAGACACATTAATGATCTCAGACTCACTCCTTTCTCTTTTCACTCCTTTCCCATCTTGTTTATTTTCGTTTTTCTTCTTTTTTTTTTTTTTTTTTTTTTTTTTTTTTTTTTTTTAGATGGGGGAGCGGGAATGAGGAGTCCTACAAAAGCTGCATCAAAATAAATCTTGACAATGAATGCTCGTCATACTCATAAATACATCTACTAAACCACAATAACTCAATCTCGTCCAATGACGGTATGCAAACGAACTACTACCACAATCCTAGCGAAAGGAAAGCTATGTCGGTCCGTATACTCCATAGTTTTTGCACATGAATGCACATGACAATGGCTATAAACAGATGCATGTGGTTTGAAAGATGGAAACTGTAAGGGGTGTGGTACTAGACTAAAAATCACTACAGGAAATATGAGTATTAATAGCATTTGAAGATAGCAGTATATATGTTTATGCTATGGTTGAGGTATGCGTAGCTTTTTAATAGCGTTTGCAAAATGATAAACGCTATGTTATGTCAGGTGGCAAATAATAATGACTTCGCGCTTATTTTTTGGTTCCGCAATTAGTCTATAATAGCACATATGGATTGTAAAACGTCATTGTATATTAACCCGCGAATAAAAATTTCATTGCCGCAAAAAAAAAGAAAAAAAAAAAAAGAAGAAGGGATATTCACAAAAATCCCCTTTCGCTATCCCTTTCACTCTTCAAACACAATCGATCATCTGATCACTCTCTATCTTGATCTCTCTAACTCTCAGTCTCGATCACCCTCACTCTCAATTTCGATCCATATCTCAGTCTCAATCTACACGGAAAATAGCCATATTCTACTTCTTCTTCAACGTTCTTAAAATCGAATTGGGGTAGTGGTGTTTAAGATCGAAGGTGAAATTGTGTGTGGGTTTTTGATATTTGTATAGATTTAAGGTCAAAATTTACAATCTAGGATTTAATCTATGAGTTATTTTGCTCTTTTTGCAGGAAGAGATCGGTGAAACTTCAGTTAAAGGTATTTTGAAAATGTGATTTTAGCTTCAATATGTGATTTTAGCTTCAATGTGATTTGAATTTTAAGGTTTTGGTCAATATCATCGATTTCGTCAGTGTAATCGATAAACCCTATTCTTCGATTTTGTCAGATTCGACTTCATCCACTTTCATCAAATGCCCAACCGGCGACACAGTTTCCTTGGAGGAGCTCCTCTGTCACTGTAATCAGTTTTACAAAAACAACCAAAAGATCTTTTGCATCTTTTGGACCGCCTCACAGACTTTGGCTATGTTTCTGGTTCTCTTCTTTTTATTCTACTTTCCTTGTTCAGTTTGAAACTGATATTTACTTGTATGCTACTGTTTAGAAACTGAATCTTCTTTATTCTCTGATTTTATCTTTTTGGACCTGTAAATTGAGATTGATGAAGCTAGAGATGATGAATCTGACTTTGAAGCATTCAGATGATGATTTGGAGCCTCATGCATTGCAACGTTCAGTCATAAAAGGATTAAAGGAGGAAGATTTGTATCCTTTTTGAACCTTTTTTAAGAATCTGTTTTGCTCTCTGAATGCTGGATTATTTTTCCATGTCTACATGATTTACTAAATCTGAAGAACATTGATCTTTCAGATGTGTGTCTTGTATATTTAGCTCCAGGAGGTAAGGCAGCAACATAGTGCTCTTTTGTTAATAAAGTGATTTTTTTTTTAAAAACGTCTTTTGGGATGTTTTGATATTTGATATTTCTCCTCTGATTTACTCCTCTTTGCTCTGTGTCTCTCTTAAAATAGCTTTTCAGGTTAAGAGATTCTCCTATCCTAAGGCTTACAGTGAGCTTCTGTTATCGGTTTTGTACTAATCCGGTCTGAGGAGAGAACAATGGTGAAGCCATGGACGACTGTGTGGGAAACAATGCAGAAAAAGAGATGGCCTATGATGATTCTCTTGATTTTATCTGTATCAACACTCGGAATGATTCGCGTTAATGCTACCTTTGGTTCTTGTATAAGTAGTGGGAAGTTATGCGGCCAATCATGGTGGACAAGTATGAGATCAGTGACTTGAAGATCCCATCCGGTTTGGGATCGCTGAATCCTTTCAATTTCATGAAATCGAAACTCGTTTTGCTTGTTTCTCATGAACTCTCTCTCTCAGTTTAAGTTCGTGCTTGTGTTTTCTCTATGGATTTTTTCCGTTGGTTTGTCTCTAAAGTAATGATTTCGTGTGATTGATTAGGTGGACATTTACTGTTAATGGAGTTAGCGTTTTTGTTGAGAGGAGTTGATGCTGAAGTTGTTTGGATTGATCACTAATCAAAAACCAGTTGAAGAAGAGAACTGATTAAGATTTTTGAACACAAGACGTTGGATTGAGGAGTGAAGGTTTCAAATTTACAGTAACCTCCATAGTTATTTTCTTTGATTCGTTTCATAATTGTTTAATTTTGGAATTTTGGAAAATTTGGAGTTGTTTAAGGAGCATAACAATTTGATTTCACTTTCTATAAGCCATTACCTATTTCGGGTTCGTGGTTTTTATCTCATGGTTTCAATTCTTTAAGCCATTTCCTTTTTAATATTTTATTTATATATAAAATAAATAAATAATTTAATACAACAAACAAAAAATAACAATACACAACACAAAGTTTAAAATCAAATAAAAATAAAACAGAAGACTTGTTGAGTTTTATTAATTTAGAGTAGTGTTTTTTTAGAGGGGGGTGGTGGGGTTTAGGATATTATTCAGATTTAAGTATTATATATATATATATATATATATATATATATCGAAAACTGTATATAATATTTTTCAATAGCATTGTAAATATTGAAAAAGATAAAATTATATATAATATTTTTCAATAGCAATGTAAATATTGAAAAAGATAAAATTAAAGAAGAAGTCTTGAATATTTTGATTTAGGGTTTAGGGTATCATATAGGGTTTAGGATTTACACTAGAAACATATATTTTCTATGTATCAATTAACAAAAGAAAATACAATGAAAATATTTTTTTATTTGTTTCTAGTTTTATTAACAATAAAAATTTATAAATTAATGAGTGTTTGATTTAGGGTATGGACATTTGAACTTGTAAGATATATTTGGTCTTTTTATTCTATGCAGAAAATAAAATATAACAAATATTTTTTATGCTAAGAACATAAAATAGAATAGAAAAACTATTACAAAATACAAAATAAAAAGGAAAATTTAGTGAATTTTGGATTAAGGGTTTAAAGTGTAGAGTTTGATTAACTTTGAAGTTTAGAGTATAAAGATATAGAGTATAGTGTTTGAAATATATTTTTCTAATTTTATAAACAATAGAGATATAATTATTATTATTTATGCAATAAATAGAAAACCTATCATTATAAATCCCTTCAAAATTTATAGTACAAAAAAATTAAATTAGATGAAAATTAATAATTCATAAACTCAACAATATAAACCATTATTCATTAAAAACTAAATAAAAGTAGAGAGCCAATGAGAAGAAAGCACTCGGATTGATGATGTGGCCAAATCTCACTCGTTTATTCTTCTACTTTCTTTCTCTCCGATAGATGGCTCTTCCACTCCTTTAACGACAAAGACGTCACTGTTTCTTCGTCTTCCTCCTCTTCTACGCATTCCTCATCATCTTCAGATCTAACCCTTTGTCTTCTTTTTTTTTTTTTTTTGTTAAAAGGGTTAACCCTTTTTCTTCTTCACTTTGACATTTCATTTTTTGTCTTTATCTTTCTCGCCTCTGCCGCCGATGCTCAAAACCACCACCGCCACCGACCAAGCGCTTCTCCAGACGGCCTAAAAATGTTAAGAGCTGCTATGTACTTAAGCTTATCTATCAATCATTTTCTTGTAACCTGAGTGTTGAATTGAAATAATCTTCAGGTTTGTGCGGCGAGACATCGAAGACGTCGATCTCCTCGAGTATGGAAAATAAGAAAAAGAATTGGAAGTATCTCCAAGGCTGCCAAAATGATTGCTTGTGTAATGCTCTCTTGACACTTTCAATCTCTTCGTATGTTTATGTGTTTTGCAATCTCTTTTCGAGTCAATTTTTAAAGATCCTTATACGGATTGCTAATGGATATATGTACTTCTCATAGCTCTTATGATGAATCTTTTGATCTTCAGATAAAAGGAGTTTTGAATGTTAAAGAAGAAGTCTACGACACAGAAGCTGAACGAGATTGAAGCTTTGATTTTAAGAAAGAGAAATGTGCTCCGACAGTTCTAGACAATATGAACATATCTAATTTCATTGAAGTGTTAGTTTATTTCATGAGCAAGCTGATTTGTATGAATTAATCTTTTAATTACTGACTGTGTTTTGTATCATAGTTTTATATTAATATTATAAAATATGACTTTTTTTCTTTTCTCGTATGTCTAATTATAAAAAAAAAATCCAATAAATAGTAATCTAAATACAATAACTGGAACAATTAAGAATCAATTAATAAAATAATTAATAGAAATATAAATGCTACAGAAAATACAAATTAGAACAAACTACATAGATCATCACATATATTGTATGCTATAGTAAATTTACAAAAGTGCTATGAATAAAATAATAAATAAATAACAAATTACAATTGCTATAGTAGAATTTTTGATTGCATAGAAATAAACGCTATATTAAATGAAAACATGATAGCAATACAAAAAACCGCTATCAAAAGTGATGGACCTATTATCGCGGGCTATGTCAGAGCGCTTTCTACAACGCTATGTTATCGTTATATAGCGTTTTTCCGATGCTAAGAATATCCCGTTTTCTTGTAGTGAATAAGTCTAGCCATTTGGAGTTAACAAAGGTTGATATAAACAATGTAAAGAAAACTCCAAATGTAATTCCATTACATGATTATCAACCCCCTAAGTGAGATATATTAAGTCCGTATTAAGTTCATATATATATGATTAAGCTCAAATGATAGGGATTTTCATAAAATGATCAAGTTATGGATTTTTCTGCGCTTCCAAGTTATCCTCAAACAAGGCTAAGCAGTTTTAAGACAAAATGATCTTAAACATGTTGCAATTCCAAAAGATAACAAATTCTCATAACTATTTTGACTCAATAAAACATTTAAAATTCCAACAAAGTTTTAATAAAAAATAAAACACACCAAAATAAAAGAAACAAACACAAACGTCATTAGTAGATAAATGGCATCCTTCCCCGAACTTACTTTTCACCGTCTCGGTGTAATAACAAAATTAAAAGAAGAATGCCATACATAAAGAAATAAAACTAAACGTCTGAAAAACCAAAATGATATAAAACAAGGGATAGAAATAACCACAAGCTCATTGGTCGCGGGTAGAGCTATCGCTGGAGCTCTCTCTCCTGCCTATGTTCCTCCTGCTCCTGGGTAAGCGGATGTCGCTATACTGTGCTGAGGAATGCTCCACCGGTGAATGAGAACGTTCAGCTCGGTCTTGAGCTGCTTTGGTCCTCATCTCATGTGCTTTGGTGATAGAGTTGGACTCTGTGCCCTCAGAGTCATCTGCATCCTCAGCTTCCTCATTGTTCTCATCATCCTCACCTTCCTCAACTTCCTCATTATCCTCACTCTCAGCTTCAGCGCTTTCGTCATCTTGTGTCGGTGAACCTGAAGCGCAAGAACAAGGTTTGATCTTCTGGATCGCCCTCCACATTTTCCTCATCATGGAGTTGTGCTTTTTCTGCGATTTGATGATCCACTGAAGTTGCTGTGCTGTATCATCTGCAGGAGGGCTGGGCGGTAGGCGGTACCGGTTTGGGCCGTGAGGCAGCAGCTGCTGCGGTTGAGGCTCGTCTGCTTCTTCTTCGATGTCAACCTCAGCCTCTTGCATCTCGTCATCGCTATCGCTTGGCTGTGGTGCTGCTTGTGTTGATGTACGATGGCGACGAGACAGTGTCCGTGTGTTGCCAGAAGGGTCTGGTATCAAGTGCTCCGGACCTAGCAAAAACTCCAAATTTTCCTTAGATAGGATTGAAGTGATACCTTCGTTGGGTAGTCTGCAGAAACAGGTCATCCCGTTGCGATCCCAATACATATAGACATCGCTCTTGTTTAGTACATGGCAGTTGACTAGATGTCTATTGTCGATTCTCCCGTATCTTTCCTCAACTTCTTCCCTCCTGAGATCAATCTTCGTGTGTTGGAAGATTGGGGTGAGGATGTTGCCCACACAACATTCTTTTGGAGGTTTTCCCTTGATTTTCTGGAGCATATCGCACAAGATAGCGGCATAGTTAACGGTAGGTCCAGGACTCTCCGCGTACTCTGGTAGGAGATGCTTCACGCCACTAAACAGCATCCATAACTCATCATCTCTAACTGCCCCTGATTCCTTTTTAAAGAAGAAGGTGTTGCTGATGATCTTCACAGCAATTCTCAAAACCGGATTCCTTATCGCTGCAATCTTTGCTTTGCGCGAAACATAATCACCGTGAGCAATCAAATCCCAGAACTCATTTGCAAGTTGTCTGTCAATCTTTGGGAACGAGACATCCTCTCCTTTCTCGAATCCGTAGATATCACAAATTTTCTGAAGACTGTATTTGTAGTGCTTCTTGTTGAGGAAGAAACTGAAAGTACCCTCGCTCGCTATCGGTGCTTTCGGGTTTTTGTAGGTAAGCCGACAAGTTGCAAGAAGCTCCCTCACCAATTTTGGGTATAAAGGCTCGTTGAGCTTCCAAAGCATTCCAAACCCATTATTCTCAAAGAGTGACGCCGCATCCTCTAGTAACCCAAGGTCCGACAAAGTAATGTCACATCCCATTCGGGTGGGCATAAGCTTGACTGCTCTCATATCTGCCAAGAATTTGGTGTCGTGAGCATCCCATTTTCCCGTGACCGGTCTGAGTAGAGGGTTCTGGTTACGGGTCGTCCTGCGTCTCTTTCCTGCATTGCGGGAGCTCCCGGCTTGATCCATATCCTGTACGAATCGAAAAACAATTCTTTAAGCCATTTTTTTTTTTTTTTTTTTCAAGTTATCGTACAACAATATGGCTTTTTCATGATGTAACAACCAATATCGAAACCAATTCATTTTGAATAATGAACCAAGTAACAACATAATCAAATTATTAAAGCTAATCAAAGCAAAATAACATGACTTTTATGCATTATCATTCAATTTGGTTCATTTTCGTTTTTTGGTGAATAGTGAAAAATCAAATCACAAATTTCACTCCAATCTAACCATTTCTAATGCAAATTGAGTTTCCATATCATTCCTAGACAAGAATCTAGCATTTTTCCATCATTAAACATCCTAAAACTCAAACAATAATGATTTGGAGCAAATTCTCATTTAGAACCCTAAAATTTCGAATTGGGAATTGGGAATTTCGAAGCCATACCTTTGCAGAGAGTTAAAATGGTTTCCAGAATCAGAAAGAGGAGGAAAAATTGAGTGGATTAGCACCAAGAATCACTAAAAACCGTTAAGATTTGACAAAGTTATGATTGAAAGAATTTTGTGTTCTTTGTGTTCTTCAAAATCGCCAAAGGAGAAGGTTTTGGTCGATTTTTCTTGCAAATCGATCGATCCTTTGGGTTTTATGATTGAGTTTTGAAGTTTTCCGGTTTGTTTCAAGTGATTTTCGTTTTTGGTTTACCTGGGATCGATCGATCCAACCTCTGGATCGATCGATCCAATGTCGTTTGGTCGATTTGGTCGCGTGGTCGTGGATCGGTCGATCGGTTGGCCGGATCGACCGATCCCAAGCCTACGGACACTTTGTCTAATTTTGGCCGGCTTGTTTGGATCGATCGATCCTTGCCTAGGATCGATCGATCCCTTTCTGTAATATCAAGATTCAAACATTTAAGCTCTAGATCGATCGAAACCGTAGGGGATCGATCGATCCCTTCACTCACAGAGAGTGGATTGAAGCAAATTGCATAAAACTTAAGATCAAAATAGGAAATGAAAAACTCAGAAATATTTACAAGATACCTGGTGGGTTGCCTCCCACAAAGCGCTTATTTATGGTCATTAGCTTGACCGTCATGGAGTTCTAAACTTGGTTTGGAGGATCCTCGAGAAGGATCTTTGTTTTCTCGTTCATTGTGGAATCTGCGAGGTACGGTTTGACTCTCTGACCATTTACAGTAAATGGTTCTCCCTTTTTGTCCCATAGAACCACTGCACCATGCGGTTTTACTTCCTTGACGGTGTAAGGACCGGTCCATCTCGACTTTAGTTTTCCTGGAAAAAGTTTAAGACGAGAGTTGTAGAGAAGTACCTTATCGTTCTCTGAAAGCTTCTTGAGGATTATCCTTTTGTCATGAAGAGCTTTAGTTCACTCTTTATAGATCCTTGAGCTTTCGTAAGCATTTAACCTGAGTTCGTCTAACTCGTTTAACTGAATTAGACGTTTCTCTGAAGCGGTCTTTATGTCGAAGTTCATCAGTTTCGTTGCCCACAACGCCTTGTACTCTAGTTCGACAGGTAGGTGACAGGACTTACCGTAGACGAGGTTGAATGGTGTGGTTCCAATGGGAGTTTTGAAGGCGGTTCTGTATGCCCAAAGAGCATCATCAAGCTTTGCCGCCCAATCCTTTCTCGATTTTCCAACTGTTTTCTCCAAGATCCCTTCACTACAGGAAATATGAGTATTAATAGCATTTGAAGATAGCGGTATATATGTATGTGCTATAGTTGAGTTATAATAGACTTTTTAATAGCGTTTTCAAAATAATAAACGCTATGATATATTAGACGGTAAAAAATAGTGTTTGCGCTTATTTTTTAGTTTTGCGATTAGTCTATTATTGCATATATAGTTTGTTAAACGTTATAATAGGTTAACCGCGAATAA
The DNA here is from genome assembly GCA_963667165.1 of Barbarea vulgaris. Taxonomy (NCBI): domain Eukaryota; kingdom Viridiplantae; phylum Streptophyta; class Magnoliopsida; order Brassicales; family Brassicaceae; genus Barbarea; species Barbarea vulgaris. The sequence goes on along the minus strand of OY763888.1, from coordinate 9,066,596 downwards.
AAAAATTTATTGCCCGCCAAAGTTAAAAAAAAAATTTGTAACAAAGGAATTTGGTCCACCAAAATTAAGGTATACACAAAAATCAGTTTTTACTATCCCTTTCTCTTTTCTTTCACAGTATCATCTTGCTCTGTCTTCATCTCTCTCACTCTCACTGTCAGCTTCTATCCTCGTTCTCAGTCTCGATTTACACGGAAAACACAAACTTTTAAGAATCGAGAAAGCGAGAGATGTAACCAGCAACATCCGATTCAGACCCACAGTACATCGGAATCCGCCTAATTCTTCTCCGAATCTGGTGTTATCTCTCGCCGTTTTGTAAGCTTTTTATCTCTCTTCAAACCTCACAGATTCACAATTGATTGATAGATTGAGCTTTTTATTCATAGTTTCATGATTGATTTGTGTTTGATTGAAGGATTGGAGATGTAATGGGAAAGGATATGTTTCATATCGTAATTTCATTAGCAGACCTAGAAAATGGGAGAATCTGAGAACGTCTAGCCTCTTGAGTAGTCCAGAAACAGGTTTCAGCTCCTAAGTTTACTTGTTTATGTATACAGTTATGTGTGTTTGGTTTGCTTCTGCGGATTTACGTTCCAATACAATTGTGATGTCAGGGTTGAATTTACTGGTTGATCCTACAGTGGTCGATTGCTTCCTTCTCCAAGTCCTCTTGCCCATCAATTTAAAGCTGAAAGCTTCAGTTCAGTTGGGTAAGAAGAATTCATCAGGTTTAGAGGGATGCTAGTTCAGTTTCTTGCTTTGTGGATAACAAAACAGATCATTTGGACTTTTTTGCCCGGAAATTAACTTATCAAGTGTTTGTTTCTTACGATTTATGGAGTGTAATCAGGTTTCAAGCCGCAGAGCTAGTTTTAGCTCATGTTCAAGTGATAGTGATGGTGATGTTGAACATGCTTATTCTTTTGTTGGAATGCGTTGCATCTTAGATCAATGCAAATCTTATGGTACTTTTTTTTAATTTTTTTTTGTTGTTTCATGACTCATTTTGAGATTTTTCTCTAATGAATGTGTCTGTGTATCTCATATGCAGTGTTACTGTTCTCAAGTTAGGTCACATGAGTTCTGATCTACACAGAAAACTTTGCTAGCTGCATCTGGTTCTTCTGTGAGCACAATATCTCCCACTCTCGATCTCTCTCTTTCTCTACTTCCATCCATGTCTTTTTCTGCATCTGATCTAAGGAAAAGGGAAAGGCCGTAGGCCGTAGCTGTTGGCAGCGGTTACATTGGTCTTGAACTTAGTGCTGCTCCCAAGGCTAACAACCTCGATGTTACCATGGTTTATCCAGAACCTTGGTGCAGTAAGTGGATACTTAAAGCCCAAACAACCACTAACAAACAAGTTTCATATCTCTGTATATGCTTAACATCTTTCCTTTTTGCTGTGTCATTGAAAGTGCCTCGTCTTTTCACCGCTGGCGTTGCTTCCTTCTATGAGGGTTACTATGCAAACAAAGGAGTCAGCATTGTCAAATGCACTGTTGCATCCGGTTTCAGTACCAACTCTGCTGGAGAGGTTAGAAATTAGCATCACCATTCAATCTTGACAAACAAAACAGTTTTTCTCTTTGCTGCTTTCAACAATATCGCTCTGTTTCTTAATGATGCAGGTCACTGAAGAAAAATTGAAGGACGGAAGAACCGTAGAAGTTGATATTGTGATCGATTTAGGTGGACCTTTATTGTTAATGGAATTAGAGTTTTTGTTGAGTGGAGTTGATGCTCAAGTTGTTAATCACTAATCAGAAACTAGTTGAAGAAGCTGAAGTGATTAAGGTTTTGGAACACAAGATGATGGATCGAGGAGCGAAGGTTTCAAATTTATAGTGATCTCCAGAGTTACTTTCTTTGGTTTGTGTTATAATTGTTGAATTTTGGAGTTGTTTAAGGGTAATAACAATTCTATAATCCATTCCGTTTTATGTCATTTCTATTACAATCTTTTGTCAAAAAAAAAAAAAATTGTCATTTCTATACAAAATAAATAAATATAACAAGAAGTTAACAATACACAACACAATTTTTTTTTTTTTTTTTAAACAGAAGAATTGTTGAGTCTTATTAATTAATTTAGTGTATAGGTTTATTTTTATCTAGGGTTTAGGATTTAGGGTATTGAGATTTATGGTTTAGATTCAATTTAAAACAATATGGTTATGAAAAATTGAAAATTATATATAATATTTTTCAATAAATGTAAATATAAAAAAAGTAAGGAACAAGTCTTTAACATTTTGATTTAGGTTTAGGGTATTGGAGTTTGTGGTTTAGGGTATCATATAAGGTTTTATGATTCACACTAAAAACATATCTCTTCTATTTATCAATTAACAAAATAAAATACAATGAAATTTATTGTTTTATAGTAATAACATAAAATTTGTAAACAACAACACATTTATAAACTAATGGCTTAGAGTTTGATATAGGGTTTAGGAATCAAACTTATAACTTTTTGTATGGTTTATCATTTTTAGGTTTTTTTCTTAGTTATCAAATTATATATTGTTAAGAAAATACATAAAAAATTTTAAACTCATTTTATAAAATATTTTTATTAAATAATGTAAATAAAACATTTTTTACAAGCATTTAAAAAAAAAATCGTTAAAAACAAATAAACAATAAGAGGAGGACAACCAATGGGGAGATATCACTAGGATCGATTATGTGGCAAAATATCCACCGTCCGATCCTTCCTTTCTATGTTTTCCTGTTTCTACGATTCAGATCTAATTGATCATTTGTCTCCCTTCATCTTCTAACGAGTAATCCTAATTGATCCCTTCGTCTCCTTCCTTATTTTTTTCCAGATCTAACTCTTTTTCATTTATCTTCTTATCTCTCTTTCTTCCTAAATCACTTCCTGGCATGGCAATGCTTGATCTACCTGCTGTGTACGGAGAGAAAAAACCACTTCCGATATGAGGAATCGATCTTAAAGGAGGTTGATCTGTTGATTAGGGACTCAAATCCTCGATGCTTCAGTTCTGGTTCGCTTCAGCAAGTTCTCCTGACCTTAAACTCTTCGTCGGTAACCTTTCCTTTATGTTCCCTTTTCAGAATTGGTTTGATATAGTTTTGCTAGTGAATATATGTAACGATTGCAACTTGGTGAAAAGAGCTTGAATCTGTTTGTATAGTATCAAAGTTTATTAGAGAATGGTATGTGGTTTTAATTGCGAGTTTATGGTCTCTGTGTACCAATCTTCTCCTTCTCTTTTGCTTAAAGAATATTATGCTTCTTAAAAGTTTTGGTGAGAATTTCGTCTGCCGTTGCGTTTTCTACTCGTTCTGTTTTGTGTCTTTGCTTCAAGCTTTTTCATGATAAATGCTCTTGTTGTTGGTCTTTCTGCTTGTTAATCCAGCCAGATTCAAGCCCTCATGGAGTTCAAAAGTGAGTTTGAGTCCAGCGGTTGTACCCAGAAACTAGCTTGAGACTTTTTCCAGGATAAGATAGAGAAGTTGAAGGAGATTGAGACTTAGATTTTAATTTGATACTGACATCTGTTTTCATTGAAACGTTCGCTAATTTCAGAAGGAAGCTGATTTGTATAGTATTGTCTTTTTGTATCACAGTTATGTAATAAAATATTACATTCAATTTTTTTAGTACATCAATTTATCAAAAAAAAACAATAAATCGTAATTTAAATATTGGAACAATTATAAAATAGAATTAATAATTAATAATGTAGAATGTTATTAATAAAAAAATTAATAGAAATATAAATGCGAAAATAAAAATTATTGGAACAATCTACATAAATCATTACATATATTGTATGCTATAATAAAATTAAAAAAAATGCTATGACTCAAATAATTAATAACAATTTACAATTGCTATCGTATAATATATAATTGCATAGAAATAAGCGCTATTTTAAAATAAGATATGATAGCAGTGTCAAAAACCGCTATTAAAAGTGCCAGATCTATTATCGCGGGCTATGTCAGAGCGTTTTCTACAACGCTATGGTATCGTTAGATAGCGTTTTTCCGGTGTTATGAATATCCGTTTTTCCTGTAGTGCTTTGATCTCCCTGTTTGAGATTTCGACTTGGCCACTGGTCTGAGGGTGATATGGTGCTGCCACTTTGTGCTTGACTCCATGCTTTGCCAACAGACTCGCAAAGATCTTATTGATGAAATGCTTTCCACCGTCACTGATCACTACCCGTGGAACTCCAAAGCGAGGAAAGATGATGCTTTTGAACATCTTCAGAACAACTTTTCCGTCATTTGTTGGGCTGGCAAGTGCTTCCACCCATTTAGAGACATAGTCGACTGCGACTAAGATGTACTCGTTTCCATAGGATGCTGGGAAAGGTCCCATGAAGTCGATGCCCCATACATCGAACACCTCAACTTCGAGAATGAAATTTTGCGGCATTTCATTCTGCTTGCTTATGTTATCTTTCCTTTGGCAAGCGTCACACTTTGCTACAAACTCGTGTGCATCACGGAATATCGTAGGCCACCAAAAGCCAGCTTGTAAAATCTTCGTAGCTGTTTTAAAGGAAGCGAAGTGTCCTGCATAATCAGAAGCATGACAATGATAGAGAATACCATGTACCTCACTTTCGGGAATGCATCTTCTGAAAATCCCGTCTTTACACCTCTTGTAAAGAAACGGTTCATCCCAATAGTAGTGCTGGATATCGTTGAGAAACTTTTTCTTGGCATATCCTACAAAATCAGGTGGTGAAACATCACAAGATAAATAGTTAGCAAAGTCAGCATACCATGGTAAATTTCCCTCGATGGTGTGCATGGTCATGAGATCAGCCGCATTACTGTTGTTAGATTGCTCAACCTCATAGACATAGTTATCTTCTAGTAGCGCAAGCTCTTCTCCTGGGAAAACATCTCTCATTGGGACATCCTCTTCAACTCTTAGTCGAGATAAGTTATCTGCGACTCCGTTTTCAATCCCCTTCTTATCTTTGATTTCCAAGTCGAACTCCTGGAGTAGAAGTACCCATCTTAAAAGCCTCGGCTTGGCGTCTTTCTTTGTGAAAAGGTATCTCAATGCTGCATGATCAGTGTGGACTACAACTTTGGACCCAACGAGATAGGATCTAAACTTCTCAAAAGCGAAGACAATCGCTAGCAGTTCTTTCTCGGTTGTTGCATAGTTGCATTGCGCGGAATCAAGAGTGCGGCTGGCATAGTAGATGGCATGCATCTTCTTGTCTTTCCTTTGCCCTAATACTGCACCTACAGCATAGTCACTTGCATCACACATTACCTCGAAAGGTAGCTCCCAATCAGGTGGTTGCACAATGGGAGCGCTCACAAGAGATCCCTTGATCTTTATAAATGCCTTGAGGCAGTCTTCATCAAACTCAAACTTTTGATCCTTGCACAATAGCTGAGTTAATGGCCTTGCAATCTTTGAAAAATCCTTTATGAACCTCCTGTAGAACCCAGCATGTCCTAGAAAGCTCCTTATTCCCTTTACAGAATTTGGAGGTGGCATGTTCATCATCACATCGATTTTGGCTCTATCCACTTCAATGCCCTTTTCTGAGATCCTATGACCGAGAACGATTCCATCTCGCACCATGTAGTGACACTTCTCCCAATTCAGGACCAAATGTTTGTCCTCGCAGCGTTGGAGTACCCTGCACAGATTAGACAAACAAACAGCAAAAGATGTGCCATGCACAGAGAAGTCATCCATAAAGACTTCCATATAATCCTCAATCATTTCAGAAAAAATTGACATCATACAACGCTGAAATGTTGCTGGTGCGTTACACAATCCAAATGGCATTCTTCGATATGCGAAGGTACCATAAGGACATGTAAAAGTGGTTTTCTCTTGATCATCGGGATGTATCGGAATCTGAAAGAATCCCGAGTACCCGTCAAGAAAACAGTAATATTGGTGGTTTGCTAATCTCTCTAACATTTGATCAATAAATGGAAGTGGAAAATGATCTTTACGTGTTGCAGAGTTAAGCTTTCAATAATCAATGCACATGCGGTGCCCTGTCACAGTTCTTGTCGGAATCAATTCATTCCTATCATTTCTAATCACAGTGACACCACCCTTTTTAGGTACCACATGGACAGGACTTACCCAAGTACTATCCGAGATTGGATAGATTACTCCTGCATCAAGGAGTTTGATGATCTCAGTCTTAACAACATCTCTGAGGTTCGGGTTTAACCGTCTCTGATGTTCTATAGACATCATTGATTCATCTTCGAGATAAATTCTATGCATGCAAAGGTTAGGAGATATACCTTTCATGTCGTCAACGGAATAGCCTATAGCTTTTCTGTACTTCCTCAGCTCGCATAGCAGTAAGGCACTCTCTACATTGTTTAGTTCAGCATTGATTATAACGGGGTAAGTAGAATGAGGACCAAGAAACGCATACCTGAGCCCTGAGGGAAGCGGCTTGAGTTCTACCTTTGGAGCTTTCAGTTCACTCCAATCTCCACAGTCTTCTGAGGTAGGTCCATTCTCCTCCTTTTCTACTTCATCTTTGTCTAACAAGGCGAATGCAACAACTTTACTCAGTTCAACCGGCTCGTCTAGAATTCTAGCAAAATCTGTTGTTGCTTCCTCAATGTATCCATGTTGATCCTCTTCCTTTGTTAAGGCGATTTGAAGTGGATCTTCAGTATTCATTTCCTCTAAGAGCTCATCAGCTAGCTCATCCATGATGTCAACCCAAAATGCTTGACCTTCAATAGTTAGTTTAGACATCACTCTCTCCATGTCGAATTCTTGGACAAGATCTCCTACTTGCAGTTTGATTAAGCTTCTCTTGACATCTATTAATGCACCAGATGTGTGCAAGAAAGGTCTACCAAGAATAAGCGGGTCTTTTGGCTCCTCATCCAGGCTAAGAACAATGAAGTCAGTGGGGATATGAAATGTCCCAACTCTCACATAAACATTCTCAGCAATCCCAATTGGCAACCGCACAGAACGGTCTGCAAGCACTAGAGAGATACTTGTTGGCTTGAAGTTTGTGATCCCTAACCACTTTGCAACTGAAAGCGGCATCAAGCTCACACTTGCACCTAAATCACACAAACATCTAGCAAACAGTGAGTCACCAATTTTACAAGGCAAAACAAAACTACATGGATCTTCTTTCTTCTTTGGTATTGTGTTTTGCAAAATAGCGCTGCACTCGTGTGTGATCAAGACAGCTCCTTCTTCAAGAGTTTTCCTGTTAGTCAAAATATCCTTGAGATATTTTCTGTAGATAGGAATATTTCGAACTAACTCAAGAAAAGGGAGCTTGATTTGAAGTTGTTTCATAACTTCATCGAATTTAGCATACTCCTTCTCTCTTTGAATCTTCCTTAAGCGACCTGGAAATGGCAACTTGGGTATGTACGGTGGAGGCACGAGATCTTCAGTTTCCTCCTCAAGATCAGCGATTTCCTTACCTGCAACTTTCTCTCCTTGTGGAGCATTGAGAACTTCTGAATCATTCTCATTCTCAATGATTTTCTCTGAGTCATCGAGAACTTCAACTTCTTTTCCTTTCTTCAAGATTGGTTCTACCTGTTTCCCACTCCTCAATGTAATGGCATTGACAAATTCTTTACCATTGTTGTAGTCTTTCGGGTTCGGTTGTGGTTTTCCAGGAAGAACTCCCATAGGTCTTGTAGAAGTAGAAGCGGCTTGTGCTACCTGATTCTCAAGAGTTTTAACATGTGATGAAAGATTTTCAAACTTACCTTGGAGTTCGCTGTACATGTTTTCCACTCTTGAGTTGATGTTAAAAGCGTTCTTGTTCTGGCCATCGAGCAGTTGCTTAAGCATTGTTTTCATTTCGCTGTCATCGGACGGTCCAGCTGGGGCGTAGCTCACAGGAGCTTGAGCTGGTGCTTGATAACCTCTCTGAAAGTTGTTGAACTGAGGTCTTTGCTGAAATCCCCCTTGTTGCAAACCTCCTTGGTTCTGAACTCTGTTTTCAAAAGGCTTGTTGTAGCCTCCTTGATTCTGAACCCTGTTCTCAAAAGGCTTGTTGTAGCCTCCTTGGTTTGGCACAAATGGTTTTGCTTGATATTGTTGCCCTTGTGGTCTCACTTGTGCTGGATATTTTTGGTCTTGGGGGTTCTCGACATTGGTGCTTCGGTATGAGAGATTAGGATGATTCCTATAATTTTGGTTGAACCCTTGGTTTTGATAACCATTCACATAATTCAGCTCAGCTTGCACATCCTCAAAACAGTCCCCATGTTGCTCTTGGTACCCTTGCTCTTGGTAACCTTGACCTTCTCCAGAATCATCACAATAGTTGACTGCTCTTTGTTCACGTCTTAGAAGTTGTTCCACCTTCGCAGTCAGCTCAGAAATCTGTTTTGATTCTCCTCCTCCAACGCTCCTCAAGGTCCTATCATAATCAACACAATGGTTGCTGTTGCTACCAGCAAGATTTTCAATCAAGATTAGAGCTTCCGGTTCTGTTTTTGTCATGAAGTCTCCATTGCTTGCTGTGTCCAAAGACATCTTGTAATTCTGGTCAATTCCTCTATAGAAGGTGTTGATGAGTGATTCAGGAGTGAACCCGTGATGAGGACACTCTCTTTTGTAGTCCTTGAATCTCTCCCAAGCTTCTTGGAATAACTCGGTACCAGCTTGTTGAAACCTCGAGATCTTGTTTCTTAGAAGCGTGGTCCTTGCTTGAGTAAAATATTGTCCCAAGAATGCAGCTTTGTAATCATCCCATCAACTGATGGAGTCTCTCTCTAGTGATTTGAACCAACGTTTCGCTTTATCAGCTAGCGAAAACAAGAACAAACGACACTTAAAAGCATCATCTGGTACTCCATTCATCCTGGTTGTTCCACACACATCCTCGAAGTTATCAAGATGAGTAACTGGATTTTCAGAAGGAAGTCCATGGAACTGGTTTTGTTTCACGAGATTCAGCAATCCCGACTTGATCTCAAAATCATTTCTGTTGATTGGAGGATGTTGGACACCTCCTCGATACATTTGAGCATTGGGAGCATCATGTTCCCTTAAGGTCCTACGAGCAGGAGCAGGCCTTTGATAGTTTGGTGGTTGATGTGCAGCAACTCCAACTGGAGGGTCTTGTAACTCTCCACCATTGTCTCCATCGTGTGGTAAGCCTCCAGGTGGTAACACATTACCTCCTTGTTCATGAGCCATTTGAGCTTCTCTTTGCTTAGCTAGCCTCTTCTTTCTTCTAATTGTCTTTTCGAACTTTCCAACTTCTTCGTGATATTCAACTAGGTGTGATGAACCTTCGCTTCGGGTCATATACCTTTAAAACATCAAAGAGAAAAAGGAAATGATTATCAGTAACTTAAAATAAAATGCAATAGACTAATAACTGATCCTAAATCTTTAGGTAACGCTATTGGTCCCCGGCAACGGCGCCAACTTGATTGCTCGAGTATTTACTCGATACACTTAACCGCAAGGTAGTATATAACGAGATCGATCCACAAGAACCAATGGTACACTAATGATTTACGAGACTTGTAATTAGCTATAGCAGGATGGGTTTGATTGTTTTCTTTCAAACTTGTAAACAAAATGCAATAAACATAAAACGATTGATTTATACGATTTAAAAGGCGTTAGGCCTTAGGGAAAATTCAGGTTATCAATGGCTTAACGAATAATCTTGAGCATGGGATTTAACATTCTCAGCACCGTTCTAGAACATGAACGCAAGGTGGATTAACCCACTCTCGTGGCCTTAACCCCTAAACTTGGCTACTCGAAAACTAAACTCTCGTTCGATTTCTCCTAACCAAATTAGCATTAACACACAAGTTCACTAAGTTCACAATGATGATCTAGCATCAACTCTCGCAGGCTAGAGATACAAAGCTCAATTCATAAGGCTCAAGTTCTCTATAACATGATTAGTGCTTATAGAACAACCTAGAATCAAGACTAAGGTAGCTACTCTTAATCTAGCATTAAGAACACATGAATCAAAGAACCTATGGATTAGAAACCCCAAATCTCTATCAATTCATCAAGCCATCAATTCCCTTTCAGAACCCTAAAACCTAACTATGAAATTACTCACACATAATCAGGAAAACAACAAAGTAAACCATACAAAGCATAATAGGATTGAAATAAACAACAAATGATACAACAAAACTTCTCCAAATGTTTGATAGAAAGGAGGAGCTTAGAAATCCAAGAAAATGTGTCTAGAATAGTGTTTTAGGCGTAGAAAGAAAATCTGATATGTTTTAGTAGGTTTAGGTGGGATATTTATAGACAAAGGTGTAAAATGTAGTAGACGGCCAAGGGGATCGGTCGATCCCTAATTCCCGGACAAAATATCTTCATGGCGGCTGAGCATGGATCGATCGATCCATGGGTGGGATCGATCCGTGGCCGTGTTCTTGGAGTCGTCTGGATCGATCGATCCAAGGCTGGGATCGATCGATCCCTGTCCTTTCCGTAGCTTCTAGGCTTCATCTTAGCCCGAACAATCCCGAAATCGTCTTATTCCGGCTTAACTCCATAGAACCTGGAAAAGACTCAAAACAAAATAGAAAAGACTCGAAAACTAACAAAAGACACGAAACAGATACTAAACACAAACCAAAAAGCAATCAAAAGTACAATACATCAAACCATCCAGAAAACAATAATAAGGGTGGTTAGCTAAACGTTCAAGCATCTGATCAATGAAAGGTAAAGGGAAATGGTCCTTCCGCAGTAGCGGCATTCAACTTCCTGTAGTCAATGCACATCCGATGACAAGTCACAGTCCAAATAGGTATCAGCTTATTCTTCTCGTTCTTTACAATGGTTACACCACCTTTCTTTGGGACCACATGAACCAGACTTACCCAATCACTATCAGAGATAGGATAGATAATGCCAGTACCTAGGAGTTTTAGGATCTCCTTCTTCACGACTTCCTTTAGATTCGGATTCAACCTACGTTGATGCTCAATCGACGATTTTCCTTTGTCCTCTAAGTGAATCCGATGCATGCAAAACTCTGGGATGATACCTCAAATATCATCGAGTGTATAGCCAAGAGCTTTGCGATATTTACGCAGCTTGCTTAGCAAAAGAGTGAGCTCTGCATTTTTCAAATAAGCATTAACAATAACAGGATAAGTGGAGTTAGGTCCAAGATATGCGTACCTTAGCCCTTCAGGGAGTGTCTTGAGATCGATCTTAGGAGCCTTGGCCTCACTCCAGTCGCCTTGTGCAGCAGCGTCCAGAGGTGCTTGGTCGAGTGTCTCGTGAGCAACGCATAACGTGCTCGCTATAATCCATAATACGCGTATAGTTGACAGCCATGGCATCCAAGTGACTTACCTCTTGCGCGGAACAAAGCAAAGCCTTCTCCAAAAGGTCAGTGATATGCATCTCCTGAAAGATCTCCTCTGTAAGATTGTTTATAGTATCCACGTAAAAAGTCTGACTGGCGATTGTGGGTCGCTTGATCAACTTACCCATATCAATGTTCATTACCAATTGTCCCACATTCAGTTCTATCCGGCCTCCTCGAACATCAATAAGAGCTTCAGCGGTGGCTAAGAAAGGTCTACCTAGGATAAGAGGATCCTTAGGCTCATCACTGTACTTCAACACAACAAAATCTGTCGGTATCATGCAATCGCCGACTCTCATTGGCACATCTTCCAAAAGACCTTCTGGTGTCCTAATGCTCCTATCCGGAAGGATCAGAGTTATCTTAGTAGGAGTGAAGGATACTTGGGGTTGTTATCAGTTATTCCTGGAAGAACTTCGTCAGGCCGTTTGACAGACCCAGCAGTCTGTGCAACCTTGAGATCGAGCTTCTTCATGTGAATGTTCAAAGCATCGATTTTACTGTTCAAATCGGTATACAGCGAGTCAATCTTCCCAATAAGATCAACCGTAATCTTCTGCTGACCTTCCAAAATATGATCCAGCATAGACTTCATCTCGTTCTGCTTAGAGCTAGCGGGAGGTTGCTAATAGTAGGAGGATGATCCATGGTTCCTGTTGAAGTCATTGTTGCTCTAAAAGGGCTTCTGATACTGGTTCTTGGGAATATAATTAGAAGAGTTCTGATAATTGCCATAACGGATACTGATTGCAATCCTCCACTGATTGTTTCCACTGTATCCACCTCGGTTCTGCTAATTGCCATAACGCTGACCCTGAAATCCAGTTGCACCAATGTAGTTGCAATCCTCTTCCTCATACACCTGCTCGGGCTCAAATGTCTCAACCTCTGCAGCAAAATGAACTGACTTCTTACTCATCAGGATACTGTGAACTGAATCCAACTTTTTTCTTCAACTCAGCAATCTGCTTCCCATCTACACTTCCAGCCTGCTTCTGATGTTCATAATCAGCATTCTTGGTGCTATTGCTGGACGCCAAGTTCTCAATCAACTCATAAGCTTCCTCTGGAGATCTGGTGTTGAAGTTCCCATTGCTCGCTGAATCTAGAGCCATCTGGTACCTCCAATCAACTCCTCTGAAGAAAATACCCAACAACTGAACCTGGGTAAAACCATGATGCGGACAATCTCTCTGATAAGCTCTGAAACGAACCCATGCCGCCTTGAATTCCTAAGTAGGCCTCTGCGTAAACTGAGAGATGTTATTTCTTAAATCCTCTGAACGTGCATCATCGTAGAAGTTTCGCAAGAAAACCTTCTTTGTCTCTTCCCAACTAGTAAGAGATCCCGTATGTAACTGCTTTAGCCAGTAAGCTGCTTCACCAATAAGAGAGTGTGGGAAGAGCTTACAGAAAAGATAGTCATAGCTGACTCCATTGATCTTCATGCTGGTTACCAGATCCTCGAACCTCTCAATATGGTCCATAGGGTGTTCATATGACAAACCGTAGAAAGGATTCTGTCCCACTAAGGAGTAATAAGACGGCTTCAGCTCGAGTTCGTTCCTCTCAATGGTTGGGAGACGAATCGCAGACCTGTTAGCATAGAACTCATCAGGCATATTTTAATCTCCTAGTGTCCTACCTCTCTCAACTTGTCCTTGCCTCTATACGACAGCAACTTCACCTACGGCTGTCGGTTGGTGTCGAGCGACACCAGGGGGTGGGTGTCGATCGACACCTTCATCCTGGACAATCACGTTGCCCTCTGCATCAAGCTTTTGGCCTTGCTCGTTGCAAATATGACCCTCTTGGTCTCTTAGAACTCCAGCCTCATCTGGACGTAGTACAACTGGACCAACCATTTCAACTGGTTTCTTTGCTTTTCTGATCTCGCGCTCTAACTTGGCAAGCTCTTGATTTAAAAGAACTACAAGCTCGTTGTCTTGGTTGCCTCGAGTTCTGCGGTTACACCCGAAACACACTAGACAAAAAGAAGGAACGATGTAAATAAACTGAAAAATAAAAACTTAAACTGAACTCTACACTTAATTCTATTGGAAACTCAAAAGAGACCCCGGCAACGGCGCCAAAATTTGATCGGGGTCAAATTACCCCTAGAGCTACTCTCTCAAATTTAGAGATCACGGTAGTACTTAGGGATCGAATCCACAGAGACTCTGCTGCTTCACAATAGATGTGTTCGTTTCAAGCTCAGCTAAGCAATAAAGATATATTGAAAAGACAATGCAAACAAAGTAAATAAGGTTTTAATCAAGTGGGGAAAAGCGTCAGGTCTAGGGAACTTCTCAGGAAATCAATCAAAGCAGGAATAAACAACTGGTCAAGATCTAATTAAAAACCGTTCTAGAACTTAAATTTCTAATGCATAGCTAATCAACTGTCGTTGCGAAAACTATCTACGACATAAACCTAAGAGACTGTCGTTGCGAATCCTAAAGTTCTGACAAGCTTTAAGTACAAGTTCGATATGTTCACAAGTTATCTAAACCAACTGTCGTTGTGTATATCTAAGATGCTCACTAGGATTAGTTCAGATTATAAATCTCGCTGTCGCGCCAATTTAACAACCTAATATAAGACTTCTAGGTGATCAAGCTAAAAGAAACATTAAGTACAATCCTAGATAAAGAACTAACAAGTTTGAATCTTAACCAGTGTTAAACCTAACAAATCATGAAATCCCTAACCCTAACAAGGGATCTACTCAGCCATATCAAATGAAACACAAGACATAGCTGAAATAGATATCATAAACTGAATCAAAAGTAGAATAAAGAAACAGGGGTTCAAAATCATCTCTGTGAAGTACAACTAGCAAGATCAGCCCCTAAGCAAAAGAATAGATAGAAAAATGATGGCTAAAACTGGATGATGAATAGTGAAATATGAATATATCCAACTTAACCTTAAAACCTAATATATAGACTAATACACTAGCTGAGTCCCTTTTGTAAAATTCAGGAACTTCCGGGGCAAAACTGCAAATCTTCAGATGTTGGTAAATTCCGCATGGACGCCTGACGATGGGTGTCGACCAACACCAGTGATGAGTGTTGATCGACACCACTGACCAAACAAATGCTCCATAATGCTCCATAATCATCCAAAAAGTCTCAAACGTATAAAACCTGTAGAAGACTCGATAAAGACTCGAAAGACACGGTTAAGACTCGATAAAGCACTTATATCATGGCTTAAAACCAGTAAAATCCATGATATATCACTTCTACTTAGGGTTCTCAGATGTCTCTAAGTGTAGGGGGCTGAGGCACACGAAATCTTCTTAGGGTTGTGAAGGCACACCTCTAAAATTAGGTTAAATGAGTATTTATAGGCTTCAAGGTCGGCTTAGGGCTTCATTGGTCCTTGGGAGTAACTTAAGGAAACATGGGGATGCCTATCTTTGGACCGGTCACAAGCCTTGTGACCGGTCATGGCAAAAGAAGAGCCACCGGTCACGGCCCCTTGTGGCTGGTCGTGCCAAGAGAGCTTAGACCGGTCACAGGCCCTTGTGACCGGTTGTGACAGAGCTTTACATATCGGATCATATCTCCCAAATGGCTAAAGGGAATACATTTATTCTTGTTCGAGGTGAAACTTGACACTTCTGGCCTTCCAAACACACCAAGAACTCCAAAATTTAGTATCAGGAAGTCCTTCAGAAGATGTCATACTTCTGGCGTTCTGAAACTGTCTAAAACCGGGTTTTCCTTGGCATTTTCCCTTGGAACCTCTAAAACCTTCTTGAATCTAAAAATACTTGATAACTAGTTCCTTTTGCATGAAATCACACCAATCTCATCTCAAACCAATAGAATATAGGAGTTAAAAGAGGTGAAAATACGATGTTATCATCTCCTACGCCTAAGAGGTTCTCTTCACGAGGAGCAGGCTCGTGATCTTCTTCGGCAGGTCCAAAGACGAGGTTACAATCTTCGTCTTTTAGAAATATCTATGTTCATCAAGGACAGGGTCTCGTTGGAATGGTCCAAGGTTAAGGGCACCACGTACTTGGTTTCCTTGTTCGTACATGACTTGTTGTCTCCAAAGTCTTCTAAGCTCACGTTCTAGTCGATCGATGTCTTGGATGGGAGTCACGGTGTCGGAGTTTTGGCTCCTAGTCATGCAGTGCAAAGATCCAAAGACAAAAACTAAAAGGGAACAAAGAGGTTATAAAGAAACAAAAAGAAAGAAAAAGTAAAGTAAAATTCAAAGATTCAAATGAAAAGTTCAAAGTATCTTAGACGAGAAATCTTATCAAATTCAATGGGCAGCTAGTTACTCCCCAGGCAACGGCTCCAAAAAGCTTGATGCGTGTGAAATATGCTTCAATCTTTTACCTTAAAAGAAATACACGACTACTGCAAGTGCTTCAATCTTTATGATTCACAACGACAATTGGTCTCTTAGGATTATGTCATAGATAGTTTTCGCAACGACATTTGGCTAGCTATGCATTAGTGATTTGAGTTCTAGAACGGTTTTTAATTAGATCTTGACTAGTTGTTTATTCTTGCTTTGATCAATTTCCTGAGAAGTTCCGTAGACCTGACGCTTTTCCCAATTGATTTAAATCTCCATTTACTTTCCTTGTATTGTTATTTCAATATATCTTTATTGCTTAGCTAAGCTTGAAACGAACACATCTGTTGTGAAGCCATAGAGTCCTTGTGGATTCGATACCTAAGTACTACCGTGATCTCCTAATTTGAGAGAGTAACTCTAGGGTTAATTTGACCCGTATCAAATTTTGGCGCCGTTGCCGGGGACTCTTTTGAGTTTACTTACATCGTTCTTTCTCTTTGTCTGGTGTGTTTTAGGTGTATGCCTAATCGCAGAACTCAAAGCAACAAAGACAACAAGCTTGTCGTTCTTTCGAATCAAGAGCTTGTAAAGTTAGAATGCACGATCAGAAAAGCAAAGAAACCAGTTGAAATGGTTGGTACAGTGGTATTCCCACTAGGTGAAGCTGGAGTTCTTAGAGACCAAGAGGGTCATATTTGCAACAAGCAAGGCCAAAAGCTTGATGCAGAGGGAAACGTGATTATCCAGGATGAAGGTGTCGATCGACACCCACCCCTTGGTGTCGCTCGACACCTGCCGGCAGCAGATGCATGTGAAGTTGCTATCATACAGAGGCAAGGACAAGTTTAGAGAGGAAGGACACTAGGAGATTACGATAGGCCTGATGAGTTCTATGCTAACAGGTCTGCGATCCTATTACTCCTTAGTGGGACAGCATCCTTTCTCCGGTTTGTCACATGAGCACCATATTGACCATATTGAGAGGTTCGAGGATTTATTACAAGAATTAAGATCAATGGAGTCAGGTATGACTATCTTTTATGTAAGCTCTTCCCACACTCTCTTATTGGTGAAGCAGCTTACTGGTTGAACTAGTTACTGACGAGATCTCTGACTAGTTGGGAAGAGACGAAGAAGGCTTTCTTGAGAAACTTCTACGATGATGCACGTTCAGAAGACTTGAGGAATAATATCTCTGAGTTTACGTAGAGGCCTACTGAGGCATTCAAGGCGGAATGGGTTCGTTTCAGAGCTTATCAGAGAGATTGTCCGCATCATGGTTTCTCGCAGGTTCAGTTGTTGGGTATTTCCTTCAGAGGAGTTGATTGGAGGTACCAGATGGCTCTAGATTCACCGAGCAATGGGAACTTCAACACAAGATCTCCAGAGGAAGATTATGAGTTGATTGAGAACTTGGCGTCTAGCAATAGCACCAAGAATGCTGACTATGAACGTCAGAAACAGGCTGGAACAGAGGTGGTTACAATGGAAACCATCAGCGGAGTACCTTCACCGGTAATCAAAACTCTTCTGGTTATTTTCCTAAGACCCAGTATCAGAAGGTCTTCCAGAGCAACAATGACTTCAACAGGAACTATGGATCATCCTCCTACTATCAACAACCTCCCGCTAGCTCTGAGCAGAACGAGATGAAGTCTATGCTGGATCAGATTATGGAGGGTCAGTAGAAGATTACAGTTTATCTTAATGGGAAGAATGACTCGCTGTATACCGATCTGAACGGTAAAATCGATGCTTTGAACATTCACTTGAAGAAGCTCGATCTCCAGGTTGCTCAGACTGCTAGGTCTGTAAAACGGCCTGATGGAGTTCTTCCAGGAAGAACTGATAACAACCCCAAGTATCCTTGCAATGCTATCGGGTTAAGAAGTGGTAAAGAGCTGAATCATGTATTGGCAAGGTCTCAGAAGGGTGAAGATATTGTGGACTTAGAGGAAATTGATGAAGAATTCGCGGACGAGCCG
The DNA here is from genome assembly GCA_963667165.1 of Barbarea vulgaris. Lineage (NCBI taxonomy): Eukaryota > Viridiplantae > Streptophyta > Magnoliopsida > Brassicales > Brassicaceae > Barbarea > Barbarea vulgaris. The sequence continues at coordinate 9,048,925 of OY763888.1, read as the reverse complement.
CCAGTGTCGACCGACACATATCATCAGTGTCGATCAACACCCTTGTCCAAACCGAGAGAGGTACCAACACCGGCTAGTGTCGACTGGCACCCACCCATTGGTGTCGATCGACACCACTCATCACCAGACACACCTGTTGTTGAGGAATTGCAGAAAGCGCCTGAGCGTGTCTATGTACCCAAGGTTCCTTTTCCTAAGAACAACTAGAAGTCTAAGCAGGAGTTGTATGACGCTAAGTGCAGAGCGATAATGGATAAACTCACCATTGAGATTTCATTGATCAATGCTATCTAAACTTCACATGTGGTAAAGAGGTGCTTAAAGAAGATGCTTACGCAGGATACGCGAGAAGAGGAAGGAGTTATGATGATGACTGAGGTCTGTAGTGCTCTATCTTCCAAGCAAGGTTTAAGAATTCCTTATATGATTTGGGTTCCAGTGTGAGTTTGATGCCATATTCAGTTGCTGTGGGACTAGGGATGACAGACTTCACGCCTCCTAAGATCACTCGGATCCTTGTTGATAGGAGCATTCGGTCACCAGAAGGCCTTTTGGAAGACGTGCCAGTTAGAGTCGGCGATTGCATGATACCGACAGATTTTATTTTGTTGAAGTACAGTGACGAGACTAAGGATCCTCTTATCCTAGGTAGACATTTCTTAGCCACCGCTGGAGAACTTATTGATGTTCGAGGAGTCCAGATAGCGATGAATGTCGGACAGTTGGTAATGAACTTTGATATGAATAAGCTGATCAAGTGACCCACCATCGACGGTCAGACTTTTTACGTGGATACTCTAAGCAATCTCGCAGAGAAGTTCTTTCAGGAGATGCATATCACTGACCCTTTGGAGAAAGCTTTGCTTTGTTCTATGCTAGAGGTAGGTCACTTGGATGTTATGGCTGTCGAGTATACGCGAATGATGGATTCTAGCGAGCACGTGATGCGTCTTGTTGCTCACGAGACACTCAATCAAGCACCTCCGGACGTCGCTGCACAAAGCGATTGGAGTGAGGACAAGGCTCCTAAGATCGAGCTCAAGACACTTCCTAAAGGGCTAAGGTACGCGTTTCTTGGACCTAACTCCACTTATCATGTTATTGTCAATGTTTCTTTGAACAATGCAGAGCTCACTCTTTTGCTAAGCAAGCTGCGCAAATATCGCAAAGCTCTTGGTTATACTCTCGATGATATTTCAGGTATCTCCCCAGAGTTGTGCATGCATCAGATTCACCAGGAGTATGAGGGCAAATCATCGGTTGAGCATCAACGTAGGTTGAATCCGAATCTGAAGGAAGTCGTGAAGAAGGAGATCCTGAAACTCCTAGCTGCTGGCATCATCTATCCTATCTCCGATAGTGATTGGGTCAGTCCAGTTCATGTGGTTCCCAAGAAAGGTTTTGTAACCGTGGTAAAGAACGAGAAGAATGAGTTGATACCTATGAGGACTATGACTTGTCATCGGATATGCATTGGTTACAGGAAGTTGAATGCCGTGACGTGGAAAGACCATTTCCCTTTACCTTTCATTGATCAGATGCTTGAACGTTTAGCTAACCACCCTTACTATTGTTTTCTGGATTGCAATTCAGGTTTCTTTCAGATTCTCATACACCCCGACGATCAGGAGAAGACCACTTTCACTTGTCCTTACGACACATTCACGTATCGTCGGATGCCATTTGGACTTTGCAATGCTCCAACGACCTTTCAGCAGTGTATGATGTCCATCTTTATGGACATGATTGAGGATTGCATGGAAGTCTTCATGGATGATTTCTCCGTCTACGGATCGTCTTACCACGAGTGTTTGGCAAATCTTTGTCAGGTACTAGCTAGATGTGAGGAGAAGCACTTGGTGCTTAACTGGGAAAAATGCTATTTCATGGTACGAGATCTTGGACACATGGTTTCTCAGGATGGAATTGAAGTCGATCTCGCTAAAATCAAAGTTATGACGAACTTACAAGCGCCTGATTCTGTAAAAGGGGTAAGGAGTTTCTTGGGACATGCTGGTTTTATCTAAGGTTCATCAAAGACTTTAGTAAGATAGCTAGACCGCTCACCGTCTTGTTAAAGATGTGGTTTTTGATTTCGAGGATACATGCGTTTTGGCATTTGAACAGATGAAGAAATCTTTGGTGACCGCACCCATTGTCTAACCCCCGTACTGGTAGTTACCTTTTGAGGTGATGTGTGACTCCAACGATTTCGTGGTTGGAGCTGTACTAGGCCAGAAAAAGGATAAGAAGCTGCATGCCATCTACTATGCGAGTAGAACCTTAGACGATGCGCAGCATAATTACGCGAATACCGAGAAGAAACTGTTAGAGGTAGTGTTTGCTTTTGAGAGGTTTCGACCATACCTGGTTTGTCCCAAGGTCATCGTCCACACCGACCACACAGCTCTGAATTATTTGATGCAAAAGAAAGACGCAAAGGCGCGACTTCTGCGTTGGATTCTGCTTCTTCAAGAGTTCGACATTGAGGTAAGAGATAAAAAAGGGGTTGAGAACGGAGTGGCTGATCATCTCTCAAGGATTAGACTCGAGGATACTGTCCCGATTGATGACTTTCTTCTAGAAGAGAATGTTTACACGGTTGAGAGTTCTGGCATTATCATGCGTCGGAACGATGCTACCTCTGCCTAGCCCCGCTGCATAGTCCAGCTAATGACTGAAAACAAGCACTTGGTGGGAGGCAACCCACTGGTGAGTCTGTACATATGATTTTCTTTGTTTTTGTTTCACTTTCGTTTGGTTTTTCCTTGTTTTTGTTCTCAGGAACTAGTCATCCTCAGAGAAGTCCATCGATGTCGATCGACACTCAACCAATGGTGTCGATCGACACCAAGCGCAACCGACATACAAAGGTAAGGGGTAGTGTCGATCGACACTACATCACTTGTGTCGGTCGACACTCACCATCGAGGTAAGTACTATAAATACCCTACCTCCTCTTAAAACAAACCCTAAAACACAGAAAGACCCATAGGCTCTAGAGTTTGTTCTACTAATTCGATTTTTGGCGATTTTGATCCCCAACTCATTGCTTTTGTGTCTAATCCATCTATCTACTCCAATTCCAAGGTATGATCTTCAAATCTTCCTATCTGTTGAGAATTTCATCCTTAATTGTCCCTCCTGGACTAAGTGTTAGATTGGATTCAGAGTTCATCTGGGTTGTTCTTGCTTTGTTTTACGTTACTTTTGCTCTGTGTTTTGATTTGATAGCTACGTGATTCTGATTTTTCGTGGTTTTGTGTTTGTGCGATTTATGTTTTGCAGGACTCAGTGTCGATCGACACCCTTCATCAGTGTCACTCGACACCAGTACCCACGATGGTTTCCATACCAATCAAACGCACTACACAACAAAGGACTGAGGGTTCGAGCTCCGGTCAATCCCCTTCCTTGGACTCTCCACCACTCCCACCTCCTGCTGAGGTCCCTGTTTTGCAGCTCCGGCATCCTTGGCCCAAGGAAGAGAATCTGAAGATTAGATCACGAAAACATTGGGAGAATGATCCCAAGGTTGAGGTTGAACAACCCGCTTGCTACACAGGGCCAATCTCTGAGGATTGAGATGAGTATGATACGCTCTTCTATAATGCGTGGTTGACAGTAAACATGAGGCCGACAGGTTTCATCCATGAGTCGTCTTTGGCTTCCTTGGGGATTCGTGCGGATGTACGCAACGTTTTGCACCATGGCTGCTCTCCAAATTTGTTTTTCCGAAATCGCAGCAAAATAGCACGGGAGCCTAAAACGTAGCTAAACCATCAAAAGACTCAAAAAGACTCTAGAAATACCAAAATACTTTATAAATAAGACTTATATCATGGTTAGAAACCGGTAAAAATCATGATATATCAACTCCCCCTGACTTAGCAAAACAAAAACTAATTAAGAGAAAGAGTTTTGAAAACACAGAAACTCATTTCGTCATAAGAGCACCACACTCACATTCACCTTAGTAATCCACTAGGAATTCTTACCTGAAAGGATCTAGACCACCATGTACTTCACCGTAGAAATTCACAGCTTCCCCCAATTCAACCCACAATTTTACAGCATAGTCTACAATTCCTTCATCGCTAGGTCTCATCTCTGATCTCAATGCCAAGGACCTTCCTGATTCTTTATCGTACAATATCTTATCAAAGACAACCATATAGCTTTCAAAACTCTTTCTCTCCCCCAGACTTATTCTTTTCTTATCATCCTTTCTTTTATTTTTTTAATTTTTCTTCTTTTTGTTTTTTTTTTTAACTCAAAGGTGTAGGCGAATAATGGGGTCATGGGAAAATTTTCTACCCCTCATTTCCACCTTTGCGTGATCATCTCGATCTTGAGTAAAATAATGGGGTCATGGGAAATTTTCCTACCCCTTTACTCAAGAGAGAATCATTTCATCTTTTCTACTTTTTATTTGGAATAAGGGAGAGGGTACCGCTTTGGTGTTTTACATAGGTTGTCTTATCTGGTATGACCGATGAGTCAAGCCCCAGAACATCTGTCACATTGATGAGTGATGCGTGTGTTATTTCGCTTCAGTCTTTTACCTCAAAGACCACACAACTAGTGCAAGTGCACAGTAAAACGTATGTAGTACTTAAGGATCGAATCCCACAGAGACTTGTAAATCACGTTACGAATTTTATGGAGAGGAATATGGCTATGACAATAAGAGGGGTTTTGGTTTCGGGTTTCTGTAACAATTACAAATAACAATATAAAAGCTAAATAAAATGATGTAAATATCAATAAACGAAACGTCAGGCCTTAGGGAATTCTTAGGGTATCATGGATCGAATATAAGCTTAGAGATTAAACTAGGAACTAACCAACATCTTAGAGTTCACGAACTATGAAACACGGATGAATGAAAGATATGCAGTTCACAATATCAATTATCTAAAGTCTATATACTCCGTTACTCAACTATCGCAGGCAACGACGCATATATCCTAGCATTAAGATCAAGTTCAATGCTAGCTCGTAAAGCCCTATAACTCAACTCACGCAGGTTATAACACAAAACTCGTCTAGACTAGTTTCAAGGGAGTTTCAACACTTATGATGCTATAAAACGCCTAGGATCAATTACTAGTTAGCTACTCAAGCAATATGCATTAAGAAAAAGCCTAGGATGAAGAACAAAGATGAATAATTCCAGAATCTAACAACCTAACAAATCGACCACATGAATCCCCTTTGAAACCCTTAAACCTAACAAGTAAACTACTCACACATACTCAGGCACATCAAAGCCATGGATAATAGATTGAATAAACTTATAAGAGTATGAGAAAAGGGTTTAGAGATCTTCTCTGTGATACAAAGGAGATGGATCTTCTTTCTTAAACAAGTAGAGAACAAAGACTAGTGAGAAGAGATGAGAGAAGAAGAGAGGCGGCGGCTTCAAAGACTTGGTGCGGCAGCAAGAGGAGCTTCAATGGTGGTGAGGCTCCTCCTGAGGGTTCTCAGATGTCTCAGAGTGTAGGGTCTGAGGTACACAAAATCTTCTTAGGGTTGTGAAGGCACACCTCTAAAATGAGGTTAAATGAGTATTTATAGGCTTCAGGGTCGGTTTAGGGCTTCATTGGGCCTCGGGAGTCACTTAACGAAACATGGGGATGCATAAATTCAGACCGGTCATGAGCCTTGTGACCAGTGGTGCCAAGAGAAGAGGCAACGGTCACGGCCCTTGTGACTGGTTGTGCCAAGAAGGCCGAGACCGGTCACGGGCCCTTGTGACCAGTGGTGACAGGGCTTCACTCCTCGGACAATATCTCCCAAATGGCTGAAGGGAATATATTGATTCTTGTTGGAGGTGAAACTTGACACTTCTGGCTTTCCATAGAAATCAAAAAATCCAAAATTGAGTATCGGGAAATCCTTCAAAAGATGTCATACTTCTGGCGTTCTGAAACTGTCTAAAAACAGGTTTTCCTTGGCATTTCTCTTGGAACCTCTAAAACCTTCTTGAACCTTAAAATACTTGATAACTAGTTCCTTATGAATGAAACCACACCAATCTCATCTCAAATCAATAGAATATAAGAGTTAAAAGAGGTGAAAATATGATGTTATCAACTCCCCCAGACTTAGACTTTGTTTGTCCTCAAGCAAACAAGAAACTAAAGCCATGGAAAAGAGGTTTTGAAAATCACGGCAACTCACTTATCTGTAGGAATCTCGTCTTCCCACTCCTTATCGCCTTGACCTTAGAACCTACTTTACGTACTCATCCCATGAGAAGCTTCAACATCCTTTACTCTTAGTCCACGGTCCAAAGGACTTTTCGAAATCACCATTGTCATCTCTTTACATAGATTAAGCAGAACGTAAAGGTGGTCTTACCTAGGGGATATCAGCCAAAGGATATGTTGATCCAATGCAAGCCAAGACATTCTTTGTATGGTTCCTTTCCTCTCCCTTTTCTTGCTCCTTTTTTTTTGGACTTAAGCTTCCGCGAGGTTCAGAAAGAGTCATGGGTTTACGCACTATATCCCTCGGTCACATCCGCCCTTACCCTTTTTCTTTTCTTTTTGTGGATATAAGTCTCCGCGAGTTTCCAAAAGATGCACGGGTTAACGCACTCTATCCCTCAGTCACATCAACTTGTATCCGATTTTCTTTATTTTCTTTTCTTTTTCTTTTCTTCTTTTCTTCTCTTATTTTTTTTTAGAGTACTGAAGGGAAGAGAGAGGGGAATCATACTTTGTGAAGTAGTGCAGTGTCTTATGTGGCTCGAAAAGGTCTCGTCCTATGTATATCCAACCCCTAAATGAGAAATTAAAAGTCAGGTTAGGTTATAATGAGGGTTAGAGACAACGTTGGATCATCCTATTATCCAGTGTAAAGAGACTTTCGGAATGTTGACACAGCTCATAGTCTTTCCAAATCGGTTCTGTAGTCAAGCATAATCAAGAGTCATAAGAGTGTTATTCCAAATAAGATCATCCGTTAGATAGGATCATGATTCCCTGCTAGTTTTGGCTCAATAAAAGCGAAAGAAAATTTGACTCGATAAAATATTTAAGAATATTGATGTAAAAATGTGGAAAAAGTTCTAAAGTTAACAAAATAGAAAGTAGCATTAGTATAAGATGGAACATCCCCCCCCCAGACTTAAATCACACCGTCCTCGGTGGGAAAAAGAAAGAGATGAGGATGAAAAATCAAATTTAAAGGATTTAGAGTTTAAGAACAATGTCACCTTCATGGAATTGAGTTATCTTCCTTAGACTCAATCAAGAATTCGATTTTTGTCTTTAGGTCGATGGTGGTAATGATGTGGTGACTAACCGTTGATCCTTTTTGCTTGACATCGAGTGAACCCGGCTAAGTTCATCGAATTTTTGGTTTGAATCTCTACTTGCATCCTCCCTGAGACAAAAACCTAAAAACCATCAATAGTCTTAAGAAACAAAATAAGAAAAACATAAATAAGTTAGAAGTAAAGTTAGAGTTGTCTTGTTGTTGTCCTTGCGGCCACAGTCGTTATCTTGGTCATGGTGATCGGATGATTCAAACGGGCGTGGTCGCGGATCGGGCAGGGTGCGTCCGTTACGGGACACGGCTCGGAACGCGGCACTTGTACAGTTCGCGGCTCGGGACAGGACAGGTCACGGTACAGGTCGTGCTTGGGACATGACAGGTCATGGTACTGGTCGTTGCTCAGGACAGGACATGTCGCGGTACTGGTCGGGACGGGACAGGTCAGGTCGTGGTACGGGTCGGGACGAGACAGGTCAGGTCGCGGTACGGGACACGGTTGGGGCGCGGTACGGGACACGGACGGGTTGGGGTACTAGACGCGGACGGGTCGGGGTACTAGACGCGGATGGGTTGGGGTACTAGACGCGGCAGGAACGCAATACAAGTCGCGGCTTGGCTTGGCACAGGGTGCGGCTCGGTGCGTCCGGAACTGGGGTTCTTGGCCGGGCGTAAGGTCGGACGCGGCCAGACACGATAGGATGCGGCTGGTCACGAGGTCAGACACGGTAGGACGCTCCTGGTCACGAGGTCTGACATGGTAGGATGTGGTTAGGACACAAGGTCAAACATGATAAGACGCGGCTCGGCACCAGTCACAAATGGCCGTGACCAGTTCGGTCCTTTTCCATGCCACCGGTCAAGGGGGTTGTGACCGGTATTGCTTCTGTTCTCTCGACCGGTCACACTTGCCGTGACCCGGTCCGGGCGGGAAACCTGAAATGCAAAAACAACAACAAAAATGACAAAAGCAAAACTAGAAACTAAAACTAGAGATGAAAGAGAATACTTACAAGTGGGTTGCCTCCCACTAAGCGAATTTGTCTAACGTCGTTAGCTCGACGGTGGTGTCATGTTTAGGCATCGATCAAGGCTACAGACGCACATCCATCTTTTCCAATCTCGGCTAGATATGGCTTAAGACGTTGTCCGTTGACAGTGAATGATTCTCCTTTGTCATTCACGAGGACTACAGCTCCGAATGGCATGACTTATTTAATTTTTAATGATCCCAACCATTGTGATCTTAACTATCCTTGAAAGAGCTTAAGTCGAGAGTTAAAGAGTAAAACGTGATCGTTCGGGGCGAATGACTTTGGAATTATCTTCCTGTCGTGATACGCCTTGGTTCTCTCCTTGTATATCCTCCAGTTCTAAAAAGCATTGTGACGAATCTTGTCCAGCTCGTTCACGTGAATCAACCGTCTCTCATCGGTCGTCTTCAAGTTGAAGTTCAGCTCTTTCACGGCCCCAGCGGCCTTGTACTCTAATTCAACAGGCAAGTGACAAGATTTACCATAGACAATATGGAAAGGAGTGGTACCTAGTGGCGTCTTGTACGCGGTTCGGTATGCCCAAAGAGCATCGTCGGGTTTGATCGACCAATCCTTCCTTGTCCTTCATGTAGTCTTCGGCAGGATAAACTTGATTTCTCTGTTGGAGTCTCGACTTGTCCACTCGTCTGGGGGTGATATGGAGATGCGAGTTTGTGAACTATCCCATTCTTCTTGAAGAGAGTTCTGATGATTCCGTTGATGAAGTGGCTTCCTCCGTTACTTATCACTACATTAGGCACTCCGATGCGTGGGAATATGCTCATCTTGAACATCTTTACCACAATACCTGAATCATTGGTGGGGCTTGCTATAGCTTCCACCCATTTAGACACATAATCAACAGCAACAATAACGTATTCAAAACCATTTGACTTCGGGAATGGTCCCATGAAATCAATTTTCCATACGTCGAAGACTTAAACCTCGAGTATGAAGTTCTGCGGCATCTCGTTCCTCTTGCTTATGTTGCCTATCTTTTGGCAAGCATCACATCTTGATATATAGGCCTGTGCATCCTTGAACATCGTAGTCTACCAAAAACCTGCTTGCAAAATCTTAGAAACAGTTTTAAAAGTTGCGAAGTGACCTGCATAGTAAGAGCCATGGCATCCGAATAGAAATCCTTCGACTTCTTCTTCTGGAATGCATCTCATAAATAGGCCGTCCGAGCACTTCTTGTAGAGGTAAGGCTCGTCCCAGTAGAATCTTTTGACTTCCCTAAAAAATTTCTTCTTCCTATAGCCAAAGAATTGTGGTGGTTCGACGTCTGCAGCAAGGTAATTCGCATAATGTCTAAACTAAGGGGTTTCGTAGGCCGGTGGTTTAGGTGGTTTTGGTCGCGGTGGGGCTGGAACTCCTATAAGGGGCACGACCTAAATGACATACACATTTTCCTCCAGCAAACTATCGGTTAGAGGAATGGTATCTTCAACTCGCATTCACGAAAGGTGGTCGGCAACTCCATTGTCGGCTTCTTTCCTATTCCTCACTTCAATATCAAACTCTTGTAATAAGAGAATCCATCTTATGAGGCGTGGCTTGGCATCCTTCTTAGAAATTAGATATCTAATGGTTGCATGATCAGTATGAACAATTACCTTGGAACCAACAAGGTATGACCTAAACTTCTCAAATGCAAAGACAATGGCAAGAAGTTCCTTCTTCGTGGTTGCATAGTTGCATTGAGCTTCATCAAGCGTCCTGCTTCTATAGTAAATCACGTTCAGCTTCTTGTCTTTCCTTTGTCCAAGTACAGATCCCACTGTATAGTCACTAGCATCACACATAATCTCAAACGGTAGCTCCCAATCCGGCGGTTGCACGACGGGTGCCAAAACTAACGCGTCCTTGATCTTGTGAAAAGCAACAAGGCAGTCATTATCAAACTCAAAATCCACATCCTTACAGAGCAGACGTGTAAGGGGTCTTGCGGTCTTGGAGAAAGCTTGTATGAATCGTCTATAAAAGCCGGCATGTCCGAGGAAACTCATTATTCCTTTAACGTTCGTTGGCGGCTGAAGACTTATCATAACCTCGATCTTTGCTTTATCAACTTCTATTCCCTTTTCTGAAATCCTATGCCCAAGTACTATGTCATCTCTTACCATAAAGTGGCACTTCTCCCAATTAAGCACTAAATGCTTCTCTTGACGACATCTCTGAAGAAATTTTCCGAGGTTAGCCAAGCAAGCTTCAAACGACAAACCTTGGACGGAGAAGTCATCCATGAAGACTTCCATAAAGTCCTCAAGATATTTCGTGAAAATAGACATCATGCGACGTTGAAAGGTTGCTGGGGCGTTACAAAAACCGAAAGGCATTATAAGGTAAGAAAAAATACCATAGGGGCAAGTGAACGTCGTCTTCTCTTGGTCTTTAGGATCGATAGGTATCTGAAAGAATCCTGAATAACCGTCAAGAAAACAATAGTATTGATGATTAGCTAACCTTTCCAGCATTTGATCAATGAAAGGCAAAGGAAAATGATCCTTTCTCGTCGTGGTGTTGAGCTTCCAATAGTAGATACACATCCGGTGGCCTGTGATCGTCCTTGTCGCAATAAGCTCATCATTCTCGGTCTTTACAACCGTCACGCCTCCTTTCTTGGGAACAACGTGAACTGGACTTACCCATGTACTATCCAAGATAGGATATATAATCCCATCATCCAAGAGCTTCATGATCTCCTTCTTGACAACATCCTTTAGATTCGGATTTAGCCTCATTTGGTGCTCAATAGAATTCTTGGATCCTTCTTCGAAATGGATCCTATGCATACAAAGATCTGAGGAAATCCCTTGAATATCTTCTAAGGAATACCATAATGCTTTCCTATGCTTTCTCAACTCCTTGATGAGCATGGCTGTCTCAACTTCATTTAAAGCAGAATTAAAGATAACGGGATATGTAGAGTTAGGTCCGAGGAAAACATACTTGAGTCCAATGGGGAGTTGCTTAAGCTCAACTTTTGGAGCTCTAAGCTCTCTCCATGGATCTGCTACTGTGGCTGGAGTGTCCCTATGAGGCATAGGGGTGCTAGTCCCCTCGTCTAGGTTGAGGTGGGCAACCACTCTCCCGAAACTCTCGGCCGAATCAAGGATCTTGGTGCAATCCTTCGCAGATTTTCCATAAGAACTGTCTTTGTCTCCTGTCAAAGCTGTTCCTAGAGGATCATTAAGTATAATCTCTTCACTTACCTCTCCTGTAGCTTCCTCTAACTTGTCAGTCGAGAAGATTCGATTGTCACACATCTTTTGACTTAGAGTTTCATTCATGTCAAACCGCATGACGAAATCTCCTATGTGTAAGTCCATTCTTCCGTTAGGCACATCAATGGTTACTCCTGCAGTAGAGAGAAAAGGTCGACCAAGTATGAAAGGATCCTTAGGTTCCATTTCAAGCTCCAAAACAACAAAGTCAGTCGGATTCTCACATTTTCCAACAATAACCGGAACATCAACAAGAATACCAACGGGTCGCCGGATAGAACGGTCGGCCATAATCAATGAGATCCTTGTAGGCCTAAAAGTTTCATAGCCCAGGCGCCTAGCTACTGTAAGTGGCATCATATTGATACTAGATCCCAAGTCATAGAGAGAGCGCTCAAAAACTTCCGACTTGATCTTACATGCCAACACAAAACTTTCGGGATCTCCTCGCTTCTGAGGTGTACGGTTCTGAAGTATGGCGTTGCATTCTTGGGTTATCATCATCACTCCATCATCAATGATGATGTTGTTCGTCAAAACACTCTTCATATACTTCCTAAGAGCTGGAATCATTGCACAAGCCTCAATGAAAGGCAATCTTACCGAAAGCTGTCCGACTAACTCCTTTAGCTTGGCTCGTTCCTTTTCCTTCTTTAGATTTACCGGGCAACGGCGCCAAAAATATTGATGCGTGTGTTATTTCGCTTCAGTCTTTTACCTCAAAGACCACACGACTACTGCAAGTGCACAGTAAAACGTATGTAGTACTTAAGGATCGAATCCCACATAGACATGTAAATCACGTTACGAATTTTATGGAGAGGAATATGGCTAAGACAATAAGAGCGATTTTGGTTTGGGATTTTTTGTAACAATTGCAAATAACAAAATAAAATCTAAATAAAATGATGTAAATATCAATAAACGAAACGTTGGGCCTTAGGGAATTCTTAGGGTATCATGGATCGAATATAAGCTAAGAGATTAAACTAGGAACTAACCAACATCTTAGAGTTCACGAACTATGAAACACGGATGAATGAAAGATATGCAGTTCACAATATCAATTATCTAAAGTCTATATACTCCGTTACTCAACAATCGCAGGCAACGACGCATATATCCTAGCATTAAGATCAAGTTCAAACCCTTTTACAGAAGTAATCTTTGAACCTTAATCTTATATCTATTCAATTTACGCTTATGAATTGTTTAAACCTTGCTTTGATGATTCTCTTAAGTATGCTTGAAATTACTTGTTGGGTAAAAAGGGGACATCAAAGAGGGCGATGGATCTATAGGTTTAGGTGGCAAGATCTGAGCCTTGTGTAATCATTTATAGTGTTCTTTCTATCTTAGTTTGTTTATAATGCATGTTGTTAGCTTCATGAACTAGCTCTGAACATAGGTAGTTAGGTTTTGCTAATCGCTTGCCTAAGTGCTAGAACCTATCTAGGATAAATAATGTGTTATATGAAGCACATACCACTTACCTATAGGGCTTCATGGACTAGAATCGAACTCATTAATAATGATTTGATCTATGCATCGTTGCATGCGTAAGTTGTGTAACGGAGTATAGGGATTTTAGATGATTATCTCTAAGACATTAGGTTAATCGTACATTAGTGCTTTGTATGTCCGAGACTTGGAAATAAACATGCATTGTCTTAGGTTTCACTTGAATAGATAGATCTTTGAACCCCCTGCGATCCCTTGAATGCCTAACGCTTTCTCTTTATTATTTTACAACTGTTTCTTTTATTGTTTGTATCACTTGTTACCGTGACACACAATCAACAAAAACCCTAATCTAAGTTCTAGCTATACTTTGGTCTATAAGGTTTGCAATACAACTTCTCTCTCTTTGGGATTCGATCCTTAAGTACTACATACGTTTGCTGTGCACTTGCAGTAGTCGTGTGGTCTTTGAGGTAGAAGACTGAAGCGAAATAACACACACATCAAGCTTTCTGGCTCTGTTGCCGGGGAGAGATTGTTTGTTTGCAGATCTAAGAACTAGAGTAACGTCTAGGACAACTTGCTTTTTTAATTTTTGTATTTGTTTTTCTTGGTTTCAGGAGATCATAAGGATGGACTTCAACGTTCTTCCTGAGGAGTTCCAGAATCTTACACTTGCGCAACTCGTGGCGTATCACAGAGCCTCGAATGGAGTCACCTCCGAATAAGTAGCTAGCTTTACTCGTGGGAACCACCACGGCCATTCTCGACCATCTTGTGTTTCACCACTAATGGCACACTCTCGCTGCCATCTAACTCGATCCTCTGGAGATTGATATGTGAGTAACTCTTACACTTTAGCTACTTATTATCTTAACCCGTACCTTGCGGAAGATTTCTGTTTTTTACAGTGAATCGGAACTTCAACTCCCAAGAAGTTATGAGGATTGATGCCATCGACCAGAGCTTGTATGGTACTCCTAGGTTCACTTCAAAGGTATCACGCACTGAGTAAAAGGTTTGGGACAGATTTCAGCTCAAGGCTATTCTCTCTCGCTTGCCACAACAAACGAGTAGAAGACCAAGTGATGAGGACATCCCTACAAGCACCCCTGGAGCTGAGGAGAGTGTCATTACAATTCCGAAACTGAGGAGAAGTCCCAGAACAAGAGGAGGACTCAAGAGTGTAAGAGAAGACTTTAACAAGTCCGTAGAGAGCTTGATCACTCTAATGGAACATGAAGAGCTTAAGGGGACACTTCTCACTAAGGTGATCGATCAAGAGACTCCGATGGATCCGACAAACATGGGAAACACCTTAGGAGATGAGGATTCAAAGCAGATTATACGAGCACAACTCAAGTCTTCATCAATAGCGTTTTTGCCGGTTTTACAAGGACATCAAGAATCGACACTCTTCGTCATCACCAAGAACGCAACGTGAGTATTTGAATTATGCTTTAGACTCACGAGTTTTATTTTCTTGTTTTGCAGGGTTTTCTTTTTTATTCGAGTCGTTATAAGTCCTAGTATTTTTGTAATAGAGAGTCTAGAAAGCGTGACATTTTATTTCTTTCCTTATTTGTATTTTCGGCCAAAGAAGCCACCAGCTGCTGAGCTATTTATAAAGCTCCTTCTCAGCTTGTATCATTTACCCTATTATTAATAAAGAACCCACGTTTTTCTTCTTAAAGAAACCTTAGCCGCTTGTTATCTCCTACGTGTGATTCGCTTGCAGATTTAAAGCTTAGACTTATCAAAGCCTTTCCACCAGCTTTGTGGCGTCTCTCGATCCACCCTTGTTACCTAGCATCCATCTCATCTCATCGCCTCTCTCAAACTGAGTGTTACCACCGTTTGAAAGGCTCCACTCCAATCCACTTCGATCCCTTCTTCGTCAATCAAAGAGAGTGTTACCACTCGTTGTTTGGCTCCGCATCTATCCCCATCTAGCTCACGGTCTGTGGCTATACCACCAAGTTGAGGAGCTTAATAGCAAGTTTCTTGATCAACACTATGATGTGAGGAAACTTCAATCAGATGTCACCAACACGAGACATAAGATCAATGCCGTGGAGGAGCATCTAGAATGGAAGATTGAAGCTTTGCAACAAGGTTTCAACGATCCAATTGAGTATTCAAAGTGGAAGGATGATCAGACATATGAATCTTGTGAGCAAGAGAAAGAGGATATAGCACATGAGGAGAAGCTCACGGATCAATCCGAGACACCGAAATGGTATAGAGAAGAGGATTATCCGACCGATTGCGACAAGACTTATTATGAGGATCAAGCTATTGAAAACCGCCTTTCAGACTTAACTAGTGAAGATGCTGACATTGATGGTCCATCTACTGAGGGAAGAAAGGAAGAAGACCTCGGGGAAGTCTGATGTTGCATGGCCACTAGAGTCACATACGAAGACATTGCCGAAAACGACAATATTTGGCGATTTTGGAACCAAGAGAGAACTCCGCGCCAAGACAACTTTGGCCAACCACGTCCAGCACCTTACAGAAGTAAAGGCCCCTGGAGGCCATCACCACACCATCTCCAACCCCGCTTTCAAACTCCATACCCGAGGAGAACCGCCTATGATCAGAACTGGTTCCCTAGACACCACTTTACGGTACGTCTCCCACATCAAATCTTTCAAGACTACTCGAATGCTCATTCCAGGCTGAAGAGTCAAGAAGAGAAAGTTGAGAATTTGATGAAAGAGTGCTTAGAAAACCAGAAGCTAAGCATAAAGCAAATCTAAGAGAGTATTGATACAATCAAAGGAAGCGTTTGGGGGCTTGGGAGTCGCCTTACGACTTTGGAATGGAGGGTCAGCGATTTGGAGCCATCTTTGAAGCCTACACCTGGGTATCAAGAAGAAGCTTGTGAAAACCGAAGTAGAAGGGGCTCGCCTACTCCGTCATAAAAGTATGACCTACTCGAGTTGTGCAATAAAATGGGGAGTTTAAACAAGGAACTAGTAGACCTACTCTCGCACGTCCGACCGTGCAACCCTGCGGGGAATAAGGAAAGGGAATCTCAGTTCGAGGTTGCTTGTCTAAGGACAAGTTAATCGTCCAAATCCGCCTAAAAGGGCACCACCGTCGAGCCAATGACGTTAAAAAAAGTGCGCTTAGTGGGAGGCAGCCCACTTGTAAGTTTTTATTTTTCATTTTAGTTTTAGTTGAGCTTTGCTTTTGTAGCTTTGGTTTTTGTTTTTGTTTTTGCATTTCAGGTTTTATAAAGGAAAGGAAGCGAAATTCGTTTTGGTGGCAAACACATTGTATTGTCTTATGCAGAAGGCAACAGATTGGTCGCGACTTATGACCTCTGCCGAGAGTCCCCACCGAGCCTAGCCGAGCATCCAGACCGGGTCACGACGTGCATGACCGGTCGAAGAGAACGAGAGCCATACCGGTCATGACCTTTCTTGACCGGTGACGTAAAGAGGAGCCACACCGGTCACGACACCTTGTGACTGGTGGCATGAAGAAAAGACATATCGGCTACAACTACTCGTGACCGGTCGTATGAAGTAAGGGAGAACCGGCAACGGCCGCTTGTGACCGATGCCGAGAACTGCCTCGCCTAAGTCCCGGCCGCATCCTGCCACGTCTGGCCGAGCGGCCGAGAGCCGACTGCCGAGGGCATCCTGCCGAGTCAAGCAGAGTCCCATACCACATCCTGCTGCGTCCGATCCATCAACCTGCCGAGAATTCCTATACCGGATGTACTCGACCGCTGAGACTTACCGCGTGCTGAGTGCACCGAGCGTCCGAGCGACCGAGCATCCGACCGAGGAACCCCGACTGTAACGCCCCCGAACCATCCTAGGACTAAGTACGGCCCGGATGCGCTACTTTGATACTTGAAGACGATCCAGCCACGGTTACCAGAACGCACCTGACACCCCAGCCGGTCCACCTGCAAGCATCGTTCCTCCAGAACCCAGCCTAAGGCTTTTCAACCCGTACCGTGTTGTGGAGTTGTGTTAGTCCGAACAAGACTAATACCATTATTACATGTGATTTTGCTAAAAACCTCATTTTATTTCTCTTTCGGAAATAATCCAAGTACAAATAACAAATGGCGCCAAGGCCTAATGCCAAATGAATTCGTAAATATTTCTCAAATACATCTTACAAAGGCAAAGAATTCTACACCGGCTTTCCTAACGTCCTGCGCTCCCCCAATGGTTTCCCGACTAAGGTTACCTGCAAAACAACTGTGAGGGGGTGAGCGCTACTCGCTCAGTGAGATTGGTTTCCCCTAACATGCAATATTTCCCACCCGGATATACCATATTAATTAACAACCAACACGCAAGTACACTCTTCCAAGTGTACACAATCAATCAAAGTATTATATGCAGCGGAACTATAACACTAAAACTCTTTAACACTCTATATTCATGAATATTTTCACTCTTATCCAATGGCTTATGTGATCCCAAACTTTCCCCAAAGGTGATGCCTCCGATCTTTAGCCACAAAGGCTAGAAGATCTACATCCCTTCCGACCCCGACCTTACGGTGCCTAACAATACATCGTCATGTAGGCTTGACGGTAGCAAATCGTCCAAGCCAGGGAACGATCACGCCAACAATAGTTATTAAAATAAATACCACCATTTATAATAATAACTAACAATACTCATCCACACTTACTTGCTCTGATTACATGAATACATTTCAAGTAACCTCAAGCAAGTACATACCACATCCAATTCGTTAGTATAATCACGTGATCATAACTCATCACTATGATCCCATCACAATCATTCAATAAATTTGAATGAATGACACTTCAAAGAAATACTAACGATAACCTCAATCAATATTCACACATAGCAAGCAAAACTTAAGCGAATAGGACCATTCTAAACGCTTAAGTAGATTATTATCGTAATAATAATCACTCATAAAACACCAAACACCAAGCATAATATTATCCCAAAAATCATGGCAATAACTAGGATAATATTAACGGCACCGGATACATGCCTAAGCATATAATCCGCACACTTATAATTATGCAAGAAAATACGCATACCTTATTCACACAACAAGTAAAACGTAATATCCATCACCACCAAAACTCACACAACAAGTAAAACGTAATATCCATCACCACCAAAACTCACACAACAAGTAAAACGTAATATCCATCACCACCAAAACTCACACAACAAGTAAAACGTAATATCCATCACCACCAAAACTCACACAACAAGTAAAACGTAATATCCATCACCACCAAAACTCACCTTAGCATGGATGAACGAAATTACTTCTCTCGGACTACCTCAACGGACACGATTCGACCAAGCTTCTTCAACGTGGTTCTCACGATGAATTCCCAAGCGACGAACTTAAGTCTCGGCAGTCCTAGACTCCTAACCGGTTACTTGCATATCCTATTCTAGCAGGGCTTCGCTACTAGAATTCTCACCAGAGCACTACCCGCCAGCATTTTTCTAAGGTTTTTAGTGCTTGGAATGAATGAAAAATGAGAAGGGGCGTGGGGTTTATATAGAAAACGCCCAAGCAGCTCTAGGGTAATGACTCCTTATCCTAGATGACACCAATCCTAGCTCTAAGGTCGACACACGGTCACAAGGTGGCAAGGGAAGGGCGGTTGGAACCAGTCGGCAACATCTGTCCGGTGACACACCAAACGCTGATGACATCTGCCCCGGTGACTCTCCATCAGCCGCATTATTAATCTGGACGTGCATCCAAGTTGGTTACTTAAGCAGGTGACGCTACTGCCACCATCCAAGTAGCTCGGTGACAAGTAACTAGGTAGGTGATGCACATGCTTCCTTCCACAAGCAGCTCAATGATGTAGTCGATCCGTGACCACTCATTTTCTCTCAGTCTTAGAACATGCTTATATCGTACTTAATCCGTTCCATGACCAAACTGGTACCGTTCCACACCCGTTCCACACCCGTTCCGCGACCTACCGCGACCTAGATTCTCGGCTAACTCTAGACTTACTCGGACAACACTAGGATTTCCTTAACTTACCTCGAGCAAAAGGGATTTACTTGTTCAAGCATGCCATTCCTTCATCCCATTGCTTCAATCAACTTGGTATTGCTTAATTCTTTAGCCGGTAGCCATTTCTCCATCGTTCTCCGGCATTTACCCAAAATTGCCAACAATTCTCTCTTTTACCAAACTTCCTTTGCCACTTAGCCATGCCACTCGATAGCCCATTCCATTGAGTTTCTCTTTGCCAAAATTTTTCTAAGTCCCGGCCATGCTTCTCGGTCATTACCGTGCATCCATTCTTATTTAAGGTACGGGGTATTACATTCTCCCCACCTTAATAGAATTCGTCCTCGAATTCTGAAAATTAGTTCATCTTCAACTTGAACTTCATTCGTTTGCTCGATCAGACTTCACTTCTTCATTTCTTCGACATCTAATCATCTTCTCATTTGGAACTTCTCTTCATCTTTTAGGTTATTATGCATTACCATTAATGCAATAGGGTTCTCCTTTCTTACATTCATGCTTCTTGGAATTTCCTCGGTTCTTGAGGATTATCCGCCTTCTTATACCTTTGCTCCTGCCATCGTACATTGGCATCCTTGAGCTTCCTCCATCTTTACCCTCGTTGGTTTATTTTGGGCTCTTCATTCAACTTTTGGTTGCACAATCATTCTCCTCATAGGTTTATCCTCTTCCTTAAGATATACCTTCTCCATTATGGTTTCCTTGTGCTCTTGGTTAACATTCTTCTACGTCTCCTCTACTATCTTCTTGTATCCTCCTTTCAGATTTTGGCTTTCACTTCATGGTTTTACTACTTCCTTGGTTTTCTCTTCGTTTCCTTGGAATCTCCTATTCAACTTCTTTGGGTTCCTTCTTTGGTATCTTTTCACGTGGCCTTCCTCTCCACATTACCTTTCATTCTTGCTAGTCAATTTCATGATAAAGTGACTACTTCATCCTTCGGTGATAAACTCTTCTCCTTTATCACTTGATTTCTCCTCGTCATCTTTTTACAACCTTTTTGGATTCTTTTCTTCTTTAACTTCTTTCTTCATTTCTTGTGGATGGACTCTGTTTGTTCATCCTACTCCTTTGCCTTTTTCACTCTCGCCCTTACTTGGATTTTCTCACTCCAATACTTATACTTAGTTCACTACACGTTCCTTTGTGTATGAACTCACTCCTTGTAATCACCCTTCAAACTTCTTGGCTTTCTCTCTTGGTGATTGCCTAACTTTCTTTCCATTGCAGGTAGCTTCCCTTAGCTATCTCCTTCTTCATGGAATTAGGCTCATCTTGGTTAAATTTCTCATTCCTTTGAGAATTTCGTCCTCTTGGTTCATAATTCTTCATCCCTTGAGAATTATGTCTTCTTTTAAATCTTCTTTCATTTGCTCTTCTCCATTGGTGTATTACAACTTACAACAACTGGCCTCTTCGTCTGATCGATTCAACTCCTTAGCAATCTAGGATTGCTAGCAACAAGGCTTGGTAATTCCTTCACCTTGCTTCTTGGCTAACTCTCCGCTCATCTTATCTTGGTCTTTATGAGTTTATCATCTTGGGTTACAATCACTTCGCATACATTCTTCCACTCCTTTCTTTTTCTTTTTCATGGCTATCAACATCTCCATTCTTTCATGGATTTCTTCTTTCGTGGCTATTGGCAATATACCATACTAGGGCTGATCCATAGTAGGTCTGGCAGTGGCTCCTCACATTATCTTCACAATGGCTACTCAACTCCACGCAATACAATCTTCAATGACATCTTGACAAGTCTTCCTATCCCAGTGCTCTAGCCTTGTTTTGTTTAAAACAAAACTCCACCAACATCTTGCCTATCTATGTGATTTCCTTTTCACATAGGCCTAGGCGCACACAATTATTGAATGCCATCCTTGCATCTCAATAATTCCACACATCTTGGCTATAAGAAAGGGGTTTTCCTAAATATCTAAAGCCCTTTCCTAAACAATTATTTCCCATCCTAAGGATTTAAGATCTTCCAGTTCACACAGAACTCTAATCTTAATTCCTTAAATCAACAATGCAAAACACACAATGCATAAATACCGACACACATGGGACTACCTGTCCACATGTCCAATATTGCTTACTTTTAATAATGCTACCATACTCTTCTAAGTTAAGCATTATTCCACAAACTCAAGCAAGCAATCAATCACACACAAACAATCAAGAGGAGTTAGAACCCATACTTACTTGTCTCGAGACCATTCAAGGTCATGAAAGTTTTGGGTTAAGTATTCCTAAGGAATATGCTCTTGATTCTTCTTTATCCTATGCCTTACCGGTTCTTCCACAATGGACGGATCAGTGGGGGACGATGCTTTGATTACTTTGACTCAACCAGATACTCACTCATCACTTATGATTTCTTCGAGTAATTTCCTCCTTTCCTTTACCACTTAACTGACCAGGACTAGAGAGCTAAGCTTTCTTCGATCTCTTCACAATCTCACTCAACGTCTACTACCATTTCCTTGGATTATTGCTTCCTTCTTTGTGGTGATCACGTCCTCAACGTTCACCACTTCAGCAATGGCATAAACTCTTCTACAAAGCTTGGATATTAGCCGTGCATAATCACTTTGGTTCATAGCTTCTCCATCTTCATTGCTATCACCATATCTCTCCAATATATTTTTAACTCCACCTTGGTATTTCTTTAATACCTTCTCCCTCATTCTCTAAGTCTTCTAAGGTTCCTTTAATAATCTTGAGACTTCTCACGTCTAGATTAACTTCTCTTCTTTTTCCCATAAAATTTGATGCCTTAACCTTGCGGTATTTGCATCCTCCATGTCAGTTAACGACCAATGGTTGTAACAACCTTCTCCTTCTTGGTTTCAATGATCTCCATAATCATTTTCTTCATTTCTCTTGGTTCTTCACGTCCTTCCTTGTATTTTCTTACTTCTTGTGAAGAATACTTCTTCTCTTGGCATTCTTCAAAATCTTCTTATGTTGACAACGTATCTCCAATTGGATTCCTTCCATCTTTTCCTTGGGTTTATTTCGTAGCACTAGGCACTTGTTCTCCCAACTGGTGCTTCTTCTCCTTCTTTACTCCTTTGCCAAAACTCTCCATTGGCATCTTACTTAATTTTTGGCGCACTCATCTTTGGTCTCGCACCATAACCTCCTCTTCGGGTTCATTTCTTTCATCCTATTTTTCTTCCACTTCTTCGAATAATTTTCCTTTCACTTAAGAAAGAGCACCTCCTCTAGATCATGTCTACTTCCATGTGAATTCGCTACTGCATTCTCCAGCGATTCACTGCATGCATTTCTTCTGAACATAACTTGGTTTCAAAATAATTTGGGTATCTTGACTCGTCTTGGTTAATCTCTCCATGGCACCAACGAGTTTGAATACCATTCACACCACTTCGGTTATGTGCTATACGACATAACTGGTCTTCTAAAACTTCATCTTCTAACTTTTATGGCTCTCCTAACCATACAAAGTTTTGTCTCTCCATTCCTTTATGGCTCTCCTCCACATAATTTTCTTATGAAGCAACATTCCTCCTATTATTCTTCACTCCCTGGTTGCTCAAACGTTCTCACTTATCTCCTTGGTACTTCTCACTTCCTCGGAAGCATCTTGCGACTCCAATGTGGTTGTCGCCAACTTATATAAGATTGATACATCCACAACATCCAAAGGGAATGTCATCAATTCCTCCGCCAAGAATCCATCATTGATTCTTTCAACTAACTCCATTTATATATCTCTCATCTGGTCCTCGGTCTTTGATTTTCAACTTCAATCGGTTTGAACTTCATAACATTGTTCAATCTCTAACCACCACTTCGTAGAAGAATCCAGTCTTCTAACGAACTCAAAAGTAATGCTCTACACCGCATCTTGGTTCTTCACACTCGTCACCGGTCCCCACAACTGTCCTTTGTCCATAATCTGGAAAGACATCTACAAAAACATCCAAAGGTAATTTCCTAACCCATCTACCTAAACGCATCAGGACGTACCGGTTTCCTATTTTGCCTTTGTGACTCTTTTGACTCAAATAAAAACCATGTCCCGTGAGCATGTTTAACCATGCTCTGATACCACTCTTGTAACGCCCCCGAACCGTCCTAGGACTAAGTACGGCCCGGATGCGCTACTTTGATACTTGAAGACGATCCAGCCGCGGTTACCAGAACGCACCTGGCACCCCAGCCGGTCCACCCGCAAGCATCGTTCCTCCAGAACCCAGCCTAAGGCTTTTCAACCCGTACCGTGTTGTGGAGTTGTGTTAGTCCGGACAAGACTAATACCATTAAGACATGTGATTTTGCTAAAAACCTCATTTTATTTCTCTTTCGGAAATAATCCAAGTACAAATAACAAATGGCGCCAAGGCCTAATGCCAAATGAATTCATAAATATTTCTCAAATACATCTTACAAAGGCAAAGAATTCTACACCGGCTTTCCTAACGTCCTGCGCTCCCCCAGTGGTTTCCCGACTAAGGTTACCTGCAAAACAACTGTGAGGGGGTGAGCGCTACTCGCTCAGTGAGATTGGTTTCCCCTAACATGCAATATTTCCCACCCGGATATACCATATTAATTAACAACCAACACGCAAGTACACTCTTCCAAGTGTACACAATCAATCAAAGTATTATATGCAGCGGAACTATAACACTAAAACTCTTTAACACTCTATATTCATGAATATATTCACTCTTATCCAATGGCTTATCTGATCCCAAACTTTCCCCAAAGGTGATGCCTCCGATCTTTAGCCACAAAGGCTAGATGATCTACATCCCTTCCGACCCCGACCTTACGGTGCCTAACAATACATCGTCATGTAGGCTTGACGGTAGCAAATCGTCCAAGCCAGGGAACGATCACGCCAACAATAGTTATTAAAATAAATACCACCATTTATAATAATAACTAACAATACTCATCCACACTTACTTGCTCTGATTACATGAATACATTTCAAGTAACCTCAAGCAAGTATGTACCACATCCAATTCGTTAGTATAATCACGTGATCATAACTCATCACTATGATCCCATCACAATCATTCAATAAATTTGAATGAATGACACTTCAAAGAAATACTAACGATAACCTGAATCAATATTCACACATAGCAAGCAAAACTTAAGCGAATAGGACCATTCTAAACGCTTAAGTAGATTATTATCGTAATAATAATCACTAATAAAACACCAAACACCAAGCATAATATTATCCCAAAAATCATGGCAATAACTAGGATAATATTAACGGCACCGGATACATGCCTAAGCATATAATCCGCACACTTATAATTATGCAAGAAAATACGCATACATTATTCACTCAACAAGTAAAACGTATTATCCATCACCACCAAAACTCACACAACATGTAAAACGTAATATCCATCACCACCAAAACTCACACAACAAGTAAAACGTAATATCCATCACCACCAAAACTCACACAACAAGTAAAACGTAATATCCATCACCACCAAAACTCACACAACAAGTAAAACGTAATATCCATCACCACCAAAACTCACACAACAAGTAAAACGTAATATCCATCACCACCAAAACTCACACAACAAGTAAAACGTAATATCCATCACCACCAAAACTCACCTTAGCATGGATGAACGAAATTACTTCTCTCGGACTACCTCAACGGACACGATTCGACCAAGCTTCTTCAACGTTGGTCTCACGATGAATTCCCAAGCGACGAACTTAAGTCTCGGCAGTCCTAGACTCCTAACCGGTTACTCGCATATCCTATTCTAGCAGGGCTTCGCTACTAGAATTCTCACCAGAGCACTACCCGCCAGCATTTTTCTAAGGTTTTTAGTGCTTGGAATGAATGAAAAATGAGAAGGGGCGTGGGGTTTATATAGAAAACGCCCGAGCAGCTCTAGGGTAATGACTCCTTATCCTAGATGACACCAATCCTAGCTCTAAGGTCGACACACGGTCACAAGGTGGCAAGGGAAGGGCGGTTGGAACCAGTCGGCAACATCTGTCCGGTGACACACCAAACGCTGATGACATCTGCCCCGGTGACTCTCCATCAGCCGCATTATTAATCTGGACGTGCATCCAAGTTGCTTACTTAAGCAGGTGACGCTGCTGCCACCATCCAAGTAGCTCGGTGACAAGTAACTAGGTAGGTGATGCACATGCTTCCTTCCACAAGCAGCTCAATGATGTGGTCGATCCGTGACCACTCATTTTCTCTCAGTCTTAGAACATGCTTATATCGTACTTAATCAGTTCCATGACCAAACTGGTACCGTTCCACACCCGTTCCACACCCGTTCCGCGACCTACCGCGACCTACCGCGACCTAGATTCTCGGCTAACTCTAGACTTACTCGGACAACAATAGGATTTCCTTAACTTACCTCGAGCAAAAGGGATTTACTTGTTCAAGCATGCCATTCCTTCATCCCATTGCTTCAATCAACTTGGTATTGCTTAATTCTTTAGCCGGTAGCCATTTCTCCATCGTTCTCCGGCATTTACCCAAAATTGCCAACGATTCTCTCTTTTACCAAACTGCCTTTGCCACTTAGCCATGCCACTCGATAGCCCATTCCATTGAGTTTCTCTTTGCCAAAATTTTTCTAAGTCCCGGCCATGCTTCTCGGTCATTACCGTGCATCCATTCTTATTTAAGGTACAGGGTATTACACCGACTGTCAAGACTTACCACCTGCCGAGATCACCGAGCGTCCAAGCGACTGAGCATCCCACCGAGGTACCCCAACTGCCGAGACTTACCGCGTGCTGAGTGTACCGAACGTTTGAACGTCCGAGCAACCAAGCGTTTGAGCACATACCAGATGTACCATGCCGACGGCCAAATGCCACAAGCTGCCGGTCCGCCAAGGCTGACCAAGCCAATGGCCGGGAAGCAGCAAGGAAACATCAAAAGGACAAGGAAGGAACAAAAGCCGCAACAAAGGAACGAGACAAACTACCACCGGCCAAGCCTCTCGCGACCAGTGGCGCTACAAGCAAGAAGACCGGCCACACCATCTGTGATCGGCACGGCGAAGCCTCCAAAGAACAACATCACTTCCTATGCTGCTCTACAACACTCACCCGTCCCACAGTCTGTTCCAATGCCGCGTTTAGACTTTCGACCATGCAGTCCCAATCACCACGACCAAGATCTCAACCGTGGCCACATGGACAACAATGAGACAACCCTATCACTATTTTAACTTATTCATGTTTTACTTATCTCTTTTCTTAAGACTATTGATGGTTTTTAGGTTTTTGTCTCAGGAAGGATGCAAGTAGATATTTATAACCAAAATTCGATGAACTAAGTCGAGTTCACTCGATGTCAAGCACAAAGGATCAACGGTTAGTCACCACATCATCACCACCATCGACCTATAAGACAGAATTGAATTCTCGATTGAGTCTAAGGGAGATAGCTTAATCCCATCAATGTGACATTGTTCTTAAACTCAAAATCCTTTCTATTTGATTTTTCATTCTTATCTCGTTATTTTTTCCCACCGAGGATGGTGTGATTTAAGTCTGGGGGGGGGGGATGTTCCATCTTATACTACTCTATTTTGTTGACTTGAGACCTTTTTCCACATTTTTACATCAATTCACATAGCGTTTTTATCCAGTCAAATTTTTTCTATATTCGTTTTTATTGATTCAAAACTAGTAGGGGATCATGATCCTATCTAACAGATGATTTTATTTGGATTAACACTCTTATGACTCTTGATTATGCTTGACTACATAACCGATTTGGAAAGACTATGAGCTGAGTCAACATTCCGAAAGTCTCCTTCTACGTATTGGATAATCGGATGATCCAACGTTGTCTCTAACCCTTATTATAACCTAACCTGACTTTTAATTTCTCACTTAGGGGTTTGATATACATCGGACGAGACCTCTTCGAGCCACATAAGACACTGCACTACTTCACAAAGTATGATTCCCCTCTCTCTTCCCTTCAGTACTCTAAAAAGAAAAAGAAGAAAAGAAAAGAAAAGTAAAGTAAACAAAGAAAAACGGATACGAGTTGATGCGACCGAGGGATATAGTGCGTAAACCCGTGCATCTTTCGGAACCTCGCGGAAACCTAATTCCAAAGAAAAAAGAGCAGGAGATCGATAAAAAAAATAAAATTATACCCTAGAAAAGTAGGGAAAAATCGATATCTTGGAATTGAGAAAAGGGAGAGGAAAGGAACCATACGAAGAATGTCTTAGCTTGGATGGGATCGATATGTCCTTTGGCTAATATGCCCTAGGTAAGACCACTTTTACTTTCTGCTTAATCTATGTAAAGGGATGAGAATGGTGACTTCGAAAACTCTTTTGGACCGTGGACTAAGAGTAAGGGATGTTGAAGCTTCTCATGGGTCAAGTACGTAAAGTAGGTTCTACAGTCAAGGCGACGAGGAGTGCGAAGACGAGATTCCTAAGTCTAGGGGAGTTGATAACATCGCATTTTTACCTATTATAGCAATTGTTTTCCTATGATTTTGAGAAGAGATTGGTTTTATACATGGGCAAAAGAACTATTTGTCATTCATTTCAGGTCTAAGGAGTTTTTAGAGGTTTCAAGGCAAAATAGACCAAAAGATGAGGAAAACCTCTTTTTTGACAGTTTCAGATCACCAAATGTATGACACCTTTTCAGGGACTTTCCTATACTAAATTTTGGATTGATTGGTGGCTATGGAAATCTAGAAGTGTCAAGTTTCACCTCGAACAAGAATCGATGCATTCCCTTCAGCCGTTTGGGAGATATGGTCCGAGGAGTGGAGCTATGTCACGACAGGTCACAAGGGGCCGTGACCGGTCTCGACCTTCTTGGCACGACCGGTCACGAATGGTCGTGACCGGTTCTTCCTATTTTGACACGACCGGTCACAAGGAGCCATGACCGGTTTTAAGCTAGCCGACCCTAAGTTTCCTTAAACATTTTCCTCGGCCCAATGAAACCCTAGACTGACTCCAAAGCCTATAAATACACTATTGACCTAACTTAAAGGGGGGGGACTTCATGTAAACTTTAGGGAACAATCAAGGAGCCGCAAGAGAACTTCAGAGAGCCTCCAGCCGCCTCATCTCTTGCAAGGTTCTTAAAGTTCATCACCTCTCTTTCTCTTATTCATTCTTTGTTCTTAAGGATAAGTCTTTGCATCTCGTAAACCCTTTTACAGAAGTAATCTCTGAACCTTAATATTATAACTATTCAGTTTATGCTTATGAATTGTTTAAACCTTGCTTTGATGATTCTCTTAAGTATGCTTGAGTAGTTTACTTGTTGGGTATAAAGGGGACATCAAAGGGGGCGATACATCTATAGGTTTAGGTGGCGAGATCTGAGCCTTCTGTGATCGTTTATATTGTTCTTTTTATCTTAGTTTGTTAATAATGCATGTTGTTAGCGTCATGAACTAGCTCTGATCATAGGTAGTTAGGTTTTGCCAATCGCTTGCCTAAGTGCTAGAACCTAGCTAGGATGAATGTTGTGTTATAGGAAGCACATACCACTTACCTATAGGGCTTCATGGACTAGAATCGAACTCGTTAATAATGTTTTGATCTATGCGGCATTGCCTGCGTGAGTTGAGTAATGGATTATAGGGATTTTAGATGATAATCTCTAAGACATTAGGTTAATCGTTCATTAGTTCTTTGTAGGTACGATATTTGGAATTAAACATGCATTGTCATACGTTTCACTTCAATAGATAGATCTTTGAACCCCCTGAGATCCCTTGAATGCCCAACGCTTTCTCTTTATTGTTTTACAACCGGTTCTTTATTGTTTTTATCACTTGTTACTGTGACACACAATCATCCAAAACCCTAATCTAAGTTCTAGCTTTACTTTTGTCTATAGGGTTTGCAATACAACTTCTCTCTCTGTGGGATTCGATCCTTAAGTACTACATACATTTGCTGTGCACTTGCAGTAGTCATGTGGTCTTTGAGGTAAAAGACTGAAGCAAAATATTACACGCATCATATCATCATAGAAGTTTCCCAGGAAGGCCTTCTTTGTATCCTCCCATCTAGTCAGACATCCTGTCGGTAACTGCTTCAACCAGTAAGCTCCGTCAGTAATAAGAGACTGTGGGAAGAGCTTACATGAGAGATAGTGATAGCTGACTCCGTTGATCTTCATGCTGGTTACCAAATCCTCAAACCTCTCAATATGATCCATAGGGTGCTCATTAGGCAATCCGTAGAAAGGATGCTGACCAACTAGAGAGTAGTTGGATAGCTTCAGCTCGAATTTGTTCCTCTCAATAGTGGGAAGATGAATTACAAACCAGTTAGCAAAGAACTCATCAGGCCTATTGTAATCCCCAAGTGTCCTCACTCTCTTAACTTGCATCTGTCTCGCCTCTACAGCAACCTCCCGTACAGCCGCTGGCGGTTTGTGTCGATCGACACCAATGGCTGGGTGTCGCTCGATACCCTCAACTTCGGCAATCACGTTGCCTTCTGCATCGAGCTTCTGACCTAGCTCATTACGAATATGATCCTCTTGGTCTCTAAGTACTCCAGCTTCATCTTGTCTTAGTATCACAAGACCAACCATTGTAACTGGCTTCTTTGCTTTTTTGATATTTCGTTCTAACTTTGCAAGCTCCTGACTGGAAAAAGTAAAAGCTCACAGTCCTTGTTTCTTCGAGTTTTGCGTTTATACACCTGAAACACACCAGACAAAAAAAAGAACTATATGCGTTGGTAAGGAGTTTAGAAACATGGCAACATTACCTTTTATCCAAAGAGTTTGTTATTCATACAGATCATGAGACGTTAAAGCACCTTGGAGGACAGCGACACTTAAGAAAAGACACGCTAGGTGGCTGGAGTTCGTGGAAACCTTTCCATACGTGATCAAGTACAAGAAAGGTAAGGAGAACATTGTAGCAGATGCACTATCAAGGAGATACATGCTCATTACAACAATGGAAGGTAAGATCATGGGTTTTGAGCATATCAAGACGCTATACGAAGAGGACCCAGACTTTCAAGGAATCCACAAGGAGACTACTAAGGCTGCTTTTGGAGTTTTCTACCAACAAGATGGATTCTTATTCAAGGACAAGCGCCTTTGCATTCCACAAGGATCAATGCGTGAGTTGCTAATCAGGGAAGCTCATGGAGGAGGCCTAATGGGGCATTTTGGACGAGACAAGACTTTGAGTGTGTTGATGGATCATTTCTTCTGGCCACATTTGAAGAAAGATGTGGAGAGATTCTGCTCCAAATGGATCACTTGTTTAAAAGCAAAATCCAGGTTACATCCACATGGCTTGTACTTACCTTTACCTATACCTAACATGCCTTGGGTGGATATATCAATGGAATTTGTCTTAGGACTGCCAAAGATAAACCACAAGGATTCCGTCTACATGGAGTGCCGAGAACCATCGTCTCAGACCGCGACACCAAGTTCCTGAGCCACTTTTGGAGAACCTTATGGAAGAAACTAGGGACTAAGCTGCTCTTTTCAACGACTTGCCACCCCCAGACCGATGGGCAGACTGAGTTAGTAAACCGGACCCTCTCAACATTATTGAGGGCCACGGTCGGTAAGAATTTACGCAATTGGCTGTCATGTTTACCACATGTAGAATTTGCATACAATCACGCTAAGCATTCAGCTACTAAGCATTCTCCGTTTGAAATTGTTTACGGCTTTAACCCCAGTGCTCCACTAGATCTTTCTCCTTTGCCCCAAGCTGTTTACTCTAGTGCAGAAGGCGAGACAAAGGCCGACTTCGTAAAGAAACTGCACCAAAAGGTCAAGGATAACTTGGAGAAGAAGAACGAGAAGACTAAGGAACATGCAGACAAGGGACGCAAAAAGATCACATTTGAACCAGGGGATTGGGTTTGGCTTCACATGCGCCAAGAGAGATTTCCAACACAAAGGAAATCTAAGCTTTCACCACGGGGTGATGGCCCATTCCGCATACTAGAGAAGATCAATGACAACGCGTACAAACTGGAGCTGCCAGGTGAGTTTAACATCTCTTCTACTTTCAACGTTACTGATCTAGCTCCGTATAATGCAGATGAACCAGTTCTGAGGTCAGAACCTTTTCAAGAGGGAGGGAATGATGAGGACATCCCTACAAGCACCCCTGGAGGTGAGGAGAGTGTCATTACAATTCCAAAACTGAGGAGAAGTCCCAGAACAAGAGGAGGACTCAAGAGTGTAAGAGAAGACTTTAACAAGTCCGTAGAGAGCTTGATCACTCTAATGGAACATGAAGAGCTTAAGGGGACACTTCTCACTAAGGAGATCGATCAAGAGACTCCAATGGATCCGACAAACATGGGAAACACCTTAGGAGATGTTGATTCAAAGAAGATTATACGAGCACAACTCAAGTCTTCATCAATAGCGTTTTTGCCGGTTTTACAAGGACATCAAGAATCGACACTCTTCGTCATCACCAAGAACGCAACGTGAGTATTTGAATTATGCTTTAGACTCACGAGTTTTATTTTGTTGTTTTGCAGGGTTTTCTTTTTTATTCGAGTCGTTATAAGTCCCAGTGTTTTTGTAATAGAGAGTCTAGAAAGCGTGTCATTTTATTTCTCTCCTTATTTGTATTTTCGGCCAAAGAAGCCACCAGCTGCTGAGCTATTTATAAAGCTCCTTCTCAGCTTGTATCATTTACCCTATTATTAATAAAGAACCCACGTTTTTCTTCTTGAAGAAACCTTAGTCGCTTGTTATCTCCTGCGTGTGATTCGCTTGCAGATTTGAAGCTTAGACTTATCAAAGCCTTTCCACCAGCTTTGTGGCGTCTCTCGATCCACCCTTGTTACCTAACATCCATCTCATCTCATCACCTCCCTCAAACTGAGTGTTACCCCCGTTTGAAAGGCTCCACTCCAATCCACTTTGATCCCTTCTTCGTCAATCAAAGAGAGTGTTACCACTCGTTGTTTGGCTCCGCATCTATCCCCATCTAGCTCACGGTCTGTGGCTATACCACCAAGTTGAGGAGCTCAATAGCAAGTTTCTTGATCAAGACTATGATGTGAGGAAACTTCAATCAGATGTCACCAACACGAGACATAAGATCAATGCCGTGGAGGAGCATCTAGAATGGAAGATTGAAGCTTTGCAACAAGGTTTCAACGATCCAATTGAGTATTCAAAGTGGAAGGATGATCAGACATATGAATCTTGTGAGCAAGAGAAAGAGGATATAGCACATGAGGAGAAGCTCACGGATCAATCCGAGACACCGAAATGGTATAGAGAAGAGGATTATCCGACCGATTGCGACAAGACTTATTATGAGGATCAAGCTATTGAAAACCGCCTTTCAGACTTAACTAGTGAAGATGCTGACATTGATGGTCCATCTACTGAGGGAAGAAAGGAAGAAGACCTCGGGGAAGTCTGATGTTGCATGGCCACTAGAGTCACATACGAAGACATGGCCGAAAACGACAATATTTGGCGATTTTGGAACTAAGAGAGAACTCCGCACCAAGACAACTTTGGCCAACCACGTCCTGCACCTTACAGAAGTAAAGGCCCCTGGAGGCCATCACCACACCATCTCCAACCCCGCTTTCAAACTCCATACCCGAGGAGAACCGCCTATGATCAGAACTGGTTCCCTAGACACCACTTTACGGTACGTCTCCCACATCAAATCTTTCAAGACTACTCAAATGCTCATTCCAGGCTGAAGAGTCAAGAAGAGAAAGTTAAGAATTTGATGAAAGAGTGCTTAGAAAACCAGAAGCTAAGCATAAAGCAAATCTAAGAGAGTATTGATACAATCAAAGGATGCGTTTGGGGGCTTGGGAGTCGCCTTACGACTTTGGAATGGAGGGTCAGCGATTTGGAGCCATCTTTGAAGCCTACACCTGGGTATCAAGAAGAAGCTTGTGAAAACCGAAGTAGAAGGGGCTCGCCTACTCCGTCATAAAAGTATGACCTACTCGAGTTGTGCAATAAAATGGGGAGTTTAAACAAGGAACTAGTAGACCTACTCTCGCACGTCCGACCGTGCAACCCTGCGGGGAATAAGGAAAGGGAATCTGAGTTCCAGGTTGCTTGTCTAAGGACAAGTTAATCGTCCAAATCCGCCTAAAAGGGCACCACCGTCGAGCCAATGACGTTAAAAAAAGTGCGCTTAGTGGGAGGAAACCCACTTGTATGTTTTTATTTTTCATTTTAGTTTTAGTTTAGCTTTGCTTTTGTAGCTTTGGTTTTTGTTTTTGTTTTTGCATTTCAGGTTTTATAAAGGAGAGGATGCGAAATTCGTTTTGGTGGCAAACACATTGTATTGTCTTATGCAGAAGGCAACAGATTGGTCGCGACTTGTGACCTCTGCCGAGAGTCCCCACCGAGCCGAGCCGAGCATCCAGAACGGGTCACGACGTGCATGACCGGTCGAAGAAAACGAGAGCCATACCGGTCATGACCTTTCGTGACCGGTAACGTAAAGAGGAGCCATACCGGTCACGACACCTTGTGACTGGTGGCATGAAGAAAAGACATATCGGCCACAACTACTCGTGACCGGTCGTATGAAGTAAGGGAGAACCGGCCACGGCCGCTTATGACCGATGCCGAGAACTGCCTCGCCTAAGTCCCGGCCGCATCCTGCCAAGTCTGGCCGAGCGGCCGAGTGCTGAAAAGCACCATGCCGAGAGCCGACTGCCGAGGGCATCCTGCCGAGTCAAGCAGCGTCCCATACCACATCCTGCTGCGTCCGATCCATCAACCTGCCGAGAATTCCTATACCGGATGTACTCGACCGCTGAGACTTACCGCGTGCTGAGTGCACCGAGCGTCCGAGCGACCGAGCATCCGACCGAGGAACCCCGACTGTCAAGACTTACCACCTGCCGAGATCACCGAGCGTCCAAGCGACCGAGCATCCCACCGAGGTACCCCAACTGCCGAGACTTACCGCGTGCTGAGTGTACAGAACGTTTGAGCGTCTGAGCAACCAAGCGTTTGAGCACATACCAGATGTACCATGCCGACGGCCAAATGCCACAAGCTGCCGGTCCGCCAAGGCTGACCAAGCCAATGGCCGGGAAGCAGCAAGGAAACATCAAAAGGACAAGGAAGGAACAAAAGCCGCAACAAAGGAACGAGACAAACTACCACCGGCAAAGCCTCTCGCGACCAGTGGCGCCACAAGCAACAAGACCGGCCACACCATATGTGATCGGCACGGCGAAGCCTCCAAAGAACAACATCACTTCATATGCTGCTCTACAACACTCACCCGTCCCACAGTCTGTTCCAATGCCGCGTTTAGACTTTCGACCATGCAGTCCCAACCATCCGATCACCACGACCAAGATCTCAACCGTGGCCACATGGACAACAATGAGACAACCCTATCACTATTTTAACTTATTCATGTTTTACTTATCTCTTTTCTTAAGACTATTGATGGTTTTTAGGTTTTTGTCTCAGGAAGGATGCAAGTAGATATTTATAACCAAAATTCGATGAACTAAGTCGAGTTCACTCGATGTCAAGCACAAAGGATCAACGGTTAGTCACCACATCATTACCACCATCGACCTATAAGACAGAATCGAATTCTCGATTGAGTCTAAAGGAGATAGCTTAATCCCATCAATGTGACATTGTTCTTAAACTCAAAATCCTTTCTATTTGATTTTTCATCCTTATCTCGTTATTTTTTCCCACCGAGGATGGTGTGATTTAAGTCTGGGGGGGGGGGATGTTCCATCTTATACTACTCTATTTTGTTAACTTGAGACCTTTTTCCACATTTTTACATCAATTCTCTTAGCGTTTTTATCCAGTCAAATTTTTTCTATATTCGTTTTTATTGATTCAAAACTAGTAGGGGATCATGATCCTATCTAACAGATGATTTTATTTGGATTAACACTCTTATGACTCTTGATTATGCTTGACTACATAACCGATTTGGAAAGACTATGAGCTGAGTCAACATTCCGAAAGTCTCTTTCTACGTACTGGATAATCGGATGATCCAACGTTGTCTCTAACCCTTATTATAACCTAACCTGACTTTTAATTTCTCACTTAGGGGTTTGATATACATCGGACGAGACCTCTTCGAGCCACATCAGACACTGCACTACTTCACAAAGTATGATTCCCCTCTCTCTTCCCTTCAGTACTCTAAAAAGAAAAAGAAGAAAAGAAAAGAAAAGTAAAGTAAACAAAGAAAAACGGATACGAGTTGATGCGACCGAGGGATATAGTGCGTAAACCCGTGCATCTTTCGGAACCTCGCAGAAACCTAATTCCAAAGAAAAAAGAGCAGGAGATCGATAAAAAAAAATAAAATTATACCCTAGGAAAGTAGGGAAAAATCGATATCTTGGAATTGAGAAAAGGGAGAGGAAAGGAACCATACGAAGAATGTCTTAGCTTGGATGGGATCGATATGTCCTTTGGCTAATATCCCCTAGGTAAGACCACTTTTACTTTCTGCTTAATCTATGTAAAGGGATGACAATGGTGACTTCGAAAACTCTTTTGGACCGTGGACTAAGAGTAAGGGATGTTGAAGCTTCTCATGGGTCAAGTACGTAAAGTAGGTTCTACAGTCAAGGCGACGAGGAGTGCGAAGACGAGATTCCTAAGTCTGGGGGAGTTGATAACATCGCATTTTTACCTATTATAGCAATTGTTTTCCTATGATTTTGAGAAGAGATTGGTTTTATACATGGGCAAAAGAACCATTTGTCATTCATTTCAGGTATAAGGAGTTTTTAGAGGTTTCAAGGCAAAATAGACCAAAAGATGAGGAAAACCTCTTTTTTGACAGTTTCAGATCACCAAATGTATGACACCTTTTCAGGGACTTTCCTATACTAAATTTTGGATTGATTGGTGGCTATGGAAATCTAGACTGACTCCAAAGCCTATAAATACACTATTGACCTAACTTAAAGGGGGGGAGACTTCATGTAAACTTTAGGGAACAATCAAGGAGCCGCAAGAGAACTTCAGAGAGCCTCCAGCCGCCTCATCTCTTGCAAGGTTCTTAAAGTTCATCACCTCTCTTTCTCTTATTCATTCTTTGTTCTTAAGGATAAGTCTTTGCATCTTGTAAACCCTTTTACAGAAGTAATCTCTGAACCTTAATATTATAACTATTCAGTTTATGCTTATGAATTGTTTAAACCTTGCTTTGATGATTCTCTTAAGTATGCTTGAGTAGTTTACTTGTTGGGTATAAAGGGGACATCAAAGGGGGCGATACATCTATAGGTTTAGGTGGCGAGATCTAAGCCTTCTGTGATCGTTTATATTGTTCTTTTTATCTTAGTTTGTTAATAATGCATGTTGTTAGCGTCATGAACTAGCTCTGATCATAGGTAGTTAGGTTTTGCCAATCGCTTGCCTAAGTGCTAGAACCTAGCTAGGATGAATGTTGTGTTATAGGAAGCACATACCACTTACCTATAGGGCTTCATGGACTAGAATCGAACTCGTTAATAATGCTTTGATCTATGCGGCATTGCCTGCGTGAGTTGAGTAATGGATTATAGGGATTTTAGATGATAATCTCTAAGACATTAGGTTAATCGTTCATTAGTTCTTCGTATGTACGATATTTGGAAATAAACATGCATTGTCATACGTTTCACTTCAATAGATAGATCTTTGAACCCCCTGAGATCCCTTGAATGCCCAATGCTTTCTCTTTATTGTTTTACAACCGGTTCTTTTATTGTTTTTATCACTAGTTACCGTGACACACAATCATCCAAAACCCTAATATAATTTCTAGCTTTACTTTGGTCTATAGGGTTTGCAATACAACTTCTCTCTCTGTGGGATTCGATCCTTAAGTACTACATACGTTTGCTGTGCACTTGCAGTAGTCATGTGGTCTTTGAGGTAAAAGACTGAAGCAAAATATTACACGCATCATATCATCATAGAAGTTTCCCAGGAAGGCCTTCTTTGTATCCTCCCAACTAGTCAGACATCCTGTCGGTAACTGCTTCAACCAGTAAGCTCCTTCAGTAATAAGAGACTGTGGGAAGAGCTTACATGAGAGATAGTGATAGCTGACTCCGTTGATCTTCATGCTGGTTACCAAATCCTCAAACCTCTCAATATGATCCATAGGGTGCTCATGAGGCAATCCGTAGAAAGGATGCTGACCAACTAGAGAGTAGTTGGATAGCTTCAGCTCGAATTTGTTCCTCTCAATAGTGGGAAGATGAATTACAAACCAGTTAGCAAAGAACTCATCAGGCCTATTGTAATCCCCAAGTGTCCTCACTCTCTTAACTTGCATCTGTCTCGCCTCTACAGCAACCTCCCGTACAGCCGCTTGCGGTTTGTGTCGATCGACACCAATGGATGGGTGTCGCTCGATACCCTCAACTTCGGCAATCACGTTGCCTTGTGCATCGAGCTTCTGACCTAGCTCATTACGAATATGATCCTCTTGGTCTCTAAGAACTCCAGCTTCATCTTCTCTTAGTATCACAAGACCAACCATTGTAACAGGCTTCTTTGCTTTTTTGATATTCCGTTCTAAATTTGCAAGCTCCTGACTGGAAAAAGTAAAAGCTCACTGTCCTTGTTGCTTCGAGTTTTGCGTTTATACACCTGAAACACACCAGACAAAAAAAAGAACTATGTAAGTAAACTGAAAAATAAAAACTTAGACTAAATTCTACACTTAAGTCTATTGGAAAGTCAAAAGAGTCCTTGGCAACGGTGATATATTATGGAATTTACCGGTTTTAAGCCATGATATAAGTGCTTTATCGAGTCTTAACTGCATCTTTCGAGTCTTTATCGAGTCTTTCACAGATTTACATGCGTTGGGGTCTTTTTAGATGATTATGGAGCATTTGTTGCTGAGAAGACGAAGTCGATGCTTTCAGTGATCAATGGTGTCGATCAACACTCATCACTGGTGTCGGTCGACACCCATCGTCAGGCGTCCATGCGGAATTTATCAAGTTCTGAAGAATTGCAGTTTTGCCCTTGAAGTTTACAAAGGAGACCCAGCTCGTGTCTTAGTCTATATATTAGGTTTTTAGGTTAAGTTTGATGCATCCAGCATCTGTCGTCTATTATCTATCTATTCTTTCCCTAGGGGCTGTTCTTGCTACTTGTACTTCAAAGAGAAGATCTTGAACTCCTCTTTTCTATTCTACTTTTGATTCAGTTTTATGATATCAATTTCAGCTATGTCTTGTGTTTCATTTGATATGTCTGAGTAGATCCCTAGTTAGGTTTAGGGATTCTCACAAGGGATTTCATGATTTGTTAGGTTTAACACTGGTTAAGATTCGAACTTGTTAGTTCTTCATCTAGGATTGTACTTAATGCTTCTTTTAGTTTGATCACCTAGAAGTATGATATAAGGTTGTTAAATTGGCACGATAGCGTGATTTAAAATCTGAACTAATCCTAGTGAGCATGTTAGATATTCGCAACGACAGTTGGTTAGCTATGCATTAGTGATTGGAGTTCTAGAACGATTCTTAATTAGATCTTGACCAGTTGTTTTATTAGGTGTATGCCTAATCGCAGAACTCGAAGCAACAAAGATAACGAGCTTATACTTTTTTTCGAATCAAGAGCTCGCAAAGTTAGAATTCACGATCAAAAAAGCGAAGAAACCAGTTGAAATGGTTGGTCCAGTGGTACTACGACCAGATGATGTTGGAGTTCTTAGAGACCAAGACAGTCATATTTGCAACGAGCAAGGCCAAAAGCTTGATGCAGAGGGTAACGTGATTGCCGAAGTCAAAGGTGTCGATCGACACCCAGCCCCTCGTGTCGCTCGACACCAACCTTCGGCAGCTGTTGGACAAATTGTTGTGGCGGCATGGCAAGGGCAAGTTGAGAGAGGAAGGAGACTAGGAGATTACAATAGGCTGATGAGTTCTACGCTAATGCGATTTGTGTCCCAACCATTGAGAGGATTGAATTCGAGCTGAAGCCATCCTATTACTCCTTAGTGGGTCAGCATCCTTTCTCCGGATTGTCACATGAACACCCTATGGACCATATTAAGAGGTTCGAGGATTTGGTAATAATCATGAAGATCAATGGAGTCAGTTATGACTATCTTTTCTGTAAGCTCTTCTCCCATTCTCTTATTGGTGGAGTAGCTTACTGGTTGAAGCAGTTACCGATAGGATCTCTGACTAGTTGGGAGGAGACGAAGAATGCTTTCCTGAGAAACTTCTATGATGATGTGCGTTAAGAGGACTTGAGGAATAATATCTCACAGTCTACATAGAGGCCTACTGAGGCATTCAAGGCGGCATGGGTTCGTTTCAGATCTTATCAGAGAGATTGTCCGCATCATGGTTTCTCCCAGGTTCAGTTGTTGGGTATTTTCTTCAGAGGAGTTGATTGGAGGTACCAGATGGCTCTAGATTCAGCGAGCAATGGAAACTTCAATACCAGATCTCCAGAGGAAGCTTATGAGTTGATTGAGAACTTGGCGTCTAGCAATAGCACCAAGAATGCTGATTATGAACGTCAGAAACAGGCTGGAAGCATAGAGGGGAAGCATATTGCTAAGTTGAAGACAAAGTAGAATTCAGTTCACAGTATACTGACAAACAAGAAGTCAGTTCACTTTGCTGCAGAGGTTGAGACATTTGAGCCTGAGCAGGTATATGAGGAAGAGGATTGCAACTACATTGGTGGCACTGGATTTCAGGGTCAGCGTTATGGCAATCAGCAGAACAGAGGTGGTTACAAAAGAAACAATCAGCGGATAACCTTCACCGGTAATCAAAACTCCTTTGCTTATATTCCTAAGAACCAGTATCAGAAGCCCTTCCAGAGCAACAATGACTTCAACAGGAACTATGGATCATCCTCCTACGATCAGCAACCTCCCGCTAGCTCTGAGCAGAACGAGATGAAGTCTATGCTGGATCAAATTTTGGAGGGTTAGCAGAAGATATCAGTTGATCTTAATGGGAAGATTGACTAGCTGTATACCGATCTGAACAGTAAAATCGATGCTTTGAACATCCACGTGAAGAAGCTCGATCTCCAGGTTGCACATACTGTTGGGTCTGTAAAAGGTCTCAGAAGGTTGAAGAGATTGTGGACTTAGAGGAAATCGATGAAGAATTTGCGGATGAGCCGTCAGTGTCGACCGACACACATCATCAGTGTCGATCGACACCCTTATCCACACATAGAGAGGTACCAACACCGGCTAGTGTCGACCAGACGCACCGGTTGTTGAGGAGTTGCAGAAACCGCCTGAGCGTGTTTACGTACCCAAGGTTCCTTTTCCTAAGAACAATAGGAAAACTAAGTAGGAGTTGTATTAAGCTAAGTGCAGAGCGATAATGGATAAACTCACCATTGAGATTCCATTAATCGATGCCATCAAGACTTCGCATGTGGTAAAGAGGTGTTTAAAGAAGATGCTTACGCAGGATATGTGCGAAGAGGAAGGTGTTATGATGATGACTGAGGTCTGTAGTGCTGTCATTCAGAACAGGATACCGAAGAAGCTTGTTGATGAGGGTAGCTTTGCCTTGGATTGTTCTATCTTCCAAGCAAGGTTCAAGAATTCCTTGTGTAATTTGGGTTCCAATGTGAGTTTGATGTTGTATTTGATTGTTGTGGGACTAGGGATGACAGACTTCACGCCTACTAAGATCACTCTGATCCTTGCGGACATGAGCAATCAGACACCATAAGGTCTTTTGGAAGACATGCCAGTAAGAGTCGGCAATTGCATGATACCGACAAATTTTGTTATGTTGAAGTAAAGTGACGAGCCTAAGGATCCTCTTATCCTAGGTTGACCTTTATTAGCCACCGCTGGAGAGAATATCGATGTTAGAGGAGGCAGAATAGCTCTGAATGTGGGGGAGTCTGTGATGAATTTTGACATGGATAGGTTTATCAAGCGACCTATTAATGACTGTCAGACCTTTTGTGTAGACACTTTGGAAAATCAAGCAGAGACAATTCCACATGAGACAAATTCCTCGGAGCTCACCTTGCAGCTCTACGCTATCTCTAACCAACTCAGAAGAATGGAGGATCAAGATAAGTAAATGAATAGCAAGCTACTTGACCAAAAATTTGATGTGCGAAAAGTTGAATCAGATGTCACCAACACCGAGTATAGGATCAATGGCAGGGGGGAGCATCTAGAGTGGAAGATTGAAGCTCTGCAATGGGGCTTCAATGATCCAATCGAGTATTCAAAGTGGACGGATGATCAGGCACTTGAAGCGTGTGAGCAAGAAGAAAGAGATCAACCCGCGACACCATAATGGCCTAGTGAAGAAGATTATGCAACGGATCGCGATGAAGACTACTATGAGGAGCAGGCTATTGAAAACCGTTTAGAAGATCGTTCTAGAGAAGATATTGAGTTTGATGATCTACCCACTGAGGAGACATGGGACGAGAACCTTGGGGATGCTCATGCCATTCCTAATCATAGACATTCTCCTGGACACCACCGCAAGGTACGTCTCCCACATCAAATTTTCCAAGCTAACGATAATGCTCGTTCCAGGTTGAGTAGCCAAGAAGAGAGGCTAGAGGCCTTTATAAAGGAATGCATGGCGATACAACAACTTAGCATGAAAACGATCAATGAGAGGATTGATACAATTGAACGAAGCGTCTGGGGACTTGGGAGTCGCATCACAAGCTTGGAATTAGGGCTCGACAACGAAGACCAACATTTGGTGATGGAGTCTCAATACCAAGAAGACATTTGTGAGGGGAAACTTCCCAACTATCATCTGAACATCAACCTCTGATAATGTTCTGAATAAGAGAGTGTCACTGGTCAACATCAACACCAGAGTCAAATAATCGTCTTGTACACCTCAAGCAATCTCGCAGTGGAGATCTTTCAGAAGATGCATGTCACTGATCCTTTAGTGAAAACTTTGCTCTGTTCCACGCAAGAGGCTGGTTACTTGGATTTTATGGCCGTTGAGTATACGCGGATGATGGATTCTAGCGAGCACGTGATGCGTCTTGTTGCTCACGAGGCACTCGATCGAGCACCTCCAGACGCCGCTGCTGAAGGCGATTGGAGTGAGGACAAAGCTCCCAAGATCGAGCTCACGACACTCCTTGAAGGACTAAGGTACGCGTTTCTTGGACCTAACTCCACTTATCCTGTTATTGTCAATGCTTCTTTGAACAATGCAAAGCTCACTCTTTTGCTAAGAAAGCTGCGCAAAATATCGCAAAGCTCTACGCTATACTCTTGATGATATTTCAGGTATCTCCCCAGAGTTGTGCATGCATTGGATTCACCTTAAAAATGAAGGCAAATCATCAATTTAACACCAGCACAGGTTGAATCCAAATTTGAAGGAGGTCATGAAGAAGGAGATTTTGAAACTCCTAGCCGCTAGCATCATATATCCT
This sequence comes from Barbarea vulgaris, assembly GCA_963667165.1. Classification (NCBI taxonomy): domain Eukaryota; kingdom Viridiplantae; phylum Streptophyta; class Magnoliopsida; order Brassicales; family Brassicaceae; genus Barbarea; species Barbarea vulgaris. The sequence continues at coordinate 9,006,468 of OY763888.1, read as the reverse complement.
ATTTCTGACAGTGATGGGGTCAGTCCAGTACATGTGGTCCCAAAGAAAGGTGGTGTTACTGTGGTTAAGAATGAGAAGAATGAGCTGATACCTACGCGGACTGTAACTGGTCATAGGATGTGCATTGATTATAGGACACATAATCCCGCAACGTGGAAGGATCATTTCTCTCTACCTTTTATTGGTCAGATGCTTGAACGATTTGCTAACCACCCTTACTATTGTTTTCTGGATGTCTAATCAGGTTTCTTTCAGATCCATATACACCTGGACGATTAGGAGAATACAACTTTGACTTGTCCACGGCACGTTTGCGTATCATCGCATGCCATTTGGACTTTGCAGTGCTCCAGCAACCTTTTAGCAATGTATGATGTCCATCTTTACGGACATGATTGAGGATTGCATGGAAGTGTTCATGGATGACTTCTCCATCTACGGATCATCGTACCGCGAGTGTTTGGCTAATCTATGCAGGGTACTAGCCAGATGTGAGGAGAAACATTTGGTTCTTAACTAGGAGAAGTGCCACTTCATGGTAAGAGATGATATTGTTCTTGGGCACAGGGTCTCTCAGGATGGTATTGAAGTTGATCGCGCTAAGATCGAAGTCAGGACGAACCTACAGGCGCCTGATTCTGTCAAAGGAGTTAGGAATTTCTTGGGACATGCTGGTTTCTACAGGAGGTTCACCAAAGACTTCAGAAAGATAGCCAGACCGCTAACCGCCTTTTTATGTAAAGATGTGGCATTTGAATTCGACGATGCTTGTACTTCGGCGTTCGAACAGATCAAGCGAGCTTTAGTGAGCGCAACCATTGTACAACCTCCTGACTGGGATTTTCCTTTTGAAGTAATGTGTGATGCTAGTGATTTTGTAGTTGGAGCGGTTCTAGGCCAGAAGAAGGACAAGAAGCTTCACACCATCTACTATGCGAGCAGAACACTAGATGATAAGCAGCGCAATTATGCTACTACTTAGAAAGAGTTGCTAGCTGTAGTCTTTGCTTTCGAGAAGTTTCGTCTCTACCTGGTTGGTTCAAAGGTCATAGTCCATACAGACCATGCAGCTCTGAAGTACTTGATGCAGAAGAAAGACGCTAAGCCTAGACTTCTACGTTGGATCCTGCTCCGTCAGGAGTTTGACATAGAGGTAAAGGATAAGAAATGGGTTGAGAACGGAGTAGCTGATCATCTTTCAAGGATTAGAGTCGAAGATACTGTCCCAATCGATGATTTTCTTCCTGAAGAGAATGTTTACTTGGACGCGAGCTCTGATTGTGTCAGCACTCCAGACGGACACATCGTACGTCTGGACGATGCACCCACTACCTAATCTCGCTGTTGAGTCAAGCTAGTGACTGAAAATAGGCGCTTGGTGGGAGGTAACCCGTTGGTGAGTCGGTATATATGTGCCCTTTATTTTTTATTTTGTCTTTATCCTTGTTTGTTTAGGTTATAACCTCAGGAAACTAGCCTCGACGCGGAGCTAACCATCAGTGTCGCCCAACACCATCAGTGGTGTCGGTCGACACCAGGACAACCAGAAACAGAGGTAAAAGGATTTGTCTTGACGGACACTATCAGTGGTGTCGGTCGACCCCAACCCTCGTAAGTGCTATAAATATCCTACTTACCCTTCTTAAAAACCCTAAACCGCATAAACACCTATAGGCTCTAGAGTTTGTTCTCCTTCACCGACTTTTGGCGATTTTGATCTCCAAATTCATAGGTCTTGTGTTTAATCATTCCTAATCACTCCAATTCTAAGGAATAAGTGTTGATTCTCCTGGAATAAGTGTTTGATTGGATTAAGAGATAATCTGGATTGTTTTGCGTTGGTTTGCATTGTTTCTTGCTCTGTGGTTTGATTTGATTGGTGAATTGATTCTGATTTTTTGTGGTTTCGTGTTTGTGTGATTTTTTCTTCGCAGGTACCAGTGTCGATTGACACCAACTGTAGCGTCGCTCGACACCAACATCACGATGGCTTCCCGATCAAGCAAACACACTAGGGAGCTAAGGAATGAGGATTCAAGCTCGGGTCAATCCCCTCCTTTAAACTCACCACCACTCCCATGTCCTACTGATGTACCCGTTTTACAGTTACGACATCCTTGGCCCAAGGCGGAACATCTTAATATTCGTTCGAGGAGACACTAGGACAATGACCCCAAGATAGAGGTCGAGCAAACCGCATGCTATACCAGGCCGATCTCTAAAGATTGGGATGAGTTTGACATGCTCTACTACAATGCGTGGTTGTCTTAGACATAAGGCCGACACGTTTCATCCATGACTCCTCTTTGGTTTCCTTGACGATTCGTTTGGAGGTAAGCATAGTCTTACGAGAAATTGGTTTGGGCAACAATGGTATGACGACGTATGATCTTTACCCGGATTTGGCACATCAGTTCCTTGCCACTTGTCGGCTCTACTTTGCGAACGAGGGTAGGAAGATTTTACAAGAAGGGGTCCTGACCTTCATGTGTGATAAAATCGTATTTTAGCCCATTTTTCCTATGTTTTATTAGGTTTCTAAAGGAGAAAGCAAGTGATTATGGATACTTTGAAGGCTTTTTCCAGCATTTGAGCCTCCAGGAGTTATTTATGAGTTTTTGAGCAAAATGGACAAAAAAGGCTAAGTAAGTCACATTTTCGGACAGCTACAAACCGCCAGAAGTATGACATATTTTGAAGGAATTCTCAATACCCAATTAGGGAGTTCCTGGTGTATATGGAAAGCAAGAAGTGTCAAGTTTCACCTCGAATAAGAATCAGAGCAATCCCATCAGTCGTTTGATAGATACGCCTCCTTGAGTGAAGCCCTGTCGATATCGGTCACAAGGTGCCGTGACCGGTAGTGAGCCTCTTGACGCGGCCGGCCAAACCAGGTCGTGACCGGTGCCATCCCTCTTGGCACTACCGGCCATATGGTCCCGTGACCGGTACTGAAGCCTCGACCTTGCTACTTAATGAAACTACGTAGTTTTGTCCCGAAAGCCCTAATCCGGTTTCCTAAGCCCATGACCCTATAAATACTCCTCCTAAACCTAATTTCAGCTTGTGGAACCCCTCTCGCGGCCTCCAAGTCCTTGAAGCCAAGCCTCCTCTATTGAAGTTCCATCACCTCTCTTCTCCTTTATCTCTTTCTTCTGTTTGCTTTGTTGGGAGACAAGTTATCTTCTGTGACATCTATAGAGAAGTTTCCTTTGAACCCCTTTTATATATTTGAATCGTTTATGATGTTGTTTATTATGATATCTATTGTGTTTCTTTGCATCATGAGCGAGTAGATTTCTTTGTTGGTTTTCATGGGGTGATTCAAGGGGAATTCATGGTTAGATTCATTTAAGTTGTTAGATCCGAACCTTAGTCATATATTAGGTATCTCTTGGGACATCTCTATCTTAATGCATGTTGCTTGAACTGATCACCAAGCACTGAACCTAGAGAATAGGAGCGCTAACCGCGTAAAGCTAGTTCTCGGACCTAGTGTTACTGAAGCTTCGCGCCATGGCCTACGATAGTTGAGTCATGGAGCTTTGTGAACTTATCAAACTCGTTATTAATGCTTTAAACCGTGCGTCGTTACCTGCGTGAGTTGAGTAACGGAGTACAAGGATCTTAGACATTCATTATATTATCCATAGGTTGTTTGTTCATTTGTGTTTGTAGTTGAGAACCTAGACTAGAGTCATTTAGCATTCGCTTATTACCTTGCATCTTATTTGTTTAGGACCATGAAGACCGCGAGATAACCTAGACGCCCAATGCTTCCTAATATTACTTTACAACCGGTTTATTTACTTTCTGGTTTCATTCATTTAGTCATTAGAAAACCCAAAACAAGACCCCTTTCATATTATTGTCTTAGCCAGAAACTCTTTCATTGCATTTATTATGTGTTAGCTAGTACCCTCTATGGGATCTATCCTTAAATACTACATACGTTTAACTGTGCACTTGCAGTAGTCGTGTGTTTCTTTTGAGGTAAAAGATTCAAGCATAAATCACACGCATCAAGTTTTTTTGGCGCTGTTGCCGGGTAGTAACTAGCTGCCCATTGAATTTGATAAGATTTCTCGTCGAAGATACTTTGAACTTTTCATTTGATTTGATCAATTTTATTTTACTTTTCACTTTGTTTCTTGATAACCTCTTTGTTCCCTTTTAGTTTTTTTTTGTCTTTGGATCTTTGCAGTGCATGACTAGGAGCCATAACTCCGACACCGTGACTCCCATCCAAGACATCGATCGACTAGAACACGAGCTTAGAAAACTTCGAAGACAACAAACCATGGCCGAACAAGGAAACCAATTACGTGGTGCCCTTGACCTTGGACCATTCCAACGAGCCCCTGTCCTTGATGAACATGGACAACATCTGCAAGACGAAGATGGTAACCCCGTCTACGAACCTGCCGAAGAAGATCACGAGCCTGCTCCTCGTGAAGAGAACCCTCTAGGCGTAGGAGAAAACATCAATGTTCCTCCTCCTCACCCTCCTAAAGTTGTCAACGCACCATAACCTGCTAATGGTGCAAGAAAAGCCGCCTATGTACCCCCTCTTAGGCGTGCCAACCAGAACCGTACGATAGCTGACTTTGATGTGCCGAACCAATATCCGCATGATCGAGCTGCCATACGAGTTCCCAATCCACCGAGACGTGAGTACTAGATAAAACCTCAAATCATCACCTTGGTGAAGCAAAACCAGTTCCATGGTCTCTCCACGGAACATCCTATGGATCACATCGATCTTTTCGAGGAAATCTGCAATACAACCCGAGCTAATGGTGTACAAGACGATTACTTGAAGTGTAAGCTTTTTCCTTTCTCTCTTGCCGACAAGGCTCATAGATGGTTAAAGTTTTTACCACCTGGATTGATCACTACTTGGGAAGGATGCAAATCAACCTTTCTCAACTACTTTTACACGAATTCAAGGTTCATCTCTCTTTGGAACAAGCTTCAAGGCTTTCAACAAGGACCGGTCGAGTCTTTCTATGAAGCATGGGAACGCTTTAAGGACTATGAATGAGATTGTCCTCACCATGGCTTCAGTGGAGGTAACCTTCTTAGTACTTTCTATAGAGGCTTACTGTAACACCCTAGCCCAGTTTTCCTTACCGCGGCCAAGGATGCGGCTGCTTAGTCAAGACATGACCAAACCTCTCAGCAATTAAACAATTCTTTATAAACAACTCAACGAGGTTTCACGAATTTTAATTAAGTTATATTGATAACTTAACACCTTTAAGCATATTACTTTACTTGTTCTCTAGTAACCTAACGCATCTAAACTTCATTTAGACCGTTACCTTATTTTCGTAGAGTCTCACCGACTCCTTGAACCATTCGATCATTCCTTACTCGCATTTCCAAACTGCCTCGCGATTCCACGTTTCCTTAGTTCCGAGTATTAACAAGGCAACCAAACAATCTCTCTGGTACTTAGTCACTCAGCCAACCATCCCCACATAACCAAGTAACGGAGAGAGATGTCCGGATCGAAGTCATACCAAAACATCACCCATTCTTGCAGGTTATTCCACGCTTTTCCTCTCGGAATCCCACATGATTCCCCATAACTTCTCTTATAACCGCCAATAACTGCCCTCCCTCATCGGCACCGAGTAACCATCATCGTGCAACGCTGCTGGTAACCGCTACTAAGCATTGTCTTTGCCGAGTAACCGCTAACGCGTACCATCATAACCGAGTACCCACAACTGGATACACCCATCGGCATCACCCAATTCCCGGTTAACTGCCGATTAACCGTCATCGGCTTCGCGCATCACCGCCCCTTATTGCCAGGTATCATCTCTATCACGCATTGCCACTGATAACCGCTACAAGACACCAACATTAACTAGCACTGATACCGGATAACCGCTAATGGATCACATCATGGCCGGGTTTCCGCTACCGAAAACCCCTTAGCGCCGAGTAACTGTTCAGGCATAGTTCACAGAACACAAACTCAACACCGCCGAGTGCGATTCTCAATTGTCTCTATCTTATCGCTACCATGTAACCATACAACGCTACCAGGTACGATCACATGAATCCCTATAACCGCTCTGGTTACCAATAACGACTAAGAAACTACCAGTCCCAGTCACATAGCACTGGGTACGATTGTCATAACACAAGATACGATCGTTAACCGCCTCGTCATCATCCGGTAAATGCTTAACGTCACATCTCGGATAATTTTGTAACCGTTCAGGCTACCAGGATCAACCAGGGCACAGCCAGGCGTGATCGCCGAAGTACCGGGTACGACAAAACTCGATCGGTTCACTCTTCGATCAAACACACACTCTCTCGTGTTTTAGTCTCTGCCCTCTCTGGCATTCTTTCTCCCAATCTCCCATTTTTACTTACAAAACTCGTAACCCTTTCTCTGAGTCTCAGCCTTGTTATTTATAAGGATTTCCCTTGTGGAAACCGCTCAATAACCGTCCAAAAAATTGTCACATGCGCGTCCTTTCTTACTAGTAACCGTTCCCGCGAGAAACTCGCCCTTGCTCGGTAATAACCGTCCAGGTAACCGTCACACGCGTCCTTCCCAACCAAGTAATTGTTCCCACTCTTTCCACAGGAATTCCTACCAGATAACCATTCCTACCAATTCCCATCAGCATCCTTACCCGGTAACCGTTCCCATCAATTCTCTTTGGCTCCTTACCAGGCTATTATGAAAAATCGTCACCAGGTAACCGTCACTGAGTAACCGCCACTCTCCTCCGAGAATTACGGATCACTACCCAATAACCCGGAAATGCTTCCTCGGTAACTCGGAACACTGCCCGGCAGCCTAGTAACCGCTCCGAATAACCCGGGAAGCCTATTTCCCACTTATCAATTCAACACTCTTGGATTTAATTTCCTTTGATCCTTATTGATCCTTCCCAAACCTTGACCCGTCTCTACCTGGTAAGGATTGCGGAACACGGGTGTTACAACTCTCCCCCACTTAGAATGAATTTGTCCACATTTTCGGACAGCTGCAAACCGCCAGAAGTATGACATTTTTTCAGGGACTTCCCGATACTCAATTTGGGATTTCCTGGTGTCTATGGAAAGCCAGAAGTGTCAAGTTTCATCTCAAAGAAGAATCAGAACAATTCCATTTGCCGTTTGAGAGATACGCCGTGTTGAGTAAAGCCCTGTCGATACTGGTCATAAGGTGCCGTGACCGGTAGTTAGCCTCTTGACGTGGCCGAACACACCAGGTCGTGACCGGTGCTGTAATATCCCTGCCGATGAATATGAAGAAATGGTCGAGAGGGCGAACGGCCGAGCTATGTTCGGGTCGAGATCGTCGAAGAGAATTTCGAGCAGTTCGGTCAAACTAAGAAATGACCGAAGTTGGCTCACGATGATTGAGGAGTTAGCCAGACTAAGTGGTGAGAAGATTTTAAGTCATCTAAAGAAATAAGATGGCTTAGAAAAGATCAAGGGTGATAGTAGGGAGGTTCGCTTGGCGAGAGTTTTCAAAGGACCGGGTGAATTACTCAACGGTTCGTCGAACTTGGAAAAGGACGAAATTGGTGTGGTCTACGATCAGATAAGTCTGAAGCTATGTCCAGCTACATATCGTAGCAGGGTAGGCCAAGTACAGCCAAAAGATGGAAAACCTCTGGCGGAAGGAAGAGAAAATTAGATAGCCGTAATTTTCTCTAGTACCGCGATGACACCTTGCGAATGGCTAAGGCTGGCCGAAAATTGTGGGCTACAGCCTAGGAGCTATGCTTAGTCGTGGACTTGAGGTGACTTCGTGGAGAAGAAATTGTCCAGCCAATACTACAGCGCCATTACGTCCGAGAGATAAGAGGATAGGACTGGGTTGGAAATATCTCAACCCACCGGCGAATGAAAATTCTACACGGCCATGGGTGGAAAACCGAGTAGATTGAGTTGAGGGGACAAGGCCTATGAGGCTAGGTTCCAGGCTACGGACTAGAGTTCCATGGTGGCAGCATGCATGGGCGGCCTTGCTCTGGTCGTGACACACGGACGGAAGCACCTTACCCAGGATTGTCTATAAATACCCCTTTCCGAGCCAGAGATCTGCAGTTCCGTCCAAAGTTAGATTACCCCAAACCTTAGTGAAATAGTGATAGGAGAGCTTTCGGTGGAAAGCTAGAGAAGAGTAGTTGCCGACCAAGCCGTAGGATTCAAGGAATCAAGGTTGTCGGTAAGGTTTAGTTTGTGTAATCTTTGAGTGAGTTCGTTCTATGTTGGTCTAACTAAGTGTTGGCCATTAGAACAGTACCAGGAGTGTGGCGTGAGTTAAGTAAACTCCGCAAAAAGGTGAGTTACCGGGGATGAAGTCGTCGGGACTGCGAGTCACCGGGGACATAGGTGGTGTTAGGGTGATGTTTGATTTGTTGTTTACAGGAAAGGACACCCGGGTAGGGAGTCGCCGGGATGTTGTTGTCCGGACTGTGAGTTCCGGAGGTAGTTGTCCGGTAGTGAGTTACCGGGGATGTTTTGGTGCGCCCGAACTGTGAGTTCTGGGTGTGATAGTTAGTTTTGTGTGACTAACGTGCAGGTTTGGCTAAGGATTGGGCGTTTGGAACGTCCCAGTCGAGAGCCAGATGTGGAACGCCGCGTGTGGTCTACAAGGACCCATGCCTTGCGTTCGTTTGTGTGTGTGGAACGCCGCGTGTGGTCTACAAGGACCCATGCCTTGCGTTCGTTTGTGTGTGTGTGGAACGCCGCGTGTGGTCTACAAGGACCCATGCCTTGCGTTCGTTTGTGTGTGTGTGGAACGCCGCGTGTGGTCTACAAGGACCCATGCCTTGCGTTCGTTGATTGTGTGTTTTATGCATTAGATTTGTGTGAGTAATGCATAGTGCGTAGGTCATGCGGCTATGCGGTCGTTATGACTTAGGGATAGTGCAGCCAGCGTTCCCCGCTTGCCCTACCATACGTGATTGGTAGGAAGACTCGGAGTGGAAACGGGATTGCAGCCCAGGGCCGAGTACTATCCGACGGGATAGTTTGTGAGATAGCCGTGAGTAGTCGGGAATTGATTGCTCGAGTTTTTACTCGATACACTTAACCGCAAGGTAGTATATAACGAGATCGATCCACAAGAACCAATGGTACTCTAATGATTTACGAGACTTGTAGTTAGCTATAGCAGGATTGGTTTGATTGATTTCTTTCAAACTTGTAAACAAAATGCAATAAACATAAAACGATTGATTTATACGATTTAAAAGGCATTAGGCCTTAGGGAATTTCAGGTTGTCAATGGCTTAACGAATAATTTTGAGCATGGGATTTAACACTCTCAGCACCGTTCTAGAACATGAACGCAAGGTGGATTAACCCACTCTCGTGGCCTTAACCCCTAAACTTGACTACTTGAAAACTAAACTCTCGTTTGATTTCTCCTAACCAAATTAGCATTAACACACAAGTTCACTAAGTTCACAATGATGATCTAGCATCAACTCTCGCAGGCTAGAGATACAAAGCTCAATTCATAAGGCTCAAGTTCTCTATAACATGATTAGTGCTTATAGAACAGCCTAGAATCAAGACTAAGGTAGCTACTCTTAATCTAGCATTAAGAACACATGAATCAAAGAACCTATGGACTAGAAACCCCAAATCTCTATCAATTCATCAAGCCATCAATTCCTTTCAAGAACCCTAAAACCTAACTATGAAATTACTCACACATAATCAAAGAAACAACAAAGTAAACCATAGAAAGCATAATAGTATTGAAATAAACAACAAATGATACAACAAAACTTCTCCAAATGTTTGATAGAAAGGAGGAGCTTAGAAATCCAAGAAAATGTGTCTAGAATAGTGTTTTAGGCGTAGAAAAGAAAACTGATGATTTTAGTAGGTTTAGGTGGGATATTTATAGACATAGGTGTAAAATGGAGTAGGCGGCTGGGAGGATCGATCGATCCACACGTAGGATCGATCGATCCCCAATTCCCGGACATAATATCTTCATGGCGGCTGAGCATGGGATCGATCGATCTGCATGAGGGATCGATCGATCCGTTGTGTCCGGAGGAATGTCCGTGGAGCATGGATCGGTCGATCTGCCCATGAGATCGACCGATCCTGGGCTGTGTTCTTGGAGTTGTTTGGATCGATCGATCCAAGGGTAGGATCGATCAATCCCGAAACCGTCTTATTTCGGCTTAACTCCATAGAACCTGTAAAAGACTCAAAACAAAATAGAAAAGACTCGAAAACTAACAAAAGACACGAAACGAATACTAAAAACAAACCAAGAAGCAATCAAAAGTACAATACATCAACTCCCCCCAACTTAGACTTTTGCTTGTCCTTAAGGAAAACAAAACAAAATCTAAACCAAGGGAAAAGGTTTTAAAAACATGAGAATTCATAAAATCTATAGGATCATGCCTTTAACCAAATGCTTGCAACCACTTTCACCAAGTTCATATCAAACTGTACTACATTGTACTTCGCCATAACCGTAGCAAATGTATGAAATCCCAAGATCATGTAGAACTTAACATTTAACATTGATTAAGAAATGCGTGTACTCTCACAAAGGGAATATCTAACACGTTATGGTCTAGGTATGAAGGCTGATATTTGGTGGCTCAAGTGTTTTGGGTTCTCCAGAAAAGCAAACGGATGCAAATCATTATGCAAAATCACAGTGACACAAAGACCAACAAGGAAGTACATAACTCTCCTTTCGCTCGGATCCTTCTAACCGATTTAAAACCCCTAAGTATGAATATAAAATTTTTTTAGATGCTGATGAAATACATTAATGATCTTAGACCTTCTCCGTTCTCTTTTCACTCCTTTCCCATCTCGTTTATTTTCGTTTTTTTCTCTTTTGTTTTTTTGTTTTTTTTTTTTTTTTTTTTTTTTTTTTTTTTTTAGATGGGGAAGCGGGAACGAGGAGTCTTACAAAAACTGCATCAAAAGAAATCATGACAATGAATGCTCGTCATACTCATAAATACATCTACTAAACCATACTAAACCACAATGGCTTAATCTCGTCCAATGACGGTATGCAAACGAACTACTACCACAATCCTAACGAAAGGAAAGCTATGTCGGTCCGTATACTACATAGTTTTTGCACATGAATGCACATGACAGTGGCTATAAACAGATGCATGTGGTTTGAAAGATGGAAATGGTAAGGGGTGTGGTACTAGACTAAAAATAAGTCTAGCCATTTGGAGTTAACAAAGGCTAATATAAACAATGTAAAGAAAACTCCAAATGTAATTCCATTACATGATTATCAACCCCCTAAGTGAGATATATTAAGTCCATATTAAGTTCATATATATATGATTAAGCTCAAATGATAGGGAATATCAACAAATGATCAAGTTATGGATTTTTCTGCGCTTCCAAGTTATCCTTAAACAAGGCTAAGCAGTTTTAAGACAAAATGATCTCAGACATGTTGCAATTCCAAAAGATAACAAATTCTCATAACTATTTTGACTCGATAAAATATTTAAAATTCCAACAAAGTTTTAACAAAAATCAAACACACCAAAATAAAAGAAACAAACACAAACGTCATTAGTAGATAAATGGCATCCTCCCCCGAACTTGCTTTTCACCGTCTCGGTGTAATAACAAAATTAAAAGAAGAATGCCATACATAAAGAAAAACAAATCAAACGTCTTAAAAACAAAATGATATAGAACAAGAAATAGAAATAACCACAAGCTTAGTGGTCGCGGGTGGAGCTATCGCTGGAGCTCTCTCTCCTGCCTATGTTCCTCCTGCTTCTGGGTAAGCGGATGTCGCTATACTGTGCTGAGGAATGCTCCACCGGTGAATGAGAAGTTTCAGCTCGGTCTTGAGCTGCCTTGGTCCTCATCTCATGTAGTTTGTTGATAGAGTCGGACTCTGTGCCCTCAGAGTCATCAGCATCCTCAGCTTCCTCATTATCCTCAGCTTCCTCACCTTCCTCATCTTCAGCTTCTGCGCTTTCGTCATCTTGTGTCTGTGAACCTGAAGCACAAGAACAAGGTTTGATCTTCTGGATCGCCCTCCAGATTTTCCTCATCATGGAGTTGTTCTTTTTCTGCGATTTGATGATCCACTGAAGTTGCTGGGCTGTGTCATCTGCAGGAGGGCTGGGCGGCAGGCGGTACCGGTTGGGGCTGTGAGGCAGCAGCTGCTGCGGCTGAGGCTCGTCTGCTTCTTCTTCGATGTCAACCTCAGCCTCTTGCATCTCATCATCGCTATCGCTTGGCTGTGGTGCTGCTTGTGTTGATGTACGATGGCGACGAGAGAGTGTCCGTGTGTCGCCAGAAGGGTCTGGTATCAAGTGTTCCGGACCTAGCAAAAACTCCAAATTTTCCTGAGATAGGAGTGAAGTGATACCTTCGTTGGGTAGTCTGCAGAAACAGGTCGTCCCGTTGCGATCCCAATACATATAGACATCGCTCTTGTTGAGTACATGGCAGTTTACTAGATGTCTATTGTCGACTCTCCCGTATCTGTTCTCAACTTCTTCCCTCCTGAGATCAATCTTCGTGTGTTGGAAGATTGGAGTGAGGATGTTGCCCACACAACATTCCTTTGGAGGTTTTCCCTTGATCTTCTGAAGCATATCGCAGAACACAGCTGCATAGTTGATGGTAGGTCCAGGACTCTCCGCGTAGTTTGGTAGGAGATGCTTCACGCCATAAAACAACATCCATAACTCATCATCTCTAACCGCCCCTGACTCCTTTTTAAAGAAGAAGGTGTTGCTAATGATCTTCACAACAACTCTCAATACCGGATTCCTTATCGCTGCAATCTTGGCTTTGCGCGACACATAATCACCATGAGCAATCAAACTCCATAACTCATTTGCAAATCGTCTATCAATCTTTGGGAACGAGACATCCTCTCCTTTCTCGAATCCGTAGATATCACAAATTTTATGAAGACTGTATCTGTAGTGCTTCTTGAGGAGGAAGAAACTGAAAGTACCCTCGCCCGCTATCGGTTCGTCCGGGTTTTTGTAGGTGAGCCGACAAGTGGCAAGAAACTCCCTCACCAATCTTGGATATAACGGCTCGTTGAGCTTCCAAAGCATTCCAAACCCCATATTCTCAAAGAGTGACGCCGCATCCTCATGTAAACCTAGGTCCGCCAAAGTAATGTCACATCCTATTCGGGTGGGCATAAGCTTGACTGCTCTCATATCTGCCAAGAATTTGGTGTCGTGAGCATCCCATTTTCCCGTGACTTGTCTGAGTAGAGGATTCTGGTTACTGGTCGTCCTGCGCCTCTTTCCTGCATTGCGGGAGCTCCCGGCTTGATCCATATCCTGTACGAAATCAAAAACAATTCTCTAAGCCATTTTTTTTTTTTCAAGTTATCATACAATAATATGGCTTTTTCATGATGTAACAACCAATATCGAAACCATTTCATTTCGAATAATGAACCAAGTAACAACATAATCAAATTATTAAAGCCAATCAAAGCAAAATAACATGACTTTTATGCATTAACATTCAATTTGGTTCATTTTCGTTTTTTGATGAATAATGAAAATTCAAATAAAAAATTCCACTCCAATCTAGCTATTTTTAATGCAAATTGAGTTTCCCATATCATCCTAGACAAGAATCTAGCATTTTTCCATCATTAAACATCCTAAAACTCAAACAATAATGATTTGGAGCAAATTCACATTTAGAACCCTAAAATTTCGAATTGGGAATTGGGAATTTCGAAGCCATACCTTTGCAGAGAGTTAAAATGGTTTCCAGAATCAGAAATAGGAGGAAAAATGAGTGGATTAGCACCAAGAATCACTAAAAACCGTTAAGATTTGACAAAGTTATGATTGAAAGAAGTTTTTGTTCTTTGTGTTCTTCAAAATCGCCAAAGGAGAAGGTTTTGGTCGATTTTTCTTGCAAATCGATCGATCCTTTGTGTTTTATGATTGAGTTTTTATGTTTTCCGGTTTGTTTCAAGTGATTTTCGTTTTTGGTTTACCTGGGATCGATCGATCCAACCTCTGGATCGATCGATCTCTTGCTGTTCCGCGTTTTCCCGAGCTTCAGGGATCGATCGATCGTGTGTCCGGATCGATCGATCCCAGCTGTTTGGTCGTGTGGTCGTGGATCGGTTGATCGTGTGGCCGGATCAACCGATCCCACACCTCCGGGAACTTGTTGAATTTTTGCTGATTTATTTGGATCGATCGATCCTAGGTTAGGATCGATCGATCCCTTTCTGTAATATCAAAATTCAAACGTTTAAGCTCTGGATCGATCGAAACCGTAGGGGATCAATCGATCCCTTCACTCACAGAGAGTGGATTGAAGCAATTTGCATAAAACTTAAGATCAAAATAGGAAATGAAAAACTTAGTAATATTTACAAGATACCTGGTGGGTTGTCTCCCACAAAGCGCTTATTTAAGGTCATTAGCTTGACCGTCATGGAGTTCTAAACTTGGTTTGGAGGATCCTCGAGAAGGATCTTTGTTTTCTCGTTCATTGTGGAATCTGCAAGGTACGGTTTGACTCTCTGACCGTTTACAGTAAATGGTTCTCCCTTTTTGTCCCAGAGAACCACTGCACCATGCGGTTTTACTTCCTTGATGGTGTAAGGACCGGTCCATCTCGACTTTAGTTTTCCTGGAAAAAGTTTAAGGCGAGAGTTGTAGAGAAGTACCTTATCGTTCTCTGAAAGCTTCTTGAGGATTATCCTTTTGTCATGAAGAGCTTTAGTTCGCTCTTTATAGATCCTTGAGCTTTCGTAAGCATTTAACCTGAGTTCGTCTAACTCGTTTAACTGAATTAGACGTTTCTCTGAAGCGGTCTTTATGTCGAAGTTCATCAGCTTCGTTGCCCACAGCGCCTTGTACTCTTGTTCGACATGTAGGTGACATGACTTACCGTAGACGAGGTTGAATGGTGTGGTTCCAATGGGAGTTTTGAAGGCGGTTCTGTATGCCCAAAGAGCATCATCAAGCTTTGCCGCCCAATCCTTTCTCAATTTTCCAACTGTTTTCTCCAAGATTCCTTTGATCTCCCTGTTTGAGATTTCGACTTGGCCACTGGTCTGAGGGTGATATGGTGCTGCCACTTTGTGTTTGACTCCATGCTTTGCCAACAGACTCGCAAAGATCTTGTTGATGAAATGTTTTCCACCGTCACTGATCACTACCCGTGGAACTCCAAAGCGAGGAAAGATGATGCTTTTGAACATCTTCAGAACAACTTTCCCGTCATTTGTTGGGCTGGCAAGTGCTTCCACCCATTTAGAGACATAGTCGACTGCGACTAAGATGTACTCGTTTCCATAGGATGCTGGGAAAGGTCCCATGAAGTCGATGCCCCATACATCGAACACCTCAACCTCGAGAATGAAATTTTGTGGCATTTCATTCCGCTTGCTTATGTTATCTTTCCTTTGGCAAGCGTCACACTTTGCTACAAACTCGTGTGCATCACAGAATATCGTAGGCCACCAAAAGCCAGCTTGTAAAATCTTCGTAGCTGTTTTAAAGGAAGCGAAGTGTCCTGCATAATCAGAAGCATGACAATGATAGAGAATACCATGTACCTCACTTTCGGGAATGCATCTTCTGAAAATCCCATCTTTACACCTCTTGTAAAGAAACGGTTCATCCCAATAGTAGTGCTGGATATCTTTAAGAAACTTTTTCTTGGCATACCCTACAAAATCAGGTGGTGAAACATCACAAGATAAGTAGTTAGCAAAGTCAGCATACCATGGTAAATTTCCCTCGATGGTGTGCATGGTCATTAGCTCAGCCGCATTTCTGTTGTTAGATTGCTCAACCTCATAGACATAGTTATCTTCTAGTAGCGCAAGCTCTTCTCCTGGAAAAAAATCTCTCATTGGGACATCCTCTTCAACTCTTAGTCGAGATAAGTTATCTGCTACTCTGTTTTCGATTCCCTTCTTATCTTTGATTTCCAAGTCAAACTCCTAGAGTAGAAGTATCCATCTTAAAAGCCTCGGCTTGGCGTCTTTCTTTGTGAAAAGGTATCTCAACGCTGCATGATCAGTGTGGACTACAACTTTGGACCCAAGGAGATAGGATCTAAACTTCTCAAAAGCGAAGACAATCGCTAGGAGTTCTTTCTCGGTTGTTGTATAGTTGCATTGTGCGGCATCAAGAGTGCGGCTGGCATAGTAGATGGCATGCATCTTCTTGTCTTTCCTTTGCCCTAAAACTGCACCTACAGCATAGTCACTTGCATCACACATTACCTCAAAAGGTAGCTCCCAATCAGGTGGTTGCACAATGGGAGCGCTCACAAGAGATCCCTTGATCTTTATAAATGCCTTGAGGCAGTCTTCATCAAACTCAAACTTTTGATCTTTGCAGAATAGCTGAGTTAATGGCCTTGCAATCTTTGAAAAATCCTTTATGAACCTCCTGTAGAACCCAGCATGTCCTAGAAAGCTCCTTATTCCCTTTACAGAATTTGGAGGTGGCATGTTCATCATCACATCGATTTTTGCCCTATCCACTTCAATGCCCTTTTCTGAGATCCTATGACCGAGAACGATTCCATCTCGCACCATGTAGTGACACTTTTCCCAATTCAGGACCAAGTGTTTGTCCTCACAGCGTTGGAGTACCCTGCACAGATTAGACAAACAAACAGCAAAAGATGTGCCATGCACAGAGAAGTCATCCATAAAGACTTCCATATAATCCTCAATCATTTCAGAAAAAATTAACATCATACAACGCTGAAATGTTGCTGGTGCGTTACACAATCCAAATGGCATTCTCCGATATGCGAAGGTACCATAAGGACATGTAAAAGTGGTTTTCTCTTGATCATCGGGATGTATCGGAATCTGAAAGAATCCCGAGTACCCGTCAAGAAAACAGTAATATTGGTGGTTTGCTAGTCTCTCTAACATTTAATTGATAAATGGAAGTGGAAAATGATCTTTACGTGTTGCAGAGTTAAGCTTTCTATAATCAATGCACATGCGGTGCCCTGTGACAGTTCTTGTCGGAATCAATTCATTCTTATCATTTCTAATCACAGTGACACCACCCTTTTTAGGTACCACATGGACATGACTTACCCAAGTACTATCCGAGATTGGATAGATTACTCCTGCATCTAGGAGTTTGATGATCTCAGTCTTAACAACATCTCTGAGGTTCGGGTTTAACCGTCTCTGATGTTCTATAGACATCATTGATTCATCTTCGAGATAAATCCTATGCATGCAAAGGTTAGGAGATATACCTTTCATGTCGTCAAGGGAATAGCCTATAGCTTTTCTGTACTTCCTCAGCTCACACAGCAGTAAGGCACTCTCTACATTATTTAGTTCAGCATTGATTATAACGGGGTAAGTAGAATGAGGTCCAAGAAACGCATACCTGAGCCCTGAGGGAAGCGGCTTGAGTTCCACCTTTGGAGCTTTTAGTTCACTCCAATCTCCACAGTCTTCTGAGGTAGGTCCATTCCCCTCCTTTTCTACTTCATCTTTGTCTAGCAAGGCGAATGCAACAACTTTACTCAGTTCAACCGGTTCGTCTAAAATTCTAGCAAAATCCGTTGTTGCTTCCTCAATGAATCCATGTTGATCCTGTTCCTTTGTTAAGGCGATTTGAAGTGGATCTTCAGTATTCATTTCCTCTAAGAGCTCATCAGCTAGCTCATCCATGATGTCAACCCAAAATGCTTGACCTTCAATAGTTGGTTTAGACATCACTCTCTCCATGTCGAATTCTTGGACAAGATCTCCTACTTGCAGCTTGATCAAGCTTCTCTTGACATCTATTAATGCACCAGAGGTGTGCAAGAAAGGTCTACCAAGAATAAGCGGGTCTTTAGGCTCCTCATCCAGGCTAAGAACAATGAAGTCAGTGGGGATATGAAATGTCCCAACCCTCACGTAAACATTCTCAGCAATTCCAATGGGCAACCGCACAGAACGGTCTGCAAGCACTAGAGAGATACTTGTTGGCTAGAAGTTTGTGATCCCCAACCGCTTTGCAACTGAAAGCGGCATCAAGCTCACACTTACACCTAAATCACACAAACATCTAGCAAATAATGAGTCACCAATTTTACAAGGCAAAACAAAACTACCTGGATCTTCTTTCTTCTTTGGTATTGTGTTTTGCAAAATGGCGCTGCACTCGTGTGTGATCAAGACAGCTCCTTCTTCAAGAGTTTTCCTGTTAGTCAAAATATCCTTGAGATATTTTCTGTAGATAGGAATATTTTGAACTAACTCAAGAAAAGGGAGCTTGATTTGAAGTTGTTTCATCACTTCATCGAATTTAGCATACTCCTTCCCTCTTTGAATCTTCCTTAAGCGACCTGGAAATGGCAACTTGGGTATGTACGGTGGAGGCACGAGATCTTCAGTTTCCTCCTCAAGATCAGCGATTTTCTTATCTGCAACTTCCTCACCTTGTGGTGCATCGAGAACTTCTGAATCATTCTCATTCTCAATGACTTTCTCTGGTTCATCGAGAACCTCAACTTCTTTTCCTTTCTTCAAGATTGGTTCTACCTGTTTCCCACTCCTCAGTGTAATGGCATTGACAAATTCTTTACCGTTGTTGTAGTCTTTCGGGTTCGGTTGTGGTTTTCCAGGAAGAACTCCCATAGGTCTTGTAGAAGTAGAAGCGGCTTGTGCTACCTGATTCTCAAGAGTTTTAACATGTGATGAAAGATTTTCAAACTTACCTTGGAGTTCGCTGTACATGTTTTCCACTCTTGAGTTGATGTCAAAGGCGTTCTTGTTCTGGCCATCGAGCAGTTTCTTAAGCATTGTTTTCATTTCGCTGTCATCGGACGGTCCAGCTGGGGCATAGCTCACAGGAGCTTGAGTTGGTGCTTGATAACCTCTCTGAAAGTTGTTGAACTGAGGTCTTTGCTGAAATCCCCCTTGTTGAAAACCTCCTTGATTCTGAACCCTGTTTTCAAAAGGCTTGTTGTAGCCTCCTTGATTCTGAACTCTGTTTTCAAAAGGCTTGTTGTAGCCTCCTTGGTTTGGCACAAACGGTTTTGCTTGATATTGTTGCCCTTGTGGTTTCACTTGTGCTGGATATTTTTGGTCTTGGGGGTTCTCAACATTGGTGCTTCGGTATGAGATATTAGGATGATTCCTATAGTTTTGGTTGAACCGTTGGTTTTGATAACCATTCACATAATTCAGCTCAGCTTGCACATCCTCAAAACATTCCCCAGATTGCTCTTGGTAACCTTCCTCTTGGTAACCCTGACCTTCTCCAGAATCATCACAATAGTTGACTGCTCTTTGTTCACGTCTTAGAAGTTGTTCAACCTTCGCAGTCAGCTCAGAAATCTGTTTTGATTCTCCTCCTCCAACGCTCCTCAAGGTCCTATCATAATCAACACAATGGTTGCTGTTGCTACCAGCAAGATTTTCAATCAAGATTAGAGCTTCCGGTTCTGTTTTTGTCATGAAGTCTCCATTGCTTGATGTGTCCAAAGCCATCTTGTAATTCTGGTCAATTCCTCTATAGAAGGTGTTGATGAGTGATTCAGGAGTGAACCCGAGATGAGGACACTCTCTTTTGTAGTCCTTAAATCTCTCCCAAGCTTCTTGGAATGACTCGGTACCAGCTTGTTGAAAACTCGAGATCTTGTTCCTTAGAAGCGTGGTCCTTGCTTGAGTAAAATATTGTCCCAAGAATGCAGCTTTGTAATCATCCCATGAACTGATGGAGTCTCTTTCTAATGATTTGAACCAACGTTTCGCTTTATCAGCTAGCGAAAATAAGAACAAACGACACTTAAAAGCATCGTCTGGTACTCCATTCATCCTGGTTGTTCCACACACATCCTCGAAGTTATCAAGATGAGAAACTGGATTTTCAGAAGGAAGTCCATGGAACTGGTTTTGTTTCACGAGATTCAGCAATCCCGACTTGATCTCAAAATCAGTTCTGTTGATTGGAGGATGTTGGACACCTCCTCGATACATTTGAGCATTAGGAGCATCATGTTTCCTTAAGGTCCTACGAGCAGGAGCAGGCCTTTGATAGTTTGGTGGTTGATGTGCAGCAACTCCAACTGGAGGGTCTTGTAACTCTCCACCATTATCTCCATCGTGTGGTAAACCTCCAGGTGGTAACACATTACCTCCTTGTTCATGAGCCATTTGAGCTTCTCTTTGCTTAGCTAGCTTCTTCTTTCTTCTAATTGCCTTTTCAAACTTTCCAACCTCTTCGTGATATTCAACTAGGTGTGATGAACCTTCGCCTCGGGTCATATACCTTTAAAACATCAAAGAGAAAAAAAGGAAATGATTATCAGTAACTTAAAATAAAATGCAATAGACTAATAACTGATCCTAAATCTTTAGGTAACGCTATTGGTCCCCGGCAACGGCGCCAACTTGATTGCTCGAGTTTTTACTCGATACACTTAACCGCAAGGTAGTATATAACGAGATCGATCCACAAGAACCAATGGTACTCTAATGATTTACGAGACTTGTAGTTAGCTATAGCAGGATTGGTTTGATTGATTTCTTTCAAACTTGTAAACAAAATGCAATAAACATAAAACGATTGATTTATACGATTTAAAAGGCATTAGGCCTTAGGGAATTTCATGTTGTCAATGGCTTAACGAATAATTTTGAGCATGGGATTTAACACTCTCAGCACCGTTCTAGAACATGAACGCAAGGTGGATTAACCCACTCTCGTGGCCTTATCCCCTAAACTTGACTACTTGAAAACTAAACTCTCGTTTGATTTCTCCTAACCAAATTAGCATTAACACACAAGTTCACTAAGTTCACAATGATGATCTAGCATTAACTCTCGCAGGCTAGAGATACAAAGCTCAATTCATAAGGCTCAAGTTCTCTATAACATGATTAGTGCTTATAGAACAACCTAGAATCAAGACTAAGGTAGCTACTCTTAATCTAGCATTAAGAACACATGAATCAAATAACCTATGGACTAGAAACCCCAAATCTCTATCAATTCATCAAGCCATCAATTCCCTTCAAGAACCCTAAAACCTAACTATGAAATTACTCACACATAATCAAAGAAACAACAAAGTAAGCCATAGAAAGCATAATAGTATTGAAATAAACAACAAATGATGCAACAAAACTTCTCCAAATGATGCAACAAAACTTCTCCAAATGTTTGATAGAAAGGAGGAGCTTAGAAATCCAAGAAAATGTGTCTAGAATAGTGTTTTAGGCGTAGAAAAGAAAAACTGATGATTTTAGTAGGTTTAGGTGGGATATTTATAGACATAGGTGTAAAATGGAGTAGGCGGCTGGGAGGATCGATCGATCCACACGTAGGATCGATCGATCCCCAATTCCCGGACATAATATCTTCATGGCGGCTGAGCATGGGATCGATCGATCTGCATGAGGGATCGATCGATCCGTTGTGTCCGGAGGAATGTTCGTGGAGCATGGATCGGTCGATCTGCCCATGAGATCGACCGATCCTGGGCTGTGTTCTTGGAGTTGTTTGGATCGATCGATCCAAGGGTAGGATCGATCGATCCAGTTCCTTTCCGTAGCTTCTAGGCTTCATCTTTAGCCCGAACAATCCCGAAACCGTCTTATTCCGGCTTAACTCCATAGAACCTGTAAAAGACTCAAAATAAAATAGAAAAGACTCGAAAACTAACAAAAGACACGAAACAAATACTAAAAACAAACCAAAAAGCAATCAAAAGTACAATACATTAGGAATCCCACGAGTTATGCCGTGCGTAGACGGGTCTCGGACCGAGATGCACCATGGGACGGGGCTCGGTTTCGTATAGTTCCGGCCTGGATATCTGGGAGATATTGCAGGGGCAAATGTCTGCGAAGGGAAAGACTAGGCGAGTCTCGGACCGAGATGCACCGTGGGACGGGGCTCGGTTGTTATGGTGTTCCGGCCTGGTTTTCTTTGTGATCTCTCAGGTGCAGGATGTTCACGAGGGGAAAATGCGGACTGGTGCACTTAGAGGCCTCCAGCGTTTATAGGGTGTGATGTGCGCATTAGGTCGGGTAGATCTATGCGTGTGGGGTTTGCATGTCTAGTGGAGTCTAGGGTCATTGATATATCATGGTTTTTTATGGGTTTTAACCATGATATAAGAGTCTTTAATCCAGTCTTTTTGGTGTTTTTAGAGTCTATTAGAGTCTTTTATCTTCAGGTATGCATTTAGGATTAATGTGAAGAATATGAGAGATTTTGGAGCAAAGACCAAGAAGTTGCATCGAAGGATCATGTTTTGAGGCGATGCATGACTTGGTGTCGATCGACACCAGCCATGAGTGTCGAACGACACCACAGGCGGACAACTTCAGAGATTTTGAAAGATTTACAATTTTGCCCAGAAGTTTCTAATATTCCAGCATTAGTCACTGTACGAGTTTTTAGCTATATATTGTGTTTTAGATCAGGGTTTTGAGGGATTATCGAGTTGCAGACCCTCTCTCTATCTCAAGCTTGTATCATCTTTCTCTAATCCCTGATAGTCTTTGTTCTCTACTTTTATTTTCTATTATATTGAATGATTTCTATTCATATCATGATGATTGTTGCTTTCACCATGTCTGAGTAGTTCTCCTGTTAGGTTATGGGTTTTCAAGGGTTTCTGAGGAATTGTTGAATCATTGGATTATTAGGGTTAATTGATAGAGTTCTTCATCTAGGATTGAACTTATTGCTTATTCTAGATTCGTGACCTACAATCTGATTTAGGGTTATCAATTGACATGAAAGTGTGATTGATTGCTAGATCTATCTTAGGTGAGCAAAATACCTATCTGCAAAGGAATTTGATTTAGGGATTTTGTGAACAAATTGAACCCGATCATTACTGCTTGTCTGGATATTAGAATTTAGCAAAGGAATTTGGGATTCTAGATTCAGGGATAGATAGTTTACGCAGCGGAAGCTGGTAGGTTTTACAATTGTGTTTGAATTCTAGAACGGTTCTTAATTATAATCCTGATGATTCAATTTATTCACAGTTCTGAAGATTCCTGAGATTTCCCTATGCCTAGCGCTTTTCTCCATTGATTTACACTTTGTTTAATTATTCGCATTGCAATTTCATTACATTATACTTTATTTAGCATAATACTTTCACTGGGATTTATTGGGTATTTCATAGTCCTTGCGGATTCGATCCCTAAGTACTACAGTGATCTCTTAATTTGAGAGAGTAGCTCAAGGTAAATTTGAGCATATCAAATTTTGGCGCCGTTGCCGGGGACTATTGAATTTACCATTAGATTTAGGTTTAAGTTTTTGTCTAAATTTTCTTTTATTTTGTTACTGATCTCGTTCTTTCTTTCTTTCTTGTGTGTTTCAGGTGCATGCTTAATCGCAAAACTCGGAGCAACAAGAATCTTGAGCTAGTAACCCTTTCAAATCAAGAGCTAGCTAAGTTAGAACGAAGAACCCGGACAGCGAAGAATTCAGAAGCGATGTTGCGTACTATCATCATGGCTGATGAACATGGAGTTCTCCGGGACAGGGATAGCCATGCATACAATGCAGAGGGCCAATGGATCGATGACAACGGCCAAGTCATTGTTAAGGCTGTGGTACCCGTCCAGGATGCTGGTGTCGATCGACAACCACCACCTGGTGTCGGTCGACACCCACCAGCGGCTGGTGGGGTTTTGGTTGGACAAGGTGCACCTGGTGCCTTAGGTCCACGAGCAATGACATTGGGGGATTACAACCGGCCAGAGCAGTTCTATGCCAACCGGTCTGCCATCCGTCCGCCTCTGTTTCAAAGGAATGACTTTGAACTCAAACCTGCATACTACACGCTAGTAGGTCAGAACCCTTTCCACGGGCTATCACATGAGCACCCTATGGATCACATTGAGCGGTTTGAGGATCTAGTCACTAGCATCAAGGCTAACGGGGTGTCAAACGACTATTTGTTCTGTAAGCTCTTCCCATACTCTCTTGCTGGGGAAGCAGCTTATTGGCTTAAGCAGTTGAAGCCGGGATCACTGACCACTTGGGAGGACACTAAAAATGCTTTCCTCAACAACTTTTATGATGATGCACGGTCTGAAGAGCTGAGGACGAATATTTCAGCCTTCTCTCAAGGACCTACTCAGGCATTCAAGGCCGCTTGGGCAAGGTTCAGGGCTTATCAGAGAGATTGTCCACACCATGGGTTCAGTGAGGTTCAATTGCTTGGGATTTTCTTCAGGGGTATCCATTGGAGGTATCAGATGGCTCTGGATGCTGCAAGTAATGGCAACTTCAATACCAGGTATCCTGAGGATGTTGTGGTACTAATAGAGAACTTGGCTTCAAGCAACAGTACTAAGAATGCTGATTTCGAGAGAAAGAAGCAAGCTGGGAACTTAGATGGAAGTCAGATAGCTGAGGTAAAGGCGAAACTTGATACGGTTCACAACCTTCTAATAAGCAAGAAGCAGGTCCAGTTTGCTGTTAAGGTTGAGACCTATGAGCCAGTTGCTGAGCATGAGGAGCAGGATGTTAACTATGTTGGTGGCACAGGCTTTCAGCGTTTCGGTAACTCACAAGGAAACCGCGGCTACAATGGGGGCAGTCCGCGGGGCAACTATCACGGGAATCAGTCCTCCTCTACTTTCACTCAGCAGCCTCAGTATCAGAAGCCCTATCAGAGCAACAACAACTTTAATCAGAGGAACTATGGCTCATCTTCATATCAGAGCGTTCCACCACCTACTACAGAGAGCAAGATGGAATCGATGCTTGAGCAGATTCTAGAAGGTCAACAGAAGATCACCGTGGAATTCAATGGAAAGTTAGACTCACTGTATCAGGATTTGAATGGGAAGTTTGAGCAGCTGAACACTCATGTCAAGAAGTTAGACACTCAGGTTGCTCAGACTGCTGGAGCTATTAAGAGACATGACGGTTTTCTTCCGGGGAAGACGGATACTAATCCGAGGCATCCAGTGAATGCCATCTCATTGAGGAGTGGGAAGAAGGTTGAGCCTGTGATCAGGAATACTCTGACACCTGAAGAGATGATAGACTTAGAAGAAGTCGAAGACGAAGATGTTGTTCTTCCGGAGCTGGTGTCAATCGACACCAACACTATGTGTCGATCGACACCAGTTGATACAGAAGGGATTGGCAAGGACAAAGCTGTGTCGATCGCTACCAAGGACACGACACAGGATGTTAGTGTCGATCGACACCCTTCACAGACAGACAAGGCTTCTTCATCATCTGCTAAGCCGATCACCGAATCATCATACAAACCAAGGATCCCTTATCCTCGAAACCCCAGGAAGTCTAAGCAAGAGATAGACGATGCCAGGTGTAAGGCTATGATGGACAAGCTCATTGTTGAGTTACCGTTGATTGATGCCATCAGGACTTCCCCCATACTCAGACGGTACGTGAAACGCATGATCACTAAGGATTTGAATGTTGAACAGGGTGCGATGATGATTTCCGCACAGGTTAGTGCCGTGATTCAGAACAAGATTCCAGAGAAGCTTCCAGACCCAGGTAGTTTCGTTCTAGACTGCACCATCTTTGCAGAGAAGTTCGAACGATCTTTATGTGATCTTGGTTCTAGTGTAAATTTGATGCCCAGATCAGTTGCTGTGAATCTTGGTATGACAGACTTTCAGCCGACAAGGATCACTCTCATCCTTGCTGATCGTTCTGTTCGTCTTCCAGACGGTATCCTTGAGGATGTTCCTATCAAGATAGGAGGTTGCTTGATTCCTACGGACATCGTTGTGTTGACATATGAGGAAGAACCTAAGGATCCGTTGATATTGGGACGACCATTCTTGGCTACAGCTGGTGCCATGATTGATGTCAGAAGGGGACGCATTGGTCTGAATGTAGGAGATTTAGTTATGAACTTTGAGATGGATAAGCTTGTAAAGCGGCCTACGATCGATGGCCAGACCTTCTGCATCGAGACTCTCACGGATCTTGTTGAGGAGAGTTTCAAAGAGTTGCATTATGAGAACCCTCTGGAACGTGCTTTGATTGCTCCAGTGGATGAGGTTGAGCATTTAGATGATATTGCTGTTGCGTATGTCACGCTAATGGATGCAACCAAGGAAGTGATGCACGTAGCGGGTGTCGATCGACACCCATCACTGGTGTCGATCGACACCGGTGTCCGGACAAACAGGAAAGCAGCTGATTGGAGCTCTGAGCAAGCTCCAAAGATAGAGCTTAAGCAACTCCATGCGGGGCTCAGGTACGCATTCCTTGGTGAACATAATTCATATCCTGTTATTGTTAGTGCGTCCTTGAACAACGCAGAGCTCACCCTATTGCTAAGTAAGCTGCGCAAGTTTCGCAAGGCTCTTGGCTATTCTCTTGATGATATTTCAGGTGTCTCTCCAGATCTGTGCATGCATAGGATACATCTTGAGGATGAGACTAAGTCATCAGTTGAACATCAGAGACGGCTGAATCCAAACCTGAAGGATGTGGTTAAGAAAGAGATCATGAAGCTGTTGGATGCCGGGATCATCTATCCGATTTCCGACAGTGATTGGGTCAGTCCAGTGCATGTTGTGCCTAAGAAAGGAGGCGTCACAGTGGTACAGAATGAGAAGAATGAGCTGATACCGACTAGGACTATGACAGGGCACAAAATGTGCATTGATTATAGGAAGCTGAACGCCGCTACAAGAAAGGATCATTTTCCTTTGCCCTTCATTGATCAGATGCTTGAGCGGTTAGCTAATCACCCTTATTATTGTTTCCTTGACGGTTATTCAGGGTTCTTTCAGATTCCTATTCACCCAGATGACCAGGAGAAGACCACGTTTACATGTCCCTATGGCACTTTCGCATACCGCAGAATGACCTTTGGCCTATGTAACGCTCCTGCTACATTTCAGAGGTGTATGTTGTCTATCTTCACAGACATGATTGAGGACAGTATGGAGGTATTTATGGATGATTTTTCAGTTTATGGGTCCTCATTCAAGGATTGTTTGGATAATCTATGCAGAGTGCTAGCTAGATGTGAAGAGACGCACTTGGTTCTGAATTGGGAGAAATGCCACTTTATGGTCAGAGATGGCATTGTTCTTGGGCATAGGGTCTCAGAGGCTGGTATTGAGGTTGATAGAGCTAAGATTGAGGTGATGACTAATCTGCAGCCTCCTTCTAATGTCAAGACATTGAGAAGCTTTCTTGGACACGCTGGATTCTATAGACGTTTCATCAAGGATTTCAGCAAGATAGCACGTCCACTCACTGTTTTGCTCTGTAAGGATGTCACATTTGAGTTTGATGCTGATTGTTTTAATGCCTTTCAACAGCTCAAGCGTGCATTAGTGAGTGCTCCAATTATTCAGCCGCCGGATTGGGATTTGCCTTTTGAGGTAATGTGTGACACCAGCGACTTTGCAGTTGGGGCTGTGCTGGGACAAAGGAAAGACAAGAAGCTTCATGCCATATACTATGCCAGCCGTACATTGAATGATGCGCAGAAGAACTACGCTACCACGGAGAAAGAACTGCTTGATGTTGTGTTTGCTTTTGAGAAGTTCAGGCAGTATCTTGTTGGCTCTAAGGTAGTGGTGCACACTGATCATTCTGCACTCAAGTACATGATGCAGAAGAAGGATTCTAAGCCTAGACTGTTAAGATGGATTCTATTACTCCAGGAGTTCGACATTGAAGTCAAGGATAAGAAAGGTACTGAAAATGGAGTTGCTGATCATCTTTCGCGGATTAGGATTGAGGACGACATCCCTATTGATGATTCTCTGCCAGAAGAGAATGTGCACTTATTGGAAAAAGGATGGCGTGATTTTTCTTGCGGTGATCTGCAGTATTCTACAGACCTGGTGTCGATCGACACCGACGAGTGGTGTCGATCAACACCAGGTCTGTAGAATACTGCAGATCACCGCAAGAAAAATCATGCCATCCTGTTTCCAATAAGTGCACATTCTCTTCTGGCAGAAAATCATCAATAGGGATGTCGTCCTCAATCCTAATCCGCGAAAGATGACACCCATGCCACGGATTCAGGTTTTGTGTTCTAATATTTTGACTTTTTCACTATGGTTCATCAGTTTAATTTCCTTTTCACCAAGTCCTTGCTCGATAACACTGGGGACAGTGTTGTTTAAGTCTGGGGGAGGTAGTTACTAACATCATTCTTTTTATTTTCTTAGAGTCAGTCCAATTTTTGTTTTATTGAGTCAAAATTTAGTTTGGAAACTATGCTTTTTCGAGGAAATCACCACATTTGCAGGAACTTGAGTGACCATTGATTCAAGCTTGACATGGGTCTGAGACTAATGAAAAACCCCAAGGCTGATCAACCTACCAATGTTACCCATGTTCACCTGAGCTTTCAGAGGATCCATCACCGACTTCGCCCATTAACCTGACTTTATTTTGCTTGTCCAGTGGCTTGATATACATTGGATCGGATTCTCCCTTCAGTCCTGAAAGACTTGTCTGTGTGAGTATGGTTCCCCTCTCTCTTCCCTTCATAAATAAAAAAAAACAAAAAAAAACAGAAAAAAAAATATATATATACTAAGCAGTAAAAGATGAAATGATTTTCTTTTGAGTAGAGAGGTAGGAAAATTTCCAGTGACCTCATTATTCTACTTTGAAAGGGATGATCACACAAAGGTTGGGAAAATTTCCCGTGATACCATTATTCGCCTACACCTTTGATATAATTAACTGCAGAAGTGAGAAAAGGGAGAGGAAAGGAACCAGAAGTAAAGACAGTCTGTGTGATCAGGGAAACTGATTGAGAAAGAGTCCATGTGTCCTTTGATTGATACTCCCTAGATCAGTCTTCACCTTAGTTTATAGAAGTCAGTATGGTGAATTTGGATTGTTTATTTGAATTGTGGAGTTGTTTGGGACAGTTGCTAAGTCTGGGGGAAGTACATGGTGGTCTGGACCTTGTCAGGTAAGAATTTCCAGTGGCTTTACTATGGTGAATGTGAGTCTGGTGCTCTTATGACAAAATGAGTTTCCTGTGTTTTCAAACTTCTTTCACAGGCTGAGTTTCTGTTTTGCTTGAGGGCAAGCAAAAGCTAAGTCTGGGGGAGTTGATATATCATGGTTTTTTATGGGTTTTAACCATGATATAAGAGTCTTTAATCGAGTCTTTTTGGTGTTTTTAGAGTCTATTAGAGTCTTTTATCTTCAGGTATGCATTTAGGATTAATGTGAAGAATATGAGAGATTTTGGAGCAAAGACCAAGAAGTTGCATCGAAGGATCATGGCGATGCATGACTTGGTGTCGATCGACACAAGCCATGAGTGTCGAACGACACCACAGGCGGACAACTTCAGAGATTTTGGAAGATTTACAATTTTGCCCATAAGTTTCTAATATTCCAGCATTAGTCCCTGTACGAGTTTTTAGCTATATATTGTGTTTTAGATCAGGGTTTTGAGGGATTATCGAGTTGCAGACCCTCTCTCTATCTCAAGCTTGTATCATCTTTCTCTAATCCCTGATACTCTTTGTTCTCTACTTTTATTTTCTATTATATTGAATGATTTCAATTCATATCATGATGATTGTTGCTTTCACCATGTCTGAGTAGTTCTCCTGTTAGGTTATGGGTTTTCAAGGGTTTCTGAGGAATTGTTGAATCATTGGATTATTAGGGTTAATTGATAGAGTTCTTCATCTAGGATTGAACTTATTGCTTATTCTAGATTCGCGACCTAGAATCTGATTTAGGGTTATCAATTGACATGAAAGTGTGATTGATTGCTAGATCTATCTTAGGTGAGCAAAATACCTATCTGCAAAGGAATTTGATTTAGGGATTTTGTGAACAAATTGAACCCGATCATTACTGCTTGTCTGGATATTAGAATTTAGCAAAGGAATTTGGGATTCTAGATTCAGGGATAGATAGTTTACGCAGCGGAAGCTGGTAGGTTTTACAATTGTGTTTGAGTTCTAGAACGGTTCTTAATTATAATCCTGATGATTCAATTTATTCACAGTTCTGAAGATTCCTGAGATTTCCCTATGCCTAGCGCTTTTCTCCATTGATTTACACTTTGTTTAATTATTCGCATTGCAATTTCATTACATTATACTTTATTTAGCATAATACTTTCACTGAGATTTATTGGGTATTTCATAGTCCTTGTGGATTCGATCCCTAAGTACTACAGTGATCTCTTAATTTGAGAGAGTAGCTGAGGGTAAATTTGAGCATATGAGTCATGCATGTTTAATTTTGTGATTGTGTTATAGCTTTGGCTATTGTGTGTGTGTTGGGAGCTTGTGGTGTTGTGAGTCCGGGACTCACTGAGTAATGTTAGATTACTCATCCCCCCTTTTCCTATCTTGCAGGAAGCCTTAGTGAACCTGTAGAGTGGAGCGGACAGCTAGGAGATCCAGAGTAGAGTTACGGTGACCTTTGTAAAATTAGTAAGTGTGTTTGTTGACTCGATTTTGAACATTCGGATTCGTGTAAAATGGGTTTTAGAAGGACGGATCCGTGTATGGATAGTTTGTAATAGCGGATTTTGTATTATTACGATATATGTAATAAAGTGTTGTATTTGTATCTAAAACCCTTGTATACGCTGATATTAGCTCTGTCCGGGCTAACACAACTCGAAAACCTTAGTACGGGTTGAAAAGCCTTAGGCTCGGGTTTAGAGGTATGGGTGCCATGGACGCCCATGTCTCGGTGTGGATTCGTCCATTACTGGGACTAGGACGGCCATAGTTCCCGAACTGTGACATCTTCGGTTCGCCTATGTCCATAGTCCAAACCGGGTGTGCTACAGGTGCCATCCCTCTTGGCTCTATCTGCCATAAGGTCCCGTGACCGGTACTGAAGCCTCGACCTTGCTACTTAATGATACTACGTAGTTTTGTCCCAAAAGACCTAATCCGGTTTCCTAAGCCCAAGACCCTATAAATACTCCTACTAAACTTAACTTCAGCGTGTGGAACCCTAATCATAACCTAGAGAACTGACTTCAAGCTTCCAGAGACAAGAGCCGCCTCCTCCAAGAGCCCCTCTTGTTGCCTCCTAGTCCTTGAAGTCGAGCCTCCTCTATTGAAGTACCATCACCTCTCTTCTCCTTTATCTCTTTCTACATCTTCTGTTTGCTTTGTTGGGAGACAAGTTCTCTTCTGTGAAATCTATAGAGAAGTTTCCTTTGAACCCCTTTGATATATTTGAATCATTTATGATGTTGTTTATTATGATATCTATTGCGTTTCTTTGCATCATGAGCGAGTAGACCTCTTTGTTGGGTTTCATGGGGTGATTCAAGGGGAATTCATGGTTCGATTAATTTTGGTTGTTAGATCCGAACCTTAGTCATATATTAGGTATCTCTTGGGATATCTATATCTTAATGCTTGTTGCTTGAACTGATCACCAAGCACTGAACCTAGAGAATAGGAGCACTAACCGCGTAAACCTAGCTCTCGGACCTAGTGTTACTGAAGCTTCGCGCCATGGCCTGCGATAGTTGAGTCATGGAGCTTTGTGAACTTATCAAACTCGTTATTAATGCTTTGAACCATGCGTCGTTGCCTGCGTGAGTTGAGTAACGGAGTACGGGGATCTTAGACATTCATTCTATTATCCGTAGGTTGTTTGTTCATTTGT
The DNA here is from genome assembly GCA_963667165.1 of Barbarea vulgaris. NCBI lineage: Eukaryota > Viridiplantae > Streptophyta > Magnoliopsida > Brassicales > Brassicaceae > Barbarea > Barbarea vulgaris. Next base: position 8,974,843 of record OY763888.1, on the reverse strand, counting down.
GTTTGTAGTTGAGAACCTAGACTAGAGTCATTTAGCATTCCCTGATTACCTTGCATCTTATTTTTTTAGGACAATGAAGATCCCGAGATAACCCTAGACGCCCAACGCTTCCTCATATTACATTACAACCATTTTATTTACTTTCTTGTTTCATTCATTTAGTCATTAGAAAACTCAAAAGAAAACCCCTTTCATATTATTGTCTTAGCCATAAACTCTTTCATTGCTTTCATTTCGTGTTAGCTAGTACTCTCTGTGGGATCGATCTTTAAATACTACATACATTTAACTGTGCACTTGCAGTAGTCATGTGTTTCTTTTGAGGTAAAAGATTGAAGCATAAATCACACTCATGAATGTGCAAGGGAGTTTGTTACCGCATCACCATCTCCGACCTTTGTGGTTTGTACGGATTCAAGAAGGAGCCCACCAAAGCTGTCCTTGTTACAGATTGGAATGAGAACCACCATTTCTGGGCACACTTTGGCAATGGGGTCTATGACTCCAAGGATCGAAAGCAAACAGAAGTGAGACATCCGGTCCTGAGGTATGTTTTGCGTGTTTTGTGAAACATGATTCTTTGCCAATCCGACCCGACCAGAATGCAGAACTCCGATCTCATACTCCTTTACAGTGGGGTTAAGAATGTTTGGACTGAGGACACATGGGATGGGCGTGACCCAAGGCGCAATCTGAATCTCGACGCTCTATCCGCGAACCATCTCGTTTCTCTCAAGGGTAAGGCTTTTGGTGGTAAGACTGTCTTTGAGGGTGTTGGGAGTCTCTTGACCCCTATCTTGTAGCATTTCGGGATTGTGCTTAGTAACAACACGATCATCACCACCTGCTTAACCATGGACACAACTTATATGCATCACACGCGTTTTTGTTGAAACGGGACCAACTCTGGGTTTTTGTTGGCACAGACAGGAATGATTAGAGCGTCAAGGTCCCACAGAGGCCACTCAACACTATTCGGGAAGGTGATCCATCTTGTTTGAGTTTCTCTCCCCGCCACAGTTGCTGCAGTCAGTCCCACGAGGTAAGCTCCGTTGCGGTAAACCATCGAGTGAACCTCCTTCTGCTGCAGAGGATGAGAGGGTTGAGGACCTTGCTGGAGGTCCATACCAGTTATCCCTGATTTTGGTTTTCCAGAGCCTCCAGAAGGATATGATCAGGATGCCCCCGTTTTTCATCGTTACATGGTTAGCACGATGCGTCAGATGTGGAGGTTGCTTGCTGCTAGCATTACCAGTGCGCGTCCAGTTCCTCTATCTCATCACCGTTCCCCCATTCCTGATCACGTGACGCCTCCTCCGTCCACTGCTGCTGATGATACGATGGATGAGTCCGACGTGGACTAGTTTCTATTTCCCTTTTCTCTTTTGTTTTCGTTTTTATTTTATTTTGAACTTATGTTATTTTCTTTTATTTTGAGTCAGTTTGTTCTTTGAGTCTTGATTTGGAACTTGTTTAACCATGTTTTTATGATTATAATGGTGCTTTCGAGTTTTTTTTCATTGATTCCACAGCTTTCACTCAGCGTTTTGGATTCTTGGAACATCACTCTCTGATCACGACACTGGTGTCGATCGACACCAACACCCACCAAACGGATAAGTGTTCTCTTAACTCATGTTTTTAACTTCTGTTTCATCTCTTTTGTTTACCAATCTTTGGTTTTGCACCACTGGGGACAGTGTTGTTTAAGTCTGGGGGAGGTAGTTACTAACCTAATATTTTGTTTCTTATAAGTCTTTCGAGTCAGTTAAGTCCGTTTTATTAAGTCAAAACCAGTCCATGAAACAATGATTTTTTGAGGAAACTATCACATTTGCAGGAACTTAAGTGACCATTTGATTCGAGCTTGTTTGGCATTTGAGACAAATGTAAAAACAATAGGCTTAATAGTGGACTTGAGACGCCCATATTTTCAGCAGTAATCCACTAACTCCCGAGCCAATTTATGCCAGTTCTTTTTACCTCATCAATGTGACAGGTGTTCTGGGGCTTGACTCATCGTTCATACGGGACAAGACAACTTATGTAAACCAACATAAGCGGCACTCCTCTCCCTTATCCCAAAAGAAAAAATAAATTAATAAAAAGCAGAAAAGATGATATGATTCTCTCTTGAGTAAAGGGGTAGGAAAATTTCAAGTGACCTCATTATTTTACTTAAGATTGAGATGATCACGCAAAGGTAGAAGTGAGGGGTAGGAAAATTTCCCGTGACCCCATTATTGACTACAACTCTGAATGTAAAAAAAAAAGAAAAGAAAAAGATAACAAGAAAAGAATAAGTATGGGGAGAGAAAGAGTACGGAAAGTTATATGGTTGTCTATGTCATGGTATTGTACGTGAAAGAGTCTAGAAGGTCCTGGGATTCAAGATTAGAGATGAGACCCGACGATGAAGGAACTGTGGACTATGCTGCGAAATTGTGGGTTTAATCGGGAACGCTGTGAATTTCTACGGTGAAGTACATGGTGGTCTATATCCTTTCAGGTAAGAGTTTTTAGTGGATTACTAAGGTAAATGTGAGTGTGGTGTTCTGATGACGAAATGAGTTTCTGTGTTTTCAAACTTCTTTCTCTTGTTCAGTTTATGTTTTGCTTGAGGGCAAGCAAAAGATAAGTCTGAGAGAGTTGATATATCATGGATTTTACCGGTTTTAAGCCATGATATAAGTACTTTATCGAGTTTTAACTGTGTCTTTCGAGTCTTTTACAGGTTTGCATGTGTTGGAGACTTTTTCGACAATTATGGAGCATATGGAGCATTTGTTGCTGAGAAGACGAAGTAGATGTTTCCAGTGGTCAATGGTTTCAATCGAGACCACCATTGGTGTAGTTCGACACCTATCGTCAGGCACTTATGCAGAATTTATCAAGTTCTAAAGAATTTCAGTTTTTCCCCAGAAGTTCCAAAAGTTTACAAAAGAGACCCAGCTCGTGTTTTAGACTATTTAGTAGGTTTTTAGGTTAAGTTTTATGTATCCAATCTTTATCTTTGCTTCTGCTAAGTTTTGAGAGACGAGAGAGCTTGGGGCTGTTCTGCTACTTGTACTTCTTGAGAGAAGATCTTTGACCCCAGTTTTCTATTCTACTTTTGATTCAGTTTTATGATATCTATTTCAGCTATGTCTTGTGTTTGATCTGATATATCTGAGTAGATCCCTACTTAGATTTAGGGATTCTCATAAGGGATTTCATGATTTGTTAGGTTTAACACTAGTTAAGATTCAAACTTGTTAGTTATTCATCTAGGATTGTACTTAATGCTTATTCTAGCTTGATCACCTAAAATATGATATTAGGTTGTTAAATTGGCGCGACAGCGTGATTTAAGATATGAACTAATCCTAGTGAGCATGTTAGATAGTTGCAATGACAGTTGGATTTAATAACTTGTGAACATATCAAACTTCCACTTAAAGCTTGTCAAAACTTTAGGATTCGCAATGACAGTTGGTTTCTTAGGTTTATGTCATAGGTAGTTCTCGCAACGACAGTTGGCTAGCTATATATTAGTGATTTTAGTTCTAGAACGGTTTTTTATTAGATCTTGACCAGTTGTTTTACCTGCTTTGATTGATTGATTGAGAAGTTCCCTAGACCTGACGCCTTTCCCTCATTGTTCACATCTCTATTTACTTTTATTTAATTGTCATTTAAATTCTTATTTACTGCTTAGCTGGATTTGAAACAAAATGGTCTATTGTGAAGTCACAGAGTCTTTTTGGATTCGACCCCTAAGTACTACCGTGATTCTTTAATTTGAGAAAGTAGCTCTAAGGGATAATTTGAGCATATCCCTTGATGACCAGTTCAAGCAACATGCATTAAGATAAAGATGTCCCAAGAGATACCTAACAAGAGACTAAGGTTCGGACCTAACAACCTAAATGAATCTAACCATGAATTCCCCTTGAAACACCCCATGAAACCCAACAAAGAGATCTACACGCTCATGATGCAAAGAAACACAATAGATATCATAATAAACAACATCATAAACGATTGAAATATATCAAAGGGGTTCAAAGGAAACTTCTCTATAGATGTCACATAAGATAACTTGTTTACGAACCTCTGGTTTGGCACCACTGGGGACAGTGTTGTTCAAGTCTGGGGGAGGTAGTTACTAACATCATCTTTTGTATTCTTAAGAGTATGTCGAGTCAGTCAGTTGAATCTGTTTTATAGAGTCAAACCTAGTCCATGAAACTATGATATTTTGAGGAACCACCACATTTGCAGGAATTTAAGTGAAAATTTGATTCGAGCTTGATTGGCATCTGAGACTAATGGAAAAACCAAAGGCTTAATAGTGGAATCGAGACGCCCATTTTTCCAGCAGAATTCCACTCACACCCGAGCTAATTTCTGTCAGTTCGTTTTACTTCATCGATGTGACAGGTGTTATGGGGCTTGACTCATCGTTCATACCGGACAAGACAATCTCTGTAAGACAACAAAGCGGTACTCCTCTCCCTTAGTCCAAATAAAAAATAGAAAAGATGAGATTATTCTCTATTGAGTAAAGGGGTAGCAATATTTTCCATGACCCCATTATTTTACTCAAGATCGAGAAGATCACGCAAAGGTGGAAGTGAGGGGTAGGAAAATTTCCCATGACCCCATTATTCGCCTACACCATTGAGTTTTTTTTTAAAAAAAGAAAAAAAAAAGAAAAAAAAAGAGATAACAAGAAGAGAATACCTCTGGCTGAGAGAAAGAGTACCAAAAGATCTATATGGTTGTCTATGTCATGGTATTGTACATGAACGAGTCTTGAAGGTCTTTGGCATCGAGATCAGAGATGAGACCCGGCAATGAAGGACATGTGGACTATGCTGCAAAATTGTGGGTTGAATCGGGAAAGCTATGAATGTCTATGGTGAAGTACATGGTGGTCTGGATCCTTTCAGGTAAGAATTTCTAGTGGCTTACTAAGGTGAATGAGATTGGTGCTCTTATGACGAAATGAGTTTCTGTGTTTTCAAACTTCTTTCTCTTCTTTAGTTTCTATTTTGCTTGAGGACTAGCAAAAGCTAAGTATGGGGTAGTCAATATATCATGATTTTTACGTATTTTAAGCCATGATATAAGTATATAATCGAGTCTTAACTCTGTCTTTTGAGTCATTATCGAGTCTTTTACATGTTTACATGTGCTGGAGACTTTGTGGATGATTATGGAGCTTATGGAGCATTTGTAGCTGAATAGACGAAGTGGTGCATTCGATGGTCAATGGTGTCGTTCGACACTAGTCAATGGTATTGCTCGACACCCGTCGTCACTCACTATTCACACGGAAATTATCTACTTTTGAAGATTTGCAGCTTTGCCCCAGAAGTCCCAGACGTTTACAAAGAAGACCCAGCTCGTGTTTAGACTATTTATTAGGTTTTAAAGGTTTTATTATTATCTATCTTGAATTCTGCAAGAGTTTTAGAGAGACTAGAGCTGGAGGCTGTTCTTGCTACTTGTACTCCTTGAGAGAAGATCTTGAACCCATGTTTTCTATTCTTTCATTGATTTTTATATGATATCTGTTTCAGTTATGTCTTTTGTCTCATTTGATATGTCTGAGTAGATCCACTTGTAAGGTTTAGTGTTTCTCATTAGGAATTTCATGAATTGTTAGATTTAAAGACTGGTTAAGATTCAGACTTGTTAGTTCTTCATCTAGGATTGTACTTAATGCTTATTTTGGACTGATCACCTAGAATTATGATGTTAGGGTGATAAATTGACATGAAAGTGTAATTTAAGATCTGAACAAATCCTAATGAGCATATTGCAAAGAAATTTGGATTAGATAATTTGTGAACATATCAAACCTGCACTTAAGGCTTGATTAGATTTTAAGATTCTCAAAGAAATTAGGTTTCTTAGGTTTAATTCATAGATAGTTCTCGCAACGAAAGTTGGTTAATTATACATTAGTGAATTGAGTTCTAGAATTGTTCTTAATTAGATCTTTGACCAGTTGTTTTATCTGTTTTGCATGATTTCCTGAGAAGTTCCCTACGCCTAACGCTTTCCACACTTGATTTCCACTGATTTATTTATTCTCGCATTTTCTTTTAAATACTCATTTACTGTCTATTGTGAAGCCTGAGAGTCTCGAATTTGAAACGAAATTGTCTATTGTGAAGCCTGAGAGTCCTTGTGGATTCGACCCCTAAGTACTGCAGTGATCTCTTAATTTGAGAGATTAGCTCTAAGGGTTAATTTGACCATATCACTCGTGGAAGCTGTGGGTAGCATGACCGTTGGGATTTAAAAGCGTCATGATCCAAATAAGGCAAGCCTTGATTCTCCTTTTGTTCCATGTATGGAAACAGATATGGTGACATTTTGCCAACTCTAAACCAACATGTAGTCTTCCTAGAAGTGGAGCAAAACAGTTGGAAGTCGTTCCCCACTTGGTTAGGTTCTTCACTTGATTTAACCTGGTCGGTATAAGGCCAATTAGGAGCATATGTGCTAACTTCGACTTTAGCTCGGTCATGGCTTGTTAGTTTTGCTTCGACCCAAACCTTCCATATATGACATTTCTTGATGAAAATTCATGGAGGGGCTGAATGCTTGAGTGGAATTTGAGTTGGGGCATGTTTCTCTTTGATTCTCGGTTCCGAGTGAGGTTTCTTGATCATCTTTTATTCTAACTCGGTCTTGATGCATTCTGGCTCGATCAAAGTCTGGTAAATACATAGTTTCCAAGTGAATATGACTTCTGAGGCAAAAATCACGAGTCGATTCTTCTAGTGGAAGCTTCCTTGGCTTTGTGACGGCTCCGGTGAGGTGTTTGTGTGCTAACTCCAAATATGATCGATCAAATTGAGTTTTTGCTTGATCATTCTCTATAAAATAGGTGGTTTCCAAGTGAATATTCAAACAGAACTCATGTGTTCAAGTGATTTGTTTTCTGGTACATGCTTGACTTCGTTGCTCGTCTACGGGTAGGAATGCTTCATCTTCAGGTGGCTTGGCTCAAGGTTTCATGATTCCTCCTGAATCATTGGTCTTCTTAGGACTGATTGGCTGATAGAAAATCAATCCTAGGCTTGGTGCTTGATTAGAACTCCATTTTGCTAAGGGTTCTCCATGATGCTCTGTGATGACCGGTTTGGCGTGTGTACTGGTTGGTTTGACATGATGCTAGATTGATCTGGTTCTGATGTCCACATCATACCCTCCCCCTTGAAAAATTTTCAACCTCGAAACTGTACAATCTGCACCAAGAGAAAGCAAGTTAGCTTTCATTTGATTTTGGGAGTCTAGAGCCTTACCTCGGTATGGTGGTGGTTTGGTAAGACGTGATGCGTCTGGTGGCTCCTCTTTGAACTGGTTAGATTGAGATATTTCATGGTTTTGATCACGTCCAGGCATTGATGGTGTCACTTGCTTAGCTCTCTCTCGGATGTGTGCTTGAACTTTTAAGTCCGGTGGCTCCTCTTTTGTACCTACAATATTGTCAACTCCTTTGGAAAGAAACAAGAGTGTTATCACAGTCATGAAATTATTATAAACATGTAAACAAGATTGATTCAATATAAATTTTTTCTCAGGTTTTATTTGCGTAATAAAACAACTATTTTGAACCACAAGTTTTTGTGAGGCACTAACATTTTTATCAAGCTCTTCTAGACTTAACAGGTCTGTTATCATAATTTTAGAATCATTAGAAATGAATGTAATTAAGGTGTTACTACCTGAGTATGGTCTCTCTTGTGTCCCTTATGCAACACGCTACATGGGAGCGGAGTAGGATCCGGTGGCTGTTCCTTGATCAGCATGTCGTTGATGACTTCTTTCCTTCTGTTAAGGCCTGGAAAACATATCATGATCTCTGGAAATATTTGTTTACATGTTTCTGGTGTCTCCACTTGATATGAAGCTAAACTCCGTATGGATCTGGTTTCTCTTCGACTTTTACACATGTCTAGGGTACCTGTCCTTTTGTTGACACTTAAAGGGGAAATCAAGTGCATCATATTTGTAATATATGTACTCAAAAGTGTATTCTTTAGGCTACGAGTGAGCATAAGAGCTTTACAATATTTACCCAACCCGAAAGTGTCACTTACTTGAAATTGAAATGTTGTCCTTGGGTGTTGCCTCTCAAGTACAGAACTCCTTACAACTCCTATAGCTTCATTCTCCTCATTTAAACCTGTATAATCAACCTTTGGCATAGACAAGAGCATTATACTAGAACTCGAATTTTCTAAATTTTTTTGAACTAGACTATTATATGATTTTTGCTTTAGTAATGGAGATTTTTCCATTTGTCTAGTTGGGCATTCCCTATCTTTGTGGCCCATGTTTTGACACCTATAACAAATTATGTCTTTCGATATTAGGAGGCTAGAGAACTTACCTTGGCGTTCCTTGCTTTGTGGACCAAGTAATGGTTTTGAACTCGAGTTTGGTGCTACGCTTTCTGGTTCTAGCTTTTGTTGCAAGTCCTTGGCTCAAGTCGTTGGCTTAGCCTTTGGAGTACGTTTGGGAGATAGAATCCATCTCCTTGGCTGAAGATTGGTATAGATCTTCACATGGCATTGCCGAGTGGTTAAAACATCTCCCACGAATTCTTCATGCAACATTTGTTTCATCTTCTCCCACGTAGCATCTGGCACATCATTCTCTAGCCGAACATTTGCATTTAAATCCCATTGCCTAAAGGCATCCTCGGTGAGTGTATCTGATATATCATGGTTTTTACCGGTTTTAAGGCATGATATAAGTATATAATTGAGTCTTAACCGTGTCTTTCGAGTCTTTATCTAGTCTTTTACAGGTTTGCATGTGCTGGAGACTTTTTGGACAATTATGGAGCTTATGGAGCATTTGTAGCTGTGAAGAAGAAGTAGGTGCTTCCAGTGGTCAATGGTGTCGATCGACACCAACCATTGGTGTCCCTCGACACCCGTCGTCAAGCACTTTTCATGCGAAACTAATCAAGTTTTGAAGATTTGCAACTTTGCCCCAGAAGTTCCAGAAGTTTACAAAGGAGACCCAGCACGTATTTTAGACTATTTATTAGGTTTTAAGGTCTTATTATTATGTATCTTGGATTTTGCTAAGAGTTTGAGAGAGACATAGAGTTTGGGGCTGTTCTTGTTACTTGTACTGCTTGAGAGAAGATCCTGAACCTCTGTTTCTATTCCTTTCTTTGATTTTATATGATATCTATTTCAGCTATGTCTTTTGTTCTAATTGATATGTCTGAGTAGATCACTTGTTAGGTTTAGGGTTTCTCATTAGGGATTTTGTGAACTGTTAGATCTAATGACTGGTTAAGATTCAAACTTGTTAGTTCTTCATCTAGGATTGTACTTAAGGCTTAATATGGACTGATCACCTAGATTTATGATTATAGGTTGATAAATTAACATGATAGTATAATTTGATATCTGAAGGAATCCTAGTCAGCAAGTTAGATAATTGCAACAACAGTTGGATTAGATAATTTGTGAACATATCGAACCAGCACTTAAGGCTTGTTTAGACTTTTGAATTCGCAACGACAGTTGGTTTCTTAGGTTTAATCAGCTGTTTTATCGGCTTTGCAGGATTTTGTGCATTTTCCTTTAATTAAACATTTATTGATTAGCTGAATTTGAAGGAAACCGGTCTATTGTGAAGCATGTGAGTCCTTGTGGATTCGATCCCTAAGTACTACTGTAATCTCTTAATTTGAGAGAGTAGATCTAGGATTAATTTGAGTATATCAAATTTTGGCGCCGTTGCCGGGGACTCTTTTCAGTTTCCACTAGACTTAAGTGTAGAATTTAGTCTAAGTTTTTATTTTTCATTTTACTTACATCGTTCTTTCTTTTTGTCTGGTGTGTTTCAGGTGTATGGCTAATCGCAAAACTCGAAGCAACAAGGACAGTGAGCTTTTACTTCTTTCGAATCAGGAGCTTGCAAAGTTAGATCAAACGATCAGAAAAGCAAAGAAGCCAGTTACAATGGTTGGTCCTGTGATACTACGACCAAATAAAGCCGGAGTTCTTATCGACCAAGAGGGTCATATTCGCTACGAGCTAGGTCAGAAGCTCAATGCAAAAGGTAACGTGATCGCCGAAGTTGAGGGTGTCGAGTGACACCCAGCCATTGGTGTCAATTAACACCAAGCGCCAGCGGCTGTACGTGAGGTTGCTGTAGAGGCGAGATAGATGCAACTTGAGAGAGTGAGGACACTTGGGGATAACAACAGGCCTGATGAGTTCTATACTAACAGGTCTGCGATTCGTCTTCCCACCATTGAGAGGAACGAATTCGAGTTGAAGCCGTCCTATTACTCCCTATTGGGTCAGCATCCTTTCTCTGGATTGCCTCATGAGCACCATATGGATCATATTGAGAGGTTCGTGGACTTGGTAACTAGCATGAAGATCAATGGAGTTAGCTATGACTATCTTTTCTGTAAGCTCTTCATACACTCTCTTATTGGTGAAGCAACTTACTGGCTGAAGTAGTTACCTACAAGATCTCTAACTAGTTGGGAGGATACAAAGAAGGTTTTCCTGAGAAACTTCTATGATGATGCATGTTCAGAGGTCTTTAGGAATAACATCTCTCAGTTTACACAGAGGCCTACTGAGGCATTCAAGGCTGCATGGGTACGTTTCAGAGCGTATCAGAGAGATTGTCAGCATCACGGTTTCACCCAGGTACAGTTGTTTGGAATTTTCTTCAGAGGGGTAAATTGGAGGTATCAGATGGCACTTGATTCAGCGAGCAATGGGAACTTCAATACCAGATCCCCTGAGGAAGCCTATGAGCTGATTGAGAACTTGACGTCACGCAATAGCACCAAGAATGCTGATTTCAAGTGAATGAAACAGGCTGCAGGCATAGTTGAGAAGCAGATTTTTGAGTTGAAGACAAAGTTGGATTCAGTTCATAGTATCCTGACGAACAAAAAAGCAGTTCATTTTGTTTCGGAGGTTGAGACATTTGAGCCTGAGAAGGTTTGTGAGGAAGAGGACTACAACTACATTGGTGGTACAAGATTTCAAGGTCAACGTTTTGGTAATCAGCATAACCGAGGTGGTTACAGTGGAAATAATAAGAGGGGTACCTTCACCGATAATCAAAACTCCTATGGCTATGTCCCTAAGAGCCAATATCAGAAGGCTTTCCAGAGCAACAATGATTTCAACAGGAACTATGGATCCTCCTACTACCAACAACCCTCCGCCAACATTGCGCAGAGCGAGATGAAGTCTATGTTTGATCATATTTTAGAGGGTCAGCAGAAGGTTATAGTTGATATCAACAGGAAGATTGACTCGTTGTACACTGCTCGATATCCAGGTTGATCTGATTGGTAAGATCGATGCTTTGAACAATCATATGAAGAAGCTCGATATCCAGGTTGCGCAGACGGCTGGGTCTGCAAAATGACATGATGGAGTTCTTCCTGGAGGAATAGATAACAATCCCAAGTATCCTACAACGCTATGAGGTTGAGAAATGGTAAAGAGTTGAATCCTGTGTTGGCAAGGTCTACAAGGGGTGAAGAGGTTGTGGACTTAGAGGAGATTGACAAAGAATTCGCGGATGAACCGTCAGTGTCGACTGACACACACCATCAGTGTCGATCAACACCTAAGCCCATGACAGGTGATGAAACAACACCGGTCAGTGTCGATCGACACTCCATTAGTGTCGACCGATACCAACCATCATCAGACGCACCGAGTGTTGAGAAGTTTCAGAAACCGCCAGAGCGAGTCTACACGCCTAAGGTTCCTTTCCCAAAGAGCCATAGGAAGTCTAAACATGAGCTGTATGAAGAGAAGTGCAGGGCGATAATGGATAAACTAACCATTGAGATTGAATTGATTGATGTCATCAATATTTCGCCTGTGGTCAAGAGATGTCTGAAGAAGATGTTTACGCAGGATATGAGAGAAGAGGAAGGAGTTATGATGATGACTGAGGTCTGTAGTGCTGTCATTAAGAACAGGATACCGGAAAAGCTTCTTAACCCGGGCAGCTTTGTCTTGGATTGTTCCATCTTCTAGGAATGGTTTCAGAATTCCCTATGTGATTTGGGTTCCAGTGTGAGTTTGATGTCCTATTTAGTTGCTGTGGGACTCGGGATGACAGATTTCACGCCTACTAAGATCACTCTGATCCTTGTGGATAGAAGCATTCGGACACCAAACGGTCTTTTGGAAGACGTGCCAGTTAGAGTCGGCGATTGCATGATCTCGATGGATATTGTGGTCTTAAAGTATAGGGATGATCCTAAGGATCCTCTTATCCTAGGAAGGCCTTTCTTAGCCACTGCGGGTGCACTTATTGATGTTCGAGGAGGTCGGATAGCTCTGAATGTGGGAGAGTTGGTGATGAATTTTGAAATGGATAAGCTTATTAAGCAACCCACTATCGATGGTCAGACTTTCTACGTGGACTCTCTCAGCAATCTCGCAGAGGAGATCTTCCATGAGATGCATATCACTATTGCACGTAAGAGACTGGGTACCTCGATGGCATGGCTGTTGAGTACACGCGAATGTTGGATTCTAGTGAACACGTGATTCGTCTAGTCTCTTACGAGGAGCTCACTCGAGCATCTGAAAACGCCGCCGTACAAGGTGACTGGAGTGAAGATAAAGCTCCCAAGATCGAGCTCAAAACACTCCCTGCAGGACTAAGGTACTCGTTTCTTGGACCAAACTCCACTTTTACTGTTATTGTTAATTCTTCCTTGAAAAATGCAGAGCTCACTTTTTTGCTAAGCAAGCTGCACAAATATCGCAAAGCTCTTGGCTATACTCTTCATGATATTTTAGGTATCTCTTCGGAGTTGTGTATGCATTGGATTCACCTCGAGGATGAGGGAAAATCACCGGTTGAACACCAGCGCAGGTTGAATCTGAATCTGAAGGAGGTAGTAAAGCAAGAGATTCTGAAACTCCTAGCTTCCGGCATCATCTACCCGATCTCCGACAGTCATTAGGTCAGTCCATTTCATGTGGTTTCTAAGAAGGGTGGTGTTACTGTGGTTAAGAATGAGAGGAATGAGCTGATACCTATGCGGACTGTGACTGGTCATCGGATGTGCATTGATTACAGGAAGTTGAATGTTGCGATGCGGAAAGACCATTTTCCATTGCCGTTCATTGACCAGATGCTCGAACGATCAGCTAACCACATTTACTATTTTTTTTCTGGATGGCTATTCAAGTTTCTTTCAGATCCCTATACACCCCGATGATTAGAAGAAAAACACTTTCACTTGTCCTTTTGGCACGTTTGCGTATCGTTGAATGCGATTTGGACTTTGCAATGCACCAGCAACATTTCAGCGATGTATGATGTCGATCTTTACGGACATGATTGAGGATTGCAGGAAGGTATTTATGGATGACATCTCTGTCTACAGACCATCGTACCATGAGTGTTTGGCAAATCTGTGCAAGGTACTAGCTAGATGTGAGGAGAAGCATTTGGTTCTTAACTGGAAAAAGTGGCATTCTATGGTGAGAGATGGTATTGTTCTTGGGCACAGGGTCTCTCAGAACGGAATTAAAGTTGATCGCGCCAAGATCGAAGTCATGACGAACTTCCAAGCGCCAGATCTATCAAAGGAGTAGGAGTTTCTTGGGACATGCTGGTTTTTATAGGAGGTTCATCAAAGATTTCAGCAAGATAGTCAGACGGCTAACTGCCCTGCTCTGCAAAGATGTGGCATTCGAATTCGACGATGCTTGTACTTCAGCGTTTGAACAGATCAAAAGAGCTTTAGTGAGTGTGCCTATTGTTCAGCCTCCGGACTGGGAATTCGTTTTGAGGTAATGTGTGATGCCAGCGATTTCGCAGTTGGAGCTGTTCTTGGCCACAATAAGGACAAGAAGCATCACGCTATTTACTATGCAAGCAGAACACTAGACAATGCGCAACCTAATTATGCAACTACCGAGAAGGAATTGTTGGCGGTAGTGTTCGCCTTTAAGAAATTGTGTCCCTATCTGGTCGGTTCCAAGGTCATAGTCCATACGGACCACACAGCTCTGAAGTACTTGATGCAAAAGAAAGATGGGAAGCTGAGACTTCTGCGTTGGATTCTGCTCCTTCAGGAGTTTGACATTGGGGTGAAGGATAAGAAAGGAGTTGAGAACGGAGTGGTCGATCATCTCTCAAGGATTAGAGTCAAAGATACTGTCCCGATCGATGATTTTCTTCCTGAAGAGAATGTTTACCAGGTTGAGAGCTCCGGCGTTATCAGAACTCCAGACGGACACACTGTACGTCTGGATGATGCACCCGCTGTCTAATCTCGTTGTTGAGTCAAGCTAATGACTAAAAACAAGTGCTTGGTGGCAGGCAACCCACTGGTGAGTCTGTGCATACGCATTTTTGTTTTTATTTCGTCCTAGTCTTCGTCTTGTTTAGGTTCTAATCTCAGGGAACTAGTTGCATCTCGGAGCTGATCATCAGTGTGGTGCGTGTGATTTATGCTTCAATATTTTACCTCAAAAGAAACACACGACTACTGCAAGTGCACAGTTAAACGTATGTAGTATTTAAGGATTGAATCCCACAGAGACTTGTAAATCACATTACGAATTTTATGAAGAGGAATATGGCTATGACAATAACAAAAGGGGGTGTGTTTTGGGGTTTTAGTAACAATTGCAAATAACAAAATGAAAGGTAAATAGAACGATGTAAAAATCAATAAACAAAATGTCGGGCCTTAGGGAATTTTTAGGATATCATGGATAGAATATAAGCTAAGAGAATAAACTAGGAACTAACCTACGGTGCATGTTCATGAACTATGAAACACAAGTGAATAAGAAATACGCGGATCGCAATATCTGATACCTCAAGTATATATACTCTGTTGCTCAACTCAAGCAGGCAACGAAGCATACATCCTAGCATTAAGATCAAGTTCAATGATAGTTCGTAACGCCCTATAACTCAACTCACGCAGGTTATAACACAAAACTTATCTAGGCTTGTGATATGCTCAAATAATCCCTTAGAGCTACTCTCTCAAATTAAGAGATTACGGTAGTACTTAGGGGACGAATCCACAAACACTCTATGGCTTCACATTAGACGTATTCGCTTCAAATTCAGCTAATTAATAAATGAGTATTTAAAAGACAATTGCAGAAAATATAAAGAAGATGTAATCAATTGGAGAAAAGCGTCAGGTCTAGGGAACTTCTCAGGAAATCAATCAAAGCAGATAAAACAATTGGTCAAGATCTAATAAGTACCGTTCTAGAACTCAAATCACAAATATATAGCTAACCAACTGTCATTGCGAAAACTATATATGAATTAAACATAAGAGACCAACTGTCATTGCGAAACTTAAGGTCTAAACAAGCTTTAAGTACAAGTTCGATATGTTCACAAGTTATCTAATCCAACTGGCGTTGCAATTATCTAACATGATCACTAGGATTAGTTGAGATTCTAAATCACACTGTCGTGCCAATTTAACAACCTCATATCATACTTCTAGGTGATCAAGCACTAATAAGCATTAAGTTCAATCCTAGATGAAGAACTAAGAAGTCTGAATCTTAACCAGTGTTAAACCTAACAAATCATGAAATCCTTTGTGAGAATCCCTAAACCTAACTAGGGATCTACTCAGACATATCAATCAATAACAAAGACATAGCTGAAACATATATCATATAAAACTGAATCAAAAGAAGAATAGAAAACAGGGGTTCAAGATCTTGTCTCAAGAAGTATAAGTAGCAAGAAAAGCCCCAAGCTCTCTAGTCTCTCCAAACTTAGCAAAAGTAAAAAAAACAACTCTCTAAAACTTTAACCTAAAAACCTAATAAATAGTCTAAAACACGAGTTGGGTCTCTTTTGGAAACTTCTAGAACTTTTGGGGCAAAGTTGCTATTCTTTAGAACTTGATTGATTAGGCATGAGTGCCTGACGACGGGTGTCGAGCGATACCAGTAGTGGGGTCAATCGACACCACTGACCACTGAAGACACCGACTTCGACTTCACAGCTACAAATGCTCCATATGCTCCATAATCATTGATATGCTTATCCCTCAGAGCTACTCTCTCAAATTAAGAGAACACGGTAGTACTTAGCGGTCGAATCCGCAAAGATTATGTGGTTTCACAATAGACGTGTTCACTGCAAATCCAGCTAAGCAGTAAAGTAGTATTAAAATAACAATTGCAGAAAAGTAATAGAGATGTATATCAATGGGAGGAAAGGGTCAAGTCTAGGGAACTTCTCAGGAAATCAATCAAAGCAGATAAAACAACTGGTTAAGATCAAATTAAGAATCATTCTAGAACTCAAATAACTAATGCATAGCTAACCAACTGTTGTTGCGAAAACTATCTATGACATAAACCTAAGAGACCAACTGTCGTTGCGAATCCTAAAGTTCAGACAAGCTTTAAGTACAAGTTTGATATGTTCACAAGTTATCTAAACCAACTGTCGTTGCGAATATCTAACATGCTCACTAGGATTAGTTAAGATTCTAAATCCCGCTGTCGCGCCAATTTAACAACATAATATCATACTTCTAGGTGATCAAGCTAAAAGAAGCATTAAGTACAATCCTAGATGAAGAACTAACAAGTTTGAAACTTAACCAGTGTTAAACCAAACAAATCATGATATCCCTTGTGGGAATCCCTAAACCCAATTCGGGATCTACACAGACATATCAGATGAAACACAAGACATAGCTGAAATAGATATCATATAAAGCTGAATCAAAAGTAGAATAGAAAACATGGGTTTAAGATCTTCTCTCAGAAGTACAAGTAGCAAGAACAGCCCCCAAGCAAAAGAATAGATAGATAAAAGATGACGGATGCTGGATGCATAAAACTTAACCAAAATCAACTGTGATCCTCTGATGACCCTCCAGTATTTGCTCAATCATGGATTTCATCTCACTCTTCTCTATTGGTGCAGGAGGTGTCTGTTAAGATGAAGAACCATAGTTCCTTGAGAAGTTGCTCTTCTGTACAATACCATATCTCTGACCCTGATATCCAGCTCCATTGCAGTTGTTAACATCCTTTTCCTCAAAACGTTCCACTAGGTTAAAATTCTCAGCCTCTGCAGCAAAGTTAACTGACCTTTTGTTCATCAGAATACTATGAATCGAATCCAACTTAGTCTTCAGCTCAACAATCTGTCTTCCATCAATGTTTCCAGCTTGTTTCTGCCAGTCAAAATTAGTATTCTTAGTGCTATTTCTAGACGCCAAGTTCTCAATCAACTCATAGGATTCCTCTGGAGTTCTGGTATTGAAGTTCCCATTGCTCGTAGAATCTAGAGCCATCTGGTACCTCCAATCAACTCCTCTGAAAAAGATACCCAACAACTGAACCTGGGAGAGACCATGATGCAGACAATCTCTATGATAAGCTCTGAAACAAAATGCGTAAACTGAGAGATATTATTCCCCAGGTCCTCTGAACGTGCATCATGTCGGTAACTGCTTCAACTAGTAAGCAGCTTCACCAATAAGAGAATATGGGAAGAGCTTATAGAAAAGATAGTCATAGCTGACTCAATTGATCTTCATGCTGGTTACCAAATCCCCGAACCTCTTGATATGGTCCATAGGGTGCTCATGAGGCAATCCGGAGAATAGGTGCTGACCCACTAAGGAGTAATAGGATGGCTTAAGCTCGAATCCGTTCCTCTCAATGGTTGGGAGATGAATCGCAGACCTGTTAGCATAGCATCATGCCTTCTATAATCTCCTAGTGTCCTTCCTCTCTCAACTTGCCCTTGCCCTGCCGCTACAGCAACTTGTCCTACAGCTGTCGGCGGTTGGTGTCGAGTGACACCAGGGGTGGGTGTCGATCGACACCTTCGTCCTCGATAATCACGTTACCTTCTGCATTAAGCTTCTGGCCTTGCTCGTTGTAATTATGACCCTCTTGGTCTCTAAGAACTCCAGCATCATCTGGTCGTAGTACCACATGACCAACCATTTCAACTAGTTTCTTCGCTATTCTAATCGTGTGTTCTAACTTTGCAAGCTCTTGATTCGAAAGAAGTACAAGCTCATTGTCTTTGTTGCTTCGAGTTCTGCGATTAGGCATACACCTGAAACACACCAGACAAAAAGAAAGAACGATAAAAGTAAACTGAAAAATAAAAACTTAGACTGAATTCTACACTTTCGTCTATTGGAAACTCAAAAGAGTCCCCGGCAACGGCGCCAAAATTTCATATGCTCAAATTATCCCTCAGAGCTACACTCTCAAATTAAGAGATCACGGTAGTTCTTAGGGGTCGAATCCACAAAGACTTTGTGGTTTCACAATAAACTTGTAAAAGAGTACTGGATAATGACTCGAAAGACACAGTTAAGACTCGATAATACACTTATATCATGGCTTAAAACCGGTAAAAACCATGATATATCATTTCCCCCAGACTTAGCTTTTGCTTGCCCTCAAGCAAAACAGAAAACTAAACAAGAGAAAGAGGTTTGAAAACACAGAAACTCATTTTGTCATAATAGCACCACACTCACATTTACCTTAGTAATCCACTAGAAATTCTTACCTGAAAGGATCCAGACCACCTTGTACTTCACCGTAGACGTTCATAGCTTTCCCGATTCAACCCACAATTTCGCAACATAGTCCACTGTACCTTCATCGTCGGGTCTCATCTCTGATCTCGATGCCCATGACCTTCTAGACTCTTTCACGTACAATACCAAAACAAAGACAACCATATAGCTTTCGGTACTCTTTCTCTCCCCCAGAATTATTCTTTTCTTATTATCTCCTTTTCTTCTTTTTCTACTTTCTTTTCTCTTTAAAAAAACCAAAAAAAAAACTCAAAGGTGTAGTGAATAATGGGGTTACGGGAAATTTTCCAACCCCTCACATTGAACTTTGCATGATCATCTCAATCTCAACTAAAATAATGAGGTCACGGGAAATTTTCCTACCCCTTAAGAGGAATCCGTATATCACCTATTAGGCATGTAGGCGGCCATGTAGTAATAAAGTTCACTCCCTCTTCTGATGAAGATGAAGCCCCACCTATAGCAGCCACATTATCGGTTATGAACTGCGGTGCAAACTTAGCAGTTTCAACTTCCAAAGGATCTAAGGAATCCATCTCATGGAGAATCGCTTCTATTAGATTGTTCAATGTGTCCACACAGAATGTTTGACCGTCGATAGTGGGTCGCTTGATCAGGTTATCCATATCGATATTCTTCATGGACTCCCCCACATTCAGAGCTATCCGGCCTCCTCTAACATCAATAAGCGCTCCAGCTGTGGCTAGGAAAGGCCTTCCTAGGATAAGAGGATCCTTAGGCTCATCACTATACTTCAAAACCACAAAATCTGTCGGGATCATGCAAACACCAACTCTCACTAGCACGTCTTCCAAAAAACCTTCCGGTGTCCAAATGCTCCTATCCACAAGGATCAGAGTGATCCTAGTAGGCGTGAAGTCTGTCATCCCGAGTCCCACAGTAACTTAATACGACATCAAACTCACACTGGAACCCAAATCACACAAGGAATTCTTAAACCTTTCTTGGAAGATAGAACAATCCAAGACAAAGCTACACAGATCAACAAGCTTCTCTGGTATCTTGTTGTGAATGACACCACTACAGTCCTCAGTCATCATCATAACTCCTTCCTCCTCTCTCATATCCTGCGTAAGAATCTTCTTCAGTCACCTCTTCACAACAGGCGAAGTCTTGATGGTATCGCTCAATGGAATCTCAATGGTGAGTTTATCCATTATCACTCTGCACTTAGCTTCATATAACTCCTGTTTAGACTTCGTACGGCTCTTTGAAAAAGGAACCTCAGGCGTATAGACTCGCTCTGGTGCGTTCTGCAGCTTCTCAACACTCGGTGCGTCTGGTGACGGCTAGTGTCGAGTGACACCAATGGGTAGGGGTCGATCGACACTGACCGGTGTTGGTACTTCCTTATGTGTCATGGGCTCGGGTGTCGATCAACACTGATGGTGGGTGTTGGTCGACACTAACGGCTCATCCACAAATTCTTTGTCGATTTCCTCTAAGTCCACAAGCTCTTCACCCTTCTGAGACCTTGCCAATAGAGGATTCAACTCTTTACCACTTCTCAGCCAGATAGAATTGCAAGGATACTTAGGGTTGTTAACAGTTTTTCTGGAAGAACTCCATCAGGTTGTTTGACAGACCCATCAGTCTGTGCAACCTGGAGATCGAGCTTCTTCATGTGGATGTTTAAAGCATCGATCTTACCATTCAGATCAGTGTACAGCGAGTCAATCTTCCCATTAAGATCGACTGTAATCTTCTGCTGACCCTCCAAAATCTGGTCCAACATAGACTTCATCTCGCTATGCTCAGTGTTAGCAGGAGGTTGCTGATAGTAGGAGAATCCATAATTCCTGGTGAAATCATTGTTGCTCTGGAAAGGCTTCTGATACTGGTTCTTAGGGACGTAACCAGAGGAGTTTTGATTACCGGTGAAGGTACTCCGCTGATTATTGCCACTGTAGCCACCTCGGTTCTGCTCATTGCCAAAATGCTTACCCTGAAATCCAGTGCCACCAATGTAGTTGCAATCCTCTTCCTCCTTGCTCGGGCTCAAATGTCTTAACCTCTGCAGCAAAACTGACTTCTTGTTCATTAGGATACTGTGAACAGAATCCAACTTTGTCTTCAACTCAGTAATCTGATTTTCCTCTATGCCTCCAGCCTGTTTATGTCGCTCAAAATCAGCATTCTTGGTGCTATTGCTAGATGCCAAGTTCTCAATCAACTCATAGGCTTCCTCTAGAGATCTGGTATTGAAGTTCCCATTGCTCGCTGAATCAAGAGCCATCTGGTACCTCCAATCATTTCCTCTGAAAGAGATACCCAACAACTGAACCTTGGAGAAACCATGATGCGGACAATCCCTCTGATACGCTTTAAAACGTACCCATGCAGCTTTGAATGCCTCAAAAGGCCTCTGTGTAAACTGAGAGATGTTGTTCCTTAAATCCTCTGACCGTGCATCATCATAGAAGTTTCTCAGGAAAGTCTTCTTTGTATCCTCCCAACTAGTCAGAGATCCTGTTGGTAACTGCTTCAGCCAAAAAGCTGCTTCACCAATAAGAGAATGCTGGAAGAGCTTACAGAAGAGATAGTCATAGCTGACTCCAATGATCTTCATGCTAGTTACCAAGTCCTCGAACCTCTCAATATGGTCCATAGGGTGCCCTTAATGCAATCCGGAGAAAGGATGATGACCCACTAGGGAGTAATAGGACGGCTTCAGCTCGAATTCGTTCCTCTCAATGGTTGGGAGATGAATCGCAGACCTGTTAGCATAGAACTCATCAGGCCTGTTGTAATCTTCCAGTGTCCTTTCTCTCTCAACTTGCCTTTACCTCGCCGCTACAGCAATTTCACCTACAGCTGCTGGCGGTTGGTGTCGAGCAACACCATTGAGTGGGTGTCGATCGACACCCTTGACCTTGGCAATCACGTTGCCCTCTGCATCGAGCTTCTGACCTTGCTCGTTGCGAATATGACCCTCTTGGTCTCTAAGAACTCCAGCTTCATCTGGTCGTACTATCACAGGACCAACTATCTCATCTGGCTTCTTTGCTTTTCTGATCGTTCGTTCTAACCTTGCAAGCTCTTGATTCGAAAGAAGTACGAGCTCACTGTCCTTGTTGCTTCGAGTTCTATGATTAGGCATACAACTGAAACACACAAGACAAAAAGAAAGAACGATTAAGTAAACTGAAAAATAAAAACTTAGACAAAATTCTACACTTAAGTCTATTGGAAACTCAAAAGAGTCCCCGGCAA
The DNA here is from genome assembly GCA_963667165.1 of Barbarea vulgaris. Lineage (NCBI taxonomy): Eukaryota > Viridiplantae > Streptophyta > Magnoliopsida > Brassicales > Brassicaceae > Barbarea > Barbarea vulgaris. The sequence goes on along the minus strand of OY763888.1, from coordinate 8,952,996 downwards.
CGGTGCCAAAATTTGATATGCTCAAATTATCCCATAGAGCTACTCTCTCAAATGAAGAGATCACGGTAGTACTTAGGGGTCGAATCCACAAAGACTTGATATGCTCAAATTATCCCTTAGAGATACTCTCTGAAATTAAGAGATCATGGTAGTACTTAGGGGTCGAATCCACAAAGACCCTATGGATTTACAATAGACGTGTTCGCTTCAGATTTAGCTAAGCAATAAAACAGTATTTAAAAGAAAATTACAGAAAAGTAAATAGAGATGTAAACAATGAGAGAAAATCGTCATGTCTAGGGAACTTCTAATTAAAAACCGTTCTAGAACTCAAATCACTAATGCATAGCTAACCAATTGTCGTTGCAAGAACTATCTATAACATAAACCTAAGAGACAAACTGTCGTTGCGAATCCTAAAGTTCAGACAAGCTTTAAGTGCATATTCGATATGTTCACAAGTTATCTAATCCAACTGTCGTTGCAATTATCTAACATGCTCACTAGGATTAGTTCAGATCTTAAATCACATTGTCGTGCCAATTTATCAACCTAATATCATACTTCTAGGTGATCAAGCTACAATAAGCATTAAGTACAATCCTAGATGAAGAACTAACAAGTTTGAATCTTAACAAGTGTTAAACCTAACAAACCATGAAATCCCTTGTGAGAATTCCTAACCCTAACTAGGGATCTACTCAAACATATCAGATGACACACAAGAAATAGCTGAAATAGATATCATGTAAAATTAAATCAAAAATAGAAAAGAAAACAGGGGTTCAAAATCTTCTCTGAAGAAGTACAAGTAGCAAGAACAGCCCCCGGGCTCTCTTGTCTCTCAAAACTGAGCAGAAGCAAAGATAAAGATAGGATACTTAAAACCTAACCTAAAAACCTAATAAATAGTCTAAAACACGAGCTCTTTTGTAAATTTCTGCAACTTTAGGGGCAAAATTGCAAATCTTCAGAACTTGATAAATTATGCATGAGTGCCTGACGATGGGTGTCGAGTGACACCAATGGTGGTGTCGATCGACCATTGGTGTCGATCGACACCATTGATAACTGCAGACACCGACTTCGTCTTCTCAGCTACAAATGCTCCATATGCTCCATAATTGTCCAAAAAGTCCCCAACACATGTAAACCTGTAAAAGACTCGATAAAGACTCGGAAGACACGGTTGAGACTCGATAACACACTTATATCATGGCTTAAAACCTAGATATATCAACTATCCCATACTTAGCTTTTGCTTGCCCTCAAGCAAAACAGAAAACTAAACAAGAAAAAGAAGTTTAAAAACATAGAAAATCATTTCGTCATAAGAGCACCACACTCACATTCACCTTAGTAATCCACTAGAAATTCTTACGAGAAAGGATCTAGACCATCATGTACTTCACCATAGACGTTCACACCTTCCCCGATTAAACCCACAATTTCACAACATAGTCCACATTACCTTCATCGCCAGGTCTTATCTCTGATCTCAATGCCCAGGACCTTCTAGACTCTTTCACGTACAATACCAAAACAAAGACAACTATATAGCTATCAGTACTCTTTCTCTCCCCCTGACTTATTCTTTTCTCATTATCTCTTTTTACTTTCTTTTCTTTTTTTTCTTTCTTCTTTTTTCTTTTTTCTCTAAATTCAAAGGTGTAATGAATAATGTGGTCACGGGAAATTTTCCTACCCCTCACTTTCACCTTTGCGTGATCATCTCAATCTCAAGTAAAAATGAGATGACGGGAAATCTTCCTACCCCTTTACTCAAAAGAGAATAATATGATATTTTCTGCTCTTTTCTTTTCTTTGGGCTAAGGGAAAGGAGTACCACTTTTGTTGGTTTACAGAAGTTATCTTGTCCTGTGTGAACGATTAGTCAAGCCCCAGAACACCTGTCACATTGATGAGGTAAAAAGAACTAGTTCCAAATCAAGACCCAAATAACAAACTTACTCATAACAAAAGAAAAATAACACAAGTTCAAAATAAAAAAAAGGAAAAAAAAAGAGAAAAAGGGAACAAGAAACTAGTCCTTGTCGGACTCATCCATCGTAGCAGCAGCAGCAGTGGACGGAGGAGATGTCACGGGATCAGGAGTGGGCGAACGGTAATGTGACAGAGGAACGGGACGCGCACTGGTAACGCAAGCAGCTAACAACTTCCACATCTGATGCATTGTGTCCATCATGTAACGACGGAAAACAGGGGCATCCTTAACATATCCCTCTGCAGGCTCTGGAAAATCCAATTCAGAGAAAACTAGGAGGGGGTCCTCAACCCTATCATCCTTCGTAGTGGAAGGAGGTGCGCTTGATGGTGTGCCGCGATGGAGCTTACCTGGTGGAACTGACTACAGTAACTGTGGCGTGGGGGAGAAACTCAAACAAGATGGGTCACCTGCGCAAATAGTGGTGAGTGGCCTCTGTGGTAGATTCACGCTACACTTATTGTCGTCGGTACCAACAAAAACCTATAGATGGTCCCGTTTCAACTAACGTGCGTTCTGTATATAGGCCGTGTCCATGTTCAAGCGTGTGGTGACGATAGTGTTGTTATTGAGCACAATCCCGAAATGCTGAAAGATAGGGGTCAAGAGACTCCCAAGACCCTCAAAGACGTTCTTACCACCAAAGGCCTTACCCTTGAGAGAAACGAGGTGGTTGGTGAATAGCGAGCCATATTGTGGCTCAAATCACTACCTTCCCATGTGTCCTCAGTCCAAACATTCTTAACTCCGCTGAAAAGGAGTATTAGATCGGACTTCCGCATTCTGGTCGGGTCGGACCGGCAAAGAATCGTGTTTCCCAAAATAAGCAACACATACCTTAGGACCTGATATCTCACATCTGTCTGCTTCCGCTCCTTGGAGTCATAGATCCCATTGCCAAAGTTTGACCAGAGCTGGTGGTTCTCATTCCAATCTGTAACGAGGACAGCTTTTGTGGGTTCCTTCTTGAATCCGTACAAACCACAAAGATCGGAGATGGTGATGCGGTAACGAACTCCCTTGCACACGAAGGTCATGACCCCTTCTAGTGCAATATTCCTACCCTCGTTCGCAAGTAGAGCCGACAAGTAGCAAGGAAATGACGTGCCAAATCAGGGAAAAGATCATACGTTGTCGTACCCATTGTGCCCATGCCAATTTCTCGCAAGACACTGCTTTCCTCTGAACGAATCCACAAGGAAACCAAAGACGAGTCATGGATGAAGCGTGTCGGCCTCATGTCTACAGGTAACCACGCGTTGTAGAAGAGTGTGTCATACTCGTTCCAATCTTCGGAGTTTGGCCTGGGGTAGCATATGGGTTGCTCGACCTCAATCTTGGGGCCATTATCCCAGTGTTTCCTTGACCGAATCTTGAGATGTTCCGCCTTGGGGCAAGGATGTCGTAATTACAAAACGGGTATATCAGTAGGAGGTGGGAGTGGTGGTGAATCCAATGAAGGGGATTGACCGGAGCTCGAACCCTCATTCGTTTGTTGCCTAGTGAGGGTGTCGATCAACACTGGCACCTGCGAAGTAAAAATCGCACAAACACAAAACCACGAAAATCAAAATCAAATCATTAATTAAATCAAACCACAAGTCAAAAACAACGCAAAATAACACAAAACAACGTATGTTATCTTCGAATTCAATCAAACACTTATTCCTGGAGTATCAATTGAGGATGAAAACTTCAATTGATGTAAAGAGATTGGAAGATTTGAAGAACATACCTTGGAATTGGAGTGGGTAGGATGGATTAAACACAAGAACAATGAGTTTGGTGATCAAAATCGCCAAAAATCGGTGAAGAAAAACAAACTCTAGAGCCTTTGGATGTTTATGCGTTTTAGGGTTTTTAAGAAGGGTGAGTAGGGTATTTATAGCACTTACCTCGATGGTTGGTGTCGACCGACACCAATGATGGTGTCAATCGACACTAATCCTTTACATGTGTTTCCGGTTGTGCTGGTGTCGACCGATACCAATGATGGTGTCGGGCGACACAGATGGTTAGCTACCAGTCGAGGCTAGTTTCTCGAGGTTAGAACCTAAGCAAATGAGGACAAAGACAAAATAAAAATAAAGGATACATATGTACAGACTCACCAGTGGGGTGCCTCCCACTAAGCACTTGTTTTCAGTCATTAGCTTGACTCAGCATCGAGATTAGGCAGCAAGTGCAACATCCAGACGTACAATGTGTCCGTCTGGAATGATGACAAAACCGGAGGTCGCAACCAAGTAAACATTCTCTTTAGGAAGAAAATCATCGATTGGGACAGTATCTTTGACTCTAATTTTTGAAATGTGATCAGCTACTCCGTCCTCAATCCCTTCATTATCCTTAACCTCTATGTCAAACTCCTGACGAAGCAGAATCCAACGCATAAGTCTCGGCTTCGTATCCTTCTTTTCCATCAAGTACTTGATATTGGGAGTTTTTAGGCTCGGGTCTATCAAATAAACCCTTCGTACGTTGTGTACTTGAGGATCGAATCCACAGGGAAACAAGAACAACACAATAGGAATACAAGACACTATCTAATCTAAACGATATAAAAATTGGTTTAGTAAACAAGAAATTAAACAAGATGAAATGACTAACTAAAAGACTAACAAGCTAAAGCATTAGGCTTTAAGGCAATTCCGGATATCAATGGCTAGTGAATAAAATGAGCATGGGTTTCAACACTTTTAAGTACCGTTCTAGAACATGAACGCAAGGTGGATTAACCCACTCTTGTGGCCTTTACCCCTAAACTTGGCTACTCGAAAACTAAACTCTCGTTTGATTTCTCCTAACCAAATTAGCATTAACACACAAGTTCACTAAGTTCACAATGATGATCTAGCATCAACTCTCGCAGGCTAGAGATACAAAGCTCAATTCATAAGGTTCAAGTTCTCTATAACATGATTAGTGCTTATAGAACAACCTAAAATCAAGACTAAGGTAGCTACTCTTAATCTAGCATTAAGAACACATGAATCAAAGAACCTATGGATTAGAAACCCCAAATCTCTATCAATTCATCAAGCCATCAATTCCCTTCAAGAACCCTAAAACCTAACTATGAAATTACTCACACATAATCAAAGAAACAACAAAGTAAACCATAGAAAGCATAATAGTATTGAAATAAACAACAAATGATACAACAAAACTCCTCCAAATGTTTGATAGAAAGGAGGAGCTTAGAAATCTAAGAAAATGTGTCTAGAATAGTGTTTTAGGCGTAGAAAGAAAAACTGATATGTTTTAGTAGGTTTAGGTGGGATATTTATAGACATAGGTGTAAAAGTGTGTGTGCGGCTGGGGGGATCGGTCGATCCACAAGCCGGATCGGTCGATCCCCAATTCCCGGATATAATATCTTCATGGCGGCTGGCTGGGGATCGGTCGATCTGCATGCAGGATCGGTCGATCCGTTGTGTCCGGAGAAAATGTCCGTGGAGCATGGATCGGTCGATCCCGTGGTGGGATCGGTCGATCCTCATCCTAATCCTCCAATTGTTTCATCTTCGCGCTGGATTGACCTGTCTTCAGTAAAATGGGTATAACTTTCCAACCATAAATGGGAATCACTTCAAACCAGTCCCAAATGAAAGCTAACTGCTTTGGCTATCTTGTATCCAAATATCATCAAAATTGGTTCATGGAAAGCCTTTCAACGGATGTAAAACGTCTGATGTATCGACAAGATCTTTCATTCCAAAATCCGCATTTTATTGCAAAACAACCTAAAACCTGAAAAAAACTCAATGGACAACTAAAAGACTCTAAATAAACAATATAAACAAATAAAAGACTCAAAAATACTTATAGAATTAAAAGTAAAAACCCTCAAAACCAAGACATATCAATTCCCCCAGACTTGAATCCTTGCTTGTCCTCAAGCAAGAACAAAAAAATGAAATCAAATACAGAAGAAAGTTTTTGAAAAACGGGAGCTCGCTATCTGTAGGAATATCATCTTTACACTTCTCGTAGCTTTGACACGAGAACCTACTTTACGTACTTGCCCATAAGAAACTTCAACATCCTTTACTCTTAATCCACGATCCAAAGGAATTTTGGAATCCCCATTGTCATCTATTTACATAGATTAAGCAAGAAATATAAAGTGTGGTCTTACCAAGGGAATATCGATCAAAGGACATGTCAACTCTCTCCAAGCCAAGACATTCTTCGTATGATTCCTTTCCTCTCTCTTTTCTCACTTCCATGGAATCGATTTTCCCTAATTTTCTAGGGTATCATTATATTTTTTTTATCGATCCCTTGCTCTTTTCTTTGGATAGGTTTCAGAGAGACTCCAAAAAATTGCACGTGTTTACGCACTAACCCTCGGTCCCGTCCAATTATATCTGTTTCTTTACACTTTTTTTTTTCTTAGGGAAGAGAGAGGGGAAGCATACTTTGTGAAGAGGTGCAGTATCTTGTACGGCTCGAAGAGGTCTCGTCCGGTGTATGTCAAGCCCCTAGGTAAGAAATTAAAGTCTGGTTAGGTTATAATAGGGGTTAGAGACAACGGTAGATGAACCTAATTTCCAATGGAAAGAGACTTTCAGAATGTTGACTCAGCTCATAGTCTTTCCAAATCAGTTATGTGGTCAAGCATAATCAAGAGTCATAAGAGTGTTAATCCAAATATGATAATCCGTAAGAACAAGCTCATAATACCCTACTAATTTTGACTTAACCAAAATTTAACTCGATAAAAACATCTTGGACTAACTCAAAAGAAAATAAAAGAAATCAAAAATTCGACAAACGCAAAAATATAGTAATAATTAGACAAATGAAATAATACAATGGTAGATGTGATACTCATCGATTTCTCAGAAGTCATTGCTCTAGAAGTGGAGTTTGTTGATTTAAGTGCATTTAGCTTGTCCGATCGGCAACCGCTTTGACTACTCACCAATTTCCTATAAAATCAAAACACACAAAAAGAGGAATCAAACTCAAACAAACCAATAAGCATATATATATATATATATATATATATATATATATAAAGGATAGAATTGGGGGAGTCCCCAATGGCTCGTTTAACGTCGCTTAAGCTTGACGGTAGATATTGGTTTAGGTGGGAGTGAAGGTTGAGCTTGGATCACCAGGACCATACTCATCGTAGAACCATCCCCTAAACTCGTTCATCCTAATCTCCTCAAAAGGAGTCTTCCTCGGAGAATCATTGAACCAGTCCCTTAATTCTTTCATCATATTCTTCTCAAAAGGGGTCTTCCTTGGACCACGAAAGCTCAATGGTGTGGTGGGGAGTATGCCAAGATGTTTGTTGAACTGTTCTGTCATTGGAGATTCTTCTTTTTCATTCTCTTCGGAGGCTTCTTCAATGATAGTCTCTTGTTCCTCCATAAGTGTTTCTCCATATGACTCTTGTTCGGAATCATGTTGATGCATCTCTTCTATGGTTGAGAGCTCATTTTGGGCCGTGGTCTCGCTTGTGATCTCTATGCACTCAACAACTGAACCATCTTCACAAGGATCTTCAAAAGTTTCCTCAACCGTTCCTTCTTCTTCTTCTTCGATCCATTGTGTAAGTTCGATTTTGATGGACTCCACATGTGTTGGCTCAACAACTTGAGCATCTTGAGACCAACGTCCAAAATTGGTCTTCATGCTCTCGCTGATTTCTTTTTGGTTTTCCAACGCCAACTTCAACATGTTGAAGATCTCTTCCTTATCTGAGATTTGGGAAGAGTATGTTACTTCTTGTTCATGCTCCATGTATCCTACACCATACCCATATTGATACTCTTGAGATGAGTATCCATTAGGAAGACATTCTTGATAAGTGGATGAGCTTTCAAAACCATGATGACTTGTAGGGTCCCAAGCCATCTCTCTTTGTTGAGCTTCTAGAATTAATTTCATCATTGAAATCAATTCTGAAGCCATGCTTTCTCTCTTGTGATTGTGCCTTCCAAAAAGAACAAACACTTGAAAAGAAGTTAGTAACCACACAAACAAAAACAAAAACAAAAAGCTTAGTCTCAAATAGAATCTAAATCCTAATGGCTATTGCTAGTTTCCCCGGCAACGGCGCCAATTTGATATTGGGAGTTTTTAGGCTCGGGTCTATCAAATAAACCCTTCGTACGTTGTGTACTTGAGGATCGAATCCACAGGGAAACAAGAACAACACAATAGGAATACAAGACACTATCTAATCTAAACGATATAAAAATTGGTTTAGTAAACAAGAAATTAAACAAGATGAAATGACTAACTAAAAGACTAACAAGCTAAAGCATTAGGCTTTAAGGCAATTCCGGATATCAATGGCTAGTGAATAAAATGAGCATGGGTTTCAACACTTTTAAGTACCGTTCTAGAACATGAACGCAAGGTGGATTAACCCACTCTCGTGGCCTTTACCCCTAAACTTGGCTACTCGAAAACTAAACTCTCGTTTGATTTCTCCTAACCAAATTAGCATTAACACACAAGTTCACTAAGTTCACAATGATGATCTAGCATCAACTCTCGCAGGCTAGAGATACAAAGCTCAATTCATAAGGTTCAAGTTCTCTATAACATGATTAGTACTTATAGAACAACCTAAAATCAAGACTAAGGTAGCTACTCTTAATCTAGCATTAAGAACACATGAATCAAAGAACCTATGGATTAGAAACCCCAAATCTCTATCAATTCATCAAGCCATCAATTCCGTTCAAGAACCCTAAAACCTAACTATGAAATTACTCACACATAATCAAAGAAACAACAAAGTAAACCATAGAAAGCATAATAGTATTGAAATAAACAACAAATGATACAACAAAACTCCTCCAAATGTTTGATAGAAAGGAGGAGCTTAGAAATCTAAGAAAATGTGTCTAGAATAGTGTTTTAGGCGTAGAAAGAAAAACTGATATGTTTTAGTAGGTTTAGGTGGGATATTTATAGACATAGGTGTAAAAGTGTGTGTGCGGCTGGGGGGATCGGTCGATCCACAAGCCGGATCGGTCGATCCCCAATTCCCGGATATAATATCTTCATGGCGGCTGGCTGGGGATCGGTCGATCTGCATGCAGGATCGGTCGATCCGTTGTGTCCGGAGAAAATGTCCGTGGAGCATGGATCGGTCGATCCCGTGGTGGGATCGGTCGATCCTCATCCTAATCCTCCAATTGTTTCATCTTCGCGCTGGATTGACCTGTCTTCAGTAAAATGGGTATAACTTTCCAACCATAAATGGGAATCACTTCAAACCAGTCCCAAATGAAAGCTAACTGCTTTGGCTATCTTGTATCCAAATATCATCAAAATTGGTTCATGGAAAGCCTTTCAACGGATGTAAAACGTCTGATGTATCGACAAGATCTTTCATTCCAAAATCCGCATTTTATTGCAAAACAACCTAAAACCTGAAAAAAACTCAATGGACAACTAAAAGACTCTAAATAAACAATATAAACAAATAAAAGACTCAAAAATACTTATAGAATTAAAAGTAAAAACCCTCAAAACCAAGACATATCAGTACTTCAGAGCTGTGTGTTCTGTATGAACTATGACCTTGGAACCGACCAGGTAGGGACGTAACTTCTCAAAAGCAAAGATCACCACTAGCAATTCTTTCTCAGTAATAGCATAACTACGTTGTACATCTTCTAATGTTCTGCTCGCATAGTAGATGGCGTGAAGGTTCTTCTACTTCTTCTGGCCTAGAACCGCTCCAACTGCAAAGTCACTAGCGTCACACGTTACCTCCAAAGGCAAATCCCAGTCTGGAGGTTGTATAATGGGTGCGCTCAATAAAGCATTCTTGATCTGTTCGAATGCCGAAGTACAAGCTTCGTCGAATTCAAATGCCACATCTTTAGATAGCAAGGCGGTTAGCAGTCTGGCTATCTTGCTGAAGTCTTTGATGAACCTCCTGTAGAAACCAGCATGTCCCAAGAAACTCCTAACTCATTTGACATAATCAGGCGCATGTAGGTTCGTCATGACTTCGATCTTAGCGCGATCAACTTCCATTCCATCCTGAGAAACCATGTTCCCAAGATTTATACCATCTCTCACCATGAAGTGGCATTTCTCCCAGTTAAGAACCAAATTTTTCTCCTCGCATCTAGCTATTACCCTGTATAGATTAGCCAAACACTCGTGTTACGACGATCCGTAGACGGAGAAGTCATCCATGAACACTTCCATGCAATCCTCAATCATGTCCGTAAAGATGGACATCATACATCGCTGAAAGGTCGCTGGAGCATTGCAAAGTCCAAATAACATACGACGATATGCAAACGTGCCGTAAGGACAAGTGAAAGTGGTCTTCTCCTGATTGTCCAGGTGTATAGGGATCCGAAAGAAACCTGAATAGCCATCCAGAAAATAATAGTAAGGCTGGTTATCTAATCGTTCAAGCATCTGATCAATAAAAGGTAAAGGGAAATGGTCCTTCCGCGTCGCGGCGTTCAGTTTCCTGTAATCAATGCACATCCTATGACCAGTAACAATCACCTTTCTTTGGGACCACATGTACTGAACTGACCCAATCACTGTCAGAGATAGGATATATGATGGGAGTTTTAGAATCTCCTTCTTCAATTCCTCCTTCAAATTTGGATTCAACCTGCGTTGGTGTTCAATCGACGACTTGCCTTCTTCTTCAAGGTGAATCCGATGCATGCACAACTCTGGGGAGATACATGAAATATCATCAAGTGTATAGCCAAGAGCTTTTCGATATTTGCGCAGCTTGCTTAACAAAAGAGTGAGCTATGCATTGTTCAGGGAAGCGTTGACAATAAAGGGGTAGGTGGAATTCGGTCCAAGAAACGCGTACCTTAGCCCAACACGGAGTGTTTTGAGCTCGATCTAGGGAGCTTTTTCCTCACTCCAATCAGCATGTGCGGCGGCGCCTGGAGGTGCTCGATTGAGCCCCTCGTGAGTGATAAGACGCATCACGTGGTCGCTAGAATCCATCATCCATGTATACTCAACAGCCATATCATCCAAGTACCCAGCCTCTTGCGTGGAACAGAGCAAAGCTCTCTCTAAAGGATCAGTGATATGCATCTCTTGGAAGATCTCTTCTGCGAGATTGCTTAGGGTGTCCACGTAGAAAGTTTGACCGTCAATTGTGGGTCGCTTGATCAGCTAATCCATATCAAAATTCATCACCAATTTTCCCACATTCAGCGCTATCCGGCCTCCTCTAACATTAATAAGCGCACCAGCAGTGGCTAAGAAAGGCCTGCCTAGGATAAGAGGATCCTTAGGCTCATCACTATAATTCAAAACCACAAAATCTGTCGGGATCATGAAGTCGCCGACTCTTAGTGGCATGTCTTCCAAAAGACCTTTCGGTGTCCGAATGCTTCTATCCGCAAGGATCAGAGTGATCTTAGTAGGCGTGAAGTCTGCCATCCCGAGTCCCACAGCAACCGAATACGGCATCAAACTCACACTGGAGACCAAATCCCACGAGGAATTCTTAAACCTTTCTTGGAATATAGAACAATCCAAGACAAAGCTACACGGATCAACAAGCTTCTCCGGTATCCTGTTCTGATTGACAGCACTACAGACCTCAGTCATCATCATAACTCCTTCCTCCTCTCGCATATCTTGCGTAAGCATCTTTTCAGACGCCTTTTCACTACATGCGAAGTCTTGATGGCATCGATCAGTGGAATCTCAATGGTGAGCTTATCCATTATCGCTCTGCACTTATCCTCATACAACTCCTGTTTAGACTTCCTACGGCTCTTTGGGAAAGGAACCTTAGGCGTGTAAACTCTCTCGGGTGATTTCTGCAGTTTCTCAACAATCGATGCACCTGGTGACGGCTGGTGCCGGTGATAACATCGTATTTGGCCCATTTTTCCTATGTTTTTATTAGGTTTTTAAAGGAGAAAGAAAGTGATTATGGATACTTCAAAGGTATTTCCCACCATTTGAGCCTCCATGAGTTATCTATGAGTTTTTGAGCAAAGTGGACAAAAAGGTGAAGCAAATCCCATTTTCTGACAGTTGCAAACCACCAGAAGTAAGACATCTTTTGAGGGAATCCTTATACTCAATTTGGGAGTTCTTGGTGTCTATGGAAAACCAGATGTTTCAAGATTCACCTCGAACAAGAATCAAAGCAATCCCTTCAGCCATTTGGGAGATATGTCTCGATGAGTGAAGCCCTGTCAGGACCGGTCACAAGGAGCCATGACCGATCTAAGCTCTCTCAACACGACCGGTCACACACGGCCGTGACCGGTGCCTCCTCTCTTGGCATGACCGGTCACAAGGTGTCATGACCGGTCTTGGATGTCTCGACCTTGGCACTTAATGAAACAACGTTGTTTTGTCCCGAAAGTCCTAATCCGGTTTACTAAGCCAAAAACTCTATAAATACTCCTCCTAAACCTAATGTTAGCGGGTGGGACCCAAAAACATAATCTAGAGAATTGACTTCAAGCTTCCAGAGACAAGAGTCGCCTCCTCCAAGAGCCCCTCTCGTCGTCTCCAAGTCCTTGAAGCCGAGCCTCCTCTGTTGAAGTTCCATCACCTCTCTTCTCCTTTATCTCTTTCTACATATTCTATTTGCTTTGTTGGGAGATAAGTTATCTTCCGTGACACTATAGAGAAGTTTCCTTTGAACCCCTTTGATATATTTGAATCGATTATGATCTTGTTTATTATGATATCTATTGCAGTTCTTTGCATCATCAGCGAGTAGGGGTGATTCAAGGGGAATTCATGGTTAGATTCATTTAGGTTGTTAGGTCCGAACCTTAGTCACATATTAGGTATCTCTTGGGACATCTCTATCTTAATACATGTTGCTTGAACTGATCACCAAGCGCTGAACTTAGAGAATAGGAGCGCTAACAGTATAAACCTAGCTCTCGGACATAGTGTTACTGAAGCCTCGCGCCATGGCCTGCGGAAGTTGAGTCATGGATCTTTGTGTACTTATCAATCTCATTATTAATGCTTTGAACCGTGCGTCGTTGGCTGCGTGAGTTGAGTAACGGAGTACGGGGATCTTAGACATTCATTCTATTAACCATAGGTTGTTTGTTCATTTGTGTTTGTAAATGAGAACCTAGACTTAAGTCATTAGCATTCAGATACCATCTTGCATCTAATTTCTTTAGAACCATGAAGACCCCGGGATAACTCTAGACGCCCAACGTTTCCTCATATTACGTTACAACCAATTTATTTACTTTCTTGCTTTTTTCATTTAGTCAATAGAAAACCCAAAACAAAACCCCTTTCATATCATTGTCTTAGCCGTGACTCTTTCATTGCATTCATTCCGTGTTAGCTAGTACTCTCTGTGGGATTGATCCTTAAATACTACATATGTTTAACCGTGCACTTGCAGTAGTCGTGTGTTTCTTTTAAGGTAAAACATTGAAGCATAAATCACACGCATCAGTCGATCGACACCAATAGGTGGGTGTCGATCGACACTGACCAGTGTTGGTTCTTCCTCTATGTCCACAACCTCTTCACCCTTCTGCTCAGTGTTGGTTGTTGATAGTAGGAAGATTCATAGTTCCTATTGAAGTCATTCTTACGCTAGAAGGGATTCTGATAGGGGCTCTTAGGGACATAACCAGAGAAGTTTTGATTACCAGTGAAGGTGCTCTTATGAATATTCCCACTGTAACCACCTCAATTCTGCTGATTGCCATAACGGTAACCCTGAAATCCAGTGCCACCTATATAGTTGCAATCCTCTTCCTCGTATACATGCTCGGGCACAAATGTCTCCACCTCTGCAGAAAAATGAACTGACTTATTATTTGTCAGGATACTGTAAACTGAATCCAACTTTGTCTTCAACTCAGCAATCTGCTTCCCATCTAGGCCTCGAGTCTGTTTTTGTCGCTGGAGATCAGCATTCTTGGTGCTATTGCTAGACGCTGATGTCTCTGCATTTTACTACTTTTAAACTCGCATTTCCATCCCTTTTAGCATAGTTTCATATACAGTTTCATTCCATATCCATCTACTTCATTCATATAGGGTTCATGATAGGTTTACTTTAGTTTTGCATACATATTGAATATTGGAGTTGCCTTTCAGGTGTTTTGGATGTTTGCTGGAGATCAGGGAACATGGAAACACAAGCTCGGTGTGAAGACTCGACTTCAAGACCGAGCTAAGGACCAAGACTAAGAGCACTCGACCAAGAGCACTCACTTGTAGCCAGACCGAGGGCAAAGCAATCCATCAACACCACTCGACCAAGAGCACTCGACTTCATGACCGAGCTGGAGGCAGAGAGGAGTTAGCACTCGGGCAAGAGCACTCGACCACGTCCACTCGACCACCAAACCGAGCTCAGGCAACCGAGTCTGAGGATCCGAAGCCTGAAGCAACACCACTCGATCACACCACTCGACCAGAGGAACCCGAGCTCAAGGCAGCCGACCTAAGGACTTTAGTTTATTTTGTCTTTTTGTACTAGGGCTTTTGACCTAGAGTATTTATACTCTGATTAGGTCAGCAGCCGCAAAATCTACGTTTTTTAATTCTCTTGTTCTTTGAAAAACCTCTCTAGATCTTTCTAATTTTGTATTTGCAATTACTTTTGATCCTTTGATCCTTTTTAGTTTATTTCTTCTATTCCTTCTTCATCTCAATCTCTAGATTATGATTATGGAAACTATTTCATTTTATGGGTTTGTGATTTCGATGATGAAGTCTGAGTAGTGATTAGGGTTCTTGAGGATGGGTTAGATCTGGGTTATGATTCATGGTGATTCTAGTTGATTTAGGGTTCTAAAAGCTTAAGATCTCTTCTGGGTTAGCTGTTTCTCATGCTGATTCCCTGTACACCCACTTGGAATCTGATCTTGGTGTTTCCTTGTACATCCACTTGTGAAACACCAGATCTGCTAACACCAGAGATCTGGAGCTTCTTTCCAATGATTGATCTCAGATCATAGGAAGCAAGTTGTACTTTGACATTTATGAGCTGATTCTTAATGCTTATTCTCTTTATGTTTCATTGGAATGCATATCTGAGTGTTAGTGACAATCAATGGGGCATAGGTGTGGATTCCAAGATTAGGAAGTTTAGAAAATCTAGTGATAGTTGTAACTGGGAAGTGGAACTATCACTCTGTTGATGCTCATAGTTGAGAGATCCCTTATGTGAAGTTGTTTAAGAAATCACTAGCTTTTACTATGATGAATCCCAGATCCAGAACTCATCCTTAGGACCTTTCTCTTCCTTGATAGTTTTCTACTTTCTCATACTCTGTTTTTCCTGTTCTTAGCTTGCTCTGTTTTCTGTTTCTTACTCTGTTATGAATCTCTGTTTCTAGTTTCTTTTACTTATTTTTAGTTCCTGTTTTAGTTGTTTCACCCTGTTACTTTCGTCCAGTTTAATTAGCTTGAATTAGATAGATTTGCTACATCCTGACTGATGAGGACATCCCTACAAGCACCCCTGGAGCTGAGGAGAGTGTCATTACAATTCCGAAACTAAGGAGAAGTCCCAGAACAAGAGGAGGACTCAAAAGCGTAAGAGAAGACTTTAACAAGTCTGTAGAGAGCTTGATTACTCTAATGGAACATGAAGAGCTTAAGGGGACACTTCTCACTAAGGAGATCGATCAAGAGACTCCAATGGATCCGACAAACATGGGAAACACCTTAGGAGATGAGGATTCAAAGCAGATTATACGCGCACAACTCAAGTCTTCATCAATAGCATTTTTGCCGGTTTTACAAGGACATCAAGAATCGACACTCTTCGTCATCACCAAGAACGCAACGTGAGTATTTGAATTATGCTTTAGACTCACGAGTTTTATTTTGTTGTTTTGCAGGGTTTTCTTTTTATTTGAGTCGTTATAAGTCCCAGCGTTTTGTAATAGAGAGTCTAGAAAGCGTGTCGTTTTATTTCTTTCCTTATTTGTATTTTGGGCCTAAGAAGCCACCAGCTGCTGAGCTATTTATAAAGCTCCTTCTCAGCTTGTATCATTTACCCTATTATTAATAAAGAACCACGTTTTTCTTCTTGGAGAAAACCCTAGCCGCTTGTTATCTCCTGCGTGTGATTCGCTTGCAGATTTGAAGCTTAGACTTATCAAGACTTCTTCCATCAGTCTTGTGGCGCCTCTCGATCCACCATCATCGCTATCAATAATCCCATTACTTCGCCGGCTCAGACTGAGTGTTACCACCGTCTGTAAGGCTCCATCGCTTCCACATCAATCATCTCTTGACCTAGCGGCCGGAGTGTTACCACCAGCTGCTCGTCACCACCCTATCCTTGCTCTCCTACGGTTTAGTTCCTATACCATCTGGTATCAGAGCCTAAACACTCCCCTCTCAGGTTGTTTCAACCCCTTTTACCTTTATTTAGTTTGCTGTGGTTGTTGGTTTCAATCCCTATCAAAAAAAAAAAAAAAAAAAATCGGTTTCATAGTTTTTCAATTTTCGTCTGTTGTGTTGTTTCGATTTTATAAAATTCAAAAAAATTTATAAAAATATTTCGTCTTCTGTTTTAGCTTCTCAAAACCTTTTAAAAACTATAAAAATTGTTCCCCTTATTTTAGAAATTCGTTTGTTATTTTTCGTTCACGAAAACTTGAGACACATAAATTTTGCTAATTTTCCTGTTTTGTGTTTGGCTTGAAGGAACTTTGGTTTCTTGTTTGATTTTTTTGTTCAATTTCCTTTGCACTTGATCTGTTTGCTAGTGTACTACAGGAACCTTGACATGGGAGAGGAGGCACACGTCAACATGAACCAGCTCTTGGAAGCCATAAGGTCCGTTAATGACCGTCTCGCACGCCTAGAAGCGAGACCTCAGCCGGTTAGAGAGGGACAGGGAGAGAACCCCAACAGGGCTAGAGCTCGAACAGAGGACGAAGTTGTTGAAGACTCGGAGGATTATGAGGATGATCCGTTACCAGCTCCCAATATTCGCGTTAGGAGACAGGAGAGGGCTAGAGATCGGAACCTAGGTGATGAACGACCAAGGCCTGAAGGCAAAGATTTGAAGCTTAGACTTATCAAGACTTCTTCCATCAGTCTTGTGGCGTCTCTCGATCCACCATCATCGCTATCAATAATCCCATTACTTCGCCGGCTCAGACTGAGTGTTACCACCGTCTGTAAGGCTCCATCGCTTCCACATCAATCATCTCTTGACCTAGCGGCCGGAGTGTTACCACCAGCTGCTCGTCACCACCCTATCCTTGCTCTCCTACGGTTTAGTTCCTATACCACTGACTGCTTGCATAATCCTGATTGGATTCGATAGCCCTTTGTACTACAAATTGGGTAATACATAGCTTTAGGCCTCAAAAACCTAGTTATCAATTTGGCGCCGTTGCCATTTGGGAATTTTTTTGTTTCATTTAGGATTGCAGATCTTCTGAGATCAAGTTCTTTTCTTTTTACTTTGTTACTCACTTGTTGGTTTCAATCTGTTATAGGTACCACTCGGTTGCACAAGCTCTTACACACCACTCGGTTAGGAGCTCGAGTTCAGTTGCTCAGCATCACTCCACTCGGTCAGCCAGGTCGAGTTCAGTCAGTCGAGCTCAAGGCATCTGGGGTTTTCAACTAGTTCACCACTCGGTCAGTCTACTCGGTCACTGTGGTCGAGCTGAAAAACATTTCACACCACTCGGTCATCTAAGTCGAGTGCAGCATCCCGAGTTTAGTTTTCCTGTATGCAAACTCGGTCAAAAGGTCATCATAATCTCCTGAGGTATCAAGACAATATCAACCAGTTACCTAGGATTTTGAGAGGACAAAGGGACCAACCAGAGGGTAATCAACCAGAAACAAACAATATGGATAATCAACAAGCTCAGAATGAGCAACCGGCTCAACAAAGAAGACATATAGGAGCAGGAGATGCTCCTAATACACACACACAAAGGCAAGGTATCGTGCCACCAGCTGTTCAGAACAATAACTTTGAAATAAAGAGCGGTCTGATATCTATGGTTCAAGGAAACAAATTCCACGGTCTACCAATGGAGGATCCATTGGATCACCTAGACGAATTTGACAGGCTCTTCAGCCTCACCAAAATCAACGGTGTTTCAGAAGATGGGTTCAAGCTGCGTCTTCCCGTTTTCCTTAGGCGACAAAGCACATCTATGAGAAAAAACACTTCCTCATGGATCAATTACATCTTGGGATGAATGCAAAAAGGCATTCCTGGCTAAGTTTTTCTTAAACTCAAGAACAGCAAGACTAAGGAACGAGATATTAGGATTTGCTCAGAAAAATGGTGAAACATTCTGTGAAGCATGGGAAAGATTCAAAAGCTACACCTCACAGTGTCCTCATCATGGGTTCAGCAATGAGTCACTGTTGAGTACTTTGTACAGTGGAGTGTTACCAAAATTCATAATGTTGCTTGATACAGCCAGCAATGGCAACTTTCTCAATAAAGATGTTGTTGAAGGATGGGAGCTGGTAGAGAACTTGGCACAATCAGATGGCACCTACAGTGAGGAATATGATAGAACTCCAAGGGGAAATTCAGATTTAGAGGATAAGCACAGAAAGGAGATCAGGGCTCTAAATGAGAAGATTGACAAGCTCCTTCTAGGTCAACAGCAGAAACATGTCCACTTTATCTCTGAAGAAGAAATGGCACAGATTCAAGAAGGGGAGACTGATCAGATGGAAGAAGTTAGTTACATTCAGAATCAAGGTGGCTACAACAAAGGGTTTGTAAACTACAAAGCAAACCCCAATCTGTCTTACAGAAGTAACAATGTTGCAAATCCTCAGGATCAGGTCTATCCACCACAGCAACAAGCTCAAACCAGACCTTTCATTCCTTACAACCAGAACCAAGGATATGCTCCTAAACAACAATTCCAGAACAACTACAACCAACAACCAGTCTCTAATGCACCACCAGGATTTGCTTCTCAGAATTCACAACCCAACAATGCTTCAGTGGAACAAATGCTCCAACAATTACTTCAGGGGCAAGCTACTTGTGTCATGGAACAAGCAAAGAGGTTTTCTGAGATAAGAAATCAAGTGGATTCAAACTGCAATGCTCTGAATGCTAAGATGGAGGCTATGAACTCAAGGTTGTTGTTTTTGGAAAACAAAGGAGCATCTACATCATCTACTCAACATCCAGGTCAGTTACCTGGAAAAGCTGTTCAGAACCCCAAGGATTATGCTCATGTTAATGTAATCCATGTCACTGAGGACAGTGAGATTCAGGAAGTGGAGGTTTTCTATCAAAAAGTAGCCAAGTCTGAAACTCCAAAGCCTGCACTCGGTCAATGCACTCGATCTGAGGCCCGAGCTCAAGGAGAAAACAAAAATGATCAAACTCGGCCACCAAACCGAGCTGATGTAACCGAGCTCAAGGGTAAAGCTGTTCAAGAAGAGAAAAGGGTACCTTACATTCCCCCTCCTTATATGCCCAAGATTCCTTTCCCTGGGAGATTCAAGCAGGAACTCTTGGAGAAGGCTACAGCTGATTTCAAAAGTGCAGTGGACAAGCTTGAGCAGATAATGCCTTTGGAGACTATCTTGTCCATTATCCCCACTCAGGAGAAAATCCTTCGGGAAGAATTGTTGAGGAGAAAGATGAAAGTTGATAGTATGAAAGAAGTGAAATATGATTGCAAGGCAGTCTAGGAGAGAGGGTGATCAAGGATAAACTTTAAGACCCAGGTTCATTCACTCTTCCATGCTCTATAGGGACTCTAAACTTTAAAAGTAGTCGCTGTGACCTTGGAGCTGCTGGCAGCCTTATACCTCTATCTATAGCTCAGAAGCTAAAAATAGAGGACTTCAAACCCTGCAATATCACCTTAGTGTTGGCTGATGGCTCAACAAGATCCCCACAGGGAATGCTGAAGGATCTTCCTGTGAAGATAGGCGAGGTAACAGTTCTTGCTGACTTTGTGGTTTTGAAAATGGATGAAGAACCAGCAGATCCTCTTATTCTAGGAAGACCATTCCTGGCAACTGCTGGGACTGTGATTGATGTGAAGGGAGGTAAGATTGCTCTAAAACTGGTTGACAATATGAGGATGGAGTTTGATATCAATGATGCTATAAGGAAGCCCACAATAGAGGGACAGATCTTCTCCATTAAAGAATTGAATGAGAGCACTGATGAGTTGTTGAGAGAGCCTTATGAAGATGATCCACTGAAGCCAGCATTGGTAAAGGATAGTAAAGCTGAATCAGGAGTCTGTCAAGGCATAGCTGGATCTGAAACAGAGTTTAAGGCTGCAGAAAAGAAAAGTTTGAATCAAGCTCGACCTGTTAACTCGATCTACAAACAGAGTCATGCTCTCACATGTCTGGATGTTTCTAACTCGATGAACAAACTCGGTTTGCAAACCGAGCCTGACATTTGTGGGCTAGATGAGAGGATTGCACTCAAAGAAAGGTCTAATTGGCAGGACAAAGCTATAGTGGAGCTAAAAGACACTGTGAAAGAGCTGAAAGATCAAATCATGTTGCTCCAAAGGATGACCAGTCAAGGACCTGTAAACATCAAGGATATCCCACCTGATATAGCTATCACTATTACCAGGAAGAAGGGAAGTGACCTCACATCAAAATGGTCAAGAAAAATAGACTACCCACCTGATCAAGAGGAAGCTTACCTAGAGGAGGAAGCTATTGAGAGTCAGTTTGCTGATTGGTCAAGGGAGCATGATGAGTTTGCTGATCTACCCACCAAGGAAAAGAGGACCTCAGTTCCTCTCTTACAGCCTCCATGAATCCAGTAAGGAAGTCAAGCTTAGTGAATTTAAACAAGCTCACTTGGGAGGAAGTCCCATGACTATCTCTGTAAATATTTTGCTTTAAGGTTTCTTGTTTCTTTTATTATGTTTTCTAGTAGTTTTGTTGGTCAGGTTTGAGATTACAGGGTAATGCAAAGAAAGGCAGAGAAGCCCAGAGAATCAGACTCGGCCAATAAGCTCGATCAAACAGGCCGAGTCAATACTATCAACAATTCAAGCTCGGCCATAAAGATCGATTTGCTAAACCGAGCTACCCTTCTGGAGGTCAACATTAGAGCTCGGACAGTCTAACTCGATCATCCTGGCCGAGTCAGATCTTCATCACAAAACCACTCGGCCATCAAACTCGACCATATGACCGAGCTGAAACACCCAACCTTGAGGTACAACTCCACTCTTCACCATTGTTTATAACATTCATTTTTAGTTTTTCTTATTGTTTTTCATTCTTGAATCTTTCTTTGAATCTTTTATTACACAAGGGACTGTGTAATTCAAGTTTGGGGGAGGGTTTGAGATGCATTTGATATCGTTTACTGTTTTCTTATTTCAAATTTTGCATATTGAGTCTGCATAGCATCTCATCTATTTGCATAAGAAAACCATAAAAATTTGAAAAATTTCAGAAAAGCATTCCACAAAAACAGAGTGTTCATGTAGATTGCATTCATGTTTAGGATTGAGTCTAGATGCGTTTCATTTAGAATTGTGCATCTGCATAGGGGACTAGGATGATAAAAGCCTTGTAAGCATGCCGGTTTATGAAATAGTCTCAATGCCCTAGTTAATAGTTGTCTAATGCATTCCTGTAAGCTTGAAGCATAAGACCGCACCATGCCTAGATTGCATTATTTGACATTTAGTTTTGGTTGAAGCATGTCTTGATCTGATATCATCCCCTATCTATTAGAACCTTAAACTGAATCGCAATTATCATGTCTATGCCTTTGATTTGAACTCATGGATACCTTATACATATTTGGATTCTCTTACCCTTTTCACCACCCTTGTGAATTCAAATAGCTGATTCCCATCATTGGAACAGTCTCCCCTACCTTTAACCTTGACCTTCCTTTCAAGCCAACAATACTCTATGTGGGAATGTGAGGCCTATTTCAGGATTGAGCTTGGTAGAAAGTGTTAGGTCTGTGCCGACAAGAACGGTTTCTCATACATATAGTTCTGGTTCATAACCTTTGAGCTAGATAGAACTAGGAGGGGAACTGAACTGTGGTTAGGAGGGTAGACTTGAATTTAGAATATGGAATCTAGCTCGGTTAGGAGACCGAGCTCACACCTCGAGTTCACCAAACCGAGCTTGAGTTTCATTTTGGGATTAAAAGAATAGAAAAGAAAAGAAAAGAAAGGAAAGGAAATAAGTTCTAGGAAAAGGGTCTAAGTTGAAAAGAAGATAAGCTGCTCTAGTAAAGGATTTTGGGATTTGAAAAAGAAGAAACGAAATACATAGGCTCAGAAAGCATAATGAGAAAGAAAGGCAAAAAGCCTTAAATGTCTTAATGAATAAGAAGAATAGAAGAGCCTCAGTTTTAAAAGAACCCAATCCGCTAGCATAAGCAAGAAAGCATAAGAACCCTTTTTCTTAGAATAAATGGCAAAATAAAGAAGAATGAGTTGATCCAAAAAGGATTCATGGCAGAAAAGTGCCTAAGGGTAGATTTAGGATCATCTTCTGGGTTTAGGATTAGCTGGTAGCAGAATCTTTGTATATGGGATGGGTAGATGAGAAATTGTTTTTGTATGCATCGGTTGGCTATCTTCCCTTTAGCCTTCTCCTAAAGCTCAGTCTATTCTTGAGAGTCCCATGTTACCTATTGTTTAAACCTGTTACAAAAGGGGCCATCTCTGCCTCTTTAACCTTTCCCTTAGCCAAATGAGTTCATTGAAATTGCATTGACTTGATCCATGGTCACATAATGAATGAATGTTAAAGGGAATGATTGATTTGATTGCATGTGTAGGTTAAGGCTGGTGTCAGGTTTGTTCTGAAGGGTATGGCTAAAGTTTTAAAAGTAAGGATTACTTGTTAATGCATTCTAGAACTACTAACTAGGACCTTGATGCTACTACCTTTATCAGCATGTTTTGGCTCTGGGTCCTAGCATTTCATCAACCTCACCAGCTTATATCTTATATGTTTGCTTGAGGGCAAGCAAAGACTAAGTTTGGGGGAGTTGATGTCTCTGCATTTTACTACTTTTAAACTCGCATTTCCATCCCTTTTAGCATAGTTTCATATACAGTTTCACTCCATATCCATCTACTTCATTCATATAGGGTTCATGATAGGTTTACTTTAGTTTTGCATACATATTGCATATTGGAGTTGCCTTTCAGGTGTTTTGGATGTTTGCTGGAGATCAGGGAACATGGAAACACAAGCTCGGTGTGAAGACTCGACTTCAAGACCGAGCTAAGGACCAAGACTAAGAGCACTCGACCAAGAGCACTCGCTTGTAGCCAGACCGAAAGCAAAGCAATCCATAAACACCACTCGACTTCATGACCGAGCTGAAGGCAGAGAGGAGTTAGCACTCGGGCAAGAGCACTCGACCACGTCCACTCGACCACCAAACCGAGCTCAGGCAACCGAGTCTGAGGATCCGAAGCCTGAAGCAACACCACTCGATCACACCACTCGACCAGAGGAACCCGAGCTCAAGGCAACCGACCTAAGGACTTTAGTTTATTTTGTCTTTTTTTACTAGGGCTTTTGACCTAGAGTATTTATATTCTGATTAGGTCAGCAGCCGCAAAATCTACGTTTTTTAATTCTCTTGTTCTCTGAAAAACCTCTCTAGATCTTTCTGATTTTGTATTTGCAATTACTTTTGATCCTTTGATCCTTTTTAGTTTATTTCTTCTATTCCTTCTTCATCTCAATCTCTAGATTATGATTATGGAAACTATTTCATTTTTTGGGTTTGTGATTTCGATGATGAAGTCTGAGTAGTGATTAGGGTTCTTGAGGATGGATTAGATCTGGGTTATGATTCATGGTGATTCTAGGTTATTTAGGGTTCTAAAAGCTTAAGATCTCTTCTGGGTTAGCTGTTTCTAATGCTGATTCCCTGTACACCCACTTGGAATCTGATCTTGGTGTTTTCTTGTACATCCACTTGTGAAACACTAGATCTGCTAACACCAGAGATCTGGAGCTTCTTTCCAATGACTGATCTCAGATCATAGGAAGCAAGTTGTAGTTTGACATTTATGAGCTGATTCTTAATGCTTATTCTCTTTATGTTTCATTGGAATGCTATCTGAGTGTTAGTGACAATCAATGGGGCATAGGTGTGGATTCCAAGATTAGGAAGTTTATAGAATCTGGTGATAGTTGTAACTGGGAAGTGGAACTATCACTCTGTTGATGCTCATAGTTGAGAGATCCCTTCTGTGAAGTTGTTTAAGAAATCACTAGCTTTTACCATGATGAATCCCAGATCCAGAACTCATCCTTAGGACCTTTCTCTTCCTTGATAGTTTTCTACTTTCTTATACTCTGTTTTCCTGTTCTTAGCTTGCTCTGTTTTCTGTTTCTTACTCTGTTATGAATCTCTGTTTCTAGTTTCTTTTACTTATTTTTAGTTCCTGTTTTAGTTGTTTCACCCAGTTACTTTCATCCAGTTTGATTGGCTTGAATTAGATAGATTTGCTACATCCTGACTGCTTGCATAATCCTGATTGGATTCGATAGCCCTTTGTACTACAAATTGGGCAATCGATAGCTTTAGGCCTCAAAAACCTAGTTATCAGACGCCAAGTTCTCAATCAACTCATAGGCTTCCTCTTGAGATCTGGTGTTGAATTTCCCATTGCTCGCTGAATCAAGAGCCATCTGGTACCTTCAATCAACTCCTCTGAAAAAGATACCCAACAACTGAACCTGGGAAAAACCATGATGCGGACAATCTCTCTGATACGCTCTGAAACATATCCATGCAGCCTTGAATGCCTCAATAGGCCTCTGTGTAAACTGAGAGATGTTGTTTCTCAAATCTTCTGAACGCGCATCATCATAGAAGTTCTTCAAGAAACCCAACTAGTCAGAGATCATGTCGGAAACTGCTTCAACCATTAAGCTGCTTCACCATTAAGAGAGTGTGGGGAGAGCTTACAGAAGAGAGAGTCATAACTGACTCCATTGATCTTCATGCTAGTTACCAAGTCCTTGAACCTCTAAATATGGTCCATAGGGTGCTCATGAGGCAATCCGGAGAAAGGGTGCTGACCCACTAAGGAGTAATAGGACAGTTTCAGCTCGAATTCATTTCTCTCAATGGTTGGGAGATGAATCATAGACCTGTTAGCATAGCACTCATCAGGCCTATTGTAATCTCCCAGTGTTCTTCCCCTCTCAGCCTGAATCTGCCTCTGTGTGACAGCAACTTCTCCTACAGCTGCCGCCGGTTAGTGTCGAGCGAGACCATTGGGTGGTTGTCGATCGACACCCTCGTCCTCGACGATCACGTTGCCTTCTGCATCGAGCTTCTGACGCTGCTCGTTGCGAATATGTCCCTCTTGGTCTCTAAGAACTCCAGCTTCATCTGGTCGTAGTATCACATGACCAACCATTTGAACTGGTTTTTTTGCTTTTCTGATCGTTCGTTTTAACATTGCAAGCTCTTGATTCGAAAGAAGTACAAGCTCACTGTATTTGTTGCTCCGAGTTTTGCGATTTGGCATACACCTGAAACCATACAAAAAGAAAGAACGATGTAAGTAAACTGAGAAATAAAAACTTAGACTAAATTATTCACTTAAGTCTATTGGAAACTCAGAAGAGTCCCCGGCAACGGCGCCAAAATTTTATATGCTCAACTTATCCCTTAGAGCTACTCTCTCAAATTAAGAGATCACGGTAGTACTTAGGGGTCGAATCCACAAAGACTCTATGGCTTCACAATAGATGAGATCGCTTCAAATTCAGCTAAGCAGTAAAATAGTAATTAAAAGACAATTGCAGAAAAGTAAATAGAGATGTAAACAATGAGGGAAAAGCGTCATGTCTAGGGAACTTCTCAGGAAATCAATCAAAACAGATAAACCAACTGGTCAAGATCTAATTAAAAAACCGTTCTAGAACTCAAATCACGAATGCATAGCTAACCAACTGTCGTTGCGAGAATTATCTATGACATAAACCAAAGAGACTAACTGTCGTTGTGAATCCTAAAGTTCAGACAAGCTTTAAGTGCTGGTTCGATATGTTCACAAGTTATCTAACATGCTCACTAGGATTAGTTCAGATCTTAAATCACACTCTCATGCCAATTTAGCAACATAATATCATACTTCTAGGTGATCAAACTAGAATAAGCAATAAGTACAATCCTAGATGAAGAACTAACAAGTTTGAATCACAAGACATAGCTGAAATAGATATCATAAAAAACTGAATCAAAAGTAGAATAGAAAACAGGGGTTCAAGATCTTCTCTCAAGAAGTACAAGTAGCCAGAACAGCCCCCAAGCTCTCTAGTCTCTCAAAACTTAGCAGAAGCAAAGATAAAGATAGGATGCCTAAAACTTAACCTAAAAACCTAATAAATAGTCTAAAACACGAGTTGGGTCTCTTTTGTAAACTTCTGGAACTTCAGGGGAAAAACTGCAAATCTTAAGAAACTTGGTAAATTCCGCATGAGTGCCTGACGTTGTGTGTCGAGCAACACCAGTGGTGGTGTCGATCGACACAATTGATCACTGCAGTCACCGACTTCGTCTTCTCAGCTACAAATGCTCCATATGCTCCATAATTATCCAAAAAGTCCCCAACACATGTAAACCTATAAAAGACTCGATAAAGACTCGAAAGACACGGTTGAGACTCGATGAGATGAGAAGAGAAAAGAGGCGGCGACTTCAAAGACTTAGTTCGGCGGGAAGAGGAGCTTCAACGGTGGTGAGGCTTCTCCTTAGGGTTCTCAGATCTCTCTGAGTGTAGAGGCTAAGGCACACGAAATCTTCTTAGGGTTGTGAAGGCACACCTCTAAACTTTTGTTAAATGAGTATTTATAGGCTTCGGGGTCGGTTTAGGGCTTCATTGGGCCTTGGGAGTCACTTAAGGAAACATGGGGACTCTGATCGGGGTAAAATTAACCCTAGAGCTACTCTCTCAGATTAAGAGATCACGGTAGTACTTAGGAATCGAATCCACAGAGACTCTGCGGTTTCACAATAGACGTGTTCGTTTCAAGCTCAGCTAAGCAATAGATAAGTATTGAAAAGACAATGCAAAGAAAGTAAATAAGGATGTAAATCACTAGGGAAAAACGTCAAGTCTAGGTAACTTCTCATTAAATCAATCAAAGCCGGAATAAACAACAGGTCAAGATCTAATTAAAAACCGTTCTTGAACTCAAATCACTAATGCATAGCTAACCAACTGTCGTTGCGAAAACTATCTATGTCTTAAACCTAAGAGACCAACTGTCGTTGCGAATCCTAAAGTTCTGACAAGCTTAAAATACAAGTTCAATATGTTCACAAGTTATCTAAACCAACTGTCGCTGCGAATATCTAACATGCTCACTAGGATTAGTTTAGATTATAAATCACGCTGTCGAGCCAATTTAACTACTTAATATCATACTTCTAGGTGATCAAGCTAAAAGAATCATTAAGCATAATCCTAGATGAAGAACTAACAAGTTTGAGTCTTAACCAATGTTGAACCTAACAAATCATGAAATTCCTAAACCCAACAAGGGATCTACTCAGACATTTCAAATGATACACAAGACATAACTGAAATAGATATCATAAACTGAATCAAAAGCAGAATAAAGAAACAGGGGTTCGAGATCTTCTCTCTGAAGTACAAGTAGCAAGATCAGCCCCTAAGCAAAGGAATAGCTAAAAGACTCAAGATACATCCAACTTAACCTAGAAACCTAATATATAGACTAATACACGAGATGGGTCTCCTTTGTAATCTTCTGGAACTTCTGTGGCAAAACTGCAAATCTTCAGAACTTGGTAAATTCGGCATGGACGTCTGACGAAGGGTGTCAACCGACACCCGTGATAAGTGTCGATCGACACCACTGACCACTGAATGCATCGACTTTGTCTTCTCAGCAACAAATGCTCCATAATGCTTCATAATCATCGAAAAAGTCCCAAACGCATAAAACCTGTAAAAGACTCGAAAAAGACTCGAAAAACACGGTTAAGACTCGATAAAGCACTTATATCATGGCTTAAAACTGGGAAAATCCATGATATATCAACTCCCCCAGACTCAGCTTTTGCTTGCCCTCAGGCAAAACAGAAAACTAAACTAGAGAAAGAAGTTTGAAAACACATAAACTCATTTCGTCATAAGAATATCACTTTCACATTCACCATAGTAATCCACTAAAAACTCTTACTTGAAAGGATCTAGACCACCATGTACTTCACCGTAGACGTTCATAGTTTTCCCGATAAAACCCACAATTTCACAACATAGTCCCCATTACCTTCATCGTCAGTTCTCATCTCTGATCTCGATGCCCAGAGCCTTCTAGACTCTTTCACGTACAATACCAAAACAAAGACTACCATATAGCTATCGGTACTCTTTCTCTCCCCCAGACTTATTCTTTTTCTTAGTATCTTTTTTTTTTTGTTTTTTTCTTCTCTTTTCTTTTTTTTAGAGACGGGTTTCAGATTCATGAAATCCAAAGGATGCACGAGTTTACGCACTCTATCCCTTGGGTCACTAACTCCTAATCCGTCTCTTTTCGTGGATATAAGCTTCTACGGAACTCCGAAGGATGCACGGGTTTACACACTCTATCCCTCGGCCACATTGACTTATATCCATTTTCTTCTTTTTTTTGTCTTTCTTCTTTGGGATAAGGGAGAGGAGTACCTCTTTTCTTGGTGTTTACAGAAGTTGTCTTGTCCGGTATGAACGATGAGTCAAGCCCCAGAACACCTGTCACATTGATGAGATAAAAGGAACTAACAGAAATTGGCTTAGGAGTTAGTGGATGTATGCTGGAAATATGGGCGTCTCAAGTCCACCATTAAGCCTTTGGTTTTTCCATTAGTCTCAGATACCTAACAAGCTTGAATCAAATGGTCACTTAAGTTCCTGCAAAATGTGAAAGTTTCCTCGAAAAATCATAGTTTCATAAACTGATTTTGACTCAATAAAATGGACTCAACTGACTCGAAAGACTCATAAGAAAACAAAACACATAGTTAGTAACTACCTCTTCCAGACATGAACAATACTGTCCCCAGTGGTGCCAAACCAGAGAATTGAAAGAAAGTTAGAACCAAAATTACGAAGACTTATCCGGAGATGGGTGTTGGTGTCGATCGACACCAGAGTCGTGATCAGAGGGTATTGTTCAAAAACTCCGAAATTCCAAGTGAAATCTGTGATGTAGATGAAACAAAACTCAAAAGCACCAATATAAGCATCATAACATAGTTAAAAAAAGTTCCAAAATAAAGACTCACCAGTGGGTTGCCTCCCACCAAGCGCTTGTGTTTAGTCATTAGCTTGACTATGCAGGGGGGCTAGGCAGTGGTAGCATTGTTTTGACGCATGGCAATCCCGAAACTCTCAATCGTGTAAACATTATCTTCTGGAAGAAAGTCATCAATTGGGACAGTATCCTCGACTCTAATCCTTGAGAGATGATCAGCCACTCCATTCTCAACACCTTTCTTATCCCTTACCTCAGTGTCGAACTCCTAAAGGAGCAGAATCTAACGCATAAGTCGCGGCTTCGCATCTTTCTTTTGCATCAGATACTTCAGAGCTGCGTGGTCAGTGTGGACTATGACCTTGGAACCAACCAAATAAGGTCGAAATTTCTCAAA
Organism: Barbarea vulgaris; assembly: GCA_963667165.1. Lineage (NCBI taxonomy): Eukaryota > Viridiplantae > Streptophyta > Magnoliopsida > Brassicales > Brassicaceae > Barbarea > Barbarea vulgaris. The sequence continues at coordinate 8,923,381 of OY763888.1, read as the reverse complement.
AGCAAACACTACCACTAACAGTTCCTTCTCGGTAGTCGCATAATTGCGCTGCGCATCGTCTAAGGTTCTACTTGCATAGTAGATGGCATGCAGCTTCTTATCCTTCTTCTGGCCGAGTACGGCTCCAACCGCGAAATCGCTGGCATCACACATGACCTTAAAAGGAAACTCCCAGTCCGGGGGTTGAATAATAGGTGTGGTCATCAAAGCTTTCTTGATCTGTTCAAACACCGAGATGCATGAATCGTCAAATTCAAAAACCACATATTTGCAAAATAAGGCGGTGAACGGTCTAGCTATCTTACTGAAGTCCTTGATGAACCTCCTATAGAAACCAGCATGTCCCAAGAAACTCCTAACTCCTTTTACAGAATCAGGCGCTTGAAAGTTTGTCATAACTTCGATTTTAGCGCGATCTACTTCAATTCCATGCTGAGAAACCCTATGTCCAAGAACAATACCATCTCGCACCATGAAATGGCATTTTTCCCAGTTAAGCACCAAGTGTTTCTCCTCACATCTAGCCAGTACCTTGCACAGATTTGCCAAACAATCGTGGTAAGATGATTCGTAGACGGAGAATCATCGATGAAGACTTCCATACAATCCTCAATCATGTCCGTAAAGAAGGACATCATACATCGCTGAAAGGTTGCTGGAGCATTGCAAAGTCCAAATGGCATCCGACGATACGCAAATGTACCGTTAGGACAAGTGAAAGTGGTCTTCTCCTGATCATCGGGGTGTATGGGAATCTAAAAGAAACCTGAATAACCCTCCAGAAAACAATAGTAAGGGTGGTTAGCTAAACGTTCAAGCATCTGATCAATGAAAGGTAAAGGGAAATGGTCCTTCCGCGCAGCGGCATTCAACTTCCTGTAGTCAATGCACATCCGATGACCAGTCACTATCCGCATTCGTATCAGCTCATTCTTTTCATTCTTCACAGCGGTTACACCACCTTTTTTGGGGACCACATGAACTGGAGTGACCCAATCACTATCATAGATAGGATAGATGATGCCAGCAGCTAGGAGTTTCAGGATCTCCTTCTTCATGACTTCCTTCAGATTCGGATTCAACCTTCGTTGATGCTCAATCGACGATTTTCCTTCGTCCTCTAAGTGAATCCGATGCATGCACAATTCTGGGGAGAAACCTGAAATATCATCGAGAGTATAGACAAGAGCTTCGAAATATTTGCGCAGCTTGCTTAGCAAAAGAGTGAGTTCTGCATTGTTAAAAGAAGCATTAACAATAACAGGATAAGTGGAATTACGTCCAAGAAATGCGTACCGTAGCCCTTCAGGGAGTGTCTTGAGCTCTATTTTATGAGCCTTGGCTTCACTGCAATCCCCTTGTGCAGCAGCGGCTGGAGGTGCTTGGTCAAATGTCTCGTGAGCAACAAGACGTATCACTTGTGATTGCTCGAGTTTTTACTCGATACACTTAACCGCAAGGTAGTATATAACGAGATCGATCCACAAGAACCAATGGTACTCTAATGATTTACGAGACTTGTAATTAGCTATAGCAGGATTGGTTTGATTGTTTTCTTTCAAACTTGTAAACAAAATGAAATAAACATAAAACGATTGATTTATACGATTTAAAAGGCATTAGGCCTTAGGGCATTTCAGGTTGTCAATGGCTTAACGAATAATTTTGAGAATGGGATTTAACACTCTAAGCACCGTTCTAGAACATGAACGCAAGGTGGATTAACCCACTCTCGTGGCCTTAACCCCTAAACTTGATTACTTGAAAACTAAACTCTCGTTTGATTTCTCCTAACCAAATTAGCATTAACACACAAGTTCACTAAGTTCACAATGATGATCTAGCATCAACTCTCGCAGGCTAGAGATACAAAGCTTAATTCATAAGGCTCAAGTTCTCTATAACATGATTAGTGCTTATAGAATAACCTAGAATCAAGACTAAGGTAGCTACTCTTAATCTAGCATTAAGAACACATGAATCAAAGAACCTATGGATTAGAAACCCCCAAATCTCTATCAATTCATCAAGCCATCAATTACCTTCAAGAATTCTAAATCCTAACTATGAAATTACTCACACATAATCAGAGAAACAACAAAGTAAACCATAGAAAGCATAATAGTATTGAAATAAACAACAAATGATACAACAAAACTTCCCCAAATGTTTGATAGAAAGGAGGAGCTTAGAAATCCAAGAAATGTGTCTAGAATAGTGTTTTTGGCGTAGAAAAGAAAAACTGATGATTTTAGTAGGTTTAGGTGGGATATTTATAGACATAGGTGTAAAATGGAGTAGGCGGCTGGGAGGACCGATCGATCCACACGTAGGATCGATCGATCCCCAATTCCCGGACATAATATCTTCATGGCGGCTGAGCATGGGATCGATCGATCTGTATGAGGGATCGATCGATCCGTTGTGTCCGGAGGAATGTCCGTGGAGCATGGATCGGTCGATCTGCCCATGAGATCGACCGATCATGGGCTGTGTTCTTGGAGTTGTTTGGATCGATCGATCCAAGTGTAGGATCGATCGATCCCGTTCCTTTCCGTAGCTTCTAGGCTTCATCTTTAGCCCGAACAATCCCGAAACCGTCTTATTCCGGCTTAACTCCATAGAACCTGTAAAAGACTGAAAACAGAATAGAAAAGACTCGAAAACTAACAAAAGACACGAAACAAATACTAAAAACAAACCAAAAAGCAATCAAAAGTACAATACATCAACGGCGCCAACTAGATACACTTACTCGATACACTTAACCGCAAGGTAGTATATAATGAGATCGATCCACAAGAACCAATGGTACTCTAATGATTTACGAGACTTGTAATTAGCTATAGCAGGATTGGTTTGATTGTTTTCTTTCAAACTTGTAAACAAAATGCAATAAACATAAAACGATTGATTTATACGATTTAAAAGGCATTAGGCCTTAGGGCATTTCAGGTTGTCAATGGCTTAACGAATAATTTTGAGAATGGGATTTAACACTCTCAGCACCGTTCTAGAACATGAACGCAAGGTGGATTAACCCACTCTCGTGGCCTTAACCCCTAAACTTGACTACTTGAAAACTAAACTCTCGTTTGATTTCTCCTAACCAAATTAGCATTAACACACAAGTTCACTAAGTTCACAATGATGATCTAGCATCAACTCTCGCAGGCTAGAGATACAAAGCTCAATTCATAAGGCTCAAGTTCTCTATAACATGATTAGTGCTTATAGAACAACCTAGAATCAAGACTAAGGTAGCTACTCTTAATCTAGCATTAAGAACACATGAATCAAAGAACCTATGGACTAGAAACCCCAAATCTCTATCAATTCATCAAGCCATCAATTCCCTTCAAGAACCCTAAAACCTAACTATGAAATTACTCACAAATAATCAAAGAAATCACAAAGTAAACCATAGAAAGCATAATAGTATTGAAATAAACAACAAATGATACAACAAAACTTCTCCAAATGTTTGATAGAAAGGAGGAGCTTAGAAATCCAAGAAATGTGTCTAGAATAGTGTTTTTGGCGTAGAAAAGAAAACTGATGATTTTAGTAGGTTTAGGTGGGATATTTATAGACATAGGTGTAAAATGGAGTAGGCGGCTGGGAGGATCGATCGATCCACACGTAGGATCGATCGATCCCCAATTCCCGGACATAATATCTTCATGGCGGCTGAGCATGGGATCGATCGATCTGTATGAGGGATCGATCGATCCGTTGTGTCCGGACAAAATATCTTCAAGGCGGCTGGCATGGGATCGATCGATCTGTATGAGGGATCGATCGATCCGTTGTGTCCGGAGGAATGTCCGTGGAGCATGGATCGGTCGATCTGCCCATGAGATCGACCGATCCTGGGCTGTGTTCTTGGAGTTGTTTGGATCGATCGATCCAAGTGTAGGATCGATCGATCCCGTTCCTTTCCGTAGCTTCTAGGCTTCATCTTTAGCCCGAACAATCCCGAAACCGTCTTATTCCGGCTTAACTCCATAGAACCTGTAAAAGACTCAAAACAGAATAGAAAAGCCTCGAAAACTAACAAAAGACACGAAACAAATACTAAAAACAAACCAAAAAGCAATCAAAAGTACAATACATCAACTCCCCCCAACTTAGACTTTTGCTTGTCCTCAAGGAAAACAAAACAAAATCTAAACCAAGAGAAAAGGTTTGAAAAACATGAGAACTCATAAAATCTATAGGATCATGCCTTCAACCAAATGCTTGCAACCACTTTCACCAAGTTCATATCAAAATGTACTACATTGTACTTCGCCATAACCGTAGCAAATGTATGAAATCCCAAGATCATGTAGAACTTAACATTTAACATTTATTCAGAAATGCGTGTACTCTCACAAAGGGAATATCTAACACGTTATGGTCTAGGTATGAAGGTTGATATTTGGTGGCTCAAGTGTTTTGGGTTCTCCAGCAAAGCAAACGGATGCAAATCATTATCCAAAATCACAGTGAGACAAAGACCAACTAGGAAGTACATAGCTCTCCTTTCGCTCGGATCCTTCTAACCAACTCAAAACCCCTAAGTATGAATATAAAATTTTTTTTAGATGCTGATGAAACACATTAATGATCTCAGACCTTCTCTGTTCTCTTTTCACTTCTTTCCCATCTCGTTTATTTTCGTTTTTTTTTTTTTTTTTTTTTTTTTTTTTTTTAGCTGGGGGAGCGGGTACGAGGAGTCTTACAAAAGCTGCATCAAAGAAATCTTGACAATGAATGCTCGTCATACTCATAAATACATCTACTAAACCATACTAGACCACAATGGCTTAATCTCGTCCAATGACGGTATGCAAACGAAACGAACTACTACCACAATCCTAACGAAAGGAAAGCTATGTCGGTCCGTATACTCCATAGTTTTTGCACATGAATGCACATGACAGTGGCTATAAACAGATGCATGTGGTTTGAAAGATGGAAATGGTAAGGGGTGTGGTACTAGACTAAAAATAAGTCTAGCCATTTGGAGTTAACAAAGGCTAATATAAACAATGTAAAGAAAACTCCAAATGTAATTCCATTACATGATTATCAACCCCCTAAGTGAGATATATTAAGTCCATATTAAGTTCATATATATATGATTAAGCTCAAATGATAGGGATTTTCATAAAATGATCAAGTTATGGATTTTTCTGCGCTTCCAAGTTATCCTCAAACAAAGCTAAGCAGTTTTAAGACAAAATGATCTTAAACATGTTGCAATTCCAAAAGATAACAAATTCTCATAACTATTTTGACTCAATAAAACATTTAAAATTCCAACAAAGTGTTAATAAAAATAAAACACACCAAAATACACGAAACAAACACAAACGTCATTAGTAGATAAATGGCATCCTCCCCCGAACTTGCTTTTCACCGTCACGGTGTAATAACAAAATTAAAAGAAGAATGCCATACATAGAGAAATAAAACCAAACGTCATAAAAACAAAATGATACAAAACAAGGGATAGAAATAACCACAAGCTCAGTGGTCGCGGGTAGAGCTATCGCTGGAGCTCTCTCTCCTGCCTATGTTCCTCCTGCTTCTGGGTAAGCGGAGGTCGCTATACTGTGCTGAGGAATGCTCCTCCGGTGAATGAGAAGTTCCAGCTCGGTCTTGAGCTGCCTTGGTCCTCATCTCATGCATTTTGCCAATAGAGTCTGACTATGTGCTCTCGGAGTCTTCAGCATCCTCAGCTTCCTCATTATCCTCAGCTTCCTCATTATCAGCTTCAGCGCTTTCGTCATCTTGTGTCGGTGAACCTGAAGCACAAGAACAAGGTTTGATATTCTGGATCGCCCTCCACATTTTTCTCATCATGGAGTTGTTCTTTTTCTGCGATTTGATGATCCACTGAAGTTGCTGGGTTGTGTCATCTGCAGGAGGGCTGGGCGGTAGGCGGTACCGGTTGGGGCTGTGAGGCAGCAGCTGCTGCGGCTGAGGCTCGTCTGCTTCTTCTTCGATGTCAACCTCAACCTCTTGCATCTCGTCATCGCTAATACCATGGAGAGGATAAGAAAGAGTATGAGTCATCTATTTGCAGCCTTTTTTTTTTTGTAAACAATCCATGTTCTCCAACGTCCTATAAAATGAAAGCACACAAAATCAAAGATAAAGATCACACTTAAACAAATAAATAAACATATATACAAACGATAGAATTGGGGGAGTCCCCAATGGCTTGTTTAACGTCGCTAAGCTTGACGTTTGATGCCCATTTAGACTGAAGGGAGAATAGGAGTTGTCGAATGAACTCCATCCTTGAAATTTGGTCCCCAATCGGTGAGCTCGATCTTGAGAACCTTCACCATGAGCTCTTTGATGTAGTCTGATTGGTTCTCCTCTAAACCTGGCAATAAGATAATTCTTGCTTTGGCAAAAGGTTTGGAATGACCTTTGCTCTTGATCTTGCACTCTATAGCACCACCATTGTGGCTCAATGGATGCAAGGTGAAAATGGATGAGGAGTTGTGACCAAAATGAGGCTTCTTGCCTTTCTTGAGCTTTTTCCTTGGATCCACCATCTTTGGCTCATCAAATAAAGCATTAAGGCTTTCACCATGGTAAAGGAACTTATCATCACAGTCCTTAAGTCGATTTTTCTCAATCAAACCCTTGAGCTTTTCCTTCCTTTACATTTCTTCATTGGCGATTGTTCCACAAAATGTTGTAGAGGAAGGCTTGATTTGAAATGAGACTTTGGAGTCAACATGGATGAGGATCACTCGCCTGTTTGGGAAGTCAATGTTCGCTCCAGCGGTGTTGAGGAATTGAGTTCCAAGAATGAGTGGAAGCTTATCTGGTTTCTCTCTATCTACCACCAAGAAGTCCGTTGGGATTAGACAATCTCCTACCTTAAGAGGATAATCCTCAATCAACCCAAGTGGAGGTTTCGAAGAAGCATCTCCAAATGTGATGGAAGATGAGTGTTGTTTCATCTCTTTAATCCCTAACCTTTCCGCCATTTCAAATGACATCACATTTACGCTAGCTCCAGAATCACACAAGGCATTATCGATTTCCAAATCTCCTAGGGAGCAAGAGATTGTGAATGTACCAGGATTTCCAAGCTTGGTAAGCGATTTAGGTTCAAGCGGTGGTGTACTCGGTGGTTTTAGCACTTTCATAACCTCTTCAACTTTCTCTTGGTTCGCTAGAATGGCTTCAATGAACTTAAAATAGAGAGGAACTTGAGATAAATCATTCACATGAGGCAAAGGTGCTCCAACTCTACTCATATTGGCCTTGAAGCTCGAGAGGATTTTTTTTTAGCCTTGGTAAGAACTTGGCTTGGAAAAGGAAGTGGAGGCTCATAAGGAGGAGGTTCAACTCTTGAAGTAACTTTTGTTTCAATTCTCTTGGTCACCATATCTTCTTCTTTAGTGCTAAATTTCCCTTCCACTTCACTCTTTATAACCAGATCATCAACATTCGAACCATATAGGAGCTTAGAAATTTCCTTTATAGCCTCTTCATTCTTGACCATTTTTGAATCACTTGTGAAGATGACATTGCAAAATTCTTTCGAGTTTACTTCTGGTTTACCCGGTAATGAACCAATTGATCTCTTAGGAGAGAAGGAAATTTGGGCAACTTGGTTGTCCAAAGACTTCGCATGTGAAGATAGTGTCTCAAACTTCCTCTGGAGATCGCTATACATGTTTTCTACCCAAGTATTGATGTCAGAAGCATTCTTTTTCTGGCCCTCAAGAATTTGCTGCATCATCATTTTCATCTCACTGTCTCCCGAAGAAAACGCTGGAGCGTTGTTCGAAGGAACATGGGCTGGTGCTTGATAACTTCCCTGGAAGTTGTTAAACTGAGGTCTTTGCTGAAACCCCCTTGCCTATATCCTATTCCTTGCGCTTCTCCTTTGTTCTCAAAAGGTTTGTTGAACCCTCCTTGATTTGGTACAAACTGTCTTGGTTGATATTGTTGACTTTGTGGCCTCATTGGTGCGGGGTACGTTTGATCTTGAGGATTCTCGACATTTGTGTTCTGGTATGAGAGGTTGGGATGGTTGCGATAGTTTTGGTCGAACCCCTTGTTCTGATAGTTCCCTTGACCATTGACATAGTTCAACTCAGCTTGCAAGTCGTCAAAACCATTTCTCACTTGCTCTTGGAAAGCTTGACCATCTCCGGAATCCTCAAAATAGTTCACAGGTCTTTGATCGCGTCTCAAAAGTTGCTCAACCTTTGCAGTCAAATCTGCAATTTGTTTTGATTCTCCCGTTCCACCGCCTCGTAAGGTTCTGTCATAGTCAACACAGTGGTTGCTATTGCTAGCTGCAAGATTCTCTATCAATACTTGGGCTTCTTCTTCGGTTTTGGTTATAAAATCCCCATTACTGGCTGTGTCTAAAGCCATCTTGTATTTCTCATCAATTCCTCGATAGAACGTGTTGATGAGTGATTCGGGAGTGAAACCATGGTGAGGGCACTCTCTCTTGTAGTCTTTAAATCTTTCCCAAGCTTCATGAAAAGATTCAGTTGCACCTTGTCGAAAGGTCGAGATCGTTCCTTAGGAGAGTAGTTCTCGCTTGTGTGAAATATTTCCCCAAGAATGCAGCTTTGTACTCATCCCACGTCCTTATGGAATCTATCTCTAATGACTTGAACCATCTGTGCGCTTTGTCACTTAAGGAAAATGAGAATAGCCTGCACTTAACAGCGTCATCTGGTACTCCATTCATTCGTGTTGTACTGCACACATCCTCGAAATTGTCTAAGTGATAGACGGGATTCTCGGACGGTAGACCATGGAATTGGTTTTGCTTAACAAGAGCTAGCAATCCCGGTTTGATTTCGAAGTCATTCCTGTTGATAGGAGGATGTTGAACTCCTCCTCGGTACATTTGATGATTAGGAGCATCATGATCTCTCAAGGTCCGTCGAACAGGCGCGGGCCTCGGGTTGAAAGCAGCTGGAGGAGGAGGATCTTCCAACTCTTCTCTTCCATTATCTCCATCGTGTGGAGCTTCTTCTGGTGGTAAAACGTTATCGCCTTGACCAGCATGAGCCATTTCGGCTTCTTTTTGCTCAGCTAACTTTTTCTTTTTCTTGTTAGCTCGTTCGAACTTTCCAATTTCCTCGTGATATTCAACTAGGTGTGATGAACCTTCGCCTCGGGTCATATACCTTTAAAACATCAAAGAGAAAAAGGAAATGATTATCAGTAACTTAAAATAAAATGCAATAGACTAATAACTGATCCTAAATATTTAGGTAACGCTATTGGTCCCCGGCAACGGCGCCAACTTGATTGCTCGAGTTTTTACTCGATACACTTAACCGCAAGGTAGTATATAACGAGATCGATCCACAAGAACCAATGGTACTCTAATGATTTACGAGACTTGTAATTAGCTATAGCAGGATTGGTTTGATTGTTTTCTTTCAAACTTGTAAACAAAATGCAATAAACATAAAACGATTGATTTATACGATTTAAAAGGCATTAGGCCTTAGGGCATTTCAAGTTGTCAATGGCTTAACGAATAATTTTGAGAATGGGATTTAACACTCTAAGCACCGTTCTAGAACATGAACGCAAGGTGGATTAACCCACTCTCGTGGCCTTAACCCCTAAACTTGATTACTTGAAAACTAAACTCTCGTTTGATTTCTCCTAACCAAATTAGCATTAACACACAAGTTCACTAAGTTCACAATGATGATCTAGCATCAACTCTCGCAGGCTAGAGATACAAAGCTTAATTCATAAGGCTCAAGTTCTCTATAACATGATTAGTGCTTATAGAACAACCTAGAATCAAGACTAAGGTAGCTACTCTTAATCTAGCATTAAAAACACATGAATCAAAGAACCTATGGATTAGAAACCCCAAATCTCTATCAATTCATCAAGCCATCAATTTCCTTCAAGAACCCTAAATCCTAACTATGAAATTACTCACACATAATCAGAGAAACAACAAAGTAAACCATAGAAAGCATAATAGTATTGAAATAAACAACAAATGATACAACAAAACTTCCCCAAATGTTTGATAGAAAGGAGGAGCTTAGAAATCCAAGAAATGTGTCTAGAATAGTGTTTTTGGCGTAGAAAAGAAAAACTGATGATTTTAGTAGGTTTAGGTGGGATATTTATAGACATAGGTGTAAAATGGAGTAGGCGGCTGAGAGGACCGATCGATCCACACGTAGGATCGATCGATCCCCAATTCCCGGACATAATATCTTCATGGCGGCTGAGCATGGGATCGATCGATCTGTATGAGGGATCGATCGATCCGTTGTGTCCGGAGGAATGTCCGTGGAGCATGGATCGGTCGATCTGCCCATGAGATCGACCGATCATGGGCTGTGTTCTTGGAGTTGTTTGGATCGATCGATCCAAGTGTAGGATCGATCGATCCCGTTCCTTTCCGTAGCTTCTAGGCTTCATCTTTAGCCCGAACAATCCCGAAACCATCTTATTCCGGCTTAACTCCATAGAACCTGTAAAAGACTCAAAACAGAATAGAAAAGACTCGAAAACTAACAAAAGACACGAAACAAATACTAAAAACAAACCAAAAAGCAATCAAAAGTACAATACATCAACGGCGCCAACTAGATACACTTACTCGATACACTTAACCGCAAGGTAGTATATAATGAGATCGATCCACAAGAACCAATGGTACTCTAATGATTTACGAGACTTGTAATTAGCTATAGCGGGATTGGTTTGATTGTTTTCTTTCAAACTTGTAAACAAAATGCAATAAACATAAAACGATTGATTTATACGATGTAAAAGGCATTAGGCCTTAGGGCATTTCAGGTTGTCAATGTCTTAACGAATAATTTTGAGAATGGGATTTAACACTCTCAGCACCGTTCTAGAACATGAACGCAAGGTGGATTAACCCACTCTCGTGGCCTTAACCCCTAAACTTGACTACTTGAAAACTAAACTCTCGTTTGATTTCTCCTAACCAAATTAGCATTAACACACAAGTTCACTAAGTTCACAATGATGATCTAGCATCAACTCTCGCAGGCTAGAGATACAAAGCTCAATTCATAAGGCTCAAGTTCTCTATAACATGATTAGTGCTTATAGAACAACCTAGAATCAAGACTAAGGTAGCTACTCTTAATCTAGCATTAAGAACACATGAATCAAAGAACCTATGGACTAGAAACCCCAAATCTCTATCAATTCATCAAGCCATCAATTCCCTTCAAGAACCCTAAAACCTAACTATGAAATTACTCACACATAATCAAAGAAACAACAAAGTAAACCATAGAAAGCATAATAGTATTGAAATAAACAACAAATGATACAACAAAACTTCTCCAAATGTTTGATAGAAAGGAGGAGCTTAGAAATCCAAGAAAATGTGTCTAGAATAGTGTTTTAGGCGTAGAAAAGAAAAACTGATGATTTTAGTAGGTTTAGGTGGGATATTTATAGACATAGGTGTAAAAGTGTGTGTGCGGCTGGGAGGATCGGTCGATCCACAAGTCGGATCGATCGATCCCCAATTCCCGGATATAATATCTTCATGGCGGCTGGGCATGGATCGATCGATCTGCATGAGGGATCGATCGATCCTTCGTGTCCGGACATAATATCTTCATGTCGTCATCAAGCCGGATCGACCGATCTAGACGTAGGATCGGTCGATCCTTTGCGTCCGGAGGGAGTGTCCGTGGAGCAGGGATCGGTCGATCTGACCATGAGATCGACCGATCCTTGGTTGTGTTCTTGGAGTTGTTTGGATCGATCGATCCCTTTCCATTCCGTAGCTTCTAGGCTTCATCTTTAGCCCGAACAATCCCAAAACCGTCTTATTCCGGCTTAACTTCATAGAACCTGTAAAAGACTCAAAACAAAATAGAAAAGACTCGAAAACTAACAAAAGACACGAAACAAATACTAAAAACAAACCAAAAAGAAATCAAAAGTACAATACATCAACTCCCCCCAACTTAGACTTTTGCTTGTCCTCAAGGAAAACAAAACAAAATCTAAACCAAGAGAAAAGGTTTTAAAAACATGAGAATTCATAAAATCTATAGGATCATGCCTTCAACCAAATGCTTGCAACCACTTTCACCAAGTTCATATCAAACTGTACTACATTGTACTTCGCCATAACCGTAGCAAATATATGAAATCCCAAGATCATGTAGAACTTAACATTTAACATTTATTAAGAAATGCGTGTACTCTCACAAAGGGAATATCTAACATGTTATGGTCTAGGTATGAAGGCTGATATTTGGTAGCTCAAGTGTTTTGGGTTCTCCAGCAAAGCAAACGGATGCAAATCATTATGCAAAATCATAGTGAGACAAAGACCAACTAGGAAGTACATAGCTCTCCTTTCGCTCGGATCCTTCTAACCAACTCAAAACCCCTAAGTATGAATATCAAAAAAAAATTTTAGATGCTGATGAAACACATTAATGATCTCAGACCTTCTCTGTTCTCTTTTCACTCCTTTTCCATCTCGTTTATTTTCGTTTTTTCTCTTTTGTTTTTGTTTTTTTTTTTTTTTTTTGTTTTTTTTTTTTTAGATGGGGGTGCGGGAACGAGGAGTTTTACAAAAGCTGCATCAAAAGAAATCTTGACAATGAAAGCTCGTCGTACTCATAAATACATCTACTAAACCATACTAAACCACAATGGCTTAATCTCGTCCAATGACGGTATGCAAACGAAACGAACTACTACCACAATCCTAACGAAAGGAAAGCTATGTCGGTCCGTATACTCCATAGTTTTTGCACATGAATGCACATGACAGTGGCTATAAACAGATGCATGTGGTTTGAAAGATGGAAATGGTAAGGGGTGTGGTACTAGACTAAAAATAAGTCTAGCCATTTGGAGTTAACAAAGGCTAATATAAACAATGTAAAGAAAACTCCAAATGTAATTCCATTACATGATTATCAACCCCCTAAGTGAGATATATTAAGTCCATATTAAGTTCATATATATATGATTAAGCTCAAATGATAGGGAATATCAACAAATGATCAAGTTATGGATTTTTCTGCGCTTCCAAGTTATCCCTAAACAAGGCTAAGCAGTTTTAAGACAAAATGATCTCAGACATGTTGCAATTCCAAAAGATAACAAATTCTCATAACTATTTTGACTCGATAAAATATTTAAAATTCCAACAAAGTTTTAATAAAAATCAAACACACCAAAATAAAAGAAACAAACACAAACGTCATTAGTAGATGAATGGCATCCTCCCCCGAACTTGCTTTTCACCGTCTCGGTGTAATAACAAAATTAAAAGAAGAATGCCATACATAAAGAAATAAAACCGAACGTCTTAAAAACAAAATGATATAAAACAAGGGATAGAAATAACCACAAGCTCAGTGGTCGCGGGTGGAGCTATCGCTGGAGCTCTCTCTCCTGCCTATGTTCCTCCTGCTTCTGGGTAAGCGGATGTCGCTATACTGTGCTGAGGAATGCTCCACCGGTGAATGAAAAGGTTCAGCTCGGTCTTGAGCTGCCTTGGTCCTCATCTCATGTGCTTTGGTGATAGAGTCGGACTCTGTGCCCTCAGAGTCATCAGCATCCTCAGCTTCCTCAACTTCCTTATTATCCTCACCTTCCTCAACTTCCTCACCCTCAGCTTCAGCGCTTTCGTCATCTTGTGTCTGTGAACCTGAAGCAAAAGACCAAGGTTTGATCTTCTAGATCGCCCTCCACATTTTCTGCTGGCCGGATTGACCGATCCCACACCTTCGGATACTTTGTTGAATTTTTGTCGATTTGTTTGGATCGATCGATCCTAGGTTAGGACCGATCGATCCCTTTCTGTAATACCAAAATTCAAACGTTTAAGCACTGGATGGATCGAAACCGTATGAGATCGATCGATCCCTTCACTCACAGAGAGTGGATTGAAGCAATATGCATACAACTTAAGATCAAAATAGGAAATGAAAAGCTTAGTAATATTTATAAGATACCTGGTGGGTTGCCTCCCACAAAGCGCTTAGTTAAGGTCATTGGCTTGACCGTCATGGAGTTCTAAACTTGGTTTGGAGGATCCTCGAGAAGGATCTTTGTTTTCTCGTTCATTGTGGAATCTGCATGGTACGGTTTGACTCTCTGACCATTTACAGTAAATGGTTCTCCCTTTTTGTCCCAGAGAACCACTGCACCATGCGGTTTTACTTCCTTGATGGTGTAAGGACCGGTCCATCTCGACTTTAGTTTTCCTGGAAAAAGTTTAAGGCGAGAGTTGTAGAGAAGTACCTTATCATTCTCTGAAAGCTTCTTGAGGATTATCCTTTTGTCATGAAGAGCTTTAGTTCGCTCTTTATAGATCCTTGAGCTCTCGTAAGCATTTAACATGAGTTCGTCTAACTCGTTTAACTGAATTAGACGTTTCTCTGAAGCGGTCTTTATGTCAAAGTTCATCAGCTTCGTCGCCCACAACGCCTTGTACTCTAGTTCGACAGGTAGATGACAGGACTTACCGTAGACGAGGTTGAATGGTGTGGTTCCAATGGGAGTTTTGAAGGCGGTTCTGTATGCCCAAAGAGCATCATCAAGCTTTGCCGCACAATCCTTTCTCGATTTTCCTACTGTTTTCTCCAAGATTCCTTTGATCTCCCTGTTTGAGATTTCGACTTGGCCACTGGTCTGAGGGTGATATGGTGCAGCCACTTTGTGTTTGACTCCATGCTTTGCCAACAGACTCGCAAAGATCTTGTTGATGAAATGCTTTCCACCGTCACTGATCACTACCCGTGGAACTCCAAAGCGAGGAAAGATGATGCTTTTGAACATCTTCAGAACAACTTTCCCGTCATTTGTTGGGTTGGCAAGTGCTTCCACCCATTTAGAGACATAGTCGACTGCGACTAAGATGTACTCGTTTCCATAGGATGCTGGGAAAGGTCCCATGAAGTCGATGCCCCATACATCGAACACCTCAACCTCGAGAATGAAATTTTGTGGCATTTCATTCCGCTTGCTTATGTTATCTTTCCTTTGGCAAGCGTCACACTTTGCTACAAACTCGTGTGCATCACGGAATATCGTAGGCCACCAAAAGCCAGCTTGTAAAATCTACGTAGCTGTTTTAAAGGAAGCGAAGTGTCCTGCATAATCAGAAGCATGACAATGATAGAGAATACCATGTACCTCACTTTCGGGAATGCATCTTCTGAAAATCCCGTCTTTACACCTCTTGTAAAGAAATGGTTCATCCCAATAGTAGTGTTGGACATCTTTGAGAAACTTTTTCTTGGCATATCCTACAAAATCAGGTGGTGAAACATCACAAGATAAGTAGTTAGCAAAGTCAGCATACCATGGTATATTTCCCTCGATGGTGTGCATGGTCATGAGCTCAGCCGCATTTCTGTTGTTAGATTGCTCAACCTCATAGACATAGTTATCTTCTAGTAGCGCAAGCTCTTCTCCTGGAAAAGCATCTCTCATTGGGACATCCTCTTCTACTCTTAGTCGAGATAAGTTATCTGCGACTCCGTTTTCGATTCCCTTCTTATCTTTGATTTCCAAGTCGAACTCCTGGAGTAGAAGTATCCATCTTAAAAGCCTCGGCTTGGCGTCTTTCTTTGTGAAAAGGTATCTCAACGCTGCATGATCAGTGTGGACTACAACTTTGGACCCAACGAGATAGGATCTAAACTTCTCAAAAGCGAAGACAATCGCTAGAAGTTCTTTCTCGGTTGTTGCATAGTTGCATTGTGCGGCATCAAGAGTGCGGCTGGCATAGTAGATGGCGTGCATCTTCTTGTCTTTCCTTTGCCCTAAAATTGCACCTACAGCATAGTCACTTGCATCACACATTACCTCGAAAGGTAGCTCCCAATCAGGTGGTTGCACAATGGGAGCGCTCACAAGAGATCCCTTGATCTTTATAAATGCCTTGAGGCAGTCTTCATCAAACTCAAACTTTTGATCTTTGCACAATAGCTGAGTTAATGGCCTTGCAATCTTTGAAAAATCCTTTATGAACCTCCTGTAGAACCCAGCATGTCCTAGAAAGCTCCTTATTCCCTTTACAGAATTTGGAGGTGGCATGTTCATCATCACATCGATTTTTGCCCTATCCACTTCAATGCCCTTTTCTGAGATCATATGACCGAGAACAATTCCATCTCGCACCATGTAGTGACACTTCTCCCAATTCAGGACCAAATTTTTGTCCTCGCAGCGTTGGAGTACCCTGCACAGATTAGACAAACAAACAGCAAAAGATGTGCCATGCACAGAGAAGTCATCCATAAAGACTTCCATATAATCCTCAATCATTTCAGAAAAAATTGACATCATACAACGCTGAAATGTTGCTGGTGCGTTACACAATCCAAATGGCATTCTTCGATATGCGAAGGTACCATAAGGACATGTAAAAGTGGTTTTCTCTTGATCATCGGGATGTATCGGAATCTGAAAGAATCCCGAGTACCCATCAAGAAAACAGTAATATTGGTGGTTTGCTAGTCTCTCTAACATTTGATCAATAAATGGAAGTGGAAAATGATCTTTACTTGTTGCAGAGTTAAGCTTTCTATAATCAATGCACATGCAGTGCCCTGTCACAGTTCTTGTCGGAATCAATTCATTCTTATCATTTCTAATCACAGTGACACCACCCTTTTTAGGTACCACATGGACAGGACTTACCCAAGTACTATCCGAGATTGGATAGATTACTCCTTCATCTAGGAGTTTGATGATCTCAGTCTTAACAACATCTCTGAGGTTCGGGTTTAACCGTCTCTGATGTTCTATACACATCATTGATTCATCTTCGAGATAAATCCTATGCATGCAAAGGTTAGGAGATATACCTTTCATGTCGTCAAGGGAATAGCCTATAGCTTTTTTGTACTTCCTCAGCTCACACAGCAGTAAGGCACTCTCTACATTGTTTAGTTCAGCATTGATTATAACGGGGTAAGTAGAATGAGGTCCAAGAAACGCATACCTGAGCCCTGAGGGAAGCGGCTTGAGTTCCACCTTTGGAGCTTTTAGTTCACTCCAATCTCCACAGTCTTCCGAGGTAGGTCCATTCCCCTCCTTTTCTACGGATTCAACCGGACTTTAATTTGTTCTCATTAGAGGTGTTAGATCAGGGAAACGAGCATCACATTCAGGACTTCTTATCCCTTTTCACCACTCTCTGCTGATCCTGAATGGACGCTCATTTTTAGTGGTTCCTACCCTTATACCATAACCTTTTTTAGACCTTATGCAATTCTCTTATCCTTTTGCTCATTTGGTAGATATGCTCAGGAACGTCAGAGAAAAATTACCGACACAGTCTTCCAACCACTTGAGAAGAAAGTTTCAAATTTTATGAAAAAGAAAGATTTGGTCTAGAGTTTGTACTACCTTGGGATTCGACTTCAAAGGTACATATTTCATGATCATGAGACTTCTATGAATATAAGTATCATTTCCCCTTTCAGAAAAAAAGAAGAAGAAAAGAAACGGATATAAGTGGATGTGGCAAAGGGATTTGGTGCGTAAACACGTATATCTTTCGGAGTTCTGCGGAAACTTATATCCACAAAAAGAAACGGATTAGGAGTAAGTGACCCGAGGGATTTAGTGCGTAAACACGTGCATCCTTCGGATATCATGAGGCCGAAACCCGTTTGCAAAAATAAAAGAGAAAAATCGAAAGGAAAGGAAACGGTTACGAGTATGAAGTCTTATAGAACAGGTTATCTCAAGGAAGACATGGACCACTTTACAAAAGAGATGGAGCCATTTACAGAGAACCCCATGGAAAAATCTAAGTCTGGGGGAACTAAAAGAAAAGAAATAGGGGAGTAAGGTGTTACAAGAAAAGCCCTTTCACACAAAGCACCGTCCACCCTGAATGATGCCTTTTAATGAGAAAGCTCACACACCTTTTAATGAATGTAGGGAGTTAACTGACGTGAATTCAGAGTTCTTTTGTAGGTTTGAGATGGACGGACAAGAGTTGTGAATGTTGTGAGTCTATAGCGAGAATGTTCTGACGTGAGTTTCTGTATTTATGAGTCGAAGGTTATCTCTTGGAGCATGGTCCCTGATCATAGGCGAGTTTCTGAGGTTTTCAAATCCTCTCCACCAGTTTAGTTTTCTTGTTTGTCTGAGGACAAGCAAAGTCTAAGTCTGGGGGAGTTGATAACATCGTATTTTGGCCTACTTTTCCTATGTTTTTATTAGGTTTCTAAAGAAGAAAGTAAGTGATTATAGATACTTTGAAGGCATTTCCCACCATTTGAGCCCCCAGGAGTTATTTAAGAGTTTTTGAGCAAATTGGACAAGAAGGCGAGCAAAACCCGTTTTTAGACAGATGCAGACTGCCAGAAGTATGACATCTTTTGAAGGACTTCCGGATACCCAACTTTGGAGTTCTTGGTGTCTATGGAAAGCTAGAAGTGCTCAAATTCACCTCAGACAATAATCAATATAATCAATTCAGCCGTTGGGAAGATATGATCCGGAGAGTGAAGCGCTGTCGAGACCGATCACAAGAGAAGTGACCGGTCGGGTGACTAAGGACGGCACCGGCCTGGGTGTCTGTGACCGGTTCTGTCTCTCTTGGCACGACCGGTCAAAAGGCTCCTGACCGGTCCTGATGTTTTGATCCCGGTACTTAGTGAAACTATGTAGTTTTGTCCCGAAAGACCTAATCCGATTTCCTAAGCCGAAAACCCTATAAATACTCCGCCTAAACCTAATGTTTTCGTGTGTGTAACCCTAATCACAACTGAGAGAACTGATATATCATGGATTTTACTGATTTTAAGCCATGATATAAGTGCTTTATCGAGTCTTAACCATGTCTTTCGAGTCTTTATCGAGTCTTTTAAAGGTTTTATGCGTTTGGGACTTTTAAGACGAAGTCGATGTTTTCAGTGATCAGTGGTGTCGATCGACACTCATCACTGGTGTCGGTCGACACCCATCGTCAGGCGTCCATGCGGAATTTACCATGTTCTGAAGATTTGCAGTTTTGCCCCAGAAGTTCTAGAAGTTTACCAAAGAGACCCAACTAGTGTATTAGTCTATATATTAGCTTTTTAGGTTAAATTGGGTGGATCATCAATCATCCAGCATCGGTCGTCTTTATTCTATTTATTCCTTTGCTTAGGGGCTGATCTTGCTACTTGTACTTTAGAGCGAAGATTTTGAACCCCTGTTTTTTTATTCTACTTTTGTTCAGTTTATGATATCAATTTCAGCTATGTCTTGTGTTTCATTTGATATGTCTGAGTAGATCCCTAGTTAGGTTTAGGGATTCTCATATGGATTTCATGATTTGTTAGGTTTAACACTGGTTAAGATTCAAACTTGTTAGTTTTTCATCTAGGATTGTACTTAATGCTTCTTTTAGCTTGAACACCTAGAAGTATAATATTAGGTTGTTATATTGGCGCGACAGCGTGATTTAGAATCTGAACTAATCCTAGTGAGCATGTTAGATAATTGCAATGACAGTTGGTTTAGATAACTTGTGAACATATCGAACTTGTACTTAAAGCTTGTTTGAACTTTAGGATTCGCAACGACAGTTGGTCTCTTAGGTTTATGTCATAGATAGTTTTTGCAATGACAGTTGGTTAGCTATGCATTAGTGATTTGAGTTTTAAACGGTTTTTAATTAGATCTTGACCAGTTGTTTATTCCTGATTTGATTGATTTCCTAAGAAGTTCCCTGGACCTGACGCTTTCTCCACTTGATTACATCCTTTACTTACTTTTTCTACAATCTGTCTTTCAATACTTATTTATTGCGTAGCTGGACTTGAAACGAGAAGGTCTATTGTAAATCCGCAGAGTCTCTGTGGATTTGATCCCTAAGTACAACCGTGATCTATTAATTTGAGAGAGTAGCTCTAGGGTTAATTTGACCCCTGTCAAATTTTGGCTCCGTTCACCGGGACTCTTTTGAGTTTCAAATAGACTTAAGTGTAGCGTTCAGTCGGTTTTTATTTTTCAGTTTACTTACATCGTTCTTTCTTTTGGTCTGGTGTGTTTCAAGTATATGTCTAACCGCAGAACTCGAAGCAACAAAGACAACGAGCTTGTAGTTCTTTTGAATCAAGAGCTTGCCAAGTTAGAGCGCGAGATCAGAAAAGCAAAGAAACCAGTTGAAATGGTTGGTCCTGTGGTACTATGAGCAGATGAAGCTGGAGTTCTTAGAGACCAAGAGGGTCACATTTGCAACAAGCAAGGCCAAAAGCTTGATGCAGAGGGAAACGTGATTGTCCAGGATGAAGGTGTCGATCGACAACCACCCCCTGGTGTCGCTCGACACCAACCGGCGGCTGTAAGTGAAGTTGCTGTCGTACTAAGGGCAAGGACAAGATGAGAGAGGAATGACACTAGGAGATTACAATAGGCCTGATGAGTTCTATGCTAACAGGTCTACGATTCGTCTCCCAACCATAGAGAGGAACGAATTCGAGCTGAAGCCGTCTTATCATTCCTTAGTGGGACAGCATCCTTTCTCTGGTTTGTCACATGAGCACCCTATGGACCATATTGAGAGGTTCGAGGATTTGGTAACCAGAATGAAGATCAACGGAGTCAGCTATGACTATCTTTTCCATAAGCTCTTCCCACACTCTCTTATTGGTGAAGCAGCTTACTGGTTGAAGCATTTACCGACGGGATCTCTGACTAGTTGGGAAGAGACGAAGAAGGCTTTCTTGAGAAACTTTTACGATGATGCATGTTCAGAGGATTTGAGGAATAACATCTCACAGTTTACGCAGAGGCCTACTGAGGCATTCAAGGCGGCATGGGTTCATTACAGAGCTTATCAGAGAGATTGTTCGCATCATGGTTTCTCCCATGTTCAGTTGTTGGGTATTTTTTCAGAGGAGTTAATTGGAGGTACCAGATGGCTCTAGATTCAGCGAGCAATGGGAACTTCAACACCAGATCTCTAGAGGAAGCTTATGGGTTGATGGAGAACTTGGCGTCTAGCAATAGCACCAAGAATGCTGACTATGAACATCAGAAACAGGTTGAAAGCATAGATGGGAAGCACATTGCTGAGTTTAAGACAAAGTTGGATTCAGTTCACAGTATCCTAACGAGTAAGAAGTCAGTTCATTTTGCTGCAGAGGTTGAGACATTTCAGCCCGAGCAGGTATATGAGGAAGAGGATTGCAACTACATTGGTGGCACTGTAGTTCAGGGTCAGCTTTAGTGGCAATCAGCAGAACAGAGGTGGTTACAGTGGAAACAATCAGTGGAGTATCTTGACCGGTAATCAAAACTCTTCTGGTTATATTCGTAAGAACCAGTATCAGAAGTCCTTCCAAAGCAACAATGACTTCAACAAGAACTATGGATCATCCTCCTACTATCAGCAACCTCCCGCTAGCTCTGAGCAGAACGAGATGAAGTTTATGCTGGATCAGATTTTGGAGGGTCAGCAGAAGTAATGGGCAGATTGAATCACTGTATACCGATCTGAACGGTAAAATTGATGCTTTGAACATTCACATGAAGAAGCTCGATATCCAGGTTGCACGGACTGATGGGTCTGTAAAACGGCCTCATGGAGTTCTTCCAGGAAGAACTGATAACAACCCCAAGTATCCTTGCAATGCTATCAGGT
This sequence comes from Barbarea vulgaris, assembly GCA_963667165.1. Taxonomy (NCBI): domain Eukaryota; kingdom Viridiplantae; phylum Streptophyta; class Magnoliopsida; order Brassicales; family Brassicaceae; genus Barbarea; species Barbarea vulgaris. The sequence goes on along the minus strand of OY763888.1, from coordinate 8,901,741 downwards.
TGAGAAGTTGTAACGAGTTGAATCCTATATTGACAAGGTCTCAGAAGGGTGAAGAGATTGTGGACTTAGAGGAAATCGATGAAGAATTTGCGGAAGAGCCGCTAGTGTCGACCGACACACATCATCAGTGCCGATCGACACCCTTTTCCACACCTAGAGAGGTACCAACACCGACTAGTGTCGACCGACACCCACCCATTGGTGTCGATCGACACCACCCATCACCAGACGCACCGGTTGTTGAGGAATTACAGAAAGCGCCTGAGCGTGTTTACGTACCCAAGGTTCCTTTACCTAAGAACAACAGGAAGTCTAAGTAGGAGTTGTATGATGCCAAGTGCAGAGCGATCATAGATAAACTCACCATTGAGATTCCATTGATCGATGCTATCAAGACTTCACATGTGGTAAAGAGGTGTTTAAGGAAGATGCTTACGCAGGATATGCGCGAAGAGGAAGGAGTTATGATGATGAATGTTGTCTGTAGTGCAGTCATTCAGAACAGGATACCATAGAAGTGTGTTGATCCGGGTAGCTTTGTCTTGGCAAGGTTTAAGAATTCCTTGTATGAATTAGGTTCCTGTGTGAGTTTGATGCCGTATTCAGTTGCTGTGGAACTCGGGATGACAAACTTCACGCCTACTAAGATAACTCTGATCCTTGCGGATAAGAGCATTCGGACACCAGAAGGTCTTTTGGAAGATGTGCTAGTGAGAGTGGCGATTGCATAATACCGACCGATTTTGTTGTGTTGAAGTACAGTGACGAGCCTAAGGATCCTCTTATCATAGGTAGACCTTTCTTAGCCACCGCTAGAGCGAATATTGATGTTAGAGGAGGAAGAATAGCGTTGAATGTGGGAGAGTCTGTCGTGAATTTTGATATGGACAAGTTTATCCAACCACCCACTATTGACCGTCAGACTTTCTGTGTGGACACTTTGAACAATCAAGCAGAGGCAATCCCACGTGAGACAGACTCCTCGGAGCTTACTTTGCAGCCCTTCGCTATCTCTAACCAACTCAAAAGAATGGAGGATCAAGTTAAGGAACTTAATAGCAAGCTACTCGACCAAAACTTCGATGTGAGAAAAGTTGAATCAGATGTCCCCAACACCGGGAATAGGATCAATGCCATGGAGGAACATATAGAGTGGAAGATCAAAGCTTTGCAACAGGGTTTCAGAGATCCATTTGAGTATTCAAAGTGGACAAATGAGCAGGCATATGAAGCATATGAGCGAGAGAAAAAGATCGGGCCGCGATACCAGAATGGCCTAGCGAGGAAGACTGTACAACGGATCGCGATGAAGACTACTATGAGGAGCACGCAATTGAATACCGTTTAGAAGATCACTCCAGAGAAAAATGCTGAGTTTGATGACCTACCCACTAAGGGGACATGGGACGAGAACCTCGAGGATGCTCATACCACTCCTAGTCATAGACATTATCCTGGGCACCATCGCAAGGTACGTCTCCCACATCAAATTTTCCAAGCTAACAATAGTGCTCGTTCCAGGTTTAGTAGCCAAGAAGAGAGGCTTGAGGCCTTTATGAAGGAATGCATGGAGAAGCAACAACTCAGCATGAAAACGATCATTGAGAGGATTGATACAATTGAACGAAGCGTCTGGGGACTTGGGAGTCACATCACAAGTTTGGAATTAGGGCTCGACGACGAAGACCAACATTCGGAGATGGAGTCTCAATACCAGGAAGAAATTTGCGAGGCGCAACCTCCCACCTGTCATCTGAACAGTACCCTCTGATCACGACTCTGGTGTCGATCGACACCAACACGCATCCACAGATAAGTCTTCATAATTTTGCTTCTACTTTGTTTCAGTTCTCTCTTTTGTTTACCAATATCTGGTCTAGCACCACTGGGGACAGTGTTGTTCAAGTCTAGGGGAGGTAGTTACTAACTATGTGTTTTCTTTTCTTATGAGTCTTTCGAGTTAGTTAAGTCCGCTTCATTGAGTCAAAATCAGTCCATGAAACTATGATTTTTCGAGGAAACATCACATTTTATAGGAACTTAAGTGACCATTTGATTCAAACTTGTTAGGCATCTGAGACTAATGGAAAAACCAAAGGCTTAATGGTGGACTTGAGACGCCCATATTTCCAGCAGAAATCCACTAATTCCCGAGCCTATTTCTGTTAGTTCTTTTTACCTCATCAACGAGACAAGTGTTCTGGGGGTGCTTGACTCATCGTTCATACTGGACAATACAACTTCTGTAAACACCAATAAAAGCGGTACTCCTCTCCCTTATCCCAAAGAAAAATAATAATAAAAAGCAGAAAAGATGATATGATTCTCTTCTTAAGTAAAGGGGTAGGAAATTTTCCCGAGACCTCATTATTCACTACACTTTGAATTAAAAACAAGAAGAAAATAAAAAGAAAAGAAAAAAAAGATAATAAGAAAAAGAATAAGTCTGGGGGAGAGAAAGAGTACTGATTGCTATATGGTTGTCTTTGTTTTAGTCTTGTACGTGAAAGAGTCTAGAAGGCTCTGGACATCGAGATCAGAGATGAGACCCGGCAATGAAGGTAATGTGGACTATGCTGCGAAATTGTGGGTTTTATCGGGAAAGATATTAACGTCTACGGTGAAGTACATGGTGGTCTAGATCCTTTTAGGTAAGAGTTTTAGTGGATTACTATGGTGAATGTGATTGTGATGTTCTTATGACGAAATGAGTTTCTGTGTTTTCAAACTTCTTTCTCTGGTCTAGTTTTCTGTTTTGCTTGAGGGCAAGAAAAAGCTAAGTCTGGGGGAATTTATATATCATGAATTTTACCAGTTTTAAGCCATGATATAAGTGCTTTATCGAGTCTTAACCATGTCTTTCGAGTCTTTTTCGAGTCTTTTACAGGTTTTATGCGTTTTGGGACTTTTTGGATGATTATGGAGCATTTGTTGCTGAGAAGACGAATTCGATGTTTTCAGTGATCACTGGTGTCGATCAACACTCATCACTGGTGTCGGTCGACACCCATCATCAGGCATCCATCAGGCATCATCAGCAAACCCTCATTCCTCGTCCGCCGGTAAGCTGTTTTGCCGATAGATACATTGATCCTCGACCAAACTTTGAAAATCATCGTACTGATGCGAATATTTCTTGATCGAAGGCTCTTAAATAAGTTGATAACACGATCTGTTTAGGAAAAAATCAAAACGAACAAGGAAAAAACATAAACGGTCAAGCAAAACCTCATTCCTCGTCCGCCGGTAAGCTGTTTTGCCGATAGAAACATTGATCCTCGACCAAATTTCGAAAATCACCGTACTGGTGTGAATGTTTCTCGATCTAAGGCTCTTAAATAAGTTGATAACACGATCTGTCAAGGAAAAAATCAAAACGAACGAGGAAAAAACATAAACAGTCGAGCAAAACATGATTCCTCGTCCGTCGGTTAGCCGTTCTGCCGATAGAAACATTGATCCTCGACCAAATTTCAAAAATCACCGTACCGGTGCGAATGTTTCTCGATTGAAACTTCACAAATACATCAATAAGGAGTTTACAACGATAATTGGGAACCAAAAGTGCCCACAGAGCTCTGCCTAGACCATGATAGTCTGATTCTTGTAAAATACAAAAGAAATAGGTAGAGTGCCGCAAAAATTATGAAAATTTACCAGAAAATAGGTTTCATTATCATGGATTTTACCGAGTTTAAGCCATGATATAAGTGTTTTATCGAGTCTTAACCGTGTCTTTCGAGTCTTTATCGAGTCTTTTACATGTTTTTATGCTTTGGGGACTTTTTGGATGATTATGGAGCATTATGGAGCATTTGTTGCTGAGAAGATGAAGTCGATGCTTCCAGTGATCAATGGTGTCGATCGACATTCATCACTTGTGTCGGTCGACACCCATCGTTTGGCGTCCATGCGGAATTTACCAAGTTCTGAAGATTTACAATTTTGCACGAGAAGTTCCAGAAGTTTACAAAAGAGACCCAGCTCATGTATTAGTCTATATATTAGGTTTTAGGTTAAGTTTGATGCATCCAACATTTGTCGCCTTTTATCTATCTATTCCTTTGCTTGGGGGCTATTCTGGCTACTTGTATCTCTTGAGAGAAGATCTTGAACCCCTGTTTTCTATTATACTTTTGATTCAGTTTTATATGATATCTATTTCAGCTATGTCTTGTGTTTCATCTGATATGTCTGAGTAGATCCCTAGTTAGGTTTAGGTATTCTCACAAGGGGTTTCATGATTTGTTAATTCACACTTGTTAGTTCTTCATCTAGGATTGTACTTAATGCTTATTCTAGTTTGATCACCTAGAAGTATGATATTAGGTTGCTAAATTGGCATGACAGTGTGATTTAAGATCTGAACTAATCCTAGTGAGCATGTTAGATCATTGCAACGACAGTTGGATTAGATACCTTGTGAACATATCGAACTTGTACTTAAAGCTTGTCAAAACTTTTTGATTCGCAACGACAGTTGGTCTCTTAGGTTTATGTCATAGATTGTTTTCGAAACGATAGGTTGTTAGCTATGCATTACTGATTTGAGTTCTATAACGGTTTTTAATTAGATCTTGACGACCACTTGTTTTATCTGCTTTGATTGATTTCCTAAGAAGTTCCCTAGACCTGACGTTTTCCTCCCATTGATTACATCTCTATTTACATTTATGCAATCTATATTTTAAATACTTATTTACTGCTTAGCTGGATTTGAAGCGAAAAGGTCTATTGTGAAACCATATAGTCTTTGTGGATTCGACCCCTAAGTACTACCGTGATCTCTCTTAATTTGAGTGAGTAGCTCTGAGGGATAATTTGAGCATATCATATAATCTGTTACTCAACTCATACAGGCAATGATGCATAGATCAAAGCATTATTAACGAGTTCGATTTTAGTCCATGAAGCCCTATAGGTAAGTGAATGTAATTCCTTAACACAACATTCATCCAAGCTAGTTTCTAGCACTTAGGCAAGCGATTAGCACAACCTAACTACCTGTTATCAGAGCTAGTTCATGAGGCGAACTACATGCATTATAAGCAAACTTAGACAGAAAGAACAGTATAAACGATTATGCAAAGTTCAGATCTCGCCACTTAAACCTACAGATCCATCGCCCCCTTTTATAGTCCCTTTAAACCCAACAAGTAAACTACTCAAGCATGCTTAAAGGAATCATCAAAGCAAGGTTTATAAGCAATAAGTAAATAGATCTGAGTATAAGGTTCAGAGATTACTTCTGTAAAAGAGATTACAAGATGCAAAGACTTCTCCTTAAGAACAAAGGATGAATAAGAGAAAGCGAGAAAGAGATTGATGAACTTCAAGAGCTTTCCACGAGAAGATGATCGAAGCGGCTCCTCTTGGTCGTCCTTAGGGTTCTCTAGAGGCTCTTTGTGGAGGCTCTTCAAGTCATTGCTCTAAACCTGAAACAATTGATATTTGGCTCTTTTCCCATGATATAACACCAAACTCTTCTCAAAAGCAATAGAAAACAATAGGTATAATAGGTAAAAATACTGTGTTATCACGGGCACTCTGTCGTTTTGAATTGACTCGCGATAAGCCTTTTGAGCCTCGACACAGATCCAGACTGTCGGTCTTCCTCCAAAAAGCGGATTCTGAAGCGGTAGTCTGGCTCCCGTAGTTGAATTTTTGTGCTCTGCACCGGAACCAACTAGTAAAGGTTCATGTCTGGTAGCGATTACACGTGGCACCAGACTCGTGGTCGCTGGATCCAAACTACGATTTATTCTAGCGATGCCCCCGTTTATTGGGGCTGAGGCGGGTCGTGGACCCGATTCGGTGGTTGTCTTGACGCTGGCTATAACATGAGTGGCATCGTTTGCTCCTATTGAAAGAGGTCTGTTTTGACTCACTGAGACTATTGGTGCGGTTGTTATTCTAGTGTTGGATGGGGCAGTCGTGATGACTATCGTTCCTCCTTTGCTGGGAGTCGTGACTACGACCACCCATGGCTGCCCTGATTCATGGCGGACTTACGCCCATGGGCTCATTCTTAGAATTTCCAATTGGATTGAATCCTTTTCGATTTTGTCCAGGAGAAAATATATGCTCTGGTGTTAAATATGTTCAATAAACTTAACCCCACAGACGGCACCAAATTGTGAGTGCTAAAACTCACAATTGGTTTTATGGATGTGTTTGGAAGGATTAAATGGCTAAACTCTCGTGTGAAGCTAGAGATCTTGAATAAATGAACGGATCAAACTGGATTTTATTAATATAATTGGAGTTGCATAGAAGTTATTGAAGGATATTGAAGGAAAGTGATAAAAGATTAACTCTCGTGGGAGATCGTAGTCTCGTTTCTGGGGTAAATTTTGCCTGTTTTTTCCTAAGCTATAGCCTCCTTTAAATAGTCCTCAGCTTAAACTCTTCTCTGTGTATCTTTCCTCCGAGATCCGCTGCAACTCCCTCCTTGATTCTCTCTGATTTTGTCCAACTGCATTTGACTGGTTCGTAAAGACGCGCTGCAGGAGCCCGCGTCCTCGACACAGATCTTTGTTGTTGGGCTTTCATCAGTCAGGCCCATTTGTTTGTGTCAGCTTCTGAGGCTTTGAACAGGTTTTAACATATTGTTAATGGGCTCAGCACGGAATAAAACCCATGCCCACCAATAATAATGTAACATATGACAAAAAAATAAAATAATAGAAAAAGCTTTTCGAAGAAAGGATAACCAATTTTCGTACGAAACGAATAAGGAAGAAAGGAAAATAAAACTATGGCTTTTGTGCAAATAAACAATCAAGCTTATTTAAATTTGCAAGATCAACCCTCACTCCATTTTTTTGCATGTCAATCCTACCAACTCGAAAGTCACCCGCTATATAGCCCATGGTATATTGTCGACGTGGCAACGTTACCTGCTGTTACAAAACTAACATAATGGGTTAAACGGCGTAGTTTTGGTCTGGCAAAAACAACACGATGTTTGGCCGAATGTCATGTCGTTTTTTTTAAATCAAAACGATGAAGCTTTGTGAGTTGTAGGGCAATTTGGGGAAAAAAACTCATTTGGGGAAAAAATTAGGGTTTGTTCTTATTCTCTCCCTCTCACTCGCGATTTTGGGATTTTGGGATTTTGGGATTTCGGGATTTTGGAGCTTGAAGAGAACGAGTTGTGTAAGAATCTTTCTCAATCTCTTCATTTCGTAACTGGATTTATCTTTGTTTAAGGTTGGTGACTGGATTTATGTTGTGTTCGTCACTGAATTTCGTGACTGTAATTTCTTTGTCTCATTTTCGCGATTTGGGTTGAGCTTCAATGAAGCTTCTAAACAGCTTCAATTCGTCAATCCGAATCTTGTAATCGTTCTTCTGTCATCGATGTAGTATTTAGTTAGTTGAAAAACATAATATTAGGGTTTGCTCATTTCTGTCCCTCTCTCTCTATCGCAATGTGGGGCTTTTGGGTATAATTTATATAAATTCTGAGACTGTTCCACTAGAATTAACTAATTTGTGTACTAATTCTCAACTCATCTTTGTTATTTTTTCTTTGAAGGTCTGAAGCAGATGTTGTAGTGAGCTAAGCGGCATCGTCAAGATGAGTTTTGATCTGTTTTTTCAAGTTGATGGTTACTGGGGTCGAGATGGAGCTTACCTAGGTGGATAATTTGAGGCATGTGGTAGGCATTTGGCTGAAGGTTTTTTAATATCGACGGTATTAAAGCTTCTCCGTGAGATCTTAGGTTATGAAGTCAATATGAGTAAGCTTAGTTGGTTTCCACCTGGTCAGACTGAGAGAGAAGATATAGAAGATGATGAAGCGTTATCTGCAGCAGTTCATAATGGGGTAAGATCAGGTTCATTGACATTGTATGTAGTTAGGAGTGATGATCCGGATATTGATATGCGAATGGTTGGTGGTAGAACCTTGTCGGATGATGATGATGTTCCTGAAGTAGAATCTGGCCGTATTGGTAAAGATGATGATCGTGAAGCAAGTTCTGATGATGACGAGAATGAGGATAATGTTTATGCTGAAGTTCAGAACTATTACAGTGATAGTTCAGATGAAGGAAGGCCAGAGTTGGATGATACAAAGTACAAGGGTTTCACCATAGGTCAAGAGTATAAGACGATTAATAGTTGTAAGAATGCTATCAGCAAGTATGCAGTCAAGAAGAAGAGGAACATTAAGTATAAAAAGACAGATGCTAAGCGAGTTCTTGCAGTTTGTGCTGGAAAAAACTGTCCATGGAGGTTTTATGCATCTATTAACAGCAGCTCCTCTAGAGTGGTGATTAGATCTTTAGTGGATGAGCACAACTGCACATGGTATGGTAAAGTGTCTCTACTTACCAATGCAAGGTTGTCTGAGCTGTACATTGGAGAGTTCAGAGAGAATCCAGACATTTCAGTGACTCAACTTCAGAACAAATTGCTTCGAAAAAACATCAATGTCCCATGGACAATCTGCGAGAGGATAAGGCTTAAATGCTTGAAGACGTTTGTTAAGGAATAGGCAGAGCAATTCGCAAGGCTGCATGATTATGTTTACGAGTTGAAGAGGTCAAATCCTGGATCTACTGTTGAATGTGAGGTGAGACAGTCCAAGTTTTATAGATTTTATGTTTGTTTTGCTGGATTGAAAGAAGGTTGGAGGGAAGCTTGTAGGAGAATAATACATATAGATGGGACATTTCTGAAATGGAGAATGACTGGTATGTTGTTAGTTGCCTGTGGTAGGGATCCAAATGATCAAATGTTTACAGTTGCATTGGGTATTGTCGATGTGGAGAGCAAAGACAATTGGATATGGTTTTTTACTCATTTGGTTGAGGATTTATCATTAGAAATGGGAAATGGTTTGACTCTAGCTAGTGATCAGCATAAGGGGTTGATTGCAACGGTTAAAGTTGTGTTGCCATATGATGAGCACAGGATGTGTACAAGGCATGTCCATGCCTGTTAGAAAAAGCACCACTCGGGAAATGAGCTCCAAGACATGTTTTGGGCTGTAGCAGATTTCTACTATCCACTGGCATTTGACAGGAAGATGAAAGAGCTTCAAAAATATGACCCGGCTGCACATGCTGCCTTAAAGATCAATGTATATGCTCCATGGTCTAGGTAAAGCTTAAGATCAATGTATACGCTTTATGGTCTACTTTATATATTATCTGTTGACCCGGATGTTACTTTTTTGTGGGTAGGCTTTTTTCATAGGATATTGTAAGTGTGATTCGGTGGAAAACAACTTTGGCTAGTCATTCAATGCATCTATTAGGATTGCTAGGACAAAGCCCATTGTAGAGATGCTAGAGGAAATCATAAGGAAAGTCATGATTGGTAATGACCTCAAACGGGCAGAAGCTGATAAAGTGAGGTCTGAGTATACTCCTAGGGCTATTGCATGACTGGATCATCAGATTGACCATGCTAAGCACTGTATGTCTTTATCTTGTGGTCTAGGTAAGTATGAAGTAACTTACAGAAATGTTGACAGATATGTAGTGCATCTTAGGAATGAAGTCAGTTGTTCATGTAGAGTTTACCTAGTTAGTGGGATACCTTGCTCTCACATTTGCTCTGTACTAAGACTAGAGAAAGGTGCTGAAGAAGATCCAAAGACATTGATAAGTAGTTGGTTTACAACTGATGCACTAAGGAAATGCTGTAGGAAAGGTCTAGAACCTATAAATGGGATGAATATGTGGAAAGTGACAACAAGTGAAAGGGTACTACCACCATTCTTTAAGAGTCCTGAAGAAGAGAAACAAAGAGAAGGGTGAGAAAGTACCAGTAAAACAACTCGCATGGTGTTCTGTTGAAGCTGCTTCATCGAGTCAGCCGGCACCTGGTTGGCAGCCATGGACTTCTGGTGGTTTGGCCTCATCATCTCAGCCTCTTCCAACTGAGGGTACACAGTCTGACCAACATGTAGAAGATCTCCCAAGTTTGTCCTCTGCATTGCCAAAAAGAAAGAGAGGAAGGCCACGAAAAAATGACAACCTACACATTTTATCTTCTCAACCTCTTCCACAAGCATCAGCAGCTGTAAAACACACCATCTATGACAGAGGACCTATTGATCTACCACAAGTAAGTTACTTTTATACTTTTTCTCAGTTTGACTGTATAGCTTTGTTAAAACATTGTGTTTCCACTCTGTAGGAGGGATATGGCATTTTCACGAGTCCATATACAGGAAATGACTACATTCAGGTTGGAAGATCTGTAATCTATTCTAGAGACAACACAATCTTACCTAGGAGAAGATTGAACTAGCTGCATAACGTACTCGTGGAGGTTCTGGTCCTCTGACTCGTGGAGGTTCTGGTCCTCTGACTCGTGGAGGTTCCGGCCGTGGAGGTTCTGGTCCTATGACTCGTGGAGCATCATCTCGTGGAGCATCAAGTCGTGTATCATCATCTCAGCATACTGTCTTATCTCTATCCGAACTCGCAGATTTCGTAGGGAACTATCAAAATCTATCTCAACATTGAGCTTGGTATTTGTATGTTTTGGTACTTGACTCGTAGAGGAATGGTTGGTACTTGACAATGGTCCAAGAATGGTTGGTTTTTGTATGTTTTTGGTCCTTAACAATGGCCCTATTATGTTTGGCTTTTGTAACCTGACAATGTTCTTTTTGGTCCTTGACAATGTACTAAATTTGGTCAGTTACATTTCATGATATCTGTTTGGTTTTTAAGATTGACAATGTTGGTAAAACCAAATATAATATAAATTACTTGCTTCTACCAAGCTTCATCATACCACAACCAAAATAAGAGTACAAACATATTATTGTCTCAAGACAAACCTGAAATAAAACTACACCCAGATGTCCATCCTCTCAAGCATAGATGAACCAATACACCAGAAACATAAAGACAGAAAATAGAACCACATTTTTGATAGAACGTAGCTCTTTAACCTCGTCATCAGAACAACTTAGCTTCGATTTGAGCTCTTCCATCTCCTTCTCGAAACATTTTATACGTTCTTCGTTGGATCGAATCTTATTTGCACAACTGCTTCACATGTTCGTGTCTCACATACTAGTGTATCCACCTAAGCTTCTAGATCAGTAAAACGACTCTCTATGCTCCTCACATTATGTTGTATCTTCTCATCAGTTAAACGAATGTGCTCAACAATGTTTTCAACATCCTCCATCTCTTCAACCATGGAAACATCGGTCTATTTGAACAAGTGGGAGTAATCCTACAAAATTCAACAAAATACAAAAAAATTTCAAGTTCACTCTATCATTCAAATATTCAAAAATTGAAAAATTCTAAATTTTCCCCTTTTGAGCCATACGGACAACAATAGAAAAGACGACCTGAATTTTTCACAGTATATGCGGTCTTCATAACAGAACTTGAACGGCACCTGCATTTTCTTGGTATTCCTTTATCACTACGTCTCAAGTTAATGCTTACTCATTCACCCAAATCAAGATCAACAGCTCATTAACCATATTTTCCTATCAAACATAGCACTAATTTGGACAAATACTAACCTGAACTCGAGGAAGAAGCCATTCCACCAGTCGCTATCTGAAACCCGAAATGAAGAGCTATCGAGCTGCTTCAAAACAGATCTGGAATATGAGGACAGTTATAGAAGAAAGTGGATACGACGTCGTTTTGTATATTATTTCACAATTTTTATTTTAAAAACAACCCAAGTCCCTGCTTTACAAACCACGGGTAATAACATTTTGGGACATTTTCCTTTTTCAATTCAACATATTCAATACTAACAACGCACACATAACTTTCAATTGTTTTCAAACTCATGGATTACAAAGACAACATTAATACAAGACTCTACCACCCTTTCCGAAAGATAAAATTTAAAGGGGGGTGAGTTTAAGTTTCATAACTAAACACACACTCTTGATCCTAACAACGTATCTACTTGATGAAAAGAATCAAGAAAGCTACTAGAGCCACAGAAACAGCAATGGCGGTTAAAATCTTCATCTCCTTGACAGCCATAGCACTTCTTTGAACCTCTAAGCTGAAATGAAGGCTCTCAAGCTCCTCCACCCTCGACTTCAACTCCTCATACTTAGCCTCCGCAGCTTCAGACAATAAACGGAGATGATATAACTCATCTCGGCTATGGAGAACATTGTTCCACTTCATTCGGGGATCAACATCCTCTCCTCGACAATCTGTGTTGATGTACCGAATCCTACTCTCCAAGTTATCTTTCTCCATTTTTATTTCATGGACCTCTTCCATCACAGCATCATCCCACCACTTCAACATTGTGCAACCCCCAGCCTACATAAACTTTTTCAATTAATTTTGACAATCCAAATACCTATATCTAAATACACATCGCCACAAGCAAACGTTACCTATATCTGATTCACACAAATAGCACAATCTATACAAGTTTATCTTACAAAACTAAAACGGAACATCAATACTATTACCTATATCTGAGTACGCCAATAAACTAGCTCTTACCTCTTTATTCTTGCACCTGAAGTACTTCCTTCCGACATTGTCTCCCAGATTGTCATTGGAGGTGCAAGTGAACAGAATTGGAGGTGCACCCCACATACACTTCCGAGGAAAACCACACTTTTCCTTCCGCTCAACCTCACACCGCCGCTCAATAGACCCAATACTTGGCGCCTCGGAGGAGCTCCAACTGTAACTATGGAGACCCATCACCTAAAAATTCAACCACAAGAACCATAATCAATATCTTACACATCACAAATTGATGAGATTGATATACAAATTGATTAGATTGTTATACAAATTGATGAGATTGATAAACAACGAAGATAAATCCAGTTGCAAAATGAAGAGATTGAGAAAGATTCTTACCCAACTCGTTCTCTTCAAGCTCCAAAATCCCGAAATCCCAAAATCGCGAGTGAGAGGGAGAGAATAAGAACAAACCCTAATTTTTTCCCCAAATGAGTTTTTTCCCCAAAATTTCCCGATAACTCACAAAGCTTCGTTGTTTTGATTTCAAAAAAATGACATGACATTCGGCCAAACATCGTGTTGCTTTTGCCAGACCAAAACTACATCGTTTAACCCATTATGTTAGTTTTGTAACAACAGGTAACGTTGTCACATCGATAATATACCCAGGGGCTATATAGTGGGTGACTTTCGAGTTGGTAGGATTGACCTGAACAAAAATGGAATGAGGGTTGATACCGCAAATTTAAATAAGCTTGATGGTTTATTTGCCCTGATTTATGGCGGACTTACGCCCAAGGGCTCATTCTTAGAATTTCCAATTGGATTGAATCCTTTTCGATTTTATCAAGGATAAAATATCTGCTCTGGTGTTAAATATGTTCTATAAACTTATCCCCACAGACGGCACCAAATTGTGAGTGCTAAAACTCACAATTAGTTTTTTGGATGTGTTTGGAAGGACTAAATGGCTAAACTCTCGTGTGAAGCTATAGATCTTTAATAGATGAACGAATCAAACTGGATTTTATTAATTTAATTGGAGTTGCATAGAAGTTATTGAAAAATATTGAAGGAAAGTGATAAGAGATTAACTCTCGCGGGAGATCGTAGTCTCGGTTCTGGGGTAAATTTTGCCTGTTTTTTCCTGAGCTTTAGCCTCCTTTAAATAGTCCTCAGCTCAACCTCTTTTCTGTGTATCTCTCCTCCAAGATCCGCTGAAACTCCCTCCTTGATTCTCTCTGATTTTGTCCACTCCATTTGACTGGTTCCTAAAGACGCGATGCAGGTGCCCGCGTCCTCGACACAGATCTTTGTTGTTGGGCTTTCATCAGTCATGCTCATTTGTTTGTTTCAGCTTCTGAGGCCTTGAATATGTTTTAACATATTGTTAATGGGCTCAGCACGGAATGAAACTCATGTCCAACAATAATAATGTAACATATGACAAAAAAAAAAAAAATAATAGAAAAAGCTTTTCGAAGAAACAATAACAAATTTTCGTATGAAACGAAAAAGGAAGAAAGGAAAAGAAAACTATCTTATGGTCTAAGAGACACTCGTACTTTGTACACACACATTTATAGAAAGATACAGACACAGATATAACTGATTCTTGATACAATACGCAAAGTGAAAGAAAAAACAATAAAAGGCGAGAAAAGAAACTCCACTATTGTTGGAAGATGAAAAAGGACCAAAGATTCTTAGATATTTTTGGGACCAAAGTGGTGCTATTATAGTGACCTCCCCTTAAAAATATATATATATGTTTTGTGTTCAGTTTCAGTAGTTAGCGACGGTGTGTAGTGAGTACTCGGACTAACCTCTACGTTCCTCTTCTTTATTTTTGATTGCTCGAGTATTTAACCCGATACACTTAACCGCTAGGTAGTATATACGGAGTCGATCCACAAGAACCAATGGTACTCTAAGGATTTACGAGAGTCGAAATTAGCTAGAGCGAGATGGTTGGTTGGTTTTGTAAGCATGTAAATAAAAATACGGGAAATTTAAACGGTAAACTTTGCGATTTAAAAACATTGGGCTAAAGGGCTTTTAGGATATCAATGACGAATGAAAATATGAAGTATGGGGTTTAATAATTAAGAACCATTCTTGAACATGAACACAAGTTTAGACTAACCTTCTTTCAAAGCATTAATCACTAAACTTGACTACTCGATTACTAAACTTTCGTTTGAAATCTCCTAACCAAATTCGCATTAACAAACAAGTTCACTAAGCTCACAATGATGATCTAGCTTCAACTTTCGTTGGCTAGAGATACAAAGCTCAATTCATATTATTCAAGCCTTCTATAAACACTTTTGATGCATAGAACAACTTAAAATCAAGATTAGAGTGATCAGTCCTAATCTAGCATTAAGATCATATGAATTGAAGAATCTATGGATTATAAACCCCAAACAACAATCATATCACTAAATCATTGAATCTCCTTTAGAACCCTGAAACCCAATTGATAAACTACTCACACATATTAACCAGATCAACACAAAGATTTATAGAAAACATGATATATTATTGAAATAAGCAAGAAAAGTTATAAGAATTCTTCTCTAGAACAATGGATTGGATCTTGTTTCTTCAAGTTTTTCAGAGCTCTCGAGTGTTTCTGAAGTCTAAAAAGTGTGTAATAATTGCCTCTCAATGGCAGAAAATCGAGTCAAAGAGGAAAAGACGAAGTTGGTTTGATGTCTCAATCATGTGGGTCTTGGGCGGCTGAGTTCAGATCGATCGATCTGGTCTTGGATCGATCGATCTGGACCAGATCGATCGATCTGATGTGCTCTGGTCGATCTTGAATCTTCACATAAATTTGCTTGAGCTGGATCGATCGATCCCACCTTGGATCGATCGATCTGATGAAGTCTACAGCAGTTTCAGCTCGCTGTCAGATTTACATGCATTCGATAAAACGTTCATAACTTTTGATTGCAACATGGGATTTACTTCAAAACACTTCCACATGAAAGCTAACTCAATTTCCTATGACTTTTGTAGAGAGTGCTGAAGCCAAATCGCAACTTAGAGCCTTCATATGAGTAGATCTTCTAGACCCTATGGATTGGTTCCGAAACATCATTTCTTTTATTTTCTTCCAAATGATCCCTCATCCTTCCTCCATGTCTCCAAGGTATTCCATTCACCTAAAAAGACTCAAAACATGTGCAATATGCAATAAAACAACATAGGACTCTAAGATGTGATACCATGCAAATACAAGACTCAAATGCATGAAAAATTCCTAAAACTATACAAAATGGGAACTAAGAATCTATGAAACTAAACCATAAAAACATGTAAAATCTAAGGATATCAACTCCCCCCAACTTGTCCATTGCTTGTCCGCAAGCAAACAAGTAGAAACAGTTATAGGCAAGTCTGACAAAGCTAGAAAATTCCAAACGAAGGATTAAACGCGTTGTCCTCAAAGATGGTTATAAGGTGCAAGAACAAACATTTCATTCTTTCGGTAAACCCTTAAACTTAAGCAAAAACTCACAATCAAATCGAATACTTCTCTTTAACATTCATTATGATATTTTTAGTGCGGTCTTGCTAAGGGAAACCAAATCATTCTCAATCGGTTTGTGGGTTAAAGCTTTTTGCGGTGGTTTCAGAAGTGTTTCTCTTTTGGGTAGCTT
This sequence comes from Barbarea vulgaris, assembly GCA_963667165.1. Taxonomy (NCBI): domain Eukaryota; kingdom Viridiplantae; phylum Streptophyta; class Magnoliopsida; order Brassicales; family Brassicaceae; genus Barbarea; species Barbarea vulgaris. Next base: position 8,885,624 of record OY763888.1, on the reverse strand, counting down.
CTCTCAAAACATAGGAATGCTTTATCAAATGCAAAATCTATCTAAGAAGGGGAACAATTGATGCATACAAAGTTTACTTCTCGTTATTCTACCCCATCTCATAATAAGCATCCTAGTTTCTACCCTTTTTCGTAACTTTAAACTTCGTGATCAGCCTCTTTTATCAGTTTCATGGGGAAAATACTTTCATAAAACACTTAACTCCATTGTTATCTCTTTCTTTTGCTCTCAAAACTTACTTTTATTTCAAACACGAGAGATCAACATTTTTCTTTTCAAAATTTTTTTTTTTTTTTTTTTTTTTTTTTTTTTTTTTTTTTTTTTTAAAGACAAAGACTTAGAGTTGTTTGACTTTCCACTTAGATTCCCCAAAGATTATTTTCATCGAACTGATCAAGCTTTATTTTCAACACCCTAACAAACTACCCAATTGAACCAATCAAGCCTTTCATTCCCATCCTAATCGCTAGACTTACCATTGCTAGCTTAGAACGAGAGATAAGCCTTTGTCGTTCCCGATACTCTCAAGTTTTTGCAAAATTAAAGCATTATCAACAAGAGGCCTCACTTCATCAAATAAATCAGGGGTTTGAAAGAAATGGTTAAGGTTTATGGGTAGGGAGATCACTCTTAAAATTAGAATGACCATTCGGGTAAGCACAAGGGTGGTAAAATGAATAAGAAAACCCGAATGTGACATATAGTCGACCATGAGAATGCATTCGAATTACCCTAAGCAAGAGTATTAATGTTCGAATTAAGTTTCAAATTCATAGAGAAGCATCAAAAATCAAGTGAGCTTTACCTAAGTAGAAGTTGTAGATAAGTTCAAGCAATAGATAACCATGACTAAGGGCAACGATCTTAATCCTAAGCGTAAATTTTAAGAAGGCTAATATCCCAAATGGATATGCAAACCAATATAATACAATGAGATGCAAATCTTCATGATGAAAATATAGAAATTTTTGACAATGCATGACTCAAATATAAAAACGGAAAACCAAAATAAAACACAACATTAGATAACAAAATCTCTAACTCCCCCCAACTTATTTCGCACCGTCTCGGTGTGAAAATAACGTGAGGAAGAGCAAAATGCATAATGTACTTTAGAAGTGAATTTTACCGAATACTGTGAATAGGATTAGGAGGATTTGGAGTTGTTTCATTCCATCCATGATTCGTTCTGAATTCTTGCTTTCCAACTTCTAGTAAAATGAAAATATAGTAGATTAACAGCATATTTAGGAACACAAATAAAACCTTATATACAGTGGATAGAAAATGGGGGAGTCCCCAATGGCTCGTTTAACGTCGCTTAAGCTTGACGATGGATATTGGTTTGGGTGGGAGTGAAGGTTGAACTTGGATCACCGGTATCATACTCATCGTAGAACCATATGTAGAAGGAGGTGTCTGTGAATCGTCTTGGCTCCTCCTCATCCGAGAGTGGTGAACATGATCGCTGGTATCAGAATCATCTGCTATCCCGTGTCCAGCAACATCGGGATCAACTCCTGTAGGATAGGCTGTATCTGCACGTCTCTCAGCAGTATCAGAAGCTCTGAAACATGACGGGGGTCTAGGACATCTGAGCTTCGCCAGTGCACTCAATATCTTTTCTACCCTCGTGTGGGTCTTCTTGTGCGGTTGAATGAGCCAGTCCAACTTCTCGCTATGTCCTGCAAATAAACACATTGTAAAATTTCAGAATTTTCACAATATAAAGCCAAAACCAAAAATATTTACAAAACAAAACAAATCACAATGATAATTCAAACAAAACGAGCTTTAAAATTAACAAAAATAATTACAAAACAACCACAATGCCCAAAATGCCAACAATCTTAATCCAATTTCGAATTCAAACTCTAAAATCCCTCTAATCCGTTTTCAAAAATTTCATTGAATTCAAACTACACAAATCTGCAAAATAAGACCAGGGTTCGCTTGAAATCAACCTAGAAACTACTAGGAATCTATTGAATCACCCTAAAACAGCATAAACGAACCCAGATTTCACTATTGTTCTGCGAAATTTTCGGACAAAAAATTAGAGATTGAGTCGCATACCTTAGCAGATTGTGGGAATGAGTTGTATAATCAGATAGAGGGTAAAAACCCAATCAGAATAGGCTCAGGAATCATTGAATTCGGCCCAGAATCGAAAGAGTTATGTTTTGCCAAAGTTTCCCAAAAATCGCAGCTTAACCCGAGAAGAAGGTAAATAGTGGTTTTGTGATTTTTGTTTTGAGTTACGCGACTTAAAAACAGGTTTTGGGCAAGAGGATCGATCTATCCATATGGAATAAATGAAAACTATAACTAAGTTTGTACACTTACCGGTGGGTTGCCTCCCACCAAGCGCTTGTTTTTAGTCGTTAGCTTGACTTCCGTGGGTTTAGACTTGGGTTGGATCTTCGAGAGGAACCATGGTACCTTCTTCAGGAGTTGTTCCCGCAAGATACGGTTTGACTCGCTCACCATTTACAGTAAATGGTTTTCCATTTGTGTCCAACAGAACCACTGCACCATGTGGTTTCACTTCCTTGATTGTGAACGGTCCGGACCATCGCGATCTTAGCTTTCCTGGAAAAAGTTTAAGACGTGAGTTAAAAAGGAGTACCTTATCGTTTTCAGAAAACTTTTTAAGGGTAATCTTTTTGTCATGAAGTGCTTTGGTCCTTTCTTTATAGATCCTTGAACTCTCATAGGCATTTAGCCTAATCTCGTCTAACTCATTGAGTTGGATCAAGCGCTTTTCTGCTGCGGTATTGATATCAAAATTCATCATCTTTGTCGCCCACAAAGCTTTGTACTCCAACTCAACAGGGAGGTGGCATGCTTTTCCATAGATGAGATTGAAAGGCGTGGTTCCAATAGGTGTCTTGAATGCAGTTCTATATGCCCAAAGGGCATCATCAAGCCTCGCTGCCCAATCCTTTCTCGATCTTCCTACGGTCTTCTCTAGGATTCCTTTGATCTCGCGGTTTGAAATCTCCACTTGTCCGCTGGTTTGAGGGTGATAGGGGGTTGCTACCTTGTGCTTTACACCATGTTTTGCTAACAAGTTTTCAAAAACTTTGTTAATGAAGTGTTTCCCTCCATCACTAATCACCACACGTGGTACTCCGAATCGAGGAAAGATGATCTTTTTAAACATTTTCAGCACCACTTTTCCATCATTTGTTGGGCTGGCAATTGCTTCCACCCATTTGGACACATAGTCTACAGCGACTAAGATATATTCATTTCCGTACGATGACGGAAAAGGCCCCATGAAATCAATGCCCCACACGTCAAACACTTCAACCTCAAGAATGAAGTTTTGCGGCATTTCATTTCTCTTTCTGATATTACCTTTCCGCTGACAAGCATCACACCTTGCAACAAACTCATGAGCATCTCTAAACAGACTAGGCCACCAAAAACCAGCCTATAGAACCTTTGTAGCTGTCTTAAACGAGGCGAAATGTCCCGCGTAATCAGAAGCGTGACAACGAAGGAGGATATCGTTTACTTCACTCTCGGGAATACACCTCCTGAAAACCTCATCGTTGCACCTCTTGTAGAGAAATGGTTCGTCCCAGTAGTAATGTTGAACATTCCTTAGAAACTTCTTCTTATCATGTCCGGTGAAATCAGGAGGTTGAACATCACAAGATAGGTAATTTGCAAAATCCGCATACCACGGCAAGTTTGTCTCTTTGGTGTCTATTGTCATAAGCTCGGATGCACTTGTGGCGTGAGACTTTTCCACCTCATAGACATAACCGTCTTCCACTAGAGCAAGCTCTTCTCCTGGAAGAGTGTCGTTCATTGGAACTTCTTCTTCAACTCTTAACCGAGACAAGTTGTCTGCTACTGCATTCTCGATGCCCTTCTTATCTTTGATCTCCAAGTCAAACTCTTGCAGCAAGAGTACCCATCTCAATAGTCTCGGCTTGGCATCCTTCTTTAATAACAAATATCTCAGAGCAGCGTGGTCGGTATGAACAATGACCTTAGACCCAACCAAATAGGATCTAAACTTCTCAAATGCAAACACAATCGCAAGTAGCTCTTTCTCTGTGGTTGCGTAGTTGCATTGTGCTCCGTCAAGGGTGCGACTCGCATAGTAAATGGCGTGCATCTTCCTATCTTTTCGTTGTCCCAAAACAGCACCCTCAGCATAATCACTAGCATCACACATCACCTCAAAAGGTAGTTCCCAATAAGGGGGTTGCACAATTGGAGCACTAATAAGGGATTCCTTGATTGTTTGAAATGCCTTGTGGCAGTCCTCATCGAATTCGAACTTCTGATCTTTGCACAACAACTGAGTAAGTGGTCTAGCGATCTTGGAAAAATCCTTAATGAACCTCCTATAAAACCCAGCATGTCCCAAAAAGCTTCTAATCCCTTTCACTGAATTCGGAGGCTGCATACTCATCATCACCTCTATCTTAGCCTTATCCACTTCGATGCCTTTCTCAGAAATCTTGTGACCAAGAACAATCCCATCTCTCACCATGAAATGACACTTCTCCCAATTCAGAACCAAATGTTTCTCCTCACAGCGTCGAAGTACCCTGCACAGATTAGACAGACAAACAACAAAAGACGTGCCATGCACGGAGAAGTCATCCATGAAAACCTCCATAAAATCCTCAATCATTTCAGTAAAAATAGACATCATACAACGCTGAAATGTGGCTGGAGCGTTACATAATCCAAACGGCATTCTTCGATATGCGAAGGTACCATAAGGACATGTAAAAATGGTTTTCTCTTGATCATCGGGGTGAATAGGAATCTGAAAGAATCCTGAGTACCCATCAAGAAAACAATAGTATGGATGGTTTGCTAATCTTTCAAGCATTTGATCAATAAAGGGAAGTGGGAAGTGGTCTTTTCGGGTAGCAGAATTCAGTTTTCGATAATCAATACACATTCGGTGTCCCGTGACAGTTCTTGTTGGGATTAACTCATTTTTTTCATTTTTGATCACAGTGACACCACCTTTCTTAGGTACAACATGGACCGGACTCACCCAAGTACTATCTGAGATAGGATAGATGATTCCCGCATCTAAAAGTTTCATTATCTCCGTCTTAACGACATCTTTGAGGTTTGGGTTTAACCGTCTCTGATGTTCGATAGACATCATTGATTTATCTTCTAGATATATCCGGTGCATACATAGATTAGGAGAAATTCCTTTTATGTCATCAAGAGAATATCCTATGGCTTTTCTATACTTTCTCAACTCGCATAACAACAAGGCAATCTCCACATTGTTCAACTCAGCATTGATTATGATAGGGTAAGTAGAATTAGGACCAAGAAATGCGTACCTTAGCCCATTGGGAAGCGGTTTGAGTTCCACTTTCGGAGCCCTGAGTTCGCTCCAATCATCGCAGTCTTTTGATGTGGAACCAACTTCCTCATTTTCTACCTTTGGTTTGTCTAGCACAGCAAATGTAGACACTCTACTCAACTCGGCACTTTCATCCAAGATCTTGGCAAAACCAGTAGTTGCTTCGCCAAGGTACCCATATTCATTTCCTTCCTTAGTCAAAGCGATTTGTAATGGATCCTCCGTGTTTAACTCTTCCAAGAGTTCATCAGCTAGCTCATCCATTATATCAATCCAAAATACTTGACCTTCAATGGTTGGTTTAGACATCACCCTCTCCATATCAAACTCTTGGACAATGTCCCCAACTTGTAGCTTGATCAAGCTTCTCTTCACATCTATCAATGCACCAGCAGTGTGCAAGAATGGTCTACCAAGAATGAGCGGATCTTTTGGTTCTTCTTCCAACTCAAGAACAATAAAATCAGTTGGGATATGGAATGTCCCAACTCTCACATAGACATCTTCGGCTATTCCAATGGGAAACCGCACAGAACGGTCTGCAAGCACGAGAGATATACCTGATGGTTTGAAGTTTGTAATTCCCAACCGCTTTGAGACTGAAAGGGGCATCAAACTCACACTTGCTCCCAAATCGCACAAACATCTAGCAAACAACGAGTCACCAATCTTGCAAGGTAAAACAAAACTACCAGGATCTTCTTTCTTTTTCGGTATGGTGTTTTGTAAAATGGCGCTACATTCATGTGTGATCAAGACCGCTCCTTCTTCAAGAGTTCTCTTGTTAGTCAATATATCTTTGATATTCTTCCTGTAGATAGGAATGTTCTGGACTAACTCAAGAAAAGGGAGCTTGATTTGAAGTTGCCTCATCACTTCATCGAAACGAGCATATTCCTTCTCTCTCTGAATCTTCCTTAAACGACCTGGGAATGGCAACTTGGGTATATAAGGTGGAGGCAAAATGTTCTCAACCTCCTCATCTTCATCAGCTGCTTCCTTAGCTACAACATTTTCAACTTGTGATTCATCATCAACCTTCCTTTTCACAACATCTTCCTCTGAATCATCAACCTCTACTACTTTTTCTTTCTTCAAAACCGGTTCTACCTGTTTCCCACTTCTCAAAGTGATAGCACTGACAAACTCTTTGCCATGGTTGTAGTCTTTCGGGTTCGGTTGTGGTTTCGCAGGAAGAACCCCCATTGGTCTTGCAGAAGTGGACGCAATCTGTGCTACTTGATTCTCAAGCGTCCTAACGTGTGAAGATAGCGTCTCAAATTTACCGTGGAGATCGCTGTACATGTTGTCCACTTTGGAATTGATGTCAGAAGCATTCTTCTTCTGGCCCTCGAGTATCTGTTGCATCATTGTTTTCATTTCGCTTTCACCAGAGGAAAACGCAGGGGCATTGTTCACAGGAGCTTGGGGCGGGGCTTGGTAACCTCCCTGGAAGTTGTTAAACGGAGGTCTCTGCTGAAAACCTCTTTGCCTATATCCCATTCCCTGTGTCTGACCTTTGTTCTCAAAAGGCTTGTTGAAACCTCCCTGATTCGGTACAAACTGCCTCGGTTGATACTGTTGACCTTGTGGTCTTACCTGTGCTGGGTATCTCTGATCCTGAGGATTCTCAATGTTCGTACTTCTGTATGAGAGGTTGGGATGGTTCCTGTAGTTTTGGTTGAACTGGTGCTGATAGTTCCCCTGGCCATTCACATAGTTCAACTCAGCCTGCAAGTCTTCAAAGCCATCCCCAACTTGATCTTGGTAAGCTTGACCATCTCCGGAATCTTCACAATAGTTAATGGCTCTTTGATCGCGTCTCAAAATTTGCTCAACTTTTGCAGTCAAATCTGCAATTTGTTTTGATTCTCCCGTTCCACCGCCTCTCAAAGTTCTGTCATAGTCAACACAGTGGTTGCTATTGCTAGCTGCAAGATTCTCTATCAATATTTGGGCTTCTTCTTCGGTTTTGGTCATGAAGTCCCCATTGCTGGCTGTATCCAAAGCCATCTTGTATTTTTCATCAATCCCTCGATAGAATGTGTTGATGAGGGATTCGGGGGTGAACCCATGGTGAGGGCACTCCCTCTTGTAATCCTTAAATCTTTCCCAAGCTTCATGAAAAAATTCAGTTGCACCTTGTTGAAAACTCGAGATCTTGTTCCGAAGGAGAGTGGTTCTCGCTTGGGTGAAGTATTGACCCAAGAATGCAGCTTTGTACTCGTCCCACGTTCTAATGGAGTCTCTCTCCAATGACTTGAACCATCGGTGCGCTTTGTCACTCAAGGAAAACGAGAACAACCTGCACTTTACAGCATCATCTGGCACCCCATTCATTCTCGTTGTACCGCACACATCCTCGAAATTGTCTAACTGATAGACGAGATTCTCAGAAGGTAGGCCATGGAATTGGTTTTGCTTAACAAGAGCTAGCAATCCCGGTTTGATCTCGAAATCATTCCTGTTGATAGGAGGATGTTGAACTCCTCCTCGGTACATTTGATGATTAGGAGCATCATGATCTCTTAAGGTCCGTCGAACAGGCGCGGGCCTCGGGTTGAAAGCAGCTGGAGGAGGAGGATCTTCTAACTCTTCTCTTCCATTATCTCCATCGTGTGGAACTTCTTCTGGTGGTAAAACGTTATCGCCTTGACCAGCATGACCCATTTCGGCTTCTCTTTCTTCAGCAAGCTTTTTCTTCCTTCTGTTTGCTCTTTCCAACTTTCCAATCTCCTTATGATATTCCACAAGATTAGATGGACCTTCACTTCGGGTCATGCACCTGAAAACATCAAAGGGAAAAGAAAGCGATTATAAGTAACCGTAAATAAAAAATACTCTAGACTAACAACTAGTCCTAAATCTTTAGGTAACGCAATTGGTCCCCGGCAACGGCGCCAACTTGATTGCTCGAGTATTTAACCCGATACACTTAACCGCTAGGTAGTATATACGGGGTCGATCCACAAGAACCAATGGTACTCTAAGGATTTACGAGAGTCGAAATTAGCTAGAGCGAGATGGTTGGTTGGTTTTGTAAGCATGTAAATAAAAATACGGGAAATTTAAACGGTAAACTTTGCGATTTAAAAACATTGGGCTAAAGGGCTTTTAGGATATCAATGACGAATGAAAATATGAAGTATGGGGTTTAATAATTAAGAACCATTCTTGAACATGAACACAAGTTTAGACTAACCTTCTTTCAAAGCATTAATCACTAAACTTGACTACTCGATTACTAAACTTTCGTTTGAAATCTCCTAACCAAATTCGCATTAACAAACAAGTTCACTAAGCTCACAATGATGATCTAGCTTCAACTTTCGTTGGCTAGAGATACAAAGCTCAATTCATATTATTCAAGCCTTCTATAAACACTTTTGATGCATAGAACAACTTAAAATCAAGATTAGAGTGATCAGTCCTAATCTAGCATTAAGATCATATGAATTGAAGAATCTATGGATTATAAACCCTAAACAACAATCATATCACTAAATCATTGAATCTCCTTTAGAACCCTGAATACCAATTGATGAACTACTCACACATATTAACCAGATCAACACAAAGATTTATAGAAAACATGATATATTATTGAAATAAGCAAGAAAAGTTATAAGAATTCTTCTCTAGAACAATGGATTGGATCTTGTTTCTTCAAGTTTTTCAGAGCTCTCGAGTGTTTCTGAAGTCTAAAAAGTGTGTAATAATTGCCTCTCAATGGCAGAAAATCGAGTCAAAGAGGAAAAGACGAAGTTGGTTTGATGTCTCAATCATGTGGGTCTTGGGCGGCTGAGTTCAGATCGATCGATCTGGTCTTGGATCAGATCGATCGATCTGATGTGCTCTGGTCGATCTTGAATCTTCACGTAAATTTGCTTGAGCTGGATCGATCGATCCCACCTTGGATCGATCGATCTGATGAAGTCTACAGCAGTTTCAGCTCGCTGTCAGATTTACATGCATTCGGTAAAACGTTCATAACTTTTGATTGCAACATGGGATTTACTTCAAACCACTTCCACATGAAAGCTAACTCAATTTCCTATGACTTTTGTAGAGAGTGCTGAAGCCAAATCGCAACTTAGAGCCTTCATATGAGTAGGTCTTCTAGACCCTATGGATTGGTTCCGAAACATCATTTCTTTTATTTTCTTCCAAATGATCCCTCATCCTTCCTCCAAGTCTCCAAGGTATTCCATTCACCTAAAAAGACTCAAAACATGTGCAATATGCAATAAAACAACCTAGGACTCTAAGATGTGATACCATGCAAATACAAGACTCAAATGCATGAAAATTCCTAAAACTATACAAAATGGGAACTAAGAATCTATGAAACTAAACCATAAAAACATGTAAAATCTAAGGATATCAATTTTTTTCCAACTTTGTCGTTTGATATATTATTTGACTCTTGAGTTGTTTTATGTGCTTGCCCCCTGATTTGAGTATACTACAACGTGCAAAAGGGTTTTACTTGGTTAGTTGGTTTAACATTTCAAATATTTCAATATTAGAAAACATGAATATATAACCAAGTGGCACTGTGGCAGTGGTCCAGTGACTGAGATTAATTTTAAGTATTTTTTTGACAAAGTTCGAGTCAGTTTACTATAATAGATGTTTTTAGTGGCAAGAAAAAATGAAGTTCCATGGGTTTAAGGGGATTAGTCTGGGTTTTGAGCTGAAAGTCTCTCCGTTTAAAAAACAATAAACATATAAAATATTGAGAAATTGTATCATCGAGCAATGGGTTTTTAAAAAATTAGCTCTCTCTCCACAATCCTATTTCCTTGTTACTATTATAATTTTCTGACCATTATTATTCTTATTCAGACCAAATGATCAGAAGATGTTAATATATTTGTTATCGAGTAACATATAAACAAGATAAGTATTTTAACATGTTAAAAACCCATTTTATATATAGTTAACATAACTCATTTTATATATAGTTAATGAGTATAAGTGTGATAATGTTAACATTTATCATGTAAAATGACTTGATAAACCAAACATTGTTAACATGTAAATTGACTTGTAAATTAGTAAGATATAAAATAAATACAACTTTCAAAGATGTTAACTGATACCATATATTATCGATTATTATTCAAAGTCTTATTTTATATCTTAATTTTTATTGTGTTAATGCTATCTCCGAAACTAGAGAGAGTTAACTAAAAACGTTATCCAAGATAAAAATTTTATTACAAGATAATTTAATTATCATGGTTGATTTTACATTAATAATGTTCACATTTTGCGTGTAACATTATTGATGGTATCAATTAACATCTTACTTAATGGTTGTTAACATGATCTTTTGTTACATTTACAAGTCAATGATTAGCAGTTAAGTGGAATGGTTTAAATTTATAAATTAAGTAATAATGCAATATATTAATTTGTAGGTAACTAATAAATTACATGTAAATTTGAAATTATTACTATAATTATTTTAACAATACAATACTATGTTAAATCCTTCAATATGTCAATAAAAACTTATCTCTACCATTTTCCAGATGTCGCTAACTAGTCTGTTATCGATACGCACCGCTAACTCGTATGTTATTGATAATCCGAAGTAATCATGTCAAACCAATAATAACAATCTCTATTAAGGCAAAAGTTTATTTATGTAGTTTGCAATAGGGGTATAATCGTAACTTCAAAGAAAACAGCACGAGAGACATTTAAATAAAAACTTATGTATACCAATTTATCAATTACTCCCTCTTTTTCACAAAGATTGATTTTTTAGATTTTTTTCTTGTTTCAAAAAGATTGATTTTGTTAAACTTTTAAATACATTTTTATTATTTAATGTTTGTAAACTGTAAATTTTAAGAAGTATTAATTGATAATATTTGAATTGTTGAATTTTTATTGATTTATAGATATTGGAAAATGGTTCAAGTATAAAATTAAATGTATTTATTAATGGATATTTATTATTTCTTAAACTGTGTGAAATATTTAAATAATTAATCTTTTTGATACAGAGAAAATACTATATAATCTATTTATTTCTAGCTAAATCATCCTTAAATATTTAACGGAGAAAAAGATATATACGTCTTCATGGATGACAATAAAAAGAGAACTTAAAGGTGTCTCCATATCTTTCTTTGTTGTCTCTTTTAATTAGTCACCCACTTACATTAAGTTCTTCGTGCTCGATGCTACAACCGGAAAAAAAAATGAAAAAAAGTGAGAGATTGATTGAACTTCTTTAAAACAATTTAAAGGATATTTTTATGAGATTGGAGAGGTTTCTTGGCTAATAAGTTTTTGGCCTGACAAAAAAAAACAAAAAAAAAAAAAAAGTAAGCAAGTTTGTTTAGTTGACCACATTTCGTAAGAGGATCTCGCACCTGAGATTGTTTCTTTGTCTGTCTGTCTGTGTCAAACAATGATCTATAAACATGGAGAGGGCATTATAGGTTTGGGTTTACATTGTTATATATAAAAAAAATTTCAGTTCTGGAACAATGTTTTAATACCGATTTATAGCGTCTTTTGTAGATTTTATACACCCCTATGGTATTTATAAATGTTTATATCAAACCCCTGGTTTTTTTCTTGTTTACCGGTTCGAGCTGCTTCAATAGTTTTGGCCGGTTTTTATACCAATTTTATGGTTTTTGTCAATACTGGCTTAATGGGGAAAACTAAACCAGATAGGTTTCGGAGTCATGGTCAAACCCGTTCGACTGCCTGAAACCGGTCCGATTATGAAAAACACTGATCAAAAAGTGAAGAGAGTGAATGCTTTACACAATGGTACAAAAATGTGGCTAGTAGGCTAGTAGTAGCACTTAAATTCTCAGAAAGTATGCTTTCGATGTGTGTTTTATCTTTTTAAAGAAAAATATATTTTCTTTTTTTTTTTTTTTTTTTTTTTTTTTGTCACTCAAATATTTCATTCATTGCTAATTGGTTACATAATAGATGAGCTTAAACGGACAGAACCCGAAAGCCTCCATAAGCGCTAGAAAATTAAAGCAAGCAAAATACAAGGATAGAGACACAAACTTTAAGAAGTTTGATAGATCGTTAGGAGAGATATTGAAACTAACTAATACGAGCACACCCGTAGAAGAAACAGACTTCAACCCAAACTCATCGACTAACCTTAGCATAACATTCACGGCATGGCCGGAAACTAGCCACATAGTCACCTTAACTTGTGACGTTAGAATAAATCCTCTACCTCCGAGTCTCACCGAAGTAAAACTGGTTGTATCTTCAGGTCCCGGACAGACCGCTACATAAGATAACAATACGGTTAAAGGAGTGGTACGTTTTTCCGATTTTGAGGCCGAAGAAACCAAAGGAAGTTCTCCTCTCATCGAGAGGGCAAATGGCGGAAAGGTTCTCTCCCCTAGTAGGGAGGAAAGTGGAAGCGATCTCTCCCAAAGGGAGGAAAATGGTAATAAACATCTCTCCTTAACTGATGAAGGTGAGAAAACATGACCCATGTGGTTCAAATGAATCATATAAAATCTAGCCAATGATGTACTTGGCAATTTGAAGAGTATCCAAGTTTGGTAGAAAGGCTGGACCATAAGGTCGCCCGTGTAAAAAGCCACAAACTTGTACTCTAAAATGCTGAAGGGTTCAGTGGGAGAGACAAAGCATCGTAAGCTCACAACCATAAGATAGAAGTCGACTAGCCATTGCATCAATGCTAGCACAAGATTCGAAAGGAGTCCTCTGCAATTCGGAAACTTGTGTAGGCTCCGATACAAACAAGAACTAGTCAGACTAGAGATGACAATAGACCTGGGCCTATAGAAAGAAGCTGGGTTGCCACTTCTGAAATACTCTTTCATTGAAATTTCGATCGCAAGAAAAACACCTCTTGGGAAGATAAGATCCAATAAGCAGGTTCTCTCCTTAGAAGAGGAAGATACATAAACCATTGTCTCCAGTCCACAACATGAGGAAAGAAAAACAAGTGGAGGCAAACGACCTGGCGACATCAAGCTTGATTGAAACATTAGAAAAGCTCCGGATCGATTTGAAAATTGAGGACATATACTTAAAAGATGGTGTGGTATCAACATAATAGAGTCATCTTTATCGTTGAATATCTAAGGAAATGAAGGCTGGAGTACCGGTGTAGAGAGTCGAATGTGAAAGAGTTCGTCGGAGTCACCGGAGGTGATCAAAGAAAGCCAAAATGACTTTGGCGATTTAGGGCCTGACCCACCTAACCTTTGACTCAAGAAAACGGGTTTAATGCCCATTAGATGACTTGGATCAGAACCAACATACCTTAACCAGATAATGGGCTTGGCCCATCTTATACCCTGAAGCCCTTTAGTGTCACCTTGACCTACCACGGTATGAGGAGCAGAAACATGGCGGCGGTTTCCGATGGGGGAAGATTTTTCAGTCACACCGGCCGAGAAGAGGAGCGGCGGAATCGCCGAAATCGAACGCCAAGCATATACACTGTCTCGGGTCAGAAACAAATTCCGGCGTGAGAAGATTAGCACGTGCGGCGTTCGTAACAGGTTTAGAACGGGAGGTGACCTTAGATCTACCTCAAGTGAGGAATAGATAGGAGAACCATTCTCTAGATCTGGTCGATTAAAGCTAGAAGAGCCAACAGCATCTCCAAAAATAGGGGCGTGATTCAGAGCAGAAGAGGTGAGGGGTTTTCGGAGTTTACCTGAAAGTAGATCAGATCCGGATGAAACATGTCGCATCAAAATAGATGAGGTCTCAAGCTTCGTCGACAGAAACAAAGCCGGAAGAGAAGAGTAATCAAGGCCGTAGCCCAAAACAGAGAACCGAACAGAGAAAATAACAAAAACCGAGAGTGTTGAGACTAAGAAACTTGAAGAACGGAGGAAAATATCCCGACGCCGGCGAAGGAGTCTCGATACTCTTGTCTAGGAGAAGACACTAATACTTTGTAGAATAATTAGTGTACCATTTTTGTACCATTGTGATTTATATATATATATATAAGAATAATCCACATTTTTTTACCATTGTGAAAAACACGGATTGCTGTATAAAATATATATATAAGAAAATCCTAAGAATAATCCACATTTTTGTACCATTTTGTAATTAGTGTACAATCCGCTACATGAAACTAAATCAAAAATTTATATTTGAATGAAGATATCAATTACTTCCATTTTTTTTCCAGCATCCAGTATTTGAAACTAATATGAACAAGATGTATTAGAAATTTAGAATACCTTATCTATAAATACTAGGATCTGACCCGCGGTGTGCACCGCGGGAAATTTATTTCTGTTTATTGGATCCTATTTTTTTTAAAAAAAATGTTAAAATTGAATATCAAGATCTTAAATATGTCGGTTTTACATGTTTGAGATTTTTATCGGTTTGTTAAATTTCCTCAAATTTTGTTTTTCTTTTGTGAATCAATAAGTTTAAGCGTGGATGAAATAAGAATGATAACAATTGTAGTTACAACTCTGATTTTTTGTTTATGAAAACAGAAATCTGAGAAGATTTTACAGATGTGTTTATATTCGAATTAATAAGTGATAAATAAAAGTTCAATAGATTGAAGATACACCCGGAAATAATTTTTTCCATTTTTGGTTTTCAAAATTCTTATCAAAATATTCTTACTTTTATCAATTAGTCACATAAATTGGACCCCTTTAAAGTTTAATAAAAGAGATAACTTAGTTTACATAATATTTGAAATTAACTGTTTAAAATAAAGAGAGAAATAATCGGCATATTATAAAATATTCTAAAGCATATATGGATAGAGGATTTGATCCGTTTTCCATTTATAGAGGAATGAGTTTATTGCTGAACTTGTCTTCTACAAAATGGTGAACAAAAGAGTCAATAGTATCCCTGTAATTTGAGAAAATCAGAGAAACTGAATTAGTGATTTGACTATATTTAAACATTATAATTTTTTTTAAATATATTTAATTATTACACAAAATATACCTGACATTAATTTGGAATCTCTTTTCATGCCGATTTATTGCTTCAATGGAGTTACCATAAATTCCGATTATCCGATACCTAAATAACCGCCCATAATTTAATACAATGTAGTATAACATATTAAGTTATTGACTATCCGAATTTCAGTTAAGGTTGAAGATCTTACATAAACACATCTTCTTCAACTTCCTTAAACTTTGGATCCACTATAATGTCGGAGATTCCATTTCCATTTGTAAGTTGATACGCATCTAATTTTCCAGGAAAAAGGTTACTTAAATTTTCCATTTAATTGTAATTGTAATAAACTCTAACAAAAAAAAAAATTTAAAAATTACTTCCGATTTTAATAACTTTCCAAAGCTTTAAGAGAATAACATTGACATTCTGAGGACGGATCTTAAACCTATTGAACATCTCATTTGCATAGACACCGGTTGCATAACAATCGATCTCTAAACCACTATTACACTTTTAGCAAGTTAAAGACTATTCAAATAATATCGAAAAGTAAATAACATATAATATGCAGAAACAATACCGGATATTGATGATCTTAAACTTGATGTATCGAATTTTCAATTCCCATCTTTTAGGGCTAGATTTTTCAACTGATGTCCTAATTTCACCCATTGTTGATATTGCTCCAAGAACATCAACTAAAACATAAGAATCGACAATAATTTGAGAATGTTAATCAATTAAAAAGTTGTTACTTTATATATACAAACAATAAATATTTATAAAACTGGTTGGTTTAGTAACCGTAAGGAAAAATACCATGAACCTTGCCATCAATAACCTTTCTGAATGAAGTATATTCCAACAAATTTAATTCAATGGGACTTGAAGAATATTCTAACCATGTCTTCTCTGTGAAGAACATTCGGTAATAATGTAGGGTTTTCTTTATTTCTTATTTTACCTATTTAACTCGAAATTTGTGGATGACATATGTAATCCCTTCTTTAAGATGATCTTTGAAGAAATATATTTCTTCAGAAGGTACAGTGGCATGAATCTTGGTGCCCTAATACAAAATAATAAGAGAATATGTTAAGAATCAGATCATATTAAAACTCTAATTTTTTTTTTGGAACGTCTCTTTATTAGAAATTAGGAAATGTTTACATTATCATTCAAAATAGACCTCCTTAACATTCTTGGAGGATAAAAAAATATATTCGAGGTGACATCTTGTCGTATTGCGAACTTAGCCAGCGTATCCGCGGGTTGGTTGCAATGACGAGAGACCAAGGGAAACGAGATATTGTTGAATTTATCCGCCCAACTGCGGACATCAACAACCAGAGGATTTAGAAATCCATTAAAGTTCCGAGAGTAGAGTAGATCATGTAACACTTGACAATCGCCTTCCATAATAACATTTTGGAAGCCTCTACACCGAAGAGCTTGGAGAGCATGTAACATGGCCAGTCCTTCTGCCTCTAAAAAATTTGAGCCTTGCTTGAGTTGAGTAGAACCTGCTAGTTTGAAAGTACCGTAATGATCGCGGAGTATCCAACCTACCCCTATTACGTTTGCATTGTGGAAGTAGCTTGCGTCCACATTACATTTATAGTAGTCTGGGGGTGGTGGAGACCAAATACTGCGGGGGTGGAGACTGGGTTGGCAATCTTGTCGTGGACGTTCGGGATTAGCCCCAAGCCATTCAGTTGTATTATCTGTGGCGCGTGTGTTGACGACTAAGGGCTCATGTTGAATGTGACTGAAGAGAAGGTCATTTCTTGATTTCCAAAGCTGCCAAAGTAGCCAAAAGGGGTCGTGGCGTGATTCTAGTGAACTTGGGGAATCGTAAGTATTGAGAAGCGTTCCTAGGTTTTCTTCCATTGTATTCGAGGTCAATGGTAATGTTGAAGCAGGTAGGTTGGATGACCTCCATACCGCTGATGCATAATCACATTGGAAGAGGAACTATTTTACTTAACTCATTATCTCCTAGAATTAGTTTAATGTATTTTCCATTAACTGGATGAGACTCAAGCCACAACCGTAGATATTTGACATGAATATACCAATTTCTCCAGTAAGGATGCAATTTATCAAGTCTGTCAAATTTAGCCATTGAAATTTACTTATGCTCGTTTATTTTTTTAGACTTATCTTTCTTTGGAAGTGAATTAATGGTTAGTTGTTTCTGAGAATATATTCTTAAATATATATTTTGATATAGTTTGATTTATATATGGAATGATGGATTTGATATATGCATGTAAAGTGATAGGCTATCAAATCAGGCTATTTGAAAAAGTGACTCAGCTTTTTTTCTAACCAAGATAGATGAGTAAGAGAATTAGCTTGCTTGTGGAGATAATAAAAAATGTTTAAATAAATGTTGAATTATTGTTAAGATTATATTTGATTAGAGCACCAATTTATTTTAAAATTATTTGATTTCTTCATCCAATATGGTGTATTTTATAACGTAGAATAATAAATGATATACTTATTCTGTTTACTTTGTGAATACGCCATATTAAAACCAACTAAATTGATTTCCTGATGTCTTATTATTGAATCAAAAATATTAATTCCAATAATAGATTTAATGCACTTTTATTTTCAAGACCAATTAATAGCTATTGGATATATATATATATAGTAGTTATCAACTTGAAATTAACTACTTCATATTTTCCAAACAAATTTATTATTTTTGATATAGAATAAGTATTGATTAGCTAACAATCATATTTATAATGTTATAGGTATATCAACGAAAGTGATATCCTTTATGGTAAAACCCGTTCACTAATTCATGGTAAAACAGGACCATAAAGATTTTTTTTATTAGTCTGGAAGTTTATATTTACTGAGAACTTTAAAAGTGAAAATACTAACTCTTTGTCTTTGATCTTGGAAGAGATTCTGAATCAACTAACATCATTTGGATTGGATGAAATGTTGTGTAATGGAGAAACATCAATAACGGCCCCAACTAAGTCTACAATACCAATTTTAATGTAGATCATGTTCGATGGTCAAAAATATAACATATAACATCCACAATCTTTAAATCTAATATTATTAAAACCTTACCAACAAATATTTTTGAATCTTTATTATTGTTCATGATGCTCCCAAAATCCGAGAAACGATAAAAGAGATTTTCTGGAACATGATTAACCTTTTTAACGATAGTAGTATCGAGGAAATAAATCTTGTACAGATTTGGAGTAGTTCTAACTTTAGCGTCATTGATTCCAACTCCAAAATTGGTTAGTGACAACCAATCTCCCGCATTGATAAATGTATGATACCAGTTGGCAAATTTCATGTTGACAACCGCTTCTATCGTTAAACCCTGAAATTTTAACCAGATTAGTTAAAGAAAAATTAAATATTCATTGATTGTCCTAAAAATTTATTAGTAATATAAAAAAACATACATTTTTCAGTTGACAAAATCAAACCCAATCGCTTATGGTGAGGATGGTAAAAGGTGAAAAAAGACCTTAAGACTTTGACTCGAACATGCCAACCGGTTATGGACGGATTCAACATCTGGAGATCATGATAAAAATCCATTTTTGCCTTGAGGAAACTCCTAGAGATGTTTCAGAGGTTTTTTTTTTTTTTAATAACCATGTCTCATTTCTATGGTTTATTAAGGGTCGTCAATTGAAACGACTTGATAATAATATTTTTATTTCTTTAATGGAAAAATATCAATGGATTCTATCATTATGTAAACATTGGTTTAGGTGCCTAACCTAGACAACCTACAGTTTAGCCAATAATTTTTAGAAATTCTTGATATTATGGACGATATTCCAAAGATACTGATATAAGATTTAGTAATAAAATATTGAAAGATAAATTTACTGTTGAGAATGTAAATATTATAGTTTCTATAGTTGATTACCACTAAACGCGTCAAGGAATAATGGTATAAGAATTAAGGTAATTAGATAATGTGTTTGAGAGTTTATGAAATTACAATTTAAAAAATATATTTGAATCTTTTAGCTTTGATTATCTTCGAATAATAAGGTAACTGAAGATATTCTGCAAACACCATTACTTGGATTACATGTTAAATATTGTTCTACACTTATCAAGAGTAAAAAACATAAAAACCCTAGAATTGTTAAAATAAAGGAATATACTTGTATCATGATTTTAAAAAAATTTAACATTTTATGGAGCATTTTAATCCAATAAATAGAAAATATTTCCAAGTTAATACTGTAGTTAATCATGCCTAAAATATTTCCAAGTTATGAGAGGATATACACATGTAATTTAAATGTGTCCAGCCTAGTATAATGTATTATGGACACTATATTCTTATTAAAATTTGGGAATTAAAGATTTAATCTATTTTGAAAAATTGAGTTATCCGAGAACATTTAAATTTCTAAAACTTATTTCCAATGTTTGCCAATGACCAAACTGTTTGATATCTTAGCCAAAACAAAAATATATATTTTATAAGAAAGTCTGAATGCAGTATAAAAAAACAATTCTAAAAATTCATATAAAACTATAAATTTCCACAAGTCGGATTCAAAATTTGAAGACATTTCAATTGTGCAAACTCTGGAAAACTTCCTTGTAGACTACATTTATTGTTTGCCTATGAACCTTTCCTTCCATGTCGATAATAAGTATTTTTAATCCTTTTTTAGAAGTGACTCTGGATAGAGCAACATAGAGCTGACCATGTGAAAAAACAGGATTTGGTAGAAAAATTCTGACATTCTTAAGCGATTGACCTTGACTCTTGTTGATAGTCATAGCAAACGCAACAGATAGTGGGAATTGTCTTTTACGCATTTTGAATGGTAACTTGGTATCCGATGGAATAATTATAACCTTAGGTATCAATACTTAATTCCCCGCCTTGTCACCCGTAATAATTTGAGCTTGTAAGACAGTATTAGCCATCTGTAGGATTTGTAATCTTGTACCATTGCATAAACCACCATTAGGATCAATGTTTCTCATCAACATCACTGGAGCACCAACTCTAAGTCTAATACTATGGTTTGGCAAACCAGAAATTGATATACCATTTAGGAAATCTGGAGTGAAGACAGGATCATCCATTGATTTTGGATCCGTAGGATCAATACTATCAGCACTTAAATAAATCCTCTCCTGAGCAGCTTTAAAAATAAAACATATGTAATATGAAATTGAAATAGTAATAAACTTAGTTAATCAGCACAACATTTATAGAAGTAAAACTTACTTGTAAGTTTATCAAGCATACGGTCGTTGATGATGTTGACATCTGAATTCTTGGGACACAAAATAGCTTTGTTCTGGAAGAATTTGTTTTTTTTTTTTAATATGCCCCTCTATCTTACTGAGATCTCCATATATTTCTCTGCTTATAGCTTCTATAGGATCATCAACATCTGTGATTAGGAGTTCTTCGGGAATATCAATTTGAGCATAACCATTGTTAGGTTCTTCTATCTTGCTGTCACCAACATTTAGTAACCACTCTGAAAACTGTTGAATCTCTTTTGCAGCATCAACACTTAGATTATTGGATGATAACCTCATGTTTTTGGTTAATTCTAAGACTTTGCAATTTCGCCACAGATATGATGCATTTAGTGATGCCAAAACTATATCTGCCCTACCAGCACCATTTATCACAGGAAATACTTGCCTGAAATCTCCACCAAAAACAACAATCTTACCACCAAAAGGCTTCCCCGGGACCTTTCCAATTATATCATTCAAACTTCTATCAAAACTCTCGAAACAAAATCTGCTCATCATCGGTGCTTCATCCCATATAATAAGAGATAGTTCCTTAATTAGATCAGCCTAATCAGAATTTTTGTTAATAGTGCAAAAACTTTCCTCGTTAGGTTTTAAGAGGATACCGAACCTCGAATGAGAAGTTCTACCAGCTTCTAACAGCAAAGAAGCGATACCGCTTGAAGCAACACTGAGAACAATCTGTCCTCTAGATCTCACAAATGCAGATAGTGTTTTCCACATGAAAGTTTTCCATGTTCCTCCAAAACAATAAAGAAAATAGACTCCACCATTTTTCTTATTTACAGCATTAATGATTTCGTCATAATGCTTTCTCTGCTCCTCAGTCAGCATTGCAACCCACTCTATGTTATTCTTTGCCAATTTAGCACAGGGATAATTCAATTCAGCTGATATAAGAGGATTAGAATTATTTTGACTTTCTCTACGTGGCTGATACATGGATAAATAATTAGCAAGTGCACTTCCATTAGATAGCAACCAGTCGTCTATCTCTAGTAGTGTATTGTTTTCTTTTTCATCATCAGTTAAATTTAGATCTTTAAAATATTATTTTTTCATATAAATATATATAATTATTGTAATTGAGTTAATATAATATAGATACAAAACAAACTAAACTGGATTGTTTAACTTCTTTCTCATTTTATTATGCATATCTTCTAATAGAATTGACTTAGTTGCTTCCCAAATAGTCTCTGGTCTTACTGGCAAATCAGACATTAAGGTCGTACAAAAGAGATTACAAAGATCATCTCCAAAAGCAAATTCACTTAATTCCATAATAGTATCAATGTACGCCTGCTCATCTTCTAAAATACCTTTTGCTTCACATGCATCTTTGAATTCTTTATAAACAACATCATTATATGTTTTAATCTCTTCGAAACTCTGGGGACCCTTAACTATGTTAAGAAGAATTCTTAAAAAATAGCCATCTTCGCATTGTCGTGGAACATAGGTAATCCTTGCAAAGGCAAATCCTCATTTTCTTCTGGTGAACAGCTTTTTCTGCTTATTATAAACATAATATTGAGGAATTTGTGAATAAGTTAGAGTCCTAGCAAAGGGGTCAACCTTATTCAAATTAAACCACGCCATAATCATAGAATCTTCTTGAGCTTTCCCATCCAAAAACATCAACTACTTTAGCATTATCTTTGAAAATGACTGGTTTCTTCCCTGGTAGATGGAAAGTTAACTTCTCGACTGCAGTTGATCGATAGCATAGGGGAAACTTGAAAATCTTCCAAACTGCTTCAGAAGAAGACACATACCTACAATACAGATGAATGAGTTAATAAACATGTGAGATTTTACAATTTACATATATATTTAAAATATTCAATAAAATCTAAAATACTAAGCATATAACAAACCTGCAGTTGAACCAATCTTATATTTCATTCTTCTGATTTTTATTGTCATTGACATTATTATTTCCGCCAGGATTATTTCCATTATTAACACATCCTTCCGTGGTAGTGTTATTAGAGGGTTCAACAACAACAACAATCTTATCACTACCTATAGTGATATACTTGAATAGGTACTTTATAGCTTTAGACTGACTGTACCACTCTATGTTGATGTGAGCTCCATAACGTTTAGATAATGTTGGGTTGTATGGGACAACATATCTATTATCGCACTTGAAACTATTCTTTTCCACATAGTGTATCGATTCCCT
Source organism: Barbarea vulgaris (assembly GCA_963667165.1). Lineage (NCBI taxonomy): Eukaryota > Viridiplantae > Streptophyta > Magnoliopsida > Brassicales > Brassicaceae > Barbarea > Barbarea vulgaris. The sequence continues at coordinate 8,862,831 of OY763888.1, read as the reverse complement.
TCTTCGATAAGATGCAAAACCATCTTTTCCAATTGTTGTCTTATCGCAATAAGATTTACGGAACAACTTAGAACACTTACCGTCAACCATACATGGTGATTTAGGATTAACAGCTCCACATGGTCCATGTATCATAGACTCTGATATGACATGGGATAGCTCCGATTCTTTTTCTTTGTCTGGTATCTCAGCACATATGAACTTATCAATGTCATCTGGTGTTGCTAGCTTCGCCGAATTATGCAAGAATAACACTATGTGAGCATGAGGAAGTCCTCTTTTCTAGAATTCAATAGGATAGAGAACTAGGAAGAAAAATAAAAAATATCTTTCAGATCAGGATATTTTAAAATTAATGTTGTATATGACTGTAGTAAAAAGAATTATGAAAAATAATAGATTTACTAGAAACAGATTTCCCAAATACATGATTCACTGTCAAATCATATATGAGTGCGTCCAGCTTTATCTTGAAAATGCGAGTAACCATATCAGGCCTATCATCAACAACCAAATTCCTCTTTTTGAGATACCTTGTTATCTCTGGCCACTTTGGATTGCATGAAAAGGTAATGAACAAATCCGAAAAACCAAAGTGTTTACATATAGCCATAGCATAAAAATATTTTTGATCTTTGTACCTACGACCACCAGTAAATGAAGCTGGTATAGAAATTCTTCTCCCTTCCTCACTCATATTAGTTTTTCCAGAAATACCAGCTTTTTGAATTGTGTCGTATGTCTCACATCTCAGATTATTCTGTTTATATCTGATGTAAGATAACCTGTTTGACTCAATAGTTATGAATCCATCAACCAAGAATTGTTGATATAACCGCTTAGAATACAAAAGAGTCTGACACTCATTGTCCCTCTCTTGAATCCGGAAAGCAAACCACTATCTCATACTTTTAGTACCTTTCTTTTTCCTGTTTCCTCTTTGGAATCCTTTCTCAATACCTGGTCTGAAACCATCCTCACCATAACAAAATATGAGAGGATACTGTAGAGCCCAATAAGAAGGATGATATTCTTTAATTCTCTGTAGCTTACCAGTTTTTCTTTCTTGTATGACAAAATCACGTTCATGCATTATCTTGATGAAAATCACCAGGAATCAATGCAGCAATCTCAGAAGCAACATGCATGCTATAACTTCTGCTATCTTTCCCTTCACGATCATTAATGATCCTCATATGAAAAGTTTCACCCTCAGAGGTATTAAATCTTTCTCTAGGTGATCTAAAAGCCCCTACATATGGATTAACAACATCCAACATCTTGATAAGTGCTTCAATTATTTCATTTTGCAGTCTTTGTTTCTGTGGTGTAATCTTTTTGGAATCATTTTTGCTACCAAGAAAAAAAAAAAAAACTGAATGTAAGTAATATAATTATTAGGGAAAATTGGCTCTAAAGGATATTTTTTTTTAGTTTGTCCATATACACTTTTCTTGTTTAACATTGTCCAACTACACTTTTTAAATAATCAAAATCCAAAAATACCCTTGAATATGTAATTTAATTTTAAAAAATTAAAATATTCACTAATTTGATTAATTGAAGAAAGTTAGCCAAAAAAAAATGAAAAAGTCAAAATAAAAAAAGGGAAATTGAATATATACCTCTCTTAAAAAATTATTAATTTAATTAATTAAAAATTTAACAAATACTAATATGTTAATCACATATTTTTCTTCATCAATCACAAATATCTACTCTTTGTTGTCAAACCATCTCCATACACCACATGTTACATAAATCTCCAGCATATTTATCTCTGCGATACAAGAAATCAATATGAAAAACATAACCAACTTATGAAAAAATGATTTTATCTTGAGAAAAACGTAAACAATTTATTTTATATTAAAACTATTTTTAAACTAAGTAGAATATGAATTCAAAATTCTGTAGAACATAATCTTAGTAAATATTCAATTTCCTTAGAATAGATTTAGACATTTATGTTAAAGATTTAATAAATATTCGGTTTCCATAAATATATACGATTCAGTTTCTTTATTTTAGGAAATTCTGAATTATGCCGAATTCATCTTCTAAATTTCGTAGAACATGATCAAACCGTATAATACATATTCTAACATTTTTAGAAATAGAGTAAAGTTTAGATTTCATATTCTAAACTTTGTAGAATATATAGTAACCTTCAGAATACATATTCTAAATTTTGTAGAATATAGGTAACCTGCAAAATACGTATTCTAAACTCCGTAGAACATATAGCTAATTTGAATTCTAAACATCGTAGAATAGAGACGAATTCTAAATTCCGTAGAACATGAAAAGTATGTAGAATACGTAATCTAAACTTTTTAGAACGTATACAAAATTCAGAACGTGTATTCTAAAAAATCTAGAACACATTTAATATGAAATTAACATCAACAAAATTTCTTTAAACTAAACACGACTTGCCTTTTTTAACTCACAACTTACGTTTTTTTTTTTTTAAGATTGTTGAAACTATCTGAAAGGGTAGATTTGGCATGATTGACAATTAACAAAAAAAAAGTGTATATGGACAAACTCAAAAAAAAATTATCCTTTATATACAATTTCCCTTTATTATTATCTATATTTCAAAAAATAACATATTCGAATGATACCTCAACATATTTGATCTGCATTCTACTTCTTTTTCAGTATCCACAATATAAAGCTACAATCTTATTCTGTAATGTATATTAAGGAATACTCAACTAAATGTATATTTTCAAAAATATATGAGTCTCAAATATCGGATTAAACAAAGTCTCCAACCATCAGAAAGTAGTTTAAAAACAAAATGATAAAAGTTAAAAACAAACATTGTCTTCAAATTCATAAAACACTCAATAAAACATATCAAACATAAAAGTAAATCCTTGATACATTGACATTTTAACTGGTGATGATAATCTGTCATTCTGACTGTTTCATACATCTGAGCTACTTCCCTCATTAGACTCATTTTCATTGTTCAATCTATGATAAAATAAAATGTTGTGATTAACAATAGAGTAATATGTTTTCAAATGACATCTTTAGAATCAAAATACAAATGAAAGAAAGATTTGTAAACTCACATTTCTCTAAGCTCAACCACTTCATCAACTTGAGGGTCAAATAAAAGTTATGAGATATGTTTCCCAGAATACATATGGATTGGTCTTGCAAAGAAAACAAAATGGTCTTCAAATGGATAATTTATTCTATTAAGTTAATAAATCAAATATTGTAATTAAAAACGTTAAATTAAGGAAATATAGTATACGATTAAGACTCACCATGTTCTGTGAAGCTTACACGCCAAAATCTTAGCAAAGCAATAGTTGGATTAGGTGTCGGAGTATGACTAAGTTCGTCCAACTTTTCAGCTAGCTCATTTACAGCGACACAATCAAGTTGTAAGCCACTACACAATATTTAATAGGTTAGGCTTGTTCGATTGTAGATTCACAATAATAAGGATAATAGAAGAAATTCAAAAAGAGAATTACATACTCCAATGTCGCAAATTTTAAATTTGACAGTGCTAATTCTCTCTCCAATGTAGAGGGGTGTATTGAATTAAATATTTGGTGTGGTTTGAGTTTTAATGAGTTTTTAGATGATTCGGTTAAATTTTGGTGAATTTGGAATTTTGTTATTAAATTCTCGGAAATCTCACCTAAAACAATGGAATTTTGGTCTTTGTATTTTTAAGTAAGAAATCCCCTCAAATCTCACCTGAAACTTTTAAATAAAATCCTAGTACTATTTTCAATAACAGTGGATTTTATTGTATATTTTAAAATCATTAATCCAATAACAAAGGATTTTATAAGATATTTTGAAATCCAAGTTTCAATAACACATGATTTGTCCATTTAACTCAAATCTCTCCAAATGCCCGATTGAATACACCCTCCGTAGTCTTGATAAGGATGATCAATGGCTATTGTGAGGGGTTGAACACTTGAGATTATTTCATACAAATCTAAATAATATAGTTAATCGTGACAAATTTTAGAGTCAGTAAAATAACTATGTCGTAACATATAGATATTAAAAGTAAAAAATAAATGAATAAAATACCAATAGCAGCATTTTTTACTCTTTCCCCCAACTCATTGTTTAATATATCTTCAAAGGGTTCAAAAAGGTAGAACTGATCGTTATCAGCTCTACAGCTGTTTCTGACCTTAGTTTTGCCATGGAAAAGCAACTGATAACGACGGGAACAATTGTGAAAGGCCTTGTATCTTTAAAAACTTGAAAATCCTCAAGATATTTCCAGTCACCTTGGTTAATGTGAGAATTGAAACGCTGATAGAGTGATGGAGGAATTGTTGCTTGAACTTTTTCACCCTGCATTGAGAAAATAAATAAATTGAAAAAATAACATTTTAATTTAAATTCAAATGTGATTTGTTAAATAACGAAAACAGCTTACAAAATAATCGCATAAAATCAGTTATATGGCATAACCACAGTTTTGTTTCCTCCTCCATTTTTTTATAACTTTAACACAGCTTCCAATTAGCACCACTGTCATCCAATTCTGCAACTGAATCGTGCATAATCATTTTTTTGTTTAACGATTTGAAAGGTATGTGAAAAGCGTAGGAGTCGAGTGTCATGTGCTTGAAGATGATTTAATGTAAAAAGAGTTTTTCGTTATAAATGAGATGTCTGCTACAAGTTATTTCAAAATAGTTTCAATATACTTGATAATTCCAATGTTTTTATTACATTTTCCTTTGGATAGGTAATAATTACTTCTCTGAATTGAAATCCCCGAGAAAGTGGAAACAGAGAGTAGTCATATCAAGAATCTAATATTAGGCGGTATTAACAATGATATCTTTTCTTAACGTATATGGCTCTGTCTAGTTATTGTTTGTGATATATTTTTGTAAATATATCATGTTTCGGAAAACGATATGAGTGATTTAAAAAGTGAAACAGATATAGAGGTAGGTAGTTTAGTATACACAGAATTAATATAGCTAATAAAGATGTTTTGCATATCATAACAGGTTATATGAATACTAATTTTGTAATAGTATATATAGATATTATAAAAACAGTAACCTTAAGACCATAATACTAAATGATTGATAGTGAATAAAATAAAAGAGATTACTGAATAAAGTTTACAAATGACCAGGTTAAACAACAACTAAAATAAAATTTGTTCAACAACTTTTAAACATGGAAAACGTGAAGAACCAAATTACTAAATATCCTATAGATTCATCAAACAGTCAATTAGAAAACCTGTCTTCACTTCCACTTTCTTCACTTTCACTTCCTTCAGAAACTCTCATAAAAAGACCATACTCACTTGAGCTACGGCTATCAGTTTAATTATTTTCTTCAGGTTCATCAGCATGATCTACCATTACATTCTACAGAGTCTGCCTGGAAAATTTCAATAGATACATATTAAGATTATTCCAATTTTTTCCACAACTTCAAATATGAGAAAATACAAAGTTATTAACAATTGGTAATACCTTAAATCATTTATTTCAGGTATATCAGGATCAAACAATATTTTAGATGTATGATAACCACTAATAACCTGTGGGAATCCTGAAAATACAACATGTGTTAATAACTAAAAATATATATCCACCAAATAATGGTATTGATACAATTTAAAAATGTATTAAGATTTTTATTTTATTGATACCTCCTTTGTATTTAACCCTAGAAAACCTGAGCAAAGCTGTAACATGATCTCCTGTGTTCTGAATTTGGTACTTGTGATTCAATCGATCAGCATGTTGATTGATAGCAACACAATCAATGCTTAATCCACTTAAAAAAAACGTGAGTAAAAAAATGAATTGGTCAGCAAATCAGTTAACTAAAAATATAGATGATAGTAACCTTGGAAATCATTTAAAAGTGCTGTAAATTTAACATTGTAAAACTCACTTGCTGTATTTAAGAACAAACTTCAACATTCTAACTTTTTCACCAGAGAAGTCCCCAAATAGATCATCTTCGAGAGTCATTATAGGATCAACATAATCAATGATTCCATATATATCTAAAAACATGCAATTATTAATACATAAAATTATGGAAATTCATAATATATTACGAAATTGAAATAACAAAATAAGAAAATTACCTATTGAATAGTTTGTCAATGAGAAACTGTGACCTAAAACAGCATCAAAATATGCAAACTCGTAGAACTGTTCATCACAAATTCTGTGACAATGAATTAATTTTGTTTCAGGCAAGAATATTATACGACGGTTATGTTGCACAATTCGGATAGGCCGGATGTCTGTTTGAACTTGAAAGTTTTCAAGATAATTCCACATACCAACTTCAACCCTATCATCGAATTCTGTAATAATTGAGTTTTGAATGGTTGCTTTGATTTTATCACCCTACATACAAACACATTTTAGAAAGCATTTATCTAAAAAAAAAATATCTGCATACAAAACAAAAAATATAGAGTGAAGTGGCTTACAAATATATCCGAGAAAATGACTTCTAGGGTATCATCAACATGATTATTCTTCCTGAACTTAGACAATATGTTGACCTTGATACTATAGGATTCGCCAAATGGCTTCAATTCAAAAACATTAGCAAACATATTTTATGATTTCGGATACACTGGGTAGAAAGAGATAAAAGAGAACTGGGATAAGATATGGTTATATTTTTTCTAAATGATAAAGAAGAAGATCTTCGTATTTATAGTAAACCAAAAGTCTCGAGAAGGAACGGTTTCCTTTGGTGAGTTCTGTCATATATTTATTAAATTGAGTAAATAAAACCCATATGTGAAGTATATATTTAGCCTTGTCAATAAATATTAGTATTACCAAGATTGACAGAATATTATGGGTTGGTAAAGTTTTATTTAATGGACACTCCTTGTGGAAATTTAAGGTAATTGCCAAAAAACATTGAGGATATAAGAATATAAACATTCAATATTCTGACAGTGAATATTGGTAACTGTCGTTTCGAAATTTCTTTCCGTAAATATAATGTCGGAATTTATTACGCAAGTTCATTACTCATTTTATCAATAGATATTTACTTCTGTAAATCCGAGAACAACTTGATGATATAGAGCAATATCTAATAATTCTGATTAAATTGCTTATGAAAAACTGAATTCGGATTTATTAATTAACATTCGAACGAATAGTATACTAATACAGAAAATGAATACATCAAACTATTATAACATTGAGGAGTACTCATTGAAGAAGTTTCATCATTTTCTTTTTGATGTTGCATTCTTGGATATCATGGTATACTGGGCATAATGATTCCTGTAAACATATAATGAGTACAAAACTCACAGATAAATGATTAGATCAATTACTTGGATGAGTAAATATTTTTTAAACACAATGATAAATAGCAACCAAAAAATTTAGAAAATGACTCCAAGAATGCCAATAAATATCCAGCACAATATAAATGACCAAAAAATGCAAAAGTTGCCAATAAATAAAATAGCGTCATTAATCCAAATAAGAGGATAAATAGAACAATTAATACTGATATTTCATTTTCTCTTTTAGTTCCCGAGACATGATGCTCAGCTCCTCCTTCACGATCTATTTCTTTAACTCTGAAGCTTTTTCTACCTTCGCTTTTGTTAAAGACATCAGTTTTTCTTGGACATCAGTTTCTTGTATCAAGGCTTTTTGGTGGTTGATGACTGCGCACTTGCCGAAGAAGAATCGGTATTGCTTCTCTTTGAAAAAGGAGTTGTGTTTGTTGAGTTATCTTGACTATATGTCAACATCAAACAATCCTGTACAAATTCGTTGTTATACTAATTAATCGTAAACTCATGTAAATTAAATCTTTATATATATATATATATATATATATATATATATATATATATATATATATACAGTAATTTTAAAGATAACATAAACTTCAAATTTGTGCCAATTACCTGGTCACCGGAACTTAGTGAGTCATGATTAGGTTGAATAAATGAATCACTTGGAGTCTGTTCTTCTTGTAATAAACCATTCGACGAAAACACCTTAGCCACCTTGAATGGATGATGCTCATTAACATGATTTTCTTTCTCGACACACACAACAAATTGGAATGTTTTACAAATCAAGTTCTTTATTGGCTCTGGAATATTTTCAGGATCTTCAATCTGATAAATAGTGGGGATAGTATTTAGATGTGATATAATGGAATTCATCAACTTTGTAAATAGATAAAATAAAAACAACCCATAATGGAATACCTCATCCATGAAACCACCTAGAATAGAAGAAGCTGACTGGCCAACAATCTCAAGGGCCATGCTATCAAAAAGCATAATTTCGCCGGTACTGTCCATAGCTTTTACATGAAGTTTATACCTGCAATATATAAAATGAGTCAATAGGTAATATATATCACGATAATCTTTGGCACGATGAGAAGAAATGAATAATTTTTTGATAAATACTGTAATAAGTACCTCGGAGTAAGATTAGTGGAAATCTTCTTACAATCAGGACATCTAAACTGCGGTTTGCCAATCTAAAAACCAACATCGCCTTCCTCAAGGCGTTTAACTTTCTTATTGCATGACTGATGGGAAAAGTAGTACCAAGCCCAGTCTGTATCAATAGCAAAGATACTGCAAATAACTTTAACTCTACCAACCTGTACCAATAAATAAAATTATTTCCCATAAACGTGGTCTTTTTGTAATGGTCTGTTTTGACTTAAATATGGCATAATCCTATATTATAGAAATAGACAAATTATCAACCTCTGTAGAGTTGAGTATTTCGCCTATTGGTCGAGTAGGATACTGAAGATAGAAATCGTCATTGACTGAAACAATCTGATTCTTGGGCTTTGCTTCTAACATGGTCAAAATCATACCATCCTTTGGTAACCTATTGTATCAAAATAGACATGTTAATATACTTTTTTTTAAAAACTTTATTTTATTTAAAACTTTGATATTATTAATGAAAAAAAACCTTACTTCTCCTTAAAATCATCAAGTTCTTTGTATGGAGGATTGATTCTCAGTTGGGAAGTATCAAAGGCATTAGCTACGCTTATGACATCTTCAATAAGTGAAGGCCAACCAACAAAAACGTTTGATAAATTCCCTCTAATGCATATAACATTTACGTTATGAATAAAACCCTTAAAACACTAATCATACATTTGTATCTATGGATCTTGCCAAACCTTAGCAAACAAATAACCATTTTTCCATTAGACTTGTCCGCAGCTTTGAAAACTTGTTCAGCAAACAATCCCCAGAGTGTTAAAGGCAGTCGAAGATCACTGAAATAAATAACATAGTGGACAACAATGTTGTAACGATATAAAAAGTGCTATGCAATACTATAATAAATTTTAACACATACTCATTATCTCGGAGTTCAAGGTCGAGCTTCTTAGTTTGTTTATTGTTGATGTCAAAATGCTGGATTCACCAACATTAACAACCTGGCCAAAAATATCTATATATTTTGATAAATGAAAAACGTTAGCATCATATCGACCTAATAATGGTTAAAATATATATTAAAAGTCATTAAAAATATGAAAACAAACCTACTAAGACGGCTGCGTTCAATGCTCCAGACAAAATCTCATTGAAATTGGTAAGACTCAAGAAATATGAATCCGACAATGATTCAGAAGGTTTAACTTTGGTATTAGCTAAAAAATTCATCTTATAGTTCATGCTGGTTGGCATGAACTTCCCGAATGAACTTGCAACTCCGAATTTAATAATCCACTTCCACTCACCTTCCTCAATATCATTTTCGAATTTCTCCACTAAATCTTTTTTTTACAGATCCATGAATTTTGGTTCCCTACATGCATATTATATGACATATATAGTTAATGTATTTATAATTATATAGATCCTTTTTGTACCAAAAATATGAGAGAATGATGAATCTTTATACCTTATTGTCATCAAGAATCATTTCCAAGGTTTCGCCATTAGATAGAGAGTATTGCTTCCAAGTATGCAATACTTTGACTTGCACCTTCCAATTAGTCTTGTAGGGTTTCACGTCTCTTAAAAAAGCAAATGAAGCGGCCATTTTTTTAGATTTGGAGAAGAGTAGAAATGAAGCTGATAATATACAAAATGATATTGAACCTTCTATATATATATATAAGGGTAGGATTAGTGATAGTGATGAATTTTAGGTTAGAATGATGCGCCGCTAAGAATATTCGAGGATAAACTTAAAAATTGATACGTTAGATTTAGAATTAGAAACTGAATTTTTGAATGATAATGATTGGTATCAATGGAACATTCGTTTATTGTTAGAATTTAGTAAGATAGAATCTGTGTATACGAAACATAAAATATACTATCAATCAAATTAGATATGAAAGTTAAATTTGCCAATATTTAAGGGATCTTAACAAAGTTTAAATATTATCTTGAATCTAACCCACCCGAACATTTAATTAATTGGATAATTCATGGGTTGGGACGCGGATCTTGTTATGTTTTAAGAGTTTTATATGTTTTTAATTTTTCATAATTAATTCCCTAAGGATTAGTGCAACCATACCAAAATTAAATTACCGTGGCATAATTTTAATTCCACTTTACCCTCGCTGATTTCATAATTCATTTTAGAAAGTAGATAAGCGCTTAATTTCGATTAAACTCCTAACTATCCCAAAATGTACTCTGCATTTTAAGAGATTTGAGAGATTTGAGTTTTAATAATAAATCATGCATTATTGAAAAAGAAATTTTAGAATACATTTTAAAATCCAGTACTATTGGATTAATTATTTTAAATTATACAATCAAATCCACTGTTATTGAAAATATTATAAAAATTAAATTTTAAAGTTTCAGGTGAGATTTCATGAGATTTTTTAGTTAAAAATATAAAGATCAAAATCTTGTAATTTTATGTTAGACTTCAGAGGATTTAATAACAAAATTACTTATTCACCAAAATTCAACCAAATCAGCTCAAATCTTTATCCAATACATCCCTAGCATTACCAAATTTCCAAACCATCTAAAAAATAATGCCTTTGGTAGTATTTGGAAAAAAATAATCAGATTATTGGTACCAAGAAAATAAAAAATTAAGTGAAAGAAATCTTTTCATAAAGTTTAAAATATTTTCTTTGTCGATGCACCACCATAGATACTATTCTTAGTGGACCAACTTACAGTTAAAGATAAGGTTGTCCTTGGTCTTTGCTTAATATAATCAAATTTAGAAAGTTTCACATAAGAAATCATCATGAATCCACAAACCATTAATCCCTGTTATTTTCTTTTTTCTTTGTCCAAAAGATCATAACATATAAAAATGATGTCAGCATACTTATACGTATAAGTAAATATATGTATTTGTTAGGTTGTAGTTGGAAATTTGGAAATTGTTGTAATAAGAAACAAAACCCAAACACCACCTTACTCTGTCCCCATCACAAACATGACTCATGATTTGACCAATACCACTTATATTTGTTCTTCAGTAATTAACACTAATCTTCTTTAGTTTTATAACTTTACTAGCATTCTTAAAAAGTCGTCGTAAGGGGCCGCATAATCAAAACCCTTTAACAAATCTCCGGATATACATACTTAGGTAACGACTAGATCGACTCAAAATGCTCTATTCAATGGAGATTATATTATCTCTGAAGCAAGAAAAAGGGCTTTGAATTTCCATATCACTAATCACTTGCTTAAGCTCAGATGTTTCTTCTTTAAGCTGAGCATTTTCTTGAAGAACATTCTCATGAGACTCAGAGAGATTGTTAAGCTTATCAAGCAACTGATGATTCTCGATCCTTAACCACATCACTTGTGACCAAAGCTCGTCAAGATGTCTCTGCTTCCTCATACGTGATCTCCTTGCGGATTCTCTGTTTGATATCATCCTTCTTTGCTTGCGCTCATTGATTATGTTCTTGTTCGTCTGATGCTCTTCTGCTTCGTCTGATGTTGAGTTGTTGCTGCTTAGGCTCATGGACTGTGGATTGTTTGTAGAGCTTTGGATTCCATAAAAGTGGTTTGGGTTTTGATCGTTGGTTGGAAATGGCGCGGGTATCGGGAAATGGGAAGGATATGGATATGGTAACGAGAAGTTTAGGTAGTTATGGAGACTGAAAACGTCTGTATGCGGCTGCATTTTGATTTTGACTTGGGGTAAAAGTTAGGGGTTTTTCTTTTAATTACTTGATGAGATAAAAGCTTTAGGAGTTCTGATGAAGTTTTTGGTGTGTGGAGAGAGGAGATGGTTTTATAGAGTAAAGAGAGCAGAGGGTGGGGGAGTGGAGCCCACTATCTTCAATTGGATGAAGCAATAACAATGTTTCTAACATGAGAATTTTAGTAAATATGAACCTAGATCATGTCAGATTAATCTATAAATTTTATACATAGTCATTTCATATATATATAATTGTCTTGATTAAGGTAAAACATATATACCATACACTGATAAGGTTTCAACAAGTTGATTAAATATGTGACAAACTAGGACCCCGTTATGACCCAATTCTTAAATTTTTCGGATGTAGTATTGTATTAGATTATGAGAAACCAACTAAAATTTAATTGGTAATAAGTGGAGTGATCCATACTCTTTATACACTTTTTAAAATTGATGTTCAACTTTTGATGTGGGAAGAAGATCCGGCTTTGAGTCCTAACAAAGCAAGATTGAGCTTGCGGTCTTTAATCGTTTATACATTTTATGTACCAAAAAAAAAAGTGGTTAGTTTTAAACAAAAAAAGATACAAATAATATCAAACACACTAATAACAATAAAATTCAGATGATATTATACTGTGTATTCATGGTGTTTCTAAACATCATGATGATATTTTCTAATATAATTTTTATGTAAAATGTCCTTAACTTTTTATATGCGGTGGTTTGCAAATTTTTTTTAAACTTTTTTAGAAGTTTTTTAGTAGGAGTCTCTCACTAATAGAAATAATAATAAAAAAATGCTGAGTCTTTTATTTGAAAACTTTTAAGAACACTTGTAAATATTCATTTGACACATGTTGGCATGTGATTGGTTTTGTTTTTTATTACAATTTTAAACTTGAATGAAAACTCATTTTGGATAGCTGACTTGATCAAATTGCAAGTAAAGATTCCAGCGGAGATGAAGTTTAAAAAACAATTAAACTATATTAAAATATTATAATAATATTTTCAGAGACTTTAGTATTTACATCTAAGAGTATCTCACAAACATAACATTAATATTTTAACTAAAATATTAAATTATATTAAAATAGTAAAATAATATATTTAAGAGACTTAGAGTATTTACATATAAGAGTATCTCACAAACATAACATTAATATTTTAACTAAAATTTTTAAATTTAATTTTAAACTAATCATAAATACGGGAAAAAGACCAAAATCAACATGACTATTTTCACAGTGTCTTTTTATACACGAACTAAGATTCAGTGCTTTTTTCAACTTAACTTACAAAATTTTCAAAAAATCAACATGAACTTTCATTTGAGTGCTGAAATCAACTTTGACCAAAATAGTATTAGTCAAACTGTTGAGTCATATGCTACATGGTATATTTCTGCTGAGTCATATGCCACGTGACATTTTTCCGCTGAGTCATCTGCCACGTGGCATTTTTTCATTTTTTTTTTCAATTTTTATTTACTGTTGTGGATCTAATTTTTTTTTACATTTATAATGGAGAATCGAAAACATCATTAACAGTTTAAGCATCTTATCATTTTTTTTTCATTTATATAAGTGCAATAACCATAGGATTACGACCATTAAACAGTTATAATGTTTAGTTCTAATAAGAATTGGTTTTTATTAAGAATTGGTTCTGCTCCTCGCTCTTTCTTTTCGTATGTTTTTCTGTTATTAAATAATTAGATACTCATCTAGATATCACCGATGAAACTGCTTTTAAATCCGGTAATCACAATCACTTATTATTTTATCTAAGTAGGAACCAAAAACAACTACTCCCATTGCAAAACACAATAGTCAATTCATACGGTTGTGGCCATGTCAATTTATACGATAAATACACACGACATGGAACTGATTATGATACTTATTTGTGCGTGCTAACTAGTGGGCGTGTGTTAGATAATTTTATTAGTACTTTATCATAATGTATACTTCTAACAAATGTGTTTTTTGTCTGCAGTTCTTTTTTTTTTTTTTTTTTGGTTCTGATAAATATATTAGTGTTATAAATGTTAACATTTCACATAAATGTCAACAATGTACGCACACACATTTTATGCGTTATGCATAAAATATTATTTCATGTGGAGCCCACTGTTACTATGCACACATAGTAATTTACTTTTTCTACTTCTATCGATCGTTGTAATTCATTCGAACATAACACAATACATTCAATAACAAAGTCTCTCTCTCTTCTCTTTATCAGTATCCCGCTATTCTATCGGGTATAAAATTTTTGTCTTTATTTATATTTATTTACGTGATTAATTCACATTCTTTTTATAACACGTTATCAGGACGATCACTCTATGATTATGCTAAATATTTATAAATATATTTTATACTATATAATTTATTACAGTGGGCGGTATGTCGCTTCTATAATAATACATTATGTTTTAGTAGTTGTTTAATACACTATTATTCATTTAATTTTACTGTAGGTGGTTTTTCACCTCGGTATTATTTCACTGTAGGCGGTTCTCGCCTCAGAATTATTTTACTACTCTTATGTCATGGCTGTTTAAATACATCATAACTATATATTTACTGGACGGCTAAGCCGCCGCATATTTTATTTATTATTTTGATGTGGATGACTACGTCACTATAATATCGATGTTAAATATTTTTATGCTATTATCATTATACAAGGAGGTTCAGTCACCTGTATATAAATATCTTCTCTGAAATTGATATATTTTAACTGATTGATTATTAAAATTTTCAGATTGATTTTATGATTAAATTCTTTTCACCAACGGTCACAAAGAAGAAAATTCAAAAATTTTCACTTTTCAAACGGCTAATGAACAGTATTTTCAATCTATAAATACACTCATTTTCACTCATTCATTTCATCAAAACATTTCATCTCTCTTCAAAACTTTCTACGAAAAAAATCGGTTCGGTTTCCATTTTGAAGAATGTTTTGTTTGCTTTTAATTCTTTGTTTATTTGTAATTCTTGCTTGTATTTATGGTCTCTTCGTTGGGGAATTTACTCACGGAGAGTTTACCATAAATATATGTTTACTCATTTATGCAATCATGTTTTTTGTAATCGCTTGTATCATTTATATAAATGGTACATTTTAATTATGTAATATCATCCTATTAATAAAACGTTTATTGCTTTGTTTTTAGTAAAATGGCAAACATCGAGAAACTCAAGTTTCCGGCGTTACAAATAACTGGAGCAAACTATATAGCATGGACAACCAATGCAGAGCTCTATCTAGAAATGGAGAAAATATCGGAGACAATAAAAGATAAAAACACTTCGTCTCCTCATGAAAAAGCGAAATCAATAATTTTTCTCAGAAAACATCTAGATGAGAATCTGACGCATGATTATGCGCATTCAAAAGATCATGCGGAGCTGTAGAAAGCACTAAAAGAAAGGTTTGACAACCAAAAGGCAATAACGCTTCCACATGCTATGGATGAATGGAATAATCTAAGATTCCAAGATTTTGAAAAGGTTGAGCTTTACAATTCCGCAATGCTGAGAATAGTGGCTCAGTTGGAATATTGTGGAAAGCCTATTAGCGAAGCAGAAATGCTCAATAAAACTTTTCTCACTTTGCACAAAAACCACTATGTGCTGCAAGAGCAATACCACAATTGCGGATACAAAATATTTTCTGAGCTAATTGTGACGCTCATGCTTGCGGAAAAGAATAATGAGCTCCTGATCAAGAATCATAATGTTCGATCTACGGGAGCCAAAGCATTTCCTGAAGTAAATGCAACAAATGCATCGGATGTGAAATATCTAGAGCGAGGAAATCAGATCTATAGAGGTCGTGGTCGTGGTCGTGGTCGCGGCAGCCGATTTAATCGGGGACGTGGTAAACCATATAACCCTCAAGGCCGGCAGCCCTATACTTGGGTTCGACCTGAACAAGATCCGAAAGGGAAAGAATCCCAAGGAAGTACCAGGCAAAAGCGTGACAACATCTGTTATAGATGTGGGTCAAAAGGGCATTGGGCCCATGTTTGTCGTATCCCTGAGCATCTTTGTAAATTATACAAAGAATCCATAAAAGGCAAAGGGAAAGAAGTGAACCTCACAGAATACTTCGAGGGCACGACACACCTTGACGCTTCCGACTTTCTAGATGATTTTGATGAGACCGCTTTGACTGGAAATTGAAATGCTAATAGTGATATTATTAATGTCTCCAAGTTATGCCATGTATAATTATTACTTATTTTCAGTTGTTTTCAAGTACTTTGTTTTCAAAATAAGAGATTGTATAACTATTGAATATTTTCTATTTATGAATAAAATTTACTATCTTATTATTGATGTTTATTTTGATTACAAAAATGGAAAAAGATACAAGTGGAAAAATCTCCAAGATAAATGCGAGAGAAATTTATATACCAGATAGTGGAATGGTATAGGAACTAAACCGTAGGAGAGCAAGGATAGGGTGGTGACGAGCAGCTGGTGGTAACACTCCGGCCGCTAGGTCAAGAGATGATTGATGTGGAAGCGATGGAGCCTTACAGACGGTGGTAACACTCAGTCTGAGCCGGCGAAGTAATGGGATTATTGATAGCGATGATGGTGGATCGAGAGACGCCACAAGACTGATGGAAGAAGTCTTGATAAGTCTAAGCTTCAAATCTGCAAGCGAATCACACGCAGGAGATAACAAGCGGCTAGGGTTTTCTCCAAGAAGAAAAACGTGGTTCTTTATTAATAATAGGGTAAATGATACAAGCTGAGAAGGAGCTTTATAAATAGCTCAGCAGCTGGTGGCTTCTTAGGCCCAAAATACAAATAAGGAAAGAAATAAAACGACACGCTTTCTAGACTCTCTATTACAAAACGCTGGGACTTATAACGACTCAAATAAAAAGAAAACCCTGCAAAACAACAAAATAAAACTCGTGAGTCTAAAGCATAATTCAAATACTCACGTTGCGTTCTTGGTGATGACGAAGAGTGTCGATTCTTGATGTCCTTGTAAAACCGGCAAAAACGCTATTGATGAAGACTTGAGTTGTGCGCGTATAATCTGCTTTGAATCCTCATCTCCTAAGGTGTTTCCCATGTTTGTCGGATCCATTGGAGTCTCTTGATTGATCTCCTTAGTGAGAAGTGTCCCCTTAAGCTCTTCATGTTCCATTAGAGTAATCAAGCTCTCTACGGACTTGTTAAAGTCTTCTCTTACGCTCTTGAGTCCTCCTCTTGTTCTGGGACTTCTCCTTAGTTTCGGAATTGTAATGACACTCTCCTCAGCTCCAGGGGTGCTTGTAGGGATGTCCTCATCATTCCCTCCCTCTTGAAAAGGTTCTGACCTCAGAACTGGTTCATCTGCAGTATAAGGAGCTAAATCAGTAAAGTTGAAGGTAGAAGAGATGTTAAACTCACCTGGCAGCTCCAGTTTGTACGCGTTGTCATTGATTTTCTCCAGTATGCGGAATGGGCCATCACCCCGTGGTGAAAGCTTAGATTTCCTCTGTGTTGGAAATCTCTCTTGGCGCATGTGAAGCCAAACCCAATCCCCTGGTTCAAATGTGATCTTTTTGCGTCCCTTGTCTGCATGTTCCTTAGTCTTCTCATTCTTCTTCTCCAAGTTATCCTTGACCTTTTGGTGCAGTTTCTTTACGAAGTCAGCCTTTGTTTCGCCTTCTGCACTAGAGTAAACAGCTTGGGGCAAAGGAGAAAGATCTAGTGGGGCACTGGGGTTAAAGCCGTAAACAATTTCAAATGGAGAATGCTTAGCGTGATTGTATGCAAATTCTACATGTGGTAAACATGACAGCCAATTGCGTAAATTCTTACCGACCGTGGCCCTCAATAATGTTGAGAGGGTCCGGTTCACTACCTCAGTCTGTCCATCGGTCTGGGGGTGACAAGTCGTTGAAAAGAGCAGCTTAGTCCCTAGTTTCTTCCATAAGGTTCTCCAGAAGTGGCTCAGGAACTTGGTGTCGCGGTCTGAGACGATGGTTCTCGGCACTCCATGTAGACGGACAACTTCTTTGAAAAATAGGTCAGCCGTCTGTGTGGCATCATTCGTTTTGTTGCAAGGTATGAAGTGTGCCATCTTTGAAAACCTGTCAACAACTACAAAGATAGAATCCTTGTGGTTTATCTTTGGCAGTCCTAAGACAAAGTCCATTGATATATCCACCCAAGGCATGTTAGGTATAGGTAGAGGTAAGTACAAGCCATGTGGATGTAACCTGGATTTTGCTTTTAAGCAAGTGATGCATTTGGAGCAGAATCTCTCCACATCTCTCTTCAAATGTGGCCAGAAGAAATGATCCATCAGCACACTCAAAGTCTTGTCTCGTCCGAAATGCCCCATTAGGCCTCCTCCATGAGCTTCCCTAATTAGTAACTCACGCATTGAGCCCTGTGGAATGCAAAGGCGCTTATCTTTGAATAAGAATCCATCTTGCTGGTAGAAAACTCCAAAAGCAGCCGTAGTAGTCTCCTTGTGGATTCTTTGAAAGTCTGGGTCCTCTTCGTATAGCGTCTTGATATGCTCAAAACCCATGATCTTAGCCTCCATTGTTGTAATGAGCGTGTATCTCCTTGATAGAGCATCTGCTACAATGTTTTCCTTACCTTTCTTGTACTTGATCACGTATGGAAAAGTTTCCACAAACTCCAACCACCTAGCGTGTCTTTTCTTAAGTGTCGTCTGTCCTCTAAGGTGCTTTAACGTCTCGTGATCTGTATGAATAACAAACTCTTTGGATAAAAGGTAATGTTGCCAAGTTTCTAAACTCCTTACCAACGCATAGAGTTCCTTGTCATATGTTGGATAGTTCAACGAAGCCCCACTTAGTTTTTTCACTAAAATATGCTACGGGCTTTCCTCCTTGAGTTAGTACAGCTCCAATACCTGTACCTGAGGCGTCACATTCAATCTCAAACATATTGTCAAAGTTAGGGAGTACCAAGACCGGTGCATTGGTGAGGCTGTCCTTGAGTTGACTGAAGGCGTCCTCTTGAGCTTGTCCCCACACAAAAGAACTATTCTTCTTGATCACCGCGGTTAAGGGTGCTGCAATGGTACTGAAGTCTTTGACAAATCTTCTATAGAAGCTGGCTAGTCCGTGAAAGCTTCTAACATGGCTGATCGTAGAGGGTGTTGGCCAGTCTTGTATTGCTTTTATCTTCTCCTCATCAACCTTCAGACCCTGTGAACTAACAACAAAGCCTAAAAAGACCAACTGATCAGTGCAAAAAGTACATTTCTTAAGGTTCGCATATAAACCCTCCAACCGAAGCGTCTCTAGAACTTGTTCTAGATGCTCCACATGATCTGCAGGACATGTACTATATATTAGGATGTCATCAAAGTACACAACTACGAACTTACAGATGTAGTCTCGCAAAACATGGTTCATGAGTCTCATGAATGTGCTCGGGGTGTTTGTAAGCCCAAATGGCATGACGAGCCACTCATATAACCCCCGTTTGGTCTTGAATGCAGTCTTCCACTCTTCCCCTTCTTTCATCCTAACCTGGTGGTACCCACTCTTTAAGTCTATCTTAGAGAATATGGTTGCACCGTTAAGCTCATCTAACATATCGTCTAGCCGAGGGATAGGATGCCTATACTTAATGGTGATGTTGTTTATTGCTCGGCAGTCCACACACATTCGCCAAGTTCCGTCTTTCTTAGGAACTAACAGAACTGGAACTGCACAAGGGCTTAGGCTCTCTCTAATATACCCCTTCGACATTAGGTCTTGAACTTGAAGCTCTAACTCCTTAGCTTCTTCCGGGTTCACTCTATAAGCGGGTCTATTGGGCAACGGCGCTCCAGGAACTAAGTCTATCTGATGTTCTATGCCCCTAAGAGGTGGTAATCCTGGTGGTATCTCTTCTGGAAACACGTCTTGAAATCTGTCCAACAGCTTAAGTATTTCGTCCGGTGTTTCCTTTTCGTCTTGACCTGAAAACAATCCTTCCTTAAAGATCATTAGTAGCACCTGCTCCTTGGATTCTAGAGATTTCAAAACAGAATGAGAGGATACAAATAAGTTAGTCTTACTTACCTTAGCCCCTTTGTCCATTTCTTTTTGTATCTCATGGACCTCTTGTGGAGTAAGTGGTGCTAGACTATGCTTTCGGTTGTTATGGCTGAAACTATAGTAGTTGGTGCGGCCACTATGAATGGTATCCTTGTCAAACTGCCACGGCCGTCCTAGGAGTAAGTGACCAGCTTGCATGGGAACTACGTCGCATATGACTTGATCCGCATACTTCCCAATGCTGAATGCCACAGTGACTTGCTCCGAGATCTTAAGCTCCGTTTCATCATTGAGCCACTTGAGACGGTAGGGCCTTGGATGCTTTGTCTTCTTGAGACCTAGCTTATCAACCAAATACTTACTTGCAACATTAGTACAAGAGCCGCCGTCGATTATAAGACTACATACCTTAGAATCTATGGTGCACCGAGAGTGGAATATATTTTCCCTTTGCACGGTCTCGGGATCAAAGAACGAGCTGAGGGCTCTTCTTGTCACTAGGAGCTGTCCCACCTCTGGATAGTCAACTATATCCTCTTCGGACTCCACTTGTTCTTCATTGACTTCATCCTCGGACTCGTACTCTCCATTGTCTCTAAGCACCATAACTCGCTGGTTTGGGCACTCCCTTGCATAGTGACCCTTTCCCTGGCATTTGAAACAAGTGATGTCACGAGTTCTAGTATTTTGAGATTGGAACTTACCTGGTTCGGTCCTGCTCGGTTTCGAAGGTTCCAGAACATTTTTCTTGAACTTAGATTCTGCTTCTATAGACTTTCCTTTGTCTAGGCTTCGCTGGGGCTGGGAAGTCCAAGTAGGCTTGCCCCTACTAGTCTGAGCAGTCTTCCTCTTAATGTGCTGCTCGGCTTGTATAGCTAAATGCAATAATTCCTCTAAATCTTGGTAGGCTTGCCTTTCAACCTTCCTTGCGATTCTGTCATGTAAGCCGTCCAAGAACTGAGCCATTAGAGTCTCCTCCGAGTCCTCAACCTCTAATCTGTTCCTAAGCATCTCAAACTCCTCAAAATATTCCTCTACTGATTTGCTCCCTTGAGTGAGTTTCCTAAACTTCTTCTGCAAATCCCTATGGTAGTATGATGGAACATATCGTTTCCTGAGCTGGTACCTCATATCACCCCATGTACTAATCTGGTCGTGTCTAAGTCTTCTTCTCTCAGAAACTTCTCTATCCCACCACGCCAATGCGTTCTCCGTGAACTGAGCAGCGGCGAGAGAAACTTTTCTCGCATCTGAATAACCATAATACTCGAATATATTCTCCATTCTCTTCTCCCAATCTAGGTAGGCTTCAGGGTTTACTCTCCCAGCAAACGTTGGTGCAGTCAGCTTCAAATCTTTGCCTTCAGGCCTTGGTCGTTCATCACCTAGGTTCCGATCTCTAGCCCTCTCCTGTCTCCTAACGCGAATATTGGGAGCTGGTAACGGATCATCCTCATAATCCTCCGAGTCTTCAACAACTTCGTCCTCTGTTCGAGCTCTAGCCCTGTTGGGGTTCTCTCCCTGTCCCTCTCTAACCGGCTGAGGTCGCGCTTCTAGGCGTGCGAGACGGTCATTAACGGACCTTATGGCTTCCAAGAGCTGGTTCATGTTGACGTGTGCCTCCTCTCCCATGTCAAGGTTCCTGTAGTACACTAGCAAACAGATCAAGTGCAAAGGAAATTGAACAAAAAAATCAAACAAGAAACCAAAGTTCCTTCAAGCCAAACACAAAACAGGAAAATTAGCAAAATTTATGTGTCTCAAGTTTTCGTGAACGAAAAATAGCAAACGAATTTCTAAAATAAGGGGAACAATTTTTATAGTTTTTAAAAGGTTTTGAGAAGCTAAAACAGAAGACGAAATATTTTTATAAATTTTTTTGAATTTTATAAAATCGAAACAACACAACAGACGAAAATTGAAAAACTATGAAACCGATTTTTTTTTTTTTTTTTTTTTGATAGGGATTGAAACCAACAACCACAGCAAACTAAATAAAAGTAAAAGGGGTTGAAACAACCTGAGAGGAGAGCGTTTAGGCTCTGATACCAGATGGTATAGGAACTAAACCGTAGGAGAGCAAGGATAGGGTGGTGACGAGCAGCTGGTGGTAACACTCCGGCCGCTAGGTCAAGAGATGATTGATGTGGAAGCGATGGAGCCTTACAGACGGTGGTAACACTCAGTCTGAGCCGGCGAAGTAATGGGATTATTGATAGCGATGATGGTGGATCGAGAGACGCCACAAGACTGATGGAAGAAGTCTTGATAAGTCTAAGCTTCAAATCTGCAAGCGAATCACACGCAGGAGATAACAAGCGGCTAGGGTTTTCTCCAAGAAGAAAAACGTGGTTCTTTATTAATAATAGGGTAAATGATACAAGCTGAGAAGAAGCTTTATAAATAGCTCAGCAGCTGGTGGCTTCTTAGGCCCAAAATACAAATAAGGAAAGAAATAAAACGACACGCTTTCTAGACTCTCTATTACAAAACGCTGGGACTTATAACGACTCAAATAAAAAGAAAACCCTGCAAAACAACAAAATAAAACTCGTGAGTCTAAAGCATAATTCAAATACTCACGTTGCGTTCTTGGTGATGACGAAGAGTGTCGATTCTTGATGTCCTTGTAAAACCGGCAAAAACGCTATTGATGAAGACTTGAGTTGTGCGCGTATAATCTGCTTTGAATCCTCATCTCCTAAGGTGTTTCCCATGTTTGTCGGATCCATTGGAGTCTCTTGATCGATCTCCTTAGTGAGAAGTGTCCCCTTAAGCTCTTCATGTTCCATTAGAGTAATCAAGCTCTCTACGGACTTGTTAAAGTCTTCTCTTACGCTCTTGAGTCCTCCTCTTGTTCTGGGACTTCTCCTTAGTTTCGGAATTGTAATGACACTCTCCTCAGCTCCAGGGGTGCTTGTAGGGATGTCCTCATCATGGAACAACCCACACTATTCTGAGGCACAAGATTTACTTCTCTCTCAATACAATATCAGGTCCTACAGACTTGATCAAAGGATGTGGCCATGCAAACTTTATATTGCCTAATGGAACAAAATTTTCCATAGATAATGCCTTATATTCTCCAAATTCAAAGAGGAATTTGTTGAGTTTCAAAGATATATATCTTCAAGGATATGACACTCAGTCCACAACTGAGAATGGAAAGAAGTATATATATATATATATAACTTCTGATCAATCTGGGAAAATGCATATATTAGAAAAATTCCCAGAACTTCCTTCTGGTTTACATCATACTTATATAGATGCCATAGAATCACATGTTGTGATCAAAAGAAATCCAGAAGACCTTACATTATGGCATGATCGTCTTGGTCACCCAGGCACTATAATGATGTGAAAAATTATAGAGAACGCACATGGTCATTCTTTGAAAATTAATGAAATATATCATGGGAATACAATGACATGTGCTGCCTGTTCTCTTGGGAAATTAATCATAAGACCATCACCAACCAAAATTGATAAAGAATCACCAAAATTTCTTGAAAGAATTCAAGGTGATATTTGTGGACCAATACATCCACCATGTGGACCATTCTACTATTTTATGGTATTAATTGATGCATCCAGCAGATGGTCACATGTATGTCTATTATCATCTCGGAATGTGGCATTCGTGAGATTTCTAACTCAAATAATCAAACTCAAAGCTCAGTTTTCTGATTATACTATTAAAAGAGTTAGATTAGACAACGCTGGTGAATTCACTTCCCAAGCATTCAATGATAATTTTATGGTATCAGGAATTGAATTTGAACATCCTGTAGCTCATGTCCATACACAAAATGGTTTGGCTGAATCATTAATTAAACGTCTGCAGTTAATTACAAGACTATTAATCATGAGATCAAAACTTCCACCTTCTATATGGGGACATGCAATTTTGCATGATGGAGCACTAATTCTAATATGACCAAGTGCGTTTCATAAGTATTCCCCTTTACAATTAGCATTTGGTCGAGAACCAAATATATCTCATCTAAGAATTTTTGGTTGTGCGGTGTACGTACCTATAGCACCACCGAAACGTAAAAAGATGGTACCAAAAAGAAGGTTTGGAATATATATTGGTTGTGATTCTCCATCAATTATACGATACCTAGAAACGCAGACTGGAGACGTCTTTACGGCACGTTTTGCCGATTGTCATTTTGATGAGAAATTATTCCCGGTTCTAGGGAGAGAAAAGAAACATGTAGAAAAGGACATTATAAGTGGTATGCAATCTTCTTTCTGGTTTGAGAGCTAGTGCTCCCTAGGACGGTTATAGGATATTCTGGGTGATTGCGGGTTTATTGATCTGGGCATCACAATGTCTGCTACCGTAGCAGAAGCTTTAGCTAAACACCGCCAGAGGCGGCACAGGTTGGAGTCTCTAAATCTTATTGAAGCAGAATTGGTAAAGCTTACAATTGATGGTCCTGCCCACGCAATGGATATTGATATATCATGGTTTTTATGGGTTTTAACCATGATATAAGAGTCTTTAATCGTGTCTTTTTGATGTTTTCAGAGTCTATTAGAGTCTTTTATCTTCAGGTATGCATTTAGGACTAATGTGAAGAATATGGGAGATTTTGGAGCAAAGACCAAGAAGTTGCGTAGAAGGATCATGTTTTGAGGCGATATGTGACTTGGTGTCGATCGACACCAGCCATGCGTGTCGATCGACACCACAGGCGGACAACTTCGGAGATTTTGGAAGATTTACAATTTTGCCCAGAAGTTTCCATTATTTCAGCATTAGTTCATGTACGAGTTTTTAGCTATATATTGTATTTTAGATCAGGGTTTTAGGGATGAAGCAGCACACTCCCTCTCTATCTCAAGCTTGGATCATCTTTCTCTAATCTCTGATACTCTTTGTTCTCTACTTTTATTATATTGAATGATTTCTATTCATATCATGATGATTGTTGCTTTCACCATGTCTGAGTAGTTTCCTTGTTAGGCTATGGGTTTTCAAGGGTTTCTGAAGAATTGTTGAACCAGTGATTTATTAGGGTTAATTGATAGAGTTCTTCATCTAAGATTGAACTTATTGCTTATTCTAGATTCGCGACCTAGAATCTGATTTAGGGTTGTTAATTGACACGAAAGTGTAATTGATTGCCAGATCTATCTTAGGAGAGCAAAATACCTATCTGCAAAGGAATTTGATTTAGGGATTTTGTGAACAAATTGAACCTGATCATTACTGCTTGTCTGGATCTTAGAATTAGCAAAGGAATTTGGAATTCTAGATTCAGGGATAGATAGTTTACGCAGCGAAAGCTAGTAGGTTTTACAATTGTGTTTGAGTTCTAGAACGGTTCTTAAATTATAATCCTGATAATTCAATCTAATCACAGTTCTGAAGATTCCTGAGATTTCCCTATGCCTAGCGTTTTTCTCCATTGATTTACACTTCGTTTAATTACTCGCATTGCAATTTCATTACATTACACTTTGTTTAGCATAATACTTTTACTGGGATTTATTGGGTATTTCATAGTCCTTGTGGATTCGATCCCTAAGTACTACAGTGATCTCTTAATTTGAGAGAGTAGCTCAGGGTAAATTTGAGCATATCAAATTTTGGCGCCGTTGCCGGGGACTTTTGAATTTACCATTAGATTTAAGTTTAAGTTTTTGTCTAAATTTTCTTTTATTTTGTTACTGATCTCGTTCTTTCTTTCTTTCTTGTGTGTTTCAGGTGCATGCCTAATCGCAAAACTCGGAGCAACAAGAATCTTGAGCTAGTAACCCTTTCAAATCAAGAGCTAGCTAAGTTAGAACGAAGAATCTGGAAAGCGAAGAATTCAGAAGCGATGTTGCGTACTATCATCATGGCTGATGAACATGGAGTCCTCCGGGACAGGGATGGCCATGCATACAATGCAGAGGGCCAAAGGATCGATGACAACGGCCAAGTCATTGTTGAAGCTGAAGTACACGCCCAGGGCGCTGGTGTCGACCGACACCCACCACCTGGTGTCGATCGACACCAGCCAGCGGCTGGTGGTGTTTTGGTTGGACAAGGTGCACCTGGTCCCTTAGGTCCACGTGCAATGACATTGGGGGATTACAACCGGCCAGAGCAGTTCTATGCCAACCGGTCTGCCATCCGCCCGCCTCCGTTTCAAAGGAATGACTTTGAACTCAAACCTGCATACTACACGCTTGTAGGTCAGAACCCTTTCCACGGGCTATCACATGAGCACCCTATGGATCATATTGAGCGGTTTGAGGATCTAGTCACTAGCATCAAGGCTAACGGGGTGTCAAACGACTATTTGTTCTGCAAGCTCTTCCCATACTCTCTTGCTGGGGAAGCAGCTTATTGGCTTAAGCAGTTGAAGCCGGGATCACTGACCACTTGGGAGGACACTAAAAATGCTTTCCTGAACAACTTTTATGATGATGCATGGTCTGAAGAGCTGAGGACGAAGATTTCAGCCTTCTCTCAAGGGCCTACAGAAGCATTCAAGGCCGCTTGGGCAAGGTTCAGGGCTTATCAGAGAGATTGTCCACACCATGGGTTCAGTGAGGTTCAGTTGCTTGGGATTTTCTTCAGGGGTATCGATTGGAGGTATCAGATGGCTCTAGATGCTGCAAGTAACGGCAACTTCAATACCAGAAATCCTGAGGATGCTGTGGTACTAATAGAGAATTTGGCTTCAAGCAACAGTACTAAGAATGCTGATTTCGAGAGAAAGAAGCAAGCTGGCAACTTAGATGGAAGTCAGATAGCTGAGGTGAAGGCGAAACTTGATACGGTTCACAACCTTCTAATAAACAAGAAGCAGGTCCATTTTGCTGCTGAGGTTGAGACCTATGAGCCAGATGAGCATGAGGAGCAGGGTGTTAACTATGTCGGTGGCACAGGCTTTCAGCGTTTCGGTAACTCACAAGGAAACCGAGGCTACAATGGGGGCAGTCCGCGAGGCAACTATCAAGGGAATCAGTCCTCCTCTACTTTCACTCAGCAGCCTCAGTATCAGAAGCCCTATCAGAGCAACAACAACTTCAATCAGAGGAACTATGGTTCATCTTCATATCAGAGTATTCCACCACCTACTACGGATAGCAAGATGGAATCGATGCTTGAGCAGATTCTAGAAGGTCAACAGAAGATTACCGTGGAATTCAATGGAAAGTTAGACTCACTGTATCAGGATCTGAATGGGAAGTTTGAGCAGCTGAACACTCATGTCAAGAAGTTAGACACTCAGGTTGCTCAGATAGCTGGAGCTATTAAGAGACAGGACGGTTTTCTTCCTGGGAAGACGAATACTAATACGAGGCATCCAGTGAATGCCATCTCATTGAGGAGTGGGAAGAAGGTTGAGCCTGTGATCAGGAATACTCTGACACCTGAAGAGATGATAGACTTAGAAGAGGTCGAAGACGAAGATGTTGTTCCTCCGGAGTTAGTGTCGATCGACACCAACACTATATGTCGATCGACACCAGTTGATACAGAAGGGATTGACAAGGACAAAGCTGTGTCGATCGCTACAAAGGACACGACACTGGATGTTAGTGTCGACCGACACCCACCACTTGGTGTCGATCGACACCCTTCACAGTCAGACAAGGCTTCTTCATCATCTGCTAAGCCGATCACCGAATCATCATACAAACCAAGGATCCCGTATCCTCGAAACCCCAGGAAGTCTAAGCAAGAGATAGACGATGCCAGGTGTAAGGCTATGATGGACAAGCTCATTGTTGAGTTACCGTTGATTGATGCCATCAGGACATCCCCCATAATTAGACGGTACGTGAAACGCATGGTCACTAAGGATTTGAATGTTGAACAAGGTGCGATGATGATTTCCGCACAAGTTAGTGCCGTGATTCAGAACAAAATTCCAGAGAAGCTTCCAGACCCAGGTAGTTTCGTTCTTGACTGCACCATCTTTGCAGAGAAGTTCGAACGGTCTTTATGTGATCTTGGTTCTAGTGTGAATTTGATGCCCAGATCAGTTGCTGTGAATCTTGGTATGACAGACTTCCAGCCGACACGGATCACTCTCATCCTTGCTGATCGTTCTGTTCGTCTTCCAGATGGGATCCTTGAGGATGTTCCTATCAAGATAGGAGGTTGCTTGATTCCTACGGACTTCGTTGTGTTGACATATGAGGAAGAGCCTAAGGATCCGTTAATATTGGGACGACCATTCCTGGCTACAGCTGGTGCCATGATTGATGTCAGAAGGGGACGCATTGGTCTGAATGTAGGTGATTTAGTTATGAACTTTGAGATGGATAAGCTTGTAAAGCGGCCTACGATCGATGGCCAGACCTTCTGCGTCGAGACTCTCACGGATCTTGTTGAGGAGAGTTTCAAAGAGTTGCATAATGAGGACCCTCTGGAACGTGCTTTGATTGCTTCAGTGGATGAGGTTGAGCATTTAGATGATATTGCTGCTGGGTATGTCACGCTAATGGATGCAACCAAGGAAGTGATGCACGTATCGGGTGTCGATCGACACCCATCACTGGTGTCGATCGACACCAGTGTCCGGACAGACAAAAAAGCAGCTGATTGGAGCTTTGAGCAAGCTCCAAAGATAGAGCTTAAGCAACTCCCTGCGGGGCTCAGGTACGCATTCCTTGGTGAACATAATTCATATCCTGTTATTGTTAATGCGTCCTTGAACAACGCAGAGCTCACCCTATTGCTAAGTAAGCTGCGCAAGTTTCGCAAGGCTCTTGGCTATTCTCTTGATGATATTTCAGGTATCTCTCCAGATCTGTGCATGCATAGGATACATCTTGAGGATGAGACTAAGTCATCAGTTGAACATCAGAGACGGCTGAATCCAAACCTGAAGGATGTGGTTAAGAAAGAGATCATGAAGCTGTTGGATGCAGGGATCATCTATCCGATTTCCGACAGTGATTGGGTCAGTCCAGTGCATGTTGTGCCTAAGAAAGGAGGAGTCACAGTGGTACAGAATGAGAAGAATGAGCTGATACCGACTAGAACTGTTACAGGGCACAGAATGTGCATTGATTACAGGAAGCTGAACGCTGCTACAAGAAAGGATCATTTTCCTTTGCCCTTCATTGATCAGATGCTTGAGCGGTTAGCTAATCACCCTTATTACTGTTTCCTTGACGGTTATTCAGGGTTCTTTCAGATTCCTATTCACCCAGATAACCAGGAGAAGACCACGTTTCGGATTACAGACGTGGTGTCGATCGACACCACTCGTCTGTGTCGATCGACACCCATGCCACGGATTTAGGTTTTGTGTTCTCATATTTTGACTTTTTCACTATGGTTCATCAGTTTTATTTCCTTTTCACCAACTCCTTGCTTAATAACACTGGGGACAGTGTTGTTTAAGTCTGGGGGAGGTAGTTACTAACATCATTCTTTTTGTTTTCTTAGAGTCAGTCCAATTTTTGTTTTTATTTAGTCAAAATTTAGTTTGGAAACTATGATTTTTCGAGGAAATCACCACATTTGCAGGAACTTGAGTGACCATTGATTCAAGCTTGACATGTGTCCGAGACTAATGAAAAACCCCAAGGCTGATCAACCTACCAATGTTACCCATGTTCACCTGAGTTTTCAGAGGATCCATCACCGACTTCGTCCATTAACCTGACTTTATTTCGCTTGTCCAGGGGCTTGATATACATTGGATCGGATTCTCCCTTCAGTCCTGAAAGACTTGTCTGTGTGAGTATGGTTCCCCTCTCTCTTCCCTTCATAAAGAAAAAAAAAAAGAAAGAAAAAAAATATATATATATACTAAGCAGTAAGCAGTAAAAGATGAAATGATTTTCTTCTGAGTAGAGAGGTAGGAAAATTTCCAGTGACCTCATTATTCTACTTTGAAAGGAATGATCACACAAAGGCTGGAAGCGAGGTTAGGAAAATTTCCCGTGATACCATTATTCGCCTACACCTTTGATATAATTAACTGCAGAAGTGAGAAAAGGGAGAGGAAAGGAACCAGAAGTAAAGACAGTCTGTGTGTTCAGGAAAACTGATTGAGAAAGAGTCCATGTGTCCTTTGATTGATACTCCCTAGATGAGTCTTCACCTTAGTTTATAGAAGTCATTATGGTGAATTTGGATTGTTTATTTGAACTGTGGAGTTGTTTGGGACAATTGCTAAGTCTGGGGGAAGTACATGGTGGTCTGGACCTTGTCAGGTAAGAATTTCCAGTGGCTTTACTATGGTGAATCTGAGTGTGGTGCTCTTATGACAAAATGAGTTTCTTGTGTTTTCAAACTTCTTTCACAGGCTGAGTTTCTGTTTTGCTTGAGGGCAAGCAAAAGCTAAGTCTGGGGGAGTTGATATATCATGGTTTTTATGGGTTTTAACCATGATATAAGAGTCTTTAATCGTGTCTTTTTGATGTTTTCAGAGTCTATTAGAGTCTTTTATCTTCATGTATGCATTTAGGACTAATGTGAAGAATATGGGAGATTTTGGAGCAAAGACCAAGAAGTTGCGTAGAAGGATCATGTTTTGAGGCGATATGTGACTTGGTGTCGATCGACACCAGCCATGCGTGTCGATCGACACCACAGGCGGACAACTTCGGAGATTTTGGAAGATTTACAATTTTGCCCAGAAGTTTCCATTATTTCAGCATTAGTTCATGTACGAGTTTTTAGCTATATATTGTATTTTAGATCAGGGTTTTAGGGATGAAGCAGCAGACTCCCTCTCTATCTCAAGCTTGGATCATCTTTCTCTAATCTCTGATACTCTTTGTTCTCTACTTTTATTATATTGAATGATTTCTATTCATATCATGATGATTGTTGTTTTCACCATGTCTGAGTAGTTTCCTTGTTAGGCTATGGGTTTTCAAGGGTTTCTGAAGAATTGTTGAACCAGTGATTTATTAGGGTTAATTGATAGAGTTCTTCATCTAAGATTGAACTTATTGCTTATTCTAGATTCGCGACCTAGAATCTGATTTAGGGTTGTTAATTGACACGAAAGTGTAATTGATTGCCAGATCTATCTTAGGAGAGCAAAATACCTATCTGCAAAGGAATTTGATTTAGGGATTTTGTGAACAAATTGAACCTGATCATTACTGCTTGTCTGGATCTTAGAATTAGCAAAGGAATTTGGAATTCTAGATTCAGGGATAGATAGTTTACGCAGCGAAAGCTGGTAGGTTTTACAATTGTGTTTGAGTTCTAGAACGGTTCTTAAATTATAATCCTGATAATTCAATCTAATCACAGTTCTGAAGATTCCTGAGATTTTCCTATGCCTAGCGTTTTTCTCCATTGATTTACACTTCGTTTAATTACTCGCATTGCAATTTCATTACATTACACTTTGTTTAGCATAATACTTTTACTGGGATTTATTGGGTATTTCATAGTCCTTGTGGATTCGATCCCTAAGTACTACAGTGATCTCTTAATTTGAGAGAGTAGCTCAGGGTAAATTTGAGCATATCAGATATGTCCCTATTGCGTGGCAACAGAGGAAAATTCACAACGAAACTTTCCTCAATCGATACATGGAATCATGTGCGAGAAGTTATTTAGCCAAAAGAATGGTATAATGGAGTGTGGTTTTCCAACGCAACACCCAAGTACTCTTTATTGTTTGGTTAGCTGCGCATAATCGACTTACTACGATGATAGAATGATGGTTTGGAATTTCGGTGTCGATCCAAAATGTGTGTTTTGTCAGAGCTCAATTGAAACGTGTGATCACATCTTCTTCACTTGTAGTTATTCTTCACAAGTGTGGGAATGGTTTACAAGAGGAATTCTTGATCAACGGTACACTTTCAGTTTTAGAGACATGCTCTCTATTTTATCCACTTCAATTTTGAATTGCACATCCCGGTTTGTAATGAGGTATGTGTTCCATATCTCTATACATATCATTTGGAGAGAACGAAATCGAAGAAGACATGGTGAAATTCTGATCCAACCGAACTGTTTAAAAAAAATAGAGATCTCATTATTCGCAACTGTCTATCCTCCTGATCAGAATTTAATACACTTAAGAGATTGGCTAAGGTTCTGATTAGCGACAAAAAGCTAATCGATATAGTGGTATGTTTAAATATTATATATATATATATATATATATATATATTGGTTTTAAAACTATGTTTTATTCTTTTTAAAAAGTGTTTAATTAAAGATACATCATATATAACAAAAATCTTTGATGAATATAATTTTACATTTATAAAAAAAAATTAAAATGGAACTAACTAATTTTGGGAGTTATTTCCCATTAAATTCCTTTTTTTTTTTTACTCTCTCTTTTTTAAACGGTCTGAAAGCATTTTTGCCTTTGTTAAAACATATGATTACCTAATGGTATCTTTAAAGGCATTCGAAATCAAAAGCAGTGATTAATTAAATCTTTCACATTATTTCTTCTTTTAAAAATTTACATGAATACTCCAATAATGCCCTTGAAGTTCATACCTGCATAAACAAAAGGTAAGGATAATTTAGGAACATTAGCGTAACGACAAAGAACATACCCCTATAATACCGGCTCTGGTTTTTGTACGGAAAGAGTACTTCGATTTAACTTGTCTTCCAATAACAATTATAGCACTAGAAAATTCAGCCAAAGGAATCTTTGATACATAACATAATAATAATATTTAAGATTTTTCTAAATTTTTAATAAATTATTGTTAGTATTATCGTGAAAATAAGAAATAATTATTAGCACCGAGCATAAAAATTGTGTCTGATAGTGTATATTATATTTAATAAACTTAGATGTAAGAAAACTTGCATCTTCTATGACCTTTTGTTTCACTAATTTTAATTAATTTTAATTATACAATTAGTGTATATTATCTACAAATACATAAATAAAATTAAATAGAGAAATATTTTTGTTTACCAAATGGTTAATTTTAACAAAGAAATGGTTATTTTTTTTTGTTTAAATATAAATTTTTGTTTAAACAAAGAATAAATAGTAACTAATAAATTTTAATTGTTATTTACCAAATGGTTATTTTTCTACCATTGTTTTATATATAAAAATGTAATATGAATGAACACTTATTGATCTATCAACGATCCATGCCAAATAGTTTTTAAAGTGAATGACTTATAATAACAATTCTATGAGTTTATAATATTGAAATAAGAACTTTTTTTTTTTTTTTTTTTTTTTTTTTTTTTTGTCGGCATTGATATAAGAATATTAGAAACCAAAAGAACATACAGTAGAACCTCTATAAATTAATACTCTATAAATTAATAACCTTTATAAATTAATAAATTTTTCTGGTCCCGAGTTGAGCCGGTGTAAAAAATGACATAATTCGATAAAATAATAAGATAATAATTTATTTTAGATCCCTATGTAAATATATGGTCCCATTAATAACATAAATTAATAATCATATAAATTTATTGTATATATATAAGATATTTTAGTAAAATATGATTCTAATGTTGTTTACATATTCATAAATTTATAATTTTGTTGGAGTTTATCTCTATTTTTCTTAAAATATCAAAAATATATGATATTATATTCTCAAATTGCATCCAAAATTATTAAAAGACTATATATGCAATAATTATTTCCTAATATGTAAATGCATTTAAAACACATCAAAATATTATCTTCATTTTCTATTTTATATATAACATTTTTTAAAATTCGGAAAAAACTCTCTATAAATTAATAATTATTAATTTATCGATTAATTAATAACCTTTATAAATTAATAAAATTCTCCGGTCCCAACATTATTAATTTATAGAGGTTTTACTGTATATATGTTAAGAAGCGTGTCCGGGCATATAAGAACACACACACATATACATTAAGTTGATGTTGAAAAACTAGTTGAGATTCTCACTATGGAAAGATTGAGAACTAATGAACTCAATTTTTCTTCCCTAATTATGGAATCATGCGTTTTACAATGGGTCCAAAGTCCAAACTAAATCAACCGACTCATAAGTAAATTAATAACTGTTTAATCATATTTCAACACGTGTGTTGTGGGTTCACTTGTCTTAGTGTTGTCTTAGTTTACTCGTGTTGGAAAACTAGTGGTCGTTTTGTCTGATTGCTAGGACAACTGTAAGCGTGTCATTCGTATTTTATAAGTACAAAAAATTTACTATATATTATTGGAATCAGCGTATTTTATTAATTTATAAAAATATTAATTTATTGAATAAAAAGATTTTTTTTAATTTAAAAAAAAATTTATTTAAAATAAAAAAGTAAAAAAAATATTTTGATACACATATACATATTAAAAAATAATAATCACATCTAAAATTATTAATAACTTTTTATATAGTTTTAGAAGATAATATCATATGTTTTTAATGTAGTAACAAAAAATTAACATGAACTCCAAAAAAAAAATATAAATTTACTAATAAATAAATAACAGGATAATCATATTTTACTATATTATTTTAATTATTTTTTATAAGTTTATATATTTGTTAATTTTTGAAATTGATGGGACAATATATTTACATAAGATTTTCAAAAAGTTATTATCTTATTAATATGTTGAATTACGTTAATATTATACTAGCATGACTTGGGATCAAAATTTTTTTTATTAATTTATAGAACTTATTAAAAATACAAATAGAAAAGTAAAGTCCTATCGAGACCGGTCGAAAGGAGTGTGACCGGTGTGAAGCCTAAAGATCAGACGTGATATGATCCTGATTAGAGAATTACGCCCCAATCACACACCGGAAAACTATGATGACGGTCAGATATTCCAGGCTTAGGCAGTAAGCGATCTGGAGTTGAATGGATTGATTGACGCTACAAGAGGATGCAGAAGTCCTCTAGATAAGTTGATGAACACCCTAATCACTAGAAATATTCTAAGAGTTCCAGATTCGAATTACTCGAAAATATAGAATAATGATCTATTTTTAAAGAGATTTTTATTAAAAAGATAGATGAAGGAAACAACTGAATCTCATGAGACTTATAAAGAGGAGAAGACAAAGAGGAGAAGACAAAGAGGAGAAGAAGAGAGAGAGGAGCAGAGAGAGGAGTGGAGAGAGTTAAGAGGGACGAGTTACGAGATAGGCCTCATAAACTCGCGCGAAGAGTAAAACATAAACACACACATAAGTTTAAATTCAAATAAGAAAATAAAAGCTAAGTAAAGAAGGATAAGGGCCGCGCCAAATGTTCTCGCAACGGGCCGGACTAGGTTGGACCAATGCCAAGCAAGATGGACCTATGGACCATGAACCTTTTTAAAAAACTCTATTCAGAAAACCACATGGGAAAAACCGGAAACGAGGGAGAAAGAGTGTAAGTGACCCATAGGGATTGACACTAGCCATCTCGGACGTGAACCATGACCAAGGAGGATGTGGTACCACATGAGTCCGAGTGACCCTCCTGAGCCATTGCATGTCGTAGCAAGACTCCAATAGTATAGTTGAGCTGATTGGTCGGAGAGTGGGTCATGGAACCAGTTGGTACTTTCAGAGCTTCCCTTGCTGTCCTTGACCGAGTCCTAGCTCCAAGAGGTGTGTCCTTAGCATCATTACCTCCCAGTTCCAGCTGCTCCTCGTTGTGATCTTCTACCGCCGGCTCAAGGTCCTGGTTGCTGTCCATTATCATATCATGCTCCCCAAGTTGAAAAGGAATTTTCCTCAAATCCGCGGTATCTGCCACAAAGGTACCAAGTCAGAAACATTGAAAATTGAACTAATGGAGATCAACTTCATAGGCAGTGGGTCCAATTTTATTTATGACTTGAACCGGGCTATCGATCCTTGGCATGAGTTTTGATTTCCTCTCATCTGGAAACCGTTCCTTCCTAAGATGTATTCAAACAAGATCTCCTTCCTCAAAAACTACTTCTTGCCTGCCCTTGTTAGCTTGCTTAATATATTGTTCAATTTTTCTCAAAGTTGGCTCGGACCTTCTCATGGATCTTCTTGACAAGTTCCGCCTTTTTTCTGTCCATCCAAACTAGCTCTCTCGCTCAAAGGTAAAAGGGTTATATCTATAGGAGACAAGGGGTTGAAACCATAAATAATTTCAAAAGGTGAATACTTAGAAGCAGATTGCATTGAATGATTATATGCAAATTCTACATGCGGCAAACATGCTTCCCAAGAACTCTAATTACTTTTTATCAAGGCACACAACAAGGTTGATAGACTTCTATTAACTACCTCGGTTTGACCATCAATTTGTGGATGACAAGTTGTTGAAACCAATAACTTAGTCCCAAGTTTAAACCACAACGTTTTCCAAAAATAACTCAAGAACTTGGTGCCCCTATCAGAAACAATGGACTTAGGCATACCATGCAGGAGAACTATTTCCTTAAAGAAAAAATTGGCTATATGAGATGCATCATCAGTTTTGTTACAAGCAATGAAGTGAGCCATTTTTGAATACCTATCAACCATAACAAAGATTGATTCCTTTCCATTCTTAGTCATAGGTAGTCCTAGCACAAAGTCCATAAAAATATCAGTCCAAGGATGAGAAGGAATAGGTAAAGAATTATACAAACCGTGAGGCTGAACCTTAGACTTCGCTTGCTTACAGTTGACACATCTTTTACAAATTTGTTCAACATCATTTTTCATGTGAGGCCATTAGAAATGGTCTTGCACTACCTTTAAGGTTTTACTTACCCCGAAGTGCCCCATTAAGCCCCTTGCATGCACTTCTCTAACAAACAATTCTCGAGTGGAACAGTTAGGCACACACAAACAATTATCATAAAATAGGAAACCTCTTTGTTTATAAAACCGGGCTGAAGCATCCTTTTCACACAGATTAAAGATTTCTTTGAAATTAGTGTCGTTTTGATAAAGCTCTTTTAATTGCACAAATCCTAACAGTTTAGTTTCAAGACTAGAAAGTAGTGTGTACCTTCGGGATAACGCGTCAGCCACCACATTATCCTTACCTTGTTTGTATTTGATGACGTATGGAAATGTTTCAATGAATTCAACCCAGCTCGCATGTCTTTTGTTGAGCTTATGTTGTCCTTATAAAATCTTGAGATCGAGTGACTCATGGTCGGTGTGAATGACAAACTCCTTGGGCCATAAGTAATGTTGCCACGTTTGTAAGGCTCGAACCAAAGCATAGAGTTCCTTGTCTTCTCCATCTCTTTGTTTCTTCTCTGTTTCCATGTCTGAGTAGTCTCCTAGTTAGGTTTAGGGTTTCAAGGGGATTTATGAATCATTGAACTGGACATAGATAGGGATTTATCTTAGGATTCTTCATCTATTGTTGAACTTATTGCTGGAACTTGATTAGCTACCTAGTTTCAGATCTTAGGTTGTTTAACGCATCAAAAGTGTTTGTTAGAGGCCTGAAAGAACATAGATGAGCGGTGTGTCCTTAGCCAACGAGAGCTGATGTTAAGGCACCCCGTGAACAGATCAAACCTGCTAGTTAATGCTTGTTTAGAATTTTAGGTTCAAACGAGAGTTTAGATACCTAGGTTGCTAGATAAAGTAATTGATACCATGAGAGTGGATTGGTTATACATTGATGTTTGAGTTCTAGATGGTGCTTATTAGTTCCCTGAATAGTTGTCTGGTTCATGATCTCTGAATTCCCGAGAACAACCCTTGACCTAGTGCTTTCTTTTATTGATGTTTACATCGTTTTAGTATGCTGTTTTTGTTTACAACACATTCTACAATCATATTTCTGTCTTAGCTTAGTTTCATTCTTGCAAATTCGTAGTGTGACACTTGGTCTCTGTGGATTCGATCCCATTTATACTACTGCGATTGTCTGTGCACTTGCAGTCTTTTATTGGGTTAAAACTCTGTGTATCAAGGGCCAACAAAGATGAAACACATCGCCAAGGATCCAACTAAAAGAGAAAGAGTAGAATTCACTGAGATGGGAGAACCTATTGGTCCAGGGTCAGTGAAGTTGTCATCATACTTAGGTCCATTAGTACGGGAGCATGTTCCTGTAATACATGAGATTGGAGGAAAGTTAGTGTAGAAGTGAAAACAGTCTTATGGAAATCAATTCAGGTTAACAGCCATATCCCTTTGCATCTGTTTCATATATACAATAAGTGGTTTTATTTCTAATTGTGCAAGTGATTACAGGCAAGATTTGAGGTTGATGAAGACTATCAGAAGGCTGCTGTGTTGAAGCAGATGGGATGTTTGTGGAGGGCATCCAAATCACGATTAGTGGATCAGATTAGGAACAAAGCTAAGACAAACCAACAGAGGATGAATCTGCGACCAAACAATGTCTCTCCAACTGAATGGCGTAAATTTGTCAAACTCAAAACAAGTTCCTCATTTAAGGTAATAATTTCTTGATATGGTATGTGTAGTACTTGAATAGTAGATTATCAACATGTATATGGCAGGCTGTGAGTGATTCCTATAAAAAAAGAGGAAACAAATAGATCCCTCACATTTGTAGCCGTAAAGGAATGGTTAGACTTGCAGATGATATGGTAAGCACTATACAATATTGTTTGTTATATTTTGCTAAGCATAGTACAAATATATTTGAATAATATGTTGTATTTTACAGAAAAAAGAAAGTGCAGATCCATCTAAAGTGTCAAGGCTAAAGGTCTGGGTCAGGTCTCGTACCAAAAAAGATGGTACTCCAGTGAGTACCAATGCTGCAGAAATGTTTGTAAGTAGTAAATTATATATTGTAATTTTAAATCATATCATTTTTTTTATTTGTTACTCTATTTATTTGTGTTTTTTTGTTTGATAGAGAAAGGCAGATGAACTAGTTGATAGTGATGTGCCATCAACTTCAACAAATCCTAAAGAAGATCTCCTTTCCCAGCTTCTAGGACCTGATAGTCCTGGTCGATTGAGGACAATGGGTAGAAACATGAATATGACAAAATTATCTTGTTTCCAAATGAAGACCAGGTGTATGTCTGAAATGCAACAGAAACAAGTTGAAATGCAGCAGACAATACATGACTTGAAGGCTGAAATAGACAGAATGAAGAACCATGTTAGTCATACTTGTATCAACTTGTAAATCTATACATTATGTTGCTGAATTATTATAAATGTTTATTCATTTTTAAATATTCCAGAGACCCGAACCTGAAGTTGGTGAAAATTCTGCAGCAAGAGTATGTCATTTATATGAATAAATATTGAATCTTTAATTTAAATTTATTTTGCAAGTTGGTGATATTCTTTTCTAATAAACTTTTGTAGAGTGTCAACAAAAGACCACTACCTAAGTGTGTGTTAGTTGATTGGGCTGGTTCTGAGGAAAATGTTGCTAAGGGTCGAGTTCTGTCATCTGAGCCGACTGATTTTGTTAATGACATTCCATTATGGCCTAATTTTGCCAAAATATTGGTTGCAACTGCCATTAAGCCAGATGCATTTCTTTGGAGACCTGCAACTAATATGTTTACAATGGAACAAGCTGTTGGAGAAATGATCGCATGGCCTTCTACTAACTGTATTATACTGGACCAACCAACAGACCTTACAGTTAAGGTAATTGATCTTCATGAGCAGAACCATTTTAGTAATGTTAATGAGTTTATTTTCATACTTGTTTACAATGTTTTGGTTAAATCAAATTAGACATGTTCATGATTTTTTTTCTAACTTTTTGGCAAAGCCCGAGGACAAATGCTTCTAACAAATGCAAACTACTAAATTGGTCTGTAAATGATGAAGTTGTTGCTGAAGGCCGCTGGCATTCTAAAGAACCAAAAGAATTAGTTAATGGACTTCCTCTTGGACCAAATGCAGTTAAAGTATTTGTGGATGTTGTGGTACAAGGTGATCAATTTCTATGGAGGCCTACATCTGATATGAAATACATGGAGGACTCTTTCATGACTTTTGTAGCATGGCCAGCTAATAGAGTTCTCTATGAAAATACCACAAGTGGAATCAGTGAAAAGTCTCCTCCTCTTAGTTCTACAGCAGCTGGAATAAGGCATAATTCTCCTCCTCTTAGTTCTACAGCAGCTGGAGTAAGGCAGAATTCTCTTCTTCTTAGTTCTACAACAGCTGGAATAAGGCAGAATTCTCCTCCTCTTAGTTCTACAGCAGCTGGAATAAGGAAGACGTCTCTTCCTCCTAGTTCTACAGCAGCTGGAACAAGACACAAGTCTCCTCCTCCTAGTTCTACAGCAACTGGAACAAGGCATAAGTCTCCTCCTCCTAGTTCTACAGCAGCTGGAACAAGGCAAAAGTCTCCTCCTCCTAGTTCTACAGCAGCTGGAACAAGGCAAAAATCTCCTCCTCCTAGTTCTGCAGTAGATGGTCAAGAAGTTGTTGGGACAATGCAAAAGTCACCTACTCTACAGAAATCTCCAATAAGAAGTCCACAATCTCCTAGGAAGATAAGTCAACCACCTTCCCAATCTCCTCTTAGGAGAGCTCAGGTAATTATTTTGATAAATATGATTGATACTTGCTCTTGGTATTGAGTCTCACTTGAGAAAATGGTTTATGTTTTCTACATTCCAGCGTAACCTTACATCAGAAGTTAGCAAAGAAAATCAGAAATGCAAGATGATGGATGTTTCCGGGAAGAAGAGGATTGTGGCTGAAGGACGTTGGGCTTCAAACAACCCAGACCAAACTGTCCATTTTGTTCCATTAGGGCCAAATGCACTTAGAGTTTGGGTAGATGTAGTCAAAGTCAAGAATGCGGAAGTTTGGAGGCC
This sequence comes from Barbarea vulgaris, assembly GCA_963667165.1. Lineage (NCBI taxonomy): Eukaryota > Viridiplantae > Streptophyta > Magnoliopsida > Brassicales > Brassicaceae > Barbarea > Barbarea vulgaris. The sequence continues at coordinate 8,821,914 of OY763888.1, read as the reverse complement.
TTGTTCAGAGATTGAATGTATGGCCAGAGGATAAAATCATCATATGTTAGAGTGTTGAGGTTTGGTACTTTCAGTTCTTTTGATAAAACTTATGTTAAGTTTCAGACATGGTTGTTATTATGAACAGACTAATGTTATGTATGTTGGATTTCAAATTTGGTTAATGTGAAAGTATTATTTAAAAGTTTTAAATAGTTAAAAATCAGGGTTCAATTATGTAAATTTGGAACAATTTAGGGCCAATTTTTAATTCGGGATTAAAATCGTATTAAGCCTACTATAACAACATATACATGTCATAACAACACTACCAATGGCACAAAGTAAACTGCTATCATATGATAATATATTATAGCACGGTCATCGACGCTATTATATAATATACGATATAAACTATTTTATGTTATTATATATCTTGTTAGAGCATTTCTAGTGGTGTCATAATAAAAATAATAACAGCGTCTACTGAAAAAAGCTATGAAAAAAAGAATAGCATAGCGGGCTTAAATAATGCTATAACATTGTTTGACCTATTATAGCTGGTGAAGTCTTAGCACACATGATAACGCTATGATATCTCTAATATAGCGCTTATCGTGTGCTAAGAATGTACGTTTTTTTTGTAGTGAAACTTTAGTCTCACATTAGGTATCTCTTGGGACTTCTCTATCTTAATGTATGTTGCTTGAACTGATCACCAAGCGCTGTACTTAGAGAATAGGAGCGCTAACCGTGTAAACCTATCTCTCAGACATAGTGTTACTGAAGCCTCACGCCATGGCCTGTGGAAGTTGAGTCATGGAACTTTGTGAACTTATCAAACTCGTTATTAATGCTTTGAACCGTGCGTCGTTGCCTGCGTGAGTTGAATAACGAAGTACATGTATCTTAGACATTCATTCAATAATCCATAGGTTGTTTGTTCATTCGTGTTTGTAGTTGAGAAACTAGATTAAAGTCATTAGCATTCGCATATCATCTAGCATCTTATTTTTTTAGAACCATGAAGACCCCGAGATAACCCTAGGCGCCCAACGTTCCTCATATTACTTTACAACAGACTTATTTACTTTCTTGTTGCATTCATTTAGTCATTAGAAAACTGATATGCTCAAATTATCCCTCAGAGCTACTCTCTCAAATTAAGAGATCACAGTAGTACTTAGGGGTCGAATCCACAAAGACTCTGTGGTTTCACAATAGACGTGTTCGCTTCAAATCCAGCTAAGCAGTAAAGTAGTATTGAAATGACAATGCAGAAAAGTAAATAGAGATGTAAATCAATAGGAGAAAAGCATCAGGTCTAGGAAACTTCTTAGGAAATCAATCAAAGCAGATAAAACAACTGGTCAAGATCTAATTAAGAATCGTTCTAGAACTCAAATCACTAATGCATAGCAAACCAACTGTCGTTGTGAAAACTATCTATGACATAAACCTAAGAGGTCAACTGTCATTGCGAATCCTAAAGTTCAGACAAGCTTTAAGTACAGGTTCGATATGTTCACAAGTTATCTAAACCAATTGTCGTTGCGAATATCTAGCATGCTCACTAGGATTAGTTCAGATTATAAATCACGATGTCGCGCCAATTTAATAACCTAATATCATACTTCTAGCTGATCAAGCTAAAAGAAGCATTAAGTACAATCCTAGATGAAGAACTAACAAGTTTGAATCTTAACTAGTGTTAAACCTAACAAATCATGAAATCCCTTGTGAGAATCCATAAACCTAACTAGGGATCTACTCAGACATATCAAATGAAACAAGAGACATAGCTGAAATAGATATCATATAAAACTGAATCAAAAGTACAATAGAAAACAGGGGTTCAAGATCTTCTCTCAGAAGTACAAGTAGCAAGAACAGCCCCTAAGCAAAAGAATAGATAGATAATAGATGACAGATGCTCGCTGCATCAAACTTAACCTAAAAACCTAAACTATAGACTAAGACACGAGCTGGGTCTCCTCTCTAAATTTCTGGAACTTCTGGGGCAAAACTACAAATCTTCAGAACTTGATAAATTCCGCATAAACGCCTGACGATGGGTGTTGAGCGACACCAATGGGTGGTGTCGATCGACACCATTGACCACTGAAAACACCGACTTCGTCTTCTCAGCAACAAATGCTCCAAAATGCTCCATAATCTTCCAAAAAGTCCCCAACGCATGTAAACCTATAAAAGACTCGATAAAGACTCGAAAGACACAGTTAAGACTCGATAAAACACTTATATCATGGCTTAAAACCTGTAAAATCTATGATATATCAACTCCCCCAGACTTAGCTTTTGCTTGCCCTCAAGCAAAACAGAAAACAAAACAAGAGAAAGAAGTTTGAAAACATAGAAGCTCATTTCGTCATAAGAGTACCACACTCACAGTCACCATAGTAAGCCACTAAAAACTCTTACCTGAAAGGATCCAGACCACCATGTACTTCACCGTAGATGTTCATAACTTTCCCGATTAAATCCACAATTTCACAGCATAGTCCACATTACCTCCATCGCCGGGTCCCATCTCTGATCTCGATGCCCAGGATCTTCTTGACTCTTTCACATACAATACCAAAACATAGACAACCATTTAGCTATCGGTACTCTTTCTCTCCGCCCAGACTTATTCTTTTTCTTATTATCTTTTTTTTTTTTTTACTTTCTTTTCTTTTCTTTTATTTTTTTAATTCACAGGTGTAGTGAATAATGGGGTCACGGAAAATTTTCCTACCCCTCACTGCCACCTCTGCGTGATCATCTCAATCTCAATTAAAATAATGAAGTCACGGGATATTTTCCTACCCCTTTACTCAAGATGAGAATCATATCATCTATTTTTTGCTTTTTATTTTTTTTCTTTGGGATAAAGGAGAGGTGTACCGCTTTTATTGGTGTTTACAGAAGTTGTCTTGTCCAGTATGAACGATGAGTCAAGCCCCAGAACACTTGTCACATTGATGAGGTAAAAGGAACCAACAGAAATTGGCTCAGGCGTTTGTGGATTTCTGCTGGAAATATGGGCGTCTCAAGTCCACCATTAACCCTTTGGTTTTTCCATTAATCTCAGATGCCTAACAAGCTTGAATCTAATGGTCACTTAAGTTCCTGCAAAATGTGATGGTTTCCTAAAAAAATCATAGTTTCATGGACTGGTTTTGACACAATAAAACAGACTCAACTGACTAGAGTGACTTATAAGAAAACAAAAGACGAAGTTAATAACTACCTCCCCCAGACTTTAACAACACTGTCCCCAGTGGTGCCAAACCAGCGAATGGTAAACAAAAGATAAAATCAAAACAAAGTTAGAACCAGAATTATGAAGACTTATCCGTGGATGGGTGTTGGTGTCGATCGTCACCAACCGCTGATCGACACCAGAGTCGTGATCAGAGGGTGATGTTCGGGTGACAGGTGGGAAGTTGCCTCTCGCAGATGTCTTCTTGGTATTGAGACTCAACCCTCAAAGGTTGGTCTTCGTTGTCGAGCCCTAATTCCAAGCTTGTGATGCGACTTCCAAGTCCCAGATGCTTCGTTCAATTGTATCAATCCTCTCATGGATCATTTTCATGCTTAGTTGTTGTATCTCCATGCATTTCTTGGCTACTCAATCTGGAACGAACATTATCGTTAGTTTGGAAAATTTAATGTGGGAGAAGTACTTGCCGTGTTGTCCAGGAGATTGTGTTTGATTAGGAATGGCATGAGCTTCCCGGAGGTTCTCGTCCCTTGTCCCCACAGCGGGTAGTTCATCGAACTCAACATCATCTCTGGAATGATCTTCTAAGCGGTTTTCAATAGCCCATTCCTCATAGTAGTCTTCATCGCGATCCGTTGGATAGTCTTCTTCACTAGGCCATTCCGGTGTCGGGGGTTGGTCCCTTTCTGCTTGCTCACACTCTTCAAGTGCCTGATCATCCGTCCACTTTGAATACTTGATTGGATCATTGAAGCCCCATTGTAAAGCTTCATTCTTCCACTTTAGATGTTCCTCCATGGCAGTGATCCTATACCCAGTGTTGGTGACATCCGATTCAATTTTTATCACATCAAAGTTTTGGTCAAGTAGCTTGTTGTTCATTTCATTAACTTGATCCTCCACTCTTTTAAGTTGGTTAGAGATAGAGGAGAGCTGTAAGGTAAGCTCTAAAGAATTTGTCTCATGTGGAATTGTCTCTACTTTATTTTCCAAAGTGTCTACACATAAAGTCCAACAGTCGATAGTAGGTCTCTTGATAAACCTATCCATACCAAAATTCATCACAGACTCCCCCCACATTTAGAGCAATTCGGCCTCCTCTAACATTAATATTAGCTCCAGCGGTGGCTAAGAAAGGTCTACCTAGGATAAGAGGATCCTTAAGCTCGTAAATCGGGGTCAAATTAACCCTAGAGCTACTCTCTCAAATTAAGAGATCACGGTAGTACTTAGGGATCGAATCCACAAGGACTCTGTGGCTTCACAACAGATGTATTCGTTTCAAGCTCAGCTAAGCAATACATAATTATTGAAAACACAACGCAAAGAAAGTTAATAAAGATGTAATCAAGTGGGGAAAAGCGTCAGGTCTAGGGATCCTCTCAGGAAATCAATCAAATCAGAAATAAACAACTGGTCAAGATCTAATTAAGAATCATTCTAGAACTCAAATCACTAATGCATAGCTAACCAACTGTCGTTGCTAAAACTATCTATGTTTTAAACCTAAGAGACCAACTGTCGTTGCGAATCCTAAAGTTCTGGCAAGCTTTAAGTACAAGTTCGATATGTTAACAAGTTATCTAAACCAACTGTCATTGCAAATATCTAACATGCTCACTAGGATTAGTTTAGATTATAAATCACGCTGTCTTGCCAATTTAACAACCTAATATCATACTTCTAGGTGATCAAGCTAAAATAAGCATTAAGTACAATCCTAGATGAAGAACAAACAAGTTTGAATCTTAACCAGCGTTAAACCTAACAAATCATGAAATCCCTATGAGAATTCCTAAACCTAACAAGGGATCTACTCAGACATATCAAATGAAACACAAGACATAACTGAAATAAATATCATAAACTGAATCAAAAGTAGAATAAATAAACAGGGGTTCAAAATCTTCTCTCAGAAGTACAAGTAGCAAGATCAGCCCCTAGGAAAGGAATAGATAGAACAATGACAGCTGAAACTGGATGATGAATAATGAAATCTCAATCTTTCCAACTTAACCTAAAAACCAAATATATAGACTAATACACGAGCTGGGTCCTTTTTGTAAACTTCTGGAACTTCTGGGGCAAAACTGCAAATCTTCAGAACTTGGTAAATTCCGCATGGACGCCTGACGATGGGTGTCGACCGACACCAGTGATGAGTGTTGATCGACACCACTGACCACTGAAAACAACGACTTCGTCTTCTCAGCAACAAATGCTCCATAATGCTCCATAATCATCCAAAAAGTCCCAAACGCATAAAACCCGTAAAAGACTCGATAAAGAATCGAAAGACACGGTTAAGACTCGATAAAGAACTTATATCATGGCTTAAAACCGGTAAAATCACTGATATATCAACTCCCCCAGACTTAGCTTTTGCTTGCCCTCAAGCAAAACAGAAACCTAAACCAGAGAAAGAAGTTTGAAAACACAGAAACTCATTTCGTCATAAGAATATCACAATCACATTCACCATAGTAATCCACTAAAAATTCTTACCTGAAAGGAACTAGGGCACCATGTACTTCACCATAGACGTTGATAGCTTTCCCAAAAAAACCCACAATTCCACAGCATAGTCCACATTACCTTCATCGCCGGGTCTCATCTCTGAGCTCGATGCCCAGAGCCTTCTAGACTCTTTCACGTACAATACCAAAACAAAAACAACCATATAGCTATCGGTACTCTTTCTCTCCCCCAGACTTATTCTTTTTCTTATTATCTTTTTTTTTTTCTTTACTTTCTTTTCTTCTTTTTTTTTTTTTTGTATAATTCAAATGTGTAGCGAATAATGGGGTCACGGGAAATTTTTCTACCCCTCACTGCCACCTCTGCGTGATCATCTCAATCTTAAGTGAAATAATAAGGTCACGAGAAATTTTCCTACCTCTTTACTTAAGACGAGAATCATATCATGTTTTCAGCTTTTTATTCTTTTTTTTTCTTCGGGTTAAGGGAGAGGAGTACCGCTTTTATTGGTGATTACAGAAGTTGTCTTGTCCGGTATGAACGATTAGTCAAGCCCCAGAACACCTGTCACATTGATAAGCTAAAAGGAACTAACAGAAATTGGCTCGGGTGTTTGTGGATGTATGCTGGAAATATGGGCATCTCAAGTGCACCATTAAGCCTTTGTTTTTTCCATTAGTCTCAGATGCCTAACAAGCTTGAATCAAATGGTCACTTAAGTTCCTGTAAAATGTGATGGTCCCTCGAAAAATCATAGTTCATGGACTGGTTTTGACTCAGTAAAATAGACTCAACTAACTCGATAGACTTTTAAGAAAAGAAAACACAGAATTAGTAACTACCTCCCCCAGACTTGAACAACACTGTTCCCAGTGGTGCCAAACCAGAGATTGGTAAATAAAAAAAAAAGAACTGAAACAAAGTTAGAACCAAAATTACGAAGACTTATCCGTGGATGGGTGTTGGTGTCGATAGCAAAGTAAAGCCGAGAAGTAGCCAAGAACTGACGTGCCAAATCAGGGTACATATCATATGTCGTCATGCCCATTGTACCTGATGTATTGTACTTTTGATTGCTTTTTGGTTTGTATTTAGTATTTGTTTCGTGTCTTTTGTTAGTTTTCGAGTCTTTTCTATTTTGTTTTGAGTCTTTTACATGTTCTATGGAGTTAAACCGGAATAAGACGATTTCGGGATTGTTCGGGCTAAGATGAAGCCTAGAAGCTACGGAAAGGACAAGGATCGATCTATCCTACCCTTGGATCGATCGATCCAGACGACTCCAAGAACACAGCCACGGATCGGTCGATCCGGCCAACCGATCGACCGATCCATGCTCCACGGACATTTGTCCGGACACAACGGATCGATCGATCCCTAAGGCAGATCGATCGATCCCATGCCCAGCCATCTTGAAGAGATTTTGTCCGGACACAACGGATCGATCGATCCCTAAGGCAGATCGATCGATCGCCAGCCATCCGTCATGAAGAACAACATTGGGATCGATCGATCCGACGTGTGGATCGATCGATCCCAAGCCAGCCGCCAAGTTAGATATTATGTCCGTAAATCAGGGATCGATCGATCCGACTTGTGGATCGACCGATCCCCTTGGCCGCCTACACCATTTAACACCTATGTCTATAAATATCCCACCTAAACCTACTAAAACGGATCAGAATTTTTCTAAAAGCTCTTGGACGCCTAAAACACTATTCTGGAGACATTTCTTGGATTTTCTAAGCTCCTCCTTCTATCAAACATTTGGAGAAGTTTTGTTGTATCATTTGTGGTTTATTTCAATCCTATTATGCTTTGTATGGTTTACTTTGTTGTTTTTCTGATTATGTGTGAGTAATTTCATAGTTAGGTTTTAGGGTTCTTGAAGGGAATTGATGGCTTGATGAATTGATAGAGATTTGGGGTTTCTAATCCATAGGTTCTTTGATTCATGTGTTCTTAATGCTAGATTAAGAGTAGCTACCTTAGTCTTGATTCTAGGTTGTTCTATAAGCACTAATCATGTTATAGAGAACTTGAGCCTTATGAATTGAGCTTTGTATCTCTAGCCTGCGAAAGTTGATGCTAGATCATCATCGTGAACTTAGTGAACTTGTGTGTTAATGCTGATTTGGTTAGAAGAAATCAAACGAGAGTTTAGTTTTCGAGTAGCCAAGTTTAGGGGTTAAGGCCACGAGAGTGGGTTAATCCACCTTGCGTTCATGTTCTAGAACGGTGCTGAGAATGTTAAATCCCATGCTCAAGATTATTTGTTAAGCCATTGATAACCTGAATTTTCCCTAAGGCCTAACGCCTTTTAAATCGTATAAATCAATCGTTTTATGTTTGTTGCATTTTGTTTACAAGTTTGAAAAGAAATCAATCAACCCAATCCTGCTATAGCTAATTACAAGTCTCGTAAATCATTAGTGTACCATTGGTTCTTGTGGTTCGACCTCGTTATATACTACCTTGCGGTTAAGTGTATCGAGTAAATACTCGAGCAATCAAGTTGGCGCCGTTGCCGGGGACCAATAGCGTTACCTAAAGATTTAGGATCAGTTGTTAGTCTATTGCATTTTACTTACAGTTACTGATTTCCTTTTTCTCTTTGATGTTTTAAAGGTATATGACCCGAAGCGAAGGTTCATCACACCTAGTTGAATATCACGAAGAAGTTGGAAAGTTCGAAAAGACAATAAGAAGAAAGAAGAAGCTAGCTAAGCAAAGAGAAGCTCAAATGGCTCATGAACAAGGAGGTAATGTGCCACCACCTGGAGATTTGCCACATGATGGAGACAATAGTGGAGAGTTACAAGACCCTCCAGTTGGAGTTGCTGCACATCAACAACCAAATTATCAAAGGCCTGCTCCTGCTCGTAGGACCTTAAGGGAACATGATGCTCCCAATGCTCAAATGTATCGAGGAGGTGTCCAACATCCTCCAATCAACAGAAATGATTTTGAGATCAAGTCGGGATTGCTGAATCTCGTGAAACAGAACCAGTTCCATGGACATCCTTCTGAAAATCCAGTTACTCATCTTGATAACTTCGAGGATGTGTGTGGAACAACCAGGATGAATGGAGTACCAGACGATGCTTTTAAGTGCCGTTTGTTCTTGTTTTCGCTAGCTGATAAGGCGAAACGTTGGTTCAAATCATTAGAAAGAGACTCCATCAGTTCATGGGATGACTACAAAGCTGCATTCTTGGGACAATATTTTACTCAAGCAAGGACCACGCTTCTAAGGAACAAGATCTCGAGTTTTCAACAAGCTGGTACGGAGTCATTCCAAGAAGCTTGGGAGAGATTTAAAGACTACAAAAGAGAGTGTCCTCATCACGGGTTCACTCCTGAATCACTCATCAACACCTTCTATAGAGGAATTGACCAGAACTACAAGATGGCTTTGGACACAGCAAGCAATGGAGACTTCATGACAAAAACAGAACCGGAAGCTCTAATCTTGATTGAAAATCTTGCAGGTAGCAACAGCAACCATTGTGTTGATTATGATAGGACCTTGAGGAGCGTTGGAGGAGGAGAATCAAAACAGATTTCTGAGCTGACTGCGAAGGTGGAACAACTTCTAAGACGTGAACAAAGAGCAGTCAACTATTGTGATGATTCTGGAGAAGGTCAGGGTTACCAAGAGCAAGGTTACCAAGAGCAGTCTGGGGACGGTTTTGAGGATGTACAAGCTGAGCTGAATTATGTGAATGGTTATCAAAACCAAGGGTTCAACCAAAGCTATAGGAATCATCCTAATCTCTCATACCGAAACACCAATGTCGAGAACCCCCAAGACCAAAAATATCCAGCACAAGTGAGACCATAAGGGCAACAATATCAACCAAAACCGTTTGTGCCAAACCAAGGAGGCTACAACAAACCTTTTGAGAACAGGGTTCAGAATCAAGGGGGCTACAACAAGCCTTTTGAAAACAGAGTTCAGAACCAAGGAGGTTTTCAACAAGGGGGATTCCAGCAAAGACCTCAGTTCAACAACTTTCAGAGAGGTTATCAAGCACCAGCTCAAGCTCCTGCGAGCTATGCCCCAGCTGGACCGTCCGATGACAGCGAAATGAAAACAATGCTTAAGCAACTGCTCGATGGCCAGAACAAGAACGCCTTTGACATAAACTCAAGAGTGGAAAACATGTACAGCGAACTCCAAGGTAAGTTTGAAAATATTTCATCACATGTTAAAACACTTGAGAATCAGGTAGCACAAGCCGCTTCTACTTCTACAAGACCTATGGGAGTTCTTCCTGGAAAACCACAACCGAACCCGAAAGACTACAACAATGGTAAAGAATTTTGCAATGTCATCTTCAGAAGTGATTCAAAAATGGTCGAGAATGAAGAGGCTATAAAGGAAATTTCTAGGCTCCTATATGGTTCGAATGTTGATGATCTGGTTATAAAGAGTGAAGTGGAAGGGAAATTTAGCACTAAAGAAGAAGATATGGTGACCAAGAGCATTGAAACAAAAGTTACTTCAAGAGTTGAACCTCCTCCTTATGAGCCTCCACTTCCTTTTCCGAGCCAAGTTCTTACCAAGGCTAAAAAGAAAATCCTCTCAAGCTTCAAGGCTAATATGAGTAGAGTTGGAGCACCTTTGCCTCATGTGAATGACTTATCTCAAGTTCCTCTCTATTTTAAGTTCATTGAAGCCATTCTAGCGAACCAAGAGAAAGTTGAAGAGGTTATGAAAGTGCTAAAACCACCGAGTACACCACCGCTTGAACCTAAACCGCTTACCAAGCTTGGAAATCCTGGTAAATTCACAATCACTTGCTCCCTAGGAGATTTGGAAATCGATAATGCCTTGTGTGATTCTGGAGCTAGCGTAAATGTGATGTCATTTGAAATGGCGGAAAGGTTAGGGATTAAAGAGATGAAACAACACTCATCTTCCATCACATTTGGAGATGCTTCTTCGAAACCTCCACTTGGGTTGATTGAGGATTATCCTCTTAAGGTAGGATATTGTCTAATCCCAACGGACTTCTTGGTGGTAGATAGAGAGAAACCAGATAAGCTTCCACTCATTCTTGGAACTCCATTCCTCAACACCGCTGGAGCGAACATTGACTTCCCAAACAGGCGAGTGATCCTAATCCATGTTGACTCCAAAGTCTCATTTCAAATCAAGCCTTCCTCTACAACATTTTGTGGAACAATCGCCAACGAAGAAATGGAAAGGAAGGAAAAGCTCAAGGGTTTGATTGAGAAAAATCGACTTAAGGACTGTGATGATAAGTTCCTTTACCATGGTGAAAGCCTTAATGCCTTATTTGATGAGCCAAAGATGGTGGATCCAAGGAAAAAGCTCAAGAAAGGCAAGAATCCTCATTTTGGTCACAACTCCTCATCCATTTTCACCCTGCATCCATTGAGCCACAATGGTGGTGCTATAGAGTGCAAGATCAAGAGCAAAGGTCCTTCCAAACCTTTTGCCAAAGCAAGAATTATCTTATTGCCAGGTTTAGAGGAGAACCAATCAGACTACATCAAAGAGCTCATGGTGAAGGTTCTCAAGATCGAGCTGACCGATTGGGGACCAAATTTCAAGGATGGAGTTCATTCGACAACTCCTATTCTCCCTTCAGTCTAAATGGGCATCAAACGTCGAGCTTAGCGACGTTAAACAAGCCATTGGGGACTCCCCCAATTCTATCGTTTGTATATATGTTTATTTATTTGTTTAAGTGTGATCTTTATTTTTGATTTTGTGTGCTTTCATTTTATAGGACGTTGGTGAACTTGGATTGTTTAAAAAAAAAAAAAAAAAAAAAAAAAAGTCCGAGCTGGACCTTCTCATTCACCGGTGGAGCATTCCTCTCCACAGTATAGCGACATCCGCTTACCAAGAAGCAGGAGGATCATAGGCAGGAGAGAGAGCTCCAGCGATAGCTCTACCCGCGACCACTGAGCTTGTGGTTATTTCTATCCCTTGTTCTATATCATTTAGCTTTTAAGACATTTGGTTTTATTTCTTTATGTATGGCATTCTTCTGTTAATTTTGTTATTACACCGAGACGGTGAAAAGCAAGTTCGGGGGAGGATGCCATTATTTACTAATGACGTTTGTGTTTGTTTCTTTTATTTTGGTGTGTTTTATTTTTATTAAAACTTTGTTGGAATTTTAAATGTTTTATTGAGTCAAAATAGTTATGAGAATTTGTTATCTTTTGGAATTGCAACATGTTTAAGATCATTTTGTCTTAAAACTGCTTAGCCTTGTTTGAGGATAACTTGGAAGCGCAGAAAAATCCATAACTTGATCATTTTATGAAAATCCCTATCATTTGAGCTTAATCATATATATATGAACTTAATATGGACTTAATATATCTCACCTAGGGGATTGATAATCATGTAATGGAATTACATTTGGAGTTTTCTTTACATTGTTTATATCAACCTTTGTTAACTCCAAATGGCTAGACTTATTTTTAGTCTAGTACCACACCCCTTACCATTTCCATCTTTCAAACCACATGCATCTGTTTATAGCCATTGTCATGTGCATTCATGTGCAAAAACTATGGAGTATACGGACCGACATAGCTTTCCTTTCGCTAGGATTGTGGTAGTAGTTGGTTTGCATACCGTCATTGGACGAGATTGGGCTATTGTGGATTAGTAGATGTATTTATGAGTATGACGAGCATTCATTGTCAAGATTTCTTTTGATGCAGCTTTTGTAGGACTCCTCATTCCCGCTCCCCCATCTAAAAAAAAAAAAAAAAAAAAAAAAAAACGAGATGGGAAAGGAGTGAAAAGAGAAAGGAGTGAGTCTGAGATCATTAATGTGTTTCATTAGCATCTAAAAAAAAAGAAAAAGAAGGAAATCTTTATATTCATACTTGGGGTTTTTAGTTGGTTAGGAGGATCTGAGCGAAAGGAGAGCTATGTACTTCCTAATTGGTCTTTGTCTCACGGTGATTTTGCATAATGATTTGCATCCGTTTGTTTTGCTGGAGAACCCAAAACACTTGAGCCACCAAATGTCAACCTTCATACCTAGACCATAACGTGTTAGATATTCCCTTTGTGAGAGTACACGCATTTCTTAATAAACGTTAAATGTTAAGTTCTACATGATCTCGGGATTTCATACATTTGCTACGGTTATGGCGAAGTACAATGTAGTACGGTTTGATATGAACTTGGTGAAAGTGGTTGCGAGCATTTGGTTGAAGGCATGATCCTATAGATTTTACGAATTCTCATGTTTTTCAAAACCTTTTCTCTTGGATTAGATTTTGTTTTGTTTTCCTTGAGGACAAGCAAAAGTCTAAGTTGGGGGGAGTTGATGTATTGTACTTTTGATTGCTTTTTGGTTTGTATTTAGTATTTGTTTCGTGTCTTTTGTTAGTTTTCGAGTCTTTTCTATTTTGTTTTGAGTCTTTTACAGGTTCTATGGAGTTAAGCCGGAATAAGACGATTTCGGGATTGTTCGGGCTAAGATGAAGCCTAGAAGCTACGGAAAGGACAAGGATCGATCGATCCTACCCTTGGATCGATCGATCCAGACGACTCCAAGAACACAGCCACGGATCGGTCGATCCGGCAAACCGATCGACCGATCCATGCTCCACGGACATTTGTCCGGACACAACGGATCGATCGATCCCTAAGGCAGATCGATCGATCCCATGCCCAGCCATCTTGAAGAGATTTTGTCCGGACACAACGGATCGATCGATCCCTAAGGCAGATCGATCGATCGCCAGCCATCCGTCATGAAGAACAACATTGGGATCGATCGATCCGACGTGTGGATCGATCGATCCCAAGCCAGCCGCCAAGTTAGATATTATGTCCGTAAATCAGGGATCGATCGATCCGACTTGTTGATCGACCGATCCCCTTGGCCGCCTACACCATTTAACACCTATGTCTATAAATATCCCACCTAAACCTACTAAAACGGATCAGAATTTTTCTAAAAGCTCTTGGACGCCTAAAACACTATTCTGGAGACATTTCTTCGATTTTCTAAGCTCCTCCTTCTATCAAACATTTGGAGAAGTTTTGTTGTATCATTTGTGGTTTATTTCAATCCTATTATGCTTTGTATGGTTTACTTTGTTATTTTTCTGATTATGTGTGAGTAATTTCATAGTTAGGTTTTAGGGTTCTTGAAGGGAATTGATGGCTTGATGAATTGATAGAGATTTGGGGTTTCTAATCCATAGGTTCTTTGATTCATGTGTTCTTAATGCTAGATTAAGAGTAGCTACCTTAGTCTTGATTCTAGGTTGTTCTATAAGCACTAATCATGTTATAGAGAACTTGAGCCTTATGAATTGAGCTTTGTATCTCTAGCCTGCGAAAGTTGATGCTAGATCATCATCGTGAACTTAGTGAACTTGTGTGTTAATGCTGATTTGGTTAGGAGAAATCAAACGAGAGTTTAGTTTTCGAGTAGCCAAGTTTAGGGGTTAAGGCCACGAGAGTGGGTTAATCCACCTTGCGTTCATGTTCTAGAACGGTGCTGAGAATGTTAAATCCCATGCTCAAGATTATTTGTTAAGCCATTGATAACCTGAATTTTCCCTAAGGCCTAACGCCTTTTAAATCGTATAAATCAATCGTTTTATGTTTGTTGCATTTTGTTTACAAGTTTGAAAAGAAATCAATCAACCCAATCCTGCTATAGCTAATTACAAGTCTCGTAAATCATTAGTGTACCATTGGTTCTTGTGGTTCGACCTCGTTATATACTACCTTGCGGTTAAGTGTATCGAGTAAATACTCGAGCAATCAGTACCCATGCTGATATTCTACAAAACGATGCGTACATCCGCACGAATCCCCAAGGAAGCCAAAGTCGACTCATGGATTAAACGTGTCGGCCTCCTGTCTACAGTCAACCACGCATTATAGAAGAGCGTGTCATACTTATCCCAATCCTTAGAGATTGGCCTGGCGTAGCAAGCGGGTTGCTCAACCTCCACCTTTGGTTCTTTCTCCCAATGTTTTCGTGACCGAATCTTAAGATGCTCCGCCTTGGGCCAAGGATGCCGTAGCTGCAAAACAGGGACTTCAGTAGGAAGTTGGAGTTGTAGAGACTCCAAGGAAGGTGATTGACCGGAACTCGAACCCTCAGTCCTTTGTTGTCTAGTGCGTTTACTTGGTCTAGAAGCCATCATGGGTGCTTGTGTCAAGCGACACTGATGAATGGTGTCGATTGACACCGAGACCTGCGAAACAAAAATCGCACAAACACAAAACCACGAAAAATCAGAATCTCTTAGCAATCAAATCAGAACACAGAGCAAGAGTAACGCAAGACAAATAAAAAACAACCCAGAAGAACTCTGAATCCAACCCAACACTTATTCCAGGAGAAACAATTAAGGATGAAACCTTCAATGGATAGGAAAAGGGTTGGAAGATTTGAAGATCATACCTTCGAATTGGAGTAGATGGATGGATTAAACACAAAAGCAATGAGTTTGAGGATCAAAATCGCTTAAAATCGAATTAGCAGGACAAACTCTAGAGCCTATGGGTGTTTCTGTGTTTTAGGGTTTGTTTTAAGAGGGGTAGGAAGGGTATTTATAGCACTTACCTCGACGGTCGGTGTCGATCGACACAAGTGATGTAGTGTCGATCGACACTACCCCATACCTCCATATGTCGGTTGCGCTTGGTGTCGATCGACACAAATGGTTGAGTGTCGATCGACACTGATAGATTGCTACGAGGGTGACTAGTTCCTGAGATCAAAAACAAAGAAAAACCAAACGAAAGTGAAACAAAAACAGAGAAAACCATATGTACAGACTCACCAGTGGGTTGCCTCCCACCAAGCGCTTGTTTTCAGTCATTAGCTGGACTATGTAGCGGGGCTAGGCAGTGGTAGCATTTTCCGACGCATGGTAATGCTGGAACTCTCAACCGTGTAAACATTCTCTTCTGGAACAAAGTCATCAATTGGGACAGTATCCTCGACTCTAATCCTTGAGAGATGATATGCCACTCTGTTCTCAACCCCTTTCTTATCCCTTACTTCAATGACAAATTCCTAAAGGAGCAGAATCCAATGCAGAAGTTGCGGCTTCGCGTCTTTCTTTTGCATCAAATACTTGTGTAGTCGGTGTGGACTATAACCTTGGAACCAACCAGATAAGGTCAAAACTTCTCAAAAGCAAACACTACCGCTAACAGTTCCTTCTCGGTAGTCGCATAATTGCGCTGCGCATCGTCCAAGGTTCTATTCGCATAGTAGATGGTATGCAGCTTCTTATCCTTCTTCTGGCCGAGTATAGCTCCATCCGCGAAATCGCTGGCGTCACACATGACCTCAAAAGGCAACTCCCAGTTCCGGGGTTGAACAATGGGTGCGATCACCAAAGCTTTCTTGATCTGTTCAAACGCCGAGACGCACATATCGTCGAATTCAAAAACCACATCTTTGCACAATAAGGCGGTGAGCGGTCTAGCTATCTTACTAAAGTCTTTTATGAACCTCTGATAGAAACCAGCATGTCTCAAGAAGCTCCTAACCCATTTTACAGAATCAGGCACTTGTAAAACTTTAATTTTAGCGCGATCGACTTCAATTCCATCCTAAGAAACCATGTGTCTAAGAACAATACCATCTCGTACCATGAAATGGCATTTTTCCCAGTTAAGCACCAAGTGCTTCTCCTCACATCTAGCAAGTACCTTGCACAGATTTGCCAAACACTCGTGGTAAGACGATCCGTAGACGAAGAAATCATCCATGAAGACTTCCATGCAATCCTCAATCATGTCCGTAAAGATGGACATCATACATCGGTTAAAGGTTGCCGGAGCATTGAAAAGTCCAAATGGCATCCGACGATACGCAAATGTACCGTAAGGACAAGTGAAAGTGGTCTTCTCCTGATCGCCGGGGTGTATGGGAATCTGAAAGAAACCTGAATAACCATCTAGAAAACAATAGTAAGGGTGGTTAGCTAAACGTTCAAGCATCTGATCAATGAAAGGTAAAGGGAAATGGTCCTTCCGCGTAGCGGCATTCAACTTCCTGTAGTCAATGCATATCCGATGACACAACAAAATCCGTCGGTATCATGCAATCACCGACTCTCACTAGCAAGTCTTCCAAAAGACCTTCTGGTGTCCAAATGCTCCTATCCGCAAGGTTCAGAGTTATCTTAGTAGGCGTGAAATCTGTCATCCCGAGTCCCACAATAACTGAATACGGCATCAAACTCACACTGGAACCCAAATCACACAAGGAATTCTTAAACCTTGCTTGGAAGATAGAGCAATCCAAGACAAAGCTACCCGGATCAACAAGTTTCTCCGGTATCCTGTTCTGAATAACAGCACACAGACCTCAGTCATCATCATAACACCTTCCTCTTCTCGCATATCCAGCGTAAGCATCTTCTTTACACACCTCTTTACCACATGCAAAGTCTTGATAGCATCAATCAATGGAATCTCAATGGTGAGTTTATCCATGATTGCTTTGCACTTAGCGTCATACAATTCCTGCTTAGACTTCCTGTTGTTCTTAGGGGAAGGAACCTTGGGTACGTAAACACGCTCAGGCACTTTCAGCAATTCTTCAACAACCGGTGCGTCTGGTGACGAGTGGTGTCGATCGACACCAATGGGAGGGTGTCGGTTGACACTAGCCGATGTTGGTTCCTCTCTACGTGTGGACATGGGTGTCGATCGACACTGATGATGTGTGTCAGTCGACACTGGCAGTTCCTCCGCGAATTCTTCATCGATTTCCTCTAAGTCCACAATCTCTTCACCCTTCTGAGACCTTGCCAATACGAATTTCAACTCCTTACCACTTCTCAACCTGATAGCATTGCAAGGATACTTAGGGTTGTTGTCAGTTCTTCCTGGAAGAACTCCATCAGGCCGTTTGACATACCTAACAGTCTGTGCAACCTAGAGATCGAGCTTCTTCATGTAAATGTTCAAAGCATCAATTTTTTCGTTCAAATCGGTATACAGCGAGTCAATCTTCCCATTAAGATCAACCGTAATCTTCTGCTGACCCTCCAAAATCTGATCCTGCATACACTTCATCTCGTTCTTCTAAGAGCTAGCGGGAGGTTGCTGATAATAGGAGGATGATCCATAGTTCCTGTTGAAGTCATTGTTGCTCTGGAAGGGCTTTTGATACTGGGTTTTCGGAATATAACCAGAAGAGTTTTGATTACCGGTGAAGGTACTCCGCTGATTGTTTCCACTGTAACCACCTCTGTTCTGCTATTTGCCATAACGCTGACCCTGAAATTCCAGTGGCACCAATGTAGTTGTAATCCTCTTCCTCATACACCTGCTCGGGCTCAAATGTCTCAACCTCTGCAGCAAAATGAACTGACTTCTTACTCATCAGGATACTGTGAACTGAATCCAACTTTGTCTTCAACTCAGCAATCTGCTTCCCATCTACACTTCCAGCCTGTTTCTGACGTTCATAGTCAGCATTCTTGGTGCTATTGCTAGACGCCAAGTTCTCAATCAACTCATAAGCTTCCTTTGGAGATCTGGTGTTGAAGTTCCCATTGCTCGCTGAATCTAGAGCCATCTGGTACCTCCAATCAACTCCTCTGAAGAAAATTCCCAACAACTGAACCTGGGTGAAACCATGATGCGGACAATCTCTCTGATAAGCTCTGAAATGAACCCATGCCGCCTTGAATGCCTCAGTAGGCCTCTACGTAAACTGAGAGATGTTATTTCTCAAATCCTCTGAATGTGCATCATCGTAGAAGTTTCTCAAGAAAGCCTTCTTCATCTCTTCCCAACTAGTAAGGGGCCCCGTTGGTAACTTCTTCAACCAGTAAGCTGCTTCACCAATAAGAAAGTGTGGGAAGAGCT
The DNA here is from genome assembly GCA_963667165.1 of Barbarea vulgaris. Classification (NCBI taxonomy): domain Eukaryota; kingdom Viridiplantae; phylum Streptophyta; class Magnoliopsida; order Brassicales; family Brassicaceae; genus Barbarea; species Barbarea vulgaris. The sequence goes on along the minus strand of OY763888.1, from coordinate 8,803,363 downwards.
TACAGAAAAGATAGTCATAGCTGACTCCATTGATCTTCATAATGGTTACCATATCCTCAAACCTCTCAATATGGTCCATAGGGTGTTCATGCGACAAACCGGAGAAAGGATGCTGTCCCACTAAGGAGTAATGGGAAGGCTTCAGCTCGAATTTGTTCCTTTCAATGGTTGGGAGAAGAATCTCAGACCTGTTAGCATAGAAATCATCAGGCCTATTGTAATCTCCTAGTATCCTGCCTCTCTCGGCCTGTCCTTGCCCTACCGCTACAGTAATTGGTCCTACAGTTGCCGGTTGGTGTTGAGCGATACCAGGGGGTGGGTGTCGATTGACACCTTCATCCAGGACAATCACATTGCCCTCTGCATCATGCTTTTGGCCTTGCAGAATTGCAAATGTGACCCTCTTGGTCTCTAAGAACTCCAGCTTCATCTGGTCGTAGTACAACTGGCCCAACCATTTCAACTGGTTTCTTTGCTTTTCTGATCTCGCGCTCTAACTTGGCAAGCTCTTGATTCGAAAGAACTACAAGCTCGTTGTCTTTGTTGCTTCAAATTCTGCGGTTAGGCATACACGTGAAACACACCAGACAAAAAAAAGGAACGATGTAAGTAAACTGAAAAATAAAAACCTAGACTGAACTCTACACTTAAGACTATTGGAAACTCAAAAGAGTCCCCGACTTAGGGATCGAATCCACAAGGACTCTGTGGCTTCACAACAGATGTTTTCGTTTCAAGCTCAGCTAAGCAATACATACTTATTGAAAAGACAACGCAAAGAAAGTTAATGAAGATGTAATCAAGTGGGGAAAAGCGTCAGGTCTAAGTATCTTCTCAGGAAATCAATCAAATCAGAAATAAACAACTGGTCAAGATCTAATTAAGAATCGTTCTAGAACTCAAATCACTAATGCATAGCTAACCAACTGTCATTGTGAAAACTATCTATGTCTTAAACCTAAGAGACCAACTATCGTTGCGAATCCTAAAGTTCTGACAAGCTTTAAGTACAAGTTCGATATTTTCACAAGTTATCTAAACCAACTGTCGTTGCGAATATCTAACATGCTCACTAGGAATAGTTCAGATTATAAATCACGCTGTCGCACCAATTTAACAAGCTAATATCATACTTCTAAGTGGTCAAGCTAAAAGAAGCATTAAGTACAATCCTAGATGAAGAACTAACAAGTTTGAATCTTAACCAGTGTTAAACCTAACAAATCATGAAATCCCTATGAGAATCCCTAAACCTAACAAGGGATCTACTCAGACATATCAAATGAAACACAAGACATAACAGAAATAGATATCATAAACTGAATCAAAAGTAGAATAAAGAAACAGGAATGAAGAAGCAAGATCAGCCCCTAGCAAATGAATAGATAGAACAATGATGGTTGAAACTGGATGATGAATAATGAAAACTCGATCTTTCCAACTTAACCTAAAAACCTACTATATAGACTAATACACGAGCTGGGTCTCTTTTGTAAACTTCGGGAACTTCTGGGGAAAAATTGCAAATCTTCAGAACTTGGTAAATTCCACATGGATGCCTGACGATGGGTGTCGACCGACACCAGTGATGAGTGTCTATCGACACCACTGACCACTGAAAACAACGACTTCTTCTTCTCAGCAACAAATGCTCCATAATGCTCTATAAAGACTCGAAAGACACGGTTAAGACTCAATAAAGCACTTATATCATGGATTAAAACCAGTAAAATCCATCGTATATCACTCGTCTGTACATCAACACAAAAAAATTCGTCGGTATCATGCAATCGCCAACTCTTACTGGCACGTCTTCCAAAAGACCTTCTGGCATCCGAATGCTCCTATCCGCAAGGATCAGAGTGATCTTAGTAGGCATGAAGTCTGTCATCCCGAGTCCCACATCAACTGAATACAACATCAAACTCACACTGGAACCCAAATCACATAAGGAATTTTTGAACCTTGCTTGGAAGATAGAAAAATCATAGACAAAGCTAATCACTGGTAATCAAAACTCCCCTGGTTACGTCCCTAAGATCCAGTATCAGAAGCCCTTCCAGAGCAAAAATGATTTCAATAGGAACTATGGATCCTCTTACTATCAACAACCTCCTGCTAACACTGAGCAGAGCGAGATGAAGTCTATGTTGGACCAGATTTTGGAGGGTCAGCAGAAGATTACAATTGATCTTAATGGGAAGATTAACTCGATGTACACTGATCTGAATGGTAAGAACGATGCTTTGAACATTCATTTGAAGAAGCTCGTTCTCCTGGTTGCACAGACTGTTGGGTCTGTCAAACGACCTGATGGAGTTCTTCCAGGAAGAACTGATAATAACCCTAAGTATCCTTGCAATGCTAGCAGGCTGAGAAGTGGTAAAGAGTTGAATCATGTATTGGCAAGGTCTCAGAAGGGTGAAGAGGTTGTGGACTTAGAGGAAATCGACGAAGAATTTTCTGATGAGCCGTTAGTGTTGACCGACACCCACCATCTGTGTCGATCAACACCCGAGCCCAGGACACCAGAGGAAGTACCAACACCGGTCAGTGTCGATCGACACCCCCTGTTGGTGTCACTCGACACCAGCCATCACAAGACGCACCGAGTGCTGAGAAGCTGCAGAACACACCAGAGCGAGTCTATACGTCTAAGGTTCCTTTCCCAAAGAGCCACATGAAGTCTTAACATGAATTGTATCAAGGTAAGTGAAAGGTGATAATGGATAAACTCACCATTGAGATTCCATTGATCAATGCCATGAAGACTTCGCCTGTGCTGAAGAGGTGTCTAAAGAAGATGCTTACGCAGGATATGCGAGAGGAGGAAGTATTTATGATGATGACTGAGGTCTGTAGTGCTGTCATTCAGAATAGGATACCAGAGAAGCTTGTTGATCCGAGTAACTTTGTCTTGGATTGTTCCAACTTCCAAGAAAGGTTTCAGAATTCCTTATGTGATTTGGGGTCCAGTGTGAGTTTGATGCCGTATTCACTTGCTGTGGGAATCGGGATGACAGACTTCACACCTACTAGGATCACTCTGATTCTTGCGGATAGAAGCATTTGGACACCGAAAGGTCTTTTGGAAGACGTGCCAGTAAGAGTCAGCGATTGTATGATCCCGATAGATTATGTGGATTGAAGTATAGCGACGAGCCTAAGTATCCTCTTATCCTAGGTAGACCTTTCTTAGCCACTGCTGGTGCACTTATTGATGTTAGAGGTGGCCGAATAGCTCTGAATGTGGGAAAGTTGGTAATGAACTTTGATATGGATAAGCTGATCAAGTGACCCACTATTGTTGGTTAGACGTTCTATGTGGACACTCTAAGCAATCTCGCAGAGGAGATTTTCCAGGAGATGCATATCATTGATCCTCTAGAGAGAGCTTTGCGCTGTTCCACGCAAGAGACTAGGTACCTAGATGACATGTCTGTTGAGTATATGCAGATGATGGATTCTAGTGAGCACGTGATGCGTCTTGTCTCTCACGAGGAGCTCAATTAAACACCTCCAGATGCCGCTGCACAAGGCGATTGGAGTGAGGGTAAAGCTCCCAAGGTCAAGCTCAAAACACTCCATGCGTGGCTAAGGTACGCGTTTCGTGGACCGAATTCCACTTACCGTGTTATTGTTAATGCTTCCTTGAACAATGCAGAGCTCACTCTTTTTCTAAGCAAGCTGCGCAAATATCTCAAAGATCTTGGCTATACTCTTGATGATATTTCAGGTATCTCTCCACAGTTCTGCATGCATCGGATTCACCTCTAGGATGAAGGCAAATCGTCAGTTGATCACCAGTGCATGTTGTATCCGAATCTGAAGGAGGTAGTGAAGAAGGAGATTCTGAAACTCCTACCTGCTGGCATCATCTATCCCATCTCTGACAGTGATTGGGTCTGTCTAGTGCATGTGGTTCCTAAGAAGGGTGGTGTTACTGTGGTTAAGAATGAGAAGAATGAGCTGATACCTACGCTGACTGTGACAGGTCATCGGATGTGCATTGATTACAGGAAACTAAATGCCGCGACTCGGAAAGACCATTTCCCATTGCCATTCATTGACCAGATGCTCAAACGATTAGCTAACCACCCTTACTATTGTTTTCTGGATGGCTATTCAGGGTTCTTCCAAATTCCGATACACCCCTCCGATTAGGAGAAGACCAGATTCACTTGTCCATACGGCACGTTTGCGTATCGTCGCATGTCTTTAGCTACTCATTCTCGTAACCCATACTTTGTGGAAGATTTCTGTTTTGGAGTGAATCCGGACTTCAACTCCCAAGAAGTCATGAGAATCGATACCATAAACCAGAGCTCGTATGGCACCCGTAAGTTTACTCCAAGGACATCACGTACTGAGGAAAAGCTCGTGGACCTCATGATACAGCTTACCTCGTAACAACATAAGCATAAAGAAGAAGTCGACAACAAACTCTCAAAGTTTGGAACAGATTTCAGCTCCAAACTATCCACTCTCGCTTGCCACATCAAACGAGTAGAAGACCAAGTTGAGGAACTTAATAGCAAGTTACTTTATCAGTACTATGATGTGAGGAAACTTGAATCTAATGTCACCAACATGGGATACAAGATCAATGCTGTGGAGGAGCATCTAGATTGGAATATTGAAGCTTTGCAACAAGGTTTCAGTGATCCGATTGCGTATTCAAAATGGAAAGATGATCATGCATACGAGGCTTGTGATCAAGAGGAGAAGGATAAAGCACATCAGGAGAAGCTCACGGATCAATCCGAGACATTGGAATGGCATAAAGGAGATGGCTATCCGACCGATTGCGACGAAGCTTACTATGAGGAGCAAGATATTGAAAACTGTTTTGAAGATTTAACTTGGGAAGATGCTGAATTTGATGACCTATCTACTGAGGGAAGAAGCGAAGAAGACCTCGGGGAAGTTCGATGATGCATGGCCACTAGAATCACGTACGAAGACATGGCCGAAAACGACAATATTTGGCGATTTCAGAACCAACAGAGAAATCGGGGTCAAAACAACTTTGGACAACCACATCCAGCACCTTATGGAAGACATGGCCCCTGGAGACCATCACCACACCATCTCCGTCCATGCTTTCAAGCCCCTTACCCTGGGCGAACTGGTTACGATAAGAACCGGTTCCCTAGACACAATTTTACTGTATGTCTCCCGCATCAAATCTTCCAAGACTATACAGATGCTCATTCCAGGCTGAGGAGTCAAGAGGAGAGGGTTGATAATGTGATGAAGGAATGCTTAGAAAACCAAAAGCTAAGAATGAAGACAATCAAAGAAAGGATGGATACAATTGAAGGAAGCGTTTGGGGACTTGGGAGTCGGCTCACGAGCTTTGAGTGGAGAGTCAGCAACATGGAGGCGCCTTTGAAACTTGCACCTCATTATCAAGAGGAAACTTGTGATTTCCATGTTGTTTGTCTAAGGACAAGTGATTAGTCTAAATCAACCTAAAAGGGCAAAACCGTCGAGCCAAAGACGTTAAACAAGTGTGCTTAGTGGGAGGTAACCTACTTGTAAGTTTTTTCCTTTTAATTTTAGTTTTAGTTTAGATTTGGTTTTGTTGCTTTGTTTTTGTTTTTGTTTTTTCATTTCAGGTTTTATAAAAACAAGAAAGAAAATAGAAAAGAACAAAAAGACGGAAAGGAAAGGATGTAAAGTTCATTGTGGTGGCAAGCGCATCATATAGCCATATGCAGAAGGCCACAGATTGGCCACAACAAAAAGCCAATGCCGAGAGTCCCGACCGAGCCAAATCAAGCATCTGGACCGGTCACAAGGTGTGTGACCGGTCGATAGAGGAGAGACAAGACCAGTCACAAAGCCAGTGACCAGTGGCGTCAAGGAAGACCGGACCGGTCACATCTACTTGTGACCGGTCGCATGAAGAAGGACGAGCCCGGTCACGGCCATTTGTGATTGGTGCCGAGAGCCATCCTGTCCCGAGCTCTGACCCGTACTGCTACCTGTCCTGTCTCGTACCACGACATGTCCTGTCCCGTACCGCGACCTGTCATGTATCGTACTGTGACCTGTCTGTGTCCCGTACCACGACCTGTCCGTGTCCAGTACCGTGACCTGTCTGTGTCCCGTACCGCATCCTATACCAAAGACCGAGTGCCGAGAGCTGCGTCCGAAAGGCCGAACACCTCGTATCGGGCTGAGAACCACCAAGCCAAGTCCCGACCGTGTCCTGGCCACATACTAGCTGCATTCCACAATGATCTGGCCGTGTCCTGGCCGAGACCTGCACCGCGACCGACCATCCCGACCGCGCCCTTGCCGCGTCTAAGCCGCGTCCTTCATGGCTAGCCCCCTAGCATCCAAAAAGCCGAGAGCCAATATGCCGACAACGACTAATCTGCCAAGGCCAACTGGACAAAGGACCAGGACGCAGCAGGGGGACATCATGAACAATGGAAGGAATTAAAGTTGTAACAAAGGAACAAGCCACACCACCACCGAGAAAGTCTCTTGCAACTGGTGGCAGCACAAGCAACTGGACCAGTCACGCCACGTGTGACCGGTGCGGCCAAGCATCCTGCAAACAGCCACCACTTCCTAGGCTGCTCTACCACATTCACACATCCCATAGCCTGTTCCAATATTAGCATCTAGAATCCCGACCATTCAGTCCCAACCACCCGATCACCACGACCGAGATCTCGACCGAGGCCATATGGACATCAACGAGACAACTCTATCTTTACTTTAAGCTTATTTATGTTTTACTTATTTTGTTTCTTAAGAATATTGATGGTTTTTGGGAAAAATGTCAAAAAATTCGTGAACTTTCAAATTGTAGACGTTTAAAGCATGAACTTTCAAAATGTCATTTAAATGCTCAAGTTTTTCGTTGACTCGTAATTAAATAGCAAATGGTCCAGTCAACAAAAGTTTGCTATTTAATTACGAGTCAACGAAAAACTTGAGCATTTAAATGGCATTTTGAAAGTTCATGATTTAAACATCCACAATTTGAAAGTTCGCGAATTTTTTGACATTTTTCCCGATGGTTTTTTAGGTTTTTGTCTCTCGAAGGATGCAAATGGAGATTCGCAATAAAAATTCGATGAACTAAGCCGAGTTGACTCGATGTCAAGCACAAAGGATCAACAGTTAGTCACCACACCATCACCACCATCGACCTATAAGACGAAAATCGAGTCCTCGATCGAGTCTAAGGAAGATAACTTAATCCCATCAAGGTGACATTGTTTTTAAACTCTAAATCCTTTTAATTTGATTTTCCATCCTCATCGCTTTCGTTTTCCCACCAAGGACGGTGTGATTTAAGTCTGGGGAGGATGTTCCATCTTATACTAATGCTACTCTCTATTTTGTTGACTTGAGACCTTTTTCCACATTTTTACATCAATCTTCTTAATGTTTTTATCGAGTCAAAATTTTCTTTAGTTTTTATTAAGTCAAAACTAGTAGGGAATCATGATCCTATCTAACGGATGATCTTATTTGGATTAACACTCTTATGACTCTTGATTATGCTTGACTACATAACCGATTTGGAAAGACTATGAGCTGAGTCAACATTCCGAAAGTCTCTTTCTACTGGATAATATGATGATCCAACGTTGTCTCTAACCCTTATTATAACCTAACCTGACTTTTAATTTCTCATTTAGGGTTGGATGTACATCGGACGAGACCTCTTCGAGCCACATAAGACACTGCACTACTTCACAAAGTATGATTCCTCTCTCTCTTCCCTTCAGTACTCTAAAAAAAAGAAGAGAAGAAAAGAAGAAAAGAAGAAAAGAAAAGAAAGAAAAGCGAATACAAGTTGATGTGACCGAGGGATAGAGTGTGTAAACTTGTGCATCTTTTGGAACCTCGCGAAGATTTGTATCTACAAAAAGAAAAGAAAAGGACAAAGACGGATGTGACCAATGGATAGAGTGCGTAAACCGGTGCATCTTTTGGAACCTCGCGGAAGTCTAAGTCCAAAGAAAAAGGAGCAAGAGATCGATAAAAAAAATAAAATGATACACTAGAATAGCAGGGAAAGATCGATCTCTTTGAAGCGAGAAAAGGGAGAGGAAAGGAATAATACGAAGAATGTCTTGGCTTGGATTAGATCAACATGTCCTTTGGCTGATATCCCCTAGTTTGATGCATCGTGCATCTGTCGCCTTTTATATATATATTCCTTTGCTTAGGGGCTGATCTTGCTACTTGTACTTCAGAGAAAAGATTTCGAACCCCTTTTTCTTTATTTTACTTTTGATTTAGTTTATGATAACTATTTCAGCTACGTTTTGTGTTTCATTTGATATGTCTGAGTAGATCCCTAGTTGGGTTTAGGGATTCTAACAAGGGATTTCATGATTTGTTAGGTTCAACACTGGTTAAGATTCAAACTTGTTAGTTCTTCATCTAGGATTGTGCTTAATGCTTCTTTTAGCTTGATCACCTAGAAGTATGATATTAGGTCGTTAAATTGGCGCGACTGCGTGATTTTTAATCTGAACTAATCCTAGTGAGCATGTTAGATATTTGCAACGACAATTGGTTTAGATAACTTGTGAACGTATCGAACTTGTACTTAAAGCTTGTCAGAACTTTAGGATTCGCAACGACAGTTGGTCTCTTAGGTTTAAGGCATAGATAGTTTTGCAACGACAGTTGGTTAGCAATGTATTAGTGATTTGAGTTCTAGAACGGTTTTTAATTAGATCTTGACGAGTTGTTTATTCCTGCTTTGATTGATTACCTGAGAATTTCCCTCGACTGGACACTTTGCCCCACTTGATTACATCCTTATTTACTTTCTTTGCATTGTCTTTTCAATACTTATTTACTGCTTAGCTGAGCTTGAAACGAACACGTCTATTGTGAAGCTGTAGAGTCTCTGTGGATTTGATCCCTAAGTACTACCATGATCTCTTAATTTGAGAGAGTTGCTCTAGGGTTAATTTGACCCTGATCAAAATTTGGCGGCGTTAGCGGGGACTCTTTTAAGTTTCCAATAGACTTAAGTGTACAGTTCAGGCTAAGTTTTTATTTTCTTGTTTACTTACATCGTTCTTTCTTTTTGTCTGGTGTGTTTCAGGTATATGCCTAACCGCAGAACTCGAAGCAACAAAGACAACGAGCTTGTAGTTCTTTCGAATCAAGAGCTTGCCAAGTTAGAGCGTGAGATCAGAAAAGCAAAAAAACCAGTTGAAATGGTTGGTCTAGTTGTACTACGACCAGATGAAGCAGGAGTTCTAAGAGACCAAGAGGGTCATATTTGCAACAAGCAAACCCAAAAGCTTGATGCAGAGGGCAACATGATTGTCCAGGATGAAGGTGTCGATCGACACCAACCCCCTGGTGTCGCTCGACACCAACCTGCAGCTGAACGAGAAGTTGTTGTTGTGCAGAGGCAAGGACAGGCTGAGAGAGCTAGGACAATATGAGACTACAATAGGCCTGATGAGAGGAGCGAATTCGAGCTGAAGCCATCTTTTTACTCCTTAGTAGGACACCATCCTTTCTCCCGTTTGTCGCATGAACACCCTATGGACCATATTGAGAGGTTCGAGGATCTGGTAACAAGCATGAAAATCAATGGAGTCAGCTATGACTATCTTTTCTGTAAGCTCTTCCCACACTCTCTTATTGGTGAAGCAGCTTACTGGTTGAAGCAGTTACCGACATGATCTCTTACTAGTTGGGAAGAAACAAAGAAGGCTTTCTTGAGAAACTTTTATGATGATGCACGTTCAAAGGATTTGAGGAATAACATCTCTCAGTTTACACAGAGGCCTACTGAGGCATTCAAGGCGGCATGGGTTCGTTTCAGAGCTTATCAAAGAGATTTGTCTGCATCATGGTTTCTCCCAGGTTCAGTTGTTAGGTATTTTCTTCAGAGGAGTTGATTGGAGGTACCAGATGGCTCTAGATTCAGCGAGCGATGGGAACTTCAATACCAGGTCTCCACAGGAAGCTTATGAGTTGATTGAGAACTTGGCGTCTAGCAATAGCACCAAGAATGCTGACTATGAACGTCAGAAGTAGGCTGGAAGCATAGATGGGAAGCATATCGCTGAGTTAAAGACAAAGTTGGATTCGGTTCATAGTATTCTGACGAACAAAAAGTCAGTTCACTTTGCTGCAGAGGTTGAGACTTTTTACCCAGTCGAAGGTTTTGAGGAAACGGATGTCAACAATGTCAATGGAGCTGGATATCAGGGTCAGAGATATGATACTGTACAGAAGAGCAACTTCTCAAGGCAGTATGATTCTTCATCTTACCACACACCTCCTTCACAAACAGAGCAGAGTGAGATGAAATCTATACTTGAGCAGATACTGGAGGGTCAGCAGAGGATCAAAGTTGATTTTAATGGGAAGATTGATGCTCTTTACACTAATTTGCATGGGAATATCGATGCTTTGAGTACTCACATCAAGATGCTGGATGTTCAGGTTGCACAGAATGTTGAGTCTGTCAAAAGACAAGAGGGATTCCTTCCTGGAAGGACTGAGAACAACCCCAACCGTGCTTGCAATGCCCTTTTGGTGGGAAATAGAGATGAATTCGTGGAGTTAGAAGCAATAGAAGCAGATTTTGAGGATAAGACTCCAGTGTCGACCGACACCATCAGACAGTGTCGATCGACACCAGCACCCATGACAGAGGACCAACACCCACCTAGTGTCATTCGACACCATTCTTCATCTGAGACACCAACTTCTGAGAAGCTGCAAACTTAAGGGGAAAAGGTCTACAAGCCTAAGGTTCCCTTTCCAAAGCATAGGAAGTCTAAGTAGGAGATGGAGGAAGCCAGATGCAATGCAATGATGGATAAAGTGATGATTGAGCTACCTCTAGTTGACGCAGTCAAGCTTTCTCCTCCACTCAAGAGATATGTTAAGAGAATGGTTGTTACTAATGGTGTGACTCCCAAGGAAAGAGCTTTGCTTACCAAGGACATTAGCGTAATTCTCTTGAATGAGACCCCACAGAAGAGCAAAGGAAAGCAGAAGGAAGTGATTGTCTCTGCACCAATTAGGGCCATTGTTGAGAGTAGGATTCCAGAGAAAATACCGGATCCATGAAGTTTTGAGCTCGATTGCTCCATCTCCACATGTCGATTTTCTAATTCTCTTTGTGATGTGGGTTAGAGTGTTAGTTTGATGCCTCACTCTGTTGCTGTTCGCCTTGGGATGACTGTTTTCAAGCCAATAGTGATTTCTCTTATCTTGGCTGATCGATCCAAAAGGATTCCACAAGGTGTCTTAGAAGATGTTCTAGTAAAAATTGGCGACTACTTGATTCCCACAGACTTTATGGTGTTGAAATATAAGGAAGAACCTAAGGATCCTCTTATTCTGGGAAGACCTTTCTTGGCTACAGCTGATGCCATGATTGATGTGAGGAATGGAAGGATAGGCTTGAATGTGGGTAATATGATAATGAACTTTTACATGGGCAAGCTAAGAACGATACCCACCATTGATGGGCAGACATTCTCTGTAGAAACCTCCACAGACATTGACTGCTGGGTATGTCAAGGAGCTAGTGAGCAAGTAAATAAACAAGCTTCTGAGCTTGAGGACTGTAGTGGTGATCATCTCTTCCAGACTAGACTCAAAGATGAGGTTCTAATCACTGACAAGTTGCTGGAGGAAGACGTTTTTGTGATGGAAACAAGAACTGCAGAGCTGAATTGTAGAAAACGTGCAGAGATTCGAGCTTTAGGCTCAGTGTCGTCCGACACCACCACCAGTGTCGAACGACACCCACCACAGGTTGGCCCAACTTTGTCTGAAACAGCTGGTTTTCGGAATGGTCTTAATGATGCAAGTCCGAGAGCTGTTGGCAAACAGGAAGCTCCACATCCTCCGATCCATTCACCCCCGAAAAAGCAAAGCTGCGCACTTTTTGGACCCGAACCATCTGATCTCATCAATAAGACTTTTAAAGGTACACATACTATTTTCTTTGTTAACCAAGCCACGAGACTATCGTAGAGCGCTTGTTTCTTCTTTTGATGATTTTGTAGGGAAAATAAGTGTCCCACCCAGACTACCGTCCCGCCCTGCTGATGTTCCTCATTTCCATGGTCGTTCTCATGCACCGCGTATTTATACTCCACCCTGGATGAGGTGACAACTTCTTAAGCGGCAATTATTGGCCCTCTCAGATCCACCAGATGCCTGATCTTCGGCATAGTCAAGCTAAAGACTGAAAATAAGCTCTTAGTGGGAGGTAACCCACTGGTAAGTTTTTCGTTTTCTTTCAATTTTTCTTTTCAATTTTATTTTGACCAACTTCCGGTTTGGCAACACTGGGGACAGTGTTGTTCAAGTCTGGGGGAGGTAGTTACTAACTATGTGTTTTGTTTTCTTATGAGTCTATCGAGTCAGTTGAGTCCGTTTTATTGAGTCAAAACCAGTCTATGAAACTGTGATTTTTCGAGGAAACCTTCACATTTTGCAGGAACTTAAGTGACCATTTGATTCAAGCTTGTTAGGTATCTGAGACTAATGGAAAAACCAAAGGCTTAATGGTGAACTTGAGACCCCCAATTTCTTATCAATTTGACAGGTGTTCTAGGGCTTGACTCATCGTTCATACCGGACATGACAACTTCTGTAATCACCAATAAAAGGAGTACTCCTCTCCCTTATCCAAAAAAAAATGAAAAAAGAAGAAGAAAACGGATATAAGTCGATGTGGCCGAGGGATAGAGTGCGTAAACCCGTGAATCCTTCGAAATTCCATGGAAGCTTATATCCGCAAAAAGAGGCAGATTAGGAGTAAGTGACCCGAGGGATAGAGTGTGTAAACCCGTGCATCCTTTGGAGTTCATGAATCGGAACCCGTTTGGAAAAAAAGAAAAAAAAAAGAAAGAAAAAAAAAAGATAATAAGAAAAAGAATAAGTCTGGGGAGAGAAAGAGTACTGATAGCTATATGGTTATCTTTGTTTTGGTATTGTAGGTGAAAGAGTCTAGAAGGCTCTGGGCATCGAGATCAGAGATGAGACCCGGCGATGAAGGTAATATGGACTATGCTGTGAAATTGTGGGTTTTATCGGGAAAGCTATGAGTGTCTACGGTGAAGTACATGGTGGTCTGGATCCTTCCAGGTAAAAGTTTTTAGTGGATTACTATGGTGAATGTGAATGTGATGTTCTTATGACGAAATGAGTTTCTGTGTTTTCAAACTTCTTTCTCTGGTTTAGTTTTCTGTTTGCTTGAGGGCAAGCAAAACCTAAGTTTGGGGGAGTTGATATATCATGGATTTTACCGGTTTTAAGTCATGATATAAGTGCTTTATCGAGTCTTAACCGTGTCTTCGAGCCTTTATCAAGTCTTTTACAGGATTTATGCGTTTGAAACTTTTTGGATGATTATGGAGCATTATGCAGCATTTGTTGCTGAGAAGACGAAGTCGATGCATTCAGCGGTGAGTGGTGTCGATCGACATTCATCACTGGTGTCGGTGTCGGTCGACACCCATCGTCAGACGTCCATGCGGAATTTACCAAGTTCTGGAGATTTACAGTTTTGCCCCAGAAGTTCCAGAAGTTTACAAAAGGAACCCAGCTCGTGTATTAGTCTATATATTAGGTTTTTAGGTTAAGTTGGATGTACTTTGGATCTGAGACGCTTTCTTTCATCCAGTTTCCAGACTTTTATCTATTCCTTTGCTTAGGGGCTGATCTTGCTATTTGTACTTCAGAGAGAAGATTTCGAACCCCTATTTCTTTATTTTACTTTAGATTCAGTTAATGATATCTATTTCATCTATGTCTTGTGTTTCATTTTATATGTCTAAGTAGATCCTTAGATGGATTTAGGGATTCTCACAAGGGATTTCATGATTTGTTAGGTTCAACACTGGTTAAAATTCAAACTTGTTAGTTCTTCATCTAGGATTGTGCTTAATGCTTCTTTTAGCTTGATCACCTAGAAGTCTGATATTAGGTTGTTAAATTGGCGCGATAGCATGATTTATAATCTAAACTAATCCTAGTGAGCATGTTAGATATTCGCAACGACAGTTGTTTTAGATAACTTGTGAACGTATCAAACTTGTACTTAAAGCTTGTCAGAACTTTAGGATTCGCAACGACAGTTGGTCTCTTAGGTTTAAGGCATAGATAGTTCTCGCAGTGACAGTTGGTTAGCTATGCATTAGTGATTTGAGTTCTAGAACGGTTAAGACTCGATAAATCACTTATATGATGTAGACCACCATGTAATTCACAGTAGACGTTCATTGCTTTCCCGATTAAACCCACAATTTCCCAGCATAGTCGACATTACCTTCGTCGCTGGGTCTCATCTCTGATCTCGATTCCCAGAGCCTTCTTGACTCTTTCACGTACGATACCAAAACAAAGACAACCATATAGCTATCGGTACTCTTTCTCTCCCCCGAGCGTTACCTCGTCCCAATCCTGGTCGCATCCTGCCGAGAGCTCCACGTACCGCGTCCGAGGAATGCCGAGCTCCACTTACCGCATGCCATGTCCTGCTAAGAGCTCTATGTACAGTGTCTGAGGAATGACGAGCTCCATGTACCGCATGCCGCATCCTGCAGAGAGCTCCAAGTACCGCGTCCGACATTTACGGTGCCCCACGCGGAGCTCCACGCAGCTCATCCCACACATGCCGACAGCCGAGTGCTACAAGCTGCCTAACCTCTGGGACCGACCAAGCAATGGGGTACGTGAAGGATAAAGAGGACATCAAACACGAGCTAAGGAAAGAATGAAGCTCGCGAAGGATCCAAGACCGGTCACGACCCTCGTGACCGGTGCCTCGAGGAAATCCTTGACCAGTCACGACCCCTCGTGACCGGTGGAGCACTTCTTTGCCGAGAGTCCGAGCGACTCGACGCCAAGCCTCAAGGATGTGTTTCTACCCGACGACTCGAACCGTTAGCAACAAGACCCGGCCATTCACGTTGGCTACGCAACGATGCCTTGTGTGACAAGAAACCGCTAGTAATTCTTCTTTTGGAAAATTTCCAAAACCTAGTGGACCCCACAGGTAAGTTCCTTCCCAAAGTAAAGCGTCCCTTTAAGTTGTAAACACTTTTTGGATTTTAAAATAGGATTCTAAAGATTCAAAGAAGCTTTTACCATCTCTTCCACTCGCTTGACAGATAAGAACTCTTAGAATCCAAATTTTTCAAATTTGGGGCTTTATTAAATTGGTTAGTGCATCATAACCACTATCACTAGAGAATCCAAATCTTCAATTTTCTACAAAACCCCAAGGTATGTGTCTCAATTTCTAAATTCCTCTTTGCTCTTAAAGAAAAGGTATCTCTAATTCCTCTTGATTCATTAGCATTTGTTAGTAAAATTAAGTAGGGAATCTATAGATATGCTTCTAGGGATGTAACCCATGGATTTAGATGACTTGTAGCTATTGGAATTTGATTTTCGCTATGGTAAAAATTTGGTGACCTAATGGGATGCTAGATTGAGAATGAGGAATTGAATTGATGTCTACCCTTGGTCAAAATCATTATGATCCCAGAAATTGAAATCTCTTTTTGTCTTCTTAATCCCAAAGCTTTGAGAGTTATGAATTCCGGTTGGTTCTTCGTCAAGCCAAATTGCTAACTTGGATAAACTCTTGTTCTATGATTGGTGCATTTCCGATGGATTCTCAATGCGTTCGAAGAGATACACTTCGCATTGGTTGAAATGATGAACATCAACGCACAAATGGATCCATGACCAACCAAGCACTAGGAGCAAGGGAAAAGGGAAAACAATGGCAAGTGCTTCGGATCACGCATCACCAACCCACAAGGAAAGGAGCCATGGTGAAGATGGTGAAGAGTTCTTACTGACGTCCCTAGTACTGTCTCCATTACGAGGCAGGATCACACGCCACTCGCTCCGCCAACCCGAGAGCACCCTCAAACCATTCCCATCCATTAATATCATTTGTTGCTACGGAGTTCCATTGGAGATCATTACCGACAATGTGTCTCAATTCAATTCCAAGGATATTGAAGACTTCGTAGCCGCATGGGTTATCAAGATGAGGTACTCAACGCCAAGATATCCCCAAGGGAATGGCCTGGCGGAAGCCACGAACAATAAAATCTTAAACAACAGTAAAAAAGGCTTAAATCCTACAAAGGAGGATGGTGCGAAGAGCTTCAGCTGGTTTTATGAGCGTATCGAACTATGCCACGATGAGCCAACGATGAAACCCCTTTTTCCTTGGTATATGGCATGGAGGAGGTGGTTCCAGCCGAACTAAATGTCCCCGGACTTTGACGAATCAAGGTTCCTTTAAACGAGGAATTTAATTCATAGATGCTAGGAGATTCTTTAGACACTATCGATGAACGGTGAGATTGAGCGTTGGTTTAGTTGCAAAATTATCAACAAGCAACAAATCGGTATTATAATTAAAACTTGAAGAATCGACCCTTGAAAGTTGGTGATTTGGTCTTAAGAAGGATGTTCGAAAATACGAGGTAGGAAGGAGCAGGGAAGCTCGAATTCAACTGGGATGGACCTTATCAAATAACCAAAGTAGTTCACAACGGTGTATTCCAATTGGCAGATCTGGAAGGGATCCCTGTTCCGCGGCCTTGGAATATTTTGAACTTAAAGAAATTTTATGTATAAAAAGTGTACGTATTAAAAACCTACAGTTTGGCTTGATCCCGGTCCAGGTACGTAGGCAGCTCATTTAATGCGAGTTCAGCTATTATTTAATTTTAAAAAAAAATACATAGTGTATTTTATTCGAAACAAAGGCTCCGACCCGAGCAAGCAAACTGGAAGCACAAGCGTGAAACGAAGTAAAAGCGAGAAGGAGAGGAAGCACGACGTGCCTGTCGGCTTCTACTGAAGTCAGCCTCGGTCACAAAACAAATGAACCCCCTGACCCGCAAGATCGACCATATCATGCACGCATGGAGGAATAGAGTGGCCAAAATCCTCAAAGCCGAGGGCGGTCCAGTTAAAGGGATGCGCTTCGAGCACGCACAGATCCCTCGAAATGCGCAGAATTTATTTCTCCATCTCCCGAACCCTCGCCTTGAGTAGTTCTCTCTCGCGGGCCATCACCTTATACCTTTCAACGAGCTAGACAAAGCAAAAAAGAAGGAGGGGAGCGTAAGCGAAGAGAAGCAGTCAAGAGAAACAGTTACCAAAGAAAATCAATTACGTTACCTTCTCCATAAATTCCACAACAATTTTATGTTGCCGGGGATGTGGGCCTTTTATTAAGCCACATGGAATCATGATCGGGGTGCCCCATCGCAGCGGCCGAGCAGTGGATCTTTCCTCGTAGTTTAGAGCGGCGAAGGAGTCATCGTGAAAACAGACTGAAGGAGCCCCGGAAGGCTGAGCTTCATACGTATTTTTGGCCCGACGGGAACTAGAAACCATTGAGAAGACAGTGGAATTTGTACTTTTGTGTGAAGAATGAGAGGTTGTGCACGCATCCGCATTTTATATAGAGGATTCGAGTTAAATACAAACACGATCGACTTACAATGCAAACCATCAATCAGATCTTAGGAATAAGGCATGTCATCTTTAAATACACATTTGAGGGAGTAATTTACGAGGTGATAGCACAGAGTTGAAGGAAATAAATTAAACAAAGAGTAAAAAGAGGCGTTAGTAAAGGAAGTGGAGTCCCATAGTTACACCAACAAGTGGGCTCAGGAACAGATTCCATCACTCCCCTTAGTCTTCGACAGGAGACTCGGGGGAAGCTTCACCCAAAGCGGGCTCACCCGAACTCTCTTCTGCAGTGGCAGGTCAACCCGAGGGTCCGTAACCCGCAGTGCACTTCTCCGTGGCTCGTCGCATGTCCTCTTCCATCCTCCACGCTTCCTTTTGCTTCTCCAGGGCAATGTTGACCTTAAAGCCTTGGAGATATGTGCGGAGGCTGTCCGACATGGGGCCGATGGTGTCAAGACTGTTCTTCTCCCACTGCAACAGGTCACACTTGAGACGACGAATCTTCCTTTCCATATTTCGGATCCTACGCTCAAGTTCCTGCCGCTTATGACCAAGGAGTTGCCTTTTCCCGCACATAAGGCAGTGTTCGACGCTGTTCTGTTTCACAAGGAAAAAGGGTTAAGTTTTTTGCCTTCAGGATGCCATCCTCCATTACGAACCATCACCAAACACCGGAGGGGGGCTCCCAGGAGATTCTGGGTGCGATCTAGGGCCAGGAAAATGAATGGACTCCATCGGTGAGGAGGTTTGATGAGCTTGATATTTAAAAGGATAGAAAGATGAAGGGATATCGAAGCAGTGACTGATTTGTGCAAACAGTAAAGTTATAGGCGTGTTAAACCAGCTTTGCCAATAAGACGTGGCAAATGAAGAAACTTACGAGGAGGAATAAATGTTGTGCATAAATCCTGCATTTGATACCCTCTGCATTTAATACCAAAAAGTGAAGAGACATCTAAGGTATTCCATTTTAACCCCTAGGTCCCGAAAGGCCCATAGGCCCAAAAAAATGCATCGGTCCAAACGGACCCCTAGGTCCAGAAATTTAATGTTCCAAACAATAGAAACAGTTCGGGTCTCGAACAAGGAAGTTCGCCTAATGGTGCACTGATTCAAAAGCCGAGCCCCATCCTACCATTTTTACCGAGGATAACTGGTTTGGTTTTCCTTTAAAAATGGTAAGGCTCTAATCAACCTATATCCTATTGGAAACAACTCAGCCTAGAGTTAAAAAGAACAAGTTGGACCTTGCAAACCCAACAATATTGTTAGAATATCTAACCGCATTCTCAAAAGAATTTACGAGAGGTTGGAATAGGTCATTAAGACCAAACAAGCCCCCTTGGGCCAAAGCTGGTAAAAGAAAAACAACACGAAATAAGTCGAAATATTGATAAAAATTCGAAAAGCCACGAGGGCATATACAATAATAAAGAAAGTTCTGAAAATTAGGACATACCCCATAAAACGTGGTGACAACCACAAAGATTAATTCACCGCTTCTGGGGCCTTTTCTCCAACCAGTTCGGACGCTTCAACGAGAGGTTCAAAAGTGATATATCATGGTTTTAACTTGTTTTAAGCCATCATATAAGTATAAAATTGAGTCTTAACTGTGTTTTTCGAGTCGTTATCAAGTCTTTTACAGGTTTACATGTGTTAGAGACGTTGTGGATGATTAAGGATTTTATGGAGCATTGATAGTTGCTAAGACGAAGTGGTGCTTTCAGTGGTCAATGATGTCGATCGACACCAGTCCATGGGTGTCGCTCGACACCCGTCGTCATGCCCTATTCACGCGGAACTTATATAGTTTTGAAGATTTGCAACTTTGCCCCAGAAGTTCCAGAAGTTTACAAAGGAGACCCAACTCGTGTTTTACATTATTTATTAGGTTTTTAGGTTTATTATTATCTATCTTGGATTTTGCAAGAGTTTGAGAGAGACTAGATCTTGAGGATGTTCTTGCTACTTGTATTCCTTTGAGAGAAGAACTTGAACCCCTGTTTCTATTCTTTCTTTGATTTTATATGATATCTATTTCAGTTATTTCTTTGTTCTTAATTAATATGTATGAGTAGATCACTTGTTAGGTTTATGGATTCTCATTAGGGATTTCATGAACTGTTAGATCTAATGACTGGTTAAGACCCAAATGTGTTAGTTCTTCATCTAGGATTGTACTTAAAGCTTATTCTGGACTGATTACCTAGAATCATGATGTCAGCGAGTCTGCAGAATGTGCTGGTGTCGACCGAAACTCGAAGTGGTGTCGATCGACACTAATGAACATTGCCGGAACACAACTAGTTTCCCTAAGATGAAAACCAAAACACGACAAAGACTAAAACGAAACAAAAGAAACAAAAGTGCGTATGTACAGACTCACCAGTGGGTTGCCTCTCACTAAGCGCTTGTTTTGAGTCATTAGTTTGACTTAGCAACGAAATTAGGTGACAGATGCATCGTCCAAACGGTCGAAGTACTCGTATGGGGTTCTTATAACGCCTGAACTCTCAACCAGGTAAACATTCTCTTCAGGAAGAAAGTCATCGATCCGGATAGTATCTTCGACTCTAATCCTCGAGAGATGATCAGCCACTCCATTCGCGACTCCCTTCTTGTCTCTCACCTCACAGTCAAACTCTTGAAGGAGGAGGATCCAACGCAGAAGTCTCGGTTTTGCATCCTTCTTTTGCATCAAATACTTCAGAGCTGCGTGGTCCGTATGGACTATGACCTTGGAACCGACCAGATAGGGACGCAATTTTTCAAAAGCAAATACTACCACCAAAAAATCCTTCTCGGTAGTTGTATAATTGCGCTGCGCGTCGTCTAAGGTTCTACATGCATAATATATGGCATGAAGCTTCTTGTCCTTCTTCTGGCCTAGAACAGCTCCAACAGCGAAATCACTAGCGTCGCACATAACCTCAAAAGGCAACTCCCAGTCTGGTGGTTGTACAATAGAAGTGCTCAATAAAGCCTTTTTTATCTCTTCAAATGCCGAAACACATTCTTCGTCGAACTCAAATGAAGCATCTTTGCAGAGCAAGGCTGTCAGTGGTCTAGCAGTCTTACTGAAATTCTTGATGAACCTCCTGTAAAAACCAGCATGTCCAAAGAAGCTCCTAATTCCCTTGACGTAATCCGGTGGTTGTATGTTCATTATCACTTTGATCTTTGCTCGATCGACTTCTATTCCGCTTTGAGAAACTCTGTGCCCAAGAACAATACCATCACGTACCATGAAATGACACTTTCCCAATTAAGAACCAAGTGTTTCTCTTTGCATCAAGCGAGCACTTTGCACATATTTTCCAAAAACTCTCGGTACAATGGTCCGTAGACTCAGAAATCATCCATAAACACCTCCATGTAATCCTAAATCATGTCTGTAAATATTGACATCATAGATCGCTGGAACGTCGTTGGAGCATTACAAAGTCCAGATGCCATTCTACTATATGCAAAGGTGCCATATGGACAAGTGAAAGTGGTTTTCTCCTGACTGTCGGGGTGGGTATGAATCTGAAAGAACCCTGAATAGCCATCCAAGAAACAGTAATATGGGTGGTTGGCTAACCGTTCAAGCATCTTGTCAATGAAGGGCAAAGGGAAGTGATCTTTACGTGTTGCAGCGTTCAACTTCCTATAGTCAATATACATCCGATGACCAGTCATAGTCCTCGTAGGTATCAGTTCATTTTTCTCCTTCTTAACCATGGTAACACCACCCTTTTTAGGAACCACAGAAGTTTCAGAATCTCCTTCTTTACTACCTCCTTCAGATTTGGATTTAACCGGCGTTGGTGCTCAACTGATGATTTACTCTCATCCTCAAGGTGAATCCGATGCATGCATAACTCCAGAGAGATACCTGAAATATCATCAAGAGTATAGCCAAGAGTTTTGCAATATTTGCGCAGCTTGCTTAGCAACAGGGTGAGCTCTGCATTGTTCAAGGAAGCATTAACAATAACAGGATAATTGGAGTTCGGTCCAAGAAACTTGTACCTTAATCCTGTACGGAGTGTTTTGAGCTCGATCTTAGAAGCTGTCTCTTCACTCCAATCACACAATGTGGCTGCGACATGAGGTGCTCGAGTGAGCTCTTCGTAAGAGACTAGGTGCATCACGTGCTCGCTAGAATCCATCATCCGCGTACACCCAACAGACATGTCATCGAGGTACCCAGTCTCTTGCGTGGAACGGAGTAAAGCTCTCTCTAGAGGATCAGTGATATGCATCTCGTGAAAAATCTCCTCTGCGAGGTTGCTTAGAGTGTCCACGTAGAACATCTGACCGTTGATAGTAGGTTGCTTGACCAGATTATCTATATCAAAATTCATCACCAACTCTCCTACATTCAGAGCTATTCAACCTCCTCAAATATCAATAAGCGCACCAGCAGTGGCAAAGAAAGGTCTACCTTGGATAAGAGGATCCTTAGGCTCGTTGCTATACTTCAAGACCACAAAATCTATCGGAATTATGCAATCACCGGCTCTAACTAGCACGTCTTCCAAAAGGCCCTCTGGTGTCCGAATACGTCTATCCGCGAGAATCAGAGTGATCTTAGTGGGCGTGAAGTCTGTCATCCCGAGTCCCACAACAACTGAATAAGGCATCAAACTCACACTGGAACCTAGATCACACAAAGAATTCTAAAGCCTTTCTTGGAAGATGGAATAATCCAAGACAAAGCTACCCGGATCAACAAGCTTTTCCGGTATCCTGTTCTGAATAACAGCGCTACAGACCTCAGTCATCATCATAACTCTTCTTCTCTCATATCCTGCGTAAGCATCTTCTTTAGACATCTCTTTACCACAGGCAAAGTCTTAATGGCATCGATCAATGAAATCTCAATAGGGGAGTATATCCATTATTGCCCTGCATTTAGCTTCATACAACTCCTGTTTATACTTCCTATGGCTATTTGGGAAAGGAACCTAAGGCGAATAGGCTCACTCTTTCAGTTTCTGCAACTTTTCAACACTTGGTGCGACAGGTGATGGTTGGTGTCGGTCGACACTAGGTGAGTGTCGATTGACACTGATGCATTTTTCTGCGTCTCTTGTCCTGGGTTCCGGTGTCGGTTGACACTGGGTGGTGTCTAGCTTCACATGCGCATCATCCACGAACTCCTCTTCAATTTCCTCTAAGTCCACAGCCTCATCACCACTCGTAGACTGACAGGGGTCAAATTAAGAGTAGAGCTACTCTCTCAAATTAAGAGATCACGGTAGTAATTAGGGATCGAATCCACAGAGACTCTATGGTTTCACAATAGACCTTTTCGCTTCAAGCTTAGCTAAGCAGTAAATAAGTATTTAAAAGACAATGCAAAGAAAGTAAATAAGGATGTAATCAAGTGGGGAAAAGGATCAGGTCTAGGGAACTTCTCAGACATATCAAATGAAACACAAGATATAGCTGAAATAGATATCATAAACTGAATGAAAAGTAGAGTAAGGAAACATGGGTTCAAAATCTTCTCTCAGAAGTACAAGTAGCAAGATCAGCCCCTAAGCAAAGGAATAGAAAGAATAAAGACGACAGAAGGCTGGATGATGAACGATGAAATTTGGATACATCCAACTTAACCTAAATACCTAATATATAGACTAATACACGAGCAGGGTCCCTTTTGTAAACTTCTTGAACTTATGGGGCAAAATTGTAAATCTTTATAACTTGGTAAATCCCCCAAGGACGTCTGACGATGGGTGTCGACTGACACCAGTGATGAGTGTCGGTCGACACCATCAACCACTGAATGCATCGACTTCGTCTTCTTAGCAACTAATGCTCCATAATGCTCCATATTCATCCAAAAAATCCCAAATGCATAAAACCTGTAAAAGACTCGATAAAGACTCGAAAGACACGGTTAAGACTCGATAAAGGACTTATATCATGGCGTAAAACCGATAAAATCCATGATATATCAACTCCCCTAGACTTAGCTTTTGCTTGCCCTCAAGCAAAACAGAAAACTAAACCAGAGAAAGAAATTTGAAAACACATAAACTCATTTCGTCATAAGAATATCACATTCACATTTACCTTAGCAATCCACTAAAAACTCTTACCTGAAAGGATCTAGACCACCATGTACTTCACCGTAGACGTTCATAGCTTTCCCGATAAAACCCACAATTTCACAGCAAAGTCCACATTACCTTCATCGTCGGGTCTCATCTCTGATCTCGATGCCCAGAGCCTTCTAGACTCTTTCACGTACAATACCAAAACAAAGACAAACGTATAGCTATCAGTACTCTTTCTCTCCCCCAGACTTATTCTTTTTCTTATTATCTTTTTTTTTCTTTCCTTTTTTTTTTGCAGACGGGTTTCGGATTCATGAACTCCAAAGGATGCACGGGTTTACACCAGTGATGAGTGTCGATCGACACCACTGACCACTGGAAACATCGACTTTGTCTTCTCAGCAACAAATGCTCAATAATGCTCCATAATCATCCAAAAAGTCCCAAACGCATAAAACCTGTAAAAGACTCGAAAGTCACGGTTAAGACTCGAAAGACACGGTTAAGACTCGATAAAGCACTTATATCATTGGTTAAAACCGTTAAAATTCATGATATATCAACTCCCCCAGACTTAGCTTTTGCTTGCCCTTAAGCAAAACAGAAAACTAAAACAGAGAAAGAAGTTTGAAAACACAGAAACTCATTTCGTCATAAGAATATCACAATCACATTCACCATAGTAATCCCCTAAAAACTCTTACCTGAAAGGATCTAGACCACCATGTGCTTCACCGTAGACGTTCATAGCTTTCCCGATAAAAGCCCACAATTTCACAGCATAGTCCACATTACCTTCATTGCCGGGTCTCATCTCTGATCTCAATGCGCAGAGCCTTCTAGACTCTTTCACATACAATACCAAAACAAAGACAACCATATAGCTGTCGGTACTCTTTCTCTCCCCCAGACTTATTATTTTTATTAATATCTTTTTTTTCTTTCTTTTCTTTTTTTTATAATTCAAAGGTGTAGCGAATAAGAGGGTCACAGGAAACTTTCCTACCCCTCACTGCCACCTCTGCGTGATCATCTCAATCTTAAGTAAAATAATAAGGTCACGCGAAATTTTCGCACCCCTTTACTTAAGACGAGAATCATATCATCTTTTCTGCTTTTTCTCTTTTTTTCTTTCTTTTGGGATATGGGAGAGGAGTACCGCTTTTATTGGTGTTTACATAAGTTGTCTTGTCCAGTATGAATGATGAGTCAAGCCCCAGAACCCTGTCACATTGATGAGGTAAAAGGAACTAACAGAAATTGGATCGGGAGTTAGTGGATGTCTGCTGGAAATATGGGTGTCTCAAGTCCACCATTAAGCCTTTGGTTTTTCCATTAGTCTCAGATGCCTAACAAGCTTGATTCAATTGGTCACTTTAAGTTCCTGCAACATGTGAAGGTTTCCTCGAAAAATAATAGTTTCACGGACTGATTTTGACTCAATAAAATGGACTCAACTGACTCGAAAGACTCATACGAAAAGAAAACATATAGTTAGTAACTACCTCCCCCAGACTTGAACAACAATGTCCCCAGTGGTGCCAAACCAGAGATTGGTAAACAAAAGAGAGAACTGAAACAAAGTTAGAACCAAAATTACGAAAACTTATCCGTTGATGGGTGTTGGTGTCGATCGACACCAGAGTCGTGATCAGAGGGTAATGTTCCAAGACTCCGAAATTCCACGTGAAATCTGTGAAATCAGTGAAACAAAACTCAAAAGCACCATAATAAGCATCATAACATAGTTAAACAAGTTGCAAATAAAGACTCAATAACAAACTGACTCAAAATAAAAGAAAAATAACACAAGTCCAAAATAAAATAAAAATGAAAACAAAAGAGAAAGAAGGGAAAAAGAAACTAGTCTTCGTTGGACTCATCCATCGTATCATCAGCAGTGGACGGAGGAGATAGCGCGGTACAGAAGTGGGGGAACGGTGAGAACATGACGTGCATTAGTGACGCTAGCAGCTAGCAACCTCCACATCTGATGCATCATACTAACCATGTAACGACGGAAAACAGGGCCATCTGTATCATATCCCTCCGGGGGCTCTGGAAAACCAAAATCCGGGAAAATAGGTAGGGGACATCCAGCAAGGTCCTCAGCCCTCTCATCTTCCGCAGGACAAGGGTGTGCACTCAATGATGTACCGAGATGGAGCTTACCTCGGGGAACTGTCTGCAGTAACTGTGGTGCGGGTGAGAAGTCCAAGCAAGTCGGGTCACCTACTCTGATAGTAGTGAGTGGGCGCTGCGGGAGTTTGACACTCCACTCGTTGCCATCCGTGCCAATGAAAACCCAGAGACGATCATGTTTCAACCGACGCGCGTGCTGCATATATGATGTGTCCATAGTCAAACGTGTGGTAATGATCGTGTTGTTGCTGAGCACAATCCCGAAATGCTGAAAGATAGGAGTCCAAAGACTCCCAACACCCTCAAAGATGTTCTTACCGCCCAAAGCCTTATCTTTATGAGAAACGAGATGGTTGGCTCCGAGATTCAGATTTCGATAGGGTTCACTACCGTCCCATGTGTCCTCAGTCCAAACATTCTTGACCCCACTGAAGAGGAGTATGAGGTCGGAGTTCCGCATTTTGGTCAGGTCGGAGTGGCAAAGAATTGTGTTACCCAGAACACGCAAAACAAACCCCATGATCGGATGTCGTGCATGTGATTGCTTCTGCTCCTTGGAGCCATAGACCCCATTACCAAAGTGTGAGCAAAACTGGTGGTTCTCATTCCAATCTGTGGCTTGGACAGCTTTAGTGGGCTCCTTCTTGAATCCGTACAAACCGCAAAGGTCAGAGATGGTGATGCGGTAACGAACTCCCTTGCACATGAAGGTCAGGACCCCTTCTTGTGAAACCTTTCTACCATTATTCGCAAAGTAAAGCCGAAAAGTAGCCAGGAACATACGTGCCAAATCAGGGTACATATCATATGTCGCCATGCCCATTGTACCCATGCCGATATCCTGTAAAACGTTGCGTACATCCGCATGAATCCCCATGGAAGCCAAAGATGAATCATGGATGAAACATGTCGGCCTCATGTATACAGTCAACCACGCATTATAGAAGAGCGTGTCATACGCATCCCAATCCTCAGAGATTGGCCTGGTGTAGCAAGCGGGTTGATCAACCTCCACCTTTGGTTCATTCTCCCAATGTTTTCGCAACCGAATCTTAAGATGCTCTGCCTCGGGCCAAGGATGACGTAGCTGCAAAACAGGGACATCATTAGGGAATGGGAGTGGTGGAGAGTCCAAGGAAGGTGAGTGACCGGAACTCGAACCCTCAGTCCTTTGTTGTCTAGTGAGTTTACATGGTCTGGAAGCCATCGTGGGTGCTGGTGACGAGCGACACTGATGAATGGTGTCGATCGACACTAAGTCCTGCGAAACAAAAATCGCACAAACACAAAACCACGAAAAAATCAGAATCTCTTAGCAATCAAATCAGAACACATAGCAAGAGTAACGCAAGACAAATTAAATACAACCAAGAAGAACTCTGAATCCAACCCAACACTTATTCCAGGAGAAACAATTAAGGATGAAACCTTCAATAGATAGGAAAAGGGTTAGAAGATTTGAAGATTATACCTTGGAATTTGAGTAGATGGATGGATTAAACACAAGAGCAATGAGTTTGGGGATCAAAATCGCCTAAAATCGAATTAGCAGGACAAACTGTATAGCCTATGGGTGTTTCTGTGTTTTTAGGGTTTGTTTTTTTAAGAGGGGTAGATAGGGTATTTATAGCACTTACCTCGATGGTCGGTGTCGACCGATACAAGTGATGCAGTGTCGATCGACACCACCTTACCTTCGTATGTCGGTTGCACTTGGTGTCGATCGACGCCAATGGTTAATTGTCGATCGACACTGATGGATTGCTCCGAGGGTGACTGGTTTCTGAGAACAAAAACAAAGAAAAACCAAACAAAAAATAAAGAAAATCATATGTACAGACTCACCAGTAGGTTGCCTCCCACCAAGCGCTTGTTTTCAGTCATTAGCTGGACTATGCAGCGGGGCTAGGAAGTGGTAGCATTGTTCCGACGCATGGTAATGCTGGAACTCTCAACCGTGTAAACATTCTCTTATGGAAGAAAGTCATCAATTGGGACAGTATCCTCGACTCTAGTCCTGTAGAGATGATCAGCCACTTCGTTCTCAACCCCTTTTTTATCCCTTACTTCAATGTCAAATTCCTAAAGGAGCAGAATCCAACGCACAAGTCGCGTCTTCGCGTCCTTCTTTTGCATCAAATACTTCAGAGCTGCGTGGTCGGTGTGGCCTATAACCTTGGATCCAACCAGATAAGGTTGAAACTTCTCAAAAGCAAACACTACCGCTAACAGTTCCTTCTCGGTAGTCGCATAATTGCGCTGCGCATCGTCCAAGGTTCTACTCGCATAGTAGATTGCATGCAGCTTCTTATCCTTCTTCTGGCCGAGTACAGCTCCAACCGCAAAATCGCTGGCGTCACACATGACCTCAAAAGGCAAATCCCATTCCGGGGGTTGAACAATGGGTGCAGTCACCAAAGCTTTCTTGATCTGTTCAAATGTCGAGACGCATGTATCATCAAATTCAAAACCCACATCTTTGCACAATAAGGCGGTGAGCGGTCTAGCTATCTTACTGAAGTCTTTGATGATCCTCCGATAGAAACCAGCATGTCCCAAGAGACTCCTAACCCCTATTACAGAATCAGGCGTTTGTAAGTTCGTCATCACTTTGATTTTAGCGCGATCGACTTCAATTCCATCCTGAGAAACCCTGTGTCCAAGAACAATACCATCTCGTACCATGAAATGGCATTTTCCCAGTTAAGCACCAAGTGCTTTATCTCACATCTAGCTAGTACCATGCACAGATTTGCCAAACACTCATGGTAAGACGATCCATAGATGGAAAAATCATCCATAAAGACTTCCATGCAATCCGCAATCATGTCCGTGAACCTAGAGAATAGGAGCGCTAACAGCGTACACCTAGCTCTCGGACCTAGTGTTACTTAAGCTTCGCACCATGGCCTGCGATAGTTGAGTCATGGAGCTTTGTGAACTTATCAAACTCGTTATTAATGCTTTGAACCGTGCGTCGTTGCCTGCGTGAGTTGAGTAACGGAGTACATGGATCTTAGACATTCATTCTATTATCCATAGGTTGTTTTTTCATTCGTGTTTGTAGTTGAGAACTTAGACTAGAGTAATTAGCATCTGCTTATTACCTTGCATCTTATTTGTTTAGAACCATGAAGCCCCGAGATAACCCTAGACGCCCAACGCTTCCTCATATTACTTTACAACGGATTTATTTACTTTCTTGTTTCATTCATTTAGTCATTAGAAAACCCCAAACAAAACCCCTTTCATATTATTGTCTTAGCCAGAAACTCTTTCATTGCATTCATTTCGTGTTAGCTAGTACTCTTTGTAGGATCAATCCTTAAATACTACATACGTTTAACTGTGCAATTGCAATAGTCGTGTGTTTCTTTTGAGGTAAAAGATTGAAGAATAAATCACACACATCCGAGGCTGTCTTGTTCCAGTTGACTTTCAGATTTTAAAGATGAGCGAGAATTCTCATGTGCCATTGGATTTTGGAAACACCTTCCTCGATAATGTGGGAGCAATTTTCGATTTTCACAAAAGGCGAGTTTCTTTCTCCAAAATCAAGAAGAGAGTCTTCTATCCTACAGTTCATACAGAGAGCTCTAATCCTGCAACTCAATCCGATTGAGAAAAGTTGATTTTAGATACTGGAGATGACAAAGAAAATCCATGGGATGTTCCAAGAGAAGATCGAAACATCGCAGCAAAAGAAATTGTCAAACAAAAAAATCTGGTTGCAAAAGTGTTTTACGCGACAAAGTTTCAACTTTGGCTCCTCATGGGAATGCTAAGAACGTGGTTAAAGAAGTCATATACATTGAGACACGTCCTAAGGCACCCCATGGCCAACCCCATCTGATTTTCCTTGGAAGAAAAATGTTTTGTGTGAGATCAAGGAAGTAAAACCATATGGTGCAGTGGTACTTCATAACTGCGATAGAGGTAAATTCTCTGTCAATGGACAACGTTTTAAACCATATCTCCCAGACATGGAAGAAGAAATGGGAGGTCTTATTTCCCTTAAAGATCCGCCTCAAGCCTAACCGGCAATCACCGTGGAGCCAACGACGTTAAACAAGCGCGCTTAGTGGGAGGCAACCCACTTGTAAGTTTTTCCTTTTCATGTTTTTGTTTTAGTTTTAGTTTTACTTTGCTTTTGTTGTTTTTTTTTTTTGTTTTCTGCATTTCAGGTTTTATAAAAATAAGAAAAGAAATTAGAAAAGAAGAAAACAGAAAAGAACAAAAAGACGGAAAAGAGAGAATGCGAAGTTCGTCTCGGTGGCAAACACATTATATTGTAATATGCAGAAGGCGACGGATTGGTCGCGACTGTGACCACTGCCGAGAGTCCCTACCAAGCCGAGCCAAGCGTCTGGACCGGTCACAAGTCGTGTGACTGGTCGAGAGAATAGGAGACAGACCGGTCACGTCAGCCCGTGGCCGGTGGAGTGAAGGAAGAGAGGACAGGTCACGACCACTTGTGACCGGTGCCTAGATTGACCTCAGTCTAAGGCTTGGGCGCCAAGCCCCCTGACCCATGGACCTCTGGGGGTGTCCTGGCCGCGTCCTACCGCGTCCAGTCTCGCGTCCTGTCGAGAGCCCCTATGCCGAGAGTCCCTCGTCCAAGCGTCCGAGTGCCAAGAGTCTATGAGTGCCGAGAACCTCCGAGTGCCGAGAGGCTCCGAGTGTCGAGAGCATCCGAGTGCCGAGAGTCTCCGAGTGCCGAGAGCCTCCGAGTGCCGAGAGCCTCCGAGTACCGAGAGCCTCCGAGTTCCGAGATCGTCCGAGTGCCGAGAGCACCATGCCGAGAGCCTCGCGTCCTACCGAAAGCCGACTGCCAAGAACATCCTGCAAAGTGTTGCATCCCGTACTGGACATGCTGAGGGCCGCATGCTGAATACCGCATCAAAATGCTGAACACCCCGTGCCGAATGCCGCGTCCGGGTCACGTCGCAGACGCCGAATGTCCTATACCGCGTCCAAATGTAGAATACCCCATGCCAAACGCCGGACTGCCGAGCCTGACCGGGCATTGGTGAATGCCGATTACCGAGAGCTGCCGAGATGCACCGACCGATGCGGAGTTTTGCCGACAAGAGATGAGTGCCGAACAATGCCAAGGCGGCCATGCCAAGGTTCCAAGGTTTTGCCGAACCTCTGCCGAGCCATAGCCGAGGGAAAGTCCGAACAGCCTCTTAGCCGCGAACACAAGACAACAATCTGATCACCACGACGAAGATCTCGACCGTGGCCGCAAGGACAACAACGAGACATCACCACCTCCACTTCACCATCACCCACCATCACCACTCTATCTTAGGTATGTTTTATTATTTTGTTTCTTAAGACTATTGATTGGTTTTAGGTTTTTGTCTCAGGAAAGACGCAAGTAGAGATTCATAATAAAGAATTCAATGAACTAAGCCAAGTTCATTCGATGTCAAGCAACAAAGGATCAACGGTTAGTCACCACGTCATTACCACCATCGACCTATAAGACAAAATTAGAATTTTCGATTGAGTCTAAGGAAGATAACTCAATTCCATCAAGGTGACATTGTTCTTAAACTCTAAATTCTTTCTATTTGATTTTCCATCCTTATCTCTTTCTTTTTCCCACCGAGGACGGTGAGATTTAAGTCTGGGGGGGATGTTTCATCTTATACTAATGCTACTTTCTATTTTGTTGACTTAAGACCTTTTTCCACATTTTTACATCAATTCTCTTAATATATGTAAATAGATGACAATGGTGATTTCGAAAAGTCCTTTGGATTGTGGACTAAGAGTAAAGGATGTTGAAGCTTCTCATGGGACAAGTACGTATAGTAGGTTCTAAGGTCAAGGCGACAAGCAGTGCGAAGACGAGATTCCTACAGATAAGTGAGTTCCCGTGATTTTCAAAACCTCTTTTCTATGACTTTACTTTCTTGTTTGCTTGAGGACAAGCAAAGTTTAAGTCAGTAGGAGTTGATAACATCATATTTTTTCCACTTTTAACTCTTATATTCTTATGATTTGAGAATATTATGGTATGATTTCATGCAAAAGGAATTAGTTATCAAGTATTTTCAGGTTCAAGAAGGTTTTAGAGGTTTCAAGGCAAAATGTCAAGGAAACATCGTTTTTAGACAGTTTCAGAATGCCAGAAGTATCAAAATTCACCTCGAATAAGAATCAAAGCAATCCCTTTAGCCGTTTGGGAGATATGATCCGATGAGTGAAGCCCTGTCACGACAGGTCACAAGAGCTGTGTCCGGTTTGAGACCTCTTGGCACGACCGGTCAGAAAGGGCTCGTGACCGGTGCCTCCTCTCTTGGCACGACCGGTCACAAGGCTCGTGACCGGTCTGAAGATAGACGTCCCCAAGTTTCCTTAAGTTACTGCCAAGGCCCAATGAAGCCCTAAACCGACCCGAAGCCTATAAATACTCATTTAACTAATTTTAGAAGTGTGACTTCACAAACCTTCAGAAGATTTTGTGTGCCTCCAGCCCCCACACTCAGAGAGATCGGAAACCCTAAGGAGAAGCCTTTCCCCGTTCAAGCTCCTCTTGCCGCCGCACCAAGTCTTTGAAGTAATCACCTTGTTTCTTCTCATCGCTTCTCTCTAGTCTTTGTTCTCTACTTGTTTCAGGTAGAAGATTCATCTCCTATGTACCACAGATTTGATCTCTAAACCCTTTCTCTCGTACTTATAATTTATCCAATCTATTATCCCTGGCTTTAATTTGCTTGAGTATGTGTGAGTACTTTACTTATTGGGTTTGAGGGTTTCGAAGGGGACTCATGTGGTCAATTTGTTAGGTTGTTAGATCTGGAATTATTCATCTTTGTTCTTTGTTCTAGGATTGTTCTTAATGCATATTTCTTGAGTAGCTAACTAGTAATTGATACTAGGCGTTTATAACATCACAAGTAATGTAAACTCGCTTGCACTAGCATGGATGAGTATTGTGTTATAACTTGCAAAGGCTGAGTGATTGCTCGAGTATTTACTCGATACACTTAACCGCAAGGTAGTATATAACGAGATCGATCCACAAGAACCAATGGTACACTAATGATTTACGAGACTTGTAATTAGCTATAGCAGGATGGGTTTGATTGTTTTCTTTCAAACTTGTAAACAAAATGCAATAAACATAAAACGATTGATTTATACGATTTAAAAGGCGTTAGGCCTTAGGGAAAATTCAGGTTATCAATGGCTTAACGAATAATCTTGAGCATGGGATTTAACATTCTCAGCACCGTTCTAGAACATGAACGCAAGGTGGATTAACCCACTCTCGTGGCCTTAACCCCTAAACTTGGCTACTCGAAAACTAAACTCTCGTTTGATTTCTCCTAACCAAATTAGCATTAACACACAAGTTCACTAAGTTCACAATGATGATCTAGCATCAACTCTCGCAGGCTAGAGATACAAAGCTCAATTCATAAGGTTCAAGTTCTCTATAACATGATTAGTGCTTATAGAACAACCTAAAATCAAGACTAAGGTAGCTACTCTTAATCTAGCATTAAGAACACATGAATCAAAGAACCTATGAATTAGAAACCCCAAATCTCTATCAAATCATCAAGCCATCAATTCCCTTCAAGAACCCTAAAACCTAACTATCAAATTACTCACACATAATCAAAGAAACAACAAAATAAACCATACAAAGCATAATAGGATTGAAATAAACAACAAATGATACAACAAAACTTCTCCAAATGTTTGATAGAAAGGAGGAGCTTAGAAATCCAAGAAAATGTGTCTAGAATAGTGTTTTTGGCGTAGAAATAAAATCTGATATGTTTTAGTAGGTTTAGGTGGGATATTTATAGACAAAGGTGTAAAATGTAGTAGGCGGCCAAGGGGATCGGTCGATCCACACCTAGGATCGATCGATCCCTAATTCCCGGACAAAATATCTTCATGGCGGCTGAGCATGGATCGATCGATCCATGGGTGGGATCGATCGATCCTTCGTGTCCGGACAAGATGTCCGTGGAGCATGGATCGGTCGATCGGTTGGCCGGATCGACCGATCCGTGGCCGTGTTCTTGGAGTCGTCTGGATCGATCGATCCAAGGCTGGGATCGATCGATCCCTGTCCTTTCCGTAGCTTCTAGGCTTCATCTTAGCCCGAACAATCCCGAAATCGTCTAATTCCGGCTTAACTCCATAGAACCTGTAAAAGACTCAAAAAAAAATAGAAAAGACTCGAAAACTAACAAAAGACACGAAACAGATACTAAACACAAACCAAAAAGCAATCAAAAGTACAATACATCAACTCCCCCCAACTTAGACTTTTGCTTGTCCTCAAGGAAAACAAAACAAAATCTAAACCAAGAGAAAAGGTTTTGAAAAACATGAGAATTCGTAAAATCTATAGGATCATGCCTTCAACCAAATGCTCGCAACCATTTTCACCAAGTTCATATCAACCTGTACTACATTGTACTTCGCCATAACCGTAGCAAATGTATGAAATCCCAAGATCATGTAGAACTTAACATTTAACATTTATTAAGAAATGCGTGTACTCTCACAAAGGGAATATCTAACACGTTATGGTCTAGGTATGAAGGTTGATATTTGGTGGCTCAAGTGTTTTGGGTTCTCCAGCAAAGAAAACGGATGCAAATCATTATGCAAAATCACAGTGAGACAAAGACCAATTAGGAAGTACATAGCTCTCCTTTCGCTCGGATCCTCCTAACCAACTCAAAACCCCAAGTATGAATATAAAGATTTTTTAGATGCTAATAGACACATTAATGATCTCAGACTCACTCCTTTCTCTTTTCACTCCTTTCCCATCTTGTTTATTTTCGTTTTTCTTCTTTTTTTTTTTTTTTTTTTTTTTAGATGGGGGAGCGGGAATGAGGAGTCCTACAAAAGCTGCATCAAAATAAATCTTGACAATGAATGCTCGTCATACTCATAAATACATCTACTAAACCACAATAACTCAATCTCGTCCAATGACGGTATGCAAACGAACTACTACCACAATCCTAGCGAAAGGAAAGCTATGTCGGTCCGTATAATCCATAGTTTTGGCACATGAATGCACATGACAATGGCTATAAACAGATGCATGTGGTTTGAAAGATGGAAACGGTAAGGGGTGTGGTACTAGACTAAAAATAAGTCTAGCCATTTGGAGTTAACAAAGGTTGATATAAACAATGTAAAGAAAACTCCAAATGTAATTCCATTACATGATTATCAACCCCCTAAGTGAGATATATTAAGTCCGTATTAAGTTCATATATATATGATTAAGCTCAAATGATAGGGATTTTCATAAAATGATCAAGTTATGGATTTTTCTGCGCTTCCAAGTTATCCTCAAACAAGGCTAAGCAGTTTTAAGACAAAATGATCTTAAACATGTTGCAATTCCAAAAGATAACAAAT
This sequence comes from Barbarea vulgaris, assembly GCA_963667165.1. Lineage (NCBI taxonomy): Eukaryota > Viridiplantae > Streptophyta > Magnoliopsida > Brassicales > Brassicaceae > Barbarea > Barbarea vulgaris. The sequence goes on along the minus strand of OY763888.1, from coordinate 8,768,258 downwards.
TCTCATAACTATTTTGACTCAATAAAACATTTAAAATTCCAACAAAGTTTTAATAAAAAATAAAACACACCAAAATAAAAGAAACAAACACAAACGTCATTAGTAGATAAATGGCATCCTCCCCGGAACTTGCTTTTCACCGTCTCGGTGTAATAACAAAATTAAAAGAAGAAAATGATATAAAACAAGGGATAGAAATAACCACAAGCTCATTGGTCGCGGGTAGAGCTATCGCTGGAGCTCTCTCTCCTGCCTATGTTCCTCCTGCTCCTGGGTAAGCGGATGTCGCTATACTGTGCTGAGGAATGCTCCACCGGTGAATGAGAACGTTCAGCTCGGTCTTGAGCTGCTTTGGTCCTCATCTCATGTGCTTTGGTGATAGAGTCGGACTCTGTGCCCTCAGAGTCATCTGCATCCTCAGCTTCCTCATTGTTCTCATCATCCTCACCTTCCTCAACTTCCTCATTATCCTCACTCTCAGCTTCATCGCTTTCGTCATCTTGTGTCGGTGAACCTGAAGCGCAAGAACAAGGTTTGATCTTCTGGATCGCCCTCCACATTTTCCTCATCATGGAGTTGTTCTTTTTCTGCGATTTGATGATCCACTGAAGTTGCTGTGCTGTGTCATCTGCAGGAGGGCTGGGCGGTAGGCGGTACCGGTTTGGGCCGTGAGGCAGCAGCCACTGCGGTTGAGGCTCGTCTGCTTCTTCTTCGATGTCAACCTCAGCCTCTTGCATCTCGTCATCGCTATCGCTTGGCTGTGGTGCTGCTTGTGTTGATGTACGATGGCGACGAGACAGTGTCCGTGTGTTGCCAGAAGGTTCTGGTATCAAGTGCTCCGGACCTAGCAAAAACTCCAAATTTTCCTTAGATAGGATTGAAGTGATACCTTCATTGGGTAGTCTGCAGAAACAGGTCATCCCGTTGCGATCCCAATACATATAGACATCGCTCTTGTTTAGTACATGGCAGTTGACTAGATGTCTATTGTCGATTCTCCCGTATCTTTGCTCAACTTCTTCCCTCCTGAGATCAATCTTCGTGTGTTGGAAGATTGGGGTGAGGATGTTGCCCACACAACATTCTTTTGGAGGTTTTCCCTTGATTCTCTGGAGCATATCGCACAAGACAGCGGCATAGTTAACGGTAGGTCCAGGACTCTCCGCGTACTCTGGTAGGAGATGCTTCACGCCACTAAACAGCATCCATAACTCATCATCTCTAACTGCCCCTGATTCCTTTTTAAAGAAGAAGGTGTTGCTGATGATCTTCACAGCAATTCTCAAAACCGGATTCCTTATCGCTGCAATCTTTGCTTTGCGCGAAACATAATCACCGTGAGCAATCAAATCCCAGAACTCATTTGCAAGTTGTCTGTCAATCTTTGGGAACGAGACATCCTCTCCTTTCTCGAATCCGTAGATATCACAAATTTTCTGAAGACTGTATTTGTAGTGCTTCTTGTTGAGGAAGAAACTGAAAGTACCCTCGCTCGCTATCGGTGCTTCCGGGTTTTTGTAGGTAAGCCGACAAGTTGCAAGAAGCTCCCTCACCAATTTTGGGTATAACGGCTCGTTGAGCTTCCAAAGCATTCCAAACCCCATATTCTCAAAGAGTGACGCCGCATCCTCTAGTAACCCAAGGTCCGACAAAGTAATGTCACATCCCATTCGGGTGGGCATAAGCTTGACTGCTCTCATATCTGCCAAGAATTTGGTGTTGTGAGCATCCCATTTTCCCGTGACCGGTCTGAGTAGAGGGTTCTGGTTACGGGTCGTCCTGCGTCTCTTTCCTGCATTGCGGGAGCTCCCGGCTTGATCCATATCCTGTACGAATCGTTAAACAATTCTTTAAGCCATTTTTTTTTTCAAGTTATCGTACAACAATATGGCTTTTTCATGATGTAACAACCAATATCGAAACCAATTCATTTTGAATAATGAACCAATTAACAACATAATCAAATTATTAAAGCTAATCAAAGCAAAATAACATGACTTTTATGCATTATCATTCAATTTGGTTCATTTTCGTTTTTTGGTGAATAGTGAAAAATCAAATCACAAATTTCACTCCAATCTAACCATTTCTAATGCAAATTGAGTTCTATATCATTCCTAGACAAGAATCTAGCGTTTGTCCATCAATAAACATCCTAAAACTCAAACAATAATGATTTGGAGCAAATTCTCATTTAGAACCCTAAAATTTCGAATTGGGAATTGGGAATTTCGAAGCCATACCTTTGCAGAGAGTTAAAATGGTTTCCAGAATCAGAAAGAGGAGGAAAAATTGAGTGGATTAGCACCAAGAATCACTAAAAACCGTTAAGATTTGACAAAGTTATGATTGAAAGAATTTTGTGTTCTTTGTGTTCTTCAAAATCGCCAAAGGAGAAGGTTTTGGTCGATTTTTCTTGCAAATCGATCGATCCTTTGGGTTTTATGATTGAGTTTTGAAGTTTTCCGGTTTGTTTCAAGTGATTTTCGTTTTTGGTTTACCTGGGATCGATCGATCCAACCTCTGGATCGATCGATCCAACGTCGTTTGGTCGATTTGGTCGCGTGGTCGTGGATCGGTCGATCGGTTGGCCGGATCGACCGATCCCAAGCCTACGGACACTTTGTCTAATTTTGGCCGGCTTGTTTGGATCGATCGATCCTTGCCTAGGATCGATCGATCCCTTTCTGTAATATCAAGATTCAAACATTTAAGCTCTAGATCGATCGAAACCATAGGGGATCGATCGATCCCTTCACTCACAGAGAGTGGATTGAAGCAAATTGCATAAAACTTAAGATCAAAATAGGAAATGAAAAACTCAGAAATATTTACAAGATACCTGGTGGGTTGCCTCCCACAAAGCGCTTATTTAAGGTCATTAGCTTGACCGTCATGTAGTTCTAAACTTGGTTTGGAGGATCCTCGAGAAGGATCTTTGTTTTCTCGTTCATTGTGGAATCTGCGAGGTACGGTTTGACTCTCTGACCATTTACAGTAAATGGTTCTCCCTTTTTGTCCCATAGAACCACTGCACCATGCGGTTTTACTTCCTTGACGGTGTAAGGACCGGTCCATCTCGACTTTAGTTTTCCTGGAAAAAGTTTAAGATGAGAGTTGTAGAGAAGTACCTTATCGTTCTCTGAAAGCTTCTTGAGGATTATCCTTTTGTCATGAAGAGCTTTAGTTCGCTCTTTATAGATCCTTGAGCTTTCGTAAGCATTTAACCTGAGTTCGTCTAACTCGTTTAACTGAATTAGACGTTTCTCTGAAGCGGTCTTTATGTCGAAGTTCATCAGTTTCGTTGCCCACAACGCCTTGTACTCTAGTTCGACAGGTAGGTGACAGGACTTACCGTAGACGAGGTTGAATGGTGTGGTTCCAATGGGAGTTTTGAAGGCGGTTCTGTATGCCCAAAGAGCATCATCAAGCTTTGGCGCCCAATCCTTTCTCGATTTTCCAACTGTTTTCTCCAAGATCCCTTTGATCTCCCTGTTTGAGATTTCGACTTGGCCACTGGTCTGAGGGTGATATGGTGCTGCCACTTTGTGCTTGACTCCATGCTTTGTCAACAGACTCGCAAAGATCTTATTGATGAAATGCTTTCCACCGTCACTGATCACTACCCGTGGAACTCCAAAGCGAGGAAAGATGATGCTTTTGAACATCTTCAGAACAACTTTCCCGTCATTTGTTGGGCTGGCAAGTGCTTCCACCCATTTAGAGACATAGTCGACTGCGACTAAGATGTACTCGTTTCCATAGGATGCTGAGAAAGGTCCCATGAAGTCGATGCCCCATACATCGAACACCTCAACTTCGAGAATGAAATTTTGCGGCATTTCATTCCGCTTGCTTATGTTATCTTTCCTTTGGCAAGCGTCACACTTTGCTACAAACTCGTGTGCTTCACGGAATATCGTAGGCCACCAAAAGCCAGCTTGTAAAATCTTCGTAGCTGTTTTAAAGGAAGCGAAGTGTCCTGCATAATCAGAAGCATGACAATGATAGAGAATACCATGTACCTCACTTTCGGGAATGCATCTTCTGAAAATCCCGTCTTTACACCTCTTGTAAAGAAACGGTTCATCCCAATAGTAGTGCTGGATATCGTTGAGAAACTTTTTCTTGGCATATCCTACAAAATCAGGTGGTGAAACATCACTAGATAAATAGTTAGCAAAGTCAGCATACCATGGTAAATTTCCCTCGATGGTGTGCATGGTCATGAGATCAGCCGCATTACTGTTGTTAGATTGCTCAACCTCATAGACATAGTTATCTTCTAGTAGCGCAAGCTCTTCTCCTGGGAAAACATATCTCATTGGGACATCCTCTTCAACTCTTAGTCGAGATAAGTTATCTGCGACTCCGTTTTCGATCCCCTTCTTATCTTTGATTTCCAAGTCGAACTCCTGGAGTAGAAGTACCCATCTTAAAAGCCTCGGCTTGGCGTCTTTCTTTGTGAAAAGGTATCTCAATGCTGCATGATCAGTGTGGACTACAACTTTGGACCCAACGAGATAGGATCTAAACTTCTCAAAAGCGAAGACAATCGCTAGCAGTTCTTTCTCGGTTGTTGCATAGTTGCATTGCGCGGAATCAAGAGTGCGGCTGGCATAGTAGATGGCATGCATCTTCTTGAATTTCCTTTGCCCTAATACTGCACCTACAGCATAGTCACTTGCATCACACATTACCTCGAAAGGTAGCTCCCAATCAGGTGGTTGCACAATGGGAGCGCTCACAAGAGATCCCTTGATCTTTATAAATGCCTTGAGGCAGTCTTCATCAAACTCAAACTTTTTGATCCTTGCACAATAGCTGAGTTAATGGCCTTGCAATCTTTGAAAAATCCTTTATGAACCTCCTGTAGAACCCAGCATGTCCTAGAAAGCTCCTTATTCCCTTTACAGAATTTGGAGGTGGCATGTTCATCATCACATCGATTTTGGCTCTATCCACTTCGATGCCCTTTTCTGAGATCCTATGACCGAGAACGATTCCATCTCGCACCATGTAGTGACACTTCTCCCAATTCAGGACCAAATGTTTGTCCTCGCAGCGTTGGAGTACACTGCACAGATTAGACAAATAAACAGCAAAAGATGTGCCATGCACAGAGAAGTCATCCATAAAGACTTCCATATAATCCTCAATCATTTCAGAAATAATTGACATCATACAACGCTGAAATGTTGCTGGTGCGTTACACAATCCAAATGGCATTCTTCGATATGCGAAGGTACAATAAGGACATGTAAAATTGGTTTTCTCTTGATCATCGGGATGTATCGGAATCTGAAAGAATCCCGAGTACCCATCAAGAAAACAGTAATATTGGTGGTTTTGCTAATCTCTCTAACATTTGATCAATAAATGGAAGTGGAAAATGATCTTTACGTGTTGCAGAGTTAAGCTTTCCATAATCAATGCACATGCGGTGCCCTGTCACAGTTCTTGTCGGAATCAATTCATTCCTATCATTTCTAATCATAGTGACACCACCCTTTTTAGGTACCACATGGACAGGACTTACCCAAGTACTATCCGAGATTGGATAGATTACTCCTGCATCAAGGAGTTTGATGATCTCAGTCTTAACAACATCTCTGAGGTTCGGGTTTAACCGTCTCTGATGTTCTATAGACATCATTGATTCATCTTCGAGATAAATTCTATGCATGCAAAGGTTAGGAGATATACCTTTCATGTCGTCAAGGGAATAGCCTATAGCTTTTCTGTACTTCCTCAGCTCGCATAGCAGTAAGGCACTCTCTACATTGTTTAGTCCAGCATTGATTATAACGGGGTAAGTAGAATGAGGACCAAGAAACGCATACCTAAGCCCTGAGGGAAGCGGCTTGAGTTCTACCTTTGGAGCTTTCAGTTCACTCCAATCTCCACAGTCTTCTGAGGTAGGTCCATTCTCCTCCTTTTCTACTTCATCTTTGTCTAACAAGGCGAATGCAACAACTTTACTCAGTTCAACCGGCTCGTCTAGAATTCTAGCAAAATCCGTTGTTGCTTCCTCAATGTATCCATGTTGATCCTCTTCCTTTGTTAAGGCGATTTGAAGTGGATCTTCAGTATTCATTTCCTCTAAGAGCTCATCAGCTAGCTCATCCATGATGTCAACCCAAAATGCTTGACCTTCAATAGTTGGTTTAGACATCACTCTCTCCATGTCGAATTCTTGGACAAGATCTCCTACTTGCAGTTTGATTAAGCTTCTCTTGACATCTATTAATGCACCAGATGTGTGCAAGAAAGGTCTACCAAGAATAAGCGGGTCTTTTGGCTCCTCATCCAGGCTAAGAACAATGAAGTCAGTGGGGATATGAAATGTCCCAACTCTCACATAAACATTCTCAGCAATCCCAATTGGCAACCGCACAGAACGGTCTGCAAGCACTAGAGAGATACTTGTTGGCTTGAAGTTTGTGATCCCTAACCGCTTTGCAACTGAAAGCGGCATCAAGCTCACACTTGCACCTAAATCACACAAACATCTAGCAAACAGTGAGTCACCAATTTTACAAGGCAAAACAAAACTACCTGGATCTTCTTTCTTCTTTGGTATTGTGTTTTGCAAAATGGCGCTGCACTCGTGTGTGATCAAGACAACTCCTTCTTCAAGAGTTTTCCAGTTAGTCAAAATATCCTTGAGATATTTTCTGTAGATAGGAATATTTCGAACTAACTCAAGAAAAGGGAGCTTGATTTGAAGTTGTTTCATAACTTCATCGAATTTAGCATACTCCTTCTCTCTTTGAATCTTCCTTAAGCGACCTGGAAATGGCAACTTGGGTATGTACGGTGGAGGCACGAGATCTTCAGTTTCCTCCTCAAGATCAGCGATTTCCTTACCTGCAACTTTCTCTCCTTGTGGAGCATTGAGAACTTCTGAATCATTCTCATTCTCAATGATTTTGTCTGAGTCATCGAGAACTTCAACTTCTTTTCCTTTCTTCAAGATTGGTTCTACCTGTTTCCCACTCCTCAATGTAATGGCATTGACAAATTCTTTACCATTGTTGTAGTCTTTCGGGTTCGGTTGTGGTTTTCCAGGAAGAACTCCCATAGGTCTTGTAGAAGTAGAAGCGGCTTGTGCTACCTGATTCTCAAGAGTTTTAACATGTGATGAAAGATTTTCAAACTTACCTTGGAGTTCGCTGTACATGTTTTCCACTCTTGAGTTGATGTCAAAAGCGTTCTTGTTCTGGCCATCGAGCAGTTGCTTAAGCATTGTTTTCATTTCGCTGTCATCGGACGGTCCAGTTGGGGCGTAGCTCACAGGAGCTTGAGCTGGTGCTTGATAACCTCTCTGAAAGTTGTTGAACTGAGGTCTTTGCTGAAATCCCCCTTGTTGCAAACCTCCTTGGTTCTGAACTCTGTTCTCAAAAGGCTTGTTGTAGCCTCCTTGGTTTGGCACAAATGGTTTTGCTTGATATTGTTGCCCTTGTGGTCTCACTTGTGCTGGATATTTTTGGTCTTGGGGGTTCTCGACATTGGTGCTTCGGTATGAGAGATTAGGATGATTCCTATAATTTTGGTTGAACCCTTGGTTTTGATAACCATTCACATAATTCAGCTCAGCTTGCACATCCTCAAAACAGTCCCCATGTTGCTCTTGGTACCCTTGCTCTTGGTAACCTTGACCTTCTCCAGAATCATCACAATAGTTGACTGCTCTTTGTTCACGTCTTAGAAGTTGTTCCACCTTCGCAGTCAGCTCAGAAATCTGTTTTGATTCTCCTCCTCCAACGCTCCTCAAGGTCCTATCATAATCAACACAATGGTTGCTGTTGCTACCAGCAAGATTTTCAATCAAGATTAGAGCTTCCGGTTCTGTTTTTGTCATGAAGTCTCCATTGCTTGCTGTGTCCAAAGCCATCTTGTAATTCTGGTCAATTCCTCTATAGAAGGTGTTGATGAGTGATTCAGGAGTGAACCCGTGATGAGGACACTCTCTTTTGTAGTCCTTGAATCTCTCCCAAGCTTCTTGGAATGACTCGGTACCAGCTTGTTGAAAACTCGAGATCTTGTTTCTTAGAAGCGTGGTCCTTGCTTGAGTAAAATATTGTCCCAAGAATGCAGCTTTGTAATCATCCCATGAACTGATGGAGTCTCTCTCTAGTGATTTGAACCAACGTTTCACTTTATCAGCTAGCGAAAACAAGAACAAACGACACTTAAAAGCATCATCTGGTACTCCATTCATCCTGGTTGTTCCACACACATCCTCGAAGTTATCAAGATGAGTAACTGGATTTTCAGAAGGAAGTCCATGGAACTGGTTTTGTTTCACGAGATTCAGCAATCCCGACTTGATCTCAAAATCATTTCTGTTGATTGGAGGATGTTGGACACCTCCTCGATACATTTGAGCATTGGGAGCATCATGTTCCCTTAAGGTCCTACGAGCAGGAGCAGGCCTTTGATAGTTTGGTGGTTGATGTGCAGCAACTCCAACTGGAGGGTCTTGTAACTCTCCACCATTGTCTCCATCGTGTGGTAAGTCTCCAGGTGGTAACACATTACCTCCTTGTTCATGAGCCATTTGAGCTTCTCTTTGCTTAGCTAGCCTCTTCTTTCTTCTAATTGTCTTTTCGAACTTTCCAACTTCTTCGTGATATTCAACTAGGTGTGATGAACCTTCGCTTCGGGTCATATACCTTTAAAACATCAAAGAGAAAAAGGAAATGATTATCAGTAACTTAAAATAAAATGCAATAGACTAATAACTGATCCTAAATCTTTAGGTAACGCTATTGGTCCCCGGCAACGGCGCCAACTTGATTGCTCGAGTATTTACTCGATACACTTAACCGCAAGGTAGTATATAACGAGATCGATCCACAAGAACCAATGGTACACTAATGATTTACGAGACTTGTAATTAGCTATAGCAGGATGGGTTTGATTGTTTTCTTTCAAACTTGTAAACAAAATGCAATAAACATAAAACGATTGATTTATACGATTTAAAAGGCGTTAGGCCTTAGGGAAAATTCAGGTTATCAATGGCTTAACGAATAATCTTGAGCATGGGATTTAACATTCTCAGCACCGTTCTAGAACATGAACGCAAGGTGGATTAACCCACTCTCGTGGCCTTAACCCCTAAACTTGGCTACTCGAAAACTAAACTCTCGTTTGATTTCTCCTAACCAAATTAGCATTAACACACAAGTTCACTAAGTTCACAATGATGATCTAGCATCAACTCTCGCAGGCTAGAGATACAAAGCTCAATTCATAAGGTTCAAGTTCTCTATAACATGATTAGTGCTTATAGAACAACCTAAAATCAAGACTAAGGTAGCTACTCTTAATCTAGCATTGAGAACACATGAATCAAAGAACCTATGAATTAGAAACCCCAAATCTCTATCAAATCATCAAGCCATCAATTCCCTTCAAGAACCCTAAAACCTAACTATGAAATTACTCACACATAATCAAAGAAACAACAAAATAAACCATACAAAGCATAATAGGATTGAAATAAACAACAAATGATACAACAAAACTTCTCCAAATGTTTGATAGAAAGGAGGAGCTTAGAAATCCAAGAAAATGTGTCTAGAATAGTGTTTTTGGCGTAGAAATAAAATCTGATATGTTTTAGTAGGTTTAGGTGGGATATTTATAGACAAAGGTGTAAAATGTAGTAGGCGGCCAAGGGGATCGGTCGATCCACACCTAGGATCGATCGATCCTAATTCCCGGACAAAATATCTTCATGGCGGCTGAGCATGGATCGATCGATCCATGGGTGGGATCGATCGATCCTTCGTGTCCGGACAAGATGTCCGTGGAGCATGGATCGGTCGATCGGTTGGCCGGATCGACCGATCCATGGCCGTGTTCTTGGAGTCGTCTGGATCGATCGATCCAAGGCTGGGATCGATCGATCCCTGTCCTTTCCGTAGCTTCTTGGCTTCATCTTAGCCCGAAAAATCCCGAAATCGTCTAATTCCGGCTTAACTCCATAGAACCTGTAAAAGACTCAAAACAAAATAGAAAAGACTCGAAAACTAACAAAAGACACGAAACAGATACTAAACACAAACCAAAAAGCAATCAAAAGTACAATACATCAACTCCCCCCAACTTAGACTTTTGCTTGTCCTCAAGGAAAACAAAACAAAATCTAAACCAAGAGAAAAGGTTTTGAAAAACATGAGAATTCGTAAAATCTATAGGATCATGCCTTCAACCAAATGCTCGCAACCATTTTCACCAAGTTCATATCAACCTGTACTACATTGTACTTCGCCATAACCGTAGGAAATGTATGAAATCCCAAGATCATGTAGAACTTAACATTTAACATTTATTAAGAAATGCGTGTACTCTCACAAAGGGAATATCTAACACGTTATGGTCTAGGTATGAAGGTTGATATTTGGTGGCTCAAGTGTTTTGGGTTCTCCAGCAAAGCAAACGGATGCAAATCATTATGCAAAATCACAGTGAGACAAAGACCAATTAGGAAGTACATAGCTCTCCTTTCGCTCGGATCCTCCTAACCAACTCAAAACCCCAAGTATGAATATAAAGATTTTTTAGATGCTAATGAGACACATTAATGATCTCAGACTCACTCCTTTCTCTTTTCACTCCTTTCCCATCTTGTTTATTTTCGTTTTTCTTCTTTTTTTTTTTTTTTTTTTTTTTTAGATGGGGGAGCGGGAATGAGGAGTCCTACAAAAGCTGCATCAAAATAAATCTTGACAATGAATGCTCGTCATACTCATAAATACATCTACTAAACCACAATAACTCAATCTCGTCCAATGACGGTATGCAAACGAACTACTACCACAATCCTAGCGAAAGGAAAGCTATGTCGGTCCGTATACTCCATAGTTTTTGCACATGAATGCACATGACAATGGCTATAAACAGATGCATGTGGTTTGAAAGATGGAAACGGTAAGGGGTGTGGTACTAGACTAAAAATAAGTCTAGCCATTTGGAGTTAACAAAGGTTGATATAAACAATGTAAAGAAAACTCCAAATGTAATTCCATTACATGATTATCAACCCCCTAAGTGAGATATATTAAGTCCGTATTAAGTTCATATATATATGATTAAGCTCAAATGATAGGGATTTTCATAAAATGATCAAGTTATGGATTTTTCTGCGCTTCCAAGTTATCCTCAAACAAGGCTAAGCAGTTTTAAGACAAAATGATCTTAAACATGTTGCAATTCCAAAAGATAACAAATTCTCATAACTATTTTGACTCAATAAAACATTTAAAATTCCAACAAAGTTTTAATAAAAAATAAAACACACCAAAATAAAAGAAACAAACACAAACGTCATTAGTAGATAAATGGCATCCTCCCCGGAACTTGCTTTTCACCGTCTCGGTGTAATAACAAAATTAAAAGAAGAAAATGATATAAAACAAGGGATAGAAATAACCACAAGCTCATTGGTCGCGGGTAGAGCTATCGCTGGAGCTCTCTCTCCTGCCTATGTTCCTCCTGCTCCTGGGTAAGCGGATGTCGCTATACTGTGCTGAGGAATGCTCCACCGGTGAATGAGAACGTTCAGCTCGGTCTTGAGCTGCTTTGGTCCTCATCTCATGTGCTTTGGTGATAGAGTCGGACTCTGTGCCCTCAGAGTCATCTGCATCCTCAGCTTCCTCATTGTTCTCATCATCCTCACCTTCCTCAACTTCCTCATTATCCTCACTCTCAGCTTCATCGCTTTCGTCATCTTGTGTCGGTGAACCTGAAGCGCAAGAACAAGGTTTGATCTTCTGGATCGCCCTCCACATTTTCCTCATCATGGAGTTGTTCTTTTTCTGCGATTTGATGATCCACTGAAGTTGCTGTGCTGTGTCATCTGCAGGAGGGCTGGGCGGTAGGCGGTACCGGTTTGGGCCGTGAGGCAGCAGCCACTGCGGTTGAGGCTCGTCTGCTTCTTCTTCGATGTCAACCTCAGCCTCTTGCATCTCGTCATCGCTATCGCTTGGCTGTGGTGCTGCTTGTGTTGATGTACGATGGCGACGAGACAGTGTCCGTGTGTTGCCAGAAGGTTCTGGTATCAAGTGCTCCGGACCTAGCAAAAACTCCAAATTTTCCTTAGATAGGATTGAAGTGATACCTTCATTGGGTAGTCTGCAGAAACAGGTCATCCCGTTGCGATCCCAATACATATAGACATCGCTCTTGTTTAGTACATGGCAGTTGACTAGATGTCTATTGTCGATTCTCCCGTATCTTTGCTCAACTTCTTCCCTCCTGAGATCAATCTTCGTGTGTTGGAAGATTGGGGTGAGGATGTTGCCCACACAACATTCTTTTGGAGGTTTTCCCTTGATTCTCTGGAGCATATCGCACAAGACAGCGGCATAGTTAACGGTAGGTCCAGGACTCTCCGCGTACTCTGGTAGGAGATGCTTCACGCCACTAAACAGCATCCATAACTCATCATCTCTAACTGCCCCTGATTCCTTTTTAAAGAAGAAGGTGTTGCTGATGATCTTCACAGCAATTCTCAAAACCGGATTCCTTATCGCTGCAATCTTTGCTTTGCGCGAAACATAATCACCGTGAGCAATCAAATCCCAGAACTCATTTGCAAGTTGTCTGTCAATCTTTGGGAACGAGACATCCTCTCCTTTCTCGAATCCGTAGATATCACAAATTTTCTGAAGACTGTATTTGTAGTGCTTCTTGTTGAGGAAGAAACTGAAAGTACCCTCGCTCGCTATCGGTGCTTCCGGGTTTTTGTAGGTAAGCCGACAAGTTGCAAGAAGCTCCCTCACCAATTTTGGGTATAACGGCTCGTTGAGCTTCCAAAGCATTCCAAACCCCATATTCTCAAAGAGTGACGCCGCATCCTCTAGTAACCCAAGGTCCGACAAAGTAATGTCACATCCCATTCGGGTGGGCATAAGCTTGACTGCTCTCATATCTGCCAAGAATTTGGTGTTGTGAGCATCCCATTTTCCCGTGACCGGTCTGAGTAGAGGGTTCTGGTTACGGGTCGTCCTGCGTCTCTTTCCTGCATTGCGGGAGCTCCCGGCTTGATCCATATCCTGTACGAATCGTTAAACAATTCTTTAAGCCATTTTTTTTTTCAAGTTATCGTACAACAATATGGCTTTTTCATGATGTAACAACCAATATCGAAACCAATTCATTTTGAATAATGAACCAATTAACAACATAATAAAATTATTAAAGCTAATCAAAGCAAAATAACATGACTTTTATGCATTATCATTCAATTTGGTTCATTTTCGTTTTTTGGTGAATAGTGAAAAATCAAATCACAAATTTCACTCCAATCTAACCATTTCTAATGCAAATTGAGTTCTATATCATTCCTAGACAAGAATCTAGCGTTTGTCCATCAATAAACATCCTAAAACTCAAACAATAATGATTTGGAGCAAATTCTCATTTAGAACCCTAAAATTTCGAATTGGGAATTGGGAATTTCGAAGCCATACCTTTGCAGAGAGTTAAAATGGTTTCCAGAATCAGAAATAGGAGGAAAAATTGAGTGGATTAGCACTAAGAATCACTAAAAACCGTTAAGATTTGACAAAGTTATGATTGAAAGAATTTTGTGTTCTTTGTGTTCTTCAAAATCGCCAAAGGAGAAGGTTTTGGTCGATTTTTCTTGCAAATCGATCGATCCTTTGGGTTTGATGATTGAGTTTTGAAGTTTTCCGGTTTGTTTCAAGTGATTTTCGTTTTTGGTTTACCTGGGATCGATCGATCCAACCTCTGGATCGATCGATCCAACGTCGTTTGGTCGATTTGGTCGCGTGGTCGTGGATCGGTCGATCGGTTGGCCGGATCGACCGATCCCAAGCCTACGGACACTTTGTCTAATTTTGGCCGGCTTGTTTGGATCGATCGATCCTTGCCTAGGATCGATCGATCCCTTTCTGTAATATCAAGATTCAAACATTTAAGCTCTAGATCGATCGAAACCGTAGGGGATCGATCGATCCCTTCACTCACAGAGAGTGGATTGAAGCAAATTGCATAAAACTTAAGATCAAAATAGGAAATGAAAAACTCAGAAATATTTACAAGATACCTGGTGGGTTGCCTCCCACAAAGCGCTTATTTAAGGTCATTAGCTTGACCGTCATGTAGTTCTAAACTTGGTTTGGAGGATCCTCGAGAAGGATCTTTGTTTTCTCGTTCATTGTGGAATCTGCGAGGTACGGTTTGACTCTCTGACCATTTACAGTAAATGGTTCTCCCTTTTTGTCCCATAGAACCACTGCACCATGCGGTTTTACTTCCTTGACGGTGTAAGGACCGGTCCATCTCGACTTTAGTTTTCCTGGAAAAAGTTTAAGATGAGAGTTGTAGAGAAGTACCTTATCGTTCTCTGAAAGCTTCTTGAGGATTATCCTTTTGTCATGAAGAGCTTTAGTTCGCTCTTTATAGATCCTTGAGCTTTCGTAAGCATTTAACCTGAGTTCGTCTAACTCGTTTAACTGAATTAGACGTTTCTCTGAAGCGGTCTTTATGTCGAAGTTCATCAGTTTCGTTGCCCACAACGCCTTGTACTCTAGTTCGACAGGTAGGTGACAGGACTTACCGTAGACGAGGTTGAATGGTGTGGTTCCAATGGGAGTTTTGAAGGCGGTTCTGTATGCCCAAAGAGCATCATCAAGCTTTGCCGCCCAATCCTTTCTCGATTTTCCAACTGTTTTCTCCAAGATCCCTTTGATCTCCCGGTTTGAGATTTCGACTTGGCCACTGGTCTGACGGTGATATGGTGCTGCCACTTTGTGCTTGACTCCATGCTTTGCCAACAGACTCGCAAAGATCTTATTGATGAAATGCTTTCCACCGTCACTGATCACTACCCGTGGAACTCCAAAGCGAGGAAAGATGATGCTTTTGAACATCTTCAGAACAACTATCCCGTCATTTGTTGGGCTGGCAAGTGCTTCCACCCATTTAGAGACATAGTCGACTGCGACTAAGATGTACTCGTTTCCATAGGATGCTGGGAAAGGTCCCATGAAGTCGATGCCCCATACATCGAACACCTCAACTTCGAGAATGAAATTTTGCGGCATTTCATTCCGCTTGCTTATGTTATCTTTCCTTTGGCAAGCGTCACACTTTGCTACAAACTCGTGTGCATCACGGAATATCGTAGGCCACCAAAAGCCAGCTTGTAAAATCTTCGTAGCTGTTTTAAAGGAAGCGAAGTGTCCTGCATAATCAGAAGCATGACAATGATAGAGAATACCATGTACCTCACTTTCGGGAATGCATCTTCTGAAAATCCCGTCTTTACACCACTTGTAAAGAAACGGTTCATCCCAATAGTAGTGCTGGATATCGTTGAGAAACTTTTTCTTGGCATATCCTACAAAATCAGGTGGTGAAACATCACTAGATAAATAGTTAGCAAAGTCAGCATACCATGGTAAATTTCCCTCGATGGTGTGCATGGTCATGAGATCAGCCGCATTACTGTTGTTAGATTGCTCAACCTCATAGACATAGTTATCTTCTAGTAGCGCAAGCTCTTCTCCTGGGAAAACATCTCTCATTGGGACATCCTCTTCAACTCTTAGTCGAGATAAGTTATCTGCGACTCCGTTTTCGATCCCCTTCTTATCTTTGATTTCCAAGTCGAACTCCTGGAGTAGAAGTACCCATCTTAAAAGCCTCGGCTTGGCGTCTTTCTTTGTGAAAAGGTATCTCAATGCTGCATGATCAGTGTGGACTACAACTTTGGACCCAACGAGATAGGATCTAAACTTCTCAAAAGCGAAGACAATCGCTAGCAGTTCTTTCTCGGTTGTTGCATAGTTTCATTGCGCGGAATCAAGAGTGCGGCTGGCATAGTAGATGGCATGCATCTTCTTGTCTTTCCTTTGCCCTAATACTGCACCTACAGCATAGTCACTTGCATCACACATTACCTCGAAAGGTAGCTCCCAATCAGGTGGTTGCACAATGGGAGCGCTCACAAGAGATCCCTTGATCTTTATAAATGCCTTGAGGCAGTCTTCATCAAACTCAAACTTTTTGATCCTTGCACAATAGCTGAGTTAATGGCCTTGCAATCTTTGAAAAATCCTTTATGAACCTCCTGTAAAACCCAGCATGTCCTAGAAAGCTCCTTATTCCCTTTACAGAATTTGGAGGTGGCATGTTCATCATCACATCGATTTTGGCTCTATCCACTTCGATGCCCTTTTCTGAGATCCTATGACCGAGAACGATTCCATCTCGCACCATGTAGTGACACTTCTCCCAATTCAGGACCAAATGTTTGTCCTCGCAGCGTTGGAGTACACTGCACAGATTAGACAAACAAACAGCAAAAGATGTGCCATGCACAGAGAAGTCATCCATAAAGACTTCCATATAATCCTCAATCAGTTCAGAAATAATTGACATCATACAACGCTGAAATGTTGCTGGTGCGTTACACAATCCAAATGGCATTCTTCGATATGCGAAGGTACCATAAGGACATGTAAAAGTGGTTTTCTCTTGATCATCGGGATGTATCGGAATCTGAAAGAATCCCGAGTACCCATCAAGAAAACAGTAATATTGGTGGTTTTGCTAATCTCTCTAACATTTGATCAATAAATGGAAGTGGAAAATGATCTTTACGTGTTGCAGAGTTAAGCTTTCCATAATCAATGCACATGCGGTGCCCTGTCACAGTTCTTGTCGGAATCAATTCATTCCTATCATTTCTAATCATAGTGACACCACCCTTTTTAGGTACCACATGGACAGGACTTACCCAAGTACTATCCGAGATTGGATAGATTACTCCTGCATCAAGGAGTTTGATGATCTCAGTCTTAACAACATCTCTGAGGTTCGGGTTTAACCGTCTCTGATGTTCTATAGACATCATTGATTCATCTTCGAGATAAATTCTATGCATGCAAAGGTTAGGAGATATACCTTTCATGTCGTCAAGGGAATAGCCTATAGCTTTTCTGTACTTCCTCAGCTCGCATAGCAGTAAGGCACTCTCTACATTGTTTAGTCCAGCATTGATTATAACGGGGTAAGTAGAATGAGGACCAAGAAACGCATACCTAAGCCCTGAGGGAAGCGGCTTGAGTTCTACCTTTGGAGCTTTCAGTTCACTCCAATCTCCACAGTCTTCTGAGGTAGGTCCATTCTCCTCCTTTTCTACTTCATCTTTGTCTAACAAGGCGAATGCAACAACTTTACTCAGTTCAACCGGCTCGTCTAGAATTCTAGCAAAATCCGTTGTTGCTTCCTCAATGTATCCATGTTGATCCTCTTCCTTTGTTAAGGCGATTTGAAGTGGATCTTCAGTATTCATTTCCTCTAAGAGCTCATCAGCTAGCTCATCCATGATGTCAACCCAAAATGCTTGACCTTCAACAGTTGGTTTAGACATCACTCTCTCCATGTCGAATTCTTGGACAAGATCTCCTACTTGCAGTTTGATTAAGCTTCTCTTGACATCTATTAATGCACCAGATGTGTGCAAGAAAGGTCTACCAAGAATAAGCGGTCTTTTGGCTCCTCATCCAGGCTAAGAACAATGAAGTCAGTGGGGATATGAAATGTCCCAACTCTCACATAAACATTCTCAGCAATCCCAATTGGCAACCGCACAGAACGGTCTGCAAGCACTAGAGAGATACTTGTTGGCTTGAAGTTTGTGATCCCTAACCGCTTTGCAACTGAAAGCGGCATCAAGCTCACACTTGCACCTAAATCACACAATCATCTAGCAAACAGTGAGTCACCAACTTTAGAAGGCAAAACAAAACTACCTGGATCTTCTTTCTTCTTTGGTATTGTGTTTTGCAAAATGGCGCTGCACTCGTGTGTGATCAAGACAACTCCTTCTTCAAGAGTTTTCCAGTTAGTCAAAATATCCTTGAGATATTTTCTGTAGATAGGAATATTTCGAACTAACTCAAGAAAAGGGAGCTTGATTTGAAGTTGTTTCATAACTTCATCGAATTTAGCATACTCCTTCTCTCTTTGAATCTTCCTTAAGCGACCTGGAAATGGCAACTTGGGTATGTACGGTGGAGGCACGAGATCTTCAGTTTCCTCCTCAAGATCAGCGATTTCCTTACCTGCAACTTTCTCTCCTTGTGGAGCATTGAGAACTTCTGAATCATTCTCATTCTCAATGATTTTCTCTGAGTCATCGAGAACTTCAACTTCTTTTCCTTTCTTCAAGATTGGTTCTACCTGTTTCCCAATCCTCAATGTAATGGCATTGACAAATTCTTTACCATTGTTGTAGTCTTTCGGGTTCGGTTGTGGTTTTCCAGGAAGAACTCCCATAGGTCTTGTAGAAGTAGAAGCGGCTTGTGCTACCTGATTCTCAAGAGTTTTAACATGTGATGAAAGATTTTCAAACTTACCTTGGAGTTCGCTGTTCATGTTTTCCACTCTTGAGTTGATGTCAAAAGCGTTCTTGTTCTGGCCATCGAGCAGTTGCTTAAGCATTGTTTTCATTTCGCTGTCATCGGACAGTCCAGTTGGGGCGTAGCTCACAGGAGCTTGAGCTGGTGCTTGATAACCTCTCTGAAAGTTGTTGAACTGAGGTCTTTGCTGAAATCCCCCTTGTTGCAAACCTCCTTGGTTCTGAACTCTGTTCTCAAAAGGCTTGTTGTAGCCTCCTTGGTTTGGCACAAATGGTTTTGCTTGATATTGTTGCCCTTGTGGTCTCACTTGTGCTGGATATTTTTGGTCTTGGGGGTTCTCGACATTGGTGCTTCGGTATGAGAGATTAGGATGATTCCTATAATTTTGGTTGAACCCTTGGTTTTGA
Source organism: Barbarea vulgaris (assembly GCA_963667165.1). Taxonomy (NCBI): domain Eukaryota; kingdom Viridiplantae; phylum Streptophyta; class Magnoliopsida; order Brassicales; family Brassicaceae; genus Barbarea; species Barbarea vulgaris. Next base: position 8,749,441 of record OY763888.1, on the reverse strand, counting down.
TAACCATTCACATAATTCAGCTCAGCTTGCACATCCTCAAAACAGTCCCCATGTTGCTCTTGGTACCCTTGCTCTTGGTAACCTTGACCTTCTCCAGAATCATCACAATAGTTGACTGCTCTTTGTTCACGTCTTAGAAGTTGTTCCACCTTCGCAGTCAGCTCAGAAATCTGTTTTGATTCTCCTCCTCCAACGCTCCTCAAGGTCCTATCATAAGCAACACAATGGTTGCTGTTGCTACCAGCAAGATTTTCAATCAAGATTAGAGCTTCCGGTTCTGTTTTTGTCATGAAGTCTCCATTGCTTGCTGTGTCCAAAGCCATCTTGTAATTCTGGTCAATTCCTCTATAGAAGGTGTTGATGAGTGATTCAGGAGTGAACCCGTGATGAGGACACTCTCTTTTGTAGTCCTTGAATCTCTCCCAAGCTTCTTGGAATGACTCGGTACCAGCTTGTTGAAAACTCGAGATCTTGTTTCTTAGAAGCGTGGTCCTTGCTTGAGTAAAATATTGTCCCAAGAATGCAGCTTTGTAATCATCCCATGAACTGATGGAGTCTCTCTCTAGTGATTTGAACCAACGTTTCACTTTATCAGCTAGCGAAAACAAGAACAAACGACACTTAAAAGCATCATCTGGTACTCCATTCATCCTGGTTGTTCCACACACATCCTCGAAGTTATCAAGATGAGTAACTGGATTTTCAGAAGGAAGTCCATGGAACTGGTTTTGTTTCACGAGATTCAGCAATCCCGACTTGATCTCAAAATCATTTCTGTTGATTGGAGGATGTTGGACACCTCCTCGATACATTTGAGCATTGGGAGCATCATGTTCCCTTAAGGTCCTACGAGCAGGAGCAGGCCTTTGATAGTTTGGTGGTTGATGTGCAGCAACTCCAACTGGAGGGTCTTGTAACTCTCCACCATTTTCTCCATCGTGTGGTAAGTCTCCAGGTGGTAACACATTACCTCCTTGTTCATGAGCCATTTGAGCTTCTCTTTGCTTAGCTAGCCTCTTCTTTCTTCTAATTGTCTTTTCGAACTTTCCAACTTCTTCGTGATATTCAACTAGGTGTGATGAACCTTCGCTTCGGGTCATATACCTTTAAAACATCAAAGAGAAAAAGGAAATGATTATCAGTAACTTAAAATAAAATGCAATAGACTAATAACTGATCCTGAATCTTTAGGTAACGCTATTGGTCCCCGGCAACGGCGCCAACTTGATTGCTCGAGTATTTACTCGATACACTTAACCGCAAGGTAGTATATAACGAGATCGATCCACAAGAACCAATGGTACACTAATGATTTACGAGACTTGTAATTAGCTATAGCAGGATGGGTTTGATTGTTTTCTTTCAAACTTGTAAACAAAATGCAATAAACATAAAACGATTGATTTATACGATTTAAAAGGCGTTAGGCCTTAGGGAAAATTCAGGTTATCAATGGCTTAACGAATAATCTTGAGCATGGGATTTAACATTCTCAGCACCGTTCTAGAACATGAACGCAAGGTGGATTAACCCACTCTCGTGGCCTTAACCCCTAAACTTGGCTACTCGAAAACTAAACTCTCGTTTGATTTCTCCTAACCAAATTAGCATTAACACACTAGTTCACTAAGTTCACAATGATGATCTAGCATCAACTCTCGCAGGCTAGAGATACAAAGCTCAATTCATAAGGTTCAAGTTCTCTATAACATGATTAGTGCTTATAGAACAACCTAAAATCAAGACTAAGGTAGCTACTCTTAATCTAGCATTAAGAACACATGAATCAAAGAACCTATGAATTAGAAACCCCAAATCTCTATCAAATCATCAAGCCATCAATTCCCTTCAAGAACCCTAAAACCTAACTATGAAATTACTCACACATAATCAAAGAAACAACAAAATAAACCATACAAAGCATAATAGGATTGAAATAAACAACAAATGATACAACAAAACTTCTCCAAATGTTTGATAGAAAGGAGGAGCTTAGAAATCCAAGAAAATGTGTCTAGAATAGTGTTTTTGGCGTAGAAAGAAAATCTGATATGTTTTAGTAGGTTTAGGTGGGATATTTATAGACAAAGGTGTAAAATGTAGTAGGCGGCCAAGGGGATCGGTCGATCCACACCTAGGATCGATCGATCCCTAATTCCCGGACAAAATATCTTCATGGCGGCTGAGCATGGATCGATCGATCCATGGGTGGGATCGATCGATCCTTCGTGTCCGGACAAGATGTCCGTGGAGCATGGATCGGTCGATCGGTCCAACCGATCGACCGATCCGTGGCCGTGTTCTTGGAGTCATCTGGATCGATCGATCCAAGGCTGGGATCGATCGATCCAAGGCTGGGATCGATCGATCCCTGTCCTTTCCGTAGCTTCTAGGCTTCATCTTAGCCCGAACAATCCCGAATTCATCTAATTCCGGCTTAACTCCATAGAACCTGTAAAAGACTCAAAACAAAATAGAAAAGACTCGAAAACTAGCAAAAGACACGAAACAGATACTAAACACAAACCAAAAAGCAATCAAAAGTACAATACATCACTGAGTTATAGGGCTTTACGAACCATCATTGAACTTGATTTTAATGCTAGGATATTTGTATCGTTGCATGCGATAATTGTGTAACGGAGTATATGGACTTTAGATAATTTATATTGTGAATTTGCATATCTTTTATTCATCTGTGTTTCATAGTTCATGAACTCTAAGTTTTTGGTCAGTTCCTAGTCTAGATTTTTAGCTTATATTCGATCCATGATACCCTGAGAATTCTGATATATCATGTTTTTTACCTGTTTTAAGCCATGATATAAGTATATAATCAAGTCTTACCCGTGTCTTTTGAGTCTTTATCGAGTTTTTTTACAGATTTGCACGTGCTAGTGACTTTTTGGACAATTATGGAGCCTATGGAGCATTTGTAGCTGTGAAGACGAAGTAGGTTCCTTCAGTGGTCAGTTATGGAGCCACTACTGGTGTCGCTCGATACCCATCGTCTGGCATTCATGTGGATCTTACATAATTTTGAAGATTTGCAACTTTACCCCAGAAGTTCCAGAAGTTTAGAAAGGAGACGCAGCTCTCATTTTAGACTATTTATTAGGTTTATTATTATGTATCTTGACTTTTGGCTAGTTTTGGGAGAGACTAGAGCATGGGGCTGTTCTTGCTACTTGTATTCATTTGAGAGAAGATCTTAAACCCCTATTTTTTCTTTGATTTTATATGATATCTATCACTTGTTAGGTTTAGGGATTCTCATTAGGAATTTCATGAACTGTTAGATTTAACACTGGTTAGGATTCAGACTTGTTAGTTCTTCATCTAGGATTGAACTTAATGCTTAATCTGAACTGATCACCTAGATTTATGATTATAGGTTATTAAATTGACACAACAGTGTAAGTTGAGATCTGAACAAATCCTAGTGAGCAAATTTGATAATTGCAATGACAGTTTCATTAGATAATTTGTGAGCATATCGAACCTACACTTAAGGCTTGTTTAGACTTTAAGATTCGCAACGACATTTCGTTTCTTAGGTTTAATTCATATATAGTTTTCGCAACGGCAGTTGGTTAGCTATAAATTAGTGATTTGAGTTCTAGAACGGTTTTTTAATTAGATCTTGACAAGTTGTTTTATCTGCTTTCCATGATTTCCTGAGAAGTTCCCTAGACCTGACGCTTTCCCGAACTTGTTTATATCTCTTTATTATTTTATACATTGTTTTTTAAATACTCATTTACTAGTTAGTTGAGTTCGAAACGAAACGGTTTATTGTGAAGCCTGAGAGTCTTTGTGGATTCGACCCCTAAGTACCACCGTGATCTCTTTATTTGAGAGAGTAGCTCTATGGCGCCGTTGCCAGGGACTCTTTTGAGTTTTCAGTAGACTTAAGTGTAGAATTTAGTCTAAGTTTTTTTCAGTTTACTTACATAGTTCTTTCTTTTTGTTTGGGGTGTTTCAGGTGTACGCCTAATCGCAAAACTCGAACCAAAAAGGACAGTGAGCTTTTACTTCTTTTGAATCAGGAACTTGCAAAGTTAAAACGAACGATCAGAAAAGCATAGAAGTTAGTTACAATGGTTGGTCCTGTGATACTACGACCAGACGAAGCTGGAGTTCTTAGAGACCAAGAGGGTCATATTCGCAATGAGCTAGGTCAGAAGCTCGATGCAGAGGGTAACTTGATCACCGAGGTTGCATGTGTCAAGCGACACCCACCCAATGATGTCGATCAACTCCAAGCGCCAGCAGCTATACGAGAAGTTGCTGTAGCGGCGAGGCAGGTGCAAGTTGAGAGAGCGAAGACACTGGGAAACTACAACATGCCTGATTTGTTATATTCTAACAGATCTGCAATTCGTCTTCCCATCATGAGTGATATGCTCAAATTTACCCTGAGCTACTCTCTCAAATTAAGAGATCACTGTAGTACTTAGGGATCGAATCCACAAGGACTATGAAATACCCAATAAATCCCAGTAAAAGTATTATGCTAAATAAAGTATAATGTAATGAAATTGCAATGCGAGTAATTAAACAAAGTGTAAATCAATGGAGAAAAGCGTTAGGCATAGGGAAATCTCAGGAATCTTCAGAACCGTGAATCGATTGAATTATCAGGATTATAATTAAGAATCGTTCTAGAACTCAAACACAATTGTAAAACCTACCAGCTTCCGCTGCGTAAACTATCTATCCCTGAATCTAGAATTCCAAATTCCTTTGCTAAATTCTAAGATCCAGACAAGCAGTAATGATCAGGTTCAATTTGTTCACAAAATCCCTAAATCAAATTCCTTTGCAGATGGGTATTTTGCTCACCTAAGATAGATCTAGCAATCAATCACACTTTCATGTCAATTGATAACCCTAAATCAGATTCTAGGTCGCGAATCTAGAATAAGCAATAAGTTCAATCCTAAATGAAGAACTCTATCAATTAACCCTAGTAATCTAATGATTCAACAATTCCTCTGAAACCCTTGAAATCCCATAACCTAACAGGGGAACTACTCAGACATGGTGAAAGCAACAATCATCATGATATGAATAGAAATCATTCAATATAATAGAAAATAAAAGTGAAGAACAAAGAGTATCAGGGATTAGAGAAAGATGATCCAAGCTTGAGATAGAGAGAGAGTCTGCTACTCGATAATCCCTAAAAACCCTGATCTAAAACACAATATATAGCTAAAAACTCGTACAGGGACTAATGCTGAAATATTAGAAACTTCTGGGCAAAATTGTAAATCTTCCAAAATCTCCGAAGTTGTCCGCCTGTGGTGTCGATCGACACTCATGGCTGGTGTCGATCGACACCAAGTCACACATCGCCTCAAAACATGATTCTTCGATGCAACTTCTTGGTCTTTGCTCCAAAATCTCCCATATTCTTCACATTAGTCCTAAATGCATACCTGAAGATAAAAGACTCTAATAGACTCTAAAAACACCAAAAAGACTCAATTAAAGACTCTTATATCATGGTTAAAACCCATAAAACCATGATATATCAAATAGCACCAAGAATGATGATTTCGAGCGACACAAACAGGCTGGAGGCATAGATAGGAAGCAGATTGCTGAGTTGAAGAAAACGTTAGATTCAGTTAATAGTATCCAGACAAACAAGAAGTTAGTTCACTTTGCTGCAGAGGTTGAGACATTTGAGCCCGAGCACGTTTATGAGGAAGAGGACTGCAACTACATTGGGGGCACTGGATTTCAGGGTGAGCATTTTGGCAATCAGCAGAACCGAGGACGTTACAGTGGAAATAATCAGCGGAGTACCTTCACCGGTAATCAAAACTCCTCTGGCTATGTCCCTAAGAGCTAATATCAGAAACCCTTCCAGAGAAACAATGATTTCAACAGGAATTATGGATCCTCCTATTATCAACAACCTTCCGCTAACACTGAGCAAAGCCAGATGAAGTCTATGTTGGATCAGATTTTGGAGGATCATCAGAAGATTACAGTTGATCTTAATGGGAAGATCGATTCGCTGTACACTGATTTGAATGGTAAGATCGATGCTTTGAACATTCATATGAAGAAGCTCGATATACAGGTTGCACAGACTGTTGGGTCTGCAAAACGACCTTATGGAGTTCTTCCAGGAAGAACAGATAACAATCCCAAGTATCCTTGCAACGCTATCAGGTTGAAAAGTGGTAAATCGACGAAGAATTTTTGCATGAGCCGCCAGTGTCAATCGGCACACACCATCAGTGTCGATCGACACCTAAACCCACGACAAGAGAAGTACAAACACCGGTCAGTGTCGATTGACACCCACCCATTGGTGTCAACCAACACCAACTGTCATCGGACACACTGAGTGTTGAGAAGTTGCAGAAACCGCCAGAGCGAGTCTACGTGCCTAAGGTTCCTTTCCCGAAGAGCCATAGGAAGTCTAAACAGGAGCTGTATGAAGCTAAGTGCAGGGCGATAATGGATAAACTCACCATTGAGATTCCATTGATCGATGCCATTAAGACTTCACCTGTGGTGAAGAGATGTTTAAAGAAGATGCTTACGCAAGATATGAGAGAAGAGGAAGGAGTTATGATGATGACTGAGGTCTGTAGTGCTGTCATTCATAAAAGGATACCGGAAAAGCTAGTTGATCCGGCTAGCTTTGTCTTGGATAGTTCCATCTTCCAAGAAAGGTTTTTGAATTCCTTGTGTTATTTGGGTTCCAGTGTGAGTTTGATGCCATACTCCTTTGCTGTGGGACTCGGGATGACAGACTTCACGCCTACTAAGATCACTCTTATCCTTGGGGATATAAGCATTCGGACACCGGAAGATCTTTTGGAAGACGTTCCAGTTAGAGTCAGCGATTGCATGATTCCGATGGATTTTGTGGTCTTGAAGTATAGCGATGAGCCTAAGGATCCTCTTATCTTAGGTAGGCGTTTCTTAGCCACTGCTGGCACACTTATTAATGTTCAAGGAGGTCAAATAGCTTTTAATGTAGGAGAGTTGGTGATGAATTTTGATATGGATAAGCTGATCGAGCGACCTACTATCGATGGTCAGACTTTTTACGTGGATACTCTCAGCAATCTAGCAGAGGAGATCTTTCATGAGATGCATATCACTGATCCTCTAGAGAGAGCTTTGCTCTATTCCACGCAAGAGACTGGGTACCTAGATGGCGTGGCTGAAGAGTATACGCGGATGTTGGATTCTAGTGAGCATGTGTTGCGTCTTGTCTCTCACAAAGAGCTCACTTGAGCACCTCATGATGCCGCCTCACATGGTGACTGGAGTGAAGATAAAGCTCCCAAGATCGGGCTCAAAACATTCCTTGCAGGGCTAAGGTACGAGTTTCTCGGACCGAACTCCACTTATCCTGTTATTGTTAATGCTTCCTTGAACAATGCAGAGCTCACTCTTTTGCTAAGAAAGCGGCGCAAATATCGTAAAGCTCTTGGCTATACTCTTGATGATATTTCAGGTATTTCTCCAGAGTTGTGCATGCATTGGATTCACCTTGAGGATGAGGGCAATTCCTTGGTTGAACACCAGCGCAGGTTGAATACAAATCTGAAGGAGGTAGTGAAGAAGGAAATTCTGAAACTCCTAGCTTGGTAGGAGGCAACCCACTGGTGAGTCTGTACATACGCATTTTTGTACAGGTGAGGGGTAGTGTCACTCGACACCAGCATTGGTGTTGGTCGACACCGAAAAACGAGGTAAGTGCTATAAATACCCTATTTCCCCTTCTTAATAACCCTGAAACGCAAAAACAACAATAGGCTCTAGAGTTTGTTCTCCTCCACAGATTTTTGGCTATTTTATTCCCCAAATTAGTTGCGTTTGTGCTTAATCCATCCCACCCAATCCAATTCCAAGGTATGTTCTTCAAATCTTCCAATCTCTTTACATCTCTTGAAGGTTTCATCCTCAATTGATTCCCTGGAATAAGTGTTTGAATGGATTCAGCGACGACATGGGTTGTTTTTGCTTTGTGGTTTGATATGAATGATGAATTGATATTAATTTTCGTGGAATTGTATTGTGTGATTTTTGCCTTCCAGGTACCATTGTCGACCGACACTACCACCAGAGTCGCTCGACACCATTAGCCATGATGACCACCAGACCCAACAAGCGAACTAGACAACAACGAAATGAGGGTTCTAGCTCCGGTCATTCCCCTTCCTTTGACTCACCACCACCCCCATGCCCTACTGATATGCCCATCTTGCAGTTACGACATCCTTGGCCCAAAGTGGAGCATCTTAAGATTCGATCGAGGAAACATTGGGCACACGACCCCAAGATAGAGGTTGAGCAACCTGCGTGCTACACCAGGGCGATCTCAGAGGATTGGGATGAGTATGACACAGTCTTTTACAATGCGTGGTTGTCTGTAGACAGGCCAAACGTTTCATCAATGACTCGGCTTTGGTTTCCTTTGGGATTCGTTTGGATGTAAGCAGAGTCTTACCAGCAATTGCAATGGGCACAATGGGTATCACAACGTATAATCTCTACCCTGATTTGGCACGGCAGCTCCTCACCACTTGTCGGATCTACTTTGCGAATGAGGGTAGGAAGATTGCACAAGAAGCGGTCCTTACCTTCATGTGGAAGGGAGTTCACTACCACATCACCATCTCCGATCTTTGTGGTTTGTACGGGTCCAAGAAGGAACCCACCAAGGCTGTCCTCGCCACAGATTGGGATGAGAATCAACAGTTCTGGTCACACTTTGGAATTTGAGTCTATGACTCCAAGGAGCGGAAGCAGACAGATGTGAGACATCCGGTCCTGAGGTATGTCTTGTGTGTTTTGGGAAACACGATTATTTGCCACTCCTAACAGCCCAGAACGAGGAACTCCGATCTCATACTCCTTTACAGCGGAGTTAAGCATGTCTGGACTTAGGACATCTGGGAGTGCAGCGACCCGAGCCACAATTTGAACCTTGGCGCACAATTCGCCAACCATCTCGTTCCTCGCAAGGGTAAGGCTTTTGGCAGTAAGAACATCGTCACCACCCGCTTGACCATGGACATAGCCTATCTGTAGCATGCGCGTTGGTTGAAATGGGACCGTCTCTAGGTTTTTGTTGATTCGGACGGCAATGAGTGGAGTATTAAGATCTTGCAGAGGCAGCTCACCATTATTCGTGCAGGTGACCCATCTTGTCTGAGTTTCTCCCATGCGCCACAGTTGTTGCAGTCAGTCCCACGTGGCAAGCGCCGTCGAGGCACTCCATGGAGTGCTCCTCCTTCTGCTGCGGAAGATAAGAGGGTTGATAACCTTGCTGGTGGTCCCCTACCAATTTTTCCTGACTTGGATTTTCCAGAGCCCCCGGAGGGATATGATGAGGATGCCCCCTGCTTTCCGACGCTACATGGTTGGCACCATGCATCAGATATGGAAGCTGCTAGCTGCTAGCGTCACCTGTGCGCCTCCCGCTCCTCTGTCACGTTACCATTCACCCACTCCTGATCCCGTGACACCTCCTCCATCCACTGCTGCTGATGATACGATGGATAAGTCCGACGAGGACTAGATTTATTTTCCCTTTTCTCTTTTGCTTTTGTTTTGGTTTTTAGTCTGAACTAGAGTCATTTTCTTTTATTTTGAGTCAGTTTGTTGGTGTGTCTTCGATTTGGAACTTGTTTAAATATGATATTATATTATGTTTGGTGTTTTTGACTTGTGTTCTAGCGATTCCACAACATACCATTCGACATTTTGGATTATTGGAACAGAACATTCTGATCAAGACTGAGGAGTCGATTGACACCAACACCCACAAAATGGATAAGTGTTCTTAACTTTTGTTTTAGCATCGTTTCATCTCTTTTCTTTACCAATCTCGGGTTTGGCACCACTGGGGACAATGTTGTTCAAGTCTGGGGGAGGTAGTTACTAACATCATCTTTCGTTTTCTTAAGAGTTAGTTGAGTCTGTTTTATTGAGTCAAAACCAGTCCATGAAATTATGATTTTTCGAGGAACCACCACATTTGCAGAAACTTAATTGACCATTTGATTCGAGCTTGATTGGCATCTGAGATTATTGAAAAAACCAAAGGCTTAATAGCGGACTTGAGACGCCCATATTTCCAGCAGAAATCCACTAACACCCGAGCCAATTTATGTCAGTTCTTTTTACCTCATCAATGTGACAGGTGTTCTGGGCTTGACTCATCATTCATACCGGACAAGACAACCTCTGTTAAACAACAAAGTGGTACTCCTATTCCTTATTCCATCGAAAAAAATCAAAGTAGAAAAGATGAGATGATTCTCTCTTGAGTAAAGGGATTGGAAACTTCCCTATGACCCCATTATTTTACTTGAGATTGAGATGATCACACAAAGGTGGAAGTGAGGGGTAGGAAAATTTCCCATGACCCTATTATTAACTACACCTTTGAGTTTAAAAAGAAAATGAAAAGAAAAGAAAGCAGAAAAAGAAGAAATAGAAAAATTAAGAAAAGAATAAGTCTGGGCGAGAGAAATAGTACCAAGATCTATATGGTTGTCTATGTAATGGTATTGTACGTGAAAGAGTCCAGAAGGTCCTTGGCATCGAGATCAGAGATGAAACCCGGCAATGAAGGAACAGTGGACTATGGTGCGAAATTGTGGGTTGAATCGGGAAAGCTGTGAACGTCTACTGTAAAGTACAAGGTGGTCTCGATCCTTTCAGGTAAGAGTTTCTAGTGGCTTACTAATGTTAATGTGAGTGTGGTGCTCTTATGATGAAATGAGTTTCTGTGTTTTCAAACTTTTTTCTCTTATTTGGTTTATGTTTTCCTTGAGGGCAAGCAAAAGCTAAGTCTGGGGGAGTTGATATATCATAGTTTTTACCGTTTTTAAGCCATGGTATAAGTATATAATCGAGTCTTAATCGTGTTTTTCGAGTCTATATCGATTCTTTTACAGGTTCGCATGTGCTGGTGACTTTTTCGACAATTATGGAGCCTATGGACCATTTGTGAAGACGAAGTAGGTGCCTTCAGTGGTCAATGGTGTCGATCGACACCACTACAGGTGTCGCTCGACACCCATCGTCAGGCATTCATGTGGAACTTACATAGTTTTGAAGATTTGCAACTTTGCCCCAGAGGTTCTAGAAGTTTACAAAGGAGACGCATCTCGTATTTTAGATTATTTATTAAGTTATTAGGTTTACTATTATGTATCTTGAGTTTTGGCTAGTTTTGAGAGAGACTAGAGCTTGAGGCTGTTCTTGCTACTTGTATTCCATTGAGAGAAGATCTTGAACCCCTGTTTTCTATTCTTTCTTTGATTTTATATGATATCTATTTCAGCTATGTCTTTTGTTCTTATTGATATGTCCGAGTATATGAGTTGTTAGGTTTAGGGATTATCATTAGGGATTTTATGAGCAAGGCCAAAACCTTGATTTAGAGGGCAACGTGATTGTCCAGGATGAAGGTGTCGATTGACACCCACCCCTTGGTGTCGCTCGACACCAACCGGCAGCTGTAGGTGAAATTGCTGTCGTACAAAGGCAAGGGCAAGCTGAGAGAGGAAGGACACTAGGAGATTACAATAGGCCTGATGAGTTCTATGCTAACAGGTCTACGATTTGTCTCCCAACCATTAAGAGGAACGAATTCGATCTGAAGCCGTCTTATTACTCCTTAGTGGGTCAGCATCCTTTCTCCGGTTTGTCGCATGAACAGCCTATGGACCATATTGAGAGGTTCGAGGATTTGGTAACTAGCATGAAAATAAATGGAGTCAGCTATGACTATCTTTTCTGTAAGCTCTTCCCACACTATCTTATTGGTGAAGCAGCTTACTGGTTGAAGCAGTTACCGATGGGATCTCTGACTAGTTGGGAAGAGACGAAGAAGGCTTTCTTGAGAAACTTCCACAATGATGCACGTTCAGAGGATTTGAGAAATAACATCTCTCAGTTTACGCAGAGGCCTACTGAGGCATTCAAGGCGGCATGGGTTTGTTTCAGAGCTTATCAGAGAGATTGTCCGCATCATGGTTTCACCTATGTTCAGTTGTTGGGTATTTTCTTCGGAGGAGTTGATTGGAGGTACCAGATGGCTCTAGATTCAGCGAGCAATGGGAACTTCAATACCAGGTCTCCAGAGGAAGCTTATGAGTTGATTGAGAACTTGGCGTCTAGCAATAATACCAAGAATGCTGACCATGAACGGCAGAAACAGGCTGGAAGCATAGATGGGAAGCAGATTACTGAGTTGAAGACAAAGTTGGATTCAGTTCGAAGTATCCTGACAAGTAAGAAGTCAGTTCATTTTGCTGCAGAGGTTGCGACATTTGAGCCCGAGCAGGTGTGTATGAGGAAGAGGATTGCAACTACATTGGTGGCACTAGATTTCAGGGTCAGCATTATGGCAATCAGCATAACAGAGGTGGTTACAGTCGAAACAATCAGCGGAGTACCTTCACCGGTAATCAGAACTCTTCTGGTTATATTCCTAAGAACCAGTATCAGAAGCCCTTCCAGAGCAACAATGACTTCAATAGGAACTATGGATCATCCTCTTTTTATCAGCAACCTCCCGCTAGCTCTGAGCAGAATGAGATGAAGTCTATGACGGATCCGATTTTGGAAGCTCAGCAGAAGATTTCGGTTGATCTTAATGGGAAGATTGACTCGCTGTATACTGATCTGAATGGTAAAATAGATGCTTTGAACATTCACATGAAGAAGCTCGATCTCCAGGTTGCACAGACTGTTGGGTCTGTCAAACGCCCTGATGGAGTTCTTGCAGGAAGAACTGATAACAACCCCAAGTATCCTTGCAATGCTATCAGGTTAAGAAGTGGTAAAGAGTTAAATCCTTTATTGGAAAGGTTTCAGAAGGGTTAAGAGATTGTGGACTTAGAGGAAATCGATGAAGAATTTGCGGAGGAGCCGCCAGTGTGAACCGACACACATCATCAGTGTCGATCGACACCCTTGTCCACACTTAGAGAGGAACCAACATCGGCTAGTGTCAACCAACACCCACCCATTGGTGTCGATTGACACCACTCATCACCAGACGCACCGGTTGTTATGATGATGACTGAGGTCTGTAGTGTTTTTATTCAGAATAGGATACCGGAGAAGCTTGTTGATCCAGGTAGCTTTGTCTTGGATTACTCTATCTTCCAAGCAAGGTTTAAGAATTCCTTTTGTGATTTGGGTTATAGTGTGAGTTTGATGTCGTATTCAGTTGCTGTGGGACTCGGTATGACACACTTCACGCCTACTAAGATAACTCGGATCCTTGCGGATAGGAGCATTCGCACAAGAAGGTCTTTTGGAAGATGTGCCAGTGAGAGTCGGCGATTGCATAATACCGACGGATTTTGTTGTGTTGAAGTACAGTGACGAGCCTAAGAATCCTCTTATCCTAGGTAGACCTTTCTTAGCCACCACTGGAGCGCTTATTGATGTTTGAGGAGGCCAAATAGTACTGAATGTGGGACCATTGGTAATTAACATTGATATGGATAAGCTGATCAAGCGACCCATTATCGACGGTCACACTTTTTACGTGGATACTTTAAGAAATCTTGCAGTGGAGATCTCTCAGGAGATGCATATCACTGACCCTTAAGAGAAAGCTTTGCTTTAGTCCGCGCAAGATGTAAGTCACTTGGATGCCATGGCTGTCGAGTATACGCGGATGATGGATTCTAGCGAGCACGTGATACATCTTGTTGCTCATGAGACACTCGACCAAGCACCTCCAGACGCCGCTGCACAAGGCTATTAGAGTGAGGCCAAGGCTCCTAAGATCGAGCTCAAGACACTCCCTGAAGGGCTAAGGTATGCATTTCTTGGACCTAACTCCACTTATCCTGTTATTGTTAATGCTTCTTTTAACAATCCAGATCTTACTATTTTGCTAAGCAAGCTGCGCAAATATCGCAAAGCTCTTGGCTATACTCTCGATGATAATTCAGGTATCTCCCCAGAGTTGTGCATGCATCAGATTCACCTAGAGGACGAAGGAAAATCGTCGATTGAGCATCAACGTAGGTTGAATCCGAATCTGAAGGAAGTCATGAAGAAGGAGATCCTGAAACTCCTAGCTGCTTGCATCATCTATCCTATCTCTGATAGTGATTGGTTCAGTCCAGTTCATGTGGTCCCCAAGAAAAGTGGTGTAACAGTTGTAAAGAACGATAAGAATGAGCTGATACCTATGCGGACTGTGACTGGTCATCGGATGTGCATTGACTACAGGAAGTTGAATGCCACTACGTGGAAGGACCATTTCCCTTTACCCGTCATTGATCAGATGCTTGAACGTTTAGCTAACCACCCTTACTATTGTTTTCTGGATGGTTATTCAGGTTTCTTTCAGAATCCCATACACCCCGACGATCAGGAGAATACCACTTTCACTTGTCCTTACGGCACATTTGCGTAATGTCGGATGCCATTTGGACTTTGCAATGCTCCAGCAAACTTTCAGCGATGTATGATGTCTATCCTTACAGTGTTTGGTGATCAGTTCAAGCAACATGCATTAAGATAGAGATGTCCCAAGAGATAACTAATTATGACTAAGGTTCGGATCTAACAACCTAAATGAATCTAACCATGAATTGCCTTCGAATCACCCCATTAAACCCAACAAAGAGATCTACTCGCTCATGATGCAAAGAAACGCAATAGATATCATAATAAGCAACATCATAAACGATTCAAATATATCAAAGGGTTCAAAGGAAACTTCTCTATGGATGTCACAGAAGATAACTTGTCTCCCAACAAAGAAAATAGAAGATGTAGAAAGAGATAAAGAAGAAGATAGGTGATGGAACTTCAATGGAGGAGGCGCGGCTTCAAGGACTTCGAGGCGACGAAAGGGGCTCTTTGGAGGAGGCGGCTCTTGTCTCTGGAAGCTTGAAGTCAGTTATCTAGGTTATGATTAGGGTTCCACACGCGGAAGTTAGGTTTTGGAGAGGTATTTATAGGGTTTTAGGCTTAGGAAACCGGATTAGGGCTTTCGGGACAAAACTACGTAGTTTCATTAAGTAGAAAGGTCGTGGTATCAATACCGGTCACGGGGGCTTGTGGCCGGTCTTGCCAAGAGGGTTGGCACCAGTCACAACCTGGTGTGGCCGGCCGCATCGAGAAGGGTGGCACCGGTCACGGCGCCTTGTGACCGGTATCGATGAGGCTTCAGTCAACGAGGCGTGTCTCCCAAACGGCTGAAGGGATTGCTCTGGTTCTTCTTTGAGGTGAAACTTCACACTTATGGCTTTCCATAGACACCAAGAACACCCAAATTGAGTATCGGAAAGTCCTTCAAAAGATGTCATACTTCTGGCGGTATGCAGCTGTCCGAAAATGTGACTTGCTCAGCCTCTTTTGTCCATTTTGCTCAAAAACTCATAAATAACTCATGGAGGCTCAAATGGTGGAAAGTGCCTTCAAAGTATCCATAATCACTTGTTTTCGCCTTTAGAAAGCTAATAAAAACATAGGAAAAATGGGCCAAAATACGATGTTATCAGCCTCCCACTTGCACCATTAGATTTTTCACAAAACCGAGTGGAGTTGTGGTGCAAGCGTTCCCAAGTTTAATAGAAATAGTTGGGGATTATATGTCAACAATTCCCAGCTCCCTTGCAATACTATTAGACATCACGTTGACATTAGCTCCAATGTCACATAGGGAGTCAAGAAAATCTATACCTTTAATCGTGCATGGAAAGATAAACTTCATTGAATTGTCTGTCTTATAGACCGTCCTTTGATGTGGTGGTTTATCAATTGATTTGTGATCGTCTTTATGTGTTGGCGGATCAAGTTTGATGGTTTTATTCGTGATCTTAGATGCAGATTCTTCCTTTCTTTCAACGGTCATGATAATGCAATGTCCTCTCGGATTTCTTTCGACTTTACTAGGAAGAAAAACAGCTTGTCCCCTCGTACTTTCTGTGATTTGCACCTCTTGTACTTCTTCCTTCTTTTGCATGAGTGGATAGGTCAGTAACATTCAGACTCACCCCTGTGATCTTCTTATCAAAGTAATAAAACTTGCGATCTAACTTGAAGCCAAGATTTTTGTTGTCTTGGGCGTTTTCCTTCACTAGTTCCAAGAGTTGTTGTTGATGACTTTGTTGAGCGTTTTCTTCACCTCCAATAAAGGTACAAACGAGCTTGTGTCCTTGAGATGCATGGGCTGGATTTACAGAAACTTGAGGGGTCACGTGAGATAGCTTGTGTGTTGCATTTTCCTCTTGATGACGATTCCGATCTTCATGAAAGCCTTGATAGATAGCTTTAGATGCATTGGCCTTCAAATTTTCTAGAATCACATTCATCATGGATTTTAGCTCAGCAATTTCTGTAGGATAAGGACTTGTAGATGTAGAGGTTGTGTTGTTTTCGAAGCAGTTGTTGGCACTGCTTGCAGCAAGATTATCAATCAATATGTAGGCCTCTTCCCTAGTCTTAGTCATAAAGTCCCCATTGCTGGCCGAATCAAGAACTCTCTTGAGCGTTGACTCAATACCCATGTAGAAGATGTTCAAGACGCCGATCTTTTCAAAACCATGGTGAGGACAATCACGAATGTACTCATTGTACCGCCTCCAATCTTCATGGAAATATTCACCAGTTTCTTGTTTGAAACCGTAGATCTTGTCTCTAATGGAGTTCGTTCTTGAGCGGGTGTAGAATTGTTTGAGAAAAGCAGTCTTGATTTCATCCCATGACTTAAGTGAAGCTGGAGGTAATGACCTTAGCCATCGCCATGCCTTGTCACATAAGGACAATGAGAACAACTTACTCTTCACATATTCTTGGGGAACTCCAACCGAGTATTGCAGACCACAAATTTCCTCAAAGTCTTCAATGTGATCTATTGGATTTTCATATGAATCACCATGAAACTGGCTCTCCTTGATCAATTTGATCAGCTTTCTACTAATTCATAGCCCTGAACGTCTATAGGTGGTGCACATATCACATAATGGTTTTCATGGAAAGCATATGGAACATTGTAATCCCCCAATGTAATATGAGGCTCTCGATGCCCTTGAAGAACAAGTGCACGTCTAGCAGCATCTTGATCACCATCTTGAGGTGGTGGATCATCATGACCTCCTAGAATGTGGTTTCGGTCCTCCATTCGAGCTAGGCTCGAGAGTACCTGAAAATTAAAAGAAAAATATCAAAGCAAAAGTGAAAAGTAAAACGTCCTAGATGATTAATCCTAGTCCTAAACTCGTAAGTAACTTAACAAGACCTTGAATTCGTATAGAAGTACTTAAGGAAGGTTGACTTGCATCCCTCCCAACTAGTGATCGATCCTGGTGGTAAAGACATTAACAATCTATGAGCCTTATTGGCTAGAGAGAAAGGGAAAAGCTCACACTTCAAATAGTCTTCTTGTACACCATTAGCTCGTGTTGTACTGTAGATTTCTTTGAACAGATCAATGTGGTCCATAGGAAGTTATGTTAAGAGGCCATGGAACTGGTTTTGCTTCACCAAACCAATGATTTGAGGCTTAATCTCATACACATGTCTCGGTGGATTCGGAACACGTATGGCAGCACGATCATGCGGGTATTGGTACGACACATTGTAATGGGCCAAGGTCGGGGGCACCTCCTTCTTGGTTTCCTTGTTTGGCCATGATTTGTTGTCTCCGAAGTTTTCTTAGCTCACGTTCTAGTCGATCAATGTCTTGCATGGGAGTCACGGTGTCAGAGTTTTGGCTCCAAGTCATGCACTGCAAGGATCCAAAGACAGAAACTAAAAGGGAACAAAGAGGTTATCAAGAAACAAAAGAAAAGTAGAATAAAATTGAAAGATTCAAATGAAAAATTCAAAGTATCTTAGACCAGAAATCTTATCAAATTCAATGGACAGCTAGTTACTCCCCGACAATGGGGCCAAAAAGCTTGATTCGTGTATTTTTATGCTTTAATCTTTTACCTCAAAAGAAACACACGACTACTGCAAGTGCACAGTTAAAAGTATGTAGTATTTAAGGATCGATCCCACAGAGAGTACTAGCTAACACGAAATGAATGCAATGAAAGAAATCTGGCTAAGACAATGATATCAAAGGGGTTTGTTTTGGGATTTTGTAATGACTAAGTAAATGAAACAAGAAAGCAAATAAAATCGGTTGTAAGGTAATGAGAGGAAGCGTTGGGCGTCTAGGGTTATCTCGGGTTCTTCATGGTTCCAAACAAATGAGATTCAAGATCATATGCCAGTAACTAATGATTTTAGTCTAGGTTCTCAACTACGAACACGAATGAACAAACAACCTATGAATGATAGAATGAATGTCTAAAATCCTCATACTCTGTTACTCAACTTACGCAGGCAATGACGCACGTATCAAAGCATTTTTAACTAGTTCGATAATTTCACAAAGCTCCATGACTCAACTTACGCAGTCTATGATGCGAGGCTTCAGTAACACTATGTCCGAGAGCTAGGTTTACATGATTAGCGCTCATATTCTTTAAGTTAAGTGAAAGATGTCCCAAGACATACCTAACATGTGACTAAAATTCGGATCTCACAACCTAAATGAATTTAACTATGAATTACCCCTAAATCACTCCATGAACCCAACAAAGAGATCTACTCGCTCATGATGCAAAGAAAAGCAAAAGATAACATAGAAAACAACATCATAAATGATTCAAATATATCAAAGGGGTTCAAAGGAAACTTTTCTATAGAAGTCACAGAAGATAACTTGTCTCCCACAAAGCAAATAGAAGATGTAGAAGGAGATAAAGAAGAAGAAAGGTGATGGAACTTCAAGAGAGGAGACTCGGCTTCAAGGACTTGGAGGTGATGAGAGGGGATCTTGGAAGAGGTGCCTCTCTGTCTCTGGAAGTGTGAAGTCGGCTCTCCTAGCTGTGATTAGGGTTCCACTTGGTTTAGGAGGAGTATTTATGGGGTTTTGGGCTTAGGAAATCGGATTAGGGCTTCCGGGACAAAACTACGTAGATTCACTCAGTAGCAGGATCAATGCATCAGGACCGGTCACAGACCTTGTGACTGGTTGTTCCAAGAGTGAAGGCACCGGTCACGGACGTTCTGGCTAGTCGCGTCCTTAGTCACCAGACAGGTCACGGCTCTTGTGACCAGTCTCGATAGCGCTTCACTCTTCGGGTCATAACTTCCAAACGGCTTAATGGATTGCATTGATTCTTGTCCAAGGTGAATCTTGACACTTCTAGCTTTCCATAGACACCAATAACTCCAAATTTGGGTATCGGGAAGTCCTTCAAAATATGTCATAATTCTAGCGGTCCGCAACTGTCTAAAAACAGGTTTTGCTCGCCTTCTTATCCATTTTGCTCAAAAACTCACAAATAACTCCTTGGGGCTCAAATGGTGGAAAATGCCTTCAAAGTATCCATAATCACTTGCTTTCTTCTTTAGAAACCTAATAAAAACATAAAAGAGTTGGCTAAAATACGATGTTATCAGTTAACTACCTACATTCATTAAGAGTTGCGTGAGCTTTCTCATTAGAATGTATCATTCAGGGTAGACGGCGCATGCTATGAAAGCACTTTTTGGTGTTTAGGTGGTGGAGTTCAAAGTGTTTAGGGTTTACTGGTTTATTTGAGAAGAGCTGAGTATGCTGCAGAACCGCCTGAAAAGTATGTACCGGTTGATATCCACAGCTCCAACCACTCACTCTTGTAACACCTCACTCTTTACTTTGTTTATTTTAGTTCCCACAGACTTAGATTTTTCTGTGGGGTTCTCTGTAAACGGCCCCATCTCTTTTGTAAAGTGGTCCACGTCTTCCTTGTGATAACCTGTGTTATAAGACTTCATACTCGTAACCATTTCGAGTTGTTTTTTTTTGTTTTTTTTTGGCAAACGGGTTTTGGTCTCATGATATCCGAAGGATGCATGGGTTTACGCATCAAATCCCCCAGGTCACTTACTCCTAAGCCTTTTCTTTTTGCGGATATAAGTTTCTGCGGAGCTCCAAAAAATATATGGGTTTACGCACCAAATCCCTCGGCACATCTACTTATATTCGTTTCTTTTTTTGTTTAGAAAGGGGAAACGGTACTTATATTCATAAGAGCCTCATGAGCACGAAATAGGTACCTTTTGAGTTGAATCCCAAGGTAGAACAAAATCTAGACCAAATCGCCAATCTCTTCTTCATAATTTGAAACTTTCTTCTCAAGTAGTTGGAAGACTATGTCGGTAATTTCTCTCCGACATTCCTGAGCATATGTGCCAAATGAGAAAAAGAAAAAGAGAAGTGCATGAGGTCTGAAAAAAAGGTTATGGGTTTAAGGGTAGAAACCACTAAAAATGAGCGGTCATTCAGGATCAGTAGAGAATGGTGAAAAGAGATAAGAAGTCCTGAATGAGATTCTCGTTTCCATGATCTGACACCTCTAATGAGAAAGAATTAAATTCAGGTTAAGGTTATAATAAGATGGAGTTAACGTCAGTTCCAACAGAATCTCTGTAAGAAGAAACTTTCGGGGCGTAATCCTGCTGTGAGGTTCTAGGTATTGTCCGCTCATAATAAATCCTGCAAAACTTGTCACATAGGAAATAACTCAAAGCATATATAAATTCGAAATCATATCATAGGGTCCTCGTTTCCTACAAAGTTTTGACTTAATAAAACATGACTCGATAAAAAAACATTAAAATGACTCAATAGGAAAGAAAAGAACGTTAATAACGGATAAACATCCCCCCAGACTTAAATCACGCTATCCCCAGTGTGAATAAATCTTGAAAAGATTGGAAAATAAAATAAAAATGAAAATAAATTGAAAATTAAAATGCATAAAGATAAAGATAGGACCGAGTAACCTCGACTTCTCAGGAGGTATTTGAGACTCGGTTGTTGGCTAGTCGTGGTATCGTGCTTGCCTCTCCAACTGCTCAATGAGAGCCTTTTGATCGGCCACTTGCCTGTCAAGCTCTAAGCGTGTGGCTCTCTCATCGTCAAGCGAAGATGTGGCTGCTCGGTTTGCTCGGCAAGAAGCCAAGGAGTCCATCGCCTTCTTCTTGACAAACTTGTCAATGGTGTATGAAAGATTGGCTCGAATGTGGAGTGATAGGAACTCGCTCGGTTGAGGGTCCCATCGTGTGGCTCCATCTCTTAATCGCGGAACTGTAGGGCAACGAAGCATGATAGTACGTATACGACTCGGATAAGAATGATACCTATAGCCAATTTGATCGGGGTTGATCGTTGCAGCTTATATGATCATAAACTTCTCAAGTCGCTCAAGGTCCAAGTTGTTGTTTTTTGAGGTGTAGAGGTAGTCCGTGAGAAGATGGTGTGAGCGAGAAGCTTGTGTGTGCATCATATGGCCGGATGTGATATGGTAAAGTGATAAGATTGTATTTTTACGACTTCTAACTCTTATTTTCTTATGTTTTGAGATGAGTTTGGTATGATTGCATGGAAAAGGAACTAGTTATCAAGTATATTCAGGTTCAAGAAGGTTTTAAAGGTTTTAAGGCAAAATGTCAAGGAAACAGTTTTAGAATGACAGAAGTATGACATTTTTTTAGGGACTTCCCGATACTTAAATTTGGAGTTCTTGGTGTCAATGGAAAGCCAGAAGTGTCAAGTTTCACGTAGAACAAGAGTCAATGGAATCCCTTCAGCCGTTTGGGAGATATGATCCGATGAGTGAAGCCCGGTCACGACCGGTCACAAGAGCTGTGACCAGTCTGAGCCTTCTTGGTACGACCGGCCACAAGGGGTCATGACCGGTGCCTCCTATCTTGGCACAAACGGTGACAAGGCTAGTGACCGGTCTGAAATTAGGCGTCCCCAAGTTTCCATAAGTGACTCTCAAGGCCCAATGAAGACCTAAACCGACCACGAAGCCTATAAATACTCACTTAGCCTAATTTTAGAGGTGTGACTTCACAACCCCAAGAATATTTCGTGTGCCTCCAGCCTGATACACTCAGAGAGATCTGAGAACCCTAAGGAGAGGCCTCACCACTGGTGAAGCTCTTTTTGCCGCCGCACCAAGTCTTTGAAGTCGCCGCCTCTCTTCTCTTCTCATATCTTCTCTTTAATCTTTATTCTCTAGTTGTTTAAGGGAGAAGATTCATCTACTTTGTATCACAGAGAAGATATCTAAATCCTTTCTCTGATACTCCTATTGCTTATTCAATCTATTATCTATGGTTTTGATTTGTTTGAGTATGTGTGAGTAGTTCTCTTGTTGGGTGTAAGGGTTTTCGAAATGGGATTCATGGATTGCTAAACTAGGATGTTAGATTTGTGGTAATTTGTTTATAGTTCTTCATCTAGGTTTACAATGGCATCTTAGCTATTGTTATTAGGAGGATTAACTTTCCGAAAGCTTGATAATCCACCTAGCTAATCTAGATGAGCATCGTAATACAATCTGCGAAAATAGTTGTAGAACTTTGTTAACAATTCGAACTTGATATAATTGTTAGTAACTTCATAACTGCTCATGGGAATAAGTAGCTAGGTTGTTGAAATAGGTTGATTGGTCCTGCGTAAATAAGTCAAGAACACCTTAGAGATTCTAGTTCTAGAATATATCGGAAAATCTTTATTTGATTCCTTTGCATGAAACAATCCATGATACCCTGAGAATTACCTACGGTCCAAGACTTCGTTTATTGATATTTACATCGCTTTATTCATTGTTTGCTTTCTATTTTCGTTCGCCAAAAAAAAAAAAAAAAAAACCCCATTTATTTTGTCTTAGCCTTACTCTTATCTAGGAAACTCGCCGTGTAGCTTATTAGTCTCTGTGGGATCGATACCTTAAGTACTACAACCGATTTATTGGCACTTGCACTTTATCGTTGTGTTATTCAAGGTTAAAACCTGAAACACATCAAGTTTTTGGTGCCGTTGCCGGGACTATTTAAGTTACCTACGAGTTTAAGATTAGGATAACGTCTAAGACCTTTATTTTATTTGCTTTTTAGTTTTCTTTTCTTTGATTTTTCTTTTGTTCAAGTTTCTTTTCAGTTAGGACAAGCACCCTTTGCACAGGGACTAATGGATCTTCAAGACCGCACACCCGGAGAATCTGATTCATTGGAAGCCCTCCTCGAAAGTCGAAACCCCATCTGCCCTTTCCCACCTCTTGGTGATGAGGACATAGAGACCAAGACCATTGAAGCTGAAGAGGAAGTAAGCATACCCGTCATGAGGCGTACACCAAGAACAAGGTCAGGGACAAAGAGTTTACGGGAGGAGTTTAACAAGTCATTGGAAAGCTTACTCACCCTCATTGAGCATGAAGAACTGAAAGGAAATCTGCTGACTAAAGAAATCACGCGAGAGACTCCAATAGCGCCTCACGGAGAATCAAGCCTCACGAAGCCCCAAGACGCTGAGGAAGATCAAGATAAAGATTGTGCTGGGCTTAAGAGACACCAGGGACTTTACATCAACAACAAAGAGCACGACAACATCTGCTTGCAACCCAAGGAACAAGATATCACTTTTTTACCAGTTTTACAAGGCCGCACCAGAGCTTCTTTGTTTGTCATTTCGGCCAAGGAGGGCTCAGAGGCTCCACACGACTAGGAGAGGTCCTAAGAGGATCAAACCTGCAGGTAAGCATTTGAATTTAAATTACTCACGAGTTTCCTTTTCTGTTTTGCAGGTTTTATCATTTTTTTAGTTTAATCTTTTCTAGTTTATTTTAGAATAAGTCCTTGTATTTTTATTTCTATTTATTTTTGGCCAAGAAGCCCTAGCTGCTGGACTATTTAATAAAGTCCCTTCTCAGCTTTGTAGTCACGTTTTTGATATCAATAAAATACCTAGTTTTCTTTGAGAGAAAGCAGCAGCCGCTCCAGCCTTCTTGTGTGCGATTCCTTGAAGCCTGAGTGTCAAGACTTATCACGAATCAGTTCATAGCTTCGTGTGGCGTCTATCACCTTCCCCAGTTTGTGTTTCATTCATTCATCACCTCAGATTCTTCTAGAGAGAGCTGTACGGCCAACTAGTTGATTCACCATCTCCTCGTCCTTGATTCACCATCCCCTCGTCCTTTTAGGATCAATACTCTTGTTCCTACATCATCTTGGTATCAGAGCTTAAACGCTCCTATCTCAGGTTGTTTCAACCCCTGTTACCTTTATTTAGTTTGCTGTGGTTGTTTGTTTCAATCCCTATCAAGAAAAACCAAAAAAAAAAAATCTGTTTCATAGTTTTCCAATTTTTCGTCTGTTGCGTTGTTTCAATTTTATAAAATTCAAAAAAAATCATAAAAATATTTCGTTTTCTGTTTTAGCTTCTCAAAACCTTTTAAAAATTATAAAAATTGTCCCCCTTATTTTAGAAATTCGTTTGCTATTTTTTCGTTCACGAAAACTTGAGACACAGAAATTTTGCTAATTTCTCTGTTTTGTGTTTGGCTTGAAGGAACTTTGATTTCTTGTTTGATTTTTGTTCAATTTCCTTTTGCACTTGATCTGTTTGCTAGTGTACTACAGGAACCTCGACATGGGAGAGGAAGTCCCCGTCAACATGAACCAACTCCTAGAAGCCATTAGGTCCGTTAACGACCGTCTCGCACGCCTAGAGGCACGACCTCAGCCAGCTAGAGGAGGACAGGGGGAACACCCCAACAGACAAAGACCTCCACCAGAAGATGAGGTTGTTGAAGACTCGGAGGATTATGAAGAGGATCCATTACCGGCACCCAATATTCGAGCAAGGAGATATGATAGGGCTAGAGATCGGAACTTTGATGAAAATAGGCCCTTGCATGAGGTTAGAGACTTGAAGCTGACCGCACCAACGTTCGCTGGAAGAGTTAATCCTGAAGCTTATCTCGATTGGGAGAAGAGGATGGAGTACATCTTTGAGTATTACAACTACTCGGATGCAAGAAAAATTTCACTAGCTGCAGCTCAACTTACCGAGAACGCTTTAGCTTGGTGGGATCGTGATGTTTCAGAAAGGAGAAGACTTAGACATGCTCAGATCAACACTTGGGAAGACATGAGGTTTAGCTTGAGGAAGAGATATGTACCAGCTTATTTCCACCGAGAGCTACAAAAGAAGTTTCGAAAACTTACTCAAGGAACAAAATCTGTGGAAGAATATTTTGAAGAATTTGAGACTCTCAAGAACAGGTTAGGAACTGAAGATGCCGAGGAGACCTTGATGGCACAGTTTCTTGATGGGTTACATGATCGGATAGCAAGGAAAGTGGAGAGGCAAGCTTACCATGACTTTGATGAGCTATTACATCTCGCTGTTCAAGCAGAACAACATATCAAGAGGAAGACCACTTCTGCTCCTAGAAGCAAGCCGACTTGGACTACCCCACCACCAAGGAATCTAGATAAGGGCAAGTCCATTTCTGAGGACTCCAAATTTAAGAAACAAGCACCAGAAACGTCTAAAGGCACCAGACCCGAGCAAGGTAAGTTTCCTACACAAAGATCTCGTGACATTACATGTTTTAAATGCCAGGGAAAATGACATTATGCAAGAGAATGCCCAAACCAAAGGGTAATGATTCTTAAGTCAAATGGCGAGTACGAGTCACAAGATGAGGCTGAGGAAGAGAAAGTGGATTCTGAAGAAGACATAATTGATTATCCAGAAACGGGAGAGCTGCTAGTCGTAAGGAGGGTTCTTAGCGCACTCTATGACCCGGAAACTATTCAGCGAGAGAACATCTTCCACTCTCGTTGCACAATCAACTCTAAGGTATGTAGTTTAATTATCGATGGAGGTTCATGCACTAACGTGGCCAGCAAGTATTTGGTTGATAAGTTAGGTCTTCAAAAGACAAAGCATCCACGGCCTTACAAGCTCAAATGGCTTAACGATGAGACTGAGCTTAAGATCTCCGAGCAAGTCACCATTCCCTTCAGCATACGTAAGTACACCGACCAGGTTGTGTGCGACGTAGTTCCCATGCAGGCTGGGCATCTTTTACTAGGAAGGCCATGGCAGTTCGACAAGGAGGCTTTACACAACGGGCGCACCAACTATTATACTTTCACACACAACAATAAGAAGCACAACCTAGCACCCCTTACTCCACAAGAAGTGTATGAAATGCAGAAAGCTATGGACAAAGGGGTCAAGGTAAGTAAGACTAACCTTTACATTACTCCCACTACTGTTTCTAAATCACTCGAGGCAAAAGAAACGGTGCTACTAATGATTTTCAAGGAAAGCCTAGTTTCAGGTCAAGAGCAAGAAGACCCACCATCGGCTGTTCTGGAACTTTTGGAGAAGTTCACCGACGTGTTTCCTGAAGAAATACCCCCAGGCCTTCCCCCGGTTAGAGGAATTGAGCATCAGATCGATCTAGTACCCGGCGCACCATTACCAAATCGTGCAGCCTATAGAGTTAATCCCGAAGAGGCTAGGGAACTAGAGAAGCAAGTGCAAGATTTGATGTCAAAGGGATATATCCGAGAGAGTTTAAGTCCATGCGCCGTACCTGTGATCTTAGTGCCTAAAAAGGATGGAACATGGAGGATGTGTGTCGACTGTCGAGCAATCAACAATATTACCATCAAATATCGGCACCCTATTCCACGACTTGACGACATGTTAGATGAACTCAATGGTGCTACTATATTTTCAAAAATTGATCTAAGGAGCGGGTACCATCAGGTTCGGATGAAGGAAGGAGATGAATGGAAGACAGCCTTCAAGACTAAGAGGGTCTATACGAGTGGTTAGTGATGCCGTTTGGTCTCACCAACGCCCCTAGCACATTCATGAGGCTCATGAACCACATTCTAAGGGCCTACATCTGTAAGTTTGTCGTGGTATACTTTGATGATATCCTTATTTATAGTACTTGTCTTGCTGATCATTTGACACATTTAGAACAAGTACTTGAAACGCTTCGGCTAGAACACCTGTACGTAAACCTAAAGAAATGCACATTTTGCACTGATCAAGTTGTGTTTTTAGGATTTGTTGTAAGTTCACAGGGATTAAAGGTCGATGAAGAGAAGATCAAGGCGATACAAGACTGGCCAACCCCAACAACGATAGGGCATGTTAGGAGTTTCCATGGACTGGCCAGCTTTTATAGGAGATTTGTGCGTGACTTTAGTACCATAGCTGCCCCACTCACCTCAGTAATCAAGAAAGACGTTGCATTTAAATGGGGGCCAGCGCAGGAGGAAGCATTCAACAAGCTCAAAGACAGTTTAACTCATGCACCGGTTCTGGTACTTCCAAACTTTGATAAAATGTTTGAAATTGAATGTGATGCTTCTGGTACAGGCAT
Organism: Barbarea vulgaris; assembly: GCA_963667165.1. Lineage (NCBI taxonomy): Eukaryota > Viridiplantae > Streptophyta > Magnoliopsida > Brassicales > Brassicaceae > Barbarea > Barbarea vulgaris. The sequence goes on along the minus strand of OY763888.1, from coordinate 8,722,163 downwards.
AGGAGCTGTTTTAACTCAAGGAGGAAAGCCAGTGGCCTATTTCAGTGAGAAACTCAATGGAGCTTCTCTAAACTATCCTACCTACGACAAGGAACTTTATGCATTGGTAAGGTCTCTAGAAACATGGCAACATTATTTATTGTCAAAAGAGTTTGTTATTCATACAGATCATGAGACACTCAAACATCTGAGAGGACAAACCACACTCAAGAGGAGGCACGCCAAGTGGCTTGAGTTCGTAGAGACTTTTCCTTATGTAATCAAGTACAAGAAGGGTAAGGAAAACATCGTAGCCGACGCCTTGTCACGGAGATTTACATTGATTAGTACCATGGAGGCGAAGATAATGGGATTCGAGCATGTTAAGGGATTATATGAGGCTGACCCAGATTTCCAAGAGGCCTACAAGGACACAAGTAAAGCCGCATTTGGAGCATTTTATCAACAAGACGGATTCTTGTTCAAGGACAAGAGGCTTTGTATTCCCCAAGGTTCCATGAGAGAGTTACTAATCCGAGAAGCACATGGAGGAGGACTTATGGGCCATTTTGGCCGAGACAAGACTTTAAGTGTGCTCATGGATCATTTCTATTGGCCGCATTTAAAGAGAGACGTTGAGAGGTTCTGTGCAAAGTGCATCACTTGCTTAAAGGCAAAATCCAGGTCACATCCTTATGGTTTATATATGCCTTTGCCTATTCCTAACCTACCTTGGGTAGACATCTCTATGGACTTTGTTTTAGGTTTACCAAAGGTCGACCACAAGGATTCTATCTTTGTAGTTATTGACAGGTTCTCCAAGATGGCTCATTTCATCCCATGCAACAAGACAAATGACGCCACCCAAACGGCCGACCTCTTCTTTAAGGAAGTAGTACGTTTACATGGAGTGCCCAGAACCATTGTTTCAGATCGTGACACCAAGTTTCTGAGCCATTTCTGGAAGACCTTGTGGAAGAAGTTGGGGACTAAGCTCCTCTTCTCGACTACTTGTCATCCCCAGACCGACGGTCAAACAGAGGTAGTAAACCGTACACTCTCAACCCTACTGAGAGCAACGGTTGGTAAGAATTTAAGAAATTGGTTGTCTTGCTTGCCTTATATTGAATTTGCGTATAATCATGCTAGGCATTCAGCTACTAGGCAATCTCCCTTTGAAATTGTTTATGGTTTCAATCCTTTGACTCCATTAGCTCTCTCACCGCTGCCCCAAGCTATATATTCTAGTACTGCAGGTGAAACAAAAGCGGATTTTGTGAAGAAGCTTCACCAACGGGTCAAAGAAAATCTGGAGAAAAAGACGGAGAAGTACAAGCAATATGCTGACAAAGGACGGAAGGAGATCACCTTTGAACCGGGAGAATGGGTGTGGTTACACATGAGGCATGAGAGGTTTCCCAACCAGAGGAAGTCCAAGCTAGCACCTCGAGGAGATGGACCATTTCGGGTGTTAGAAAGAATCAACGACAATGCATACAAGCTGGAGTTGCCAGGTGAGTTAAACATTTCTCCAACTTTCAATGTCGCTGATTTAGCTCCTTTTAGTGCAGCTGAACCAATTCTGAGGTCAGAACCTTCTCAAGAGGGAGGGAATGATGAGGACATAGAGACCAAGACCATTGAAGCTGAAGAGGAAGTAAGCATACCCGTCATGAGGCGTACACCAAGAACAAGGTCAGGGACAAAGAGTTTACGGGAGGAGTTTAACAAGTCATTGGAAAGCTTACTCACCCTCATTGAGCATGAAGAACTGAAAGGAAATCTGCTGACTAAAGAAATCACGCGAGAGACGCCAATAGCGCCTCACGGAGAATCAAGCCTCACGAAGCCCCAAGACGCTGAGGAAGATCAAGATAAAGATTGTGCTGGGCTTAAGAGACACTAGGGACTTTACATCAACAACAAAGAGCACGACAACATCTGCTTGCAACCCAAGGAACAAGATATCACTTTCTTACCAGTTTTACAAGGCCGCACCAGAGCTTCTTTGTTTGTCATTTCGGCCAAGGAGGGCTCAGAGGCTCCACACGACTAGGAGAGGTCCTAAGAGGATCAAACCTGCAGGTAAGCATTTGAATTTAAATTACTCACGAGTTTCCTTTTCTGTTTTGCAGGTTTTATCATTTTTTTAGTTTAATCTTTTCTAGTTTATTTTAGAATAAGTCCTTGTATTTTTATTTCTATTTATTTTTGGCCAAGAAGCCCTAGCTGCTGGACTATTTAATAAAGTCCCTTCTCAGCTTTGTAGTCACGTTTTTGATATCAATAAAATACCTAGTTTTCTTTGAGAGAAAGCAGCAGCCGCTCCAGCCTTCTTGTGTGCGATTCCTTGAAGCCTGAGTGTCAAGACTTATCACGAATCAGTTCATAGCTTCGTGTGGCGTCTATCACCTTCCCCAGTTTGTGTTTCATTCATTCATCACCTCAGATTCTTCTAGAGAGAGCTGTACGGCCAACTAGTTGATTCACCATCTCCTCGTCCTTGATTCACCATCCCCTCGTCCTTATAGGATCAATACTCTTGTTCCTACATCATCTTGGTATCAGAGCTTAAACGCTCCTATCTCAGGTTGTTTCAACCCCTGTTACCTTTATTTAGTTTGCTGTGGTTGTTTGTTTCAATCCCTATCAAGAAAAACCAAAAAAAAAAAATCTGTTTCATAGTTTTCCAATTTTTCGTCTGTTGCGTTGTTTTAATTTTATAAAATTCAAAAAAAATCATAAAAATATTTCGTTTTCTGTTTTAGCTTCTCAAAACCTTTTAAAAATTATAAAAATTGTCCCCCTTATTTTAGAAATTCGTTTGCTATTTTTTCGTTCACGAAAACTTGAGACACAGAAATTTTGCTAATTTCTCTGTTTTGTGTTTGGCTTGAAGGAACTTTGATTTCTTGTTTGATTTTTGTTCAATTTCCTTTTGCACTTGATCTGTTTGCTAGTGTACTACAGGAACCTCGACATGGGAGAGGAAGTCCCCGTCAACATGAACCAACTCCTAGAAGCCATTAGGTCCGTTAACGACCGTCTCGCACGCCTAGAGGCACGACCTCAGCCAGCTAGAGGAGGACAGGGGGAACACCCCAACAGACAAAGACCTCCACCAGAAGATGAGGTTGTTGAAGACTCGGAGGATTATGAAGAGGATCCATTACCGGCACCCAATATTCGAGCAAGGAGATATGATAGGGCTAGAGATCGGAACTTTGATGAAAATAGGCCCTTGCATGAGGTTAGAGACTTGAAGCTGACCGCACCAACGTTCGCTGGAAGAGTTAATCCTGAAGCTTATCTCGATTGGGAGAAGAGGATGGAGTACATCTTTGAGTATTACAACTACTCGGATGCAAGAAAAATTTCACTAGCTGCAGCTCAACTTACCGAGAACGCTTTAGCTTGGTGGGATCGTGATGTTTCAGAAAGGAGAAGACTTAGACATGCTCAGATCAACACTTGGGAAGACATGAGGTTTAGCTTGAGGAAGAGATATGTACCAGCTTATTTCCACCGAGAGCTACAAAAGAAGTTTCGAAAACTTACTCAAGGAACAAAATCTGTGGAAGAATATTTTGAAGAATTTGAGACTCTCAAGAACAGGTTAGGAACTGAAGATGCCGAGGAGACCTTGATGGCACAGTTTCTTGATGGGTTACATGATCGGATAGCAAGGAAAGTGGAGAGGCAAGCTTACCATGACTTTGATGAGCTATTACATCTCGCTGTTCAAGCAGAACAACATATCAAGAGGAAGACCACTTCTGCTCCTAGAAGCAAGCCGACTTGGACTACCCCACCACCAAGGAATCTAGATAAGGGCAAGTCCATTTCTGAGGACTCCAAATTTAAGAAACAAGCACCAGAAACGTCTAAAGGCACCAGACCCGAGCAAGGTAAGTTTCCTACACAAAGATCTCGTGACATTACATGTTTTAAATGCCAGGGAAAATGACATTATGCAAGAGAATGCCCAAACCAAAGGGTAATGATTCTTAAGTCAAATGGCGAGTACGAGTCACAAGATGAGGCTGAGGAAGAGAAAGTGGATTCTGAAGAAGACATAATTGATTATCCAGAAACGGGAGAGCTGCTAGTCGTAAGGAGGGTTCTTAGCGCACTCTATGACCCGGAAACTATTCAGCGAGAGAACATCTTCCACTCTCGTTGCACAATCAACTCTAAGGTATGTAGTTTAATTATCGATGGAGGTTCCTGCACTAACGTGGCCAGCAAGTATTTGGTTGATAAGTTAGGTCTTCAAAAGACAAAGCATCCACGGCCTTACAAGCTCAAATGGCTTAACGATGAGACTGAGCTTAAGATCTCCGAGCAAGTCACCATTCCCTTAAGCATAGGTAAGTACACCGACCAGGTTGTGTGCGACGTAGTTCCCATGCAGGCTGGGCATCTTTTACTAGGAAGGCCATGGCAGTTCGACAAGGAGGCTTTACACAACGGGCGCACCAACTATTATACTTTCACACACAACAATAAGAAGCACAACCTAGCGCCCCTTACTCCACAAGAAGTGTATGAAATGCAGAAAGCTATGGACAAAGGGGTCAAGGTAAGTAAGACTAACCTTTACATTACTCCCACTACTGTTTCTAAATCACTCGAGGCAAAAGAAACGGTGCTACTAATGATTTTCAAGGAAAGCCTAGTTTCAGGTCAAGAGCAAGAAGACCCACCATCGGCTGTTCTGGAACTTTTGGAGAAGTTCACCGACGTGTTTCCTGAAGAAATACCCCCAGGCCTTCCCCCGGTTAGAGGAATTGAGCATCAGATCGATCTAGTACCCGGCGCACCATTACCAAATCGAGCAGCCTATAGAGTTAATCCCGAAGAGGCTAGGGAACTAGAGAAGCAAGTGCAAGATTTGATGTCAAAGGGATATATCCGAGAGAGTTTAAGTCCATGCGCCGTACCTGTGATCTTAGTGCCTAAAAAGGATGGAACATGGAGGATGTGTGTCGACTGTCGAGCAATCAACAATATTACCATCAAATATCGGCACCCTATTCCACGACTTGACGACATGTTAGATGAACTCAATGGTGCTACTATATTTTCAAAAATTGATCTAAGGAGCGGGTACCATCAGGTTCGGATGAAGGAAGGAGATGAATGGAAGACAGCCTTCAAGACTAAGAGGGGTCTATACAAGTGGTTAGTGATGCCGTTTGGTCTCACCAATGCCCCTAGCACATTCATGAGGCTCATGAACCACATTCTAAGGGCCTACATCTGTAAGTTTGTCGTGGTATACTTTGATGATATCCTTATTTATAGTACTTGTCTTGCTGATCATTTGACACATTTAGAACAAGTACTTGAAACGCTTCGGCTAGAACACCTGTACGTAAACCTAAAGAAATGCACATTTTGCACTGATCAAGTTGTGTTTTTAGGATTTGTTGTAAGTTCACAGGGATTAAAGGTCGATGAAGAGAAGATCAAGGCGATACAAGACTGGCACTACAAGAAATGTGGGCATTAACAGCGGCCGTTAAACGCTATGAATTAGCTATTATAGCGCTTCCTAAAACGCTGTGACATCGCCCGTTATAGTAGGTCCGACACTTTTGATAGCGGATTTTTGTTGTGCTATAGTTGAATATACAACGATAGCATAGTTTACTGTGCAATTGTTAATGTTTATAATAACGTGATACAGATGTTATTAAAATCCGTAATTTGACTTTACCTATAGCAAAGATAGCAAATGTTTCGTGTTATTAGTTTGTTTTTAAATTATTCGAAATTTATTTATTAAAAATAATTACGAATTATATTTTAATTAAAATATAATATTTTCGAATATTTGTAAAAAAAAACATTAAAATTAATACAAAATATATAAATATTAAAATATTTAGTAAACCATTTCAAATTTCATTGTTTACAAAAACCACAAACATACCTATCAATCTACCACTAACAAGCCTTCACAATCATCCCTAACATAAACACTATCATCATCAAAAGCTTCATCATCCAAATCATCGACTTCTTGGACAGGCAAAGGTGCACCACCTAAATCCTCTTCTGTTTCCAACGTTGGTTGACCAAATAAATGAGTATTACCATAGTGGTTGACTGTGATTTTATTTTCTTCACAGCTTCACCTCCACATCAACACTAGCACTCTAGCAGAAAGATCAAGTTGCAGCAATGAGTCGATATTTTGAGCTGGTGCGTTCTGATTTCAAAATTGGAACCTAGCATCTGCAGTACACAAGCTTCTTGGGTCAGTAAAGGTATAGGACTCATTGTCTTTGCATTGGTACATCTACAGAAGCACAAACACATAATTTCCAATGTGGCAAATTTATGATCACAATTGAGTATAAGAGAAATATCAAACACAAAGAAAAGGAGAAGATACATACACAAACATATTATCATTTGCCTGAGTATTCCATCAAGCAATGCGTAAGTCCAACAAGGAAGAATGCAAGTTTAAGAACACAGCTACATGTGTATAAATTGTAGAAAACATAAATCTAGGTTGTTACATATTTCAGACAGAAATTTAATCCAATTAAGAGAGTATAACTAACTTGTATCATCCCAGAGCCGAAACTCTTATCCACAGAGGAAGTATCGACCAGATCTGAATGCAATAGCTAATCCACACTATTAGTATGTCAAATTAATCATCCATATATAGAACCATTACAACCAGATATGAATTACTCGAAATGCAAAGAAATTACCTGATCGTGAGGGAAGAAAGAGGAAGCGTCTCCATCTCGCTATATGCAAATCAAATGACCAATTTTAAAGAATCGATCAAGCGAGAGATGCCCAGAGACGAAAAGACATTACCGGAGAAAATAGAGTGGAGTTCATTCGTCAACGAGGGAGGCTCTCTTGCGAATGGGAAGCTCTTCGCCTGATTCTTCTTCTTCAACCTTTGGAGAGAAAGGCAAGAGATCTTGGAACTCAGAGAGACAAACCAAGGACATAGAATTATGCCACGTCATCGATCTGTTCTCTCTCAAAAATAAACAGCAGAGATGAAAGATCGTACACACAGAAAAACATAAAGAAGGATCGGACGGTGTGATATTATGCCACGTCATCGATCTTAGTGATCATTTCCCATTGGTTGTCTTCCTTTTATGTTTATTTATTTTCTCATGACCTTTTAAATTGGTTATAAAAACGTTTTATTTACATTACTTAATGAAAAATATTTTTATATAAATAAGTTTATGATAATTTATGTATTTTCTCAAAATATATAATTTTAGAATTTAGAAATTTTTTTAAAAATGACACATCATATAAAAAGTTACAAGTTTGAATCTTAAACCCTATATCAAACCCTAAACCCTATATCAAACCCCAAACCCTATTATCCATATTAGTTAATTTGAATGTTAATTTGTAAAAAAAAATTCTTTAAATTTTTTATGTTATCATTATAAACCAATAATTTTCATTGTATTTTCCTTTGTTAATTGATAAATAGAAAATATATGAATCTATTGTGAATCCTAAACCCTATATGATACCCTAAACCACAAATCCTAAACACTAAATCAAAATATTTACATTATTATTGAAAAATATTATATATATTTTTTATTTTCCAAAAAAAATTAATAAATAGTAAACCATATTGTTTAAAATTTGAATCTAAACAAAATACATCAATACCCTAAACCCTAAACCAAAAAAATAAACCTTATACACTAAATTAATAAAACTCAACACTTCTTCTGTTTTATTTTATTTTTTCAAAATTTTGTGTTGTGCATTGTTACTTTTTGTTATATTTAGTTATTTTGTATAGAAATGCATTTATTTTTTCGACAAAAGATTGTATAGAAATGACATTTTAAGAAGGAAATGGCTTATAGAATTTAAACCATGAAATTAAAACCACAAAAATTACATAGGTTTTATACAAAGATTTAAATACTTATAACATAACTTAATGGCTTATAATTCTGCTTGACCTTAAATTTATTTACAAAACTTATGGCTTCCTCAATCAACAGTTTTTTTTTGTGGAGCTTCTTCTTCATCAAGTGTAATTTCAAACCCTTTAGGCAAAAAGGTGTTGAACCCGGAAAATTAAATTGTTATGCCCCTTAAACAACTCCTTCATTCGTGATCACACCAGCTGTATCAGTCCTGAAAATGCAAGAAGGAAAATGTATACAGATGCCATAAAGCTAAAAAGTTCAATCTGACAGGAAAGAAAGATTTTACCTTTGTGCCTTAAGTCTTTCATAACTTCAAGGAACATATCATATTTGTCCCTTTGATCTTGAACCATGTCCTTTACTTCCTTTAAGTACGTCAAAGCATCATCGGTTGTCAATTTCTGAGTGTCAATTCCCGTCACCAATGCTCCCTCCTCTGGTGCCAAACAAGTTCTAGTAAATGACAAGTGGCCAAACACCTAACCCAAAATCAATGGAGACATTAAGTTGTTCCTATGGATTCACTTGATCCTCCGTGCAAACATAGTCTTGAACCAAAATTAGACTTCCCAAATTCAACAGAATTTAATTTCTAATTTTTAAAACATAGTGCCACGTTAAAAAGGGAACATATGACAACAAAGTGACCAACCAAACTATATGCATATATAACATACGAAGGGAACAAATGAGAACAAAGTGACCAAACAAATTATATGCATATATAATATACCATTTTCTCAGAAGCAAAAATCAACGCTGTAGTCTTTGGCTCTCTTTTCCTTATGATTACAGCTGTGAAACACTGGAACCTGAAACATTCAAGATTAAACCAAATCCGAAAATACAAACCAAAGTGGTATAAGTTGCTATAGCCAATACGAGTTCACAAAAACGAAATAACTCTAGGATAAGTGTAAATTTATTTGCATATGATTTTACAAATACAGAAATGGAGACTTTTTATTCAAATTCCAATCAATATGATCGATTACTAAAGGGAAGAAAGCAACTCTTGGGGTTAAGATCAAGCTTGCAGTCTAAGTTCACTGTTGAGACAATTTATCTGAAACAGACAAAAGAAAAGCTTAAATCTTATGATTCACAAAGCACAACCTCAGGATCTAAAACAGAGAAATAGAGACAGAGACGAGAGGAAAAAAAAAATGAACTCACTGAAGAGTTGGAAGTTGGAACAATCCCTAAAGGATGTTTATTAAAGTCAAATTACCAAATCAGGTTGTCTTAAAAAGGGTATTGATTATTGAATTCTAAACGTTTGTCTCACAATCAAACAACGAAAAGCAAGAAAACACAACTTCAGAATAGGAGATCCAATTCGTAAGAAAGAGAGTTCGAACAAACTGAAAACAAAATTGAGTAATTGAAGCTCTTTGAAAGAATTAAAGGTAAGAAACAAAACAATTGGATCCCGAGAAAGAGCAAGAGGTAACATACCACCAACACCGATGAGATGAAGCTTAATGAATGGTCGTAATCAGCTCTAGCCCTAGCAGGAGGAGCAGCCATCGAATCTAAATTGGGGAAAACTCAGAGATTTAAACTTTTTTTCATTTAAGACAAAGAATATTGATAGAAAACGCATAAACTAAGGAAACAACAAAAAATGGAAGAAGGTCATAAAGAATGCATACCAGATCAAATGATGCAAGAGACAAGGGAGACCGTGGTTATAGTGATGATGATGCACAGCAGAGAGCGATGGAAATGGCGGAGGTGAGCTGGATCCAAAGTGTGGAAGGATTGAGAAAGGGAGAGCAAAAAGAGAGATCTTCGAAAGACTCTTCTTTTTTTTTTTATCAAGCAAAAGGGCTTTTTTTTTGTCGTCACAAAAAAGACATTTTTTACAAATAATATTTTGCCAAATTTTATTAGTATAATTTTATATTTTATTTTAGTGTAATTTTTCATTTAGGCGGGTAATGATAATTTTTATTCCCGCTAAACTCTACCATAACGTTTTACATTTGGTATATGTTATTATAGATTAAGAATAGAAAAAAAAATAAGCGGGAATCTAATTATTTTACCCGCTCAAGATATCATAGCGTTTGTCATTTTAAAAACGCTATCAAATAGTCAGCCATAAGTCTATTATAGCAAAAACGAAAAAAACGCTATATTCAAATGCTATTAATACACAATATTCCTGTAGTGTGGCCAACCCCAACAACGATAGGGCATGTTAGGAGTTTCCATGGACTGGCCAGCTTTTATAGGAGATTTGTGTGTGACTTTAGTACCATAGCTGCCCCACTCACCTCAGTAATCAAGAAAGACGTTGCATTTAAATGGGGGCCAGCGCAGGAGGAAGCATTCAACAAGCTCACAGACAGTTTAACCCATGCACCGGTTCTGGTACTTCCAAACTTTGATAAAATGTTTGAAATTGAATGTGATGCTTCTGGTACAGGCATAGGAGCTGTTTTAACTCAAGGAGGAAAGCCAGTGGCCTATTTCAGTGAGAAACTCAATGGAGCTTCTCTAAACTATCCTACCTACGACAAGGAACTTTATGCATTGGTAAGGTCTCTAGAAACATGGCAACATTATTTATTGTCAAAAGAGTTTGTTATTCATACAGATCATGAGACACTCAAACATCTGAGAGGACAAACCACACTCAAGAGGAGGCACGCCAAGTGGCTTGAGTTCGTAGAGACTTTTCCTTATGTAATCAAGTACAAGAAGGGTAAGGAAAACATCGTAGCCGACGCCTTGTCACGGAGATTTACATTGATTAGTACCATGGAGGCGAAGATAATGGGATTCGAGCATGTTAAGGGATTATATGAGGCTGACCCAGATTTCCAAGAGGCCTACAAGGACACAAGTAAAGCCGCATTTGGAGCATTTTATCAACAAGACGGATTCTTGTTCAAGGACAAGAGGCTTTGTATTCCCCAAGGTTCCATGAGAGAGTTACTAATCCGAGAAGCACATGGAGGAGGACTTATGGGCCATTTTGGCCGAGACAAGACTTTAAGTGTGCTCATGGATCATTTCTATTGGCCGCATTTAAAGAGAGACGTTGAGAGGTTCTGTGCAAAGTGCATCACTTGCTTAAAGGCAAAATCCAGGTCACATCCTTATGGTTTATATATGCCTTTGCCTATTCCTAACCTACCTTGGGTAGACATCTCTATGGACTTTGTTTTAGGTTTACCAAAGGTCGACCACAAGGATTCTATCTTTGTAGTTATTGACAGGTTCTCCAAGATGGCTCATTTCATCCCATGCAACAAGACAAATGACGCCACCCAAACGGCCGACCTCTTCTTTAAGGAAGTAGTACGTTTACATGGAGTGCCCAGAACCATTGTTTCAGATCGTGACACCAAGTTTCTGAGCCATTTCTGGAAGACCTTGTGGAAGAAGTTGGGGACTAAGCTCCTCTTCTCGACTACTTGTCATCCCCAGACCGACGGTCAAACAGAGGTAGTAAACCGTACACTCTCAACCCTACTGAGAGCAACGGTTGGTAAGAATTTAAGAAATTGGTTGTCTTGCTTGCCTTATATTGAATTTGCGTATAATCATGCTAGGCATTCAGCTACTAGGCAATCTCCCTTTGAAATTGTTTATGGTTTCAATCCTTTGACTCCATTAGCTCTCTCACCGCTGCCCCAAGCTATATATTCTAGTACTGCAGGTGAAACAAAAGCGGATTTTGTGAAGAAGCTTCACCAACGGGTCAAAGAAAATCTGGAGAAAAAGACGGAGAAGTACAAGCAATATGCTGACAAAGGACGGAAGGAGATCACCTTTGAACCGGGAGAATGGGTGTGGTTACACATGAGGCATGAGAGGTTTCCCAACCAGAGGAAGTCCAAGCTAGCACCTCGAGGAGATGGACCATTTCGGGTGTTAGAAAGAATCAACGACAATGCATACAAGCTGGAGTTGCCAGGTGAGTTAAACATTTCTCCAACTTTCAATGTCGCTGATTTAGCTCCTTTTAGTGCAGCTGAACCAATTCTGAGGTCAGAACCTTCTCAAGAGGGAGGGAATGATGAGGACATAGAGACCAAGACCATTGAAGCTGAAGAGGAAGTAAGCATACCCGTCATGAGGCGTACACCAAGAACAAGGTCAGGGACAAAGAGTTTACGGGAGGAGTTTAACAAGTCATTGGAAAGCTTACTCACCCTCATTGAGCATGAAGAACTGAAAGGAAATCTGCTGACTAAAGAAATCACGCGAGAGACTCCAATAGCGCCTCACGGAGAATCAAGCCTCACGAAGCCCCAAGACGCTGAGGAAGATCAAGATAAAGATTGTGCTGGGCTTAAGAGACACCATGGACTTTACATCAACAACAAAGAGCACGACAACATCTGCTTGCAACCCAAGGAACAAGATATCACTTTCTTACCAGTTTTACAAGGCCGCACCAGAGCTTCTTTGTTTGTCATTTCGGCCAAGGAGGGCTCAGAGGCTCCACACGACTAGGAGAGGTCCTAAGAGGATCAAACCTGCAGGTAAGCATTTGAATTTAAATTACTCACGAGTTTCCTTTTCTGTTTTGCAGGTTTTATCATTTTTTTAGTTTAATCTTTTCTAGTTTATTTTAGAATAAGTCCTTGTATTTTTATTTCTATTTATTTTTGGCCAAGAAGCCCTAGCTGCTGGACTATTTAATAAAGTCCCTTCTCAGCTTTGTAGTCACGTTTTTGATATCAATAAAATACCTAGTTTTCTTTGAGAGAAAGCAGCAGCCGCTCCAGCCTTCTTGTGTGCGATTCCTTGAAGCCTGAGTGTCAAGACTTATCACGAATCAGTTCATAGCTTCGTGTGGCGTCTATCACCTTCCCCAGTTTGTGTTTCATTCATTCATCACCTCAGATTCTTCTAGAGAGAGCTGTACGGCCAACTAGTTGATTCACCATCTCCTCGTCCTTGATTCACCATCCCCTCGTCCTTATAGGATCAATACTCTTGTTCCTACATCACTTGGAGAGTTCGAGATTCACCCACAGCTCATAACTTTGGTCAAACGACATCAGTTTGGTTGTTTGGATCAAGGAAATCCCATAGATCATATCGAGAGGTTCGAAGACATCTGCAGTACGAGGAGATCCAATGAAGTTTCCGAAAACTACTTGAAGTGCACGCTATTCTCATTCTCTTTAGTTGAGAAAGATTATAAATGGATGAAGTCTCTTCCCCCAGGATCAATCACTACTTGGCAAGAATACAAGCGAACTTTCTTCAAGCAGTTCTACACAAGGAATAGATTGGACCGTATGAGGAGGAGAATTTGGGTCATTAAACAAGGATAAAATGAACCATTCCATGAGGTTGTAGAACGTTTTGAAGAATACGAGTTTGTTAGGAATTTTCTGTGGGGGAGTTATCGAAGAATTTAAGAATAAGCTCGACCATTCAAGTGACGGGGACTTCACAACCAGAACCACAGCTGGAGTTAGGAAACTTATAAACTACATGGTTGGTAGCAGTAAAAATTGTTACCAGGCCTGTGAGGAAAGTGTGGAAGACGTGAAGCCAAATTCAAACATGAAGCGTGCTCTTGAGCCGAAACCGATGACCACGAAGCCTCCTAAGGACCGGAAAAGAGGTGTATACCAATGTGAGGAAGTGGTAGATGTTGATGATAGGGACTATCAAGAGTGCAAGACTATGGTTTTCAAGAGCATAAGAGAGAAGTCTACTACATTGATGATCTAAAGAGCACCCAACAAGGGGAGAACCACGGTGGCTTTAATCGAGAAAACTTTCAACCAAGTTTTCAAACTCCAACTCAACCACCAGTGGATATGGAAAAGATTGAGGCTATGATGCAGAAGTTCACAGAGAATCAACAATAAATCATGGAGAGTCATCAGCAACTTTTGGCGAATGTACAACAACTTATGGAGAGAGAGGTGCAAAACGCCCAGAGCATCAAAAATCATGGCATTAAGTTGGATAGCATGGTTGACTACGTCAATGGTGAGAACAAAATGGTGAATGCAAAGATTATTGGCCTATCTAATCATGTTCTAAAGTTCGAGATTCAAGCTGCTCAAAAGGAAATAGGCATGGAGAGACAAGGTAATTTCCTTCCTAGTAAACCCGAGAAAAATCCAAGAGGAAGTTGCAATGTCATGATTGTTGAAGGTAAAGAGGATGCTACATCTATGATCATGTGTCAAGCCATCAACCTTGTTCCAACAACACTGCAAGAGAATCATGACTGGATTAATAAACCACCACATCAAAGGACGCTTCATAGGATAGATAATCCAATGAAGGTTATTTTTCCTTGCGCGATCAAAGGTATGGATTTTTTTGACTCTCTAAGTGACACAGGAGCTAATGTGAATGTGATGTCTAATACTATTATGTGGGAGCTGGGAATTGTTGACATGAAACCCACAATTATTTTTATTAAGCTTGGGAACACTTACAACATAACCTCACTCGGTTTTGTGCAAAATCTAATGGTGCAAGTGGGAGGATGTCTTGTTCCTGTTGACTTTCAGAATATAAAGATGACTGAGAACACTCATATGCCACTGATTTGTGGAAACACTTTCCTCGATACTGTGGGAGCAATTGTTGATTTTCCCAAAAGATGACTTTCTTTCTCCAAAGTCAAGAAGAGGGTCTTCAATCCTGCAGTCCCTACAAAGAGCTCTAATAGTTCAACTGAACCCGATGGGGAAAAGTTGACTATAGATGCTGGAGCTGACAAGAAGAAGCCACAAAACATTACAAAAGAAGCCCCAAGCCTCACCGGTGAAAGAAGCTCACAAATTGGTAAAATCTGGTTCAAAAATGTTTTAGGCGACAAAGTTTCGACTTGGACCCCTCAGGGGTGTTCTAAGGACGTGGTTGAAGAAATCATACACATTGAGACACGTCCTAAGGAACCTACAATACGAACCCCATCTTATCCCTGGTACGCGCCTTTTGCTAACTACTTAGCAGCAGATGTCGAGCCTCCTCAATTCTTTGGTTACAAGAAGAAAACATTTTTGCGTGAGGTTAGAAGATACTGTTGGGATGATCCTTTTTTTATAAGAAGTGTTCTGATTCAATGTTTAGAAGATGCATTCCAGAAGAAGACGTTCCAGGTATTATCTTTTCTTGTCATGGATCAGACTATGGTGGACACTTCGCCACTTACAAAACAGTCTCTAAGGCATTACAAGCTGGTTTTTGGTGGCCAACCATGTTTAAGGACGGCCATGGCTTTATATCTAAGTGTGATGCTTGCCAAAAACAAGGGAACATCAGCAAAAGGAATGAGATGCCGGAAAACTTCATACAAGAAGTCAAAGTTTACAATGTTTGGGGAATTGACCTCATGGGTCCTTTTCCTTCGTCATATGGAAACAAAAACATCCTTGTTGCTGTTGACTACGTGTCTAAGTGGGTGGAAGCCATTCCCAGCTTCACAAACGATGTAAAAGTAGTAATGAAGATGTTCAAGAGGATCATCTTTCCAAGGTTTGGCGTTCCACGAGTTGTGATAAGCGATGGAGGTTCTCACTTCATCAACAAGGTGTTTGAGAATCTTTTGAATAAACATGGAGTGAGACACAAGGTCGCTACACCTTATCACCCTCAGACCAGTGGACAAGTGGAGGTGTCCAATAGAGAAATCAAAAGGATCTTGGAGAAAACAGTAGGAAAAACAAGGAAGGATTGGTCGGTAAGACTTGATGATACTCTATGGGCATATAGGACCGCATTCAAAACTCCTCTTGGTACCACTCCTTTTCAGCTCGTCTATGGAAAATCATGTTATCTTCCAATGGAGATCGAGTACAAGTCTGAAAGGGCGGTAAAGAAGTTGAACTACGACATCAAACCAGCAGCTGAAAGACGTTTGATTCAAATGAATGAGAAGGAGGAGATTCGTTTCAACGCCTGCGAGAATTCAAGGATCTATAAGGAAAGAACTAAGGCATATCATGACAAGAAGATTGTTCCAAAGAAGTATTCACCAAATGACCAGGTTTTACTCTTTAACTCATGTTTAAAACTCTTTCTTGGAAAACTTAAATCGCGTAGGTCCAGACCATTCAAGATCAAGGAAGTAAAACCATACGGTGATGTGGTACTTTGGAATCGTGATGGAGGAGACTTCACTTTCAATGGAAAACGTCTTAAGCCATATCTCGCAGACGTAGAAGAGGAACTGGGAGATCCAATTTCCCTAGATGATCCACCTCAAGCCTAACCGGCTACCACCGTAGAGCCAACGATATTAAACAAGCGCGCTTAGTGGGAGGCAACTCACTTGTAAGTTTGCTTTCTCATTTTTAGTTTTAGTTTTAGTTTTAATTTCCTTTTGTCGTTTTTGTTTCTGGTATTTGCAATTCAGGTTTCTCATAAAAAAAAAAAAAAAAAAAAAAAAAAAAAAAAAAAAAAAAAAAAAAAAAAAAACTCTTAAAAAGGGACGTCCGACCAGTGTCGGTGCAGAGTAGAAACAAAGGATCAAACAAGCTAACAAAAATATTTTCTTTGGTGGAAAGATGCAGGAAATCCGTATCTAAACACAGGAAAAAGCGGTTTGTCATTCGCATTTACATTTTAAAAGTTATGACTGTTTTCCCGAGATGTATTTGTGGAGGTCTAACCTGCGCAGTGACCAACTTTGGAAGCGATTTACCGTCATTGCATAAAGAACCAGACAACGTTCCTTATACCGGTTGAAAGATCACATTGTAAAGTTTCTAAAACAGCTTTTAGATCTAGAACCCAAGGTCTGAAGCAAGAGATGAAGAGAAAACGAAGAAAAAGACCCGAGTGCCGCGTCCTACCGTGTCCGGCCTTGTGTCCTGGCCGCATCCTATCGCGTCCGGCCTTGTTTTCTGGCCGAATCCTACCGCATCCCGCCTTGTTTCCTGACCGCATCCTACCGCGACCGGCCTTGTTTCCTGACCGCGTCCTATCGCATCCTACCAAAAGCCCCAATGGCGAGAGTCGTGCGTCCGAGCATCCGAGCGTTCGAGTGTCCGAGTGCCAAGAGCAATGTGCCAAAAGTACCATGCCGAGAGCCTCGCATCCTGCTGAGAGCCGACTACCGAGAGCATCCTGTCGAGTCCCGCGTCCCGTACCATGTACCGCGTCCGAGCTCCGAGTGCCTGAAAGCCGAAAGCCAAGTACCCAAGCGGTGAGTGCCGAATGCAGAATGCCGGGTGTTCAAATGCTGCATGCCGAGTGCCGAGAGCCGTGTGTCGTGTGCCGAAAGCCGAGCCTTACCGAACATTGTCGAGAGCCAAATGCTGAGAGCTGCCGAACGGCCAAGACCGGCCAAGCCAATCACTAGGTGATGGCAAGGAAACATGAAGAACGATGAATGATCGAAGACCACGGCAAAGGAACGAGAGAAACCACTACCGGCCAAACCTCCCGGTGGCACCACAAGCAACCAGACCGGCCACCCCACATGTGACCGGAGCGGCCAAACACCCAAGGAATGGCCATAACTCCTATAGCCGCCCTAACACATTCATCTACCCCACTAGTCCGTTCCAATGCCACGTTTAGACGTCTGACAATGCAATTCCAACCATCCGATCACCACGACCAAGATCTCGACCGTGGCCATAAGGACAACAACGAGACAAAACTATCACCATTCTATCTTACGTATGTTTTATTATTTTGTCTTTCAAGACTATTGATGGTTTTTAGGTTTTTGTCTCAGGAAGGATTCAAGTAGAAATTCATAACCAAAATTTGATGAACTAAGCCGAGTTCACTCGATGTCAAACAACAAATGGATCAACGGTTAGTCACCACATCATTACCACCATCGACCTATAAGGCAAACATTGAATTTTTGATTAACTATAAGGGATATAACTCTATTTCATCAAGGTGACATTGTTCTTAAACTCTAAATAATCCTTATCTCTTTCTTTCTCCCACCGAGGACGGTGTGATATAAGTCTGAGGGGGGGGGGATGTTCCATCTTATACTTATGCTACTTTCTATTTTGTTGACTTGAGACCATTTTCCACATTTTTACATCCATTTTCTTAATGTTTTAATGGAGTCAAATTTTTTCTTAATTTCGTTTTTATCGAGTCAAAACTAGTAGGGAATCATGAAGCTATCTAAAGGATGATCTTATTTGGATTAACACTCTTATGACTCTTGAATATGCTTGACTACATAACCGATTTGGAATGACTATGAGTTGAGTCAACATTCTGAAAGTCTCTTTCTACTGGATAATAGGATGATCCAACGTTGTCTCTAACCCTTATTATAACATAACATGTCTTTCAATTTCTCATTTAGGGGTTGGATATACATCGGACGACACCTCTTCGAGCCACATAAGACACTGCACTACTTCACAAAGTATGATTCCTCTCTCTCTTCCATTCAATACTCTGAAAAAGTGAAGATGAAGAAAAAGAAAAGAAAAATAAAGGAAAAAGAAAAAAAAGAAAAGAAAAGAAAAGAAAAGAAAGAAAGAAAATTGGATACGAGTTGATGCGACCGAGGGATATGGTGCGTAAACCCGTGCATCTTTCGGAACCCGTGGAGACTTGTATCCACAAAAAAAAAATGAAAAAGGACAAGGGCGGATGAAAGTAAATAAGTCGGTTGTAAAGTAATATGAGGAAACGTTGGGCGTCTAGGGTTATTTCGGGGACTTCATCGTTCTAAACGAATGAGGTGCTAGATGATATGCGAATGCTAATGACTTTAGTCTAGGTTCTCAACTACAAACAAGAATGAACAAATAACCTATGGATTATAGAATGAATGTCTAAGATCCCCGTACTCCATTACTCAACTCACGCAGGCAACGACGTACGGTTCAAAGCATTAATAACGAGTTTGATAAGTTCACAAAGCTCCATGACTCAACTTTCGCACGCCATGGCACGAGGCTTCAGTAACACTATGTCCAAGAGCTAGGTTTACACGGTTAGCGCTCCTATTCTCTAGGTTCTGAGCTTGGTGATCAGTTCGAACAACATGCATTAAAATAAAGATGTCCCAAGAGATACCTAATATGTGACTAAGGTTCGGATCTAACAACCTAAATGAATCTAAGCATGAATTCCCCTTGAATCACCCCATGAAACCCAACAAAAAGATCTACTCGCTCATGATGCAAATAAACACAATAGATATCATAATAAACAACATCATAAACAATTCAAATATATCAAAGGGGTTCAAAGGAAACTTGTCTCCCACAAAGAAAACAGAAAATGTAGAAAGTGATAAAGAAGAAGAGAGGTGATGAAACTTCGATAGAGGAGGCTCGACTTCAAGGACTTGAAGGCGATAAGAGGGGCTCTTGGAGGAGGAGGCTCTTTTCTCTGGAAGCTTGAAGTCAGTTCTCTAGGTTATGTTTAGGGTTCCACACACGAATGTTAGGTTAGGAGGAGTATTTATAAGGTCTTAGGCTTAGGAAACCGGATTAGGGCTTTCGGGACAAAACTACGTAGTTTCACTAAGTAACAAAGCCGAGACGTCCAATACCGATCACGAGGGCTTGGCCGGTCACGGCACCTTGTGACGGGTCTCGACAGGGGTTCACTCAACGAGACTTATCTCCCAAACGGCTGAAGGGATTGCTCTGATTCTTATTCGAGGTGAAACTTGACTCTTCTGGCTTTGCATAGACATCAAGAACTCCTAAATTTAGTATTGGGAAGTCCCTCAGATGATGTCGTACTTCTGGTGGTCTGTAACTACACAAAAATGGGATTTGCTTTGCCATCTTGTCGACGTTATGAGTTTAGGTGGTCTGTAACTACCCGAAAATGGGATTTGCTTTGCCTTCTTGTCGACTTTACTCAAAAACTCATAACTAACTCTTGGTGGCTCAAATGGTGGGAAATACCTACAAAGTATCCATAATCACTTGCTTTCTCCTTTAGAAACCTATTAAAAACATAGGAAAAAAGGGCCAAAATATAATGTTATCAACTACCCCAGACTTAGACTTTGCTTGTCCTCAAGCAAACAAGAAAGCTAAACTGGTGGAGAGGTTTTAAAAATCTCGGAAGTCTCCTATGATCAGGGACCATTCTCCAACGAATAACCTGTGACTCATCAATACAGAAACTCACGTCCGAACATTCTCACTATAGACTCACAACATTCACAACTCTTGTCCATCCATCTCAAACCTACAACAGAACTCTGCATTCACATCTGTTAACGCCCTACATTCATTAAGAGGTGCGTGAATTTTCTCGTTAGAAAGCATCATTTAGGGTAGACGGCACCTGGTATAAAAGGGCTTTTTGGTGTTTAGGTGGTGGAGTTAAAGAGTTTGGGGATTTACCGGTTTATTCTAGAAGAGCAGCATATGCCGCAGAATCGCCAGAGAGTATGAACCGGTTGATATCCACATCTCCAACCACTTGCTCTTGTAACATGATAAACAGGTTTTTACACCGTCTTAAGGCTATCAAATAAACCTATCGTGCATAGCACTTTAGGATCGAATCCACAAGGACTAAAGATTACACACCAAAGATGCGAGATACGAACTAATCTAGAGCAAATAAAGAATTGGTTTTCTAAACTAAGAACTAAAAGAAAAGCAATGAACTCCAAATCGAAGAAAGGAAAAATAAGAGAAAGCATTGGATCATGGGAATCTACTATCATAAGAGTGAATCAAACGGAGATGCATTAGTTCGAATATTCATTATCCTAGAACATGGAACACTAATCAAGACTAATCCACTTCCGTGGCACTAATCCCTTCACTAATCATCCGATAATCAATAACTTCCGTTAGCTATCAGAATGATCAATGAGCATTAATAATAAGTCCAATAAGTTCACTAAACACCCTAAACATCAACTTCCGTTGGCTAGGATATGTAAATCTCATAAAAGGATTTGTTCAAGCATTTCATCGAACACCTTCCGGGTGTGAAATGCCTAAGCTCTAAATTACCAATTCCTTGGCTAATCTAGCATTAAGATCAATCCTAAATGAAGGAACTAACAAATAACAACCTAAACAATCATCATCCAACCATCAATTCATCCTAATCTAGCAAATCCCATGATCCAACAAAAGACTACTCAAACATATCTAAATCACAAAAGTAAACCGAACAAATGAAAGACAATAACATAATATGTACAAAAGTGGAAGAAAATTTGATAAAACTTCACTAGATCATTGAAGATCTAGGAATCAAAATGAAGAACAACCTGGAGTTTCAGAGCTAAAACTAAAAAAAATAAAGGATAAAAACTAAAACTCCCCCGTCCTTAGACTGATTACAAAGTCATATTATACAAAAGGGAAAGTTGGAGCAGGTAAAAAGGAAAAAGGGAGTCGGCCGGTGGTGTGGCGGTGGTGTTCTGGCGGTGGAGTGTCGCCATGGCATCCTGGCGGTCCATTTGTGGCGGCCAAATGGCCGCTAGGATCATCCCCTGAGAGCTGAGCGTTCATTTTCGTCTTTGCGGTCATCTGGTAGTGGTCTGTGGTGCGGGGGCCATAACTCTTTAACCCCTTATCCAAATCAATCTACACCACGTCCATTAGAAATCTAACTCAATTGCCTACAACTTTCATGAAGGAAGCTGGAGCTAAATCGCACTGTAAAACCTTCATCTGAGTCGATATTTCAGACCATTTGGATTGGTTCCGCCAAGGATGCTCGTGCACGTTCTGGCGGTCCGTCTCTAGCGGTCAAACGACCGCTACGTTCAGCACCAGATGGAGTGTTTTGGGTGATGATCCTGGCGGTCCTTATATGGCGAGGGGGTACCGCCACAAGTTGATGTGTGAGTCTTGGCGGTTCAATCTTGGCGAGGGGGTGCCGCTAGGATTCTCACGGGACGTGTTGAAACTTCAAATCATCATAACTTTCCAACCGTAACTCCAAATTCACTTCCGTTTCGACCTATATTCCTCATTTTCGATGCTCTTCAATCCATGTTTAAACTCCAAGTCTCATAAATACCTAGAAAGACTCGAAAACTATGCAAAATGCAATATATATATAGTGTAGGACTTATAAAATGCATGTTAAAAGAAAATGAGACTCAAATGCAAGAAAAACTCCCAAAATTATAAAAAGTGGGATTAAAAACCTATAAAACTAAACCTTAAAACATGTAAAATATGGTGTTAGGCTAGGTTTGTTTGTTCAATTTCTAGATCCTAGGCATTCATATCTCAAAAGGAATTTTTGAATGCTTGATCCTAAACCTTTCGTGAGCTTTTCATATCCTAGCGAACGAGAGTTGATGTTTAGGGTGATTAGTGAACAATTGGGCTTGCGATTAATGTTCATTGGTCATTGGATCGCGGACGAGAGTCTATGACGGTTGATGATTGATGAAAGGGTTATTACCACGAGAGTGGATTAATCTAATGCTTGTGTTCCATGTTCTAGGATAATGAATATTCGATCTAATGCATCTCTGTTTGATTCAGTCTTAGGATAGTAGAGCTTATGATCCAATGCTTTTCTCTTATTTTTCGTTTTGCATTTTACTTGTTTTCTTTGCATTTCTTAGTTTAGAATACAATTCTTTATTTGCTCTAAAATGCCAATTTGATAAACAGGTTTTTACACCGTCTTAAGGCTATCAAATAAACCTATCGTGCATAGCACTTTAGGATCGAATCCACAAGGACTAAAGATTACACACCAAAGATGCGAGATACGAACTAATCTAGAGCAAATAAAGAATTGTATTCTAAACTAAGAAATGCAAAGAAAAGAAGTAAAATGCAAAACGAAAAATAAGACAAAAGCATTGGATCATAAGCTCTACTATCCTAAGAGTGAATCAAACAGAGATGCATTAGATCGAATATTCATTATCCTAGAACATGGAACACAAGCATTAGATTAATCCACTCTCGTGGTAATAACCCTTTCATCAATCATCAACCGTCATAGACTCTCGTCCGCGATCCAATGACCAATGAACATTAATCGCAAGCCCAATTGTTCACTAATCACCCTAAACATCAACTCTCGTTGGCTAGGATATGAAAAGCTCACGAAAGGTTTAGGATCAAGCATTCAAAAATTCCTTTTGAGATATGAATGCCTAGGATCTAGAAATTGAACAAACAAACCTAGCCTAGCACTAACACCGCTTACTCGAATCACACCCCTAAAGGCATGGGATGTGACCAAAAATCCTAAGGTGTAATTCTAGCTCGGTTGTCACTCCGACTAGAACTACCTACTCTAAGATGCAACACTAGAGATCGGCTAATCATTGAAAATCTAGCATTAAGAACAAACCTAAGTGAAGGAACTAACAAATAACAACCCAAACAATCATCAACTAACCATCAATTCATCCTAATCTAGCAAATCCCATGATCCAACTAAAAACCTAACACAAGAACACTAAGAACATGCTAAGAACATCAAGAACACAAACCCAGAAAATAAAAGTCAACTCATAAAAATAACACAAATCAAAAATCTAAACCGATCAAATTAAAGAAGATAAAGAAACAAGACATAATATATATATACTTTTATATATATATATGTGTGAGTGTGATTTTATTTTTATTTTTGTTTGAGTGTGATTTGATTTTTGTTTTTGTGTGTTTTGATTATCTAGGACGTTGGTGAGTAGTCAAAGCGATTTCCGATTGGGCAAACAAAGGGCAATTAATCCATCCAATTCACTCCAAGGTTTCACATTTCACCCTTTGTACATATTTTGTTATTTTTGTTTGCATTTTTATTCTCTCTTTGGATTCATCTCACACCGAGACGGTGTGATTTAAGTCCGGGGGAGAGGTCATTGTTATTTAACATTGTGTATTTTGTCTTATTTTCGTTCTTTTGAGTCTCACGCATTCACATATATTGCATCTAAAAAAAAAAAAAAAAATTAAAATTAAAAAACAAAAATCATATAGTTTTGCATCTTTGAATTTTGTTATTTAGGATTGAGTCTAAAAGCATATAGGATTGCATAATGCATAGGGGACAATGATAGAAACCACTAAAAGTTTTGCTTGAACAAATTCTTGAAACTTGTACACTCTTGCTTTGATCTCTCTACTCTTAACTCATTGTCTTCTAATTGCTTGTTTAATTTAAAATCAACCCCTTTAATATCGGACTTAAATGAATTTAATCTTCTCGCATATGGGCTTGTGATACAGAACCATGGTTCAAAGAAAACACTCGGGTTATCTTATCCACTTTTGCCACTCTCTAATAACCCGAGTGGCCATCCTCATATTTAGAATGGTTCCCTACCTTTCACCTTACCCATTTTGTTTTTCACCACTCGTTGTTTGATTGAGTGAGGCCTTTTTCTTGATAATGCTATTGTGTGTAAAATCTTGTAAGTATCGGGAACGACAAAGGTTAGCTTTCATTTTTAGCTAGTCTAAGTTGTTCAAAGAAAAGGGCTAGCATTAGGATGAGGATCAATGGGAAAATGGTAGTTGGTTTGGGAATTATGATCAAGAAAAAAAAAAAAAATTGAGATGGGAAATGAGAGTCAAGGAACCATTGGTTAAGCAAATTCTAGAGAAGTACTTAAAAGAAAGACCCTAGGAAAGGAGAAGAAAAATAATCTCCTTGTTTGAAAAAGAGATAGAACAAAAAGTTTAGGGTCAAGTAAAAATAAAAATGTTCTCTAGAAGTTTGATGTTTTGGAAAAAGAAAAGGAAGTTCGATTTAGTCAAAAGAAATTTGGAGGTTTAATGTGCTTCAAAGAAGTAATAAGGATAGAAAATGAAATCACCATTCGGGTAGAATGCTTTGCTAGGAGGGTAGAACAATGTGAGTTAAACTTTGTATGCATAAATTATTTCTTGTCTTCCTTGCTTTTGCATAACATACAGCATTCCATTTTCTTGAGAGTGAGTCACCTAAAAGGAAAATAAACCTCCTTGTACTCATATTTACTTGTGCTAAAAGCCTTTTCTCCCAAACCGATTGGATTTGATCACTTGCCCATTTGTGAGATCACACCTTGAGAAAGAGTAAATGAATGTGAGGGTTGGTTGCAAAGAGAACTTGTAAGCATAAGGCATTGTTGTTAAGAGAAACGATTTGGAGTTGCGATAAACCTTGAATGAGTTAGAGTGAATTAATTGTTTGTTTTTGCAACTTGTAAACTTTTGGTTTTGAGTCCCCACTTTCAAACCTCTCTTTCGGTTTGTCTTCTCTTGTTTGCTTGCGGACAAGCAAAAGGCAAGTCCGGGGGAGTTGATAACACCATATTTTGCATGTTTTTAAGGCATATTTTCATAGGTTTTCATTCTCACTTTGTATAGTTTTGAGAGTTTTTCATGCATTCGAGTCTCATTTTGTTTTAACTTGAATTTTAGAGTCCTAGATTGTATATATAGGTTTTTGCATATGTTTTGAGTCCTTTTTAGGTGATCGTGAGACTTGGAACATGACGGAGGAGGCTCGAGAGGATCAAAGGAAGCTAGAGTCAAGTTTCGGGAACTTTCAGAGCCTATGGCGGCACCCCCTCGCCAAGAATGGCCCGCCAAGATCAATACCCCGTACTCACCATCTGGAGTGCATTCTAGCGGCCATTTCACCGCCAGGATTGGCCCGCCAGAATCATCCTGGCGGTACCCCACCGCCACCTAAGGCCCGCCAGAGACTCCGTAGCGACCCCCTCCGCCATAAACCAAAGGGTCTGAAAGATCGTCTCCTAGAAAGCCTTTACCGTACGATTTAGCTCCATCTTCCTTCATGAAAGTTGTAGGACATTGAGTTAGCTTTCGAATGGAAGTGATCCCGATTGATTTGGGTAAACGGTTAAGGAGATATGGCCCCCGCACCCCAGACCGCTATCGCAGGACCGCCAAGACAAAAATGGAGACTCAGCTTTCCGGAGAAAATCCTAGCGGCCATTTCACCGCCAGGAATGGACCGCCAGAATCACCGTGGCGGTACCCCATCGCCAGAACACCACCGCCACACCACCGGCCGACTCACTTTACCTTTCTACCTACTCCAACTATCCTCTTTGTATAAATATCGAACCTTATCACTTCAGAAACGACAATAAGTTATTTTAAGCCATTTTTACTGTAAAACAAAGCTCTGAAACATCATTTTCATTTCTAGATCTTGATCTTATTAGTGAAGTTTTCTTAAATCCGTTTTCATATTTGTGTTTATTATGTTCTTAGCTTCGATTTGTTTGGTTTACTTTTGTGAATTGAGCATGTGTGAGTAGTTGACTTTTGGGCTGTTGGTTTGGTAGTTCTAGGATGCTTTGATGGTTGTTTGTGATGTTTGATGGTTGATTTATGTTTATGTTCATGTATAGAATGATTTTAATGCTAGAAATGAACTTGGAAAAGTGATTTCTCAATCTTTTGACCGTTTCAAACCCGGAAGGAGTTTAGAAACGTTTTGAACTTTCTATGCTTGCTTTCCTTTATCTTTACCAATGGAAATTGAGTTTTAAGATAGGATTGATGATAATAATGAGTTGGTGTTTAATGTTTATAAATCATTCGGTTGCAATTGGGAAATTAGCTTAATCGATTGTTTTATAAAAGGATTAGTGTCATGGAAATGAACTAGTCTATTTAAGTGACTCATGTCATAGCATTTAATGTAAATTGTTCATATATTTCATCATCTATCATCCCGTCATTCATCCTTGTCACAATACCTTACCGATAGCCCATATTTACGTTTTAGGTTGTTAGTCTTTTGCATTCTACTTTCTTTTGCTTTGCTTTGCATTGTTTAGTTTGAATTACATTGTTAGTCATATTTTAGGAATCAAGAACCATTTTATTTTGCTTAGATTAACCGAACTTGTGTATTCCTAGTGTGTTGGTTCATTGATCTCTGTGGATTCGATCCCTAAGTACTCAACGTACAAGGGTTATTTGATAGCTCCGAGCCACGAAAATCTCGCTCTATCAAATTGAACTCCCCCGGACTTGCTCTTTGCTTGTCCTCAAGCAAACAAGAGAAGACAAACCGAAAGAGAGGTTTGAAAGTGGGGACTCAAACCCTAAAATTCGAAAGACTTAACCATACTCGTCGCTACTCGAATCTTTTACTTTAGCGCATATGCCTTAGTATCAACAAGCTTTCATATCTACCAACTCTTTAACATTCATTTATTTTCTAACAAGATGTGGTCTCACAAAGATGGTCTAAATCACTCTCAATCGGCTAGGAATGAGAAAGGTTCGGTGGTGAAAAAGAGAGGGTTTAAAGCTTATTCATGGTTTCATCTCTCAAACAAAGTGCAAATCACATAGCATAAGTAATGGAGAGTTCGCGAACAAATGTTGGTACAAGAGCTTCTTCCACTACCCTACCCAAACTCACACTTAAACTCTAATGCTTTATACATTGTCTAAAATTTAAACTTTCACCTCTCAACCCCTTTTAGAATCCCAAACCATTCAAACGCACCCATGGTGATTGTCTTAGACCGAGTCTTTTCTTTTCTTCTTTTGTTTACTAGAGAGATGCACTTATACATAAAACTCAAGATCAACTTCTTTGTTTAAGCACTCTCTAGTAGCTTTTACTTTTTCATAGACTCTTTCGGTCAATAACTCATCTTTCCTTGATTCTAAATGCCCCTTTTTTTTTATTACACACCCTAAATCTAAAATTACAACCTTAAATCTAGTGGAAGAAACTTCTTGTCGTTCAACCTCTTCAAAACTTCTGCAAATGAAAGCACAAAGAATAGGCCTCACTCATAGATTAACATTGGTTAGAACGAAAGGTTCGGGCCATAGGTATGGAACCATCCCAAATATGAGGATAGCTACTTGAGTTAATATAAGGGTGGCAAAATCGGGTAAAGTAACTCAAGTATATTTCATTAGACCATGAGAGTGAATTTCGACCCCTAAGCAAGACAATTAAATTTTCAATTTTGTCCAAATAAGATAGAGTTGGTATCAGTTCAGAGCAAGTCTCCACTAAGACAAAAACATTCAAGCCAAGAGATCAAAGTATGGTTAGCCCTTAAAGACTTTTCAGAAATTTCATCATTGCCCCCCATGCATATGTAAATACAATCCTAAAATGCTTCTAGACTCAATCCTAGATGCCAAATGCTAATGCAAACCTACATGATTTTTTTTTTTTTTAAACATAACTATTAACAATGCAAGACTTGAAGTGGAGTGTATGGATTAATTGCATTTAGTTTCTTTTTCCGAGATCGGTTTGCGGAGAACGCCTTGACTACTCACCAACGCCCTGTAAAATTAAAACACACAAAAAAATAAAAAAAAAATAAAAAAATAAAAATAAAATCATACTCACACAAACATATAAAGTATATATAAAGGATAGAATTGGGGGAGTCCCCAATGGCTCGTTTAACGTCGCTTAAGCTTGACGGTGGTTATTGGTTTAGGTGGGAGTGAGGGTTGAGCTTGGATCACCGGGATCATACTCATCATAGAACCATCCCCTAAACTCGTTTATCCTAATCTCCTCAAAAAGTATCTTCCTTGGTTCATGAATGCTCAATTTATTGGTGGAGATTATACCAAGATGTTTGTCGCCAATGTATTCAACAACAAAAACACCTTCACAACGATCTTCAAATTGTTTTTCAACCACGCCTACTTTTTCCTCATTGCTCTCGGTTGAATAACTCTTGATTGCCACGGGTTCAACTTCTTCTTTTTCATATCTTATCATAAGATTCTCATCAACCGTGCATTCAAGAAGCAATTCAAATTCCTTTATAGACTCTTCGGCTCTTTGTTGTAATTCATCTTTGATTTGAGCATTCTCCTCAAAAACTTCCTCAATATCATTGGGAAGCAGCTCTTTTGTCTTGATTTTGCTAGGAGGAATGCATTCTTCCTTTTCTTTTTCTTCGATCCATTGTGTAAAGTTGGTGTCGATGGACTCCACATGAGTTGTCTCAACAACCCTTAAAACTTGAATACAATTATCCAATTTGGCTTCAAACTTTCGAAGAGCATCAATCGGTTTCTCTTGCTCTTCCAAAATCAACTTAAACAAGTTGTGTATCTCTTCATTATCAAAGGTTGGAGAAGGATTGACTGGTCCGTAGTCATACTCCATGTCAGGAGTTTGATATATCTCATCATATCCACCATGGTAGTCTTGAGCGTAGTTTTGATCATATTGATACCTTTTAAATCGACTCCCAAGTAGAACAAATTTGAGACCAAGTTGCCGGTTTTTCCTTTATAATTCTTATTCTTCTCAAGTTGTTCGAGGACTTTGTCGGTAATTTCTCTCCAACGTCCCTGAACTTATCTGCCAAATGAGGAAAGAAAAAAGAGAAGTGCATGAGGTCTGAAAAGAAGTTATGTAGTTAAGGGTAGGAACCACTAAAGATAAGCGGCCATTCAGGATCAACAGAGAGTGGTAAAAAGGGTTAAGAAGTCCTGAATATGATGCTCATTTCCCTGATCTAACACCTCTAATGAGAAAGGATTAAAAATCAAAAATCATGGCATTAAGTTGGATAGCATGGTTGACTACGTCAATGGTGAGAACAAAATGGTGAATGCAAAGATTATTGGCCTATCTAATCATGTTCTAAAGGTCGAGATTCAAGCTGCTCAAACGAAAATAGGCATGGAGAGACAAGGTAATTTCCTTCCTAGTAAACCCGAGAAAAATCCAAGAGGAAGTTGCAATGTCATGATTGTTGAAGGTAAAGAGGATGCTACATCTATGATCATGTGTCAAGCCATCAACCTTGTTCCAACAACACTGCAAGAGAATCATGACTGGATTAATAAACCACCACATCAAAGGACGCTTCATAGGATAGATAATCCAATGAAGGTTATTTTTCCTTGCGCGATCAAAGGTATGGATTTTTTTGACTCTCTAAGTGACACAGGAGCTAATGTGAATGTGATGTCTAATACTATTATGAGGGAGCTGGGAATTGTTGACATGAAACCCACAATTATTTTTATTAAGCTTGGGAACACTTACAACATAACCTCACTCGGTTTTGTGCAAAATCTAATGGTGCAAGTGGGAGGATGTCTTGTTCCTGTTGACCTTCAGAATATAAAGATGACTGAGAACACTCATATGTCACTGATTTGTGGAAACACTTTCCTCGATACTGTGGGAGCAATTGTTGATTTTCCCAAAAGATGACTTTCTTTCTCCAAAGTCAAGAAGAGGGTCTTCAATCCTGCAGTCCCTACAAAGAGCTCTAATAGTTCAACTGAACCCGATGGGGAAAAGTTGACTATAGACGCTGGAGCTGACAAGAAGAAGCCACAAAACATTACAAAAGAAGCCCTAAGCCTCACCGGTGAAAGAAGCTCACAAACTGGTAAAATCTGGTTCAAAAATGTTTTAGGCGACAAAGTTTCGACTTTGACCCCTCAGGGGTGTTCTAAGGACGTGGTTGAAGAAATCCTACACATTGAGACACGTCCTAAGGAACCTACAATACGAACCCCATCTTATCCCTGGTACGCGCCTTTTGCTAACTACTTAGCAGCAGATGTCGAGCCTCCTCAATTCTTTGGTTACAAGAAGAAAACATTTTTGCGTGAGGTTAGAAGATACTGTTGGGATGATCCTTTTTTTTATAAGAAGTGTTCTGATTCAATGTTTAGAAGATCCATTCCAGAAGAAGACGTTCCAGGTATTCTCTTTTCTTGTCATGGATCAGACTATGGTGGACACTTCGCCACTTACAAAACAGTCTCTAAGGCATTACAAGCTGGTTTTTGGTGGCCAACCATGTTTAAGGACGGCCATGGCTTTATATCTAAGTGTGATGCTTGCCAAAAACAAGGGAACATCAGCAAAAGGAATGAGATGCCGCAAAACTTCATACAAGAAGTCAAAGTTTACAATGTTTGGGGAATTGACCTCATGGGTCCTTTTCCTTCATCATATGGAAACAAAAACATCCTTGTTGCTGTTGACTACGTGTCTAAGTGGGTGGAAGCCATTCCCAGCTTCACAAACGATGTAAAAGTAGTAATGAAGATGTTCAATTGGATCATCTTTCCAAGGTTTGGCGTTCCACGAGTTGTGATAAGCGATGGAGGTTCCCACTTCATCAACAAGGTGTTTGAGAATCTTTTGAATAAACATGGAGTGAGACACAAGGTCGCTACACCTTATCACCCTCAGACCAGTGGACAAGTGGAGGTGTCCAATAGAGAAATCAAAAGGATCTTGGAGAAAACAGTAGGAAAAACAAGGAAGGATTGGTCGGTAAGACTTGATGATACTCTATGGGCATATAGGACCGCATTCAAAACTCCTCTTGGTATCACTCCTTTTCAGCTCGTCTATGGAAAATCATGTCATCTTCCAATGGATATCGAGTACAAGTCTGAAAGGGCGGTAAAGAAGTTGAACTACGACATCAAACCAGCAGCTGAAAGACGTTTGATTCAAATGAATGAGAAGGAGGAGATTCGTTTCAACGCCAACGAGAATTCAAGGATCTATAAGGAAAGAACTAAGGAATATCATGACAAGAAGATTGTTCCAAAGAAGTATTCACCAAATGACCAGGTTTTACTCTTTAACTCATGTTTAAAACTCTTTCTTGGAAAACTTAAATCGCGTAGGTCCAGACCATTCAAGATCAAGGAAGTAAAACCATACGGTGATGTGGTACTTTGGAATCGTGATGTAGGAGACTTCACTGTCAATGGAAAACGTCTTAAGCCATATCTCGTAGACGTAGAAGAGGAACTGGGAGATCCAATTTCCCTAGATGATCCACCTCAAGCCTAACCGGCTACCACCGTAGAGCTAACGACATTAAACAAGCGCGCTTAGTGGGAGGCAACCCACTTGTAAGTTTGCTTTCTCATTTTTAGTTTTAGTTTTAGTTTTAATTTCCTTTTGTCGTTTTTGTTTCTGGTATTTGCAATTCAGGTTTCTCATAAAAAAAAAAAAAAAACTCTTAAAAAGGGACGTCCGACCAGTGTCGGTGCAGAGTAGAAACAAAGGATCAAACAAGCTAAGAAAAATATTTTCTTTGGTGGAAAGATGCAGGAAATCCGTATCTAAACACAGGAAAAAGCGGTTTGTCATTCGCATTTACATTTTAAAAGTTATGACTGTTTTCCCAAGACGTATTTGTGGAGGTCTAACCTGCGCAGTGACCAACTTTGGAAGCGATTTACCGTCATTGCATAAAGAACCAGACAACGTTCCTTAGACCGGTTGAAAGATCACATTGTAATGTTTCTAAAACAGCTTTTAGATCTAGAACCCAAGGTCTGAAGCAAGAGATGAAGAGAAAACGAAGAAAAAGACCCGAGTGCCGCGTCCTACCGTGTCCGGCCTTGTGTCCTGGCCGCATCCTATCGCGTCCGGCCTTGTTTTCTGGCCGAATCCTACCGCGTCCGGCCTTGTTTCCTGACCGCGTCCTACCGCGACCGGCCTTGTTTCCTGGCCGCGTCCTATCGCATCCTACCAAAAGCCCCCATGCCAAGAGTCGCGCGTCCGAGCATCCGAGCGTTCGAGTGTCCGAGTGCCAAGAGCAATGTGCCAAAAGTACCATGCCGAGATCCTCGTGTCCTGGTGAGAGCCGACTACCGAGAGCATCCTGTCGAGTGCCGCATCCCGTACCATGTACCGCGTCCGAGCCCGAGTGCCTGAAAGCCGAAAGCCAAGTACCCAAGTGGTGAGTGCCGAATGCAGAATGCCGGGTGTTGAAATGCTGCATGCCGAGTGCCGAGAGCCATGTGTCGTGTGCCGAAAGCCGAGCCTCACCAAACATTGTCGAGAGCCAAATGCTAAGAGCTGCCAAACGGCCAAGACCGGCCAAGCCAATCACTAGGTAATGGCAAGGAAACATGAAGAACGATGAAGGATCGAAGACCGCGGCAAAGGAACGAGAGAAACCACTACCGGCCAAACCTCCCGGTGGCACCACAAGCAACCAGACTGGCCACCCCACATATGACCGGAGCGGCCAAACACCCAAGGAATGGCCATAACTCCTATAGCCGCTCTAACACACTCATCTACCCCACTAGTCCGTTCCAATGCCACGTTTAGTTGTCTGACAATGCAATTCCAACCATCCGATCACCACGACCAAAATCTCGACCGTGGCCATAAGGACAACAACGAGACAGCACTATCACCATTCTATCTTACGTATGTTTTATTATTTTGTTTTTCAAGACTATTGATGGTTTTTAGGTTTTTGTCTCAGGAAAGATGCAAGTAGAAATTCATAACCAAAATTCGATGAACTAAGCCGAGTTCACTCGATGTCAAACAACAAAAGGATCAACGGTTAGTCACCACATCATTACCACCATCGACCTATAAGGCAAACATTGAATTTTTGATTAACTATAAGGGATATAACTCAATTTCATCAAGGTGACATTGTTCTTAAACTCTAAATCCTTTATATTTGATTTTTCATCCTTATCTCTTTCTTTCTCCCACCGAGGACGGTGTGATATAAGTCTGAGGGGGGGGGATGTTCCATCTTATACTTATGCTACTTTCTATTTTGTTGACTTGAGACCTTTTCCACATTTTTACATCCATTTTCTTAATGTTTTAATGGAGTCAAATTTTTTCTTAATTTCGTTTTTATCGAGTCAAAACTAGTAGGGAATCATGAAGCTATCTAAAGGATGATCTTATTTGGATTAACACTCTTATGACTCTTGAATATGCTTGACTACATAACCGATTTGGAATTACTATGAGCTGAGTCAACATTCTGAAAGTCTCTTTCTACAGGATAATAGGATGATCCAACGTTGTCTCTAACCCTTATTATAACCGAACATGTCTTTCAATTTCTCATTTAGGGGTTGGATATACATCGGACGACACCTCTTCGAGCCACATAAGACACTGTACTACTTCACAAAGTATAATTCCCCTCTCTCTTCCATTCAATACTCTGAAAAAGTGAAGATGAAGAAAAAGAAAAGAAAAAGAAAAGAAAAAGAAAAAAAGAAAAAAAAAGAAAAGAAAAGAAAGAAAGAAAATTGGATACGAGTTGATGCGACCGAGGGATATGGTGCGTAAACCCGTGCATCTTTCGGAACCCGTGGAGACTTGTATCCACACAATATGAGGAAACGTTGGGCGTCTAGGGTTATTTTGGGGACTTCATCGTTCTAAACGAATGAGGTGCTAGATGATATGCGAATGCTAATGACTTTAGTCTAGGTTCTCAACTACAAACAAGAATGAACAAACAACCTATGGATTATAGAATGAATGTCTAAGATCCCCGTACTCCATTACTCAACTCACGCAGGCAACGACGTACGGTTCAAAGCATTAATAACGAGTTTGATAAGTTCACAAAGCTCCATGACTCAACTTTCGCACGCCATGGTGCGAGGCTTCAGTAACACTATGTCCAAGAGCTAGGCTTACACGGTTAGCGCTCCTATTCTCTAGGTTCAGAGCATGGTGATCAGTTCGAGCAACATGCATTAAAATAAAGATGTCCCAAGAGATACCTAATATGTGACTAAGGTTCGGATCTAACAACCTAAATGAATCTAAGCATGAATTCCCCTTGAATCACCCCATGAAACCCAACAAAGAGATCTACTCGCTCATGATGAAAATAAACACAATAGATATCATAATAAACAACATCATAAACAATTCAAATATATCAAAGGGGTTCAAAGGAAACTTGTCTCCCACAAAGAAAACAGAAGATGTAGAAAGTGATAAAGAAGAAGAGAGGTGATGAAACTTTGATAGAGGAGGCTCGACTTCAAGGACTTGAAGGCGATAAGAGGGGCTCTTGGAGGAGGAGGCTCTTTTCTCTGGAAGCTTGAAGTCAGTTCTCTAGGTTATGTATAGGGTTCCACACACGAATGTTAGGCTTAGGAAACCGGATTAGGGCTTTCGGGACAAAACTACGTTGTTTCACTAAGTAACAAAGCCGAGACGTCCAATACCGATCACGAGGGCTTGGCCGGTCACGGCACCTTGTGACGGGTCTCGACAGGGGTTCACTCAACGAGACTTATCTCCCAAACGGCTGAAGGGATTGCTCTGATACTTATTCGAGGTGAAACTTGACTCTTCTGGCTTTGCATAGACATCAAGAACACCCAAATTTAGTATTGGGAAGTCCCTCAGATGATGTCGTACTTCTGGTGGTCTGTAACTACCCGAAAATGGGATTTGCTTTGCCTTCTTGTCGACTTTACTCAAAAACTCATAACTAACTCTTGGTGGCTCAAATGGTGGGAAATACCTACAAAGTATCCATAATCACTTGCTTTCTCCTTTAGAAACCTATTAAAAACATAGGAAAAAAGGGCCAAAATACAATGTTATCAACTACCCCAGACTTAGACTTTGCTTGTCCTCAAGCAAACAAGAAAGCTAAACTGGTGGAGAGGTTTTAAAAATCTCGGAAGTCTCCTATGATCAGGGACCATTCTCCAACGAATAACCTGTGACTCATAAATACAGAAACTCATGTCCGAACATTCTCACTATAGACTCACAACATTCACAACTCTTGTCCATCCATCTCAAACCTACAACAGAACTCTGCATTCACATCTGTTAACGCCCTACATTCATTAAGAGGTGCGTGAATTTTCTCGTTAGAAAGCATCATTCAGGGTAGACGGCACCTGGTATAAAAGGGATTTTTGGTGTTTAGGTGGTGGAGTTAAAGAGTTTGGGGATTTACCGGTTTATTCTAGAAGAGCAGCATATGCCGCAGAATCGCCAGAGAGTATGAACCCGTTGATATCCACATCTCCAACCACTTGCTCTTGTAACACATCCCTCCTTTACTTCTTTTCTTTTAACTCCCCCAGACTTAGATGTTTCTGTGGGGTACTCTGTAACAGTTCCATCTCTTTTATAAGGTGTTCCATGTTTTCCTTAGGGTAACCTATGCTATGAGACTTCAGATTCGTAACCGCTTCCTTTCCTTTTTTTTTTTTTTTTGCAAACGGATTTCGGATTCATGAATCCCAAAGGATGCATGGGTTTAAGCACTCTATCCCTTGGGTCATTTACTCCTATTTTGTCTCTTTTTGCGGGTACAAGCTTCCGCGGAACTCCGAAGGATGCACGGGTTTATGCACTATATCCCTCGGCCACATCTACTTATATCCGTTTGTTTTCTCTTTTTTTTTTTTTGAAAGGGGAAACGGTACTTATATACATAGAAGCCTCATGAGCATGAAATAGGTACCTTTGAAATCGACTCCAAAGTA
Source organism: Barbarea vulgaris (assembly GCA_963667165.1). Lineage (NCBI taxonomy): Eukaryota > Viridiplantae > Streptophyta > Magnoliopsida > Brassicales > Brassicaceae > Barbarea > Barbarea vulgaris. The sequence goes on along the minus strand of OY763888.1, from coordinate 8,686,072 downwards.
GAACAAATTTGAGACCAAGTTGCCGGTTTTTCCTTCATAATTCTTATTCTTCTCAACTTGTTCGAGGACTTTGTCGGTAATTTCTCTCCAACGTTCCTGAGCTTATCTGCCAAATAAGGAAAGAAAAAAGAGAGGTGCATGAGGTCTGAAAAGAAGTTATGTAGTTAAGGGTAGGAACCACTAAAGATAAGCGGCCATTCAGGATCAACAGAGAGTGGTAAAAAGGGTTAAGAAGTCCTGAATATGATGCTCATTTCCCTGATCTAACACCTCTAATGAGAAAGGATTAAAGTGAATTTAAGGTTATAATTAAATGGAGTTAACGTCAGCTCCAACAAAATCTACGTAAGAAGAAACTTTTGGGGAGTGACCCTACGGTGAGGTTCTAGATATTGTCCGTTCTTAGTAAATCCTGCAAAACTTGTCACTTAGAGAATAACTCAAAGCATAAATAAGGTAAGAATCATCATATCATAGGGTCCTTATTTCAAACAAATGTATTGGCTCAATAAAACATGACTCGATAAAAAGACATTAAAATGACTCAATAAGAAAGAAAAATACGCTAGTAAAGGATAAACACCCCCTAGACGTAAATCACACTGTCCCCAGTGTGAAGAAATCCATAAAGGTGGAATAAAAATAAAAATAGAAATAAAAATAAATATAGAGATAAAAATGCATAGATGAAAAATATAGGACCGAGTAACCTCGACTTCTCTGGAGGTGCTTTAAACTCGACGGGTGGCTAATCGCGGTATCTTGCTTGTCTCTGAAGTTGCTCAATGAGTTTCTTCTGGTAAGCTACTTGCCTTTCAAATTCCAGGCGCAAGACTCTCTAATCATCAAATGAAGGTGTGATGGCTTGGTTATCTCGGGTGAAGGCCACGGAGTCCATCACCTTCTTCTTGACAAATCCTCTCACGGGGTACGGAAGGTTGTCGCCAACACGTAAGGATAGGAACTCATCGTCTCGAGGGTTCCATCGCTTGGCTCCATCTCTGAGTCGTGGAACTGTGGGGCAAGGAAGCATGATTGTACGTACGAGACTAGGGTAAGAGTGATACCTATAACCAAGTTTATCGGGGTTGATCGTCGCGCCTTCTATAATCCTCATCTTCCCAAGTCGCTCTAGATTCAAATAGTTCTCCTTGGATGTGAAAGGCCTGTCCGTGAGGTCTACACCCGCGGCTTCGAGGATGGTTCTAATGACTTGATATATCATGGGTTTTACCGGTTTTAAGCCATGATATAAGAGTTTTATCGAGTCTTAACAGTGTCTTTCGAGTCTTTATCGAGTCTTTTACATGTTTTATGCATTTGGGACTGTTTGGATGATTATGGAGCATTATGGAGTATTTGTTGCTGAGAAGACGAAGTCGATGCATTCAGTGGTCAGTGGTGTCGATCGACACTCAACACTGGTGTCGGTCGACACCCATCGTCAGACATCCATGCGTATTTTACCAAGTTCTGAATATTTACAGTTTTGCCCCAGAAGTTCCAGAAGTTTACAAAAGGGACCCACCTCGTGTATTAGTCTATATATTAGGTTTTTAAGTTAAGTTGGATGTACCTTTGATATGAGACACTTTCTTTCATCCAGTTTTCAGTCTCTTATCTATTCCTTTGATTAGGGGCTGATCTTGCTACTTGTACTTCAGAGAGAAGATTTCGAACCCATGTTTGTTTATTTTACTTTTATTTCTGTTTATGATATCTATTTCAGCTATGTCTTGTGTTTCATTTGGTATGTCTGAGTAGATCCCTAGTTAGATTTAGGGATTCTCATAGGGATTTCATGATTTGTTAGGTTTAACACTGGTTAAGATTCAAACTTGTTATTTCTTCATCTAGGATTGTACTTAATGCTTCTTTTAGCTTGATCAGCTAGAAGTATGATATTAGGTTGTTAAATTGGCGCGACAGCGTGATTTATAATCTGAACTAAACCTAGTGAGCATGTTAGATATTCACAACGACAGTTGGTTTAGATAACTTGTGAACATATCGAACCTGTACTTAAAGCTTGTCTGAACTTTAGAATTCGCAACGACAGTTTGTCTCTTAGGTTTAGGACATAGATAGTTTTCGCAATGACAGTTGGTTAGCTACGCATTAGTCATTTGAGTTCTAGAACGGTTTTTTAATTAGATCTTGACCAGTTGTTTATCCTGCTTTGACTGATTTTCTGAGAAGTTCCCTAGACCTGACGCTTTTCCCCTTTTGATTACATCTTTATTTACTTTCTTTGCATTGTCTTTTCAATATATCTTTATTGCCTAGCTGAACTTGAAACGAACACGTCTATTGTGAAGCCGCAGAGTCTATGTGGATTTGATCCCTAAGTACTACCGTGATCTCTTAATTTGAGAGAGTGGCTCTAGGGTTAATTTGACCACGATCATGACTCCCCCAAAACTCAAGGTTGCCTGATGATCGGTGCAAGCGACCACTTCATGCTTTACCTTAACCAATCGCCTAGCAAAAAGTGTGGCATAGTTGATCCTTCTAGAGAAATCAACAAAAGGCACTTTCAAGACAAGGGGTTCTTCTCCTAGGATTTAGTTTTGTACGGTTCTTGAGAGGATGGTGTGGGCGAGAAGCTTGTGTGTGCATCGGATGGCCGGATGCGTGATGGTGGAGGACTTGGTACGACCGCTAGTGAAAGGTCCTTGTCTAATGTCATCCCATATATCATGAAATATTTCCGGTCCAAAATCTATTGGGCCTTGATATTCAACGCCCAATGCCTCGCAAGGCCGCGGAATGGAGATTGAGAAGCTTTTACCGTGAATGGTAAAGTAAAGGACTCCATCTCTAGCCGTCGGGGCGTGCGAGTAGGGGTAAGCGAGTGAGACTGTAGCAAGGAGCTGGTGCGTTTCCTCTTCATAAATATCTTGGCGCAAGGACTCCATGAATGTGCGGAGTCCTAAAGCGTCCAATAGCCACTTTATATTACCACTCAATCCAAGGTAATCCAACACGGTGTAGTCGACTCGCAAACTCAACGTTAGCAAGAACTTATCAAGGTGTGCTAGGTAATCAACATCATCACGCAATGATTGGCCGACGAAATTCATCGGGACATTGAGACTCCAAGGGTGCTCTCGGCGTGGGCGGAGCGATTGGCGTATTAGCTTACCTCGCAATGGAGATTGTACTAGGGACACGAATAATAACTCGTCGTCTTCCTCACCATTGCTCCTTTCTTTTAGGTTTGGTGATGTGTGACCCGAGTCGCTTTCCCTTGCTTTTCCTTTTCCTTTGTTCCTAGTGATTGGTTTGTCGTGAATCAATATCTTACGTTGCTCCTCATCATTGTAACCAATGTGGAGTGTGTCTCGTCGTACGCGTTGAGGACCCATTAGCAAAGTACCTATCATAGAACAAAAGTTTATACAAGTTAGCAATTTGGTCAAGAAACCAATGGCAATCCATTGCATATGAATTTTCACTCACAACAACGAATTACCAAATCAAGATACATAAATTCCAAAGTTAGAATCAAGAGATCAAAAAGGGATTTTAGTTACCGGGTTCATAACAATTCTTATAAGGTGAAGACATCAAAATTGAATTCAAAGTCCATTCATGAGAAAAATCAATTCAAGTCCTCATTCCTATGACGAATAGAGCTAACATATTCAATCCTAGAAATTTGCATCATCAATTTAGCACCCAATTAGGTCACAAAATTTTAGCATAGCCAAGATCAAATTCTATCAACTAAAAATCATCTAAATCCAAGGGTTACATTCCTAGAAGCATATCTATAAATCCATATCTAATTCCATTAACAATTGCTAATGAATATTGAGAGATTAGAGATACGTTTTTTATTAAGACCAAGAAGGAAATTAGGAATTGAGACACATACCTTGGGGTTTTATAGAAAAGGGATGGAGATTTGGATTCTCCTAGTGATAGTGGTTCAAATGCACTAATCAATTTAATAAAGCCCCAAATTTTAAAAATGGATTCTAGGAGTTCTAATCTCTCAAGAGAGTGGAAGAGATGATAAAACCTCCTTTGAATCTTTAGAATCCTATTCTAAAATCCAAAAAGTATTTATAACTTAAAGGAAGGCTTTAGTTTGGGAAGAAACTTACATGTGGGGCCCACTTGGTTTTGAAAATTTTCCAAAAGAAGACTTAGAAGCGGTTTCTTGTCGAACATGTTACCGTCATGTAGCTAGCAGGAATGGCCGATTCTCGTTGCAAACGGTTTGATTCGTCGGGCAGAAACATGTCCTTGAAGCTTGGCGTCGAGTCGCCATGACTCGGGGTGACGAAGTGCTCCACCAGTCATGAGGGGTCATGACCGGTTGTGGGTCTCCTTGGGGCACCGGTCACGATAGGTTATGACCGGTCGTGGCTCCTTCGCGCTCTTGTTCCTTAGCTTGGTTCGTGTTGGATTTCCTCCTCTTCCTTCACGTTTTCCATCGCTCGGTTGGTTCAAAGGTTAGGTGGTATGAGACGGCTTTGGTGCATGGGACGCGGCTCACGGTACGAGACGCGGCACATGACTTGGCACGGGACAGCTGCGGTACAATACATGACTGTCGCGGTACGGGACAGGACTGGTCGCGGTATGGGACAGCTCTGGTCGCGGTATGGGACAGCTCTTGTTACGGTACGGGACAGGATTGGTCGCGGTGCTGGACAGCTATCAGCACGGGATAGGACACGGCACCGAACAGCTCTCGGTACGGGACTGGACGCAGCACCAGACAGCTCTCGGTACGGGACAGGACGCGGCACCGGACAGCTCTTGGTACGGGACAGGACACGGCTCCGGACATCTCTCGGTACGGGGCAGGACGCGGCACAGGACAGTTCTCAGTACCGGTCACGAGGGGTCGTGTCCGGGATCGTCCTTCTTCATGTGACCGGTCACGAATAGTTGTGACTGGTCTTGTCCTCCTTGACGCCACCAGTCACGGGCTTTGTGACCTGTCCGGACGCTCCATTCGGTTTGGTGGGGACTCTCGGCATTGGCTTCTTGTTGCGGCCAATCCATTGCCTTCCGCATAGGGCTATATGATGTGCTTGCCACCCAAACAAACCTCTCATCCTCTCCATATCATCTTTTTGTTCTTTTCTATTTTCTTTTCTTATTTTTATAAAAACCTGAAATGCAAAAACAAAAAAAAAAGACAAAAGCAAAGTAAAATAAGGCTAAAACAAAAATGAAAAAGAAAAACTTACAAGTGGGTTGCCTCCCACTAAACACACTTGTTTAACGGCGTTGGCTCGATGGTTGTGCCTTTTAGGCTTGAGAAGAGAAAGTAGCCTCGGGACTCGTTATTCTGTGGGCTCCTTTTATATCCTCATAGTTGGCTCCCGCTTCAATGACAAGTTGTCCCTTTGCTGCGGTTTCGAAAACTTTAGCCGTAAGGAGGACTTCCTTGGTGTGTCTTATCATCTCTTGAGTCTTTTCCTTTCTTAGCTTGGGAGGAACTATTATTTCGATCTTGGAGAATTGAGGTTGCTCGGGTGGTTTGGTATGTAGCCGCTTGCGCTTCCTACGAGTTTCTTCGAGGTCCTATCTTGGTCTTACTGACCTTGGGATCCAGAGAAACGTTGCTGGAGGAGGTTGGACATGGAGAGATAGCCATGGGAAACGTCGGATTGGAAGCTTTCCTATTGATGTTCGCTAAGACTTTTCTCTCGGTCCTTTCATCCATCTCAAGGATGTGAAAGTCCGTGGGGACTATACAGTCTCCGACTACTAGTTGTAAGTCACGAACTAGACGTCCGGGGTTTTTTGGAATGAGTCTACGAATACCAAACTTTGGTTTAAGGGAGATTGATGTCTCTGCATTTTACCACTTCTAAACTTGCATTTCCATCCATTTTAGCATAGTTTCATCACTAGTTTCACTCCATATCTATCCATTTCATTCATATAGGTTACATGATAGGTTTACTATAGTTTTGCATACATATTGCATATTGGAGCTATCTTTCAGGTGTTTTGGATGTTTGCTGGAGATCAAGGAACATGGATACACAAGCTCGGTGTGAAGACTCGACTTCATGACCGAGCTAAGGACCAAGACCAGCATGCACTCGACCAAGACCACTCGACTTGGAGCCAGACCGAGTGCAAAGCAATCCACCAACACCACTCGATCACATGCACTCGACCTCATGACCGAGCTGAAGGCAGAGAGGTGTTAGCACTCGGGCAAGAGCACTCGACCACGACCACTCGACCACCAGACCGAGTGTAGTCAACCGAGCTGAGGATCCAAAGCCTGAAGTTACACGCACTCGATCATACCACTCGACCAGAGGAACCCGAGCTCAAGGCAGCCGACCTAAGGACTTTAGTTTATTTTGTCTTTTTGTACTAGGGCTTTTGACCTAGAGTATTTATACTCTAATTAGGTCAGCAGTCGCACAATCTACGTTTTTTATTCTCTTGTTCTCTGAAAAACCTCTCTAGATCTATCTGATTTTGTATTTGCAATTACTTTTGATCCTTTGATCCTTTTGAGTTTATTTCTTCTATTCCTTCTTCATCTCAATCTCTAGATTATGATTATGGAAACTATTTCATTTTCTGGGTTTATGATTCTGATGATGAAGTCTGAGTAGTGATTTAGGGTTCTTGAGGATGGGTTAGATCTGGGTTATGATTCATGGTGATTCTAGTTGATTTAGGGTTCTAAAAACTCAAGATCTCTTCTGGGTTAGCTGTTTCTAATGCTGATTCCCTGTACACCCACTTGGGATCTGATCTTGGTGTTTCCTTGTACACCCACTTGTGAAACACCAAATCTGCTAATACCAGAGATCTGGAGCTTCTTTCCAATGATTGATCTCGGATCATAGGAAGGAAGTTGTAGATTGACATTTATGAGTTGTTTCTTAATGCTTATTCTCTTTATGTTTCATTGGAATCCTATCTGAGTGTTAGTGACAGTCAATGGGGCATAGGTGTGGATTCCAAGATTAGGAAGTTTAGAGAATCTGGTGATAGTTGTAACTGGGAAGTGGGATTATCACTCTGATGATGCTCATAGTTAAGAGATCCCTTCTGTGAAATTGTTTACCAAATCACTAGTATTCGCCATGATGAATCCCAGATCCAGAACTCATCCTTAGGACCTCTCTCTTCCTTGATAGTTTTCTACTTTTTGATACTCTGTTTTTCCTGTTCTTAGCTTACTCTGTTTCTGTTTCTAGTTTCTTTTACTTATTTTTAGTTCCTGTTTTAGTTGTCTCACCCTGTTACTTTCATCCTGTTTAATTGGCTTGAATTAGATAGATTTGCTACATCCTGATTGCTTGCATAATCCCGATTGGATTCGATAGCCCTTTGTACTATAAATCGGGCAATAGATAGCTTTAGGTGTAAAAACCTAGCTATCAATTTGGCGCCGTTGTCGGGGATCTCTTTGTTTCATTTAGGATTGCAGATCTTCTGAGATCAAGTTCTTTTCTTTTTACTTTGTTACTCACTTGTTGGTTTCAATCTGTTTCAGGTAACACTCGGTTGCACAAGCAAGGACACATCACTCGGTCAGGAGCTCGAATTCAGTTGCTCAGCATCAGTCCACTCGGTCAGTTTGGTCGAGTTCAGTCAGTCGAGCTCAAGGCATCTGAGGTTTTCACCTAGTTCACCACTCGGTCAGTCCACTCGGTCACTGTGGTCGAGCTTACCATCATTTCACACCACTCGGTCACCTAGCCGAGTGCAACATCCCGAGTTCAGTGTTCCTGTATGCAAACACGGTCAAAAGATCATCATAATCTCCTGAGGTATCAAGACAATATCAACCAGTTACCTAGGATTTTGAGAAGACAGAGGGACCAACCAGAGGGTAATCAACCAGAAACAAACAATATGGATAATCAACAAGCTCACAATGAGCAACCAGCTCAACAAAGAAGGCACATAGGAGCAGGAGATGTGCCTAATACTCACACACAGAGGCAAGGTATCGTGCCACCAGCTGTTCAGAACAATAACTTTGAAATAAAGAGCGGTCTGATATCTATGGTTCAAGGAAACAAATTCCATGGTCTACCAATGGAGGATCCATTGGATCACATAGACGAATTCGACAGGCTCTGCAGCCTCACCAAAATCAACGGTGTTTCAGAAGATGGGTTCAAGCTGCGTCTGTTTCCGTTTTCCTTAGGCGACAAAGCACATCTATGGGAGAAAACACTTCCTCATGGATCCATTACGTCTTGGGATGAATGCAAAAAGGCATTCCTGGCTAAGTTTTTCTCGAACTCAAGAACAGCAAGACTAAGGAAAGAGATATCAGGATTTGCTCAGAAGAATGGTGAAACATTCTGTGAAGCATGGGAAAGATTCAAAAGCTACACCTCACAGTGTCCTCATCATGGGTTCAACAATGAGTCATTGTTGAGTACTTTGTACCGTGGCGTGTTACCAAAATTCAGAATGTTGCTTGATACAGCCAGCAATGGAAACTTTCTCAATAAAGATGTTGTCGAAGGATGGGAGCTGGTAGAGAACTTGGCACAATCAGATGGCACCTATAGTGAGGAATATGATAGAACCCCAAGGGGAAATTCAGATTTAGAGGATAAGCACAGAAAGGAGATCAGGGCTCTAAATGAGAAGATTGACAAGCTCCTTCTCGGTCAGCAGCAGAAACATGTCCATTATATCTCTGAAGAAGAAATGGCACAGATTCAAGAAGGGGAGCCTGATCAGATGGAGGAAGTTAGTTACATTCAGAACCAAGGTGGCTACAACAAAGGGTTTGTTAACTACAAAGCAAACCCCAATCTGTCCTACAGGAGTAACAATGTTGCAAATCCTCAAGATCAGGTCTATCCAGCACAGCAACAAGCTCAAAACAAACCTTTCATTCCTTACAACCAGAACCAGGGATATGCACCTAAACAGCAATTCCAGAACAACTACAACCAGCAACCAGTTCCTAATGCACCACCAGGATTTTCTTCTCAAAATTCACAACCCAACAATGCTTCAGTGGAACAAATGCTCCAACAATTACTTCAGGGGCAAGCTACTTGTGTCATGGAACAGGCAAAGAGGTTTTCTGAAATAAGAAATCAAGTGGATTCAAACTGCAATGCTCTGAATGCAAAGATGGAGGCTATGAACTCAAGGTTGTTGTTTTTGGAAAACAAGGGAGCATCTACATCATCTACTCAACATTCAAGTCAGTTACCTGGAAAAGCTGTTCAGAACCCCAAGGATTATGCTCATGTTAATGCAATCCATGTCGCTGAGGACAGTGAGATTTAAGAAGGGGAGGTTTACTATCAAAAAGCAGAAAAATCTGAAGCTCCAAAGCCACCACTCGGTCTATGCACTCGATCAGAGGCCCGAGCTCAAGGAGAAAACAACAATGATCAAACTCGGCCACCAAACCGAGCTGATGTAACCGAGCTCAAGGGTAAAGCTGTTCAAGAAGAGAAAAGGGTACCTTACATTCCCCCTCCTTATGTCCCCAAGATTCCTTTCCCTGGGAGATTCAAGCAGGAACTCTTGGAGAAGGCTATAGCTGATTTGAAAAGTGCAGTGGACAAGCATGAGCAAATAATGCCTTTGGAGACTATCTTGTCCATTATCCCCACTCAGGAGAAAATCCTTCGAGAAGAACTGCTGAGGAGAAAGATGAAAGTTGATAGTATGAAAGAAGTGAAATATGATTGCAAAGCAGTCATAGGAGAGAGGGTGATCAAGGAAAAGCTTGAAGACCCAGGTTCATTCACTCTTCCATGCTCTATAAGGACTCTAAACTTTAAGAGTAGTCTCTGTGACCTTGGAGCTGCTGTTAGCTTGATGCCTCTGTCTATAGCTCAGAAGTTAAAAGCAGAGGAATTCATGTCCTGTAACATCACCCTAGTGCTAGCTGATGGTACAACAAGAATCCCACAGGGAATGTTGAAAGATCTTCCTGTGAAGATAGGTGAGGTAACAGTTCTTGCTGACTTTGTGGTTTTGAAGATGGATGAAGAACCAGCAGATCCACTGATTCTTGGAAGGCCATTCTTGGCAACTGCTGGAACTGTGATAGATGTGAAAGGAGGCAAGATTGCTCTTAACCTAGTTGACAATCTAAAGATGGAGTTTGACATCAATGATAATAGGAAAAGGGCAACTATTGAAGGACAAGTTTTCACCTTAGAAGAACTTGTCCACAATGATGAAGTTTTGACAACCAACCTACTTGGGGATACCTTTAAGGAAAACTTGCTAGACAAGAGTACTGAGGCAGTATTAGAGGATGCTCTTGAACAGGCTGGAGCACCCAACTCGACTAATCAAACCGAGTTAGACCCTCAAATATTTTTTCCCAAATAGCTTGATTCAACAGAATGGATAAAGCTCAAGGATAAGGCTGAAAGGCAAGACGAAGCTATCAGAGCTTTGAATAGTGTTATGGAAAAACTGCAAAGGCAAGTAACAAGTCTGCTCTATGAGAAAGGTGAATCCAAGCCTCAGGGTTTCAAGATGAATACGTCCTCAATCTGTTTCACCGCGATCAACAAAAGAAGAAATGAAGTTGAATGGTTCAGAGAGGTAGACTATCCTCAGCAGCAAGAGGAAGACTATCTTAATGAAGAATCTGTGGAAAACAACTATGATGATCCTTCAAGAGATCATGTCCTGTTTGATGATCAAGGTGACCAGGAAGCAAGGAGGATTTCAGTTCCTCCACCTCATCCTCCATAGAAAGCACTGTAAGGAAGTCAAGCTTAGTGACTTTAAACAAGCTCACTTGGGAGGAAATCCCATGACTATCTTTGTAAATACTTTTCAATTAAGTTTAGTTCATTTCTGTTATTTTTAATAAGTTTTCTACCTAGTCTTGTTGGCAAGAGACTACAGGGATAGGTTGATTGAGAAAGAGTGATGTTGTGACAAGGAGGACCACTCGGTGTAGTCAACTCGGTTAAGCCACATCGAGCTCAAGGGACCGAGTTCAAGCCACAATCCAGGTTAGGACTCGATTGATCAAACTCGGTCAAGCCAAACTGAGTAGTCAACATTTTGACTCGGCCGGTCAACTCGACCAAGGTTGACCGAGATTGGTCAACGAGTCAACATTTCTTCCCCCCTCTTGCATCAATTCAAATTTGAAAGTAGATCTAAATTTGAATTTGAACTTCAGCTCTCATGTGCACTCGGTTGGGATCACACTCTTGTCGTTTTGTCCCCTTTCACTCCCAAAAACCTCTTTAAAACTCCCTCATGCGCTCCTCTCTTTTATTCATCCTTACACTTGACGATTTACATAGATACTCTCTCTAGAATCTTAAAGTTTTCTCAACAAATTTTCATAAAATTTCAAACACGATTTAGCCAAACCGAGTTCATCATCTCGAGCTCACACCTTCAAGGCACTAACTTGGTTTAGCTCTCATTTGCACTCGGTTTCATCAAGTAAGTTTCTTTAAATGATTTATTTCACGTTTCTGGGTTTGATGTTCTTGATGTTCTTGAGCATTCTTCAAGCCAAATCGTTTAAAAATTGCTTAAAACCAAGTTTCTAATGATCTTAATCTTTTAAAACCGATTGACTAATGCTTTGAATACATATTGATGCATCTAGAAGTGATTTAAGAGAAGTTTAGGCATTGAAGTTCTGAAATTTTTTTGAGTTTTCTGGGTTTAGAACTTGAATGTTCTTGAGTGGAATTTGAATTTGCTAGCTCACATGTGTCTAAAAAACTTCTATGCATTCACCATATTCGAACTTGTTTAAACATTTTGAATGAGATTCTAAAAAAATTGTTCTTAGGTGAGCATGAGCTATGCATTAGAAACTTGATATTACCTGGAAACGGAACTTTGAATATAGAGATGAAGTGTGCTTTAAAGGGATTGAATGATTCGTATGTGCTTGTTTGTTATGAACATTGACTCGTTTACATGCACTCGGTCACCAAGCCGAGTAGGCACACTCGGTCTAGTAACCCGAGCTCGAGGCACCGAGCTTGAACATTTTCCTTGGTATTTAGGATCAAACTCGGTTGGACTTGGCCGAGTGCATGGCACCGAGTTCATTAAAAATGTTATCTAAAGCCTCTTTGACTAATGCGTTTTAGGTACCTAACTGCAATGGAACAAAGCGCTTTGAGGAAGCAACAAGCACAGGCCTTGGCAAGAAGTTTCTCAGCTGTTAGAGGAACTATCAAGCACCCAACCAGAGAAGAAGAGGATGTTATCAAGCTGTATTCAGGAAACAAGAAGGATATAGCAAGAGTAAAGCGCCCTGAATTGGTTGATGAAGACTCAGAAATGGAAGTTGAGGGTGATGAGACTGCTATGGAGGTTGAATCTCCCAGAGAGGAGAGGAGAAACACCAGAGGGACTAGGAGAAAAGGAACAACTGAGGAAGAGCGCTATGAAGCTCTTATGGCAATGCGTTTTGGTTCAACCAGGTATCCTCATCCAGAAACAATGGAAGCACTTGGAATAGCAAGGGATGTGGAGTACCTGTTTGAACAATGCAATCTAAAAGCTTTCATGGAGATGCCATATGCTGGTTATAAGGAAGAAACGTGCCAATTCCTAGCTTCGCTAAGCTTCCACATCTATGAGAACTCTGAAGAAGCAGAGCAAGACAACCAGAACCTGGAAAAGTTTGGCTTCATAACGTTCGAAGTACATGAAGTAGGGTATCTGCTCTACATAAGTCAGCTAGATGGGGTCTTCAACTTCCCAACAGGAGACAACACACTTCAGAACTATGATAAAGAAGAGCTGCAAGCACTTTGGGGAATAATAGCAGAAGGGAATGGCTATTCATCATCTAGGAGTAAGGCTGCTCAAATCAGGAGCCCTGTGATCAGGTATGCACATAAGGCACTTGCAAGCACATTCTTTGCAAGAAGAGTCACTGGGAATGTGAACCAAGGAGAGATCCAGATGTTAGACACTGCGCTTCTTGAAAGACTCAATGATGAAAGAGGAAGGGAAATCTTTCAAGGGGACAAGGCAAATGTAGGGAATACTCTACTTCTGCTATTACAGCTAATGTGGTATAGGGATTGGGCACACATGTTGCACAAGAAGAGAAGCTGTGGAGATTTGGTAGTTGGGGGTGTCATCACCCCAATCCTTTTGGCAGCTGGAGTGCCACTACAAACAGCCCCATATCAGCCTGAATGGCTAGATATGCCTAATCTGATCAAGCAGCATATTCTGGACAGAAAAAGGATCCAAGGGGGTCATCTATACCAGTTCACTCACCCCTCAGCTGGACCAAGCAGAATCAAGCTCCCAAGTGAACACTTGACTCAGATTACAAGGCCAGGGGGAATAGAGTTCTGTCCACCAATAGAAGCTTTGTATAACCAGGATGAGGAGGTTCCAATCCAGGCAACCAGAGTTGTAGAGGAAGAACAACAAGAGGATGAGTCCTATTTCTTTGATGAAGAGCCTCCAGCAAGGACTCCAAAGGAAGCAAATAGGAGAATAAACCTGTTGCAGCGATTGGGAAAATGGCAACACAAAACCGTGTCTGTTCTGAAGGATACAGTGAAGGATTTGAGTGACTCGGTGAAGTCTATGAAGAAGCAAATCAAAAAGCTTAAGGGAAAGAAATCCTCAAGAACTCCTCCAGGCCCCCAGTTGAAAAGAAGCGGCTCCTTCAGTTTTAGACCTAGGCAAACAACCTCAGCAGACCCTCCAAGGCATTCAGCTGTTGAACCAAGGCAGAGGAAGAGAAGAGCGACACAAGAGTGGGAGCAAGGCACCAGCTCGGTCAGTGCCCTCGGCATCCAGACCGAGTCAAGAGCACAGAGACTCTACTCGGCCGCTCAACTCGGTCGTCTTATCCCTCAACACACGCTCCAGCTCGGCCAGAGAGCTCGGTTCCACACCCGAGCTTGAGACATCCAGACCAAGATACACTAGAGAAAGCATGGAGGCCTACACGGACTCCTTCTTTCAGAATTGAGGTACAACTCCACTCTTCACCATTGTTTATACCATTCATTTTTAGTTTTCTTATTGTTTTTCATTCTAATACCTTCCTTTGAATCTTTTATTACACAAGGGACTGTGTAATTCAAGTTTGGGGGAGGGTTTGAGATGCATTTGATAATGTTTACTGTTTTCTTATCTCAAATTTTGCATATTGAGTCTGCATAGCATCTCATCTATTTGCATAAGAAAAACCATAAAAATTTGAAAAATTTCAGAAAAGCATTCCACAAAAACAGAGTGTTCATGTAGATCGCATTCATGTTTAGGATTGAGTCTAGATGCATTTCATATAGATTTGTGCATCTGCATAGGGGACTAGGATGATAAAAGCCTTGTAAGCATGCTGGTTTATGAAATAGTCTCAATGCCCTAGTTAATAGTTGTCTAATGTATTCATGTAAGTCTGAAGCACAAGACCGCACCATGCCTAGCTAGATTGCATTGTTTGACATTTAGTTTTGGCTGAAGCATGTCTTGATCTGATATCATCCCCTATCTATTATAACCTTAAACTGAATTGCAATTATCATATCTATGCCTTTGATTTGAACTCATGGATACCTTATACATATTTGGATTCTCTTACTCTTTTCACAACCCTTGTGAATCCAAATAGCTGATTCCCATCATTGGAACAGTTTCCCCTACCTTTAACCTTGACCTTCCTTTCAAGCCAACAATACTCTATGTGTGAATGTGAGGCCTATTTCAGGATTGAGCTTGGTAGAAAGTGTTAGGTCTGTGCCGACAAGAATGGTTTCTCATATATATAGTTCTGGTTCACAATCTTTGAGCTATATAGAACTAGGTGGGGAACTTAACTGTGGTTAGGAGGATAGACTGGAATTTGGAATAGGGAATCTAGCTCGGTTGTATAAGCTCGGTTAGGGAACCGAGTTCACACCTCGAGTTCCCCAAACCGAGCTTAAGGAAAGAAAAGAAGTTCTTGGAAAAGGGTCTAAGTTGAAAATAAGAAAGCTGCTCTAGTAAAGGATTTGGGATTTGAAAAAGAAGAAAAGAAATATACAGGCTCAGGAAGATAGAAAAGGAAAGAAAGGCAAAAAGCCTGAAGTGTCTTAATGAATAAGAAGAATAGAAGAGCCTCAGTTTTAAAAGAACCCAATCCGCTAGCATAAGCAAGAAAGCATAAGAACCCTTTTCCTTAGAATGAATAAATAAAGAAAGAGGAATGAGTTATCCAAAAAGGATTCATGGCAGAAAAGTGCCTAAGGGTAGATTTAGGATCATCTTCTGGGTTTAGGATTGGGTGGTAGCAGAATCTTTGTATATGGGATGGGTAGATGAGAAATTGTTCTTGTATGCATCGGTTGGCTATCTTACCTTTAGCCTTCTCCTAAAGCTGAGTCTATTTTTGAGAGTCCCATGTTACCCATTGTTGAAACCTGTTACAAAAGGGGCCATCTTTGCCTCTTAACCTTACCTTAGCCAAATGAGTTCATTGAAATTGCATAGACTTGATCCATGGTTACAGAATGAATGAATGTTAAAGGGAATGATTGATTTGATTGCATGTGTAGGTTAAGGCTGGTGTCAGGTTTGTTCTGAAGGGTATGGCTAAAGTTTTAAAAGTAAGGTTTACTTGCTAATGCATTCAAGAACTACTAGCTAGGACCTTGATGCTACTTCCTTTGTCAGCATGTTTTGGCTCTGAGTCCCAGCATTTCATCAACTTCACCAGCTTATATCTTATATGTTTGCTTGAGGGCAAGCAAAGACTAAGTTTGGGGGAGTTGATGTCTCTGCATTTTACCACTTCTAAACTTGCATTTCCATCCATTTTAGCATAGTTTCATCACTAGTTTCACTCCATATCTATCCATTTCATTCATATAGGTTACATGATAGGTTTACTATAGTTTTGCATACATATTGCATATTGGAGCTATCTTTCAGGTGTTTTGGATGTTTGCTGGAGATCAAGGAACATGGAGACACAAGCTCGGTGTGAAGACTCGACTTCATAACCGAGCTAAGGACCAAGACCAGCATGCACTCGACCAAGACCACTCGACTTGGAGCCAGACCGAGTGCAAAGCAATCCACCAACACCACTCGATCACATGCACTCGACCTCATGACCGAGCTGAAGGCAGGAGTTAGCACTCGGGCAAGAGCACTCGACCACGACCACTCGACCACCAGACCGAGTTTAGTCAACCGAGCTGAGGATCCAAAGCCTGAAGTTACACGCACTCGATCACACCACTCGACCAGAGGAACCCGAGCTCAAGGCAGCCGACCTAAGGACTTTAGTTTATTTTGTCTTTTTGTACTAGGGCTTTTGACCTAGAGTATTTATACTCTAATTAGGTCAGCAGCCGCACAATCTACGTTTTTTATTCTCTTGTTCTCTGAAAAACCACTCTAGATCTATCTGATTTTGTATTTGCAATTACTTTTGACCCTTTGATCCTTTTGAGTTTATTTCTTCTATTCCTTCTTCATCTCAATCTCTAGATTATGATTATGGAAACTATTTCATTTTCTGGGTTTATGATTCTGATGATGAATTCTGAGTAGTGATTTAGGGTTCTTGAGGATGGGTTAGATCTGGGTTATGATTCATGGTGATTCTAGTTGATTTAGGGTTCTAAAAGCTCAAGATCTCTTCTGGGTTAGTTGTTTCTAATGCTGATTCCCTGTACACCCACTTGGGATCTGATCGGTGTTTCCTTGTACACCCAGTTGTGAAACACCAGATCTGCTAATACCAGAGATCTAGAGCTTCTTTCCAATGATTGATCTCGGATCATAGGAAGGAAGTTGTAGATTGACATTTATGAGCTGTTTCTTAATGCTTATTCTTTTTATGTTTCATTGGAATCCTATTTGAGTGTTAGTGACAGTCAATGGGGCATAGGTGTGGATTCTAAGATTAGGAAGTTTAGAGAATCTGGTGATAGGTGTAACTGGGAAGTGGAATTATCACTCTGATGATGCTCATAGTTAAGAGATCCCTTCTGTGAAATTGTTTACCAAATCACTAGTATTCGCCATGATGAATCCCAGATCCAGAACTCATCCTTAGGACCTCTCTCTTCCTTGATAGTTTTCTACTTTTTGATACTCTGTTTTTCCTGTTCTTAGCTTACTCTGTTTCTGTTTCTAGTTTCTTTTACTTATTTTTAGTTCCTGTTTTAGTTGTCTCACCCTGTTACTTTCATCCTGTTTAATTGGCTTGAATTAGATAGATTTGCTACATCCTGATTGCTTGCATAATCCCGATTGGATTCGATAGCCCTTTGTACTACAAATCGGGCAATAGATAGCTTTAGGTGTAAAAACCTAGCTATCAGAGATACGTCTCGTAACCCAAGCTTTTCTGCAACATTCCTAGACATAACATTAACATTAGCACCAGAATCACAAAGGGAGTTAGAGAATTCGATGCCTGTTATGGAGCAGGAGCAAACAGAACGCCCTGGGTCTTCTACTTTTGGTAGTCTTCATAAGGGGTAGGGTTTTCTCTCGTGCTCTCTTATCATGTTAGTTGTGCGGAGCTTGTCTTTGTTGGAGTCAAAGAGAGGTACGAATCCTCCGGCTCCATGGCTAGTGAGGGTTGGCACGGTAGAGATAACATTGCAATACGCCTTTGGGTTCTCCTCGGGTTTCCCCGGAAGTACTCTGGTTTGTCTTTCCGTGGCGCTTGCGGTTTAGGCGACTTGGATGTCTAGCTTCTTGACATGGTAGGAGAGGCTCTCAAATTTCCCATTAAGATCACTATAGACATTGTCAATCTTCTCCTGGGTGTCTCTAGACTCCTTTTGGTGTGAAATGAGCAGTTGATGAATCATTGCCTCAAGTTTATTTATTTGAGAACTAGGTGTTTGGACTGTAGCTTGGAAAGGCACCTTGTTGTTGTTGAAAGGAGCTCTCGGCTGAAAACTGCCGTTGTCACCAAAGTTGTTGGCTTGGAAAGGCTTGGCTTGCGGTGGATAAGTTTGATCCGTGGGATTCTCCATGTTTTGGTTCATCTAAGAAAGGTTAGAAGTATTCCTAAAGTTGTTGTTAAAGTTGTTACCGTAACCTCGGTTCTGGTAGTATCCTTGAGTTCCAACATAGTTTACCTCTTCCTTCTGACCAAATGGTTCCTTAAACTCTTGCGATGGTTCCATGGATTTGTCTTCAATGGTTTAACATGCATTCACGGCTCGATATTGGTTCCTTAGAAGTTGGCCCATCATGTGTTTAAACTCGGTGAGTTGTTTAGACTCGGACTCATTAGAACGGTTAGTCCTATCAAAGTCGGTGCAAGTGTTGCTATTACTTGCTGAGAGGTTCTCAATGAGGGCTCGTCCTTCTTGAACGGTTTTGGATGTGAAAAATCTCCATTGCTGGTCGTGTCGAGTGAAAGCTGAAACTTAGGGTATAAGCCTCTACAAAAAGTGCTAAGAAGGTTACCCCACTGAAGTCGTGGTGAGTACAATCTCGTTCATAGTCCTTAAAAAGTTCCCGTGCTTCATAGAATGACTCGACCGGTCCTTATTGAAAGCCTTGAAGCTTGTTCCGAAGAGAGTTGGACCTTGACTTCGTGGAGAAGTAGTTAAGGAAAGGTGCTTTGCATCCTTCCTAGCTAGTGGTCGATCATGGTGGTAAAGACTTCAACCATATATGCGCCCTGTTGGCTAGAGAGAAAGAAAAAGGCTTACACTTCAAGTAATCATCTTGTACACCATTAGCTCGTGTTGTACTGCAGATTTCTTCGAAGAGATCTATGTGATCCATAGGGTGTTCTGTGGAGAGGCCATGGAACTGGTTTTGGTTCACCAAAGTGATGATTTGAGGTTTGATCTCATATTCACGTCTTGGTGGATTGGGAACTCGTATGGCGGCTCGATCATGCGGATATTGGTTCGGCACATCATAGTCGGCTATCATACGGTTCTGGTTGGCACGCCTAAGAGGGGGCACATAAGCGGCTTTTCTAGCACCATTAGCAGGTTATGGTGCGTTGACAACTTGAGGAGGCTGAGGAGGAGGAACGTTGATGTTGTCTCCTACGCCTAAGGGGTTCCCTTCACATGGAGCAGGCTCGTGATCTTCTTTGGCATGTTCAAATTTGGGGTTACCATCTTCGTCTTGCAGCGGTTGTCCTTGTTCATCAAGGACATGGGCTCATTGGAATGGTCCAAGGTTAAGGGCACCATGAACTTGGTTTCCTTGTCCAGCCATAACTTATTGTCTCCGAAGTCTTCTAAGCTCACGTTCTAGTCGATCAATGTCTTGGATGGGAGTCACGGTGTCAGAGTTTTCTTCTAAGCTCACGTTCTAGTCGATCAATGTCTTGGATGGGAGTCACGGTGTCAGAGTTTTGGCTCCTAGTCATGCACTGCAAAGATCCAAAGACAAAAAAACTAAAAGGGAACAAAGAGGTTATTAAGAAACAATAAGAAGAAAAAGTAAAGTAAAATTGAAAGAATCAAATGAAAAATTCAAAGTATCTTAGGCGAGAAATCTTATCAAATTCAATGGGCATCTAGTTACTCCCCGACAGCGGCGCCAAAAAGATTAATGCGTGTGATCTATCCTTCAATCTTTTACCTTAAAAGAAACACACGACTACTGCAAGTGCACTGTTAAACGTATGTAGCATTTAAGGCTCGATCCCACAGAGAGTACTAGCTAACACGGAATCAATGCAATGAAAGAGTTTCTAGCTAAGACAATGATATGAAAGGGGTTTTGTTTTGGGTTTTATAATGACTAAGTAAATGCAAAAAGAAAGTAAATAAGTCGGTTGTAAAGTAATATGAGGAAACGTTGGGCGTCTAGGGTTATCTTGGGGTCTTCATGGTTCTAAGCGAATGAGGTGCTACATGATATGCGAATGCTAATGACTTTAGTCTAGGTTCTCAACTACAAACACGAATGAACAAACAACCTATGGATTATAGAAGGAATGTCTAAGATCCCCGTACTCCATTACTCAACTCACGCAGGAAACGACGCACGGTGCAAAGCATTAATAACGTGTTTTATAAGTTCACAAAGCTCCATGACTCCTCTTTCGCAGGCGATGACGCGAGGCTTCAGTAACACTATGTCCCAGAGCTAGGTTTACACGGTTAGCGCTCCTATTATCTAGTTTCAGAGGTTGGTGATCAGTTCAAGCAACATGCATTAAGATAAATATGTCCCAATAGATAGATACCTAATATGTGACTAAGGTTCGGATCTAACAACCTTAATCAATCTAACCATGAATTCCCCCTGAATCTAACCATAATAAACAACATCTTAAACGATTCAAATATATCAAAGGGGTTCAAAGGAAACTTCTCAATAGATGTCAGAGAAGATAACTTTTCTCCCACAAAGCAAACAGAAGATGTTGAAAGAGATAAAGAAGAAGAGAGGTGATGGAACTTCAATGGAAGAGGCTCGGCTTCAGGGACTTGGAGGCAACGAGAGGGGCTCTTGGAGGAGGCGGCTCTTGTCTCTTCAAGCTTAAAGTCAGTTCTCTAGGTTATGTTTAGGGTTCCACATGCGAATGTTAGGTTTAGGAAGAGTATTTATAGGGTCTTGGGCTTAGGAAACCGGATTAGGGCTTTCGGGATAAACCTATGTAGTTTCACTTAGTAACAAAGTCGAGACGTCCAATACCGGTCACGAGGGCTTGTGACCGGTTGTGCCAAGAAGGGTGGCACTGGTCACGGCCTTGTGTGGCCGGTCGCGTCGATAAGGTCCCGACCGGTCACGTCACCTTGTGACCGGTCTCGACAGGGTTTCACTCAACGAGGCGTATCTCCCAAACGGCTGAAGGGCTTGCTCTGATTCTTGGTCGAGGTGAAACTTGACTCTTCTGAATATCTATAGACATCATGAACTCCAAAATTGAGTATCGGGAAGTCCCTTAGATGATGTCGTACATCTGGGGGTTTGTAACTGTCCGAAAATAGGATTTGCTTCGCCTTCTTGTCGACTTTGCTCAAAAACTCATAAATAACTCCTAGAGGGTCAAATGGTGGGAAATGCCTACAAAGTATCTATAATCACCATCTTTCTCCTTTAGAAACCTAATAAAAACATTGGCAAAGTGGGCCAAAATACAATGTTATCAACTCCCCCAGACTTAGACTTTGCTTGTCCTCAAGCAAACAAAAAAGCTAAAATGGTGGAGAGGTTTTGAAAATCTCGGAAACTCTCCTATGATCAGGGATCATGCTCCAAGGAATAACCTACGACTCATAAATACAGAGATTCACGTTAGAACATTCTTACTATAGACTCACTATATTCACAACTCTTGTCCATCCAACTCAAACCAATAAAAGAACTCTGCATTCACATCAGTTAACTCCCAACATTTATTAAGAGGTGCGTGAATTTTCTCATTAGAAAGTATCATTCAGGGTAGACTGCGCTTGGTATAAAAGGGCTTGTTGGTGTTTAGGTGGTGGAGTTAAAGTGTTTAGGGATTTACTGGTTCATTCGAGAAGAGCAGCATATGCCGCAGAATCGCCCGAGAGTATGAACCAGTAGATATCCACAGCTCCAACCACTTGGTAGGGTTGAGAAGTGCTGAACCAGTAGATATTCGAGAAGTGCATGAGGTCTGAAAAGAAGTTATGGGGTTAAGGGTAGGAACCACTAAAGATGAGCGGCCTTTCAGGATCAGCAGAGAGTGGTAAAAAGGCTTAATGTGATGCTCGTTTCCCTGATCTAACACCTCTAATGAGAAAGGATTAAAGTCAAATTAAGGTTATAATTAAATTGAGTTAACGTCAGTTCCAACAAAATCTCCGTAAGAAGAAACTTTTAGGGAGTGACCCTGCGGTGAGGTTCTAGATATTATCTGTTCTTAGTAAATCCTGCAAAACTTGTCACTTAGGGAATAACTCAAAGCATAAATAAGGTAAGAATCATAATATAATAGGGTCCTTATTTCCAACAAAGTTCTTGGCTCAATAAAACATGACTCGATAAAAAGAAATTAAAATGACTCAATAAGATAGAAAAATACGTTAGTAAAGGATAAACACCCCCCAGACTTAAATCACACTGTCCCGAGTGTGACGAAATCCCGAAATAAAACTAAAGATAGAGATAAAAATGTAAACACGAAAAAGATAGGACCGAGTAACCTCGACTTCTCTGGAGGTGCTTTAAACTCAGCGGGTGGCTAATCGCGGTATCTTGCTTGTCTCTGAAGTTGCTCAATGAGTTCCTTCTGGTAAGCTACTTGCCTTTCAAGTTCCAGGCGCAAGACTCTCTCATCATCAAATGAAGGTGTGATGGCTTGGTTCGCTCGGGTGAGAGCCAACGTGTCCATCGCCTTCTTGTTGACAAATCGGCTCACGGTTTGTGGGAGGTTATCGCCAACACGTAGGGATAGGAACTCATCGTCTCGAAGGTTCCATCCGCTGGCTCCATCTCTGAGTTGTGGAAATGTGGGGCAGGGAAGCATGATTGTACGTACGAGACTAGGGTAAGAGTGATACCTATAACCAAGTTTATCGGGGTTGATCGTCGCGCCTTCTATAATCCTCATCTTCCCAAGTCGCTCTAGATCCAAATAGTTCTCCTTGGATGTGAATGGCCGGTCCATGAGGTCTATACCCGTGGCTTCGAGGATGGTTGTAATGACTCCCCCAAAACCCAAGGTTGCCTGACCGCTTTATGCTTTACCTTAACCAAGGAGTTCTTCTCCTAGGATTTAGTTTTGTGCGGTTCTTGAGAGGATGGTGTGGGCGAGAAGCTTGTGTGTGCATCGGATGGCCGGATGCGTGATGGTGGAGGACTTGGTATGGCTGCAAGTGAAAGGTCCTTGTCCAATGTCATTCCATATGCCGTGAAAGCTTTCCGGTCCAAAATCTATTGGGTCTTGATATTCAACGCCCAATGCCTCGCAAAGCCGCGTAATGGAGATTGAGAAGCTTTTACCCTGAATGGTAAAGTAAAGGACTCCGGCTCTAGTAGTCGGGGCGTGCGAGTAGGGGTAAGCAAGTGAGACTGAGGCTAGGAGCTGGCGCGTTTCCTCTTCATAAATCTCTTGGCGCACGGACTCCATGAATGTGCGGAGTCCTAAAGCGTCCAATAGCCACTTTATATCACCACTTAATCCAAGGGAATCCAACGCGGTGTAGTCGACTCACAAACTCGGCTTGAGCTTGAACTTATCAAGGTGTGCTCGGTAATCAACACCATCACGCAATGATTGGCCGACGAACTTCATCGGGACATTGAGAGTCCGAGGTGCTCTCGTAGTGGGTAGAGCGATTGGCGTATGAGCTTGCCTCACAATAAAGATAGTACTAGGGACGCTATTAAGAACTCTTAGTCTACGTCACCATTTCTCCTTTCCTTGCGTTTTGGTGATGCGTGAACCGATTCGCTTGCCCTTGCTTTTTCTTTTCCTTTGTCCCTAGTTCTTGGTTTGTCATGAATCCATTTCGTACGTTGCTCCTCATCATTTCAACCAATGCGGAGTGTGTCTCATGGTACGCATTGAGGATCCATTAGGAATGTCCGGTTCTCGTTGCAAACGGTTTGAGTCGTCAGGCAGAAACGTGTCCTTGAGGCTCGGTGTCGAGTCGCCATGACTCGGGGTAAAGAAGTGCTCCACCGGTCACGAGGGGTCGTGACCGGTTATGGGTCTCCTTGGGGCACCGATCACAATAGGTTGTGACCGATCGTGGCTCCTTCGCGCTCTTGGTCCTTGGCTTGTTTTGTGTTAGATTTCCTCATGTTCCTTCACGTTGCCCATCACTCTGTTGGCTCGGAGGTTAGGTGGTACGGGACGGCATTGGTGCGTGGGGTACGGCTCACGGTACGGGATGCGGCACACGACTTGGCACGTGACAGCTGCGGTACAGGACATGACTGGTCGCGGTACGGGACATGACTGGTGACGGTACGGGACAGGACTGGTCGCGGTACGGGACAGCTCTCGGCATGGGATAGGACACTGCACAAGACAGCTCTCGGTACAGGACAAGACGCGGCACTGGAAAACTCTCGGTACGGGACAGGACGTCGTACCAGACAGCTCTCGGTATGGGACAGGATGCGGCACCAGACAGCTCTCGGTACGGGATAGGACGCGGCCAATCTGTCGCCTTCCGCATAGGGGTATATGATGGGCTTGCCACAAAAACCAACTTCGCATCCTCTCCTCTCCGTCTTTTTGTTCTTTTCTATTTTCTTTTCTTATTTTTATAAAAACCTGAAATGCAAAAACAAAAAAAAAGACAAAAGCAAAGTAAAATAAGGCTAAAACAAAAATAAAAAAATCAAAACTTACAAGTGGGTTGCCTCCCACTAAGCGCACTTGTTTAACGTTGTTGGCTCGACGGTTGCGCGTTTTAGGGTTGAGAAGAGGAAGTAGCCTTGGGACTCGTTATTCCGTGGGCTTCTTTGCTATCCTCGTAGTTGGCTACAGCTTCAATGACAAGTTGTCCCTTTGGTGCGGTTTCGAAAACTTTAGGCGTAAGGAGGATTTCCTTGGTATGTCTTATCATCTCTTAGATCTGTTCCTTGCGAGTAGGGGAAAGCAAGTGAGACTGAGGCAAGGAGCTGGTGCGTTTCCTCTTCATAAATCTCTTGGCGCACGGACTCCATGAATGTGCGGAGTCCTAAAGCGTCCAATAGCCACTTTATATCACCACTTAATCCAAGGGAATCGAACGCGGTGTAGTCGACTCACAAACTCGGCATGAGCTTAAACTTATCAAGGTGTGCTCGGTAATCAACACCATCACGCAATGATTGGCCGGCGAACTTCATCGGGACATTGAGAGTCCGAGGGTGCTCTCGTAGTGGGTGGAGCGATTGGCGTATGAGCTTGACTCACAATAAAGATGGTACTAGGGATGCAATTAAGAACTCTTAGTCTACGTCACCATTGCTCCTTTCCTTGCGTTTTGGTGATGCGTGAACCGATTCGCTTGCCCTTGCTTTTCCTTTTCCTTTGTTCCTAGTTCTTGGTTTGTCATGAATCCATTTTGTACGTTGCTCCTCATCATTGCAACCAATGCGGAGTGTGTCTCATGGTACGCATTGAGGATCCATTAGGAATGTCCGGTTCTCGTTGCAAACGGTTCGAGTTGTCAGGTAGAAACGTGTCCTTGAGGCTTGGTGTCGAGTCGCCATGACTCGGGGTAAAGAAGTGCTCCACCGGTCACGAGGGGTCGTGACTGGTTATGGGTTTCCTTGGGGCACCGGTCACAATAGGTTGTGACCGATCGTGGCTCCTTCGCGCTCTTGGTCCTTGGCTTGTTTCGTGTTAGATTTCCTCCTGTTCCTTCACGTTGCCCATCACTCTGTTGGCTCGGAGGTTAGGTGGTACGAGACGGCATTGGTGCGTGGGGTACGGCTCACGGTACGGGATGCGGTACACGACTTGGCACGTGACAGCTGCGGTACAGGACATGACTGGTCGCGGTACGGGACATGACTGGTCACGGTACGGGACAGGACTGGTCGCGGTACGGGATAGCTCTCGGCATGGGATAGGACACTGCACCAGACAGCTCTCGGTACAGGATAAGATGCGGCACCGGAAAACTCTCGGTACGGGACAGGTCGCCGTACCGGACAGCTCTCGGTACGGGACAGGATGCGGCACCGGACAGCTCTCGGTACGGGATAGGACGCGGCCAATCTGTCGCCTTCCGCATAGGGGTATATGATGGGCTTGCTACAAAAACGAACTTCGCATCCTCTCCTTTCCGTCTTTTTGTTCTTCTCTATTTTCTTTTCTTATTTTTATAAAAACCTGAAATGCAAAAACAAAAAAAAAGACAAAAGCAAAGTAAAATAAGGCTAAAACAAAAATAAAAAAAGCAAAACTTACAAGTGGGTTGCCTCCCACTAAGCGCACTTGTTTAACGTTGTTGGCTCGACGGTTGCGCGTTTTAGGGTTGAGAAGAGGAAGTAGCCTTGGGACTCGTTATTCCGTGGGCTTCTTTGCTATCCTCGTAGTTGGCTACAGCTTCAATGACAAGTTGTCCCTTTGCTGCGGTTTCGAAAACTTTAGGCGTAAGGAGGATTTCCTTCGTATGTCTTATCATCTCTTAGATCTGTTCCTTGCTTTCCTTGCTTAGCTCAGGAGGAACTATGATTTTGATATTGGAGATTTGAGGTTGCTCGGGTGGTTTGGTATGTAACCGCTTTCTCTTCCTACAATTTCCTCGGGGTCCTATCTTGGTCTTACAGACCTTGGGATCCGGAGAATCGATGCTGGAGGAGCTTGGACATGGAGAGGTAGCCATGAGAAACATCGGATAGGAAGCTTTCCTATTGATGTACACAAAGACTTTCCTCTTGTTGTTACGGTCTATGATGGCACCAACTGTAGCGAGAAATGGTCTTCCCAAAATCAAAGGTCTCTTAGTCCTTTCATCCATCTAAAGGATGTGAAAGTCCGTGCGGACTATACATTCTCCGACTACTAGTTGTAAGTCACGAACTAGACCGTCTAGGGTTTTCTAGGATGAGTCTCCGAATACCAAACTTAGGTTGGAGGGAGATACGTCTCCTAACCCAATCTTTTCTAAAACATTCCTAGACATAACATTAACATTAAGATGGCTTGGTTCGCTCGGGTGAGGGCCAACGTGTCCATCGCCTTCTTGTTGACCAATCGGCTCACGGTTTGTGGGAGGTTGTCGCCAACACGTAGGGATAGGAATTCATCGTCTCGAGGGTTCCATCCGCTGGCTCCATCTCTGAGTTGTGGAAATGTGGGGCAGGGAAGCATGATTGTACGTACGAGACTAGGGTAAGAGTGATACCTATAACCAAGTTTATCGGGGTTGATCGTCGCGCCTTCTATAATCCTCATCTTCCCAAGTCGCTCTAGATCCAAATAGTTCTCCTTGGATGTGAATGGCCGGTCCATGAGGTCTACACCCGTGGCTTCGAGGATGGTTGTAATTAATCCCCCAAAACCCAAGGTTGCCTGACCGCTTTATTCTTTACCTTAACCAAGGAGTTCTTCTCCTAGGATTTAGTTTTGTGCGGTTCTTGAGAGGATGGTGTGGGCGAGAAGCTTGTGTGTGCATCGGATGGCCGGATGCGTGACGGTGGAGGACTTGGTATGGCTGCTAGTGAAAGGACCTTGTCCAATGTCATTCCATATGCCGTGAAAGCTTTCCGGTCCAAAATCTATTGGGTCTTGATATTCAACGCCCAATGCCTCGCAAAGCCACGTAATGGAGATTGAGAAGCTTTTACCCTGAATGGTAAAGTAAAGGACTCCGGCTCTAGTAGTCGGGGCGTGCGAGTAGGGGCAAGCAAGTGAGACTGAGGCAAGGAGCTGGTGCGTTTCCTCTTCATAAATCTCTTGGCGCACGGACTCCATGAATGTGCGGAGTCCTAAAGCGTCCAATAGCCACTTTATATCACCACTTAATCCAAGGGAATCCAACGCGGTGTAGTCGACTCACAAACTCGACATGAGCTTAAACTTATCAAGGTGTGCTCGGTAATCAACACCATCACGCAATGATTGGCCGGCGAACTTCATCGGGACATTGAGAGTCCGAGGGTGCTCTCGTAGTGGGTGGAGCGATTGGCGTATGAGCTTGACTCACAATAAAGATGGTACTAGGGACGCAATTAAGAACTCTTAGTCTACGTCACCATTGCTCCTTTCCTTGCGTTTTGGTGATGCGTGAACCGATTCGCTTGCCCTTGCTTTTCCTTTTCCTTTGTTCCTAGTTCTTGGTTTGTCATGAATCCATTTCGTACGTTGCTCCTCATCATTGCAACCAATGCGGAGTGTGTCTCATGGTACGCATTGAGGATCCATTAGGAATGTCCGGTTCTCGTTGCAAACGGTTCGAGTCGTCAGGTAGAAACGTGTCCTTGAGGCTCGGTGTCGAGTCGCCATGACTCGGGGTAAAGAAGGGCTCCACCGGTCACGAGGGGTCGTGACTGGTTATGGGTCTCCTTGGGGCACCGGTCACAATAGGTTGTGACCGATCGTGGCTCCTTCGCGCTCTTGGTCCTTGGCTTGTTTCGTGTTAGATTTCCTCCTGTTCCTTCACGTTGCCCATCACTCTGTTGGCTCGGAGGTTAGGTGGTACGAGACGGCATTGGTGCGTGGGGTACGGCTCACGGTACGGGATGCGGTACACGACTTGGCACGTGACAGCTGCGGTACAGGACATGACTGGTCGCGGTACAGGACATGACTGGTCACGGTACGGGACAGGACTGGTCGCGGTACGGGATAGCTCTCGGCATAGGATAGGACACTGCACCAGACAGCTCTCGGTACAGGACAAGATGCGGCACCGGAAAACTCTCGGTACGGGACAGGTCGCCGTACCGGACAGCTCTCGGTACGGGACAGGATGCGGCACCGGACAGCTCTCGGTACGGGATAGGACGCGGCCAATCTGTCGCCTTCCGCATAGGGGTATATGATGGGCTTGCTACGAAAACGAACTTCGCATCCTCTCCTTTCCGTCTTTTTGTTCTTTTCTATTTTCTTTTCTTATTTTTATAAAAACCTGAAATGCAAAAACAAAAAAAAAAGACAAAAGCAAAGTAAAATAAGGCTAAAACAAAAATAAAAAAAGCAAAACTTACAAGTGGGTTGCCTCCCACTAAGCGCACTTGTTTAACGTTGTTGGCTCGACGGTTGCGCGTTTTAGGGTTGAGAAGAGGAAGTAGCCTTGGGACTCGTTATTCCGTGGGCTTCTTTGCTATCCTCGTAGTTGGCTACAGCTTCAATGACAAGTTGTCCCTTTGCTGCGGTTTCGAAAACTTTAGGCGTAAGGAGGATTTCCTTGGTATGTCTTATCATCTCTTAGATCTGTTCGTTGCTTTCCTTGCTTAGCTCAGGAGGAACTATGATTTTGATCTTGGAGATTTGAGGTTGCTCGGGTGGTTTGGTATGTAACCGCTTTCTCTTCCTACAATTTCCTCGGGGTCCTATCTTGGTCTTACAGACCTTGGGATGTGGAGAATCGATGCTGGAGGAGCTTGGACATGGAGAGGTAGCCATGGGAAACGTCGGATAGGAAGCTTTCCTATTGATGTACGCAAAGACTTTCCTCTTGTTGTTACGGTCTATGATGGCACCAACTGTAGCGAGAAATGGTCTTCCCAAATCAAAGGTCTCTTAGTCCATTCATCCATCTAAAGGATGTGAAAGTCCGTGGGGACTATACATTCTCCGACTACTAGTTGTAAGTCACGAACTAGACCGTGTGGGGTTTTCTGGGATGAGTCTCCGAATACCAAACTTAGGTTGGAGGGAGATACGTCTCCTAACCCAAGCTTTTCTAAAACATTCCTAGACATAACATTAACATTAGCACCAGAATCACAAAGGGAGTTAGAGAATTTGATGCCTGTTATGAAGCAGGAGCAAACAAAACTCCCTGGATATTCTACTTTTGGTAGTCTCCGTAGGGATTTTGTCTCGTGCTCTCTTATCATGCTAGTTGTGCAGAGCTTGTGTTTGTAGGAGTCAAAGAGAGGTACCAATGCTCTGGCTTCACGGCTAGTGAGGGTTGGCACGGTAGAGATAGCATTGCAATACGCCTTTGGGTTCTCCTCAGGTTTCCCCGGAAGTACTCCGGTTTATCTTCCATGTGGCGCTTGCGGTTTGAGCGACTTGGGAGTCTAGTTTCTTGACATGGGAGGAGAGGCTCTTAAATTTCCCATTAAGATCACCATAGACATTGTCAATCTTCACTTGGGTGTCTCTAGACTCCTTTTGGTGTGAAGTGACCAGTTGTTGAATCATTGCCTCAAGTCTATTGATTTGAGAACTAGGTGCTTGGACTGTAGCTTGGAAAGGCACCTTGTTGTTGTTGAAAAGAGCTCTCGGCTGAAAAGTGCTTTTGTCACCAAAGTTGTTGGCTTTGAAAGGCTTGGCTTGCGGTGGATAAGTTTGATCCTAGGGATTCTCCACGTTTTGGTTCCTGTAAGAAAGGTTAGAAGTATTCCTAAGGTTGTTGTTAAAGTTGTTACCGTCACCTCGGTTCTGGTAGTATCCTTGAGTTCCAACATAGTTTGGGGCACCGGTCACGAGGGGTCGTGACTGGTTATGGGTCTCCTTGGGGCACCGGTCACAATAGGTTGTGACCGATCGTGGCTCCTTCGCGCTCTTGGTCCTTGGCTTGTTTCGTGTTAGATTTCCTCCTGTTCCTTCACGTTGCCCATCACTCTGTTGGCTCGGAGGTTAGGTGGTACGAGACGGCATTGGTGCGTGGGGTACGGCTCATGGTACGGGATGCGGCACACGACTTGGCACGTGACAGCTGCGGTACAGGACATGACTGGTCGCTGTACGGGACATGACTTGTCACGGTACGGGACAGGACTGGTCGCGGTACGGGATAGCTCTCGGCATGGGATAGGACACTGCACCAGACAGCTCTCGGTACAGGACAAGATGCGGCACCGGAAAACTCTCGGTACGGGACAGGTCGCCGTACCGGACAGCTCTCGGTACGGGACAGGATGCGGCACCGGACAGCTCTCGGTACGGGATAGGACGCGGCCAATCTGTCGCCTTCCGCATAGGGTTATATGATGGGCTTGCTAAAAAAACGAACTACGCATCCTCTCCTTTCCGTCTTTTTGTTCTTTTCTTATTTTTATAAAAAACTGAAATGCAAAAACAAAAAAAAGACAAAAGCAAAGTAAAATAAGGCTAAAACAAAAATAAAAAAAGCAAAACTTACAAGTGGGTTGCCTCCCACTAAGCGCACTTGTTTAACGTTGTGGCTCAACGGTTGCGCGTTTTTGGGTTGAGAAGAGGAAGTAGCCTCCGGACTCGTTATTCCGTGGGCTTCTTTGCTATCCTCGTAGTTGGCTACCCTTCAATGACAAGTTGTCCCTTTGCTGCGGTTTCAAAAACTTTAGGCGTAAGGAGGATTTCCTTGGTAAGAGTGATACCTATAACCAAGTTTTTGTTGTTGTTGTTGGTAGCTTGGAAAGGCACCTTGCTGTTGTTGAAAAGAGCTCTCGGCTGAAAACTGCTTTTGTCACCAAAGTTGTTGGCTTTGAAAGGCTTGTCTTGCGGTGGATAAGTTTGATCCTAGGGATTCTCCACGTTTTGGTTCCTGTAAGAAAGGTTAGAAGTATTCCTGAGGTTGTTGTTAAAGTTGTTACCGTCACCTCAGTTCTGGTAGTATCCTTGAGTTACAACATAGTTTACTTCTTCCTTCTAACCAAATGGTTCATCAAAATCTTGGGATGGTTCTATGCATTCGTCTTCAATGGTTTCACATGCGTTCACGGCTCGATGTTGGTTCCTTAGAAGTTGGCCCATCTTGTTCTTAAGCTCGGTGAGTTGTTTAGAATCGGACTCATTACAACGGTTAGTCCTATCAAATTAGGTGCAAGAGTTGCTACTACTTGTTAAGAGGTTCTCAATAAGGGCTCGTCCTTCTTGAATGGTTTTGGTTGTGAAATCTCTGTTGCTGGCCGTGTCGAGTGAAAACTGAAACTTACACTACAAAAATAAGTAGCATTGATAGCACTTTAGGACAGCACGGTTTTCACTTCTGCTATTAAGATGGTTTTTTTATTTTCCGAAACTATATAATAGCATTTTTAACGTTAAAATAAAAAATCATTAAGCGGGAAGCTATATTCACTTATTTCCGCCATCACTTACCCTAATGTTTACTTAAGCCACCAGATACTTCCTTTACCTGAAAAACATAGGAAATTTCCTCTTTTCTCATAGAACAATCGATCTCTCTTCTCTCTAAATCCTAAAAAAAAACCCTTAGAGCAATCAATCTCTCCACTCTCTACATCCTCATTCAATCGATTACTCTGGAACTTCTTTTTCCACAATCGATCTCTCTACCTCTCCAGTCTCTATCGCGTTGGGTACTCTTCTCTAACTCTTTCCATGAATTGACTCTTTTTCCATGATTTCTTTGTTGTTTAGGGACACTAATTAGCTAGGTTTTGTTGTGGGAAGAGAATAAGCTCTTTTGTAGTGTGAATTTGTTTTAGATGTTTGAACTCCGCGAATTTGTTTTAGATGTTAGAGTGACATTGCTTTGATGAAGTTTTTTAGTTCAATGTCTGTTTAATTCTCTTTTTTATAGTTTTATTTTCAAGAATCTATATAGAAATTTGAGATTTTCGTTTAAGATTTAAATGTTGAAAATGTTGTTTTGATCGCCCACCACCTGTTCGATGAAATACCTCAGTGGGTTTCTTGTCTTGAAGTTGGTTCTCTAGTTTGCTTGTTTAATTGTTTATGCTTGGAATTTGGTCTTTAAGTATATAATTATGAAGATTCCGAGCTGGAGATGGTTTTACATCTAATTTGTAGTCTCATTGAGTTGAATTATACATTGTCAATTGCTTCAAGGGTTTTAGTGTATTCAGTTTAGTCTCAATGTGTTTGATTTTTGTATTGAAGCTTTGTCTAATGTGGGACACAATTGATTGTTGTATTGAAGCTTTGTCTAATGTGGGACACAAGTCATTTTGAGAGAATGGAAAAAGAACTCAAGTGCCCTATTTGGTAAAGCTGTCTCTATGTGCTTATTAATCTTAGGCTGTAATGTTGTCTTCACATTTAGAGGCCTCACAAATTGAATTCGTGTAACTGCAGCTTGAGTCTATTCAATTCCGCAATTTCACTTTCATGCAACCATATCTTTTGCAAGTATGAACTCTCCTTTTGTTATCATATAATAAAATTTGTTTAAGTATTAACACATTTCTGTCCTCTTTTGATTCCAGTGAATGTATTTTGAAAGCATTGAAGATGAATGCTATTTATCCACTCTTTAATATCCCATACCATCATAGAGGTAGTTCCCATGAATCTTAAATTGATATCATATTTCTTATTTTGATAATTGTGTAATGTTATAGAGATTCGGAATGCTTGTTATATGGATCGTTTGGTGAGCATCTACAAGGACATGGAAGATGATTATGGGTTAAACTTATTTGCAAGCCGAAATAATCCATCACCATTAGGTACTTGTAGTTGAAGTGATTGACTCGTAAAAGGTTTACAATTGTTTTGGTTTAACTTGTGCTCTATAGTGTCTCTACAGATAAAGAAAAACATGTGAGAGATGGTTCAGTTGAAAAGGTAAATGGTTGATCATCCAAGTCTGAATGAATTGCTTAGATGCCTTATTTTTAATCTTTGGTTATGTTAGATTTGAAATTGTAAACTAATGGCACACCATGTGTATTACTACATGGTTAGACCATGTGTGATGTCAACAACTTTAACTTGCTAACCTCGTGTAGCTTTCATATTTGTTTTTTTTTTAACCTTTGTGCAGATTTCAGATATGGATACTTATGAATCACTCATTTCGGGTAAAAACTATTTATATTATCCTCTTGTTAAACTTATTTGATTATTGTAGATTTATTGGAAACCATTAATTTTGTACTTTGTTGATGCATTTGTTTCAAACCTAATATGTTTTGATCAAATTGATTCTCAGAACCTCCTGATTTAAGTAAATAGTTTCCAAGCTATGTTTATCAATCGCCGATGTTGGATACAAGTGATGGTTTTAAAATTTCTGATGTTGGAGAAAGTGAACTGCCGATGCTGGATACTAATGAGGTCATTGACGACAGTGACATAGATGAAGAGTCAAGTTGCAGCAGTATTTTTCGAAAAACTAAAAGCATGAAGGTAAACTAAATGTGTTTAGGTAAACTAAATCTTATCTTTGATATGTTTTCGTTGTATGTGTTGATCTTATATTTGATCTGATTTCAATGTTTGTTTTTTTTATTATAGAGAGGAGAATAAGGAAGTTTGTGGTGAGAATCTGTATGAGGGTCGTCTTCTAAGCACTCATGAAGTAAACATTGCTTTGTCTTTATGTTAGTTTAGTTATGTTTTAGAAAAGACGTTAACACTTGATAATTTGTAAGACATGTTTACATGGGCAATGAAAGAATCCAATTTTTTGTTTATGATTTAGAACAGGATTCAAATTGGTTCAATAATATATCATCACAGTAAATCACTCGCATAACATATATTACAGCATCTTACTAAACTGCGATAAAAATATATCATAGCATGGAAAATGAGCTATTATAAAGACATTTTTGGTTTAATTAATGCTATAATATAATGAATACCATAGCGGCCTTAAAAACGCTATAACATTTTTTTACCTATTATAGCTGCCGAAGACTTAGCACACATCATAACGCTATTATATCGATAATATAGCGCTTATCGTGTGCTAAGGATATACGTTTTTTTGTAGTGTTAGGATGTAAGCCTCTATAGAAAGTGCTAAGAAGGTTACCTCCACTGAAGCCATGGTGAGGACAATCTCGTTCATAGTCCTTAAAACGTTCCCATGCCTCGATCGGTCCTTGTTGAAAGCTTTGAAGGTTGTTCCGAAGATAGTTGGACCTTGACTTCGTGTAGAAGTAGTTAAGGAAAGTTGCTTTGCATCCTTCCCAACTAGTGATCGATCCTGGTGGTTACTCCCCGACAACGGCGCCAAAAAGTTTGATGCGTGTGATTTTCTGCTTCAATCTTTTACCTCAAAAGAAACACATGACTACTGCAAGTGCACAGTTAAACGTATAGAGTATTTAAGGATCGATCCCTCAGAGAGTACTAGCTAACACGGAATGAATACAATAAAAGAGTTTTGGCTAAGACAATGATATGAAATGGGTTTTGTTTTGAGCTTTTTAATGACTAAATGAATGCAACAAGAAAGTAAATAAGTCGGTTGTAAAGTAATATGAGGAAACATTGGGCGCCTAGGGTTATCTCGGGGTCTTCATGGTTCTAAAAAAATAAGATGCTAGATGATATGCGAATGCTAATGACTTTAGTATAGGTTCTCAACTACAAACACAAATGAACAAACAACCTATGGATTAAACAATGAATGTCTAAGATCCCCGTACTCCGTTACTCAGCTCACGTAGGCAACAACACACGGTTCAAAGCATTAATAACCCATGAGGTGACGCTTTAGTAACACTATGCCTGAGAGCTACGTTTACACGGTTAGCGCTCCTAGGGTTATCTCGGGGTCTTCATGGTTCTAAACAAATGAGATGCTAGATGATATGCAAATGCTAATGATTTTAGTCGAGGTTCTTAACTACAAACATGAATGAAACAATAACCTATGGATTATATAATGAATGTTTAAGATCCCCGTACTCCGTTACTCAACTCACACAGGCAACAACAGACGGTTCAAAGCATTAATAACGAGTTTGATAAGTTCACAAAGCTCCATGACTCAACTTTCGCAGGCCATGATGTGAGGCTTCAGTAACACTATGTATAAGAGCTAGGTTTACACGGTTAGCGCTCCTATTCTCTAAGTTCAGAGGTTGGTGATATATTCAAGCAAGATGCATTAAGATAGAGATGTCAAAAGAGATACCTAATATGAGACTAAAGTATATCAAAGGGGTTCAAAGGAAACTTCTCTATAGATGTCACAGAAGATAACTTGTTTCCTGACAAAGCAAACAGAAGATGCAGAAAGAGATAAAGAAGAAGAGAGGTGATGGAACTTCAATAGAGGAGGCTCGGCTTCAAGGACTTGGAGACGACGAGAGGGGTTCTTGGAGGAGGCGGCTCATGTCTTTGCAAGCTTAAAGTCAGTTCTCTAGGTTATGTTTAGGGTTCCACATGCGGATGTTAGGTTTAGGAGGAGTATTTATAGGGTCTTGGGCTTAGGATACCGGATTAGGGCTTTTTGGACAAAACTACGTAGTTTCACTAAGTAACAAGGTCGAGACATCCAAGACCGGTCACGAAGGCTTTTGACCAGTCGTGCCAAGAAGGGTGGCATCGGTCATGGCCTTGTGTGGCTGGTCGCGTCGAGATGGTCCCGACTGGTCACGGCACCTTGTGACTGGTCTCGACAGAGCTTCACTCAACGAGACGTATCTCCTAAACGGCTGAAGGGATTGCTCTGATTCTTGTTCGAGTTGAAACTTGACTATTCTGGATTTCCATAGACACCAAGAACTCCCAAATTGAGTATCGGAAAGTCCCTTAAATGATGTCGTACTTCTGGCGGTTTGCAGCTGTCCGAAAATTTGATTTGCTTCGCCTCTTTGTCCATTTTGCTCAAAAACTCATAAGTACTTCCTGGAGGCTCAAGTGGTGGGAAATGCCTTCAAAGTAACCACTTGCTTTCTCCTTTAGAAACCTAATAAAAACATAGGAAAATTGGGCCAAAATACAATGTTATCATTGCCCTCTGCATCTAGCTTCTGACCTTTCTCGTTGCGAATATGACCCTCTTGGTCTCTAAGAACTCCAGCTTCATGTGGTCATAGTATCACAGCACCAACCATTTCAACTGGCTTCTTTCCTTTTTTGATCGTTCGTTCTAACCTTGCAACCTCTTGATTCGAAAGAAGTACAAGCTCACTGTCCTTGTTGCTACGAGTTCTGCGATTAGGCATACACTTAAAACACACCAGACAAAAAGAAAGAACGATGTAAGTAAACTGAACAAATAAAAACTTAGACTAAATTCTACACTTAAGTCTATTGGAAACTCAAAAGAGTCCCTCGCAATAGCGCCAAAATTTGATATGCTCAAATTATCCCTTAGAGCTACTCTCTCAAATCAAGAGATAACGATAGTACTTAGGGGACAAATCCACAAAGACTCTATGGCTTCACAATAGATGTATTCACTTAAAATTCAGCTAAGTAATAAATGAGTATTGAAAAGATAATAGGAGAAAAACGTCAGATCTAGGGAACTTCTCAGGAAATTAATCAAAGCAGACAAAACAACTGGTCAAGATCTAATTAAGTACCGTTCTAGAACTCAAATCACTAATATATAGCTAACCAACTGTTGTTGCCAAAACTATCTATGAATTAAACCTAAGAGACCAACTGTCTTGCGAAACTTAAGGTCTAAACAAGCTTTAAGTACAAGTTCGATATGTTCACAAGTTATTTAATCCAGCTGTCGTTGCAATTATCTAACATGCTAACTAGGATTAGTTCAGATTCTAAATCACCATGTCGTGCCAATTTAACAACCTAATATCATACTTCTAGGTGATCAAGGCAGAATAAGCATTAAGTTCAATCCTAGATGAAGAACTAACAAGTCTGAATCTTAAACAGTGTTAAACCTAACAAATCATGAAATCCTTTGTGAGAATCCCTAAACCTAACTAGGGATCTACTCAGACATATCAATCAATAACAAAGACATAGCAGAAATAGATATATATCATATAAAACTGAATCAAAAGAAGAATAGAAAACATGGGTTCTAGATCTTCTCTCAAGAATTACAAGTAGCAATAACAGCCCCAAGATCTCTAGTCTCTTCAAACTTATCAAAAGTCAAAGCTCTCTAAAACTTTAACCTAAAAACCTAATAAATTGTCTAAAACACGAGCTGGGTCTCTTTTTTAAACTTCTAGAATTTCTGAGGCAAAGTTGCAATTCTTCAGAACTTGATAGATTTCGCATGAGTGCCTGACGACGGGTGTCGAGAGACACCAGTAATGGTGTCGATCGACACCATTGACCATTGAAGACACCGACTTCGACTTTACAGCTACAAATGCTCCATATGCTCCATAATCATCCAAAAAGTCCCCAACACATGCAAACCTATAAAAGACTCGATTAAGACTCGAAAGACATAGTTAAGACTCGATAATACACTGATATCATGGCTTAAAACCGGTAAAAACCATGATATATCAGCTTGTCGTGTATCCATTTTGTGCGATGTTCTGCATCATTACAACCAATGCGAAGCGTGTCTCGCCGTGTGAGTTGAGGATCCATTGGCAATGTACCTAGCATTTAAGCAAAAAGTTGGTCCAAGTTAGCAATTGGGCTCATTAAAAACAAATGGCAATTCATTGCATATGAATTTTCACTCATATTCAACAATGAATTGCTAATAACAAGGTATATAATTCTCAAAGTGTTAGAATCAAGAAATCAAAAACCAAATTCCAATTTCCGGATACAAAGTGATTCTTACAAAAGGTAGACATCAAAATCGGATTCAAAGGCTATTCATGTGGAAAATCAACCTAGTTCCTCATTCTTATGATCAATAAAGCTAATTTAATCAATTCTAGGAATTTGCAACATCAATTTAGTGTCCAATTAAGTCACCAATTTTTTTAGCATAGCAAAGATCAAATTGTATCAATTATCTAATATCAAAATCGATGGGTCACATCCTTGGCTAATGAATCAAGAGATTTAAGAAATACCTTCTTCAAGTGAAGAGCGGAAATTAGAAATTGAGACACATACATTGGGTTTTTGTAGAAAAGTGATGGAGATTTGGATTCTCCTAGTGATAGTCGTTATGATCCACTAATAAATTTAATAAAGCCCCAAATTTGAAAATATGGATTCTAAGTGTTCTTATCTCTCAAGAGGGTGGGAGAGATGATAAAAGCCCTTTTGAATCCTTAGATCCCTATTTTAGAATCCAAAAAGTGTATATAACTTAAAGGAAGGCTTTAGTTTGGGAAGGAACATACCTGTGGGGCCCACAGGGTTTTGGGAATTTCCCAAAAGAAAACTTACTAAAGGTTTCTTGTTGGACACGGTACGATCGTGTAGACAATGAGAGTGGCCGGTTCCTGTCGCTAATGGGTCGAGTAGTCGAACAGAAACCATATTTATGGCTCGGCGTTGAATCGCTAGGATTCTCGGCCTAGAAGTGCTCCACCGGTCACGAGGGGTTGTGACGGTTGTGGTTCTGTTGAAGGCACCGATCACGAGGGGTTGTGACGGTCGTGGACGGTTTGCTTCCCATTCATCTAGGCTGGCTCGGCTTGATCCTTTCCCATACGTCTCGGCGATCTGCCTTTCGGACGCAGCTCTCGGCATATTCGGCGTTCGGCAGTTTGTCCTTCGGCACTCGGCACTCGGCACTCGGTACGCGGATATCAGAAGTTTGTAGTTTGCAATGCTCGGCTGTCGGTACACGGCTCTCTGCAGTTTTCAGTCGGCAATGCTCGGCAGTCGGTACATGGCTCTCGGGAGTTTGCAGTAAGCAATGCTCGGCAGTTTTGTGTTTAATGCGGGGTCTTTGGCATATCCGATACGGGACACGGATGCGATACTGATATATCATGGTTTTTACCGGTTTTAAGCCATGATATAAGTATATAATCGAGTCTTAATTGTGTCTTTCAAGTCTTTATCGAGTATTTTAAAGGGTTGCATGTGTTAGGGACTTTTTGGATTGTTATGGAGCCTATGGAGCACTTGTAGCTGAGAAGACGAAGTCGGTGCTTCCAGTTATCAATGGTGTCGATCGACACTGATGCATGTGATTGATGCATCAATCTTTTACCTCAAAAGAAACACACGACTACTACAAGTGCACAGTTAAACGTATATAGTAGTTAAGGATCGATCCCACAGAGAGTACTAGCTAACACAGAATAAATGCAATGAAAAGAGTTCTGGCTAAGACAATGATATGAAAGGGGTTTTCTAATGACTAAATGAATGACACAAGAAAGTAAATAAATTAGATGTAAAGTAATATGAGGAAACGTTGGGCGTCTAGGGTTATCTCGGGGTCTTCATGGTTCTAAGCAAATGAGATGCAAGATGATATGTGAATGCTAATGACTTTAGTCTAGGTTTTCAACTACAAACATGAATGAACAATCATCCTATAGGTAATAGAGTAAATGTCTAAGATCCCCGTACTCCATTACTCAACTCACGCAGGTAAGGACGCATGGTTCAATGCATTAATAATGAGTTTGATAACTTCAATGGGCTCCAAGACTCAACTTTCGCAGGCCATGGCACGAGGCTACGGTAACACTATGTCCGAGAGCTAGGTTTTCACGGATGATACTCCTATTCTCTAAGTTCAGCGCTTGGTGTTCAGTTCAAGCAACATGCATTAAGATAAAGATATCCCAAGAGATACCTAACAAGAGACTAAGGTTCGGACCTAACAACCTAAATGAATCTAACCTTGAATTCCCCTCGAATCACCCCATGAAACCCAACAAAGAGATCTACTCGCTCAAGATGCAAAGAAATGCAATAGATATCATAATTAAAAAACATCATAAATGATTTAAATATATCAAAGGGGTTAAAAGGAAACTTGTCTATAGATGTCACAGAAGATAACTTTTCTCCCACAAAGCAAACAGAAGATGTGGAAAGAGATAAAGAAGAAGAAAGGTGATGGAACTTCAATAGAGGAAGATCGGCTTAAAAGACTTAGGGGCGACGAGGAGGACTCTTGAAGGGGGATGCGGCTCTCTGTCTCTGGAAGCTTGAAGTCGATTCTCTTAGTTGTGTTTAGGGTTACACACATGGATGTTAGGTTTAGGAGGAGTATTTATAGGGTTTTGAGCTTAGGAAACCGGATTAGGGCTTTCGAGACAAAACTACGTAGTTTCATTAAGTGCCGAGGTCAAGACATTCAGGACCGGTCATGACACCTTGTGACCGGTCGTGCCAAGAGAGGAGGCACCGGTCACGGCTGTGTGTGGCCGGTCGCATCGAGATGGTTCCGACCGGTCATGGCTCCTTGTGACCGGTCTTGACAGGGCTTCACTCATCGAGATGTATCTCCCAAACGGCTGAAGGGATTGCATTGATTCTTGTTAGAGGTGAATCTTGACACTTCTGGCTTTCCATAGACATCAAGAACTCCCAAATTGAGTGTCAAGAAAGTCTTCAAAAGATGTCATACTTCTGGCGGTCTGAAAACACTCATAAATAACTCCTGGAGGCTCAAATGCTGGGAAATGCCTTGAAAGTATCCAAAATTACTTGCTTTGTCCTTTAAAAACCTAATAAAAATATAGGAAAAGTGGGTTAAAATGTGATGTTATCAACTTCCCCAGACTTAGACTTTGCTTGTCCTCAAGCGAACAAGAAACCTAAACTGGTGGAGAGGTTTTGAAACTCTCGGAAACTCTCCCTTGATCAGGGACCATGCTCCAAGATATAACCTGTGACTCATAAATACAGAGACTCATGTCAGTACATTCTCACTATAGACTCACAACATTCACGACTCTTGTCCGTTCATCTCAACCCTACAGAAGAACTCAGCATTCAAAAGAACTCCCTACATTCATTAAGAGGTACGTGAGTTTTCTAATTAGAAGGTATCATTCAGGGTCGACGGCGTTTGATATGAAAGGGGTTTTTCGTGTTTAGGTGGTGGAGTTAAAGTGTTTAGGGATTTATCGGAGCAGCATATGCCGCAG
Organism: Barbarea vulgaris; assembly: GCA_963667165.1. Taxonomy (NCBI): domain Eukaryota; kingdom Viridiplantae; phylum Streptophyta; class Magnoliopsida; order Brassicales; family Brassicaceae; genus Barbarea; species Barbarea vulgaris. The sequence continues at coordinate 8,644,921 of OY763888.1, read as the reverse complement.
AACTGCCCGAGAGTATGAACCAGTTGATATCCACAGCTCCAAGCACTCGTTCTTGTAACACCTCACTCCTTTAGTGTTTTTCTTTAAATCCCCCAGACTTAGACTTTTCTTTGGGGTACTCTGTAACGGCTCCATCTCTTATGTAAAGTGGTCCATGTCTTCCTTGGGCTATCCTATGCTATGAGACTTCATATTTGTAACCGTTTCCTTTCCTTTCGATTTTTCTCTTTTCTCTTTTGGATTCATGAATTCCAAAGGATGCAAGGGTTTAAGCATTATATCCCTCGGGTAACTTAGTCCTAATCCATCTCTTTTTGAAGATATAAGCTTCCGTGGAACTCCAAAGGATGCACGGGTTTACGCACTATATCTCTCAGCCACATCTACTTACATCCGTTTCTCTTTTTCTTCTTATTTTTTTTTATTGTTTTCTTTTTTTTTTAGAAAGGGGAAACGGTACTTATATACATAGAAGCCTCACGAGCATGAAATATGTACCTTTTAGATTGATTCCCAAAGTAGAACAAAATCGAGACCAAGTTGCCAATCTCTCCTTCATAATTTTTTTTCGTCCCAAGTGGTTAGAGGACTCTGTTGGTAATTTTTCTCCGACGTTCCCGAGCATGTCTGCCAAATGAGAAAAGAAAAGGAGAAGTGCATGAGGTCTGAAAAATGGTTATGGGTTTAGGGTAGGAACCACTAAAAATGAGCGGCCATTCAGGATCAGCAGAGAGTGGTGAAAAGGGTTAAGAAGTCATGAATGTGGTGCTCGTTTCCCTGATTTAACACCTCTAATGAGAAGGAACTAAAGTCAGGTTAAGGTTATAATAAAATGGATTTAACATCAGTTCCAACAAAATCTCCGTAAGAAGAAACTTTTGGAGAGCGATCTTGCGGTAAGGTTCTAGGTATTGTCCGTTCTTAGTAAATCCTGCAAAACTTGTCACTTTGGAAATAAATCAAGGCATAAATAAGGTCAAAATCATCATAGCATAGGGTAGAATGAGTGTAAATAAATCCAAAAAGGTGGAATGAGCAAAATAAAAATAGAAATAAAAATAGAAATGAAATGAAAATAAAGATAAAAATGCGTAAATAAAAAGATAGTACCGAGTAACCTCGACTTCTCAGGAGGTGCTTTAAAGCTAGGTGGGTGGCTAATCGCGGTATCTTGCTTGTCTCTGAAGCTGCTCAATGAGGTCCTTTTGCTAGGGTAATTTCTTCTCAAGTTCCAGGCGCAAGGCTCTCTCATTCTCAAATGAAGGTATGATCGCTTGGTATGCTCGGGTAAGAGCCAAGGAATCCATTGTTTTCTTTTTGATGAATCTGCTCACGGTGTATTATTATCACTAACGCGAGGGATAGGAACTTGTCGTCTCGAGGGTTCCATCGCTTGGCTCAATCTCTAAGCCGTGGAACTGTGGTGTAAGGAAGCATGATCATCTCTAAGCCGTGGAACTGTGGGGTAAGGAAGCATGATCCTTATCTTCCCAAGTCGCTCTAGGTCTAAGTAGTTGTCCGTGGAGGTGAAAGGACGGTCGATGAGGTCTACACCTGCGGCTTCTAGGATTGTAGTAATGACTCCTCTAAAACTCAAGGTGGCCTTAGCTGTTGGTACCGGATCCCGAACCGAGGATCCAGAGAAGGACTAATCGAGCAGTTTGCATTTCACATGCCCGAGGCATGTGGAACACCCGGAGCGGGAAACTTGGGAGTCAACAAGACCGAGTGGACCAAAATACAGGAAAGCCCACTTAAGGCCTAGGAAGGAATGTCAAATAAGCGAGCCATTGCAACCTTAAAGAGGGGAATTAAAACGGACGAATTGAAGGAGAATCGAACAATTAATTAGGAGTACTGAATGGTAATCATTGTATAAATATAGACCCAGTAGCTCAGAAAAGGGGGACGAAACTTCTGACAATTTTAAGCATAATAGACATTTATACTTTTTACAGCATTTATCTTATATTTTCTTCAAAGTATTTCTAGTATTGGATCCTGTATCCACATTTTGGCGCCGTCTGTGGGGATCTAACGTTCTAAGGATTGCGACGCAGTAAGTGACGTAGCTCCCGCAACTAGCTAAAGCCCTATCAGTCACGAATTACCATGTCGGACCCAGGTAGTATCGCCGATGTGGCAGCTATCCTCCGTGAGCTCCATCAAAGCACCACAGACATGACGATGGAAAATGGGATCCGAAGAGCCATTTAGCGGCTTTCCAGATTGCAGCTGGTAGGATAGAGCTCGAAGCTCATGAAGTGGACTTAGGCTATTGCAAGCTGTTCTCCGAGAACCTGTCCGATCAAGCCTTGATGTGGTTCACCCAGCTGGAGTCCGGCACCATCGGAAGCTTTAACGAGTTGTCAGCAGCTCAGATAGCGATCTCTGGAACTTAACCCAGGGACCACATGAGCTGCTTCGGAAGCACATCGCGAAGTTTAAATTGCTTTTGTCAAAATTCCCGGGATTTCCCAAACAACAGCCATGTCAGCCTTGAAGAATGGGCTTTGGCATGAGTCAAGATTCATGGAAGAGCTAATGGTGAACCGTCCCGCAACAATCCATGATGCCTTGTTCCGTGCCAACAATTGGATTGAAGCTGATGAAGAAAAGTTGACCTTCGCAAAAAAGTATCGGCCATCGAAGTCAACATCTGGGTCCGGGTCGAAGAAGTTCGATTGACGAGATGCGAAGGAAAGAAAGCGGTTCGGGGTGGCCTTGCACAACAATAGCGCAGCACAGCCCCCCTCAAGGGAGTGACGCTTCGGGTCTTCTTTGTCAATGACCTGGCATCGGGGTGAGAACGCATACTGCAACATCCACTGAACTAATGGACACGCAACAAAGGATTGAAGCGTACTTAAAAAGCACCTCGCTGACCTCTGGGCTAAGGGAGATCTGGCGACCTTCAAAATAACGGAGTTCATCGCGAACTACCATAAGCAAAAGGACGAGGAAGGAAGTGCGCAAACCCATGGGAAGAAGCAGCAAAGCGCCGAGCAAGATTCCCTTGGGTACCTACAAGGGAAAGATTAACATGATCATAGGCGGTCGAAGCTGTGTGACGACTCCGTCCGATCGATCAAAAAGCACAAGCGAGCAGCAGTGATGGAAGTAAGCAAAGAGCCTCGTATCAATGGACCTAGCATCCCCATCACATTTGAAGAGTTTGAAACACAGCATTTAGCGAAGCCACATGATGATGCACTCGTTATAACTCTGGACATGGCAAACTTTGATGTGCCTAGAATCCTGACTGACGCAGAAAGTTTGGTAGATCTTGTCTTCCTAAGCACATTGCAGAGAATGGGGGTGAGCAGGGCGGACATCATAGGACCACTATCTCCACTCATCGCCTTCACCAGCGACATGACAATATCCTTGGGAAAAGTAAAACTACCAATTTTAGCGGCGGGAGTGTCGAAAATAGTCGAGTTCACTATTTTCGATCGACCCGTGGCGTACAACATAATCCTTGGGACCCAGTGGATTTAGCAAATGAAGGCAGTGCCATAACTTACCATCGGTGCCTGAAGTTCCCGACTTCAAACGGTGTCGGGGTGATCCGGGGATATCAGGGAGTCTCAAGGTCATGCTATCTCACAAGTCACTGGTAGAAAATACAATAGCAATTAACAAAACCCGCCGAGGCAAAGAGCAGGGTATTTCCAAGCGGACAAAGACCCACCAAAGTCTCTAAGGAAGTTAACATCGATCCAGAAAACCCAGAGCGGAAGGTCAAAATCAGAACGGGTCTGGATAAAAGTTTACGAGAAGAGCTAATCAGCTTTCTATCCTCTAATAGGCGATCTTTCGCGTGGTCAGTCGAGGATATGCATGGGATCGATCTTGGCATTATTTCGAATGAACTCCATGTAGACCAGAATTTTAAGCCCATAAAGCAAAAGTGGCGCAAGCTGGGTCCGGATCGTGCCGAAGCGGTTAACGATGAGGTCAAAAGACTCTTGAAGTTGGGTTGAATACGCGAAGTAAAATATCCAAATTGGTTAGTGATACAAGATCGGAATCACACCAATCTGAGATCACTTGATGATCAAGAGGATTCCAAGCCTATGCTAAGCGGAACTGGAATAGATGGTAGAAATGGAGGTGATAGATTGACTCACTCAATCGATGAACAAGACTAGTTAGATGAATCACTCAAATAACTTGAATTGCAGACTCAAAAGAACTTAATTGAATCACTCAAATAAGAACTAATGAAAGAAAACACAAAGAATTCGCAACTTTGTGAAAGAGAAGAAAAAACAGTTTTTCTTATGAACTTTAAAATCTCGATTAAGGGTGATTTACAATGAGGATTGAGCTGAGCTTTTATAGGCTCAGAGTACAACAGTCCTAAGGTCTAAACAAGAAACAAATCGCAGAAATTAAAAGAAAAGAGCCGTTTGAAGGCTTGATGACAAAATCGGCCAAATAAGGAAATAGCCGTTAGCTTGAGTCTTGAAAGCTTGGGTGCGAAGTTGTGATGTCTGGGGACGTCCAGGTTCTTTTGAGGAGGCTTCAGAATGCACATAAGTGATAAGGGAAAGAGCCGTTGCTGATTGATCTCCTTTAGCTCCAAATATGGTAAGTAATGACTCCACATGTTCTTGTATGGTAAGGTGTACCAAGCATCTGGTGGTAAAGCTTCTTCTTGGTCTAGAGTATCTCCTGGGTTAAAAGGGAACCCTCTGATGCTCATAGAAGGTCTCCAATTCGTGGCTTCATCTGATGGTAAGTTGGATGCAAGACTTTCCTTATTTACACCCGGTTTTGATCCTCCTTGGTTAGCTCTCAAACCAACTCGTACCTGGGCTGATTTAACTTGATAAATCATCTTAAAATAGATGATTTCTTGATGAAATTCAAATCCCAGAACATTTGCTCGAGTAGATTTCTCATAGGTCAACTTCTCCCTTGGATTCTTGTCTCCGACTAAGGATTCTTGGACATCTCCTAATTGAGCTCGGTTGGGGCATGATTTTCTTCGGCAAAAACTCTTATCTTGGATGGTTTCCTGGTGAATAATGACTCTGAGGTAAAAATCACGAGTGGATTCTTCTAGTGGCAACTTCCTTGGCTTGGTGACGGCTTCGGTGAGGTGTTCGTGTGCTAACTCCAAATATGATTGATCAAGTTGAGTTTTGGCTCGATCATTTTCTTCAAAATAGGTGGTTTCCAATTGAATATTCAAGCAGAACTCCTGTGCTTGAGTGGTTTGTCTTTTGGTACATGCTTGACTTTGTTTCTCGTCTCCGGGTAGGCATGCGTCGTCTTCAGGTGGCTTGGCTCGAGTTTTCATGATTCCTCCTGAATCATTGGTCTTATTAGGACTGAATGGCTGATAGAAAATCAATCGTAGGCCTGGTGCTTGATTAGAACTCCATTTGGCTAAGGGTTCTCCATTATGCTCCGTGTAGACCGTTTTGGCGTGTGTAGTGGTTAGTTTGACATGCTGCAGGATTGATCTGGTTTTGATGTCCACATCAGTTAGCCAACCCAGTTGTAGTAAAAATGGCGAGTGTGCATGGAACGGACCGGAGACACGTTACACCATGATGGAAAAGTTAGCCTTCGCGGTAGTCGTATCGGCTCGAAAACTTTGTCCATAGTTCCAGTCGCATCAAATCGAGGTGCTCACGGCACAAACATTGCGAACCATACTTCATGGGCCAAGCCAATCGGGGCGATTGGCAAAGTGGGCCATCGAGTTAAGCAAATATGACATCGAGTACAAGACCCAGCCCAGCGCAAAAGCCCAGGTCCTTGCTGATTTCTTGATGGAGCTACCATCTGAGGATTCACCGGTGACCATTCCTAGCGACGTCTGGCGGTTGCATGTAGATGGATCCTCGACCAAGCAAGGTTGTGGAGTCGGAATTCGCCTCGTAGCACCAACTTTGGAAGTAATAGAGCAGTCTTTCAGGTTGCTATTTACGGAGTCCAAAAACAAGATGGAATACGAAGCATTGATCGCAGGACTCCGACTCGGCCTCGGGATTGGTGTGCGGAAATTAGTAGCCCATTGTGATTCGCAGCTGGTGGTTAATAAGTTTAATGGAGAATATAAGGCAAATGATCCTAGGATGGAGGCATATCTTGTGGTGGTTCAAACATTGGTAAAGGGGTACTACTAGTTTCAACTTGTTCGGATTCCCCGAAGGGAGAATAATTCAGCCGATGCTTTGGCGGCGTTGGCATCAACCTCCGATCCAGATTTAAAGAGACTGATACCCGTTGAGTGCATATCAACAAGAAGCATCATAGTTCGAGAAGAAATGACGGTACTGACACGTTCCAAAGCCAAAACTCAGCCCCAAAACTTAGCCGACACAACACAGCGCTTTGCCCTCGGTTCGACCACAGAAGTCGTGGCGGCTACGCGGGCAACCGTTCCGCGATGATCAGCTTCTAGCGATGTCGTAGGAGGAAAACGAGAAAACAGTTACTACGACAGATGTCGGTGACGGGGTGGCAGAGCCCGGGGAAAAAGCGGAAAGACCTGCACCTAATGACGTCAGTCCGCGAGGTTCCGAGGATGAACACCTTCCAAGTCCGCATTGCGGGGACAGTGGAGAACCCATTCAAGGCTCGGAGACTGATCCTGTTCCTATGACCGAATCAAGCTGCGAAGCCGATTTTAGTGATCAGAACACAGCTTCGTCCCAGTCATGGGACATTCCACAAATGAGAACGTTCCCACTGACGATTGGGGGGCCGATTTGAATCGTCAGTGCAAAGTATTGTGTGATAAAGGGCTCTTTGTTCAAAAGGGGCGCTAACGATCCATATCTTTTCTGTCTTCACGGTGAAGGAGTTGAAGTTGTTATGGGTGAGGTACACGAAGGACTCTGTGGAAATCATTCGTCTAGACGATCAATAGCTTTCAAAATCAAGTGTTTGGGATATTATTGGCCAGCTATGATCACTGATTGTACGCAGTATGCCCAGAGGTGTTCATCCACCAGCCTTCAGAATTATTGTCCTCGATTACAGCATCATATCCCTTCATGAGGTGGTCGATGGACATCGTCGGACTAATGCATCGATCTACCAGGGGTGTGCAATTCTTGCTCGTCCTGACAGATTATTTCTCCAAATGGATTGAAGTTGACGCGTACCCCGCAATCAAGGATTCGACTATTAAGACATTTTTGTGGAAAAACATCATTTGCCGATACGAAATCCTGTATGAAATCGATACCGACAACGGTTCCCAAATCATTTCAAAATATTTTGAAGACTTTTTAGCTGCGTGGGGGATTAAAATGCGGTACTCAACACCCAGATACCCTCCAGGAAACGGACAAGCCGAGGCCACGAACAAAACAATCTTGAACAATCTCAAGAAGCGGCTAAATTCTTACAAGGGTGGCTGGTACGATGAACTTCAATCGGTCATATGAGCGTACAGGACAACTCCACGGCGTTCAAATGGAGAAACTCCTTTCTCCTTAGTTTATGGAATAGAGGCGGTGGTTCCAGCGGAGTTGGGAATCCCCGGAGTTCGCCGAAGCGAACTTCCAGCAAACTAAGATCTAAATTCACAAATGATAAGCGATGCGTTAGACGAGCAGCGGGACCAAGCATTTGTCAGACTGCAGAACTACAAGCAAGCTGCAGCTAGATACTATAATTCAAAATGCGAAGAGTGTTTGAGAATACTAAGGAAGAAGGAGCGGGGAAACTCGGGTTCAACTGGGAAGGACCATACCGAGTAACCGAAGTAGTTCGGGACGGTGTATTTTGTTTGTCTGGCTTAGACGGAACCCCAGTTCGGCAGCCTTGGTATATTCTTAATTTAAAGAATTACTATGTTTAAGAATATCTGAGTTTCTTTTTCAGAAAAAATGTATTATAAAAGAAATACGGTCAGGCTTGATCCCGTTTCGGGTACGTAGGCAGCTCGGTAATATGAGTTCAGATGTTGTATTATTTTAATAAATCATAAAAAATCGGAAATGAGCGTTATCCAAGAAAGCTTGTGCCCGAGCACATTAGGACGAAGCAAAGCAAAAAAAAAAACGCGGTGATTGCAAGGAAGAGAGGAAGCGAAGCAAGCTCGGCCAGCCTCGGCTTCAGATAAGCTTAACCTCGGTCACAGTAGAGGTACCGCAAGATCGATCACGTCCCGAACGCACGGTGGGATGTGGTGAACGAAGCTTTCAAAGCCTAACTCGAGCCAGTCCGAACGATGCACTTCCAGCACCCACAGATCACGTGAAATTCCAAGAATGCATTTTTCCATTTCCCGAACTTTTGCTTTCAGAAGCTCTTTTTCCCGATCTAACGCCTTGTACATTGCAACAAGCTGTAGCAGAACATGCGACGATTGTTCTAAGCTAAAAAAAATAAAAAATAAATAAAAAATAAATAAAAAGGGGGGGCATTTGGATTCCCCATTCCCTCTCCATGAATTCAACAGCACTTTTGTACTTTTTTGGAGGTAAGTCGTTGATTAAACCGTAAGGGATCATGATCGGGACACCCCAGCCTAGCGACAGTGCAGTGGACCCCTCTTCAGAGTTTAGGGCGGCGGAAGGGTTAGCATGAGAGCAAACCACGGATGCTGTGGAGGAAGGAGTTCCGGGCACTTTCTTGGCATGGCGGGAAGTCGACGCTATCGAGAAAGCGGTAGCAAGTTTTTTCGGAAGGATAAAAACGAAGAACGCTGAACAATCACATTTTATAGGCCAGGATGAGAAGGTCGGTTTAAATGCCAATTCAATGGTCTTGCCATCTGAGTCTTCAATAGAATCTCGGGAATAAGGCATGAATGCTTAGGTCAGGGAGCAGTCAGCGGGATAGTAACCAAAGAAAAAGGATACTAATAAATGAGGTTCAAATTCTGGAAGGAATAAAAAGGAAAAAAGTTAAAAAAAAAAGTAGGCAACTGAAGGAGTAAGTACCCGGTACACGAAGTCAAAGCACTCCTCCCTTTCTCGCTCGTTGAGGGCGTAGAATAAAGAAGGGAGCACAACACCGTCCTCAGGCTTGAAACCATCGTCGGACGCCGGGGTAGGATTCCCTGGAGAGTCACGATGGGATTTGGGCCAAGGGAAAGGGAAAGACTCCATTAGCAAGAGTTTTCTCTCTGATTAACGTTTGAACGAGAAGAAAGTGATTAATGTAAGCAGTCGAAAGGATCTTAAGGCGTGTAAGAACAAATCTAGCAGTTAAGATTTGACAAAAAGTAGCAATTTACGAGGAAGGATAAATGCTACGCCAAAACCCTGCATTTAATTGTTCAAAGGAAGGAGGGGCCCTACTAGGGACGCCCATCTCAAAAGGTCTAAAATGTTCAAAAGCCTCCAGGCCCAATAAAGCAAAAGGGCCTCTGGACCCTGGTGGACCCCAGAACCCAAAAATAACAATCGGCCCGCAGCAGCTAAACCCAGCTTCGGAAGGGCAGTTCCGGTCACAAACTAGAAAGTTCGGTAAAACGGTGCACCTAATCAGAAGCCGAGCCCCAGCCTCATATTTCTACTAAGGATAACTGGTATGGTTCTCCTTTAAAAACGGTAAGGGTCTGATCAACCTATTTCCTCTTGGAAACAACTCGGCCTAGAGTTTAAAGAACAAATTGGACCTTGCAAACCCAATAAATTTGTTCAAATACTTAACCATGTTCTCAAAAAAAACATCAAAGAGTTAAGAAAGGTCAAAACGACCAAATAAGCCTCCATAGGCGAAGAACAAATTTTGCGTCAAAAAGAACGCCTAAACATAACTCAAACAACAAGCCACAAGGGCTAACAAAACACAGTAGATAAAATTGAGTTCATAATAGCGGGACAGACCCCATTCAAAAGTGTCAGGATAGCCACGATGTTGAGTATGAGGATCGGTAAGTGTTGGTTCCTCGAAAACGGATACCCGGGGTTGATCTCATCCATAGGGGATAGCTTCGGAGGAGCGCCAACTGGGAAAGGAGCAAGCGCCTCACCAACAAGAACTCCCGAAGCTTCAGCGATAGGTTCGGGAGGAGACTGAATGAAAAACTCCGACTTGAAAAGGGTAAACAGTCGTGAAGGTAATGAAACGAAAGTTTGAACCAAATTGATCAAATCGTATCTCGACAAAAGAAAAAGAGGGGTCATGGCTTAGCAAGGTTTCAGCAGTAGATGGCTCACCAACGAGCGTCTCAGGGTCCTAAAGCGGGGGTGAATCAGCAAAGGAGTAAGTCAATTTATCGAAAGGGCCTCGGCGATATTGGCCTCTTCCTGTTCAAGATTCGTCCAACCCGTCTTAAGCTGATTGATAAGGACATCGTTGCTTGACAGCTCATTCGTGTCAGACTGGAGCGACAAGTTGGCCTCAAGGGCCTTGACATGCTCCGTCACGTGCGCGATGAGGTCCCGGCTTCGAGCTTTGATCTCACTTCTCCCCGAGGTCGCTGACTTCTGAACTTCAAAAGCCTGAAGCTTCTTAAAAGCCTCAACTTCAGAACCGACTCAGCATACCTGGATTCAGAAGAAGCAAAGTCCGCCTTAAGCTTCTGGTTCGCACGCACCAGCACGAACTGTTCCTTAGAGAGATTGTTTAAACGCTCATCGGGCGACTTAATCGCCGCCCTAGCCTCGTTACGCTCCGTCTCCAGCCTCCCAATGCGCTGCAGCCGAAGTGCATCCTTCTCCAGCTCCTCTTTCAACTTCTTGTTTTCGGCCCCACGGTCGACGACCACCCTCCGAACCGTGTCGTGCTCCCTTCTGGAGACGCGATCGGCAAGAACCGACTCATAGAAATGGACCATCTCATTGAAACGCTTGATAGACTAGAAAAGAGAAACTTCGTGAATAAACACGAGAAAAATAAGAAGGAACTCAAGGAGCAGAAAGAAAGAAACCTGAGGAATAAGTTGGGATTGGCGAAGGTAATGTTCGCGAGAGCGCGCATTCCATTGGTCAAAATGACGAAGAGTTCCTCCAGCCCGACAGCCAAATCGGCAGATCACTTCTGCCACCTTCTCCTTCTCTGAATAAAGGACGGGAGTAAAAGTTGACTAAGAGACTACAAACAAAAATGTCGACAAAGGGAAGGGGAGTTACCGAAGCCGTCAACCCGAACTGAGGGATTGTTATCTCTGGAACAACGCGAGGAGCCGGAGCGATGGGGAGACACCGAGCGGCTACGGGGGTCAAGGTTCCGAGAAGGGTCCCTTGATCTCTCACTCCCTATGACCGAAGCAGAGGGGCAGGGAAAGGAGGAAACTAAAGCCTCGTTCCTTTCACCAGAATCTCCTCGGGGAAAGGAACTGTCACCTCGAGGCGAGAGTTGAGCCTCGGAATCAGACCGTTTCCGGCGAATTAATAGAGGAAGCTGGGGCACATAAACCTCATCAACGTCAATCAAAATGGCGCCAGAACGAGGAGAGCGGGAAAAAGATCCCTGACCGAGTCGAGGACGAGAAGCAGGCGAGGGAGCAGAAGGAAGCATGCTAACTTTATGCTGAAAATTGACGAGCGCAGCCATGGTTCTTTCCCAGTGGCTAACACCGATCCGATCGGCCTCCACCTTGAAGCGGGCATCAATGTCTCTCCTCTCTCGAAGACTCAAATGAGGGAGGTTAGGCGGCCCCTCGATTAAACGAAGCTGACCATTCCGCATAGCTGCACCCGTACTATGAATGTGATAAAGAGAAAAGGAGTTCCAAAGGACTTCACCCTCGAGAACCGCTTTGTAGAATTCAAGGAAACCCTCCCAGCAGTCAGACCGCGCATGAGTAACTATAGGACAAGAGGGGAGGATAAATCAGGGAGTCAGACTCTAATGAACGAACAAACACTAAAATAAGGAGAAGACCCTTACCGACAGAGTTCGCCCATTCGCGGTTAAGCATGCCAGCAAGGCCGCTAACCGAGTTGGAGTTAATTCGCACAGAGAACCACTTCCTGTTCCAGTAATCATCTTTGCCGGGAAGTCCGTCAATCAAACCCCGCTGGAATCCTTATTTGTGACCCTAACACTGAAAAGGGCAAGGAGATCGGCGACGCTAAGGGAGTAATCCGCCTCGGCAGCGACAGTACAAGCGCACAACACATAGCGCAACATGTTCAGAGCAATTTCATGGATGGCGAGTCCGAGAGAATGCATAAAAATAATGAGAACGTCCGGAACGGGAAAGAACAGACCACACTCGGAGAGAAACACCTCATAGATGCAGAAATAGCTGTCACGACCAGACTCAAGGGACTCATAAGGCTCCGGCAGCGCGAATTCAACTTCATCGGGGACACGACAGGCCGTATGAAGAGAAAGAATCGATTTCGGAGTGGACCATGTGGCATAATGGGGACTAAATCGGTCTCTGGTATGCGTACACTCAACCGAATTTCTCGGCGGAGGCGGAAGAGGACTAGGGCTAGGAACTTCCAGAGAGGGAGGAAGATTGTGACCCTTAGAAGATCCAGAACAAGGCTTTCGTGATGAGGAAGCCATATCAGAAAGGAGAATTACATAATAATTTCAAGCAAAGAGGAGGAGCAAAGTTCGTCAAAGCAGGAGGGGCAAAGGAGTGAAGTGCAGAAGAAGAATATAAAAAAAAAAGATAATTTTTCCAAGTAAAAGTAAAATGAGAGAGGAAGGGGCGGTTACTTATTCAGAACCGTCGATCTAAAAACCGTCTCGGGATATGGGAAGAAGCGAAATGTTACTTTCCCGCCTTATAGATAAGAAGAATCCCGAGATCAAAAGGGGTCATTACTTTCAGAAAATACGTATATAAGTCTCCCGAGCCGAACCAACGACTCAGAAGACTTGGGGGGCAAATGTTTGTACCGGATCCCGCACCGAGGAACCAGGGAAGGAACAATCGAGCAGTTCCCATATCACATGCCCGAGGCATGTGCAACACTGATATATCATGGATCATTTGTTGCTGAGAAGACAAAGTCGATGCATTCAGTGGTCAGTGGTGTCGATCGACACGCATCACTGGTGTCTTTCGACACCCATCGTCAGACGTCCATTCGGAATTTACCAAGTACTGAAGATTTGTAGTTTTGCCGCAGAAATTCTAGAAGTTTACAAAAGGGACCCAGCTCGTGTATTAGTCTATATATTAGGTTTTTAAGTTAAGTTTGATGTATCTGGTAACTTTTATCTATTCCTTTGCTTAAGGGCTGATCTTGCTACTTGTATTTCAAAGAGAAGATTTTGAACCCCTATTTCTTTATTCTATTTTTGATTCAGTTTATGATATCTATTTCAGTTATGTCTTGTGTTTCATTTGATATGTCTGAGTAGATCCCTTGTTGGGTTTAGGGATTCTCATAGGGATTTCATGATTTGTTAGGTTCAACACTGGTTAAGATTCAAACTTGTTAGTTCTTCATCTAGGATTGTGCTTAATGCTTCTTTTAGCTTAATCACCTAGAAGTATAAAGATTAGGTTGTTAAATTGGCGCGACAGCGTGATTTATAATCTGAACTAATCCTAGTTAGCATGTTAGATATTCGCAACGACAATTGGTTTAGCTAACTTGTGAACATATCGAACTTGCACTTAAAGCTTGTCAGAACTTTAGGATTCGCAACGACAGTTGGTCTCTTATCCTAGTTATAATCTGAACTAATCCTAGTTAGCATGTTAGATATTAGGACATAGATAGTTTTCGCAACGACAGTTGGTTGGCTATGCATTAGTGATTTGAGTTCTAGAACGGTTTTAATTAGATCTTGACTAGTGTTATTCCTTGTTTGATTGATTTCATGAGATGTTCCCTATACCTGACGCTTTTCCCCACTTGATTACATCCTTATTTACTTTTTTGCAATATGTCTTTCAATACTTATTTATTGCTTAGCTAGGCTTGAAACGAACACGTCTATTGTGAAGCCGCAGAGTCTCTGTGGATTCGATCCCTAAGTACTACCGTGATCTCTTAATTTGAGAGAGTAGCTCTAGGGTTATTTTGACCCCGATCAAATTTTGGCGCCGTTGTCGGGGACTCTTTTGAGTTTCCAATAGACTTAAGTGTAGAGTTCAGTCTAAGTTTTTTATTTTTCAGTTTACTTACATCGTTCTTTCTTTTTGTCTAGTGTGTTTCAGGTGTATGCCTAACCACAGAAGTCAAAGCAACAAAGACAATGAGCTTGTCCTTCTTTCGAATCAAGAGCTTGCCACGTTAGAGCGTGAGATCAGAAAAGCAAAGAAACCAGTTGAAATGGTTGGTCCAGTTGTACTACGACCAGATGAAGCTGGAGTTTTTAGAGACCAAAAGGGTCATATTTGCAACGAGCAAGGACAAAAGCTTGATCCAGAGGGCAACGTGTTTGTCCAGGATGAAGGTGTCAATCGACACCAACCCCCTAGTGTCGCTTGACACCAACCAGCAGCTGAACGAGAAGTTGTTGTTGTGAAGAGGCAAGGACAGGCCGAGAGAGGCAGGTTACTAGGAGATTACAAAAGGCCTGATGAGTTCTATGCCAACAGGTCTGCGAATCGTCTCCCAGCCTTTGAGAGGAACGAATTCGAGGTGGAGCCGTCTTATTACTCCTTAGTAGGACAGCATCCTTTCTCCGGTTTGTCGCATGAACACCCTATGGACCATATTGAGAGGTTCGAGGATCTGGTAACCAGCATGAAGATCAATGGAGTCAGCTATGACTATCTTTTATGTAAGCTCTTCCAACACTCTCTTATTGGTGGAGCAGCTTACTGGTTGAACCAGTTACTGACGGGATCTCTTACTAGTTAGGAAGAAACAAAGAAGGCTTCCTTGTGAAACTTCTATAATGAGCACGTTCAGAGGATTTTAGAAATAACATCTCTCAGTTTACGCAGAGGCCTACTGAGGCATTAAAGGCGGCATGGCTTCATTTCTGAGCTTATCAGAGAGATTGTCCGCATCATGGTTTCACCCAGGTTCAGTTGTTGGGTATTTTCTTCAGAGGAGTTTATTGGAGGTACCAGATGGCTCTAGATTCAGCGAGCAATGGGAACTTCAACACCAGATCTCCAGAGGAAGCTTATGATTGAGAACTTGGCATCTAGCAATAGCACCAAGAATGCTGACTATGAACGTCAGAAGCAGGCTGGAGGCGTACATGGGAAACAGATTGCTGAGTTGAAGACAAAGTTGGATTCATTCATAGTATCCTAATGAGTAAGAAGTCAGTTCATTATGATGCGAAGGTTAAGACCTTTGAGCCCGAGCAGGTGTATGAGGAAGAGGATTGCAACTACGTTGGTGGCACTGGATTTCAGGGTCATCGTTATGGAAATAAGCAGAACAGAGGTGGTTACAGTGGAAACAATCAGCGGAGTACCTCCACCGGTAATCCGAACTCTTCTGGTTATATTCCCAAGAACCAGTATCAGAAGCCCTTCCAGAGCAACGATGACTTCAACAGGAACTATGGATCATCCTCCTACTATCAGAAACCTCCCTCTAGCTCTGAGCAGAATGAGATGAAGTCTATGATGGATCAGATTTTGGAAGGTCAGCAGAAGATTACGGTTGGTCTTAATGGGAAGATTAACTCACTGTATACCAATCTGAACGGTAAAATCGATGCTTTAAACATTCACATGAAGAAGCTCGATCTACAGGTTGAACATACTGCTGGGTCTGTCAAATGGCCTGAGGGAGTTCTTCCAGGAAGAACGGACAACAACCCCAAGTTCCCTTGCAATGTTATCAGGTTGAGAAGTGGTAAAGAGTTAAATCCTTTATTGGCAAGGGCTTGGAAGGGTGAAGAGATTGTGGACATAGAAGAAATTGTTGAAGAATTCACGTAGGAGCAGCCAGTGTCGACCGTCACACATCATCAGTGTCGATCGACACCCTTGTCCACATCTATAGAAGAACCAACACCGGCTACTGTCGACCGACACCCACCCATTGGTGTCGATCGACACCACTCGTCACCAGATGCACCGGTTGTTGAAGAATTGCAGAAAGCGCCTGAGCATGTTTACGTACCCATGGTTCCTTTCCCTAAGAACCACAGGAAGTCTAAGCAAGAGTTGTATGATGCTAAGTGCAGAGAAATCATGGATAAACTCACCATTGAGATTCCATTGATTGATGCTATCCAGACTTCGCTTGTGGTAAAGAGATGTTTAAAGAAGATGCTTAGGAATGATATGCGAGAAGAGGAAGGAGTTATGATGATGACTGAGGTCTGTAGTGCTGTTATTCAGAACAGGATACCGGAGAACCTTGTTGGTCCAGGTAGCTTTGTCTTGGATTGCTCTATCTTGCAAGCAAGGTTTAAGAATTCCCTGTGCGATTTGGGTTCCGGTATGACTTTGATGCCGTATTCAGTTGCCGTGGGACTCGAGATGACAGACTTCACGCCTACTAAGATAACTCTGATCCTTGCGGATTGGAGCATTCAGACGCCATAAGGTCTTTTGGAAGATGTGCCAGTGAGAGGCGGTGATTGCATGATACCGACAGATTTTGTTGTGTTGAAGTACAGTGATAAACCTAAGGAGATTGCATGATACCGACAGACCTTTCTTAGCCACCACTGGAGCGAATATTGATGTTAGAGTAGGCAGAATAGCTCTGAATGTGAGAAAGACAGTCATGAATTTTGACATGGACAAATTTATCCAGCACCCTACTTTTGAATGTCAGACTTTCTGTGTGGACACTTTGGACACTCAAGCAGAGGCAATCAACATGTGCCAGACTCCTCAAAACTTACCTCGCAGCTCTCCACCATTTCTGACCAACTCAAAAGAATGGAGGATCAAGTTAAGGAACTGAATAACTAGCAACTCGACCAAAACTTCGATGTGAGGAAAGTTGAATCAGATTTCACCAACACCGGGTACATGATCAGTGCCATGGAGGAGCATCTAGAATGGAAGATTGAAGCTTTGCAACATGGCTTCAACAATCCAATCGATTATTCAAAGTGGATGGATGTTCAGGCATTTGAAGCATTTGTACAAGAAGAAAGAAATCAACCCGCAACACGGGAATGGCCTAGTGAAGAAGATTATGCAACGGATCGCGATGAAGACTACTATGAGGAACGGGAGATTGAAAACGGTTTTGAGGATCGTTCCCTAGAAGATTTTGAGTTTGATGATCTCCCAACTAAGGGGACATGGGACGAAAACTTTGGCGATACTCAAGCCATTCCTACTCATAGACATTCTCCTGGGCACCACCATAAGGTACGTCTTCCACATCAAATTTTTCAGGCTAACAATACTGCTCGCTCCAGGTTGAGCAGCCAAGAAGAGCGACTTGAGGCCTTTATGAAGGAGTGCATGGAGAAGCAGCAACTCAGCATGCAAATAATCATTGAGAGGATTGATACAATTGAACGAAGCATCTGGGGACTTGGGAGTCACATCACGAGCTTGGAAATGGGTCTCAACGATGAAGATTAAAATTTGTGGATGGAACCTCAAGACCATGAAGACATTTGCGAGGGGCAACCTTCCAACTGTAATCCGAACTATCCCCTCTGATCACGACTCTGGTGTCGATCGACACCCATCTCCGGATAAGTCTTTGTTATTTTGGTTCTAACTTTGTTTCAGTTCTCTCTTTTGTTTACCAATCTATGGTTTGGGACCACTGGGGACAGTGTTGTTCAAGTCTGGGGGAGGTAGTTACTAACTATGTGTTTTCTTTTCTTATGAGTCTTTCGAGTCAGTTGAGTCCGTTTTATTGTCAAAATCAGTTTATGAAACTATGATTTTTTGAGGAAACCTTCATATTTTGCAGGAACTTAAGTGACCATTTGATTCAAGCTTGTTAGGTATCTGAGACTAATGGAAAAATTAAAGGCTTAATGGTGGACTTGAGACGCCCATATTTCCAGCAGAAATCCACAAACACCCGAGCCAATTTCTGTTAGTTCCTTTTACCTCATCAATGTGACATATGTTATAGGGCTTGACTCATCGTTCATACCGGACAAGACAAGCTCTGTAAACACCAATAAAAGCGGTACTCCTCTCCCTTATCCCAAAGAAAAAAAGAAAGAAGAAAATGGATATAAGTCAATGTGGCCGAGGGATAGAGTGCGTAAACCCGTGCATCCTTCGGAGTTCCGCGGGAGCTTATATCCGCGAAAAGAGACGGATTAGGAGTAAGTGACCCGAGGAATAGAGTGCGTAAACCCGTGCATCCTTTGGAGTTGATGAATCCGAAACCCGTCTGCAAAAAAAAAAGAAAAGAAAAAAAAAAGATAATAAGAAAAAGAATAAGTCTGGGGGAGAGAAAGAGTACCGATAGCTAGAAGCTCTGGGCATCGAGATCAGAGATGAGACCCGGCGATGAAGGTAATGTGGACTGTGCTGTGAAATTGTGGTTTTTATCGGGAAAGCTATGAATGTCTACGGTGAAGTACATGGTGGTCTAGATCCTTTCAGGTAAGAGTTTTTAGTGGATTACGATAGTGAATGTGAATGTGATATTCTTATGACGAAATGAGTTTCTGTGTTTTCAAACTTCTTTCTCTGGTTTAGTTTTCTGTTTTGCTTGAGGGCAAGCAAAAGCTAAGTCTAGGGTAGTTGATATATCATGGATTTTACCAATTTTAAGCCATGATATAAGTGCTTTATCGAGTCTTAACCGTGTCTTTTGAGTCTTTATCGAGTCTTTTACAGGTTTTATGCGTTTGGGACTTTTTGAATGATTATGGTGCATTATGCAGCATTTGTTGCTGAGAAGACAAAGTCGATGCATTCAGTGGTCAGTGGTGTCGATCGACACTCATCACTGGTGTCGGTCGACACCCATCGTCAGACGTCCATGCGGAATTTACCAAGTTCTGAAGATTTTCAGTTTTTCCCCTGGAACTTCTGAGGCAAAGTTGAAATTCTTCAGAACTTTATAGATTTCGCATGAGTGCCTGACTACTGGTGTCGATCGACACCATTGACCATTGAAGACACCGACTTCGACTTTACAGCTACAAATGCTCCATATGCTCCATAATCATCCAAAACGTCCCCAACACATGCAAATTTATAAAAGACTCGATAAAGACTCGAAAGAAACAGTTAAGACTCAATAATACACTTATATCATGGTTTAAAACCGGTAAAAACCATGATATATCAGGTTGTCATGTATCCATTTTGTGCGATGTTCCGCATCGTTGCAACCAATGCGAAGCGTGTCTCGCCGTATGCATTGAGGATCCATTGGAAATGTGCCTAGCATTTAAGCAAAAAGTTGGTCCAAGTTAGCAATTGGGCTCACTAAAAAAAATGGCAATTCATTGCATATGAATTTTCACTCATATTCAACAATGAATTGCTAATAACAAGGTATATAATTCTCAAAGTTTTAGAATCAAGAAATCAAAAACCAAATTCCAATTTCCGGATTCAAAGTGATTCTTACAAAAGGTAGACATCAAAATCGGATTCAAAGTTTATTCATGTGAAAATCAACCTAATTCCTAATTCTTATGATCAATAAAGCTAATTTAAACAATTCTAGCAATTTGCATCATCTATTTAGTGTCCAATTAGGTCACCAAATTTTAGCATAGCAAAGATCAAATTCTATCAACAATCTAATATCAAAATTGATGGGTCACAACCTTATAAAAGTATCTAAAAGTTCCCTACCCAGTTTCACTAACCTTGGCTAATGAATCAAGAGATTTAAGAAATACCTACCTCAAGAGCATAGCGGAAATTAGAAATTGAGACATATACATTGGGTTTTTGTAGAAAAGAGATGGAGATTTGGATTCTCCTAGTGATAGTGGTTATGATGCACTAATAAATTGAATAAAGCTCCAAATTTGAAAATATGGATTCTAAGTGTTCTTATCTCTCAAGAGGGTGGGAGAGAAAAGCCCTTTTGAATCCTTACCCTATTTTAGAATCCAAAAGTGTATATAACTTAAATGAAGGCTTTAGTTTGGGAAGGAACTTACATGTGGGGCCCACAGGGTTTTGGGAATTTCCCAAAAGAAAACTTTCAAGAGGTTTCTGTTGGACACGGTACGAACGTGTACAACACGAGAGTGGCTGGTTCGTGTCCCTAACGGGTCGAGTAGTCGAACAGAAACTGTCTTGGTGGCTCGGCGTTGAATCGCTAGGATTCTCGGCCTAGAAGTGCTCCACCGGTTACGCGGGGTTATGACCGCTCGTGGACGGTTTTCTTCCCATTCATCTAGGCTGGCTCAGCTTGATCCTTTCAGATAAGTCTCGGCGGTCTGCCTTTTGGACGCACCTCTCGCATGTTCGGCATGTTCGACAGTTTGTCTTTCGGCAGTCGGCAGTCGGTACGCGGATCTCGGCAGTCGGCACTCGGATGTCGGCAGTTTGCAGTCGACAATGCTCGGCTGTCGGTACGCGGCTATCTGCAGTTTTTAGTCGGCATTTCTCGGCAGTCGGTACACGGATCTTGGGAGTTTGCAGTCGGCAATGCAAGGCTGTTTGGTGTGTAATGCGGGGTCTTCGGCATATACAATACGGGACACGGACGCGATACTGATATATCATGGTTTTCCCAGTTTTAAGCCATGATATAAGTATATAATCGAGTCTTAACTGTGTCTTTCTAGTTTTTATCAAGCATTTTAAAGGATTGCATGTGTTAGGGACTTTTTGTATGATTATGAAGCCTATGGAGCAGTTGTAGCTGAGAAGACGAAGTCGGTGCTTCCAGTTATCAATGGTGTCGATCGACACTGATGCGTGTGATTTATGCATCAATCTTTTACCTCAAAAGAAAGACATGACTACTGCAAGTGCACAGTTAAACGTATATAGTAGTTAAGGATCGATCCCACAGAGAGTACTAGCTAACACGGAATGAATACAATGAAAAGAGTTGTGGCTAAGACAATGATATGAAAGGGGTTTTGGTTTTCGGTTTTCTAATGACTAAATGAATGAAACAAGAAAGTAAATACGTTAGATGTAAAGTAATATGAGGAAACGTTGGGTGTCTAGGATTATCTCGGGGTCTTCATGGTTCTAAACAAATGAGATGCAAGATGATATGCGAATGCTAATCACTTTAGTCTAGGTTTCCAACTACAAACACGAATGAACAATCATCTTATGGGTAATAGAGTGAATGTCTAAGATCCCCGTACTCCATTACTCAAATCACGCAGGCAACGACGCACGATTCAAAGCATTAATAACGAGTTTGATAAGTTCAAATGGCTCCATGACTCAACTTTCGCAGGCCATGGGGCGTGGCTTTGGTAACACTATGTCCGAGAGGTAGGTTTACACGGATGATGCTCCTATTCTCTAAGGTTCGGACCTATCAACCTAAATTAATCTAACCATGAATTCCCCTTGAATCACCCCATGAAACCCAACAAAGAGACCTACTCGTTCATGATGCAAAGAAACGCAATAGGTATCATAATAAAAAAAACATCATAAATGATTTAAATATATCAAAGGGGTTCAAAGGAAACTTGTCTTTAGATGTCACAGAAGATTACTTTTCTTCCACAAAGCAAACAGAAGATGTAGAAAGAGATAAAGAAGAAGAGAGGTGATGGAACTTCAATAGAGGAAGATCGGCTTCAAGTACTTGGAGCCGACGAGGAGGACTCTTGGAGGAGGCGGCTCTTTGTCTATGGAAGCTTGAAGTCAAATCTCTTAGTTGTGTTTAGGGTTCCACACATGGATGTTAGGTTTAGGAGGAGTATTTATAGGGTTTTGGGCTTAGGAAACCGGATTAGGGCTTTCGGGACAAAACTACGTAGTTTCATTAAGTGCTGAGGTCAAGACATCCAGGACCGGTCATGACACATTGTGACCGGTCATGCCAAGAGAGAAGGCACCGGTCACGGCCGTGTGTGGCCGGTCGCATCGAGATGGTTCCGACCGGTCACGGCTCCTTGTGACCGGTCTTGACAGGGCTTCACTCATCGAGACGTATCTCCCAAACGGCTGAAGGGATTGCATTGATTCTTGTTCGACGTAAATCTTGACACTTCTGGCTTTCCATAGACACAAAGAACTAGCAAATTTAGTGTCGGGAAAGCCGTCAAAAGATGACGTACTTCTGGCAGTCTGCAACTGTCCGAAAACGGGTTTTGCTTTGCCTTTTTGTCAACTTTGCTCAAAAACTCATAAATAACTCCTGGAGGCTCAAATGGTGGGAAATGCCTTCAAAGTATCCTATATCACTTGCTTTGTCCTTTAGAAACCTAATAAAAACATAGGAAAAGTGGGCTAAAATACGATGTTATCAACTTCCCCAGACTTACACTTTGCTTGTCCTCAAGCGAACAAGAAACCTAAACTGGTGGAGAGGTTTTGAAACTCTCGGAAACTCTCCCTTGATCAAGGACCATGCACCAAGGAATAACCTGTGACCCATAAATACAGAGACTCATGTCAGAACATTCTCACTATAGACTCACAACATTCACGACTCTTGTCCGTCCATCTCAAACCTACAAAAGAACTCTGCATTCAAAAGAACTCCCTACATTCATTAAGAGGTGCGTGAGTTTTCTAATTAGAAGGTATCATTCAGGGTGGACGGAATTTAGTATGAAAGGGGTTTTTAGTGTTTAGGTGGTGGATTAAAGTATTTAGGGATTTACCGATTTATTCAAGAAGAGCAGCTTATGCCGCAGAACCGCCCGAGAGTATGAACCAGTTGATATACACAGCTCCAACCACTCGTTCTTGTAACACCTCACTCCTTTACTTTTTTTCTTTTAAATCCCCCAGACTTAGACTTTTCTTTGGGGTACTCTGTAACGGCTCCATCTCTTTTGTAAAGTGGTCCATGTCTTCCTTGGGCTATCCTATGCCATGAGACTTCATATTTTTAGCCGTTTCCTTTCCTTTTGATTTTTCTCTTTTGTTTTTTGCAAACGGATTTTGGATTCATGAATTCTAAAGGATGCATGGGTTTAAGCACTATATCCCTCGGGTCACTTACTCCTAATCCATCTCTTTTAGCAGATATAAGCTTCCGTGGAACTCCGAAGGATGCACGGGTTTACGCACTATATCTCTCAGCCACATCTACTTACATCCGTTTCTCTTTTTCTTCTTCTTTTTTTTTATTGTTTTCTTTTTTTTTTTTAGAAAGGGGAAACGGTACCTATATACATAGAAGCCTAACGAGCATGAAATATGTACCTTTTAGATTGAATCACAAAGTAGAACAAAATCGAGACCAAGTTGCCAATCTCTCCTTCATAATTTTTTTTCTTCTCAAGTGGTTAGAGGACTGTGTTGGTAATTTCTCTCTGACGTTCCTGAGCATGTCTGCCAAATGAGAAAAGAAAAAGAGAAGTGCATGAGGTCTGAAAAAAGGTTATGGGTTTTAGGGTAGGAACCACTAAAAATGAGCGGCTATTCAGATCAACAAAGAGCGGTGAAAAGGGTTAAGAAGTCCTGAATGTGGTGCTCGTTTACCTGATCTAACACCTCTAATGAGAAGGAATTAAAGTCAGGTTAAGGTTATAATAAAATGGAGTTAACATCAGTTCCAACAAAATCTCTGTAAGAAGAAACTTATGGAGAGTGATCCTGCGGTGAGGTTCTAGGTATTGTCCGTTCTTTGTAAATCCTGCAAAACTAGTCACTTAGGAAATAACTCAAGGCATAATTAAGGTCAAAATTATCATATCATAGGGTCCTCATTTCCAACAAAGTTTTGACTAAATAAAACATGACTCGATCAATGACATTAAAATGACTCAATAAGAGAAAAGTACGTTAATAAAGGATACACACCCCCGAGACTTAAATCACATTGTCCTCAGTGTGAATACATCCAAAAAAGGTGGAATGAGCAAAATAAAAATAGAAATAAAAATGACAATGAAATGAAAATAAAGATAAAAATGCATAAATAAAAAGATAGTACCGAGTAACCTCGACTTCTCAGGAGGTGCTTTAAACTTAGTGGGTGGCTAATCGCGGTATCTTTCTTGTCTCCGAAGCTGCTCAATGAGGTCCTTCTGCTAGGCTAATTGCTTCTCAAGTTCCAGGCGCAAGGCTCTCTCGTCATCAAATGAAGGTATGATCGATTGGTTTGCTCAGTTCAGAGCCAAGGAATCCATTGCCTTCTTCTTGATGAATCTGCTCACGGTGTATGGGACGTTATCGCCAACAAATAGGGATAGGAACTCGTCGTCTCGAGGGTTCCATCACTTGGCTCCATCTCTAAGCAGTGGAACTGTGGGGCAAGGAAGCATAATTGTACGTATGAGACTAGGATAAGAAGATACCTATAGCCAAGTCGATCGGGGTTGTCCTCATCTTCCCAAGTAGCACTAGGTCTAAGTAGTTGCCCTTGGAGGTGAAAGGACTGTCCATGGGGTCTACACCAGTGGCTTTGAGGATTGTAGTATTGACTCCTCTGAAACTCATGGTGGCCTTAGCGTCGGTACAAGTGACCGCTTCGTGTTTCACCTTGACCAACCGCCTAGAGAGAAGCGCGTCATAGTTGATTCTTCTCGGGAAATCAACAAAATGCACTTTCAAGACAAGGAGCTCCTCTCCAAGGATTGAGTTTTGTGCGGTTGATAACTAGGTTTTTACACCTAAAGCTACCTATTGCCCAAATTGTAGTACAAAGGGCTATCGAATCCAATCGGGACTATTGTAGGCAATCAGGATGTAGCAAATCTATCTAATTCAAGCCAAATAGAAAGGTTGGAAGTAACAGGGTGAAACAACTAAAACAAGAACTAATAAACAGTAAAAGAAACTAGAAACAAAGATTCATAACAGCAAAAGAGAATAGAAACAGAAACAGAGCAAGCTAAGAACAGGAAAACAGAGAATCAAAAAGTAGAAAAGAATCAGGATGAGAAAAGGTCCTAAGGATGAGTTCTAGATCTGGTATTCTTCATGGTGAACACTAGTGACTTCATAAACAACTTCATAGAAGGGATCTCTCGGCTATAAGCATCAAAAGAGTGATAGATCCACTTCCCAGTTACATCTATCACCAGATTCTCTAAACTTCCTAATCTTGGAATCCACACATATGCCCCATTGACTGTCACTAACTGAAACGACCTCACCCGATTTTTTTTTTTAATTAAAATATTAATTAACACACAAACACCACAGTTCCAATTTATTCCAATTCAACATTCTTCAAGACCCGATTATTAAACTTAGCATCAAAACAAAAGAAAACAACAACAACATGAGTCCTAATCATCCTCCTCCGCAACGCCTTGATTCCACGATCACACTTTATCTTTACCTGCATCAAACACACAAAGAGATGCGTAAGTATTATCATAAATACTTAGTGAGGCGATCCTCCCAACTACGAGCTATACACACAAGCAAGTAAAACCACGCAATGCCCGAACCCAACCGAACACGACACACGATGCTACGAACCAAAAATCACCCCAACACAAGAAACGAACACGAAAAACGGCCAGAGCTACCAGATTGATCGATCCTGGCCAGGATCGATCGATCCAGAACGGCCGTGAACCACACCGAACGATCGATCCGGGACAGGATCGATCGTTCCCGACCAGATCGATCGATCTCGACCAGATCGATCGATCCCCGACCAGATCGATCGATCTCGCCTGGATCGATCGATCCAAGCTTCCTGCAACACACGGATTCGACTTCTAACACGTCGAATTGCGAGAAGCAACCTCCAAAACGGCACAAACTTGAATCCTAATGATAACACAACATTACCCAACTCCAGGACACAAGAAACAATCCAGAAAACTTCATGGATCTAATCAAAACTATCAAACAAGCATCAAAACCGAAATCAATGTTCTACAAGCTTAGTCCAGCCCTTGGTCACGCACTCACCTCGAATTCGGATTGATTGAAGCCACACGAAGCTTCTCCAGGCCAGTAAGAACCTCCACGCTCAAGCCACAATCTCTGAAACTCCTTTGATACTTCCCAAAAACTCCAACTCAACTCAACCTCTAATTCTCTCTTTCTCTCTTAGATTAACACACAAACTCTCTTCTTTCACCTCTCTCCCTCTCTTCTTTCTCCCTTAATTCGTCCTCTGAAAGCTCAGAACCAAAAACCCCTTTCCTCCCACCCAAAAATCAAGTTTTAAAGGAGAAAGGTCGAGTTTAACAACTCTGCCGACAGTCGGGATCGATCGATCCTAGCAGGATCGATCGATCCTGCTTACAACCGCAAAATGGCAAAATGTCGACCAGATCGATCGATCGCTATCAGGATCGATCGATCCAGCTCAAACCGCAACCTTGCTTCTTGACCCTTCTTTTTCACCCCGCCATCTCTCTTCGAGAACTCCATTCCCGCGGCCAACGGAATTGATTTTAATGAGATAATATCTCTTACACAGATTTATTCGGATCAAAGACGTTTTTGATATATATATATCCATATATATAAATTTCGTCAGTAATCCCCTTTTGGGTGACGGGCGTTACAACTCTCCCCTACCAACCTGGATTCGTCCTCGAATCCTTAGACACAGTTTAATCCGCTATGAACTCAACACACCATCGTCGCAACGATCCCTACCCTCTCATGGTCAACCCGACCATACAACTCTACCTATCCAACAATCCCGTGAATACTCTAGCGTCAACTTGCTTCAGAGAACTTTTGACAAGAGTTAGATAACATAGCTTTTAATATTTAGCCATTCTCTTTAGCGATTCCTCATGACGAACGTAATAAAACAAACAAGTACCATACGTTCGAGAATTGGATCTACCGCATAGAACTGCTCATGAGCCATCCGATCAAACCACTTATCTCATTTTCCCTTAACAAGTTTAACTAGAAACACGATTCTATTCCCAAGTCATAACACAACCACTCTCGAGATCTCTATTCAGCCACTATGCATATACTCACGTTATAGACATACACTGCTCCCAACTCATACTCGTACCACTCCCACCCTCTGTGCAAGGCACTCTGGGCTCTGGGTACCTCATGCCACTCTCACTCACAGGCCACAAAGTCCTGCAAGCTATCGGCATCCAACCAATACCACTCCCACTCTCAGGACTCGTCAGCCCTTCAAGCTCTGGGTATCCGGGGAAATCCTCATCCCCGCCTCTGGAGAAATCCATCTCCCATGAGTCGTACAGGACCCACCAGTCCTTGGAGCAAGCCAATCTAACGTCTATAAGCATGTCCGACCGAATCTATCTCACCGAGTCCACACACCACATCACATGGTGACACTCACCAACCATATTCCCATCCCGGAATATCAACCTATCCTATAACCACTACACAGGTTATCTTAAGGTATATCTTCTTACTCAGGGTATTCTATTTATCCTTGTTCGAAGGATATTTTCCCGGTTTATACTCCAATAAACTTTTCTTTATTCACATGACAACACGAGTCATAAACTCATAAGAATACTCCTCTTATTCAATTTCACATAATCTTCATCGTATACAACATGACATACAACTCAAATTGTGAAATTAAAAACCATCGATGGAACCTCAAGCCTTAGCTTGCTTGTCGAACCACTTTTTAAATCTCGTTTCCATCCTTGCCTCTGGTTCCCAAGTCTCTTCCTGCACACCATCACAATCCCATAACACCCTCATCATTGGAATCTTCTTCCGACGAAGCTCTTTGACCCTCCTCTCGAGAATCCTCAAAGGTCTCGCTGCAACGGTCATATTAGGCTGAAGATCTGTCGGAATCTCTTCCAATACCTCATCATTCTTATGTAAGCATTTCTTCAGCCTCGACACATGGAAGACCTTGTGAAGTGCTCGCATAACCTCCGGTAACTCCAACCGATATGCAACCGGGCCAACTCTCTCAATAATCTTGAACGGACCCAAATACCTCGGACTCAACTTAGTCTCAGTAATGGATCTGTTCGGACCCCGCAACAATGCCATCTTGAGATATACCCTATCTCCCACCTCAAACTCGAGGTCTTTCCTCCTCTTATCGGCATAACTCTTTTGCCGATCTTGGGCTTCTTTCATGTTCAGTTTCAAAACTCGGATCTTCTCCGTAGTTTCCTGAACAAAATCTGCACCCAACATACTCCTCTCCCCCACCTGGGTCCAACACAAGGGTGTACGATATGGCCTCCCATAGAGTGCCTCGTATGGGGCCATCCCAATGCTTGCCTGGTAGCTATTATTGTAAGCAAACTCTGCCAAGCTTAAGTGGTCCACCCAATGACCACCCCAGTCAAGCACACACATCCTTAGCAAATCCTCGAGAGTCTGGATGGTCCTCTCGGACTGCCCATCCGTCTGAGGGTGATATGCCGTACTTAAATGCACCCTAGTGCCCATCTCTTTCTGGAATGCCTTCCAGAACTTCGAAGTGAACTTAGGGTCCCGATCTGACACTATGCTCACCGGTACTCCATGAAGTCTCACTATCTCCTGCACGTACTTCCTAGCCAGAACCGTAGCTCCATCGGTTTTCTTAATGGCTAGAAAATGCGCCGTCTTGGTCAATCGATCAACAATGACCCAAATAGCATCCTTGGTCCGAGAAACAAGTAACCCAACTACGAAATCCATTGTGATCATATCCCACTTCCACTCGGGAATGGGTAAACTCCGCAACAGCCCGCTCGGAACCTGATGCTCTGCCTTCACTACCTGGCACACATCGCACTCTGCGACCCAGTTAGCAACATCCTTTTTCATCCCCACCCAATGATAATACCGTTTCATATCACGGTACATCTTAGTTGCTCCTGGGTGAATCGAAAACTTGCTCGCATGAGCCTCACTCATAATCTCTCGCTTCAACTTCTCATCCTTAGGTACACATACCCGCCCATGCACAAGAATAGTCCCATTAGCTGAGACATGATACTCTGAACCCTCAGCTCTGGAGGCCTTAATCAACCCTTCATCTTTTTCCTGAGCCAACCGAACCCTGCTCAAAAGATCTGCCTGATTAGTTGCCTCCAAGCCCAACGGTTCCTGAGATATAGCACACAACCTCAACGTGCTAATCTCGCACACCAAGGACTCCATGTCCCGCTCACTAGCCGAAGATACTCGCTTGCGACTCAAGGCATCTGCAACCAAATTGGCTTTACCAGGATGGTAAGCTATCTCCAGATCATAATCTGCCACTAACTCCATCCAACGTCTCTGCCTCAGATTCAACTCGGGCTGAGTGAACAAATACTTCAGGCTCTTATGATCTGTGAATACCTGAACCTTCCCGCCATAAAGATAAGACCTCCAAATCTTTAAGGCAAACACCACCGCAGCCATCTCAAGATCATGGGTAGGGTAGTTGCCCTCATGCTTCCTCAACTGCCTCGAAGCATAGGCAATCACCTTTCCCCGCTGCATCAACACACAACCAAGGCCAACTCTCGAGGCATCCGTATATACCACATAAGGCTCACCCGGCTCGGGCAATGCCAACACTGGTGTACTAGTCAGCATCGTCTTCAGGTTTGCGAAATTCTCCTCACACTCCGGAGACCAAACGAAAGGAACATCCTTTCCTGTCAACTTTGTCAACGACTTAGCCATACTCGCAAAACCCTTGGCGAACCTTCGATAATAACCTGCCAATCCAAGGAAACTCCTGATCTCCGTGGCATTCCTTGGCCTCGGCCAATCTCTGATGGCCTGAATCTTCTCTGGGTCTACTGAAACTCCCTCCTCAGAAACAGTGTGACCCAAAAATCCAATCTCCCTCTGCCAAAAGCTACACTTACTCAACTTAGCAAACAACTTATGCTCTCGTAGCTTTTCCAGAACAACTCTCAGGTGTTCCCCATGCTCCTCGGGATTCTTCGAATACACCAAGATATCATCAATAAAAATGATCACAAATTCATCCAGATACTCTTGGAACACGCTGTTCATCAATCTCATGAACGCGGCTGGTGCATTCGTCAACCCAAAAGGCATCACCACAAACTCATAATGCCCATACCTTGACCTGAAGGCTGTCTTCCGGATATCCTCTTCATCAATCCGAATCTGATGGTATCCAGAAGCCAAGTCTATCTTGGAGAACCAAGTAGCCCCTCTCAACTGATCCAACAACTCATCAATCCGCGGAAGAGGATACTTGTTCTTCACAGTGACTCGGTTAAGTCCCCGGTAATCGATACACAATCGGAAACTACCATCCTTCTTCTTCACAAACAACACCGGTGCTCCCCACGGTGAAGTACTCGGCCTGATAAAACCCTTACTCAACAACTCCTCCAGCTGCTTCTTCAGCTCTGCCATCTCTGCTGGAGCCATCCTATACGGTGCCTTAGATATTGGCGTTGTTCCGGGTTCCAACTCAATCGTGAAAGGATCTGACCGTGACGGCGGCAATCCCTGCAGCGACTGAAACACATCTTGGAAATCCTGAACAACCCGAATATCTCTAACCTCCAGATCTCCAACAGTCTCAGGGGTAATGATGGTCACTAGATAAGCCTCATAACCCTTCTCGATCATGCTCTCCGCTTGAATAACCGATATTACGAGACTCCCGGAAGTTGGTCTCACTCCCTGATAAACCAACCTCTGCCTCTCCCTCTCGAATATTACACGCCCGCGTCAACAATCTAGATGTGCGATGTACTTACTGAGCCAATCGATGCCCAAAATGACGTCATACAATTCCACTGAGTATATGATCAAATCCGCTGGCATAGACTCTCCGGCTACTTGAACATCCACGCCTCTAACTCGACCAAGAATGGATAGAAACTTCCCTCCCGCAACCTTTACAAAACCCAATGGCTCATTGTGTTCGCCTCGCAATTTGGCCTTCCCGGCCAATTCCGGAGTGACAAAGCAATGCGATGCCCCGGAATCGAATAACATATGCGATTCAACACCTCCCACAAATAAGGTCCCTGCACATACCCATGTGCCGAGAACCTTAACCACCCCTCACGGAGACAGAAAGTTTTATAACCGAAATAGTTTAACACAGATAAGTCTAAAAAAGTACCTGTGATTGGCCTGGAGCTCGGTTCTCCCGTCTCCGCGATGGAATACACCCGAGGCGCAGGTGCTATCTGCATGATCGGTGGCGCTGCGGTTGACATCATCTTCAGTCCAGCACTCCGCTCATCTGCCTCCTCAACGGTGTACATCCGAGGTGCCACCGCGCTCTGCCTACTCGACGGTGCTACTGCTACCCCTCCCTGCTGCAACTTAGGGCATTTAGGCTTGATATGCCCCACTTCCTTGCAATGGAAGCACACCCGAGTATCTGGAAGGACCTCTCCCTTCTGCGGACAGTTGGCCACCCTGTGATCCATACTTCCGCACCCAAAACATCCCTGGCCACTCTGGCTACTCCTCACAGGGCCTCCACGTCCCGCACTCCTCGAGGGACAACTCGCAATCTTGTGATCATTGCTTCCACACCCGAAGCATACTGGGCCACTCTGAGTACCTCCAGAAGTGCCTCCCCACTTCCTCTTCTGCCCTGCCACCTGCCTGCTCCCCTTACTCGACCCTGATTGCTGCTGCATCTTCTTGGCCTGAAAACTCAAAGTAGACGGTGCTACCTCTTCCCTCAGACCATCCTCTATAGATGCGGCCAACTCAGCCAACTCTCCCAATGTGCCAAACAACTTACCAAGGCAACGGGTCCTCAACTCAGGCCGCAAGCCTATCATAAACCGTCGCACTCGGGCCTGCTCACCCTCCATGACTCGACCAGCATAAATGGAAAGCCGGTTGAACTCTGTCTCAAACTCCCGGACAGTCCGGTCCCCCTGAGTCAGACTCAAAAACCTCTCCTCCAACCGGTCTATTGCCTCCTGCGGAAAGTATTTGGAGTTAAACTCCCCCACAAAATCTCTCCAAGTCAACTCCACCTGACATCTCCTGGCGACTACACTCGTCCACCACAGATGTGCATCACCATCCAAGTAATGAACTGCCAAGTCGACTCGGTATCCCTCTGGACACCTACAGGACTGGAAGTTCCGCTCCAACCGGGACCTCCACATATTAGCCTCCTCAGGACCGACACCACCCAGGAAGAACGTAGTGCCCATCCTCTGCATCTGCTCCATCATCCTATGGTAGGATGGGAGCTCCTCCTTAACCACAACTCTCGGTTGTGCCTCAACGACTGGTGGCACAGCTGGAGCTTGTACCGCAACCCTCTCTGGTAATCGCTCTAACACCAAGGTCAACAGATTCGCAATGCGGTCATCCCGGGCCTGAGCATCACCTGCTGCCACACCCGCAGCACCCGCTGGAACTCCAGCCTCACCGGCACTCTCACCGGCCGCACCCTCTGACCCCAACGGTCCCGTATGCAAATCTCCGCCTTGCTCAACCGTGGCACTATGTGCCTCTCCCAAACCCAGCACTGGAACACGGCCTCAGCCTCTACCACGGCCACGGCCACGACCTCTAGCTCCTCTAGCCATCTGCACTTTCAAGAGCAGATACTAAAAACCCAAAACAACTCAAACAAAAATCAATAAAACACAACTCACCGTGGAATCACTTGAAGGCTCGGAGAGGATGATTTTAAGACTCTACACTCAAACAATTTCTAATTCGTCCTAGAACCGTATACGCTCTGATACCAATTGAAACGACCTCACCCGATTTTTTTTTAATTAAAATATTAATTAACACACAAACACCACAGTTCCAATTTATTCCAATTCAACATTCTTCAAGACCCGATTATTAAACTTAGCATCAAAACAAAAGAAAACAACAACAACACGAGTCCTAATCATCCTCCTCCGCAACGCCTTGATTCCACGATCACACTTTATCTTTACCTGCATCAAACACACACAGAGATGCGTAAGTATTATCATAAATACTTAGTGAGGCGATCCTCCCAACTACGAGCTATACACACAAGCAAGTAAAACCACGCAATGCCCGAACCCAACCGAACACGACACACGATGCTACGAACCAAAAATTACCCCAACACAAGAAACGAACACGAAAAACGGCCAGAGCTACCAGATCGATCGATCCTGGCGAGGATCGATCGATCCAGAACGGCCGTGAACCACACCGAACGATCGATCCGGGACAGGATCGATCGTTCCCAACCAGATCGATCGATCTCGACCAGATCGATCGATCCCCGACCAGATCGATCGATCTCGCCTGGATCGATCGATCCAAGCTTCCTGCAACACACAGATTCGACTTCTAACACGTCGAATTGCGAGAAGCAACCTCCAAAACGGCACAAACTTGAATCCTAATGATAACACAACATTACCCAACTCCAGGACACAAGAAACAATCCAGAAAACTTCATGGATCTAATCAAAACTATCAAACAAGCATCAAAACCGAAATCAATGTTCTACAAGCTTAGTCCAGCCCTTGGTCACGCACTCACCCGAATTCGGATTGATTGAAGCCACACGAAGCTTCTCCAGGCCAGTAAGAACCTCCACGCTCAAGCCACAATCTCTGAAACTCCTTTGAAACTTCCCAAAAACTCCAACTCAACTCAACCTCTAATTCTCTCTTTTTCTCTTAGATTGACACACAAACTCTCTTCTTTCATCTCTCTCCCTCTCTTCTTTCTCCCTTAATTCGTCCTCTGAAAGCTCAGAACCAAAAACCCCTTTCCTCCCACCCAAAAATCACGTTTTACAGGAGAAAGGTCGAGTTTAACAACTCTGCCGACAGTCGGGATCGATCGATCCTAGCAGGATCGATCGATCCTGCTTACAACCGCAAAATGGCAATATGTCGACCAGATCGATCGATCCCTATCAGGATCGATCGATCCAGCTCAAACCGCAACCCAGCTCAAACCGCAATCCTCTGGATTGGCTCGAAAATTGCTTCTTGACCCTTCTTTTTCACCCCGCCATCTCTCTTCGAGAACTCCATTCCCGCGGCCAACGTAATTGATTTTAATGAGATAATATCTCTTACACAGATTTATTCGGATCAAAGACGTTTTTGATATATATATATCCATATATATAAATTTCGTCAGTAATCCCCTTTTGGGTGACGGGCGTTACAACTAACACTCAGATAGGATTCCAATGAAACATAAAGAGAATAAGCATTAAGAAACAGCTCATAAATGTCAAACTACAACTTGCTTTCCTATGATCCTAGATCAATCATTGGAAAGAAGCTCCAGATCTCTGGTATTAGCAGATCTGGTGTTTCACAAGTGATGTGCAAGGAAACACCAAGATCAGATTCCAAGTGGGTGTACAGGGAATCAGCATTAGAAACAGCTAACCCAGAAGAGATCTTAAGCTTTAGAACCCTAAATCTACTAGAATCACCATGAATCATAACCCAGATCTAACCCATCCTCAAGAACCCTAATTCACTACTCAGACTTCATCATCTGAATCATAAACCCAGAAAATGAAATAGTTTCCATAATCATAATCTAGAGATTGAGATGAAGAAGGAATAGAAGAAATAAACTAAAAAGGATCAAAGGATCAGAAGTAATTGCAAATACAAA
Organism: Barbarea vulgaris; assembly: GCA_963667165.1. Classification (NCBI taxonomy): domain Eukaryota; kingdom Viridiplantae; phylum Streptophyta; class Magnoliopsida; order Brassicales; family Brassicaceae; genus Barbarea; species Barbarea vulgaris. The sequence continues at coordinate 8,610,572 of OY763888.1, read as the reverse complement.
ATCAGATAGATCTAGAGAGGTTTTCAGAGAACAAAGAGAATAAAAACGTATATTTTTTGCGGCTGCTGACCTAATTAGAGTATAAATACTCTAGGTCAAAAGCCCTAGTACAAAAAGACAAAACAAACTAAAGTCCTTAGGTCGGCTGCCTTGAGCTCGGGTTCCTCTGGTCGAGTGGTGTGATCGAGTGCATGTAACTTCAGGCTTTGGATCCTCAGCTCGGTTGACTAAACTCGGTCTGGTGGTCGAGTGGTCATGGCCGAGTGGTCGTGGCCGAGTGGTAACTCCTCTTTTGCCTTCAGCTCGGTCAGACGACCGAGTGCATGTGATCGAGTTGTGTTGGTGGATTGTTTTGCACTCGGTCTGGGTCCAAGTCGAGTGGTCTTGGTCGAGTGCATGCTGGTCTTTGTCCTTAGCTCGGTCATGAGGTCGAGTCTTCACACGGAGCTTGTGTCTCCATGTTCCTTGATCTCCAGCAAACATCCAAAACACCTGAAAGATAGCTCCAATATGCAATATGTATGCAAAACTAAAACAAAGCTATTATGAAACCTATATGAGAGAAGTGGATGGATATTGAGTGAAACTGTGTACGAAACTATGCTAAAATGGATGGAAATGAGAGTTTAGAAGTGGTAAAATGCACAGACATCAACTCCCCCAAACTTAGTCTTTGCTTGCCCTCAAGCAAACATATAAGATATAAGCTGGTGAAGTTGATGACATGCTGGGACTCAGAGCCAAAACATGCTGCTAAAGGAAGTAGCATCAAGGTCCTAGTTAGTAGTTCTAGAATGCATTGACAAATAAGCCTTACTTTTAAAACTTTAGCCATACTGTTGGACCCAGGCTTCGCCCTTATGGGCCTGGTCACGGCCCGTTAGCAGATGGACTTTTCCTGAGCCATTAAAGGGCCTTTCCTGTAGAAAGCCTTAAAGCCAAAGATCAGCTCGTGAGGAATTCGGGAGGATGTCTACGACAGGTCAGCAGAGGCTGAGTCAAAGGAGATCGAGTAGTTGGAGAAGAATCCGGAGGCTGTTCCCAGAATCATGGAGGGCACAATATCAGGAGGAGGTTGGAGCAGAGGAATTATAAAAGGGAGGCGAAGTCAATCGCGAAGGACATCTTCTTTCATCCGGAATTCACTTAGAACTATAGAATATTATTGCGACCTCTCGCCGAGAGCTCCCACTTTGTATTTCTTATTCAATCTCCTCTTGTAAAACTCCGATTAAATCTCAATAAAATCCCTTTTGATTCATTCAGCTATTAAGAATACTTCGTCTCTTAGAGAATCTAGCCCTTAAATCTTTTCCTTAATCATAAACTTCCTATTGCGAGTTTTAGCGCTCACAATTTGGCGCCGTCTCTGGGGAAAAGTTTATAGAATATCTCTATCTCCAGAGCAGTTTTCTTTCTCCTTGAGAAAATCGAAATGGATCCAGTTAGATCGGAAAATCTGACCATCAGCCCTAGGGCTGAAGCCCGCAACGAATCAGGGCAATCGGTTACGGCAACAGCCGCTAACCCGAATTCCGGAAGGACGATAACTGTTTCGACAGTCCTTTCACGACCAACCGGTGCCGGAACTACAACCGCGCCGGCGGCTCCGTTAACTCAAAACGGACCATTGACGAGCGGGACGGTGACAACCAATCCCGTACCCACTAACGTCGAGGTTCCATCAGTGTCGACCTCTCGATCTGATACAACCAGAACCATTTATGAAACAGGCCCTAGGTCTGTTCCTATCACGTCGAACGGGAACCTGCCCTGTGAAAGCGGAGTTCCTACTGCCGCTAACCCTAGCGGAACGACAGTAACCAATTTGGTACCGCGACTAGTAGCAGCGAGGTTCTCTGCTACGGCAGCCGCTGCCGCCTCGAATCCTAACTCTGGCTCAGTACCTCCGGTTGCATCCTCCCGGAACCCGCCAGCAACCACCGGTTCGCTGCGTCAAAACCCTCCTCCGGGAGGAAGACCCACGGTTTGGATTCGTGAGGAAGCACAAAACGCTTCACAAACTACCAACCAACCGGAAATCGCCAGGTCGTCTACGAGCGAACTGGCAGAAATCCGCGGGATGCTCGCATCCCTCATAGAGAAAGCCCACCTCCAGGAAAGTTCAAACAGAGCTCTCGCTCAGCGTGTTGAACAGCAGGAGAGGGATCTCATTTATCGTATTAACGAATCTGCTAGGCTGGACCGTCCGTTGACCTCCACTAGGCCCCCTACGATCATTGGGGGCACGAGGTCGAACTCAAGTCCTCCGCCTCGAACCAATCTCACTTTCTCGCCGATCGACACTCCGACTTCGGCAGGACAGTTCGTCACACCGACAAACGTCAGAACGCTACCGGTCTTCTCTTCGACCGTAGCAACGCCACCGATGCTCGAAAATCGGACATCAGTAGTAAACGGGATGTCGTCTGTAACAAGACTACCATCCCCTCCACCTTTAACAACCAGCCTCGATTCCGGCTGGATGTTTCATAATCAGAACCCCGGTTCAAATGGTCCCAGTACAACCTATCAGAACCCTTTAGCTGGAACCGAATTTCCACAGGATAGTCGCCATCCATCTAACGCTCCTGCCGCTTCTTCAGCGCACGGAACGGAAGAGCGATATCGACCTCCAGTTCGCGCAGTTATGCCACAACCGGATACCGCTCGCGCGGTCGACTTCGAGTCCTTTCGAGACTATACGTCTCGAAACGACGCCAACTTGCGTCAGATGCGGTCCGAAATACATACTGCTGTCAGCGCCGCACCTGACATCGATCGAGTAATCGAGGAGACGAGGCGCACTCCTTTTACTAACAGGATCGCATCAGCTCGTCTTCGCGACCTCTCGAAATTAAGGTTTCCAGAATATAGCGGGGGAACAGATCCCCGAGCCCACCTAAGATTGTTCGGCTTCGCCATAGCCCGAGCACATCTCGTCGATGAAGAAATTGAGCCAGGGTACTGTCGTACTTTTGCTGAACATCTCGTCGGTCCCGCTCTAGAATGGTTCGCCAACCTAGAAGGGAACTCTATCGATAACTTTAACCAGCTTGCGATTGCTTTCCTAAAACAATACGGAGTATTCATGGAAACTAAAGTAAATGAGGCTGATCGCTGGAAGCTGTCCCAAGGACCTAACGATTCACTGAGACAATACATAACTCAGTTTAAGGAAATCAAGTCTCAGATCGCTAACCTTAAGGATGTAGTAGCCATATCGGCTCTGCAAAACGGACTGAGACTAGGTTCCCGATTCCATGAGGAAATGACGGTGCGGCAGCCCACGTCAATCGATGACGCGCTGCACCGATCAAAATACTTCATTCAAATTGAAGAAGAGCTGGCAGCTGCAAGTGCAAAAGAAAAAGCGGCACAAACAGCTACCCAGAATCCGAGGAGACCTCCTAGAAAGGACCCTCAGAGTCAAGGACAGCATTCCTTCGGAATACAAAGTTCTGGCCAAAACAAAAACCCAAAATACGACCCTAAAAAGTACTGCAAAACGCACAAGAAAAAGGGTCACTCTACCGAGGAGTGTCGTAAACTCGGGAAACTCCTAGCCGAAAGGTTGGAAGCAGAACAAAACCCAGCTCAGCTCGTCGAGCAGAACAAAAATGATGACTCGGCCAAATGCGATGCAACGGGTAATAACGACAAAAGAGATAGAGTCTCGGAGGAGGGCGATGTGTCTCCTCCTCCCGCGACCAAAAAACGCGTGGTATGCATATTCAACGGCATGAATGCATGCGGGGGTACAGAGGAATCGGTAACCACTCCTCCTCCAGCACCCAAGAAAGCACCTCGCTCCTTGCTAGGGGGCTGGTGCCGAAACTCCAATGTTTTCCAGCCCACCAAAAGGGTAGATTTCATATTTGGAGGATCCAGGTTTTGCACCAATTCCGTTAATTCAATCAAAGCCTACCAACGTAGAGCCGAAACGAACAACAGGATATGGACACAGCCTGACGGACCAGATAATTCAATAACATTCTGGGAGGGTGAAACTCAAAACCTCGACAAACCACACGATGATGCTCTCGTCATCAGACTCGACGTCGCAGGCTGCGAACTCTCCCGTATCATGGTCGATACTGGAAGCTCGGTAGATGTACTTTTCTACAGCGCTTTCAAAGAAATGGGATATAAAGATTCCGACTTAACGAGTGAGCAAACACCCCTCACCGGCTTCGCAGGAGAAACAACCTTCTCCCTTGGCACAATCAGACTCCCGGTAGAGGCCCGAGGAGTCCGAAAAACAACGGAATTTGTCGTTGTCGACCGCCCTGCACCATTCAATGCCATCCTCGGCAGACCCTGGTTACACAGTATGAAAGCGGTCCCTAGCACTTATCATCAGTGCTTAAAGTTCCCCTCTGCGAGAGGGACCGCAACAGTATACGGGAGCCATGTTCAGGCTAGATCTTCCTCCAAATAGCAATTAATGCTAAACGAGGAACTCGTAGAGCGGGATATCAAAAGGCCAAACGACCCTTGTGTCCAAATGAGCCCCCGCAAAGAACTGGTGACTCAAGTCTGCATAGACGACGACCACCCGGAAAAGTGCGTAGGCATAGGTGCAGACCTCGACCCTATAATTCGCACCGAATTGATAACATTCCTTAAGGGCAATACTCACACATTCGCCTGGGATACTAAGGATATGAAAGGGATAGACTTAGAAGTCACATCCCACGAACTCAATGTCGATCCCACGTACAAGCCTGTCAAGCAGAAACGCCGCAAACTCGGGCACGAACGCGCCAAGGCAGTACGGGACGAAGTCGACAGACTCTTGAAAGTCGGCTCGATTCGCGAAGTAAAATACCCCGATTGGTTAGCCAACCCGGTGGTTGTCAAAAAGAAAAATGGGAAGTGGAGAGTCCGTGTAGACTTTACAGACTTAAACAAAGCATGTCCAAAAGACAGCTACCCCCTCCCGCACATCGATAGGCTGGTCGAGGCAACCGCCGGACACCAGCTCTTGTCCTTCATGGATGCTTTCTCTGGGTACAATCAAATCCGTATGAACCCGGAGGACCAAGAAAAAACCGCCTTTATAACAGAACAAGGAACATACTGTTATAAAGTAATGCCCTTCGGCCTGAAAAATGCCGGGGCAACATATCAGCGTCTGGTAAACAAAATGTTCGCCAGGCTGTTGGGCAGAACAATGGAAGTATACATTGACGACATGCTGGTCAAGTCGGCAAGACAAGAAGACCACGTAGCCCAACTAAGGGAATGTTTCACGATCCTAAATAGATTCGGGATGAAACTAAACCCGGCTAAATGCTCTTTCGGAGTCCCGTCAGGAGAATTCCTCGGATACCTGGTAACCGAAAGAGGCATAGAAGCCAATCCAAAACAAATAGCTACATTCCTCGATATGCCGTCACCCCGCACCACGCGAGAGGTTCAAAGGCTAACCGGGAAAATAGCAGCCCTAAATCGTTTTATCTCTCGATCTACCGATAAATGTCTTCCCTTTTACAAACTCCTAAAAGGGAACAAAAAGTTTGAATGGAACGAGAAGTGCGAACAAGCCTTCCAGGAACTCAAAGAGTACCTCACGAAACCTCCCGTACTAGCAAAACCAGTAGAAGGAGAACAATTGTTCTTATACATCGCGGTCTCAGCCGCTGCTATAAGCGGAGTGCTAGTACGAGAGGAGCTCAATGAGCAAAAACCTATTTACTACGTCAGCAAGACTTTGCTAGACGCGGAAACAAGGTACCCCACCACTGAAAGACTAGCTCTCGCGGTAGTAATGTCCGCCCGGAAGCTCAGACCGTATTTCCAATCACATACAATTGTGGTGATGACCTCCCAACCAATTCGCACTATCTTGCATAACCCCAGTACATCTGGCCGATTAGCAAAGTGGGCCATTGAGTTGAGCAAATACGATATAGAATATCGTACGCGAACTTGCGCCAAAGCTCAAGTACTCGCCGACTTCGTTATCGAGCTCTCACCAGAATACCTCGACGACGATACACATTCCCGAAAGTGGTCCATGCATGTTGACGGAGCATCGTCCAAGCAAGGATCCGGAATTGGAATTCAGTTAACCTCCCCCACCGGAGAGATTATCAAACGGTCGTTCCGACTCAATTTCGAAGCCTCGAACAATGAGTCAGAATACGAGGCCCTAATCGCAGGCCTCCGGCTCGCCCTTGGCCTCGGAGCACGAGAGCTCAGCGCGTTCAGCGACTCCGAACTCGTTACAAACCAATTTCTTGGAGAATACGAAGCAAGAGATGAACGCATGGAAGCTTACCTCCGCAGACGCGTTAGCCGCCCTCGCCTCGACTTCCAGTCCGACCGTTAAGCGAATCATACCAGTCGAAGGAATCGAGGAGCGAAGTATAAAAGTAGCACCTAAGACTGCTACAATAAACGAGATCTCGGTCTCAGAAAATGAACAACCTCCCAGAGCCCAATCGGAGCCTCCGGAAAATCGACCTGGCCCAACCGAGGATGATGAGTCTCCGACTGAAACCTCGGAACCCACCATACCGGGGCAAACCCCTGACGTTACGGAAACACAGTCAGAGGCCCCGGACGAACTCGATTGGAGAATTCCATTCATCGAATACATAAACGATGGCACAACGCCACCCGGTAAATGGGAAGCACGGAAGCTAAAAGCAAAAAGAGGCCTGCTGTACAAAAGAAGCATCGGCGGCCCGTACCTACTTTGTGTTTTCGGTCAGCAGACCCGCAATCTAATGACCGAAATTCACGAGGGTCACTGCGGTAGTCATTCTGCAGGACGAACTCTCGCGAGACAGATTAAAAATCAAGGCTACTATTGGCCGACAATGCTCGCGGACTGCGAAGCCTATTCGGCAAGATGCGACAAATGCCAGAGGCACGCTCCCGTCATTAACCAACCCGCTCATGAACTATCGTCGGTATCAGCACCGTACCCGTTCATGAAATGGTCTATGGACGTTATAGGTCCCTTCGAAAAATCAGCTCGAAAAAACTACCGTTACCTCTTGGTCCTAACTGATTATTTCAGTAAATGGATCGAAGCAGAGCCGTTAGTCACAGTCAACGAGACCCACGTAAAGGATCTCATCTGGCGAGACATTATATGCCGGCACGGACTCCCTCACGAGATCGTGACCGACAACGGCGCGAACTTGACTTCCAAGAAATTTCGGGATTTCCTTGAAACATGGAACATTAAGTTGACAACCTCAACGCCCCGATACCCTCAAGGCAATGGGCAGGCTGAGGCCGCAAACAAAACACTGCTTAGCAATATCAAAAAACGACTAAGCTCAACCAAAAGCTTGTGGGAGGATGAGATCCAGGGCGTGCTCTGGGCCGTCAGAACAACTCCCCGCAAGGCCACAGGAGAAACACCTTTCTCTCTGGCTTACGGACTCGAGGCCGTCGTTCCCGCGGAAGTCTCTATTCCAGGACTTCGACGGACCCTATGTCCCGAGAATGAACAACTCAACAATGACATGCTCGCAGACAACCTCGACTTCATAGACGAACTTCGGGATCAAGCGATGATACGAATACAAAATTACCAGCAAGCCACCGCACGCCACTACAACTCCAAGCTCCATCCTCGGATGTTCAGCGTTGGCGAACTGGTCCTAAGAAAAGTGTTCGAAAACACGAAAGAGTTAAACGCCGGAAAGTTGGGCACCAGATGGGAAGGTCCCTATCGGGTCATCGAAATAATCCGACCTGCCGTTTACAAACTCGAAAAATACGCAAACGGGGTACCGGAACTAAGGCCATGGAATGTCATGCACTTAAAAAAGTATTATTACTAGAGGTATCATAAACAATCGAACTACGTTAAGGCTTGATCCCTCTACAGGGTACGTAGGCAGCTCAATCCCACGAGTGCAGCCACCTCCCAAAAACCTCTCCACCTCTTTTCAGCAAAGGGTCGGCAACCACGAACAAGCGAAACTCGGACTCCAACCGGGCCCAACCACCTTCGTTACATTGTTCTATTTGTCAAAAATATGTATCTCCCCTTCCTTAATTCAGAAGTCTTTTACTAGTTCTTTCGTGTACAAGCACACAACTACAAAACATCACAATCACAGTGATATACGTATTTGCAAACGTGACCTCGACGGGGGTTCGCAAGCCAAATACTCTACAGTCTCTAAAAACGACTCAAACTTACCAAAAATCCCAACCGCGGACTAAGTCATATTTACTTAAATTGTTTTCCACTAGGTCGTCTCAACGAGCTCCCGCACGATGTCGTCAGAACGACTTCCCGGGTGAACTCCCGAGAGCATTCTCTCGCATCAAACAAGTTAACGATCCGAATAATAATAACGACGACGTACAAACTCGAAAGCAGGCTCCCGGACGAAGTCCCGAAAGCATGCTCGTACCAATCAAAAGTTACTCGCAGAAGCACTTTTGTCTTTGGATTTCCTTGCTCAGGAACAAAAAAAACGAGAACGCCATAATAAAAACAGAAGTCCTAATTCGGATTAAGGAAAAAGCCCCTTGGGCAAAAAAAAGAAACATCCAAAAGCAGAGTGCGAAAAGGATTAAAACCCTCCCAGGCAACCGAAAGCAAAAGTCTAAAAAAAAAAGAACGGATTAAAGCCCTCCCGGGCAAAACAAGTTCAAACTAAGAGCAAAATAGAGGGAGGAAGAGTCATGGTGCCTTGACACCACCAACTTCATCCTCGACAGCTTCGTTGGACCCAAACTCGTTCAGACCTCTCGGAACGCCACTCTGCACATCGACATCCATAGGCGCTGAATCTTTTGACACCTGTGGCAGATCGAGCTTCGAAGTAGAAAAGTCTGAAGTCACCGAGGTCTTGTACACCTCCTCGACTTCGGGACGTAGGGCTTCCAGCCTTTCCTTCTCCTTCAAAGCATCCTCCCCCCCCTTCAGTAATATCCTTCAAGAGCTGGAGGTTCGAATCGAGCTCACGGAGATCAGCTTCGTTATCAGACTCAAGCTTTTTCTTCTCAAACTTGGCTTTGATAGCCTCGAGAACTTTGCCATAGGCAGCAGTGATGTCACGACGCCCCTCACGGACCAAACGTCGCGTCGACCCCTCGAAAGTGGCTTTCAGCTTCTCATTCTCCTCCGAGAGATTGGACACCTGATCTGCCAACGCGATCATCTCCTCGTTCTTGGCCTCAGCCAATCTCTCCAAAGCATGGTGCTTGCGGACCCATTCAAGTCTTTCATCCTCGAGCCTAGCCATTTGGGAGGTAAGTTCAGGAATCTCATGAGCAATACGAGACTCTAGGGTCGCTACCAAAGATCGAGAGGACTGAAGGGCCGCCGTCAGATCTTCAAAGCCTTTTTGGGCCTCCTCCAGCTCGCCCCGTTTAGGCACATCGGATAGTCTCTGCTCGTAGCTAGCAACGAGGCGGTTCGACGCCGCCGTCATCTGAAAACCATAAAGAGTCAATCAGCAAAAAGGGTACACAAAAAAACTCTCAAACTCATGACAAGAAAAACTACCTGTCCAATCGCCACAGCAAGGTCGACATAGGCCTCTCGCTCGGATAGATTCCTCAATCACCGGGAAATCGCGGTTGTGATTGAACCTCCAGTGGTGACGTCCCAACGACGAGCCATTTCCCGAATGAGACCCAGACCTTGTCTAGTTTTCCCGACCTTGCGAGAGCGCCCCCACGGCCTCTTCTCGCTGCTGAACATCAGGAGCTCGCGTCGACCTCCCGTCAGAGAATTGAGGAACATCGTGTTCAGCAGCCATCGAAACGTCACCAGAGGCATTCTCCCCCTCTGTCCGAGGTCTCTTGGATCCAGAGCCAGAACGGCTGGAAGCGATGGCCATAACCTCAGCACCACGGGATTCCGAGGAAAGCGCCGCAGCCTGCGGCACAGTGACCGAGGAGTCGGCAGCGGCAGGCGGCTGAGACGGTTGCACATTCTGTTGAAGGACAGATGACAGAGCTCGGGTCAGGTCCCCGGAACGGACTCGCTGATTACCTCCAGGAGTAGATCGGCGTTCACGCAGAGTCGGTCGTCGAGACATGGTAGCAACTGATTCAGAACTTTCGGAGGGTCTAGGATCTGCAAGTAACCAGACAAAATCCAGATCAGCACAACCACTCTAGCAAAGATAACATAGAATTCTTGCAAGCACCTCCTTACCTGGATTTGGAGGGATGGCAGAAACAGGACGCGGTGAGCGAGCTCGACGACGTCGAGAGGAAGACGCACGAGGATCCGGCTGACGACGAGCAGGTTGCTGTTCCTGAGGCACCTCTCTCCTCGGATAAAGTACTCGTCGGATTCTCTCGTAGTCGAATTGATCCCAGGATGTATTAGCCGATTGCAGTAGGAGAGCCGTCTGTCGCAAAAGCGGAGCGAAAAAGACCCGGTCCGGTGTAACTGCGAATAAAACAAGCTCAGTTTTAGAAACAATTGAGTGAGTTAACAACGAGCAAACGACCGGAAAAAGGAGTTAAAATCTGGGACAAGTTCCCGATTTGTCTATTCTAACCGGCGAAACCTCGCCAGACAGTTGGCAACCTCCCGAAATCAAAATCACTGATTGATGCCGGCCCGACTCGGAAAAAGAAGTACTTGTCCTGCCATAAATTATCACGCGCCGGAGGATCTTGGACAATGCGGCGGTCGGTACGGGGCATCACATAGAAGGTCCCTTGATTAGCAGCGGTGGAGTTGTGCTTAAACGAGTACAGCGCCACCACGAGCTCCGGCGTCACAGTAACTCCAGTCTTAACGGCCCTCACCAGAAGTCCGATCATGTGTCGGACGAAGCCCGGACCCATCTGCGGGAAAGCAATATCCAGATGTGCGAGCGTGTCAAGGATCGCCCTCGGGATAGGGAACATAAGCCCGCAATCCTCGAATAGTGTGGTATAGGAACAGCAGAGCCCATCCGGAACCCGCTCTGGAGAGTACGGCGCGCAAGCCTCGATGAGTTCAACATCGTCTGGAATTCCCGCGCGACGCCTGAACTCCGGAAAGTCCGCTGAGTGGATCCGCGAGGGTCGATAAGGACCAAACAACTCTTCAGCCATGATACGGTAGCTAGAACAAAAAGGGGGAGGTGTTTCTTCCTTTCTCTGTTTCTCTGCGTCTGGTTTCGGGGTTGAGAAAATAAAAAAATAAAAGCGAACAGTCTAACAAAGAAGAAGAAGACGAGGGTTTTACCTTTTTTGAAGAGTCCGCAGCAGTTATTATCGCAGGCTGGGAAAACGTGGGGATTTATACCCCATAATCATCACGACTTCGAGAATCCCGCGTATCTCTCTTACTTTTAATCTGGGTCGCTCATCAACCTGCTAATTGCGACACGTGTGCAGCATGAGAGGATCGTAATCCCGCGCAAAATCTGAACCGTCCCGATGCGTGCATCTGGTTGAGATTCGGCGTCATCCCGAAGAGTCGAATCTGTGTTCACGAGATTTAATTGTTCCATCAAATCTGAACCAAAATCCTCGGGACCCGAAATTAACCCGAAATCGAATTAAACTCTCTCGAGTTCGCAGCCATCACTCAAGAGAGTGGGGGGCTATTGTTGGACCCAGGCTTCGCCCTTATGGGCCTGGTCACGGCCCGTTAGCAGATGGACTTTTCCTGAGCCATTAAAGGGCCTTTCCTGTAGAAAGCCTTAAAGCCAAAGATCAGCTCGTGAGGAATTCGGGAGGATGTCTACGACAGGTCAGCAGAGGCTGAGTCAACGGAGATCGAGTAGTTGGAGAAGAATCCGGAGGCTGTTCCCAGAATCATGGAGGGCACAATATCAGGAGGAGGTTGGAGCAGAGGAATTATAAAAGGGAGGCGAAGTCAATCGCGAAGGACATCTTCTTTCATCCGGAATTCACTTAGAACTATAGAATATTATTGCGACCTCTCGCCGAGAGCTCCCACTTTGTATTTCTTATTCAATCTCCTCTTGTAAAACTCCGATTAAATCTCAATAAAATCCCTTTTGATTCATTCAGCTATTAAGAATACTTCGTCTCTTAGAGAATCTAGCCCTTAAATCTTTTCCTTAATCATAAACTTCCTATTGCGAGTTTTAGCGCTCACACATACCCTTCAGAACAAACCTGACACTAGCCTCAACCTACACATGCAATCAAATCAATCATTCCCTTTAACATTCATTCATTCTGTAACCATGAATCAAGTCAATGCAATTTCAGTGAACTCATTTGGCTAAGGGAAGGGTTAAAGAGGCAAAGATGGCCCCTTCTGTAACAGGTTTAAACAATAGATATCATGGGACTCTCAAGAGTAGACTGAGCTTTAGAAGAAGGCTAAAGGTAACATAGCCAACCAATGCATACAAGAATAATTTCTCATCTACCCATCCCGTATACAAAGATTCTGCTACCACCTAATCCTAAACCCAGAAGATGATCCTAAATCTACCCTTAGGCACTTTTCTGCCATGAATCCTTTTTGGATCAACTCGTTCCTCTTTTTCTATTTATTCATTCTAAGGAAAAGGGTTCTTGTGCTTTCTTGCTTATGCTAGCGGATTGGGTTCCTTTAAAACTGAGGCTCTTCTATTATCCTTTTTCATTAAGACACTTCAGGCTTTTTGCCTTTCTTTCATTTTCTATCTTCCTGAGCCTACACATTTCTTTTCTTCTTTTTCAAATCCCAAATCCTTTACTAGAGCAGCTATTTTACTTTCAGCTTAGACCTTTTCCCAGAACTTCTTTTCTTTTCTTTTAATCCCAAAATGAAACTCAAGCTTGGTTTGGTGAACTCGAGGTGTGAACTCGGTTCCCTAAACGAGCTTATACAACCGAGCTAGATTCCCTATTCTAAATTCCAGTCTATCCTCCTAACCACAGTTCAGTTCCCCACCTAGTTCTATCTAGCTCAAAGATTGTGAACCAGAACTATACATATGAGAAACCATTCTTGTCGGCACAGACCTAACACTTTCTACCAAGCTCAATCTTGAAATAGGCCTCACATTCACTCATAGAGTATTGTTGGCTTGAAAGGAAGGTCAAGGTTAAAGGTAGGGGAAACTGTTCCAATGATGGGAATCAGCTATTTGGATTCACAAGGGTGGTGAAAAGAGTAAGAGAATCCAAATATGTATAAGGTATCCATGAGTTCAAATCAAAGGCATAGACATGATAGTTGCAATTCAGTTTAAGGTTCTAATAGATAGGGGATGATATCAGATCAAGACATGCTTCAGCCAAAACTAAATGTCAAACAATGCAATCTAGGCATGGTGCGGTCTTGTGCTTCAGACTTACATGAATGCATTAGACAACTATTAACTAGGGCATTGAGACTATTTCATAAACCAGCATGCTTACAAGGCTTTTATCATCCTAGTCCCCTATGCAGATGCATGATTTTATATGAAATGCATCTAGACTCAATCCTAAACATGAATGCGATCTACATGAACACTCTGTTTTTGTGGAATGCTTTTCTGAAATTTTTCAAATTTTTATGGTTTTTCTTATGCAAATAGATGACGTGTTATGCAGACTCAATATGCAAAATTTGAAATAAGAAAACAGTGAAAGATATCAAATGCATCTCAAACCCTGCCCCAAACTTGAATTACACAGTCCCTTGTGTAATAAAAGATTCAAAGGAAGGTATGAGAATGAAAAACAATAAGAAGAAACTAAATATGAATGGTATAGACAATGGTGAAGAGTGGAGTTGTACCTCAGTTCTGAAAGAAGGAGTCCGTGTAGGCCTCCATGCTTTCTTTGGTGTATCTTGGTCTGGACGTCTCTAGCTCTGGTGTGTAACCGAGTTCTCTGGCCGAGCTGGAGCGTGTGTTGAGGGATAGCTCGGTCAAACGACCAAGTGGTGCGGCCGAGTGGAGTCTTTGTGCTCTTGACTCGGTCTGGAAGCCGAGTGCACTGGCCGAGCAGGTGCCTTGCTCCCATTCCTGTGTAGCTTTTCTCTTCCTCTGCCTTGGTTCGACAGCTGAATGCCTTGGAGGGTCTGCTGAGGTTGTTTGCCTAGGTCTAAAACTGAAGGAGCCGCTTCGTTTCAACTGAGGGCCTGGAGGAGTCTTTGAGGATTTCTTTCCCTTAAGCTTTTTGATTTGTTTCTTCATAGACTTCACCGAGTCACTCAAATCTCTCACTGTATCCTTCAGAGCAGACACGGTTTTGTGTTGCCATTTCCCTAATCGCTGCAACAGGTTTATTCTCCTGTTTGCTTCCTTCAGAGTTCTAGCTAGAGGTTCTTCATCAAAGAAATAGGATTCATCTTCTTCTTGTTCTTCCTCTGCAACTCTGGTTGCTCTGATTGGAACCTCCTCATCCTGGTTATATAAAGCTTCTATTGGTGGACAGAACTCTATCCCCCCGGGCCTTGCAATCTGAGTGAAATGTTCACTTGGGAGCTTGATTCTGCTTGGTCCAGCTGAGGGGTGAGTGAACTGGTATAAATGACCTCCTTTAATCCTTTTTCTGTCCAGAATATGCTGCTTGATCAGATTAGGTACATCTAGCCATTCAGGTTGATATGGCTCTGTTTGTAGTGGTACTCCAGCTGCCAAAAGGATTGGAGTGATGACACCCCCAACTACCAAATCTCCACAGCTTCTCTTCTTGTGCAGCATGTGTGCCCAATCCCTATACCACATTAGCTGTAATAGCAGAAGTAGGGTATTCCCCACATTTGCCTTGTCCCCTTGAAAGATTTTCCTTCCTCTTTCATCATTGAGTCTTTCAAGAAGCGCAGTATCTAACATCTGGAGCTCTCCTTGGTTCACATTCCCAGTGACTCTTCTTGCAAAGAATGTGCTTGCAAGTGCCTTATGTGCATACCTGATTACAGGGCTCCTGATTTGAGCAGCCTTACTCCTAGATGATGAATATCCATCCCCTTCTGCTATTATTCCCCAAAGTGCTTGCAGCTCTTCTTTATCATAGTTCTGAAGTGTGTTGTCTCCTGTTGGGAAGTTGAAGACCCCATCCAGCTGACTTATGTAGAGCAGATACCCTACTTCATGTACTTCGAACGTTATGAAGCCAAACTCTTCCGGGTTCTGGTTGTCTTGCTCTGCTTCTTCAGAGTTCTCATAGATGTGGAAGCTTAGCGAAGCTAGGAATTGGCACGTTTCTTCTTATAACCAGCATGTGTCATCTCCATGAAAGTTTTGAGATTGCATTTTTCAAACAAGTACTCCACATCCCTTGCTATTCCAAGTGCTTCCATCGTTTCTGGATGTGGATACCTTGTTCCTCCAAAACGCATTGCCATAAGAACTTCATAGCGCTCTTCCTCAGTTGTTGCTTTTCTCCTAGTCCCTCTAGTGTTTTTCCTCTCCTCATTTGGAGGCTCAACCTCCATAGCAGTTTCATCACCCTCAACTTCCATTTCTGAGTCTTCATCAACCAATTCAGGGCGCTTCCCTCTTGCTATATCCTTCTTGTTTCTCGAGTACAGCTTGATAACATCCTCTTCTTCTCTGGTTGGGTGCTTGATAGTTCCTCTAACAGCTGAGAAACTTCTTGCCAAGGCGTGTGCTTGTTGCTTCCTCAAAGCGCTTTGTTCCATTGCAGTTAGGTACCTAAAACGCATTAATCAAAGAGGCATTAGATAACGTTTTTAATGAACTCGGTGCCATGCACTCGGCCAAGTACAACCGAGCTTAAGTTTAAATACCAAGAATGCTCAAGCTCGGTGCCTAGAGCTCGGGTTACAGACCGAGTGTGACTACTCGGCTTGGTGACCGAGTGCATGTAAACGAGTCAATGTTCATAACAAACAAGCATATACGAATCGTTCAATCCCTTTAAAACACACTTCATCTCTATATTCAAAGTTCCATTTCCAGGTAATATCAAGTTTCTAATGCATAGCTCATGCTCACCTAGGAACATTTTTCAGAATCTCATTCAAAATGTTTAAACAAGTTTGAATATGGTAAATTCATAGAAGTTGTACATTTTTAGACACATGTGAGCTAGCAAATTCAAATTCTACTCAAGAACATTCAAGTTCTAAACCCAGAAAACTCAGAAAATTTTCAAATATTCAATGCCTAAACTTCTCTTAAATCACTTCTAGATGCACCAATATGTATTTAAAACATTAATCAATCGGTTTTAAAAGATTAAGATCATGATAAACTTGGTTTTAAGCAGTTTTTAAACGATTTGGTTTGAAGAATGCTCAAGAACATCAAGAACATCAAACCCAGAAACGAGAAACAAATCGATTAGAGAAACTTACTTGATGAAACCGAGTGCAAATGAGAGCTAAACCGAGTTAGTGCCTAGAAGGTGTGAGCTAGTGATGATGAACTCGGTTTGGCTAAATCGAGTTTGAAATTTTTATGAAAATTTGTTGAGAAAACTTTGAGATTCTAGAGAGAGTATCTATGTAAAACGTTTTGTGAGGATGAACGAGAGAGAGGAGCGCATGAGGGAGTTTTAAAGAGGTTTATGAGAGTGAAAAGGGACAAAAGGACAAACATGTGGTCCCTAAACGAGTAGAGCGGCCGAGTGGATTCAAATTTGAATCTAGATCTATTTTCAAATTCAAATTCATGCAAGAGGAGGGAAGAAATGTTGACTCGTTGACCAAGCTCGGTCAACCTTGGTCGAGTTGACCGGCCGAGTCCAAATGTTGACTACTCGGTTTGGCTTGACCGAGTTTGATCAATCGAGTCCTAACCTGGATTGTGGCTTGAACTCGGTCCCTTGAGCTCGATGTGGCTTGACCGAGTGGACTACACCGAGTGGTCCACCTTGTCACAACATCACTCTTTCTCAATCAACCTATCCCTGCAGTCTCTTGCCAACAAGACTAGGTAGAAAACTTATTAAAAATAACAGAAATGAACTAAACTTAAATGAAAAGTATTTACAAAGATAGTCATGGGACTTCCTCCCAAGTGAGCTTGTTTAAAGTCACTAAGCTTGACTTCCTTACAGTGCTTTCTATGGAGGATGAGGTGGAGGAACTGAAATCCTCCTTGCTTCCTGGTCTTCTTGATCATCAAACAGGACATGATCCCTTGAAGGATCATCATAGTTGTTTTCCACAGATTCTTCATTAAGATAGTCTTCCTCTTGCTGCTGAGGATAGTCTACCTCTCTGAACCATTCAACTTCATTCCTTCTTTTGTTGATCGCGGTGAAACAGATTGAGGATGTATTCATCTTGAAACCCTGAGGCTTGGATTCACCTTTCTCATAGAGCAGACTTGTTACTTGCATTTGTAGTGTTTCCACAATACTATTCAAAGCTCTGATAGCTTCATCTTGCCTTTCAGCCTTATCCTGGAGCTTCACCCATTCTGTTGGATCCAGCTGTTTGGGAAGAACTATTTGAAGGTCTAACTTGGTTTGATTAGTCGAGTTAGGAATTCCAGCTTGTTCCAGAGCTTCCTCCAAACTTGTTTCAGCACCCTTGTCAAACAGATCTTCCTTAGAGGTTTCCCCAAGTGGGTTGGTTGTCAAAACTTCATCATTGTGGACAAGTTCTTCTAAAGTGAAAACTTGTCCTTCAATAGTTGGCCTCTTCCTATCCTCATTGATGTCAAACTCCATCTTGAGATTGTCAGCTAGGTTAAGAGCAATCTTACCTCCTTTCACATCTATCACTGTTCCAGCAGTTGCCAAGAATGGCCTTCCAAGAATCAGTGGATCTGCTGGTTCTTCATCCATCTCCAAAACCACAAAATCAGCAAGAATTGTTACCTCACCTATCTTCACGGGAAGATCTTTCAGCATTCCCTGTGGGATCCTTGTTGTACCATCAGCTAGTACTAGGGTAATGTGGCAGGGCTTGAAGTCTTGTACCTTCAGCTTATGAGCTATGGACTCGGGCATCAGGCTAACATCGGCTCCCAGGTTACAGAGGCTACTTTTAAAATTTAAAGTACCTATGGAGCAAGGAAGGGTGAATGAACCTGGGTCTTCAAGCTTATCCTTGATCACCCTCTCTCCTATGACTGCCTTGCAATCATATTTCACTTCCTTCACACTATCAACCTTCATCTTTCTCCTCAGCAGTTCTTCTTGGAGGATTTTCTCATGTATGGGGATAATGGACAATATAGTTTCCAAAGGCATGATCTGCTCAAGCTTGTCCACTGCACTTTTAAGATCAGCTGTAGCCTTCTCCAAGAGTTCCTGCTTGAATCTCCCAGGGAAAGGAATCTTGGGGACATAAGGAGGGGGAATATAAGGTACCCTTTTCTCTTCTTGAACAACTTTACCCTTGAGCTCGGTCACATCAGCTCGGTTTGGTGGCCGAGTTTGATTATTGTTGTTTTCTCCTTGAGCTCGGGCCTCTGATCGAGTGCATAGACCGAGTGCAGGCTTTGGAGTTTCAGATTTTTCTGCTTTTTGATTGTAATCCTCCCCTTCTTGAATCTCACTGTCCGCAGTGATATGGATTGCATTAACATGAGCATAATCCTTGGGGTTCTGAACAGCTTTTCCAGGTAACTGACCTGGATGTTGAGTAGATGATGTAGATGCTCCTTTGTTCTCCAAAAACAACAACCTTGAGTTCATTGCTTCCATCTTTGCATTCAGAGCATTGCAGTTTGAATCCACTTGATTTCTTATCTCAGAAAACCTCTTTGCCTGTTCCATGACACAAGTAGCTTGCCCCTGAAGTAATTGTTGGAGCATTTGTTCCACTGAAGCATTGTTGGGTTGTGAATTCTGAGAAGGAAATCCTGGTGGTGCATTAGGAACTGGTTGCTGCTTGTAGTTGTTCTGGAATTGCTGTTTAGGAGCATAACCTTGGTTCTGGTTGTAAGTAATGAAAGGTTTGTTTTGAGCTTGTTGCTGGGTGGATAGACCTGATCCTGTGGATTTGCAACATTGTTACTCCTGTAGGACAGATTGGGGTTTGCCTTGTAGTTAACAAACCCTTTGTTGTAGCCACCTTGGTTCTGAATGTAACTAACTTCCTCCATCTGATCAGGCTCCCCTTCTTAAATCTGTGCCATTTCTTCTTCAGAGATATAATGGACATGTTTCTGCTGCTGACCTAGAAGGAGCTTGTCAATCTTCTCATTTAGAGCCCTGATCTCCTTTCTGTGCTTATCCTCCAAATCAGAATTTCCCCTCGGTGTTCTATCATATTCCTCACTGTAGGTGCCATCTGATTGTGCCAAGTTCTCTACTAGCTCCCATCCTTCAACAACATCTTTATTGAGAAAGTTGGCATTGCTGGCTGTATCAAGCAACATTATGAATTTTGGTAACACGCCACGGTACAAAGTACTCAACAATGACTCATTGCTGAACCCATGATGAGGACACTGTGAGGTGTAGCTTTTGAATCTTTCCCATGCTTCGCAGAATGTTTCACCATTTTTCTGAGCAAATCCTGATATCTCATTCCTTAGCCTTGCTGTTCTTGAGTTAGAGAAAAACTTAGCCAAGAATGCCTTTTTGCAGTCAGCCCAAGATGTAATGGATCCATGAGGAAGTGTTTTCTCCCATAGATGTGCCTTGTCGCCTAAAGTGAACGGAAACAGACGTAGCTTGAACCCGTCTTCAGAAACAGCGTTGATTTTAGTGAGGCTGCAGAGCCTGTCGAATTCGTCTAGGTGATCCAATGGATCCTCCATTGGTAGACCGTGGAATTTGTTTCCTTGAACCATAGATATCAGACCACTCTTTATTTCAAAGTTGTTGTTCTGAACAGTCGGTGGCACGATACCTTGCCTTTGTGTGTGTGTATTAGGTGCATCTCCTGCGCCTATTGTCCTTCTTTGTTGAGCCGGTTGCTCATTCTGAGCTTGTGGATTATCCATATTGTCGGTGTCTGGTTGATTACCCTCTGGATGGTCCCTCTGTCCTCTCAAAATCCTAGGTAACTGGTTGATATTGTCTTGATACCTCAGGAGATTATGATGACCTTTTGACCGTGTTTGCATACAGGAAAACTGAACTCGGGATGCTGCACTCGACTTGGATGACCGAGTGGTGCGAAATGATGAGTAGCTCGACCACAGTGACTGAGTAGACTGACCGAGTGCTGAACCAGATGAATACCTCAGATGCCTTGAGCTCGACTGACTGAACTCGACCTGACTGACCGAGTGGAGTGATGCGAGGCAACTGAACTCGAGCTTCTGACCGAGTGGTGTGTCCGAGCTCTGTGTCTGAGCTTATGCAACCGAGTGGTACTTGAAACAGATTGAAACCAACAAGTGAGTAACAAAGTAAAAAGAAAAGAACTTGATCTCAGAAGTTTTGCAATCCTAAATGAAACAATTAGATCCCAACTGGCAACGGCGCCAAATTGATAACTAGGTTTTTACACCTAAAGCTACCTATTGCCCAAATTGTAGTACAAAGGGCTATCGAATCCAATCGGGACTATTGTAGGCAATCAGGATGTAGCAAATCTATCTAATTCAAGCCAAATAGAAAGGTTGGAAGTAACAGGGTGAAACAACTAAAACAAGAACTAATAAACAGTAAAAGAAACTAGAAACAAAGATTCATAACAGCAAAAGAGAATAGAAACAGAAACAGAGCAAGCTAAGAACAGGAAAACAGAGAATCAAAAAGTAGAAAACAATCAGGATGAGAAAAGGTCCTAAGGATGAGTTCTAGATCTGGTATTCTTCATGGTGAACACTAGTGACTTCATAAACAACTTCATAGAAGGGATCTCTCGACTATAAGCATCAAAAGAGTGATAGATCCACTTCCCAGTTACATCTATCACCAGATTCTCTAAACTTCCTAATCTTGGAATCCACACCTATGCCCCATTGACTGTCACTAACTGAAACGACCTCACCCGATTTTTTTTTTTAATTAAAATATTAATTAACACACAAACACCACAGTTCCAATTTATTCCAATTCAACATTCTTCAAGACCCGATTATTAAACTTAGCATCAAAACAAAAGAAAACAACAACAACACGAGTCCTAATCATCCTCCTCCGCAACGCCTTGATTCCACGATCACACTTTATCTTTATCTGCATCAAACACACACAGAGATGCGTAAGTATTATCATAAATACTTAGTGAGGCGATCCTACCAACTACGAGCTATACACACAAGCAAGTAAAACCACGCAATGCCCGAACCCAACCGAACACGACACACGATGCTACGAACCAAAAATCACCCCAACACAAGAAACGAACACGAAAAACGGCCAGAGCTACCAGATCGATCGATCCTGGCCAGGATCGATCGATCCAGAACGGCCGTGAACCACACCGAACGATCGATCCGGGACAGGATCGATCGTTCCCGACCAGATCGATCGATCTCGACCAGATCGATCGATCCCCGACCAGATCGATCGATCTCGCCTGGATCGATCGATCCAAGCTTCCTGCAACACACGGATTCGACTTCTAACACGTCGAATTGCGAGAAGCAACCTCCAAAACGGCACAAACTTGAATTCTAATGATAACACAACATTACCCAACTCCAGGACACAAGAAACAATCCAGAAAACTTCATGGATCTAATCAAAACTATCAAACAAGCATCAAAACCGAAATCAATGTTCTACAAGCTTAGTCCAGCCCTTGGTCACGCACTCACCTCGAATTCGGATTGATTGAAGCCACACGAAGCTTCTCCAGGCCAGTAAGAACCTCCACGCTCAAGCCACAATCTCTGAAACTCCTTTGAAACTTCCCAAAAACTCCAACTCAACTCAACCTCTAATTCTCTCTTTTTCTCTTAGATTAACACACAAACTCTCTTCTTTCATCTCTCTCCCTCTCTTCTTTCTCCCTTAATTCGTCCTCTGAAAGCTCAGAACCAAAAACCCCTTTCCTCCCACCCAAAAATCACGTTTTAAAGGAGAAAGGTCGAGTTTAACAACTCTGCCGACAGTCGGGATCAATCGATCCTAGCAGGATCGATCGATCCTGCTTACAACTGCAAAATGGCAAAATGTCGACCAGATCGATTGATCCAGCTCAAACCGCAACCTTGCTTCTTGACCCTTCTTTTTCACCCCGCCATCTCTCTTCGAGAACTCCATTCCCGCGGCCAACGGAATTGATTTTAATGAGATAATATCTCTCACACAGATTTATTCGGATCAAAGACGTTTTTGATATATATATATCCATATATATAAATTTTGTGAGTAATCCCCTTTTGGGTGACGGGCGTTACAACTCTCCCCTACCAACCTGGATTCGTCCTCGAATCCTTAGACACAATTTAATCCGCTATGAACTCAACACACCATCGTCGCAACGATCCCTACCCTCTCATGGTCAACCCGACCATACAACTCTACCTATCCAACAATCCCGTGAATACTCTAGCGTCAACTTGCTTCAGAGAACTTTTGACAAGAGTTAGATAAGATAGCTTTTAATATTTAGCCATTCTCTTTAGCGATTCCTCATGATGAACGTAATAAAACAAACAAGTACCATACGTTCGAGAATTGGATCTACCGCATAGAACTGCTCATGAGCCATCCGATCAAACCACTTATCTCATTTTCCCTTAACAAGTTTAACTAGAAACACGATTCTATTCCCAAGTCATAACACAACCACTCTCGAGATCTCTATTCAGCCACTATGCATATACTCACGTTATAGACATACACTGCTCCCAACTCATGTTATAGAAAATAATCAGGATGAGAAAAGGTCCTAAGGATGAGTTCTAGATCTGGTATTCTTCATGGTGAACACTAGTGACTTCATAAACAACTTCATAGAAGGGATCTCTCGACTATAAGCATCAAAAGAGTGATAGATCCACTTCCCAGTTACATCTATCACCAGATTCTCTAAACTTCCTAATCTTGGAATCCACACCTATGCCCCATTGACTGTCACTAACACTCAGATAGGATTCCAATGAAACATAAAGAGAATAAGCATTAAGAAACAGCTCATAAATGTCAAACTACAACTTGCTTTCCTATGATCCTAGATCAATCATTGGAAAGAAGCTCCAGATCTCTGGTATTAGCAGATCTGGTGTTTCACAAGTGATGTGCAAGGAAACACCAAGATCAGATTCCAAGTGGGTGTACAGGGAATCAGCATTAGAAACAGCTAACCCTGAAGAGATCTTAAGCTTTAGAACCCTAAATCTACTAGAATCACCATGAATCATAACCCAGATCTAACCCATCCTCAAGAACCCTAATTCACTACTCAGACTTCATCATCAGAATCATAAACCCAGAAAATGAAATAGTTTCCATAATCATAATCTAGAGATTGAGATGAAGAAGGAATAGAAGAAATAAACTAAAAAGGATCAAAGGATAAGA
Source organism: Barbarea vulgaris (assembly GCA_963667165.1). Lineage (NCBI taxonomy): Eukaryota > Viridiplantae > Streptophyta > Magnoliopsida > Brassicales > Brassicaceae > Barbarea > Barbarea vulgaris. The sequence continues at coordinate 8,587,331 of OY763888.1, read as the reverse complement.
AGTAATTGCAAATATAAAATCAGATAGATCTAGAGAGGTTTTCAGAGAACAAAGAGAATAAAAACGTATATTTTTTTGCGGCTGCTGACCTAATTAGAGTATAAATACTCTAGGTCAAAAGCCCTAGTACAAAAAGACAAAACAAACTAAAGTCCTTAGGTCGGCTGCCTTGAGCTCGGGTTCCTTTGGTCGAGTGGTGTGATCGAGTGCATGTAACTTCAGGCTTTGGATCCTCAGCTCGGTTGACTAAACTCGGTCTGGTGGTCGAGTGGTCATGGCCCAGTGGTAACTCCTCTTTTGCCTTCAGCTCGGTCAGACGACCGAGTGCATGTGATCGAGTGGTGTTGGTGGATTGTTTTGCACTCGGTATGGGTCCAAGTCGAGTGGTCTTGGTCGAGTGCATGCTGGTCTTGGTCCTTAGCTCGGTCATGAGGTCGAGTCTTCACACCGAGCTTGTGTCTCCATGTTCCTTGATCTCCAGCAAACATCCAAAACACCTGAAAGATAGCTCCAATATGCAATATGTATGCAAAACTAAAACAAAGCTATTATGAAACCTATATGAGAGAACTGGATGGATATTGAGTGAAACTGTGTACGAAACTATGCTAAAATGGATGGAAATGAGAGTTTAGAAGTGGTAAAATGCACAGACATCAGCGGTCCTTGAGAAGATGGTGTGGGCAAGAAGCTTGTGGGTGCATCGGATGGCCGGATGCGCGACGGTGGAAGACTAGGTTCGGCCGCTAGTAAAAGGGCCTAGTCCAATCTCATCCCATATGTCATGGAAGCTCTCCGGGCCAAAGTCAATCGGATCTTGGTATTCTATACCCAATGCCTCGCCAACTTCCGGGATGGAGATGGAATAGCTATCGCCATGTATGGTGAAGTAGAGGACACCGTCCCTAGCCGTAGGTGCGTGGGAATGCGGAATGGCTAGAGAGGCCGTGGCTAATAATTGGCGCGTCTCCTCTTCCTAAATCTTTTAGCGCACGGACTCCATGAATGTGCGGAGTCCTCAGGCATCCAATAACCATTTGACATCACCACTCAATCCAAACGCATCCAATGCGGTGTAGTCTACTCTCAAACTTGGTGTGAGTTTAAATTTGTCAAGTTGTGCTCGGTTATCAATGTCATCACGCAATGCTTGGCCGACGAACTTCATTGGGATGTTGGTGGTCTGTGGGTATTCGCGGCGAGGGCGGAGTGAGTGGCGGTTGAGTATGCCTCGTATCGGAGGGGGTACTTGGGACGTGAGTAGAAACTCGTCGTCTTCCTCATCATCGCTCCCTCCTTTGCTGTTTAGTCATGCTTGATCTGAAGCTCAAGCTATTGCTTTCCATTTTCTTTTATTCCTAGTGCTCGGTTTGTCATGGATCCATTTCATGCGTTGTTCCTCATCGTTGCAACCAATGCAAGGTGTGTCTCACCGTATACGTTGATAATCCATCAGCAATTGCACCAATCAAAGAACATAAGTTTATCCAAGTTAGCAATTTGGCTCGTTAAGGAACCTATGACAAGTCATTGCATATGAACTCTCACCCATATTCAACAACGAATCACCATATCAAGATAAATATTACTCAAAGTTTTAGAATCGAGAAACCAAAAATCAAATTTTTATTTCCGGATTTAAAGTCTATTCATGAGAAAAATCAATCCAAATCCTCATTCTTATGATATATTGAGCTAATATAATCAATTCTAGCAAGTTGCATCATCAATTTAGTATCCAATTAGGTCACCAAATTTCAACATAGCAAAGATCAAATTTTATCAACTATCTAATATCAAAATCGGTGGGTTACATTCCTAGATTCATATCTATAAGTTCCCTACCTAATTTCACTAACCAATGCTAATGAATCAAGATGAATTAGAAATATTTTTTTATGAGCAAAAATGAAATTAGAAATTGAGATACATACCTTTGGTTTTTGTGGAAAATAAATGGAGATTTGGATTCTCCTAGTGATAGTGGTTATGATGCACTAATCAATATAATAAAGCCCTAAATTCGAAAGCTTTGGATCCTAAGTGTTCTTATCTCTCAAGAGAGTGGGAGAGATGATAAAAACTCTTTTGAATCCTTAGAATCCTACTTTAAAATCCAAAAAGTGTTTATAACTTAAAGGGAGGCTTAGTTTGGGAAGGAACATACCTGTGGGGCACACAGAGTTTTGGGAATTTCCCAAAAGAAGATACATAAGAGGTTTCTTGTTGGACAAGGTACCATTGTGTAGACAACGCGAATGGTCGGTTCTTGTCACTAACGGGTCGAGTAGTCGGGCATAAACTGTCTTTGAGGCTAGGTTTCGAGTCACTTGGACTCTCGGCATAGAAGTGTTCCACCGGTCACGACCCTCGTGACCGGTCGTGGTTCTTTTGCGCACACCGGTCACGAGGGGTTGTGACCGGTCGTGGCTCCTTTGCACACATTTGTCTTTTGCAATGGCTCGGCTTTGACTCTCTCCTCATCCTTCGCGTTTACATGTCGTTACCTTGCCATTGGCTCGGCCATTCCTGGTGGTTCGGCAGCTCGCAGCATTCGACAGTCGGCGTTTGGCAAGTCTCTCGGCATTCGGCATGCGCAGGACTAGGTGCAAGGCTATCGGGCACTCTCAGTACTCGGCACACTCGGCATTCGGGCAGTCTCGGCAGAATGCTTTCGGCCTATCCGGTACGCGGTACGGGTCTCGGCTCGGCACACTTAGGATTTGGGCAGTCTCAGGAGGACTCTCTCAGCATGTCCGCTACGCGGTACGGGGCTCGGCACTGGACGCGGTATGCAGTACGATCGCGGTAAAGGATGCGGTATAAGACACGGTAACTCTTGGCATGCGGTACGCGGCTTGGCACGTGATAAGTCTTAGTATGCGGTAAGTCTCGGCATGCCGTAAGTCTCGGTATGCGGTAGGGTTCAAGCTCCGGTCAATCACCTTCACTGGACTCTCCACCACTCCCACTCCCCACTGATGTCTCTGTTTGCAGCTACGGCATCCTTGGCCCAAGGCGGAGCATCTAAAGATTCGGTTGCAAAAAAATTAGGAGAATGAACCAAAGGTGGAGGTTGAGCAACCCGCTTGCTATGCCAGGCCAATCTCTGAGGATTGGGATAAGTATGACACGCTCTTTTATAATGCGTGGTTGACTGTGGATATGAGGCTGACACATTTCATCCATTAGTCATTTCTGGCTTCCTTGGGGATTCGTGCGGATGTACGCAATGTTTTACAGGATATCGGCATGAGTACATTGGGCATGACGACTTATGATCTTTACCCTGATTTGGCATGTCAGTTCATGGCTACTTGTCGGCTTTACTTTGCGAACGTTGGTATAAAGGTTGGACAAGAAGGGGTCCTGACCTTCATGTGTAAGAGAGTTCGTTACCGCATCACCATCTCTGACCTTTGCGGTTTGTACGGATTCAAGAAGGAACCCACCAAAGCTGTCCTAGCCACATATTGGAATGAGAACCACCAGTTCTGGTCACATTTTGGTAATGGGGTCTATGACTCCAAGGAGCGGAAGCAATCAGATGTACGACATCCGGTCCTGAGGTATATTTTGCGTGTTCTGGGTAACATGATTCTTTGCCGCTCCGACCCGACCAGAATGCGAAACTCCGACCTCATACTTCTCTTTAGTGGGGTCAAGAATATTTGGACTGGGGACGCATGGGACGGTAGTGACCCCTGCCACAATCTGAATCTCAGAGCTTTATTCGCCAACCATCTCGTTTCTCTCAAAGGTAAGGCTTTTGGTGGTAAGAACATCTTTGAGGGTGTTGGAAGTCTCTTGTCTCCTATCTTTCAGCATTTCGGAATTGTGCTCAGTAACAACACGATCATCACCACACACTTGACCATGGACACAACATATATGCAGCATGCACGTTGGTTGAAAAAGGATCGTCTCTGGGTTTTTGTTGGCACGGATGGCAACGAGTGGAGTGTCAAACTCCCGTAACGCCCACTGATGCATGTGATTTATGCTTCAATCTCTTACCTCAAAAGAAATACACAAGTACTGCAAGTGCACAGTTAAACGTATATAGTATTTAAGGATCGATCCCACAGAGAGTACTAGCTAACACGGAATGAATGCAATGAAAGAGTTTCTGGCTAAGACAATAATATGAAAGGGGTTTTGTTTTGGGTTTTCTAATGACTAAATGAATGAAACATGAAAGCAAATAAATCGGTTGTAAAGTAATATGAGGAAACGTTGGGCGTCTAGGGTTATCTCGGGGTCTTCATGGTCTTAAACAAGTAAGATGGAAGGTGATAAGCGAATGCTAATGACTCTAGTCTAGGTTCTCAACTACAAACACGAATGAACTAACAACCTATGGATAATAGAATGAATGTCTAAGATCCCCGTACTCCGTTACTCAACTCACATTGGCAACGACGCACGGTTCAAATCATTAATAACGAGTTTGATAAGTTCACAAAGCTCCATGACTCAACTATCGCAGGCCATGGCGCAAAGCTTCAGTAACACTAGGTCTGAGAGCTAGGTTTACGATGTTAGCGCTCCTATTATCTAGGTTCAGTGCTTGGTGATCAGTTCAAGCAACATGCATTAAGATAGAGATGTCCCAAGAGTTATCTAATATATGAATAAGGTTCGGATCTAACAACCTAAATGAATCTAACCATGAATTCCCCTTGAATCACCCCATGAAACCCAACAAATAGATCTACTCGCTCATGATGTAATGAAACGCAATAGATATCATAATAAACAACATCAAAAATGATTCAAATATATCAAAGGGGTTCAAAGGAAACTTCTCTATAGATGTCACAGAAGATAACTTGTCTCCCAACAAAGCAAACAGAAGATGTAGAAAGAGATAAAGAAGAAGAGAGGTGAGGGAACTTCAATAGAGAACGCTCGGCTTCAAGGACTTGGAGGCGACGAGAAGGGCTCTTGGAGGAGGCGGCTCTTGTCTCTGGAAGCTTGAAGTCAGTTCTCTAGGTTATGATTAGGGTTCCACATGCTGAAGTTAGGTTTAGGAGGAGTTTTTATAGGGTCTTGGGCTTAGGAAACCAGATTAGGGCTTTCGGGACAAAACTACGTAGTTTCATTAAATAGCAAGGTCGAGGCTTCAGTACCGGTCACGGGACCCTATGGCCGGTAGTGCCAAGAGGGATGGCACCGGTCACGACCTGGTGTGGCCGGCCGCATCAAGAGGCTCACTACCAGTCACGGCACCTTGTGACCGGTATCAACATGGCTTCACTCAACAAGGTGTATCTATCAAACGGCTGATGGGATTGCTCTGATACTTGTTCGAGGTGAAACTTGACACTTTTAGCTTTCCATAGACACCAAGAACTCTCAAATTGAGTATCGGAAAGTCCTTCAAAAGATGTTATACTTCTGGCGGTTTGTACATGTCCGAAAATATGACTTGCTTAGCCTCTTTTGTCCATTTTGCTCAAAACTCATAAATAACTTCTGGAGGCTCAAATGGTGAAAAATGCCTTCAAAGTATCCATAATAACTTGGTTTCTCCTATATAAACCTAATAATAACATAGGGAAAATAGGCCAAAATACGATGATATCACTCACTCACTACTATCAGACTAGGTGACCCGACTTGCTTGGACTTCTCGCCTGTGCCACAGTTACTGCAGACAGTCCCCCGAGGTAAGCTCCGTCGCGGTGCATCATCGAGTGAACCCCCTTCTGCTGCAGAGGATGAGAGAGGTGAGGTCCTTGCTGGAGGTCCCATGCCTATTTTCCCTGATTTTGGTTTTCCAGAGTCCCCGGAGGGATATGATAAGGATGACCCCGTTTTCTGTCATTACATGGTGAGTACGATGCTTCAGATGTGTAGGTTGCTAGCTGATAGCGTCACTAATGTGCGTCATGTTCCCTTTTTGTCTCACTGTTCCCCCACTCCTGATACCGCGACATCCCCTTCGTCCACTGCTGCTGAATGATATGATGGATGAGTCCGACGAGGACTAGTTTCCTTTCCCTTTTTCTCTTTTGTTTTCATTTTTATTTTATTTTGGACTTGTGTTATTTTTCTTTTATTTTGAGTCAGTTTGTTATTGAGTCTTTATTTGGAACTTGTTTACCTATATTATGATGCTTATTATGGTGCTTTTGAGTTTTGTTTCACTGATTTCACAGATTTCACTTGGAATTTCGGAGTCTTGGAACAATACCCTCTGATCACAACTCTGGTGTCGATCGACACCTGCAGTTGGTATCGATCGACACCAACACCCATCCACGGATAAGTCTTCGTAATTTTGGTTCTAACTTTGTTTCAGTTCTCTCTTTCGTTTACCAATCTCTGGTTTGGCACCACCTAGAACAGTGTTGTTCAAACGTGTTAGTTCTTCATCTAGGATTGTACTTAATGCTTTTTTTAGCTTGATCACCTAGAAGTATGATATTAGGTTGTTAAATTGGCGCGGCAGCGTGATTTATAATCTGAACTAATCCTAATGAGCATGTTAGATATTCGCAACGACAGTTGGTTTAGATAACTTGTGAACATATCAAACTTGTACTTAAAGCTTGTCAGAACTTTAGGATTCGCAACGACAGTTTACCTCTTAAGTTTATGACATAGATAGTTTTCGCAACGATCGTTGGTTAGCTATGCATTAGTGATTTGAGTTCTAGAACGGTTTTTAATTAGATCTTGACCAGTTGTTTATTCCTGCTTTGATTGATTTCCTGAGAAGTTCCCTAGACATAACGCTTTTCCCCCACTTGATTACATCCTTATTTACTTTCTTTGCATTGTTATTTCAATATATCTTTATTGCTTAGCTGAGCTTGAAACAAACACGTCTATTATGAAGTCGCTGAGTCTCTGTGGATTCGATCCCTAATTACTACTTTGATCTCTTAATTTGAGAGAGTAGCTCTAGGGTTAATTTGACCCCGATCAGGTATCTTTCTCGGATGCGCTGAGCCGGTTTGGGCGTCCTGAACCCACGATCAAGGAACCTGATCCAGTAAAAGCTCTTGTTGACAGGCTAAAACAATCCACAAGCTGTTGATGTGGTTTCCCATTTCCATTATAGCTCCTAGCATTTGAATGTATACCTCTCCTTCTCAGCAAAATTCCTTCATATGATGAGATGACCAACTTTCTTGAAGATCCAACCTGTTGCAGCACAACAATTCCTATTATTATGGAGGAAGAAATTTATAAAGTTGAGGGTAGCAAAGAGGTTAGTGTCAATGATTTTCAGTGGTATATGTTTACTTCGTGTACGGCGTTTAGTATGTTGTACACCTAAGGTTTACGAGAAATTGAAATTAATATTTATTGTGTAGTTAACTGTTCAGTAAATCCTCACGGCACCTCCTGTCTTGGAAAGTGTTGATTTCTCTTGGAAAAACGAAGTTGAGGATGAGGAAGTGGATTATTTGGAAAGTCTTATAGAGGCAGGCCATAATTTTGTAGAATCTGATTTCATAGGAGGCGATACATTATTCCCACCATATATCCGAGATGAGGGGAAGGGGAAAGGAAGGAAGGAAAAAAAGGTTGTTGTCAAAGAGGGAAAGAAACGAGCAGTAGGTTTACAGATAGTATCTGTAACCCCAAAAAGATGATACCAGTGAAGGTGTATTTAAGAGTGGGCCGAGTAAGAAGGTTAATTTTGAACCCGAGGCTGGACCGTCTAAGAAGGTTACTACGCCTTTGCGTAGTAGTACTAGGTTACTCTAAAGTTACCCAAAAAAAACAAAGCGTAGGTGTATCTACTCGTAAAAGTGTAGGTGTATTGATCGGGGTCAAATTAACCCTAAAGTTACTCTCTCAAATTAAGAGATCACGGTAGTACTTAGTGATCGAATCCATAGAGACTCTGTGGCTTTACAATAGACGTGTTCGTTTCAAGATTAGCTAAGCAATAAAGATATATTGAAAGACAATGCAAAGAAAGTAAATAAGGATGTAATCAAGTGGGGAAAAGCGTCAGGTCTAGGGAACTTCTCAGGAAATCAATCAAAGCAGGAACAAACAGCTGGTCAAGATCTAACTAAAAACCGTTCTAGAACTCAAATCACTAATGCATAGCTAACCAACTGTCGTTGCGAAAACTATCTATGACATAAACCTAAGAAACCAACTGTCGTTGTGAATCCTAAAGTTCTGACAAGCTTTAAGTACAAGTTCGATATGTTCGCAATTTATCTAAACCAACTGTCGTTGTGAAGATCGAACATGCTCACTAGGATTAGTTCAGATTATAAATCACGCTGTCGCACCAATTTAACAACCTAATGTCATACTTCTAGGTGATCAAATTAAACGAAGCATTAAGTACAATCCTAGATGAAGAACTAACAAGTTTGTCTCTTAACCAGTGTAAAACCTAACAAATCATGAAATCCCTAAACCTAACTAGGGATCTACTCAGACATGGTGAATGAAACAAACATCATGAATAGAATAGAAATCATAAAATAAATCAAGAGAAGAAGTAAAGAGTATGAAAATCTTCTCTTTGAAAACTCTCCAAAGGTGGCTGTGAATAATCAAGTGTAAAATAAAGCATAGGTCTAAACAATGACCTAAAAATCCTATTTATAGTCTAAAAACACGCTATGGGCTTAATTGCAAATCTGGCAAACTTCTGGGGCAAATCTGCAATTCGTGCAAAACTAGTACAAAACTCTTACAGAAATTTTGTCCTCTAGTGGTGTCGACCGACACCAGTGGGTGGTGTCGATCGACACCAGCACCATGATGGCTGTCCGAAATTGTTTCTCCGAATTTGCTCCAAAATCGCACGGACTCCCAAAACGTACCTAAACCTGCAAAAGACTCAGAAAGACTCTAGAAATACCAAAATACTTTATATATAAGACTTATATCATGGTTAAAACCCGGTAAAAACCATGATATATCATGTATCTACTCCAAAACGATGTAGTGGTAAACGTGAAGAAGCCACATATGATCACGAAGGTGAAAAGGATCTTTCTCGGATGTTTGAAGACTTGAAACAGTTGATTAGTGAGAGGAATAACATCCTAAAAGAAGAACTTTTGGCTGAAATGGACAAAAGGTTTGGTGGCATTCGAAATACTAGGCCTCTTGAAGAATAGATTCAGCAGGAACCAGAAGGGGCACAGCGGTCAAGGCGCGGTAAGGATGTGAATAAAGACATTCCGGAAACGAGTGTGCATAAAAGTGGTGTACAGTCGAGTAAGAAACGCAAGAGGGGTTCTGTGAAGGGAAAAAAGGAAAAGAAATCAGTTCAAGTGTTAGAGAAATAGATGAAGATGTTGAGGAGCTCCACAAAGAGACAGAGAAGATTGAAGAAACTTGCGATGAAGATGTTATATACAAGGGCCTACATAGGCAGCGAAGAAGTCCTCTTCCTCTATCTCCTAGACAAGAAAAGGTAAGTTTTTAAAGCTCTAGGCCCGAACCCCAAACCAAATTTATTTGATGTATATCTATATCTCTATTTTCTTATTTTTTGATGTTTCAGGAAACATGGCCCGACGGAGAGACAGAGAAGAATGATGAGAATGTGGATGAAACAAGTGTCCCGCTAACTGATAGGATGAAAATTCCTCTTCCTCCAAGAGAAGATTATAAGGTATCCCAACATAATGTTGGTACATAATAAATTGGAATAAGTAGGGATAAATTGGAACATAATAATGCGTTTTTCATGTCTCACCTTTCAGATAGCAGGGGAAGAAATTAACATAGGAGGAACAACTCTTCCGCATTTTTATAGCCCGAGAAGTCCTGTTTCTCCTGTTGCTAAGGTAATAATTTTTTTCTTGTGTACAAGAGTCACTCTCTGTACACCGAGGTGTACAGAGAAGGTTGTATAGACAAATAAATAGATCCCTGGATGTTCTAAAGCCATATATTTTGGCACCCTTTCAGATGGCGGTAGGAGGTGAAGAAATATTTGTTGGAGAAACAACTCCTACGAATGCTCCAATAACCACAGATTACTTTGATCCAAGCACAACACTTGTTCCTGTGAAGTGTCATGTTTTAGTAAGTCCAGTCTCCACTGTATTGTCTATTCATGATGATCGCGAGAGAGTACAGAAGAGGAAGAGGGTTAGATCAGAAAGACTCGGTGATATGTATACAGGAGATCCACGTATTAAGGCTTTATTTGGAAGTCGTGAAAAAGTGCAGCCATATGCTCCTATCCTGTTAATTAACAAAGATGAGTTCAAAACATTTCGGAAAGCATTGTTATAAGAGAAGGACATGTTAAAATTTGTACTTCTAAATTGGTATCTAAATTTAGTCATTGTGCTTCTAATTTGTTCAAACATGTTTAACTAAAATAGTTTAATTCTAACAGGGAATTACGCATCTACACTGGAAACATTGTAACCAATAACTTCTTTCTGGAGATCGCCAAGAAACAGCAGTTAGTTGGGAACTGAGGTATTTTCAGCATTATTATAAGTCAGAAAATATTTACAATATCTCTACACTATTATCATGTGGAGTGTACACTTATGAATCCCTCCTTTGTTGCCATTAATACAGCATATGCAGGTCATTACGGCTGCAATATAGAGGCGACGTGGAGCTAAAATCATTAGATATAGGGCAGCTCTTTTAAACACATGGTTTGTCCGTCTTATCTCGAGCTATTACAATGGATTTAAAGCTGCAAATGAAACTGGTAAGTCGAGTTACGATTGGGGTTCGAATTTGGGCAGCTTTGTTCTGGGGAAGTCAACCAGTAAGGGTATGAAGACTGAGTTCCTTAGAAACGTTGATGCACAATATGTTCCTATGAACTGGGGAAATCGACATTGGGTTGGTTTTGTGATCAATCTCTCACGCCGCCATATCGACATTCTTTACCCACTTATGGTATGCACCGAAGAAACAGAAGTGAAACATTACATGGCACCACTTGTTGAATGTTTTTCATGGATTTTGAATTCATTTCTACCATCGCTCAAGGATGTTGATTTTCCCATGACCCCGTATACTTGGACTCGCGTAGAAGGTTTATACCAGAACATACGCATTGGCGACTGCGGACCTGTTGCTTTGAAGTTCCTTGAGATGTACGCTGCCGGTATGGGTGTTGAAGAGATGGCCAAGATAGATGATGAAACTTTTAACCGTTTCCGGGAGAAATATGCTATGGATTGCTATGAGGAGGTTGCGAAGACAGGGGTGGAAATGGATCTTTTTGGTTGAACTTTTACGAGGTTTCGTAATGTTAGCGTGTTTCAGGGTTGTTTCATCTGAACTAATTTACGTTTTCACTTTTAAGAGGTTTATTTATGTATGTTTCATCTCTTATTTATGTTTTCAGACTTGTATTCTCCGTAGGATTTTAACTTTAATTTAGCAATGATTATGTTTGTCTGACTTTTTTAATGATGTGGTGTTAGGATATCAGCCGTGATTTTCTAAAATATATAATTTTATGGTGTAGAACAAAAGTTATCGTACACCAGTTTTCTTGTACACCAACAAAAACAAGTAGTAGTTGTTGTACAAGTAGTAGTTGTTGTACTTTTTATAATATATAACAAATCAACGTTCGTTTGTAATTTTCTAAAATATATAATTTTATGGTGTACAATAAAAGTTAGCGTACACCAGTTTTCTTGTACACCAACAACAACAAGTAATAGTTGGTGTACAAGTAGTAGTTGGAGTACTTTTTAATTATATATAACAAATCAACATTCGTTTGTGATTTTCTAAAATGTATAATTTTATGGTGTACAACATAATTGGTGTACAAAAAAAGTTAGCGTACACCAGTTTTCTTGTACACCAACAACAACAAGTAGTAGTTGTTGTACAAGTAGTAGTTACTGTATTTTTTTTATAATATATAACAAATCAACGTTCGTTTGTGATTTTCTAAAATGTATAATTTTATGGTATACAACATAATTCGCTTACAACAAAAGTTAGCGCACACCAGTTTTCTTGTACACCAACAACAACAAGTAGTAGTTGTTGTACAAGTAGTAGTTACTGTATTTTTTTATCATATATAATAAATCAACGTTCGTTTGTGATTTTCTAAAATATATCATTTTATGATGTACAACATAGTTGGTGTACAACAAAAGTTAGCGTACACCAGTTTTCTTGTACACCGACAACGACAAGTAGTAGTTGGTGTACAAGTAATAGTTGGTGTACTTTTTAAAAATATATAACAAATCAACGTTCGTTTGTGATTTTCTAAAATATATAAGTTTATGGTGCACAACATAGTTGGTGTACAACAAAAGTCAGTGTACACCAGTTTTCTTGTACACCGACAACAACAAGTAGTAGTTGGTGTACTTTTTAAAAATATATAACAAATCAACGTTCGTTTGTGATTTTCTAAAATATATAATTTTATGGTGTACAACATAGTTGGTGTACAACAAAAGTTAGCGTACACCAGTTTGTGGTTGTGTATTTTTGCGACCCGCATCAACCCGCAACCCGCAACCCGCCAAGCAAAAAATCTTTACCCGCATCCGCCCCGCTTAAATTTGCGGGTACCCGCGGGTAACCCGCAAATAATTAAATAAAAATAAAAAATTAATTTTCTAAATTTTTATTAGTAAAATTAATATTTATTAATAATTTTTTGTATTAAAAAACATAAATTCCTAAATTAAAAATTAAATAAAATAATAATTTGGATAAAATATATATTTTTATAATATTTTTAATTTTTTCTACTAAAATAAATAAATAATAATTATTAATTAATTAATTAATTTTTTTTTTATGAAATGCGGGTACCCGCAAATCCGCTCTAGAAATTTTGATGACCCGCACCCGCCCCGCTAGAAACTATTTCGACCCGCACCCCCGACCCGCAATTTGAAAAAAAAAAAATTCGACCAGCACCTGCCCCGCGGCGGGTCTAACGGGGCGGAGCCCGCGGGTTTCTGATTAAATTGACAGGCCTACTCACAAGGCGGTTAAAACTTAGAACTGTGTTAAATATAGATTCTCCCATATCAAAAATCAAAGCATGATGCAAAATAAGATGAGCAAAATTTTCAAAGAAATGCTCGAAAACTTGTCCGGCTGTATATGAATTCCCAGCACAAATTTGGAAAATAGCATATGCAAGAGTTCCATAACCGTACGCTGGAACGAGCTTCGAAAGTTGTGAAACCCCTCCATCAAGATCTTGGGCTTTAGTAATCAATCTTATACTCCCTCTGTTCGAAATTAATAGTAGTTTTGAGCATTTTTTCTTGTTCTATTTTATTAGATGTTTTGCTAGTTTTTATGCAAACTTTAAGTTTTCATTGGTTAACAAAATTTTAAATAAAACATTAATGATAATTTTGTAAAGAAAAATAGGTTTCTTAATATGTGTGCTTTTAGCTAAAACATCTATTAATTTGGAACAGAGGGAGTACCTTTTAAGTAAATAGCCATCGAGTTTTGATTAGCTAAACACTTTGTAAAAAAGGGTCTTCCAACCTCAACGGGTAAATTTTGTTGGGGCTTGGCACACAACCAGTTTATGTTGCTCGAGTTTAAAATTTTCTTTGATAAAAAAACATCTTTTACCTTTTTTCCGAGCACGTAACATAAGACCCAGCAGCTTCATATCTTCATCTCCCAACTTCTTCACAATTATCTTCAATATGTCATCCGGTAAGCTTACTCTTTCCATTTCTTCCTCTCTTTTGTCTACTTAAATATTTATCTTCCTTCTTATCTTCCTTCTTATAAGACCATAAAGGCATTTATAAACGTAAAAAGTTTTGCAAGCGAATCTTATTTATTTTCAATGAAGGTTATGATGCAAAAGTACCTGGACATGAAGACTCCCCACGTGTGAAAGAGAATATAACTTTCCATTGACAAGTCACATGTAAAGCAGAAACGTGACTTACTATTATGTTCATATATAGTCCCTTCTGTGATGATGAGAGGGCAAGTAGTAAGTAGAAACTATGTACTATTTATTTTTATTTTTTACTAGGATATGTGTACATCTGTTAATAATTTGTATAACTTCTTTTACTAACAAGTATAACTTGTTTATAATAGACGGAACAAACAATTAAACTCAAATAGAAGCAAGTTTCCAATTGACATAACATTACCGTTAAAAAAGCTGTCTTTACACTATTAGGTCCAAAAGGCGTACAAGAACTGGTATTACCTATACCAAAAAGCTATAAAGGGAAACTAATATGTAGTCATATTAGTTTCCAATTATACCAAAAAGTTAACCAAAAGCTACGGAAATAAAGGTTTCGGTGTACACACGATTACTATAGAGCTGTACACCTATGCTCTAAAGAGGTGTACACCTATGCTTTGATGAAACCAAAAACACTCCTCCAAATGCTAAAACTTAATCCAGCCCCCTTCCTGCAGGTAACATGGTTATGGTCTCCTTTACCACACCTTCTACATTTGTTTGGCTTGCACTTCTTCTTTCCCATCTTGTGGTTTTCATAAATACAATACTTAGTAAGAAAAACATACCTTAAACTGGTGGCAGTATTCTTAGGGAATAACTAAAAAAAAAAAAAACTACCTTAAACCAATGCTTTGATGAAACGTCACGGAAAATACCCTTCGGCCAGTTTTTGAAGGGAAAACCTCACGGTCTCGGATTTCTTCAGGGACAAAAATGTCATCAGGATCAGGAACATGTAGAATCACACCCGCCACAGTTGAAGCCCACGCAGTCTTCTGATCGGGATCAAATTAACCCTAGAGCTATTCTCTCAAATTAAGAGATCACGGTAGTACTTAGGGATCGAATCTACAGAGACTCTGCGGCTTCACAATAGACGTGTTCGTTTCAAGCTCAGCTAAGCAATAAAGATATATTGAAATAACAATGCAACGAAAGTAAATAGAGATATAAATCAATGGGGAAACGCGTCAGGTTTAGGAAACTTCTCAGGAAACCAATCAAAGCAGGTAAAACAACTGGTCAAGATCTAATTATGAATCGTTCTAGAACTCAAATCACTAATGCATAGCTAACCAACTATCGTTGCGAAAACTATCTATGACATACACCTAAGAGACAAATTGTCGTTGCGAATCCTAAAGTTCTGACAAGCTTTAAGTACAAGTTCGATATGTTCACAAGTTATCTTAACCAACTGTCGTTGCGAATATCTAACATGCTCACTAGGATTAGTTCAGATTATAAATCACGCTGTCGCACCAATTTAACAACCTAATATCATACTTCTAGGTGATCAAGATAAAAGAAGCATTAAGTACAATCGTAGATGAAGAACTAACAAGTTTGAATCTTAACCAGTGTTAAACCTAACAAATCATGAAATCCCTATGAGAATCCCTAAACCTAACTAGGGATCTACTCAGACATATCAAATGAAACACAAGACATAGCTGAAATAAATATCATAAACTGAATCAAAAGTAGAGTAAAGAAACAGGGGTTCAAAATCTTTTCTCAGAAGTACAAGTAGCAAGATCAGCGCCTAAGCAAAGGAATAAATAGAATAAAGACGACAGAAGTTGGATGATGAATAATGAAATATGGATACATCCAACTTAACCTAAAAACCTAATATATAGACTAATACACGAGCTGGGTCTCATTTGTAAACTTTTGGAACTTCTGGGGAAAAACTACAAATCTTCAGAACTTGGTAAATTCCGCATGGACGCCTGACGATGGGTGTCGACTGACACCAGTGATGAGGGTCGATTGACACCACTGACCACTGAAAACATCGACTTTGTCTTCTCAGCAACAAATGCTCCATAATGCTCCATATTTATCCAAAAAATCCCAAACGCATGAAACCTGTGAAAGACTCGATAAAGACTCGAAAGACACGGTTAAGATGCGATAAAGCACTTATATCATGGCTTAAAACCGGTAAAATCCATGATATATCAACTCCCCCAGACTTAGCTTTTGCTTGCCCTCAAGCAAAACATAAAACTAAACCAGAGAAAGAAGTTTGAAAACACAGAAACTCATTTCGTCATAAGAATATCACAATCACATTCACAATAGTAATCCACTAAAAACTCTTACCTTAAAGGATCTAGACCACCATGTACTTCACCGTAGACATTCACAGCATAGTACACATTACCTTCATTGTCGAGTCTCATCTCTGATCTCGATGCCCAGAGCCTTCTAGACTCTTTCACGTACAATATCAAAACAAAGACAACCATATAGCTATCGGTACTCTTTCTCTCCCCCCCAGACTTATTCTTTTTCTTAATATCTTTTTTTTTTCTTTCTTTTTTTTTTTTTATAATTCAAAGGTGTACCGAATAATGTGGTCACCAGAAATTTTCCTACCCCTCACTGCCACCTCTGCGTGATCATCTCAATCTTAAGTAAAATAATGAGGTCACGGGAAATTTTCCTACCCCTTTACTTAAGACGAGAATTATATCATCTTTTCTGCTTTTTCTCTTCTTTTTTTTCTTTAGGATAAAGGAGAGGAGTACCGATTTTATTGGTGTTTATAGAAGTTTTCTTGTCCAGTATGAACGATGAGTCAAGCCCCAGAACACCTGTCACATTGATGAGGTAAAAGGAACTAACAGAAATTAGCTTGGGAGTTAGTGGATGTCTGCTGGAAATATGGGCGTCTCAAGTCCACCATTAAACCTTCGGTTTATCCATTAGTCTCAGATGCCTAACAAGCTTGAATCAAATGGTCACTTAAGTTCCTGCAAAATGTGAAGGTTTCCTCAAAATATCATAGTTTCATGGACTAATTTTGACTCAATAAAACGGACTCATCTGACTCGAAAGACTCATAAGAAAAGAAAACACATAGTTAGTAACTACCTCCCCCAGACTTGAACAACACTGTCCCTAGTGGTGTCTAACCCGAAGTTGGTCAAAATAAAATAGAAAAGAAAAATTGAAAGAATACGAAAAACTTACCAGTGGGTTGCCTCCCACTAAGCGCTTGTTTTCAGTCTGTAGCTTAACTATGCCGAAGATCAGGCATCTGGTGGATCCGAGAGTGCCAATGAATGCCTCTCAGAATATTGTTGCCTCATCCATGGTGGAGTATACGCGGTGCATGAGAACGACCATGGAATTGAGGAACATCAGCAGGGCGGGATGTTAGTCTGGGTGGGACACTTATTTTCCCGGCAAAATCATCAAAAGAAGAAACAAGGGCTCTACGATAATCTCGTGGCTTGGTTAACTGTGAAACAGTCTGCGTACCTTTAAAAGTCTTATTGATGAGATCAGATGGTTTGGGTCTAGAAGGTGCGTACCTTTGCTTTTCCGGGGGTGAATGGAGTGTAGAATATGGAGCTTTTTGTTTGACAACTGGTTTCGAACTTGCAGCATTGATACCATTCCGAAAACCAGTTGTTCCAGACAAATCTGGGCCAACCCGTGGTGGGTGTCGTCCGACACCAGTGGTGGTGTCGAACGACACTGAGCCTGCAGCTCGGATCTCTGCACTTTTTCTACAATTCAGCTCTGCAATCCTTGTTTCGATCACAAAAACGTCTTCCTCCAGCAACTTGTTAGTGATTAGAACCTCTTCTTGGAGTCTAGTCTGGAAGAGATGATCACCACTCCAATCCTCTAGCTCATAAGCTTGCTTATTCACTTGCTCACTAGGACCCACCTCCTTGACATACCCAACAGTAATGTCTGTGGAGGTTTCTACAGAGAATGTTTGACCATCATTGGTGGGTATCCTTCTCAGCTTGTCCATGTCAAAGTTCATGACCATATCATCCACATTCAAGCCTATCCTTCTGTTCCTCACATCAATCATGGCACCAGCTGTAGCCAAGAAAGGTCTTCCCAGAATAAGAGGATCCTTAGGTTCTTCCTCATATTTCAACACCACAAAGTCTGTGGGAATCAAGGAGTCGCCAATTTTTACTAGAACATCTTCTAAGACACCTTCTGGAATCATTTTGGATCGATCAGCCAAGATAAGAGAAATGCCCGTTGGCTTGAAAACAGTCATCCCAAGGCAAACAGCAACAGAGTGGGGCATCAAACTAAGGGAGGTATATTGGAGTGAGTATTTGGTGAGAATTGAGTTTTAATGGCAAATCATGTGTTATTGAAACATGAATTTCAAAATATCTTTTAAATTCCACTGTTATTGGATTAATGATTTTAAAATATACAATCAAATCCACTGTTATTGAAAACGTTATTAGGATTTCATTTAAAAGTTTCAGCTGAGATTTGAGAGGAATTCTTAGTTAAAAATACAAAGACTCAATTCCCATGGTTTTAGCTGAGATTTCAAAGAATTTAATAACAAAATTCCTAATTCACCAAAATTTAATCAAATCCTCTCAAAATTCATTAAAACTCAATTCTCACCAAATACCCACTCCAATATACCCCCCTAACACTCGAACCCATATCACAAAGAGAATTAGAAAATCCACCTGTGGAGATGGAGCAATCGAGCTGAAAACTTTCTGGATCCGGTAGCTTCTCTGGAATCCTACTCTCAACCATGGCACTAACTGGTGCAGAGACAATCACTTCTTTCTGCTTTCCTTTCCTCTTCTGTGGGGTCTCATTCAAGAGAATTGTGCTAATGTCCTTGGTAAGCAAAGCTCTTTCCTCATTAGTCACACCATTAATAACAATTCTTTTAACATATCTCTTGAGCGGAGGTGAAAGCTTGACTGCATCAACTAGAGGTAGCTCAATCATCACTTTATTCATCATTGCATTGCATCTAGCTTCTTCCATCTCCTGCTTAGACTTCCTAGGCTTTGGAAAGGGAACCTTAGACTTATAGACCCTTTCCCTTGAAGTTTGCAGCTTCTCAGAAGTTGGTGTCTCAGATAACGAATGGTGTCGAACGACACTAGGTGGGTGTCAATCCTCTGTCGTGGGTGCTGGTGTCGACCGACACTGTCTGATGGTGTCGGTCGACACTGGAGTCTGATCCTCAAATATGCTTCTATTGCTTCTAACTCCACAAATTTATCTCTATTTCCCACCAAAATGGCATTGCAAGCATGGTTGGGGTTGTTCTCAGTCCTTCCATGAGGGAATCCCTCTTGTCTTTTGATAGACTCAGCATTATGTGCCACCTGAACATCCAGCATCTTGACGTGAGTATTCAAAACTTCGAGCTTCCCATGCAAATCAGTATACAGAGCATCAATTTTCCCATTAAAATCAACTGTGATCCTCTGCTAACGCTCCAGTATTTGCTCAATCATAGATTTCATCTCACTCTGCTCAGAGCTAGCGGGAGGTTGCTGATCATAAGAGGATGATCCATAGTTCATGTTGAAGTCATTGTTGCTCTAGAAGGGCTTCTGATACTAGTTCTTAGGAATATAACTAGAAGAGTTTTGATTACAGGTGAAAGTACTCCACTGATTATTTCCACTGTAACCATGATATGCTCAAATTTACCCTGAGCTACTCTCTCAAATTAAGAGATCACTGTAGTACTTAGGGATCGAATCCACAAGGACTATGAAATACCCAATAAATCCCAGTAAAAGTATTATGCTAAATAAGTATAATGTAATGAAATTGCAATGCGAATAATTAAACAAAGTGTAAATCAATGGAGAAAAGCGCTAGGCATAGGGAAATCTCAGGAATCTTCAGAACTGTGAATCGATTGAATTATCAGGATTATAATTTAAGAACCGTTCTAGAACTCAAACACAATTGTAAAACCTACCAGCTTCCGCTGCGTAAACTATCTATCCCTGAATCTAGAATTCCAAATTCCTTTGCTAAATTCTAAGATCCAGACAAGCAGTAATGATCAGGTTCAATTTGTTCACAAAATCCCTAAATCAAATTCCTTTGCAGATAGGTATTTTGCTCACCTAAGATAGATCTGGCAATCAATTACACTTTCATGTCAATTAACAACCCTAAATCAGATTCTAGGTCGCGAATCTAGAATAAGCAATAAGTTCAATCCTAGATGAAGAACTCTATCAATTAACCCTAGTAATCTAATGATTCAACAATTCCTCAGAAACCCTTGAAATCCCATAACCTAACAAGGAAACTACTCAGACATGGTGAAAAAAACAATCATCATGATATGAATAGAAATCATTCAATAATATAAAAGTAGAAAAACAAAGAGTATCAGAGATTAGAGAAAGATGATACAAGCTTGAGATAGATAGAGAGTCTGCTGCTTGATAATCCTAAAACCCTGATCTAAAACACAATATATAGCTAAAAACTCGTACAGGGAGTAATGCTGAAATAATGGAAACTTCTGGGCAAAATTGTAAATCTTCCAAAATCTCCCAAGTTGTCCGCATGTGGTGTCGATCGACACTCATGGCTGGTGTCGATCGACACCAAGTCACACATCGCCTCAAAACATGATTCTTCGATGCAACTTCTTGGTCTTTGCTCCAAAATCTCCCATATTCTTCACATTAGTCATAAATGCATACCTGAAGATAAAAGACTCCAATAGACTCTAAAAACACCAAAAAGACTCAATTAAAGACTCTTATATCATAGTTAAAACCCATAAAAACCATGATATATCAACTCCCCCAGACTTAGCTTTTGCTTGCCCTCAAGCAAAACAGAAACTCAGCCTGTGAAAGAAGTTTGAAAACACAGGAAACTCATTTTGTCATAAGAGCACCAGACTCACATTCACCATAGTAAAGCCACTGGAAATTCTTACCTGACAAGATCCAGACCACCATGTACTTCCCCCAAACTTAGCAACTGCCCCAAACAACTCCACAATTCAAATAAGCAATCCAAATTCACCATACTGACTTCTATAAACTAAGGTGAGGACTCATCCAAGGAGTATCAATCAGAGGACACATGGACTCTTTCTCAATCAGTTTTCCTGAACACACAGACTGTCTTAACTTCTGGTTCCTTTCCTCTCCCTTTTCTCACTTCTGCAGTTAATTATATCAAAGGTGTAGGCGAATAATGGTATCACGGGAAATTTTCCTAACCTCGCTTCCAACCTTTGTGTGATCATTCCTTTCAAAGTAGAATAATGAGGTCACTGGAAATTTTCCTACCTCTCTACTCAGAAGAAAATCATTTCATCTTTTACTGCTTACTGCTTAGTATATATATATATATTTTTTTTCTTTCTTTTCTTAATGAAGGGAAGAGAGAGGAGAACCATACTCACACAGACAAGTCTTTCAGGACTGAAGGGAGAATCCGATCCAATGTATATCAAGCCCCTGGACAAGCAAAAATAAAGTCAGGTTAATGGGCGAAGTCGGTGATGGATCCTCTGAAAGCTCAGGTGAACATGGGTAACATTGGTAGGTTGATCAGCCTTGGGGTTTTTCATTAGTCTCAGACGCATGTCAAGCTCGAATCAATGGTCACTCAGGTTCCTGCAAATGTGGTGATTTCCTCGAAAAATCATAGTTTCCAAACTAAATTTTGACTCAATAAAACAAAAATTGGACTGACTCTAAGAAAATAAAAAGAATGATGTTAGTAACTACCTCCCCCAGACTTAAACAACACTGCCCCCAGTGTTATCAAGCAAGGAGTTGGTGAAAAGGAAATAAAACTGGTCAAAATATTAGAACACAAAATCTGAATCCGTGGCATGGGTGTCGGTCGACACCGACGAGTGGTGTCGATCGACACCAGCAACAAGGGTCGACACCATCGCAAAACTTTTTTTTTTTTTTATTATTATTTTTTTTTATATGAATAAAAGAAAACCAAAAATAAAAGTTAGTCAAAGTTAGACTGAAAAATATAGAAAAACCTAAATAATTAAAAATCAAATAAATAAAATATATTCACAACTTACCAGTGGGTTGCCTCCCACCAAGCGCTTGTTTAAAGTCATTAGCTTGACTTGGTGACGGTTTAGGCAGAGGGTGCATCATCCAGACGCAATATGTGTCCGTCCGGGATCTTGGCATGTGCCCAATAATGTTTGACCCTCTGACCGTTGACTGTAAATTCATTGCCCTCAGGACTGAGCAAGACAACAGCACCATATGGTCGAACTTGACCTTCAACAACAGCTATTGAGTGGTTATCTGCCAAATCGGAGCTGTCTGGAACATGGGTGTCGATCGACACAAAGGCGTGGTGTCGATCGACACTCGAACCTGTTGTCCGAGAATACTGCAGATCACCGCAAGAAAAATCACGCCATCCCGTTTCCAGTAAGTGCACATTCTCTTCTGGCAGAGAATCATCAATAGGGATGTCGTCCTCAATCCTAATCCGTGATAGATGATCAGCAACTCCATTTTCAGTACCTTTCTTATCCTTGACTTCGATGTCGAACTCCTGGAGTAATAGAATCCATCGTAACAGTCTAGGCTTAGAATCCTTTTTCTGCATCAGGTACTTGAGTGCAGAATGATCAGTGTGCACTACTACCTTAGAGCCAACAAGATACTGCCTGAACTTCTCAAAAGCAAACACAACAGCAAGCAGTTCTTTCTCTGTGGTAGCGTAGTTCTTCTGTGCATCATCCAATGTACGGCTGGCATAGTATATGGCATGAAGCTTCTTGTCTTTCCTTTGTCCCAGCACAGCCCCAACTGCAAAGTCGCTGGCATCACACATTACCTCAAAAGGCAAATCCCAATCCGGCGGTTGAATAATTGGAGCACTCACTAATGCACGCTTGAGCTGTTGAAAGGCATCAAAACAATCAGTATCAAACACAAATGTAACATCCTTACAGAGCAAAGCGGTGAGTGGACGTGCTATCTTGCTGAAATCCTTGATGAAACGTCTATAGAATCCAGCGTGTCCAAGAAAGCTTCTCAATGTCTTGACATTAGAAGGAGGCTGCAGATTAGTCATCACCTCAATCTTAGCTCTATCAACCTCAATACCAGCCTCTGATACCCTATGCCCAAGAACAATGCCATCTCTGACCATAAAGTGGCATTTCTCCCAATTCAGAACCAAGTGCGTCTCTTCACATCTAGCTAGCACTCTGCATAGGTTATCCAAACAATCCTTGAATGAAGACCCATAAACTGAAAAATCATCCATAAATACCTCCATACTGTCCTCAATCATGTCTGTGAAGATAGACATCATACACCTCTGAAACGTAGCAGGAGCGTTACATAGTCCAAAGGGCATTCTGCGGTATGCGAAAGTGCCATAGGGACATGTAAACGTGGTCTTCTCCTGGTCATCTGGGTGAATAGGAATCTGAAAGAACCCTGAATAGCCGTCAAGGAAACAGTAATAAGGGTGATTAGCTAAACGCTCAAGCATCTGATCAATGAAGGGTAAAGGAAAATGATCCTTTCTTGTAGCGGCGTTCAGCTTCCTGTAGTCAATACACATTCTGTGCCCTGTCATAGTCCTAGTCGGTATCAGCTCATTCTTCTCATTCTGTACCACTGTGACTCCTCCTTTCTTAGGCACAACATGCACTGGACTGACCCAACCGCTGTCGGAAATTGGATAGATGATTCCTGCATCCAACAGCTTCATGATTTCTTTCTTAACCACATCCTTCAGGTTTGGATTCAGCCGTCTCTGATGTTCAATTGATGACTTAGTCTCATCCTCAAGATGTATCCTATGCATGCACAGATCTGGAGAGATACCTGAAATGTCATCAAGAGAATAGCCAAGAGCCTTGCGAAACTTGCGCAGCTTACTTAGCAATAGGGTGAGCTCTGCGTTGTTCAAGGACGCATTAACAATAACAGGATATGAATTATGTTCACCAAGGAATGCGTACCTGAGCCCCGCAGGGAGTTGCTTGAGCTCTATCTTTGGAGATTGCTCAAAGCTCCAATCAGCTGCTTTCTTGTCTGTCCGGACACTGGTGTCGATCGACACCAGTGATGGGTGTCGATCGACACCCGTTACGTGCATCACTTCCTTGGTTGCATCCATTAGCTTGACATACCCAGCAGCAATATCATCTAAATGCTCAACCTCATCCACTGAAGCAATCAAAGCACGTTCCAGAGGGTCCTCACAATGCAACTCTTTGAAACTCTCCTCAACAAGATCCGTGAGAGTCTCGACGCAGAAGGTCTGACCGTCGATCGTAGGCCGCTTTACAAGCTTATCCATCTCAAAGTTCATAACTAAATCACCTACATTCAGACCAATGCGTCCCCTTCTGACATCAATCATGGCACCAGCTGTAGCCAAGAATGGTCGTCCCAATATCAACGGGTCCTTAGGCTCTTCTTCATATTTCAACACAACGAAGTCCGTAGGAATCAAGCAACCTCCTATCTTGATAGGAACATCCTCAAGGATACCGTCTGGAAGACGAACAGAACGATCAGCAAGGATGAGAGTGATCCTTGTCGGCTGAAAGTCTGTCATACCAAGATTCACAGCAACTGATATGGGCATCAAGTTCACGCTAGACCCAAGATCACATAAAGACCGTTCGAACTTCTCTGCAAAGATGGTGCAGTCAAGAACGAAACTACCTGGGTCTGGAAGCTTCTCTGGAATCTTGTTCTGAATCACGGCACTAACCTGTGCGGAAATCATCATCGCACCCTGTTCAACATTCAAATCCTTAGTGACCATGCGTTTCACGTACCGTCTGATTACGGGGGATGTTTTGATGGCATCAATCAACGGTAACTCAACAATGAGCTTGTCCATCATAGCCTTACACCTGGCATCGTCTATCTCTTGCTTAGACTTCCTGGGGTTTCGAGGATAAGGGATCCTTGGTTTGTATGATGATTCGGTGATCGGCTTAGCAGATGATGAAGAAGCCTTGTCTGTCTGTGAAGGGTGTCGATCGACACTAAGTGGTGGGTGTCGGTCGACACTAACATCCAGTGTCGTGTCCCTTGTAGCGATCGACACAGCTTTGTCCTTGTCAATCCCTTCTGTATCAACTGGTGTCGATCGACACATAGTGTTGGTGTCGATCGACACTAACTCCGGAGGAACAACATCTTCGTCTTCGACCTCTTCTAAGTCTATCTTCTCTTCAGGTGTCAGAGTACTCCTGATCACAGGCTCAACCTTCTTCCCACTCCTCAATGAGATGGCATTCACTGGATGCCTCGGATTAGTGTCTGTCTTCCCAGGAAGAAAACCGTCTTGTCTCTTAATAGCTCCAGCTGTCTGAGCAACCTGAGTGTCTAATTTCTTGACGTGAGTGTTCAGCTGCTCAAACTTCCCATTCAGATCCTGATACAGTGAATCTAGCTTTCCATTGAATTCCACTGTAATCTTCTGTTGACCTTCTAGAATCTGCTCAAGCATCGATTCCATCTTGCTCTCTGTAGTAGGTGGTGGAACGCTCTGATATGAAGATGAACCATAGTTCCTCTGATTGAAATTGTTGTTGCTCTGATAGGGCTTCTGATACTGAGGCTGCTGAGTGAAGGTAGAGGAGGACTGATTCCCTTGATAGTTGCCCCGCGGACTGCCCCCATTGAAGCCTCGGTTTCCTTGTGAGTTACCGAAACGCTGAAAGCCTGTGCCACCGACATAGTTAACATCCTGTTCCTCATGATCATTCACTTGCTCATAGGTCTCAACCTCAGCAGCAAAATGGACCTCCTTCTTGTTTATTAGAAGGTTGTGAACCGTATCAAGTTTCGCCTTCACCTCAGCTATCTGACTTCCATCTAAATTGCCAGCTTGCTTCTTTCACTCGAAATCAGCATTCTTAGTACTGTTGCCTGAAGCCAAATTCTCTATTAGTACCACAGCATCCTCAGGATATCTGGTATTGAAGTTGCCATTACTTGCAGCATCTAGAGCCATCTGATACCTCCAATCGATACCCCTGAAGAAAATCCCAAGCAACTGAACCTCACTGAACCCATGGTGTGGACAATCTCTCTGATAAGCCCTGAGCCTTGCCCAAGCGGCCTTGAATGCTTCTGTAGGCCCTTGAGAGAAGGCTGAAATCTTCGTCCTCAGCTCTTCAGACCGTGCATCATCATAAAAGTTGTTCAGGAAAGCATTTTTAGTGTCCTCCCAAGTGGTCAGTGACCCCGGCTTCAACTGCTTAAGCCAATAAGCTGCTTCCCCAGCAAGAGAGTATGGGAAGAGCTTGCAGAACAAATAGTCGTTTGACACCCCGTTAGCCTTGATACTAGTGACTAGATCCTCAAACCGCTCAATATGATCCATAGGGTGCTCATGTGATAGCCCGTGGAAAGGGTTCTGACCTATAAGCGTGTAGTATGCAGGTTTGAGTTCAAAGTCATTCCTTTGAAACGGAGGCGGGCGGATGGCAGACCGGTTGGCATAGAACTGCTCTGGCCTGTTGTAATCCCCTAATGTCATTGCGCGTGGACCTAAGGCATTAGGTGCACCTTGTCCAACCAAAACACCACCAACCGCTGGTAGGTGTCGATCGACACCAGGTGGTGGGTGCCGATCGACACCAGCACCCTGGACGGGTACCACATCCTCAACAATGACTTGGCCGTTGTCATCGATCCTTTGGCCCTCTGCATTGTACGCATGACCATCTCTGTCCCGGAGAACTCCATGTTCATCAGCCATGATGATAGTACGCAACATCGCTTCTGAATTCTTCGCTGTCCGGGTTCTTCGTTCTAACTTAGCTAGCTCTTGATTTGAAAGGGTTACTAGCTCAAGATTCTTGTTGCTCCGAGTTTTGCGATTAGGCATGCACCTGAAACACACAAGAAAGAAAGAAAGAACGAAATCAGTAACAAAATAAAAGAAAATTTAGACAAAAACTTAAACTTAAATCTAATGGTAAATTCAATAGTCCCCGGCAACGGCGCCAAAATTTGATATGCTCAAATTTACCCTGAGCTACTCTCTCAAATTAAGAGATCACTGTAGTACTTAGGGATCGAATCCACAAGGACTATGAAATACCCAATAAATCCCAGTAAAAGTATTATGCTAAATAAGTATAATGTAATGAAATTGCAATGCGAATAATTAAACAAAGTGTAAATCAATGGAGAAAAGTGCTAGGCATAGGGAAATCTCAGGAATCTTCAGAACTGTGAATCGATTGAATTATCAGGATTATAATTTAAGAACCGTTCTAGAACTCAAACACAATTGTAAAACTTACCAGCTTCCGCTGCGTAAACTATCTATCCCTGAATCTAGAATTCCAAATTCCTTTGCTAAATTCTAAGATCCAGACAAGCAGTAATGATCAGGTTCAATTTGTTCACAAAATCCCTAAATCAAATTCCTTTGCAGATAGGTATTTTGCTCACCTAAGATAGATCTGGCAATCAATTACACTTTCATGTCAATTAACAACCCTAAATCAGATTCTAGGTCGCGAATCTAGAATAAGCAATAAGTTCAATCCTAGATGAAGAACTCTATCAATTAACCCTAGTAATCTAATGATTCAACCATTCCTCAGAAACCCTTGAAATCCCATAACCTAACAAGGAAACTACTCAGACATGGTGAAAGAAACAATCATCATGATATGAATAGAAATCATTCAATAATATAAAAGTAGAAAAACAAAGAGTATCAGAGATTAGAGAAAGATGATACAAGCTTGAGATAGATAGAGAGTCTGCTGCTTGATAATCCTAAAACCTTAATCTAAAACACAATATATAGCTAAAAACTCGTACAGGGACTAATGCTGAAATAATGGAAACTTCTGGGCAAAATTGTAAATCTTCCAAAATCTCCCAAGTTGTCCGCCTGTGGTGTCGATCGACACTCATGGCTGGTGTCGATCGACACCAAGTCACACATCGCCTCAAAACATGATTCTTCGATGCAACTTCTTGGTCTTTGCTCCAAAATCTCCCATATTCTTCACATTAGTCATAAATGCATACCTGAAGATAAAAGACTCCAATAGACTCTAAAAACACCAAAAAGACTCAATTAAAGACTCTTATATCATAGTTAAAACCCATAAAAACCATGATATATCACGCAGATGAAGTCGAGCTCAGCCTCGCCTCACGTCTCGCGTCACTAAGCCGAGTCCAGTCTCGTACCACATTTCGATTTAGCAGAATACGTAAGCCTAAACCGGAAGAACACACAGATGGAGTCGAGCTCAACCTCGCCTTAGTCTTGCATTACTAAGCATTGCCCAGTCTCACACCACATTTCGGTCTAGCAAAACGCATAAGCCTAAACTGGAGTAACACGCAGACGAAGTCAAGCTCAGCCTCGAGAAATATCTCGCATCATAAAAACCGAGCCCAACCTAGCTCTGCATCTCGCTTTGCGAAAACCGAGCTCGGTTCCGCTCCGTGCCTCGCTAAGTGAAAGTACAACTCTCCTGAACCTTGAACCTCACAACCGAACCAACAAGTAATACTTAAACAAATAGGCGAACAACCGAACCAAGGAGTGGCCAAAACAGAAGCATACATAAAATATATATATATATATAAGAGTAAAAACCCCTCCGGGCCATAGCCTTACAAATCAAAAAAGAAAACTAAAAGACAGCCACTAAGGATCGAGGGAGACCGAACCACCACCCAAAGTGCCCCCCTCGCGATTTGCACCATCCGCCTCTGAAGATTGCACGATGCCCGTGACGTCTCTCACGGCCCGTGCGCAACCTATCAGCTGGGCGGACGTCAGGGATCACCTCGCCAGTCAGGGGCCCAGAGCCTAGAGATGCCCCCGCCGCCTCAGCAGTGGCCCGCGACGCGTGCTTCTTAAGACCGGCTTGTCCAAGCTCGTCAGGCACTAGGGAGACCACGACGCTGGGGACCTCAAAAACATATTCAGGGGCCCGGTCCATCATAGCAGCATGGAAGTGCGACACCAAGCCGCGAACAACACCGATTGGCGGGTCAACAACCGTCCTCCCATGAAGAGCGTTATAATGCCTCAACTGCTCGCCAATCACCCCGGCGAAGAACTTGTCAAGAACGGCAATCATCCTAGAGCGCGTCGCCTCTAGCGCGTGACACACCTCCTTCGCCATCCCGAACTTCACCTTAAGCCCCTCGACTTCCGCTGGATTGGCGAAAAAATGATCCAAGGCATCGCACCGCTCGCTGATGGCACCGTCCAGGTCGTCGCATATCCACTTCCGCTCCTCGATGAGGCACGCCTAGATGGCAGACCGCGCTTGTTCTCGAGCATCGTCCACCTTGGCACGAAGTGAACGGCCATCCTCTAAAGCCTTCTTAAGCTCCCCCCGCAAAGTAAGAAGTTGCGACTCCCGCATATGCTCGCAGAGCTCGGAGGCTTGGAGAGCATCTTCGAGCTCCAGCACCCTCCAATGCTCCTCGTCTCGCGCCTTCTATGTGGACGCGCAGTCGGCTCGGGCCTGGTCGAGATCCCCGACAACGTCAGCACCTATTCGGCCGTCGACCCTCAGGTTCCGCTCGTAGAACTCAGACACCAGGCTCATGTTGAGGATGACTTACATCAAGTCAAAACAACCAAAATAAGAAAACAGAGAAACGACCAAGCCTTCGACCTACACCGCAAAAGGAGCTTACCTAAATCAGCAAGACGGAGCAATCTCAAAAAACCTTCGGACCAGCCATCTCATCGAAAGAAGCAAGGCTCCTCGCATTCCCAGGAAGCACGCGACAAAGCTCAGCGCAGCTCGAGGGATCGGTGAGAATAGAGGCCTCGCCTCGGTAGCGAAAATCAAAACCATACTGCCCTTCTCCAGATGACTCGCACATGCGGGTCACGAGCCCAGCGGTGCCTCGCTCCTCCTCACCAACCCTTTCCCTCTCCTCCTCCTCCTTACGAGCCATGCGCTCCAAGTCTTGGAACTTCTCCCCTTGATCTTTCGGGAGGTTTATTACCCTCTCCGATGGCCGCACCCTATTTTTCTTCGCCTTCTTCCCCGTCTCGGAAGCAACGCTCTTCCCTTTCCCCTTATCTTCCGAACCACCGCCGCAAGGGGCCTTCTCGATGGTCGTCTCCTTGCGAGACTTGCCCTTACGAGCGCTCTCGGCGAGCGGGATGTCATCACTAGATGCCGTTGGCAGGATGTCATCCAAGAAATCCAACATGGGATATCCGCCATGGCAGGAGCGGCTGAAAAACAGTAAACCCAAACAAATCAACAATCGAAATAAAAACAGCGCAAGCCGGAAAAAGCGCCAAAAACTAACCTGAACCACGAAGCAGCGAAAGTCTACGCTTGAGCAGGAACTCCCAATTCAGATTCAGTCCCTCTCGCGCCTCCTCTAAGAAGCCAATATACATCGAAAAATTGGAAGGCAGGGATTTCGCAGAAGGAGGCTTTGCTGCAAAGATCACGAGGTGATAGTTAGATATAAAACAAAGGATGAAAGAAGATAAAGGGGGATTCGAGAAAGGCGTGTAGATAGTAAGGCTATCTACCCAGGCTGCGAGCCCAGTCCTTCCGCACAAGTTTGATCAGCTCAGTCGGAGCTGACGCCTCGCTGATCTTAATGAAGAAGTAATGTTGCTCCTAATTCTAGGTCTTACCGGGGCTATCTACCAAGAACCACGTCTTACGGTTAGGCCTAAAGGAAATGTAGAACGTCCCGTCCAGTGTCTTGTTTCCGAGCGGTGACTGGGAACCGATCTCCCTCCCGGCAATCATGACAGCAACGATGCTGCGAACCGCAGGAGCAGCGAGCTGGGGCAAAGCTATACCCCTCCTCAAGCAGTACTCCATCAACAAACCGGGCAGTGGGAACCAGAGGCCGCAGGCCAAGAAGCAGGCTTCGTAAAGGTAGATTAAACCCTCAGGGGCCTTATCCGAAAGTTTATTCGGCTCGGGGACCAGGAATCCAACATTGGCAGGGATATCACAGGGCCGATGCATCTCCTCCAGACTCTTTACAGAAGATTTCGTGGGGCCCCACGTCCGCACGGCCTGCTTCAGGGAGGCAGCAGCCCTCTCCCCTCCGCGAGCCTCGCGCCCTCAACTTCTGCTCTTCCCTTAAGCGCAACCGATCCCCCCCCCTCGTATCGAACAAGCCAAAGTCCAAATCATCCCCTCAAACCTGGGAAACCACGTCGGGACTGCGAGCTGACACGCCGCCACGCGCGATGATATTCTTGGAGTCCCACTGGGATGAACTCCCCGGCGGCGCATGGCCGAATTCTCGTCGGGGCGGAACCCTCGGCGATCTCCCGGGGCCTCGGCGAGATGGAGCCTTGGATGATGGGGCCTTTGACGATGCTTCCCGGGACCTCCTCGGGACGAAACCTTCGACGATGCACCACCAGGGCCTCGCCAGGATGGGGCTTTCGACGATGTGTCCCCAAGATTGCGCTAGGTCGAAACCCTGGAAGGGTTGTCCTCAAGGCCCCGCCAAAGTCGCGATGCCCCCAGAGAACTTTGGATCTCCCAGTCGCTTTCAGATGCCGTTGCAGAAGATGAACTACTTACCGAAGCCCGCGAATCGGAAGGAACCTCAGACGGTAAGGAGGCAGACTCAGAACTCGATTCAATACGCACCATCGAACGGGATTAGGTGAGGCAATCGGAAAATCAGGAGAGATAAACGTCGGTGGAGGTACAGATTTTGGCAAAAAAAGACCGACTAGTATTCGAACAAACGCAAACCCTAGAGGAAAGACGGAACCCTGGAATCGCACTAACAGAATCGAAGGGTACCACAAAGCAAACGGACAAAAGATCCTCAAGAATAAATGAGAATATAAAAGGAATTAAAAGCGGAGAAGGGAAGGAAAGAGAAAATACCTGTGATTTTATAAGCAGTTGCAGAAGTGACGCCTAGAGGAGGAGAACATGGTAATTAGAGACTCGGGCGCGGTAATCAAGAGACGTTAATCATAAAGTGTCGAGGAGGACGCTTGGACAACATCGCCCATGGGAATCGAGGGCGGCGACCATGATTGCGCGGTCACAAGGACCACTCAAGACGTAACACCTGGCATCCGAAGCGAAACGCTGCCTGACATACGAAATCTCGAAAACCCCCCCCCCCCCCCCCCCAAAGCTTCGCGTGAACGCTTCGCCTCTCTCGGACTTCGTTTGGGGGGGGAACAATTGTTGGATAAGGGTCGAGAACCAAATGTCACTCGGTCCAATCCACCTCAGGCCCAGTAACGGAAACAGCAACAGGCCCCGAACGCGAACCGATAGGCATTGAATCGCCTTGGCGCAACTCGCCTCTCTGCGTAACCTCCCCACGTGTCCAACCTGCTCCGCGTTTCACTGTTCGCCTATCTACGATTCATACGGCGCCCCATGCCTCCCAACTGCTCTGTGTTTCACTGTTCAGCTACTTATGATAGGTATGGCTCGGAACAATGAACGTAACTACCCTGCGTTTACTATTTGATGCGGGCCCGGAAAAGAGTGTTAAGCGAGGGATTAGGTGGAGTAATGAGAAATATAAATACATAACCCCTGCCATCAAGAACAGGGATTGAGAATTAATTACATAGCATTAACTACACACTTAGAAAAGAAAGAAGGGCTCGGTAGAAGATTCAACCGCGAGTTACGACCTCATCAAGTCATCCTCGATCAATCTTCTTTGACGAAAGTCTATGTTCTCTTATTACTTCTTTAATCATATCCCTGCTACTATACATCCAACATGTATTAGGATATCAATCCCATTAATTTAGCTAAATCAACATTAGTTGTAATCCCGCAATATATGCTTCGTATCTATGTAATTTAGAAAAGTAGGGACTCTTTTGTATCTCTATATATCTCCTCTGTATAGACACTTTGACAATATACAAAAATACCTAAAGCTTTTCTCTGCGTCTCTGCAACTTATATCAGATTAAATATAGAAACTTTTATGTATAAGCAGCATAAATAAAGTGATCACGGGAGAAAAGAATGGCGACCACTTGAGAGCCACACAGTGCAAAAGCACTAAATTCCACTTTGGACCGTCCAATTCTTTGCGTTTTCAAGCCGCGGCGTCCACCAATAGCCGCCAATCAATGGTAAAGCTATCAAATACATCATTTATATTTTTCTTATCGTTTTTAATAAGAAAACCCCACGACATAATATTTAAAGCATGCTTTTCTTTTTTGATCATCTAGTTTGTTAAACATCTAAATTTGAAGGATTAGGATCTCCATCACCATAATAGTGTTATTTACTACTATTAATTTAGAGCCTATCAATATTATTTGTTGTGTGATTATTATATGTTTTCCTTTTTTTTCTCGATAAGAGGTATTATATATGTTCGGACCGGCAAAATACATTATAGCCGAGAAATTTATATGGTACGTTTATTCTTTTATCTTTGTTGATGACGTTTGATAGAATCATTGTACGAGGACTTGAGAAAAAATCATCAAAGATAATTGGCAACGTATTAATTATAGAAATAAGAAAAGTAATTTGCAAATTCTGAAAAATCAAATTCGTATGACATAAAAATATATTATTCAATTTTTAACATTGTATATAAAGAGAGAAATATATAATTCATTAGCTATTCCGAATATTTTCGATATATATAATTCCAAAAATAAACAAAACAAACAAAAGCTTGAAGGCAATACACAAAACTTAAATCTACTAAACATCCCCAAAAAAACTGTCGACTCTTACAAAATTGCCGACGATTATTACAAAAGTTGAAATCTCTTATTCTTATATTTTGTTGGCAATAAAAGAAAAAGATGATAATTGGTTAGGCTGAGACGACAATAACATTGCCACAGTTACAAAGACATATGGAAGAAGGATGAGGAATCACAGCTGGAACGGCCAAGCAAGTAGGTTTGTCTTCTCCGGCCAAAATGACGACGATCTTTGGAGTGTATTCTTCCATAATTGAGTTAGTTTCTTTGTCTCCGGCGTTGTCTTCTTCGTCGATGGGATTGTCATTGTTAGAAGAAGAAGAAGAAGATTTTTGGTGTGTGCAGACCAGTGAGAGTAATGCCAAAGCTATAAGCAAAATAACCAAAGACAGACCACCAAAGAGATATGGTACTGGTGACTTCCAGATTTCTACTTTTGGAATCATCCTCATGTTTGTGTATTTCTTTTTCTTAGTACTCTTTGTTTTTTTCTCTTGTGTTGTCAGTGCAACTATGAAAGTTATAGTGTTGGATACTGAAGAATATATAGTGGAAGATTTGTATGAAACTAATATTTATTTGTTTATTTATATATGCTCACTACGAAGGAAGAAGATTCCTTGTGCGTTCAGATATTCCCGTTCTCTTTTGTTAACTATTATCCCCAATTATTTTACTATTTTCTGTTCATAATGGCATGTTCTCATCACAGTAACTTTAATTCTTCGAACATATACTTTTCTGACACTTGGAAACTAAATTACAACACAGTACATGCAAAATGTTATATCAATCTTGTATAATTCGTACTTTTTTTAATTCCAATTCTTATATTGTTAATAATAGTTTACGTTTTGTATCTACATGTTTCCGACAGGAATCCGTCTGACTCTGTTTACAATATTCCTATTAAAATGTTGCATGTTTGGC
The DNA here is from genome assembly GCA_963667165.1 of Barbarea vulgaris. NCBI lineage: Eukaryota > Viridiplantae > Streptophyta > Magnoliopsida > Brassicales > Brassicaceae > Barbarea > Barbarea vulgaris. The sequence continues at coordinate 8,552,998 of OY763888.1, read as the reverse complement.
AAGTAAGCACATCAAACTATTTAGATAACGGAGCGGTCGGAGATGGTGATGGCGATCATCACGTACGAGTGGGGGTGTCAATATGGTTTGATTGGGTTGACCCAACCTATTAACTCATTAAATTAAGAGTTAAATGGGTAATGAGTTGGGTCAATCTATTACTCATTTAATTTGATGGGTTTAACTAAAAAAATTAAATAATTAATTTAATTTTATATAATTTAATTAATTCATTTAAGTTAATTTAATAACATAAAATTACAGATTCATTTTTTGCGGAAAAATTACAAATCCATTTCTGGTGGGAAAAATTGTGGATTCGTTTATCGCAGAAAAACTACGGATCTATTTTTAGCGGGAAAAATTACGGATCCATTTTTGGCGGGAAAAATTGTCGATCTGTTTTTGGCGGAAAAAATTATGGATCCGTTTTTGTAGGGAAAACTACGGATTCATTTTTGGCGGGAAAATTACAGGTTCGTTTTTGGCAGAAAAAATTATGGATCTGTTTTTTGGCGGGAAAATTACAGGTCCATTTTTGGCGGGAAAACTACGGGTCCGTTTTTGGCCGGAAAAATTACGAATCCATTTTTTGCGGAAAAAAATTACGGACCCATTTTTGACGGGAAAAATTACGGATCTATTTTTGGTGAAAAAATTACGGATCCGTTTTTGGTGGAAAAACTACGGATCCATTTTTTAAGGTAACTTTGTGGATCCATTTTTTCTGGAAAATTACGGATCCGTTTATGGCGGGAAAAATAACGGATCTATTTTTGGCGGAAAAAATTACGGATCTGTTTTTGGCGGGAAAAATTACGGATCCGTTTAGGCAGAAAAAATTTATATTTTTATTTTGGTGAAAAAATTATTGATTTACATTTTTGGCGGAAAAATTGATTTGTTAAAATTAGTTTGGTTCAGTTGAAATAAATTAGATTAAAAATTGGTTAAGCTAGTAAAATGGTTATTAATGGTTTAAATTAATGGTTAAATGTGTAACTCCTCGTATGTATAAAGCAAACAAAATAAACAAACAGATGTAACTGAGGCGTTCGCCCTAACTCTTCTCTCTCAGGCGGGTTCTTTAAGACGACCGCGGCAGCCCTGTTTCTCTAATAGATCGATGTCGTGACTCCTCCTCCGTCTGAAGCAGAGTCTCTGCTCCCCCTCCGCCAGTTCATAACTCCTCCCGGCGAGATCTATTTTCAAACTTTCTCATTTTTGTGAATATTCTTCGGCGTTCATGTCTCTGGGGAAGTCAGAACTTCTTTCGAGGGCCTCTGCTCTGCTAGAACCGCCAGATTCACTTGCAGGTACTCCATTCTGTTTGACTTCGACATGGCTGGCGAAATCTATGTCCTCTCCACCGGAACCGCCAGATTCTCCTGACCCACCGGATTTTCGTGATTCATGTGTATGTTCCAACATCTTGCTCATTATGAAATATGTGTCTGTGATAGTGGTAATGATTTCTTCTTCCAGATCTGTATGTGTGTTTTCCACTATCACCTCTATCTTTCACAGATGCAATCACTGTACGTTCGGTGCTCCTCTTTTGTCATGGTTCGTTTACCTACTGTGGCCATTTGTATATGTTAACAAAGCAAATCTGCAAAATCTAGACCGTGAGGGTCCAAGTTCCATAATTTTTTCCTTTAAGGAGAGATCACTTTCATTTTCCTTCTCTCTCGATAAGAGAAACCTTCCACCACATTCCCTCTCTATGAGAGGTGAATTTTCTTCGGTATCAATGCCGAAAGAACAATACTACGCCATAACCGACTTGTGTTCTAGTGTAATGGTTCGCACGGGACCGGTAGAGACAACGAAGAGCATTCGGATGCGACCCGAGATTATGGTTCTTTTGTCAAAGTCTCTTGATATGATGACTATTTCAAGGTTGGTTGATGAGTTTGAGCTAGAATTTAATTCTTTCACGGATGTGTTCGTGTTAGAGATTTTCAACACCTCTCCTAACGTTTTATTAAACTTAATTAAGTTTATGTCTCTATCCCTCTTTTATGCTTGTTTTAAGATTTTAGCTTTTAGGCTTGCTCTTCGGGTATGTCCGAGTATGCGCCTCTACCATGTATCCTTTTAAGTATGAATGAAGAATTTGTGTGACAAAAAAATAGTTAACTCATCAACTCATCACAAATCAACTCATTCAACCTATTTAACCATTTATCCACTAACTCATTTGACTCATTAACCTATTAGGATCAAAAATTTCAACCTATTAGGGTTGATTGGTTAAGATGAGTTGGGTCAAAACTATTACTCATTACCCATTTTAACACTCCTACGTACGAGGTACTTCTCAAATTTGTTTTTTTATCCCGTATTCTATAAGTTTTGCTATTTATTTGTTAGTGATAAGTTTTCTAGCCATCACAGAATTTTTAATTATACTAGAAAAGATCCGCGCTATGCGCGGATTATGTGGTTTATTTCAAATAAAAAGACTAGCTGTCTTTAAATATTTAAAATGTTTGTTATTATTTTTATTATTTATTATTTTATTGAATTATGTCAAATGAAAAATTTAAAGTATTTTCATATATAAAATAAATTATATTATATCAAACACTTATGTCATGTTTGATAGCGTATGTATATTTTTTTTATTCTATAATGATAGTCCATAATATAAATATAAATTAACGTCAATGTTTCCTTTGCTCCTAGATAATATATATAGTTCAATTATTTATATTTTATTTTTATCAACCTTTTCGCATATTATTGTTTATTTTTTATCTATCATCTTTTTGTTTCGTAAATTTTAGACATATTTAGTTATTTTGTTTTATGTTTATATTTTTCATATTTTCTGCAGATATTATCTTTGAAACTTTAAAATTATTTAAAATTGAATTTTACATTGGATATATATGCCCAATTTTCATTTTCATATTGTAATTGAATTACTCGATGTTTAATGTTTCATGTACCTTTTGTTTGTTCGTAGTGGTAATAATTTTTTATCCAGTAATTAAACCCTTTTTGAGTTTTAGTTGTATAGTTTCATTTCTGCTCTGTATGTTACATTAGTAATCATACATATAAAACTTTAGTGAGCTCTCCTTCTTCTGCCACGTCATCACTTCAAAGCCTGACACCTGTCCCCTCTTTCTAAAAAAAAAAAATAAAAAAAAATAATCATCTACGACTAACTTTTGGCTTGCTTAGTTGCTTCTGCTTCCATTATGTAATCAATTAGACGACCGTTTTGATTGCTACCCATCTCAACTTCTTCTAACGTTTCAGCACTCCGCTTTACATATCCTTCCATCGCCACTTTAGCTCTCTTCTCTGCTCATCCGGGTCTCTTTTCGTTGATTTGGTTTCTCTTTTCTTTAAACGTCTGTATTGAGTTTCGCAGAAGGTTATCTCAACATCGATTCCGGATCATATCCCCTAAAAAGAATCTCGCTAAAAAAGGTTTCTTACACCCTCTCTTTTGGACCCTCACTTTGAAATTCTTATGATCTGACTCAAAAACTTGCTCCAGGTCATGTTGACTCAAAAACTTGCTCTAGGTGTGAGATCAAAACTCAATCAAAAAGGTATAGGTCCAATCTGAACCTTTGCTTGTGTTTGTCGCCGGTCTAATTACCATGCAACTCTTATTCTCTGTCATTATGTATTTAGGTTTCAGTATGATTGATGTCTCGGTCTTCTGATTGTTGGGAATCAATATGTGCTTATGCAGGTTATTACTGGATATATGCTAGCAGGATCTGTAATTGGGCCGGGAGGATTGAACTCCATCAGCGAGATGGTCCAGGTATTCTATGTGTTTGAGTCTTTTGATCTAGCAGGACGAGTTTTTTATTTACACTAGTTACTCATTGTTTTATGGTTAGGTCAACAAATGGGAAACATTTAAGCCAAGAGTTTGCAACCTAACGTGTCTGTTCAACATAATGGTATTTGTCTAGAGGAGAAACGATAATTTTTGTTGTGTATAAGAGGATATTCTTTTCCAAGCTTATAAATAAAATACGTTCTGTTCTGTTCCAAGTTTCTACATATTCTTTGTATACATATTGGCAGTGACAATGACTGGACCATCGATCTAAAAGGAATGGCTGACCGCATAATAAGCATGTACCACCAGTTATTTGAAACTGTAGGACCGAAATTGGCACACTACGAGATTGGAGAAGAATTGCGATAAGAAAGACGTTAAGGGAAGAGATCAAAACAGAGAGTGGAGTCGAGATACGAAATCTCTTTCCTTAACTCTACGAATCTCCTGCAGTGCGACGGGTCTTTATAGAATCAAGAGTCCCAGGATGAAACCACTAACAATCGTTTTCGCAAGCACTCGAACAACGATTCTAACGAACTGATATAACTACGATACTCTCGGAATACTTACTGGAAAAAAAAAACACAGAGAGAGATTGCTGTTGTTGTTTTGCAGATTTCAAAACGTATGTATTGAAGATGGAGACAAAGGCTGTTTATATAGCCGTAGGAGGGAACGGTTTTAAAAACCGCAAGCAGTTAACCGTTGCCCGAGCCCGAGCCGTGCCGGCCGGCGGCGGCGGCGCGCGCGTGTGGTCCCCCTTTCCTCTCTCCATAACCATTTAAACAAATGAATGAGTGTGACTATATTTATAGCACTTCAAAACACAACTTGCAAGCAATGTGAGACATTTTACAAGTTACTTATTCAATAACCAATAGGCTTTTCTCATTCACTTTTTAACCAATTTGCATAACACAAAGGCCCAATACAAGGTCCATTTGTTTAGTTCAAAATTGGTTCCAACAGAAACTACAAGCTAGACGTTTATTTAAAATGCTTTTTTCCTCTGATATTTCATTGCTTTAATCTTCTTTTCCGGGTATGCAGAACCATTTGAAAATCCTAACTCTGTAACTTTCAAAAAGTTATGACGTCTGGCTTGCAGGCACACCTGGTGACTGGAGTCACGTTATCAAGCAGATTGGGATGTTTACTTTTACACGATGGAACCAGGAGCAAGCTGCCTTCATGACCAAAGAGTTTCACATTTACATGTCTTCTAACGTGTAACAAACTTATATTCTGTCATTTTGGTTTTGATTAAGCATATATGAGAGAACTTGGTTTCTGCAATGCATTGAAGCATGACTATATATTAAACAAAGATAGTTCTTTGAAGTTTCTATTTTTTTGGCTCCAAATGCTTACTTCTAAGAGGATTTTTTTCTTTCTTTTTGGTAAACGCTTCTAAGAGGTTCAGATATATATAGAACTACATCCACGCAATTCATTATGTTCTCATTGTGCATATGTGCTTTGAAGACCATTCAGATTTTGCTTACTTGAGTTTAATCTGAATGCTTGATGAATTAAAAGGCTGGATGAAGACGATGAACTTAGTGGGATGGTAAGTGCTTGATGGCTGTGTAAAATATATCAGTTTTCCATTCAATTATCATTGCCTTCCTTACACTGTCAAGTCTTCAACAAATATTAGGGATTGGATGAACACCAGACCGTCAAGTTGAAGAAAGGCCAACATGCCTCAGCGGAAAGGGAAAGAGAGATACAAGCAGGTAACTGGTAGTTGTTACTCCTCCACTATAATTCATTTACGAAGCTGCTTGGTCCAAATTTCGATGATGATTAATGTAACACCCGTGTTCCGAAAAATGGAAATTTCGGAATTACATCCGAGAATTATGCGTAGAATTTCTGGAAAATGTTTCCGGGAATTTTTGGAGTAATTTGGAAGTTACACCGCATTTTTCCCGTAGGGGGGTGTTCGGAATCGATTTAGGAGTTTGGGGTCAGTTTGTGAATTTTTGGGAATTCAGGGACCCAAATCCTAAATTAACGCCTGTGTTCCGAAAAAAAAGGAAAATTTCGGAATTATAACCGGGATTTATGCGAAGAATTTCTGGAAAGTATTTACGGGAATTTTTGGAGTAATTTGGAAGTTACGCCGCATTTTTTGCCGTAGGGGTGTGCGGAATCGATTGGGAAGTTTGGGGTCCGTTTGTGAACTTTTGGAAAGTTTAAGGACCAAATCCTAAATAGGATTAAGCTGATTAATCAGCACTAACTTTTCCACCCTCCCTACAAAGCAGCTCTACCCCCCCCCCCCTAAAAGTCATCCACCTCTGCACCTATTTTTCCACAAAGCAGCCACCCCCTACAAAGCAGCCTATTGCCTCCACCTCCTTTTAGAGCAGCTCCACTATCCTCCATTAATTGCTCCTTGCCGACACCTGCATCCAAGAGGAAAGAGAGAGGTTTGGCTAAGGAAAAGGAGAGAGAGTTGAGTGGTTTTTCATAGGAAGAGAGAGAGAGAGAGAGAGGGAGAGAGAGACGCTGGGTTGTCTTGAATCAAAGAAGGGGAGGTGGGCTTGTGTTGGTGTGGGTGTGGAGAGCAAGAGAGGGTGAGTCTTGTGGCTCTGTGTGAGTGGCGTGGAGAGCAAGAGAGGAGTGAGTTTGGTGGCTGTTTAGGCGTGGGAGACACGACGTGTAGGAACGGAGGTTGAAGTCACCGGTAGTTAGGGCACGCGTTTGGGGAATTGAAGTCTATTCATTCCGGGAAGTTTTAGGAATCTCCGTGCGTGGCTAAAGGTGAGTGCATGACCATAAGCTTATCTGAGCGGTTTGATTGTTTGATGTGTTTTGCATGAGATAGGCCGTAAGATCTCATGGGGGATCTAGATCGAGTGTTTCTTGAGATGGTTGATTTATTGTCGGTAATTTCGTGTTTAATACGTTGAATAATTATAATCGTTTGTGTGTATAGCTTGTAGATGGGAGGATTGCCTCACTAAGTATTTGTTGAAATACTTATGCATCTCTTTTATTTGATGCAGAAAAAGAAAGAGTGTGACCGTGGAATTATGGCGAAGAAGAGGGGATGATCTAAACTCGTTGTGTGTTTAAGTGTTTTATTATGGAGTAATTACAGTTTTAGTACTTTGGATAAAAGATTGAACGATCTCAAGTCCGGATTCTTGTTTATCAAGAACCGCTAATAGACAACAGAAATTGTCTATGAAAGCCAGGGTGGCTATACTGACCAACTTCGACTCTCAACTCAAGTCGTCGTATTCTGGAAAGATCAATCGATCTAATATCCTTATAGTTAAACAATAAAAATGTATTTTTATTGTTGGAGTGGGTAATTATTATTCATGAGTAGTTGAATATTAATTAATTGGGGTAGTAATTAATATTTATGGGAATATTAATTAATTATTTAAAAAAAAAAAAAAAAAAAAAAAAAAAAACGAGTGCGGTCGTTTCAGTTTGGTATCAGAGCCTTTACAGTTCTAGGATGGTTTAGAAAAATTAAATTGGATTTGATTTAATTTTTGATGCTGTGTGAAGCATGAGCAAATTGTTATTGAATTGATTATGTAAGTTATTCAATTGTTTGGGTATGGAGTTCTAGATCATCCTCTTCGAGCCTTTAAAGAGATTCCACGGTAAGTTGTTTTGTGTTACTTAATTGTTGTTGTGATTAGATAAAAGACTCGTGCAATAGTCTTTTGGGGCCAAGTTTTTAATCATATAATATTTTATGTGATTTAAGCTGTGGTGTCCCGTTTGGGTTGGCTTAACCAGCGAACCGGATTAGAATAATTTAATTGAGGAATTACTCATATTAAATTAAATCGGGACCATGGATTGGTTGGGTTAAGAGATTAACCATGGTTTAGTTTTGGGTTGTTAAATAAGGATTTAATCCTTGATCGGTTAATCTAAACCGTAGAAGTTCGAGTTGTTGTTGAGCCGGCTTCTGTGGTTATTAAGGTTTGATCGAGGAGTCAACTATTGGGTATAGATGGCTAAAAGAGGTAGAGGTCGCGGTCGTGGTACCGGTAGAGGTAGGGGTCGCGGTCAGAGGAACGCGAGGACTCCGGTGGTGGAGGAGAGTGTGACACAAAGTGTTACGTTTGAGCGGGTCGGGAACTCGCATGCGGATCAGGTTGGGGCGGAGGGTGTGTGGTACAGCCACAGACCGTGAGCTAGATGGGGATAGGTGCGGAGCCAAACAACGAGTGGTAACACTCTCTTTGAATGACGAAGAAGGGATCGAAGTGGATTGGAGTGGAGCCTTTCAAACGGTGGTAGCACTCAGTTTGAGAGAGGCGATGAGATGAGATGGATGCTAGGTAACAAGGGTGGATCGAGAGACGCCACAAAGCTGGTGGAAAGGATTTGATAAGTCTAAGCTTCAAATCTGCAAGCGAGTCACACGCAGGAGATAACAAGCGGCTAGGGTTTCTTCAAGAAGAAAAACGTGATAGATCTTGATTTCTTATAGTCTCTTTATGTGTTACATGGTAGACGTGCTAAAATATTGGTCTTATGAAGATAGATGACAAAGGAAGAGTTATCTCTTTCAGTGAAAAATGTAAAGGAGACGAACTGAAAGCAATGGTATGTTCTAAACTTCGAGATTCATTTTTGAACAATAATAGCATCTTCAAACGTAACCTGAAAATTGTTCTCACCTCGGGTATCCTTAAGAAGTAGACACAACTGTTTTAGGACGACTTTCCAAGGAGGAAGCTTGAAAGAAACCATATTTAGCGTCAATGGGAGTGTGAGTTTGCAAGAAAGAAATATTGTTGAATCTCTTGAGGTAACAGTTTGAGTTATATTCTGACTCTGCATTCTAAGAACAATGTGAAACAAATAGTTTACGACTGTTTTTGAAACAAGTCTGAGGAGATTGAGCTGCTCCACCCTAGGTACATTTTACACAATTGTACATCTTTTTCAATCTAATTTTCACTAACAAAATAATGAAGGATTTTTAGTTTTCAAAATCTGTTTTCGTCTTTCCATGCGATAACTGCTAGAAGACGTCGATTTAAGAAAGCCCGTCCTACTTGTAATGTTGCAGGTTTTATGAACTCAAGAAGCTTCATGGAATTGAGGATGAGAGAGCATCAGCTGAGAACAACAACCCTAAGAATATGCCAGCTGGACTTATCTGTATGACTCTTTTAAGCATTTCTTATGTATGGTTTATTTATTGTATGACTCTTATAAACATTACTGGGGTTTTTTTTGTTTTATATAGTTGCATCATAACTGATTTTAAATAAACCCGCGCATCGCGCGGGTACGAACCTAGTTCAATTAAAATGTTTAAGTGGTTCTAATCCATGAGATATTACGACCTACCTTAACATTTAAAAAAAAAAAGATGATGCGACCTAAAGTGGAAGATTACAAAGTACTTAAGTAAGGTAAAAGCAAACACAAACCAAACTGAAGAAGATAAAAAGAGAAAGAGATCATGATATTCTTAACTCTTGTGTACAAGAGGGATACTCTTAACTCTTAATCTCACCTATCCTTGTTCCTTTGTAATTCTATATAGTTTGTTTTTCTAATCTCTTTTCGTTCATTGAATATGGTGAATCTTTTTTAGATACATGTAAACACCATAGCTGTTTTTATTATTGCTCTTCCTTCTGCAAGGAATGGTTAATTTTTTACCTTCTTTCCCTTGTTAGGCTGGTGATTAATATGTACTATATAGACTACAACGACAAAGAGCTCGAAATAGTGTATGATTAATTAAGTGACAAGTGATACATCGGCCGTGGGCAGTGGATCTAATGTTTGTACTTGTTCTACTCTTGCAATGTCCTTGAAACCATAACTTGTCTCAACTTGATAGGTATGCACTGCATAGATTATCATATATGGTCAGTGCTGTACATTCAGAATTGAAGATTGATTTACTCTAACATCACCGAAAAACACAAACATCAGAAATAGCAAACAAAAACCTCAACTGGGGAAAACAAACAAACCAAAGTAAAATATACCCAACGAAGCTACCACCAAAATCTTTCTTTCCTTCTCTGGAATCCCTATCCTTTTAGCGGTCATGATTGCTCAAATCTGAAGGTTATATGCTCCTCTATGCTACTAAAAGAGTAAAGCTGTACCTGAGCACGTCCCTCCTTCGAGCTGTAAATTTTAAGGTCATGACTGTATTTACTATGGAGACGAAGCAAACCAGTTCCTTCACCTGCAAGAATATGCTCAAATCAAAATAGCTTTAGAACTTATAACGTATAAAGAACGACTTTTCTTTATAAGAATTTATAAACTCTCTCAAAACTAAATCTTCTCTCTAAGGTTTTATAGAACAACTCTCCATAGCCTCCTATTTATATAGATATAAGCTACTCCTTATTCTAATAGGAATTGGTCCATATAAAAGGAAAACTTACAAATCTTATATAAACTTACATGCTAGTATGACCTTCTCGCCTTGAATACTTAGTATCTCACTCAACAATTCTTTAAGCCATATAGCTTGCTTTGCGGCCTCTGTAGCTGCCATGAACTCAGCTTCACACGAAGATAGTGCAACGGTCGGCTGTTTCTGTGACGTTCAGGTGATTGGCGACGACCCGTAGTAGAAGACGTGACCCGATGTGCTTCTTCCATCGTCGACATCGATATTGTGACTACTATCACTATATCCAATCACTTTGCTTGTTCCGTCTCTCTGATTGTGTGTTGGTGTTGGTGGTGAAATCGGTCCGCACAAGTCTCCGTGAATTAGCTCCTAAGCTTGAGTTGCACGGAACGTTGTCTGGACTGGAAACGAGTTTCTTGGTTGTTTCCCAGCTATACATGCGTCGCATAAAGTCTTCTCATGTAGAACTTGGGGCATGCCAATAACCATCTCCTTTTTCACCATGTTATTAAGAACACCAACATTTATATGCCCTAGCCGAGCGTGCCAGGTCATATACAAATACAAAACGATGATGAAGCATTGACCTGGCAAAATCATCAACCGAGTCTTTGTCACTCATCTTTAACCTATCAAGTTCCGCCATCAAAGTTTGAAGTCTCGCTTCTCTCACACGATCCGCTCCAAGGTGACGAGATTTGATGGCCTCCCAAATATCTTTTGATGAGGTTTGCTCTCCGACTTGGAGGATAAGAGTCTCGGGTATGGATTGAAATAAGAGTGCTGTCGCCACATCATTCTTCTTCTGGTCGGCAGATCCTGGATCAATGGTTTCCCAAACCCCGCTTACTCGCAACACAACTTTCATCCGCATCCCCCAAACTGTGTAGTTTGTCGATGTTAGCATCGGACATTGAATGGACGAAGCTCCAATGTCTTTCGTACGCGGCGCCTGAGCGTTATCCACGTCCCCCATGCTTGGTTACGTGAGCCTTCAACCACCGGTCTTGATCGAGTCTTCTCCCTAAGGCTCTGATACCAATTCAAATCAAAATAGCTTTAGAACTTAGCACGTATAAAGAACGACTTTTCTTTATAAAGATTTAGAAACTCTCTCAAAACTAAATCTTCTCTCTAAGGTCTTATAGAACAACTCTTCATAGCCTCCTATTTATATAGATATAAGCTACTCCTTATTCTAATAGGAATTGGTCCATATAAAAGGAAAACTTACAAATCTTATCTAAATCTACTTATTTAGATCTTAGTTGTATTTCCTTTTTCCTTATCTCTTCTAGCTTCTTCTAGAAAGAGATAACTTCATTTTTAAGTAATGGAATTATCCAACATATGCCATTTCATCGTCAAATAGACGTGACGAGGTATTGATCATCACAAGTACAATAAACTGCCTCTGAAAGTTTTGAGAGGCAGATGGAAAGTAACAAATAAAAATAGCTCAAGTGCCCTTACCTGGATAAATATTTTCGAAAGTATCTACCAAGTTTTTCTGCCTATGAAGCATATATTGAAAACATTAGAAAATAATACATCAATGGTCTGCACCTGAGTTAGATAAGCAACCATAAGATACCTCAATTAAGCAACAGGACTCTTGAATTTTGCAATGCATTTTACAATAATTTCTGACACTAAATGGTAGTCTACCTGCTTTCTACCAGCGTGTGTTAGAACACCCCCATATTTCAGAAGCATAACTTTCTTCTTCGCCTTCACCATTGCTTTTTGGTATTTTAACCCATTTCAGTGGCTTCAGTTGAACCTTCTTGTATATACCAGAGAAATGTCCACCATGCATATCAAAGTAATGTAATATGAGGGAGAGCTTACAGAGGAAAAGCCATTCCAAACAGAAAATGTATAAAAAGCGCAGATATATCTTTTTATCAAATTACCAGAAAATATAGACAATATAAGATGTTTTGGTAGTTATTGCAAGAGATTTAAAGAATCATAAAATCTCGTAAACTCCAATCTTCTGAAATACAATTAAGACAAAAAGGAAACAACCAAAAAGCACATCAACTCTAAAACTTAAATTTCAGATGGCTAGTTATATGATACGGCTGCAACTAAACTAATAGAAATCAAATTGATAGAGATATCTAACATGACTAATAACAACAAACTGTAATCTTCATCATGGGAACATGTTTCAGTGAGAGTTTATTGTGTACCTGGAAGCTTTCTTATTATATGTAATCCTTTGAGATTCAACATTTTAAAATCATTTGGTGCCCTTTTTGTAAATTAAACATAGCGTCGGGTACATGCTCCATTACAACATAAGTGAAAAACCAAAATTTAATGTAACCTCATGCTGCTTATTGTGGAGACGAGATTTGAAAGTGAGGATTAAAGAATCTCTTACCTTGATCAGAGCTACTTTCTCTAATTCTTTAAATGTAATTTAACGACTTGGTAGCATCATCGAGATAAAAAAAATCGAAACGTATAAAAGATGCGAAAACATACCTATGACAATGTAGTATTATTCTCCTAGATCCAGAGACACCAGCTTCTAGCTATTGATCATTGAACCTATAACATAGAGGCAACAACATAGAACCTATACTGAGTTCCATCAAAACCAAGCAACTATTAAGTACAAACAAAATATCAAAGCTTAATAAGGGAACATACACCAAATCGACACAAAAATGAAATCTAATTCATCTAAACCAAAACGGTGTAATCTCTGTCAATATATTAGAATTCAAATTTTAACACAACACACAAAAAAACATTAAGTTCAGACCTAACAAAGCTATTTCTTCTTATACACCATCAAAGCATCTCAACAATGGAGAAGTCTTCAGAAGATCACAACTGTTTTGTTAAAGTTCTTAGCTTTACCCAGCAGATCGAGCTGAAAAATCGAAGAAACCGCAAAGAAATTGATTGCCGCTCTAAGAGAACACTGAACAAAACCATATTTAAATTACAAATTGCTATAAGAATTCGATTCTCACTACAATTTAACAAAATCCATAGTGAGATTTGATTTAAACATAGATAAAATTTCAATATTGCTATAAGAATTCGATTCTCACATACAATTTAACAAAATCAAAAGTGAGATTTGATATAAATACAGAGGAAATTTCAATTGGAGACAAAAAAAACAAAGATCTAAGAAAATGAGAAAGTTACTTTAAATTGAATCGGTCTTCTTCGCTTTCCCTTTATTAAAGAAATCACCAATGTGACGTGTCCCAACAGGTGTTATTAGTTATTAATTGAGTTTATTAATAATTAAATACTTTGAGTTTATTTATGTCAATTGTCCTGAAATTAAATTTAGGTAGTTATTGTGTCAACAGTCACAAGTAGGAAGAGACACAACTCTTTGTGTTGTAGTGTCTGTTCGTTTTCTATATAAATCAGTTTTGTCCTGATGTAAATAACAAGTTTCAGTTTAAATAAAAAGTTTATATTTTGTTCATCTCTTCTTAAAAGAGAAGAGATCATTCTCTATCTCTTATTATGTTTCTCCATTATCTTAATTGATTGTAAAATCAATATTCCAACAATAGGCGGCACCGGAGCTGTCTTATCAGAAATACCAAGCGAATCAAAGAGAAAATCACTTTAAAACCTTGTTTTTCTCCATAACAACAAATCCATATTCACTTACCCTCAAGTGTCTCTTCCCATAGGAATCAAAGGCCCCAAATGATGCAACTCTAAAGATTTTTTCATCGGATTGAGTAGGGTGAAGAGAGAAGAAGACGAAAAGTTAGGAGATTAACAATGAAAGTTATGGAAATTAACATTTGGTTTAAAGTCAGAAGAAATTGAAGAAACAGAAAGAGAGAGAGGTAAATTCGGAGGTGATCATGCTTAAAGTATCATTTTTAAAAAATATATTTGAATGAACTAAACCTCTTGATTCATGTTTTTATGGCAATATTCAATATTGTTCTTGCGGAACTACTCATCAGTTGTTACAGTACATTGATATGCTCAAATTAAACCATTAGAGCTACTCTCTCAAATTATAAGAGCGCTGCACTACTTAGGGGTCGAATCCACAAAAACTCACAGGTTTCACAATAGATCATTTCGTTTCAAATTCAGCTAAATCAAATAGTGAATATTTAAATGAGAATACGAAAATAATAAATTTGGTTTGAAATCACGTGTGGAAAACGTTAGGGTTAGGGAAATTCTCAGAAAATCATGTAAAGAAGATAAAACAACTTGTCAAGATCTAAACTAAAACAGTTCTAGAACTCAAATTACTAATATATAATTAACCAAATTTCGTTGCGAGAACTAACTATGTTCTAAACCTAAGAAACCAAATTTCTTTGCGAATCTTAAAGTCTAAACAAGCTTTAAGTGCAGGTTTGATTTGTTCACAGATTATCTAATCCAAATTTCTTTGCAATTATCTAACATGCTCACTAGGATTTGTTAAGATCTTAAATTACACTTTCATGTCAATTTAACAACCTAACATCATAATTCTAGGTGATCAATCTAGAACTAGCATTAAGTACAATCCTAGATGAAGAACTAACAAGTCTGAATCTTAACCAGTCATCGAATCTGATATAGGAACAAGGGTATTGCTCCTATAAGGACAGAGGGATGGTGAATCTACTAGTTAGCCGTTGAAAAGACCGAACCCGATTTTTTTTTTTAACAAATAATTAATATTCCAATAAATATTAATTACTTCCCCAATCAATTAAAATTCAACTACTCATGAATAATAATTAATCAACTACGGCAATATAATATATTTACAGAAACACCATAAATTAACTCCATATAATTTATTCAACTCCCAAATTAAATCTGAATTTAATTCAAATAATTAATCCATAATCTAAAAATTAATCCGAAATTAAACAAATAAAAACACCAACAAACCGACAAGTCTAGATCATTCCCTCTTCCTCGCCTTGATTCCATAGTCACTCTTTTTCTTTTCATGCATAAAAAAAAAGAGATGCATAAGTATTTCGATAAATACTTTGTGAGGCAATCCTCTCATCTACGAGATATACACACACATGAAAATACAATGTAAAGACACATAATCCAAATACCAATCATCCAATCAAATGACATGCTATAGACTCTCATCCGATGACCTTTTACACAAGAAAACATGTTAATACATTCAAATTCCCACAGCTAATTTCATGGTCATGCACTCACGTTAGCCAAATGACGATCCCTTCACTGGGCAACGAACAAAACTCGCAAGATTTAGACTTTCAGAAACTTCCAAGCTCCTTAAATATCTTAGGAACTCAGCAACACCCTCTCTTACATGCCCGACGACCAACCACAACAACAAAACATCTTCCAACCCTAATTGGAAATCTGGAACAATACCAGAAATGATCAGTCTCAAATATGGAGTCACGAATCGAAATTTAACCGTCCAGTTCCAATCTTCATTGTTGAATCTTAACCCCTAGATGTCCTGAAGCTACTCTCCAAATTTCGTGATGATCTGACCATAGACAAACTCGCAATCTCTCTTTGAATCCACGTTGTTCCAAATCACGTCTGAAACAGATCACCTCACAAAAATGCGAGTAACTTTCAGAATATTTACTCAAATCCAAATCCCCAAAGTGTCACATTTAGGTATAAGGCTTAGCTATAACTCCACAAATTTTTGTTACCTTTGGAAACGACATGCTAGGTCGAACCTCTTTCCTACCACGATATATCAGATCTGCCTGCATCTCCTTCATGTGCAAGCTCCCCTTTCTCTCTTTCAGCAACACCCAACTCTCTCTCTCTTCTCTTCTTCTGTCACAGCACACACAGCTCTCCTTCTCTCCTTCTCTTGGTGAGAAAGGAAGAGAACACAGCCTCTTCTCTTTCACTTTCTTGTTCTCAAGCCACACCCTCTCTCTTTCACTCTCTCACGCCACACAACACCACCAAATGCAGCTCTCTCTTTTCTCTGAGGTATAGGCCACGAAACTGAGAAGAAGATATAGGCATGGTCGATTAAAATAGAGGAGAATTAGGTTTCAGGGTTTTCTTTCTTCCAACTTTCAGATTAACCTAATAACTTTCTAATATTTCCAATCAACCCCACAAATTCTGATATTTTCCTTAAACACTTCAAATCTTTATTTTCTTTTTCAAAAATCTTCCACAAATAAATATCCAATCAGAATTTACCAAAATACTTATTTTACTTTAGACTTTTTCCGGATACATAATTCAACAATTCCCGATTAAAATCCGTGGAATCTCAGCTCTATATCTCCCAGGAATATTTGCAGAGATTCTTCTGCACGAAACCCAGCCCAACAATTCCCGTAAACTATTCTCCAGAGATATCTGCAAAACCCTCAAGAAGTCGGTATAGGGTTTAATTCCGTTCATTTAAATTAACCCGGGCGTTAAAATAATCCGAGAATTCATTAAAAATCCTTTGGTTTAATTAAACACTCGCAACCCGGTTAAATAAAAGGATATTGGAATCACCCCCACCCAACTCTTCTCCAGACATAACTCCTAAAATTCCTCTTTTTCGAAATATGAGTGTTACAATTCTCCCCCACTAACATAGATTCATCTTCGAATCTAACACTTCTGTCCCATCCACAAGGACTCAACCACACGTATCACAACACAATGGTCATACCTGACCACTCCGGCCCACACAACACTACAAGAAAACTGGCCGAAAACTGACGGTATTTCCGACGGCCATAAAATCCGTCGGAAATTACCGACGGAGTTCCGACGACAATCCGACAGAATTTAATAATTACAATCCGTCGGAAATTTCCGACGGATTACCGACGTCTTTCCGAGTAAATGTTAACGTTAATATAGCCGTTTTATGACCTTTAGTGTACTGTTTAAATTCCGACGTATTTCCGACGGAAAAAAATAATTCCGTCGGAAATCCGTCGGAATGTATGACCGTTATATAGCCGTTGAATAGAGCCGTTATAAACCGACGGAATTCCGACGGATTTCCGACGGATACGAGGTTATAAATATGTTTTCACACCCCCTCTACCTCATTACACCACAATCCAATTCCATTACATTCTCTCTATCATTTCTTGTTAATATACGATTTCTATAACAAAAAAAGTGAAAAATATGTCTAGATATTTTCGATCATGGATGGACGAACCAATGATGAATCCGGAGTCGAACACCTTGAACGAGGATTATGCACGAGGCATAGTAGAGTTTATGCAAGTGGCCGGAAATCAACCGCGTGTGCAAAAATCAGGTAAGTTGATATGTCCATGTTCAATTTGCCAGAATTCTCGTAATGTTAGGGCAGAGATGGTTTGGCATCACTTGTATAGCAATGGATTTACGCCTGGATATAAGATTTGGTATCTACATGGAGAAAGAAATTACGATTATGGTAGTACTAGCTAGTGAACCAACTGTCTCGGATAGTTTAGGAGATAGAACGGAAGTAGATGTAGGTGTAGGCACAGTTGAGATGGTGAATGATGCGTTTAGAGAGAATGTGCAGTACTATGGGGGTGAAGAGAGTGTTGAACCTAATTTAGAAGCACGAAGATTTTTTGATATGCTAGACGCAGCAAAGCAACCACTATATAAAGGGTGTAAAGAAGGTCAATCGCCTTTATCATCTGCAAGTAGATTGATGACGATTAAGACGGACTTCAATTTGGCGGAGGAGTGTGTTGATGCAATAACAGATTGGGCGAAAGATATGTTGCCTGAAGACAATCTTTTACCCGCATCATACTACGAGATACAAAAACTTGTATCTGGTCTTGGTTTGCCGTGTAAGGTGATAGATGTGTGCATCGACAACTGTATGTTATATTGGAGAGAAAATGAAAACCGCAAAAGTTGTCAATTTTGTGGTAAACCGCGTTATCAGGAAAGTAGTGGAAGAGTTCCAATTCCGTATAAGCGTATGTGGTATTTACCAATAACAGAGAGGTTGAAGAGGTTATATTCATCTCAGCGCACGGCAGAGCCAATGAGATGGCATGCAGAGCATCGCCAAGACGGTGATATTACACATCCATCAGACGCAAAAGCGTGGAAACATTTTCAATCATTGTATCCAGATTTTACGTATGAGAGAAGGAATGTTTACCTCGGGTTATGTACGGATGGTTTCAACCCATTTGGGATGCATGGAAGGAAGTATTCGTTGTGGCCCGTAATTGTAACTCCTTACAATTTACCTCCATCACTGTGCATGCGTAGAGAGTTTTTGTTTCTCTCTATTCTCGTTCCCGGCCCAGAGCATCCGAAGAGGTCACTCGATATATTCCTCCAGCCATTGATATATGAGTTACAAATGTTATGGGGGCATGGTGTCGAAGCGTACGATGTTTCATGTCAGCAGAATTTTATGATGCGGGCAGTTCTTATGTGGACCATAAGCGATTTTCCAGCATATGGTATGTTATCTGGATGGTCAACTCATGGGAGATTAGCGTGCCCGTATTGCCAAGACGTGACTGATGCATTCCAACTTAGGAACGGAAGAAAGAGTTGTTGGTTTGATTGTCATCGAAGGTTTCTACCGAGTCGTCATCCGTATCGTCGGTCTAGAACATTGTTTACGAAAAACAAGAAAGTGTTTGATGCTCCACCTCCTGAAATTGACGGAAGTGCTATATTGGAGCAATTAAGAGATTTTGGTGCTGAAATGACTGCTTATTGTGGGGGTAATGGACATGAACCTGTTTACGGTGCCGGCGAAGTTCATAACTGGTACAAGAAGAGTATTTTTTGGGATTTGCCTTACTGGAAGGACCATTTATTGCGGCACAATTTAGATGTGATGCACGTTGAGAAGAACTTCTTTGAGAACATCATGAACACTGTCTTAAACGTCCAAGGGAAGACGAAAGACAATATGAAATCTAGATTGGACTTGGCTGATATTTGCAGTGGTCGTGAGAACATGGAAGTTTCAGAGGATGGTAGATGTCCTTTTCCTCCATGGAGGTTGGATGCAGCTAAGAAAGAAGAATTTTTTGGTTGGATTCGCGAGGATGTCAGATTCACAGATGGATACGCATCAAATCTGCGTAACTGCATCGATTATAGAGAAGGAAAGTTTACTGGAATGAAGAGTCATGATTGTCATGTTGTGATGCAGCGGCTTCTTCCTTTTGCTTTTGAATATCTTCTTGAAGGAGATGTCCACAAAGCAATTGCAGGAGTTGGTTCTTTCTTTCGAGATTTATGCACAAGAACATTGACTGTTGAGGGAATCGACAATTTAAAGGCCAATATCCCGGTGATCCTTTGTGATCTGGAGAAGATATTTCCGCCGTCTTTCTTTGATGTGATGGAACATCTTCCAATCCACCTGCCACGAGAAGCTGAACTAGGAGGCCCTGTTCAATACCGTTGGATGTATCCTTTTGAACGGTACATGTTCCATCTGAAGAAAAAAGTTAAAAATTTAAGCAAAGTCGAGGGATCTATTGTCGCACAGAGCCTCAATGAAGAAGCGTCACAATTTGCTGAATATTACTTCCCATCGGAAGTTCGTACGAAGAGTAGACGTCCTGGTCGCCACGATGATCGTAATGAGAGAGCGATTTACCCCGTCGTTGTTCCCGAGTTATTTTCCCAAGTTGGTCGAGTTAGTGGTAAAGGAAAGAAACGCAAATTATCGCAGCAGGAGTTGTCACACTTACATACATATATCCTAACAAATTGTGAAGATATTGTGGAATATGAAAGGTACAAAACTTTACTTATGTGAATACAAAAATATATTTTAATTTTTCTTAGATATGTAAATTTAACTAATCATGATTTTTTGTTATTTTACAGCATTCACATGTCATCTATGCGCGCGTTCTATCGAGACAAGTCAGAAGAAGAGCTTCAAGCGATTAAGGAGGAGGATTTTATGCCTTGGTTGAAAATTTACGGAAGTGTGTTAATAGTTTACTACTTTGTTATATTTAAAACTTATATTTTAATTATATTAATTAATTTTGTGTGAATCATTTTTATAGGTTGCTAAAGGAATAAGAAGCGGACAAACATTTCCAACATGGTTAACAGAATTTGTTAATGGTCCAACCTACATTGCAACGTCTTATCCTAGGTATTGCAGTCGTGGATATGCCTTTAGGATTCATGACGAACGAAGTACAAGACCAACTGCAGATTATGGAATATCTGTGAAGTCTGGTGATGATGTTTACTACGGCATTCTTAAGGAGATTTTGGAAGTGCGATACCCAGGAATGTTAGACTTGAGGTGCATTGTTTTTAAGTGCGATTGGTATGATCTAGTACTTGGGCGTGGTGTTATGGTTAACAAATTCGGTGTTACGTCAGTTAATACAAGTCGGAGCCTTCAATATTATGACCCATTCATTCTAGCGTCACAAGCAGAGCAGGTATGATATATCCAAATACCAATTGTTTTATTACTAATTAGTATCTTAAAATCGATTAACTAATTGAATGTGTGGTTTTTTTTATAGGTGTGTTATATTCGTTACCCTCGAGTAACCCGGCGGTCAGATCCTTGGGTCACAGTTACTGCTATTACCCCTAGAGGAAGAATTTATGGAGTTGCTGCACACGATCCGTTACAACCCACCATAAATATTCCAATGGATCCAGTTGAGCCTACTTGTGATCTCGCACTTGTCGTTGATTTCACACAATTCGGTGTAGTTCTTTCAGAGTCAGAGGAAGAAGAAGGAGAATTTTTTGAGGATTGAGACGCAAATATTCCATCTGAAGGATCTTCATCATCAGAACCAGAGAACGACAATATGTAATTTTTTTTTTTTCATGTTTTTAATTTTAAGACATTACGTAATTGTGTTTTGTAATTTTATTTAAATTTACGGCGATAAGCTCCTTTGCAGCTCTTTATATTTTAGCAATTATTAATAAAATACCGCAGTTTCTAACATTTTAATCGTATTTATACAAATCATTGATGATGATGATGATGATGATGATGATGTTGATGATGATGATGATGTTGATGATGATGATGATGTTGATGATGATGATGTTGATGATGATGATGATGATGATGATGATGTTGATGATGATGATGATGTTGATGATGATGATGATGATGATGATGATGATGATGATGATGATGATGATGATAATTAAAATTAATAAAAAACAATATTATATTTATTAAAATTAATTTTAAAAAATTATTTAATTTAATTAATTTAAAAGAATTATTTAATTTAATTAATTTAAAATAATAAAAATATCACAAAACCCTTAAAACCACAAATACAAACCCTTAAAACCACCAACTACCCCAATAAGCACAAACCTTAAAAATCTATCAAATCCGTCGGAAATCCGTCGGAAATTTCCGACGGATTTCCGACGGTTACCCTATCCGACGGACTTCCGACGGAAAAACGACGGATTTGTGGTTTCATGACCAAATTTCAATCGTTCCACACAAGAAACCCAAAAATGTGTTTTAAAACGTTATTATATAAGTCAAGTTATAAAATGAACTTAAATATTACCTATAAATCATATTTACAAGATTTGTCATACAAATGACTAAAGTGTTTCATAACGTTTCATATACGATAGCTACTTGTTTGTGTTTTGAAACTTTGAAATGTAAGTTTTCAAGTTTTCATACAATCTGGAAGATATTATTTTGTATTCTTTCATAAAAATCACTAAGAATTACCATACAAACATATCTCACCAGGAACGGATCGAATAAAACTCGAAAACCCCAAATCCGTCGAAAATCCGTCGGAAATTATCGACGGATTTCCGACGGATTTGGGGAAACACGTGGCCTTGTTTAAGGTTGACTGACCAATGACAGACATGTTTTGTTTTGCATGCCGTCGGAAATCCGTCGGAAATTACCGACGGTTTTCCGACGGACTGCTAAAATAAAACCGCGAATTAAATTTCGGAAACGGTTCGAATTAAATTTCGCGTATCCGTCGGAAATCCGTCGGTAATTTCCGACGGATTTCCGACGGAATGCTAAAATAAAACCGCGAAACAAGATATTTCGTCTTCCCGCGTGTATTAAATTTCGCGCGTCCGTCGGAAATCCGTCGGAAAATTTAAGATAAGAAGAATCTCGAGTCTCGGTGTCATTTATTATTAATAAAATTCCAACGGATTTCCGACGGAAATATCCGTCAGAATTTGTTTTATATATACAACTTCGTCTTCTCCGCGAGTTCATCGCCATTTTTATAAAAAAAAACCTCAAAACCTCTCAAATTCTCTAAAACTTCCGATTTTCTTCACAACTTCATCATCATCTCAGCTTCTCCAGAGAACATGTAAGATCTAATCCTACTCTTTTGATTTTGATTTATAGATTTATAGATTTAGGATTTGGAATTGAGTTTAGGGAATTGGAATTGAGATTTTGGAAATAAATTGTTAGATTTAGGTTCATGATTGTTAGATATAGGTTTTGGATGGTTAGATTTAGGTTTTGTATGGTTAGATTTAGGTTTTGTATGGTTAGATTAAAATTAGAGGTTAGATTTTTGTTAATGTAATTGTTTAAAATTTTTTGGAAATTTAAAATATATGAAAACTAGATTTATAATTATATGAAATTGTAGTTTTATTATTTTTAAGATTTTTAGAATTTTATATATATATATATATAATAAAATTTTGTATATATTTATTTAATTTCTTATAATTTAATTATCTTTAATTTATACATTTGTTATAATTTATAATATAAAAATTTATACATATATTTGAATTGGAAAAATTTGCTTTAAATTAAATGATTTTCTAAGTTTTTAGGATTTTTAGATTTATATAATTTATTTTTTAATTTCGTATTAGATTTATGAATTTTATTGCTTATTTAATTTGTTTTTATTTTTTTAGGGATTACGGTGAGTTTCTCGACGAGCGTGTCGACGAGGGGGGTTCGAGCCACGGTGGTTCTCAGCAGCGGGCCCGACAGAGACAGCGGACTAGGGGTGGTGGTCGTCGTCGATCAGACTCGGCTCAGGGTTCGTTCCCCCATTCTCATGTTCCGGAGACGCAGTCGGCTCCGACCCAGTCAGCTCCAACACAGATGAGCATCGAGGACTTCGTGTCTCAACCGAACCGCGACCATTGCACGCTACTTCATCCACTATGTCGCGGAGGAGGGACGTGGTAAGTATTTTTTTTTAAATCTTTTAATTTTTTTTGGTTTTTAAAATTTTTCTAATATTATATATCTTCGAAATTCTTTTTGTAGGTTTCATCTTACAAGCAGCGGGATACCCAAGTCCATCAACCGGATGCTGAACTCGATGGTACGACATCCACATCCAACATATTCGTCGATGCCGTTGGAAGAGAAAGAACTTTGGTTTCGACATTTTGCGGTAAACCTTACTTTTTTTTTTTAAAGTCTAATATTAATTAATTTATTAAACTTTATTTCAATTTTTTTTTTGCAGCAAGAGTTTACATGGGACCCACAGCACACGGCTACGGTGAGAGCCGCCTTTGATGCTAAGGCGGGGTCTCATTACACGAAGCAGATGCACGAGTGGAAGGAGAAGTGGCTGAACAATGAAGTCCCGAAGCCGTTCCTTGGGAACCCGGACTTGTGGGCTGGATTTTGTGAGTATTGGAGCCGAGAC
This sequence comes from Barbarea vulgaris, assembly GCA_963667165.1. NCBI lineage: Eukaryota > Viridiplantae > Streptophyta > Magnoliopsida > Brassicales > Brassicaceae > Barbarea > Barbarea vulgaris. The sequence continues at coordinate 8,529,174 of OY763888.1, read as the reverse complement.
ACAACCAAAGCGGCTTCAACAATCCACTCGACTAACCGGAACAGCAACCGCAGTGGCAAGGGCAAAGCAACGCACAACTTAGGAGCGGTGAGCAAGGCAACCCGTAAGCTTCAAATGGTAAGTTTTATTATTTACTTTTTTTTTTTTTTTCCTAATATGAGAATTTTAAGTTATCGGTTAGATTTAGGTTTTTTGTAATGAGAATTTTTAGTTATCGGTTATATTAAGGTTTTTTGCAATTTAAGTTTTAAGTTATTGGTTAGATTTAGGTTTTTCATAATTTTTTAATATTTATTACTTGATCATTTTTCAGTGTCATGAACTCGGACGTGAGCCTACCGCCCTCGAATTGCTCAAGGATGCCCACACCAACAAACAGACGCAAGAAATACAAGATCCGGTGGCTCGGGAGATATGCGAGGCCGTTGAGGTGCAAACGCAAGCCTATCTCCAATCTCAGCCGTTGGTTGACGGAACTCCTCCGTGCACTGAAGCTCCTGTCGAGATCGTCAACAACTTCGTGTTGCAGGTAAGTAATATTTTGTTTTTATATTTACTTACTATCTAATTTTAATTTCTATTTTTAAATTTTAACGTTTAATTTCTTCCGCAGGCAACTCCGCGGAGCAGAGGTTGCGTTTTCGGTCTTCCCGACGAGTTCCGATCTTCTGCTTCTTTCCGCTATTCAGTAGATGAAGATCTACGGGCCGAACTCGCACAAAGGACTTCGGAGATGGACGAAATGCGCACCAAGATTCTTACATTGGAAGAAAACAACCGCGAGATGGAAACGCGGATGGCAACGAAGGTGCAAGAAGAAGTCCAAGCCCAGATCGAGTCTCAGATGGCCGCGTATTTTGCTCGGATGACGCAGACGCCATCGTCATCGTCACCACCCCCGCCACCGCAACCGTAGATTTTTTAAATTTTTCGTTTTAATGTTTTTTTTTTTTAAAACAACAAAACTTAATTTTTTTTTTAATTTTGGATATTATTAATTTTAATTTCATTTTTAATTTTCAATATATATTTTTTTAATTATTTAATATATTTTAATATATTTTCTAATTATATAAATTCATTAAATTTTTTAATTTACAAAATTAATAACTGTCGGAAATCCGTCGGAAGTCCGTCGGAATTTATTCCGTCGGAAAGCCGTCGTAATAATATCCGTCGGAAATCCGTCGTAATTGTAGCTGTCGGAAATACGTCGGAAGTCCGTCGGAATTATATTCATCGGAATTCTGTCGATAATCCGTCGGTTCCGTGTCCATCGGAATTCCATCGGAAAACCGTCGGTTATATGATTCCGACGGATTTCCGACGAATTTGCCGTTAACGGCAAATTCCGTCGGAAAGCCGTCGGAATTATTTTCGTCACCTTTCCGTCGGAAATCCGTCGGAACATGCGACGGCTTTCCGACGGATTTTCAAATTCCGACGAGATAGGCCCGACGGACATATCCGTCGGAATTGGCCAATTCCGACGGATTTCCGACGGATTTGGCCGTCAGTTTTCGGCCAGTTTTCTTGTAGTGCAAACCGGTCACAAGACCAAACACTATTGGCCTCTGAGGTTTACATTCAGTCACTGGCTTAAGACTCCGGTCATAAATCATTGCTCACAACTAAAACTCATACCTCTCCACTCTAAGACACCAATTCTTACAAGTTATGGGTATCCATACCACTCCGCTCTCAGGCTATAAAGTCCTTATGAGCTCTCGGTATCAAACTCATACCACTCCACTCTGGGCAGTATAACCTTACGGGTTCTCGATATCACATACCACTCCATCCTGGGCTATATACCTTACAAGTGCTGGGTATAACACTCATACCACTCTACTCTGGGAAGTATAACCTTACGGGTTCTCGATATCAAATACCATTCCACCCTGGGCTATATACCTTATGAGTTCTGGGTATCACACTCATACCACTCCACTCTGGCCAGTATAACCTTACAGGTTCTCAGTATTACATACCAGTCCACCCAGGGCTATATACCTTACGAGTTCTGGGTATCACACTCATACCACTCCACTCTGGGCAGTATAACCTTACGTATTCTCTGTATCATATACCACTCCACCTTGGGCTATATACCTTTCGAGTTCAGGGTATCAGAGGAACTATCCATCCTCCCTAGAGTTGTACAGGACCAAACCGTCCTTTGAGCAACCATGACCCACAATATGTCTATAAGCACTCCCGACTGAAACTACTTCCCGTGATCCGCATACGACCTCGAAAGGTAATACCGGCATCAACCATATTCCAAACTCGGAATATCATCTTTTGCATAACCACTACTCAGGTTATCTCACAACATACCCAATCACTCAGGCTACCCACATAATCCTTTTCCGATTATAACTCAAGTTTTTAAATCCCCATAAAAACTATTCTCAGAATCTCATGTTCACTTAACTTTCATGGCAACACCCGCCGTCAACAATAAGAACTATCCATCTTATTACACTCATCATGCATTATCGTTTACAAAACTAAAACGAAATACATACTCATGAAGTCTCCAGTCATCAACAATAAGAATTACTTATGTTATTAAAAATCATAATGTATTAATCGTCTACAACACCAAAACGAAATACATAATGATCAACATAACATCAATAATAACTCAAAAATGGAAACCATCGATGAAAGCTCAAGCCTTTGATTGCTTCTCGAACCACTTCTTGAACCTTGCTTTCATCCTCGCCTCCGGTTCCCATCTTTCCTCCTCAACCCCGTCACAATCCAACAAGACCCTGATCATCAGAACTTTCTTCCTACGATCATGCTTGACTCTCTTCTCGAGAATCCTTACCGGTCTTTCCTCTACGGTCATATTAGGCTGAAGATCTGACGGAATCCTAGCCGTAACCTGATCATCATTATGCAAGCACTTCTTCAGCGTTGACACATTGAAGATCTTGTGAAATGCTTGCACAAGCTCGGGTAACTCCAACCGATACGCAACCGGTCCAACCCGCTCAAAAATCTCAAACGGTCTCATGTATCTCAGACTTAACTTAGTCTCTATAATGGACCTGTTAGAACCCCGCAACATAGACATCTTGAGATACACACTATCTCCACCTCAAAATCGAGGTCTTTTATTGGCATAACTCTTTTGCTGACCCTGCACTTCTTTCATGTTCAGCTTCAAAACCCGGATATTCTCTGTAGTCTCCTGAACAAAATCTGCACCAATACGCTTTCTTTCCCCACTTGGGTTCCACATAATGGTATAAAACTTGGCCAACTATAAAAGACTTTATATGGTGTCATCACAACAGCTAACACTTAGCTCAAAACTCAAAATTCCTAATTGTACTTTTCGAGCCCACTACTCAACTACGAAAACTTAGAGCCTGCCATTATGACTCTCTACTAATAGCTTAGGCCTCTGCTCGTAACCAAAATCTCAACTTTAACTTTTTGAAAAAAATTTCTCGAGCTTAACCTCTCAGATCATTCTTGATCCCATCCGTATAAGAATCCAGAGCACCTCCTGCCCTTAGAATACTTATTACGTTTTGCAACTTCACTTGATTAGCAAGTTCACCAACACCACTGCTCACTAGTGCGGTTAACTACGTGTTAGCGGGCAATTTTTCTTGGATCCAATAAGCCTTGGCGAACCTCATTACTCCCAACTTATTTCACTGGATCCAAATTCTTGAGTAACAACAAATCCCCTTTGATCTTTCCTTTTTGGGAACTTCGCATTCTAAGACCACTTCCCGTTTCGGCCACATTTTTGTTTAGGAAACTTTCCATTCTAGAACAATATCCATTTTTGGAAACCTTCCGTTCTAGGCAACTTTCCATTTTTGGAAACTTTCCATTCTAACCAACTTTCCATTTTTGGAAACTTTCCACTCTGAGCAACTTTCCAATTTTTTTTTGGAAACTTCAGCCCTAAACAATACCACTCATGGTTCACTCTTCCTATACTTCTCCGGAACTCTGCCAAACTTTCTCGGGATTCTTGATAACATTGTATTTTAGCCCACTTTTCCTATGTTTTTATGAGGTTTCTAAAGGAGAAAGCAAGTGATTATGGATACTTTGAAGGCATTTCCTACCATTTGAGCCTCCAGGAGTTATTTATGAGTTTTTGAGAAAAATGGACAAGAAGGCAAAGCAAAACCCGTTTTTGGACAGTTGCAAACCGCCATAAGTACGACATCTTTTGAGAGACTTCCCGACACCCAATTTTGGAGTTCTTGGTGTCTATGGAAAGCCAGAAGTGTCAAGATTCACCTCGAACAAGAATTAATGAAATCATTCAGCCGTTTTGGAGATACACCTCGATGAGTGAAGCCCTATCGAGACCGGTCCCAAGGAGCTGTGACCGGTTGGAACCATCTTGACACGACCCGCCACACACGGCCATGACCGGTGACTCCTCTCTTGGCACGACCGGTCACAAGGCGTTGTGACCGGTCCTGGAAGTCTTAACCCCGACACTTAATTAAACTACGTAGTTTTGTCCCGAAAGCCGTAATCCGAATTCCTAAGCCCAAGACCCTATAAATACTACTCCTAAACCTAATGCTCGTCGCGGGGAACCCTAATCACAACTAAGAGAACCGACTTCAAGCTTCCAGAGACAGAGAGTCGCCTCCTCTAAGAGTCCTCCTTGTCGCCTCCAAGTCCTTGAAGCCGAGCTTCCTCTATTGAAGTTCCATCACCTCTTTACTCCTTTATCTCTTCTTACAACTTCTATTTGCTTTGTGGGAGACAAGTTCTCTTCTGTGACATCTATAGAGAAATTTCTTTTGAACCCCTTTGATATATTTGAATTGTTTATGATGTTGTTTTCTATTGTATCTATTGCGTTTCTTTGCATCATGAGCGAGTAGATCTCTTTGTTGGGTTTCATGGGGTAATTCAAGGGGAATTCAGGGTTAGATTGATTTAGGTTGTTAGGTCCGAACCTTAGTCTCATGTTAGGTATCTCTTGGGACATCTTTAAATTAATCCATGTTGTTTGAACTGATCACCAAGCAATGATCTTAGAGAATATGAGCATCAACCGTGTAAACCTAGCTCTCGAACATAGTGTTACCGAATCCTCGCGCCATGGCCAGCGAAAGTTGAGTCATGGAGCCTTGTGAACTTATCAAACACGTTACCAATGCTTTGAACCGTGCGTCATTGCCTGCGTGAGTTGAGTAACTGAGCACGAGGATCTTAGAAATTCCTATTACCCATAGGTTGATTGTTCATTCGTGTTTATAGTTGAGAACCTAGACTAAAGTCATTAGATATCACATACCATCTTGCATCTCATTTGTTTAGAACCATGAAAACCCCGAGATAACCCTAGACGCCTAAAGTTTCCTCTCTTATTTTACAACAAACTTATTTACTTTCTTGTTTCATTCATTTAGTAATTAGAAAACCCAAAACCAAAACCCTTTTATATCATTGTCTTAGCCAGAACTCTTTTATTGCATTCATTTCGTGTTAGCTAGTACTCTTTGTAGGATCTATCCTTAAATACTACATACGTTTAACTGTGCACTTGCAGTTGTCGTGTGTTTCTTTTGAGGTAAAAGATTGAAGCATAAATCACACGCATCAAGCTTTTTGGCGCCGTTGTCGGGGAGTAACTAGCTGCCCATTGAATTTGATAAGATTTCTCGTCTAACATACTTTGAATCTTTCAATTTTATTTTACTTTTTTTTTTGTTTCTTGATAACCTCTTTGTTCCCTTTTAGTTTTTGTCTTTGGATCCTTGCAGTGCATGACTAGGAGCCAAAACTCTGACACCGTGACTCCCATCCAAGACATTGATCGACTAGAACGTGAGCTTAGAAAACTTCGGAGACAACAAGCTATGACCGAACAAGGAAACCAAGTACGTGGTTCCCTTGACCTTGGTCCACTCCAATGAGCCCCTGTCCTTGATAAGCATGGATAACCAGTGCAAGACGAAGACGGTAACCCCGTCTATGAACCTGCGGAAGAAGATCACAAACTGGCTCCTCATGGTGGAAACCCTTTAGGCGTGGTTGACAACATCAATGTCCCTCCTCCACAGCCTTCTCATGTTATCAATGCACCACAACCAGCCAATGGTGCTAGATAAGCCGCTTATGTGCCTTCTCTTAGGCGTGCCAACCAGAACCGTACGATAGCTGACTATGATGTACCGAACCAATATCCACATGATTGTGCTGCCATACGAGTTCCCAATCCACCAAGACGTGAACACGAGATCAAACCTCAAATCATCACTTTGGTGAAGCAAAACCAGTTCCATGGCTTCTCCATAGAACACCCTATGGACTACACCGATCTCTTCGAAGAAATCTGTAGTACAACACGAGCTAATGGTGTACAAGACGACTATTTGAAGTGTAAGCTTTTCTCTTTCTCTCTAGCCGACAAGGCTCATAGATGGTTGAAGTCTTTACCACCAGGATCGATCACTAGTTGGGAAGGATGCAACTCTCTTCGGAACAAGCTTCAAAGCTTTCAACAAGGACCGGTCGAGTCTTTCTATGAAGCATGGGAACACTTTCAGAACTATGAACGAGATTGTCCTCACCATGGCTTCAGTGGAAGTAACCTTCTTAGTAATTTCAATAGAGGCTCACACCCTAAGTTTCAGCTTTCACTCGACACGGCCAGCAATGGATACTTCATCACCAAAGCCGTTCAAAAAGGCTGAGCCCTCATTGAGAACCTCTCAGCAAGTAGTAGCAATTCTTTCACTGACTTTGATAGGACTATCCGTCTGAATGAGTCCGAGTCTGAACAAGTCACCGAGCTTAAGAACATGATGGACCAACTTCTAAGGAACCAACATCGAGCCATGAACGCATGTGAAACCATTGAAGATGAATGCATGGAACCACTCTAAGAGTTTGATGATTCACTTGGTCAACTACCAGAACCGAGGTTACGATAACAACTTCAACAACAACTTTAGAAACACTTCTAAACTTTCTTACAGGAACCAGAACGTGGAGAACCCCCAGCACCACAATTATCCACCAAAAGCCGAGCAATTCCAGGCTAACAACTTTGGTGGCAATAGCAACTTCCAGCCGAGAGCTCCTTTCAACAAAAACAAGGTGCATTTCCAAGCTACGGTCCAGCCGCCTAGTTCTCAAATAATTAGACTCGAGGCAATGATTCAACAACTACTTACTTCACACGAAAAGGAATCTAGAGACACCCATGTGAAGATTGATAATTTCTAGAGTGATCTGAATGGGAAGTTTGAGAGTCTCTCCTCCTGATGTGGACATCAAGTACAGCCTAACCCAAAGAGCAAACTACCATCACTGGAGCCTACCCGAGAAGAACTCTGAGCCATTTTCAGTCCAGAATAAGTCCAAGATCAACTGGTCCATCCTAACGACCACTTGTAGTATATTCTTAGCTCAACTACAGAGTGCCTCGAAGTGGAATAAGCTCAATAGGAGTTCACAAAAAAGAGATATTCAACTTACAAATCGAGTGTTTTCCAACTTACCCGGTTTGGACCTGTGTGTACTATTTGGAGATTTCCGATTGAACCAGAGGGACTTATGCCACAAACTGACCTGTTCTGTTATCTTGATACATCAGAGAATCTCAGACAATTGGATTCATACCGAACCGAGATCAGAAGTAAAAGCTATTCAACTTTTAAACTGGTTGATTCTCGACTTGCCTTATTTGGAGTTTTTCAACTTTGGATCTTTGCAGACGTATGTGTGGCAACCAAGGGAGGTTCCACATCAACTAGAGGGTACTAAGAGATTATTAACGTTCATCAATGACCATTGGATCAGGAGGATCCAATCCTACTCACCCACACACAAAGACTTACCATATATGGACCAGAGACCATTCAAAGCGCAACCCCAACTGCTATATTCTGATTTGGTGCGTCTTAAGGGAGTTATTAGAAGATTATCTAGCCATGGAATCATCCAGAAGATGTCAAGATACAAGAGCCCACGAATTACCTCTTTTGGCCTAAGCATTCAAAGCCTAACGGCTATATTCTTTCAAGGCACATCTCCATTTGTTTCTTAGATTTAATTCAAGTTATTTCTTTCCTATTTGAGTCATTAGACTGTTGTATCAGTCCTAGAGTCGAGCCTATATAAGTGTACAATTGACCCTTGATCAATTTAGTAAAACATAAAACGTTTTGTTCCTTCACAAAGTTGCGAATTCTATGTGTGTTTTTATTCTTTAGTTCTTATTGAGTGATTCATTAAGTTCTATTGAAGCTTCAGAATAGGTTATTTGAGTGATTCAAATTAACTTGTTTTGTTCATCGATTGAGAGAGTCAATCATATCACCTCCATCTCTACCATCTATTCCACTTCCGCTTAGCATAGGCTTGGAATCCTCTTGATAATCAAGTGATCTCAGATTGGTGTGATTCCAATCCTGTATCATCTGGTATCAGAGCTTCAAAAGCTCCTATCTATCAGGTTATTTCGTTCCTTTTCATTAGATTCAATTCTGTTTTCAATTTCTTCATTAAACCCCATAAAAATCAAATTTCTGTCATTTATGTTTTTGTTAATTTTATAAAATCCGTAAAAACTCAAAAAAAAATATTTTGTTTTTGTTTTTAGTTCTTTTAAACCCTAGCAAACCCAGAAAAATTTCCGTTGTTAATTATGGAATTGGTTTGCTATTTTAATCAAAGGAAAAGTCAAACTGCATAATTCTGTTGCATCTTCTGTTTTGGATGGTACTTTGAGTTTTTTTTGTTCTGATTTTGTTGTGAAAGGTACCATGGAAGAATACTCTGAAGATGAAGACACGTTTGAGATAGATTCTTACGAATCTGAGCCTGAAGAAGAAGAAGATGAAGAAGCCTTTGGATCAACAGATGAAAGAGAATTGGAGCCAAGAGGAAATCGGGTGAAGCATCAGCCCTTACGAGTCTAGCTGTGAAAATCGTGGCCTCTAGATGAATACTCAAACTCAGACTATGGAGAAGAAAATAATGGAGAGGAGCTAGAACCGGAGCCACCAGACAGCTATCCCAAGAGCCAACATTACACCAATAATCCTCAAACAGTAACAAACTCCAGTTTCTATGAGGATGAAACTGATGAATATGAAGAGGAGAACGTCTACTACAATTCTTCAAGGCGCGAAGAGAAGCCTATTTTTCATAGAGCTGTAACAAAGCAAGTGTACTCCACCCCTACAGAGCAACTTCACACCACACCAGCCGAATCAAAGATTAACTCCAACAAAAGACGTGGTAACAAGTCTAAATCCCTCATCTTTTCAGGTTCTAGCAAAGAAACAGAGGATTACCTACGATGGGAGACCAATATGAAGCATTGGCTGCGAGCAAACAACATTCCAAAAGATGAAAATCTATCATATGCTGTTGATAGTCTTGTTGGAGAAGCGTACAAGTGGTGGCTGAAAGAAGACACACCCACTTTATACAACAGAAATCGAGTGAGGGATTGGGGAGACCTCAAAGCAAGGATGTATATGGAGTTTGTGAAGAAGCGCCAAACTCAGAGCAACAATACGACAACATCCAATGACCAAGCAGCCCTAAGGAGCCTAAAGTCAGCACCAAAAATGCTGTCAACTCGTGAGCACCACCTTGCTTATCCTCATGAGCACAAGAGAGAGTTTTCAAAAACTGTGGAGAAGCCGAAACCAAAACCCCAAGATGCATGTCCAAAGAAAAAGCTGAGGTCAATGCTTGAACTACACGGTGAACCAAAGCAATGTATGTCTCCTAAGCTTTGTAAATCAAAAGAAATAATCTGTTATAGATGCCATCAAGGAGGACACTTTGCTGCTAAATGCCCAACTAGGCAACTAGAGAAGTCCCTAATATCAAAACCGGATATAAGCATTATTCAAACAGGTTTTGAAATTTCCAGTTCCAGTATAATGCTCTTGTCTATGGCAAAGGTTGATATTACAGGTCTGAACGTAGAGCATGAAGCTAGAGGAGTTGTAACTAGTTTAGAACTTGGGAAGCAACATTTGGAAACAACATCCCAACATCAAGTAAGAGACATTTACGAGTTGATTAGGTATTGTAAAACTCATATGCTTATTCGTAGTCTCAAGCACACTGTTTTAAGTACCTATGTTCCAAATATAATACACTTGATTTTTCCCTTAAGCGTCAAAGAAAGAACTGGTACCCTCGACATGTACAAAGGCCGAAGAGATAATACGTCTCAATGGAGTCTAACCTCGAACCAACTGGGGAACCAGCAGCGTGTAAACACATGCCATCTCGAGAGTTTATGATGCATTTTCCACGTTTTAAAATGAGAAAAGACGTCATTCATATAATGCTGATCAAGGAAGAACCACCGGATCCAACACCACTTCCATGTACCGTGTTGCCTACGGAAAACGACAAAGACCATAATCAGGTAAGTAACACTCTAACAAAATTAATTTCTAATGATTCTAAAAGTGTGATAATAAACCTGTTAAGTTTAGAAGAGCTTGATAAAAACGTTGATGCCCCACGAAAACCTTTGGTTCAAAATAATTGTTTTATTACACAAGTAAAACCTGAGCAAAAATCTATATTGAATCAATCTTGTTTACTTGTTTACAATAATTCCATGACTATGATAACACACTTGTTTCTTTCCAAAGGAGTTGGCAATACTGTAGGTACAAAAGAGGAGCCACCAGACTTAGAAGTTGATTGCTCGAGTATTTAACCCGATACACTTAACCGCTAGGTAGTATATACGGGGTCGATCCACAAGAACCAATGGTACTCTAAGGATTTACGAGAGTCGAAATTAGCTAGAGCGAAATGGTTGGTTGGTTTTGTAAGCATGTAAATAAAAATACGGGAAATTTAAACGGTAAACTTTGCGATTTAAAAACATTGGGCTAAAGGGCTTTTAGGACATCAATGACAAATGAAAATATGAAGTATGGGATTTAATAACTAAGAACCATTCTTGAACATGAACACAAGTTTAGACTAACCTTCTTTCAAAGCATTAATCACTAAACTTGACTACTCGATTACTAAACTTTCGTTTGAAATCTCCTAACCAAATTCGCATTAGCAAACAAGTTCACTAAGTTCACAATGATGATCTAGCTTCAACTTTCGTTGGCTAGAGATACAAAGCTCAATTCATATTATTCAAGCCTTCTATAAACACTTTTGATGCATAGAACAACTTAAAATCAAGATTAGAGTGATCAGTCCTAATCTAGCATTAAGATCATATGAATTGAAGAATCTATGGATTATAAACCCCAAACAACAATCATATCACTAAATCATTGAATCTCCTTTAGAACCCTAAAACCCAATTTATGAACTACTCACACATATTAACCAGATCAACACAAAGATTTATAGAAAACATGATATATTATTGAAATAAGCAAAAAAAGTTATAAGAATTCTTCTCTAGAACAATGGATTGGATCTTGTTTCTTCAAGTTTTTGAGAGGTGATGAGAGAAGTTTCAGAACTTCTGAAATTATTGAAAAGTGTATCTAAAAAGAGCCAAAGTCGTGGCTAAAAAGAGAAAAGAGGAGCAGGTGAAATGTCTAAGTCAAGTGGATGGTGAAGTCTGCAGTGAGGAGAACGATCGTTCTTGACTTGGGACCGATCGTTCTCCTAACGATCGATCGTTCTCGGCTTGTCATGGTCGTTCACTTGTGGTTCCGTAAAAATGAGGAACGATCGTTCGCCATAGGGATCGATCGTTCGCCTCAAGGATCGATCGTTCTTCCATTGTCATGGCCGTTCCTCGTTAGTTCAGGCCTCCACTCATTCTAGATCGATCGTTCTTCAACAGGATTGATCGTTCTTTGTTTAAACATGGCCGGTTCTTGCTTCAAAATGCACTTGATCATTCCTTAGACCTCTCGGTTCCATCAAGACACTAATCAACCTGAAAACACACTAAAAACCAAACAAAAGCTCTATATACAACCCTAAACACTCATAGTTATATAACCAAAAGCTGATATATCAACTCCCCCGGACTTAGCGTTTTGCTTGTCCTCAAGCAAAAACACAAAGAAAAGAGAAGAGGTTTGAAAATATAAACTCATTAAAACTCTAGAACGCCACAATGACTAACATTCATGAATCCACTCATCACAAAACCAATATTAGATAATATGTCAGCATCACTTACCACAAGTCTAGCAATCTCCCAAATACGGCTTATGCTCTTAGAGAAATTTGATTTCTCCATTGTTGGCCCCTTTTAAATATAGCGTGTGGTCTCAACGAGGGAGTATCAATCGTAACAAAGGCTTGGGCATGGAAGGCTATTTTGAATGGTGGTTGAAGTGTTTTGGGTTCTTTATGAAGTCGGATGCAAGTCATGGCGCAAAATCACAGTGAGACGAAGACCAAATATTGGTGCACAAATCCCCGAACTTCTAAATCTCTGTAAAATTCTATAAACATCCTAATTGACTAGTAATGGTGCTTAGAAAAACACAATAAACTTTACAAAGACTAAGACTTTATTCCGGTTCCTCTTTTGCTAATGAATTGTTCATAGGTTTTATTTATTTATTTATATATATATATATATATATATATATATATATTTTTTTTTTTTTTGGAACCGGTTTAGTCATAAAGTAATTATACATCATATAAACCGAAGATTTAGCTAATTCTAAGTAATAGAAACAAAAATCTTACAGAGATTCTTCAGAAAGGAAAGTTGTGCCGGTCCGCGTTCTCCGTAGTTTTTGCACTTGATTGCATTTCCAGCGGAATGAAATGAGATGGAATGTGGTTTGAATAGAAGGATTGGGTGTGGGTGTGGTACCAAGCTAATTTTGAGCTCGGCCATTTGGAGTTCAAGGAAAAAGGGTGGTAAAGATGGAAAGGATTGAACTCCAAATGATGTGGTCCTTTGCACGATATCAAGCCCCAAGTTGAGAAGTTTTAAGATTCATTAGTTGCGGAGTCAAACGTTGGATCCATCAAATACCCCAGAGACATAAGCTTTTTCTGTTTGATTGATCCACTTATGGAGTTTTACTTAGTAGAATCTGCCAATGACCGTGTGACAATGGTCCTTCAAATATCAAACAAATGTGGTTAGTTCAAAGAGAAATTCATGAGTTCAAAATATATATATATAACTTGTACTAAAAATGGATTAAAAATAAACAAAAGAAAATAAACAAAAGAAAATAGCGCTAAACCCCTCCCCCATACAAGAATCACACCGTCCCGGTGGTGCAGCTACAAGTAGAGAGTTAGTAAAGTAAAAGTATAATAATAAAAACATAGTAAATATAAATAAATGACCCTACTCTCCCTGATCACTCTCTGCTGTGTCGCTCTCGTCGGTCCGAAGCTGTCTCCGTCTCTTGCGAGGGGCAGGCTGAGAAGTCCCCTGTCCAGCAACAAAGGGATCATCTTCTGGAGGCTGAGTCGAAGTGGTGCCCGTCTCCCGCGTATCACTACCTCGGAAGCAAGAAGGTGGCTTGGGGCAGCGGATCTTGGCTAGTGCACCCCACATCCTCTCCATCATCGAGTTGTTCTTCTTGGTAGACTCGATGATCCAATCCAACTTGTCCTGTTGAGAAGCATCATCAGGTATATGTGAGAGCGCATACTCACCAGTGTAATCCGGGATGATCTGCTCTGTCTCTTCCTGAGGAAAGTAGTGTGTTTGTTGGTGCCCAAATGTGTCGTGCTCTGTATCCTCCTCTGTGTGAGGGTGAGAGGTTCCCGCTCGTGAAGAACTACCTCTCTGACGTGGTCTAGAGCTGACAGTGCACAGGTGCTCCTCTGCAGGAAGAAACTCGACATTCGCCAATGTCGTGAGAGAGGTAATGGCGGTGGCTGGCAGCTTGCAGTACCTGATAACCCCCTGGCGATCGTAGAACTGATAAGTTAATCCTGACTTGAGGATGGATGACCGCTTGAAGTAATCTTCATCAAACAGGGCTCGTGTGTCTACTCGCTCTGTGTCGCTGAAATCGATCTCATGTGCCATGAATATTGGAGTCAAGAGACTACCAATCATCTCGATCTTTGTCGTACATGTCGTGAGGGCCCGAAACTTGTTTTGCACAAGCATTGAGGCGAATAAAGCCCCAATGTTGACCTCCAATCGTGGTAACGGGTCAGCATTCCCGTCATAGATGTCGTGAACAAATGACGGCAGGCCGTGATGCAGTAGGAAACACTCATCCGTTGTCAAAGCTCCAGCCTCCTCCTTTCCAAACAAGTTGTGGCCTATGAACTTTGCCAGGATTCGAACCGCCGGGTTCCTTATCAGAGTCAGCTTGTTCTCCCTAGTCACAAATTCTCCTGAACCAATAAGGTTCCAGAGCTGCTGTAGATGAATAGAAGTAACGCAACTTGGGATGCTGCATACTTCTCTGTGCTTGTTGAAGCCGTATAGATCACATAGCTGCTGTATTGTAATCTCATAAAGCTTCCCTCTGCAAAGGTAGGTGAGAACTCCTCGGCTAGCAATGGGGCTGTCAGAGTTCGGATAGTATACCTCTGCTGAAGCTAGAAACTGACGCAGTAGCTCGGGATACAAGGGGTAATGCTTCGTCAGAAGAGTCCCCAATCCGATCTTGATCAACATGCGCTCAATGTCTTCTTTGATTCCCATCCTCTCTAATGTCCTCCTACAAATGAATTTGGTAGGCTGAATATTGATGCGCAGGAAACCATTGTAGAAGATCTTGTTAAAGCGCTGCCAAGCATCTCCATGCTTGCGTCCTGTATACTCTACAAGTCTTCTCATTCTCGATTGTGTCATCTCTCTTGCCTGAACCATCTCCTCTTGAAATGGTGTATTGTCAGGTCTTGGCCAGGGAGCGGTAGTGTATTCAACCTCTTCATCGTCATCTCGCTGTTGAGGAGGAGAGTTGGGAGTTGTGCTTGTTGCCCTTGAACCGATGTTGACAGACCTCGCCCTTTGTGTTTTCTTCTTGCTGAAATCGGCATGAGTTTTTGTTCTTGGCACGCCTTTTTTTCTTTGTGGTGATGGCGGGTTTGTTGTGGAATCTTTTTGCTTGTCATTTGCTCGTCCCATTGCCTACAAAAAGGGAAATTCAAAACAAACCACAATCATTAACAACTTTCAAAATCAATGAAAATTGGATTATATATTCATAATATATGGCTTGATACTCTGTAAATTCAACAACAATCAGCAAGAATACTTCCCCAAGCTACAAACAAACCACAATTATCAATTTCTATAACTCTCTGGTTTTGTTTTTTTTTTTCTTAGAACAATTCTAAAATCTACTCTAATTGATAAAATTAAGCAGCAATCTAGTATGAAATCATCCTAGATAACACTACAATAGCCACGGAATCATCCTAGAATCATCAAATATCCTCAAAGTTCCAATTCCCAAACCTAAATTTTTTTCAAATTTTCGGACTCTAAACAGGAATTTAGATCCACATACCTTTGTAGATCGATGGAAATGTTGTTAGAATCAGAAAGAGGATGAAATTCTAATGAGTTTAGGCTTTTGAATCGATGAATTTGAGCAAGAAACTAGAGAGTTATGGTTTGAGATTTTTCAGAAAAATCGCTTGGGCGACGCGAGAGAGAGAAGAGAAAACTCGAGTTTTGATTTTGGGAAAGTTGGGTTTTGAATTAAAACGCGTGTTTGTTACGAAGGGAACGATCGATCGCAAGATACGAACGATCGTTCTTCGAGGCGAACGATCGTTCCCCTTTGGATCGATCGTTCAGCAACAAAACCGCAAAAAGTGATAAATGAGAACGATCGTTCCTGACGTAGGATCGATCGTTCCTAGAGACGAACGATCGTTCCTTTTGAGATCGATCGTTCGGTTGAAAATCCTCAAAATTACAAACAAACCGGACCGATCGATCCCTAGATAGGATCGATCGATCCCGCCAAACTTTTTTTTTTTTTTTTTTCTTTATTTATTTATTTTTTTTTTTTTTTTTTTTTTTTTTTTTTTTTTTATAGAGAAAAACAAAAATTATAAAAAAAAACGTTACAAAATAAATAAAAACAAAGCTATATACACTTACCGGTGGGTTGCCTCCCACCAAGCGCTTATTTTAAGTCATTAGCTTGACTTCCGTGGGTTTAGACTTGGGTTGGATCCTCGAGAGGAACCATGGTACCTTCTTCAGGAGTTGTTCCCGCAAGATACGGTTTGACTCGCTGACCATTTACAGTAAATGGTTTTCCATTTGTGTCCAACAGAACCACTGCACCATGTGGTTTCACTTCCTTGATTGTGAACGGTCCGGACCATCGCGATCTTAGCTTTCCTGGAAAAAGTTTAAGACGTGAGTTAAAAAGGAGTACCTTATCGTTTTCAGAAAACTTTTTAAGGGTAATCTTTTTGTCATGAAGTGCTTTGGTCCTTTCTTTATAGATCCTTGAACTCTCATAGGCATTTAGCCTAATCTCGTCTAACTCATTGAGTTGGACCAAGCGCTTTTCTGCTGCGGTTTTGATATCGAAGTTCATCATCTTTGTCGCCCACGAAGCTTTGTACTCCAACTCAACAGGGAGGTGGCATGCTTTTCCATAGATGAGATTGAAAGGCGTGGTTCCAATAGGTGTCTTGAATGCAGTTCTATATGCCCAAAGGGCATCATCAAGCCTCGATGCCCACTCCTTTCTCGACCTTCCTACGGTCTTCTCTAGGATTCCTTTGATCTCGCGGTTGGAGATCTCCACTTGTCCGCTGGTTTGAGGGTGATAGGGGGTTGCTACCTTGTGCTTTACACCATGTTTTGCTAACAAGTTTTCAAAAACTTTGTTAATGAAGTGTTTCCCTCCATCGCTAATCACCACACGTGGTACTCCGAATCGAGGAAAGATGATCTTTTTAAACATTTTCAGCACCACTTTTCCATCATTTGTTGGGCTGGCAATTGCTTCCACCCATTTGGACACATAGTCTACAGCGACTAAGATATATTCATTTCTGTAGGATGACGGAAAAGGCCCCATGAAATCAATGCCCCACACGTCAAACACTTCAACCTCAAGAATGAAGTTTTGCGGCATTTCATTTCTCTTGCTGATATTACCTTTCCGCTGACAAGCATCACACCTTGCAACAAACTCATGAGCATCTCTAAACAGACTAGGCCACCAAAAACCAGCCTGTAAAACCTTTGTAGCTGTCTTAAACGAGGCAAAATGTCCCGCGTAATCAGAAGCGTGACAACGAAGGAGGATACCGTTTACTTCACTCTCGGGAATACACCTCCTGAAAACCTCATCGTTGCACCTCTTGTAGAGAAATGGCTCATCCCAGTAGTAATGTTGAACATCCCTTAGAAACTTCTTCTTATCATGTCCGGTGAAATCAGGAGGTTGAACATCACAAGATAGGTAATTTGCAAAATCCGCATACCACGGCAAGTTTGTCTCTTTGGTGTCTATTGTCATAAGCTCGGATGCACTTGTGGCGTGAGACTTTTCCACCTCATAGACATAACCGTCTTCCACTAGAGCTAGCTCTTCTCCTGGAAGAGTGTCGTTCATTGGAACTTCTTCTTCAACTCTTAACCGAGACAAGTTGTCTGCTACTCCATTCTCGATGCCCTTCTTATCTTTGATCTCCAAGTCAAACTCTTGCAGCAAGAGTACCCATCTCAATAGTCTCGGCTTGGCATCCTTCTTTAATAACAAATATCTCAGAGCAGCGTGGTCGGTATGAACAATGACCTTAGACCCAACCAAATAGGATCTAAACTTCTCAAATGCAAACACAATCGCAAGTAGCTCTTTCTCTGTGGTTGCGTAGTTGCATTGTGCTCCGTCAAGGGTGCGACTCGCATAGTAAATGGCGTGCATCTTCCTATCTTTTCGCTGTCCCAAAACAGCACTCACAGCATAATCACTAGCATCACACATAACCTCAAAAGGTAGTTCCCAATCAGGGGGTTGCACAATTGGAGCACTAATAAGGGATTCCTTGATTGTTTGAAATGCCTTGTGGCAGTCCTCATCGAATTCGAACTTCTGATCTTTGCACAACAGCTGAGTAAGTGGTCTAGCGATCTTGGAAAAATCCTTAATGAACATCCTATAAAACCCAGCATGTCCCAAAAAGCTTCTAATCCCTTTCACTGAATTTGGAGGCTGCATACTCATCATCACCTCTATCTTAGCCTTATCCACTTCGATGCCTTTCTCAGAAATTTTGTGACCAAGAACAATCCCATCTCTCACCATGAAATGACACTTCTCCCAATTCAGAACCAAATGTTTCTCTTCACAGCGTCGAAGTACCCTGCACAGATTAGACAGACAAACAGCAAAAGACGTGCCATGCACGGAGAAGTCATCCATGAAAACCTCCATAAAATCCTCAATCATTTCAGTAAAAATAGACATCATACAACGCTGAAATGTGGCTGGAGCGTTACATAATCCAAACGGCATTCTTCGATATGCGAAGGTACCATAAGGACATGTGAAAGTGGTTTTCTCTTGATCATCGGGGTGAATAGGAATCTGAAAGAATCCTAAGTACCCATCAAGAAAACAATAGTATGGATGGTTTGCTAATCTTTCAAGCATTTGATCAATAAAGGGAAGTGGGAAGTGGTCTTTTCGGGTAGCAGAATTAAGTTTTCGATAATCAATACACATTCGGTGTCCCGTGACAGTTCTTGTTGGGATTAACTCATTTTTTTTCATTTTTGATCACAGTGACACCACCTTTCTTAGGTACAACATGGACCGGACTCACCCAAGTACTATCTGAGATAGGATAGATGACTCCCGCATCTAAAAGTTTAATTATCTCCGTCTTAACGACATCTTTGAGGTTCGGGTTTAACCGTCTCTGATGTTCGATAGACATCATTGATTCATCTTCTAGATATATCCGGTGCATACATAGATTAGGAGAAATTCCTTTTATGTCATCAAGAGAATATCCTATGGCTTTTCTATACTTTCTCAACTCGCATAACAACAAGGAAATCTCCACATTGTTCAACTCAGCATTGATTATGATAGGGTAAGTAGAATTAGGACCAAGAAATGCGTACCTTAGCCCATTGGGAAGCGGTTTGAGTTCCACTTTCGGAGCCCTGAGTTCGCTCCAATCATCGCAGTCTTTTGATGTGGAACCAACTTCCTCATTTTCTACCTTTGGTTTGTCTAGCACAGCAAATGTAGACACTCTACTCAACTCAGCACTTTCATCCAAGATCTTGGCAAAACCAGTAGTTGCTTCGCCAAGGTACCCATATTCATTTCCTTCCTTAGTCAAAGCGATTTGTAATGGATCCTCCGTGTTTAACTCTTCCAAGAGTTCATCAGCTAGCTCATCCATTATATCAATCCAAAATACTTGACCTTCAATGGTTGGTTTAGACATCACCCTCTCCATATCAAACTCTTGGACAATGTCCCCAACTTGTAGCTTGATCAAGCTTCTTTTCACATCTATCAATGCACCAGCAGTGTGCAAGAATGGTCTACCAAGAATGAGCGGATCTTTTGGTTCTTCTTCCAACTCAAGAACAATAAAATCAGTTGGGATATGGAATGTCCCAACTCTCACATAGACATCTTCGGCTATTCCAATGGGAAACCGCACAGAACGGTCTGCAAGCACGAGAGATATACCTGATGGTTTAAAGTTTGTAATTCCCAACCGCTTTGAGACTGAAAGGGGCATCAAACTCACACTTGCTCCCAAATCGCACAAACATCTAGCAAACAACGAGTCACCAATCTTGCAAGGCAAAACAAAACTACCAGGATCTTCTTTCTTTTTCGGTATGGTGTTTTGTAGAATGGCGCTACATTCATGTGTGATCAAGACCGCTCCTTCTTCGAGAGTTCTCTTGTTAGTCAATATATCTTTGATATACTTCCTGTAGATAGGAATGTTCTGGACTAAATCAAGAAAAGGGAGCTTGATTTGAAGTTGCCTCATCACTTCATCGAAACGAGCATATTCCTTCTCTCTCTGAATCTTCCTTAAACGATCTGGGAATGGCAACTTGGGTATATAAGGTGGAGGAAAAATGTTCTCAACCTCCTCATCTTCATCAGCTGCTTCCTTAGCTACAACATTTTCAACTTGTGATTCATCATCAACCTTCCTTTTCACAACATCTTCCTCTGAATCATCAACCTCTACTACTTTTTCTTTCTTCAAAACCGGTTCTACCTGTTTCCCACTTCTCAAAGTGATAGCACTGACAAACTCTTTGCCATGGTTGTAGTCTTTCGGGTTCGGTTGTGGTTTCGCAGGAAGAACCCCCATTGGTCTTGCAGAAGTGGACGCAGTCTGTGCTACTTGATTCTCAAGCGTCCTAACGTGTGAAGATAGCGTCTCAAACTTACCGTGGAGATCGCTGTACATGTTGTCTACTTTGGAATTGATGTCAGAAGCATTCTTCTTCTGGCCCTCGAGTATCTGTTGCATCATTGTTTTCATTTCGCTTTCACCAGAGGAAAACGCAGGGGCATTGTTCACAGGAGCTTGGGGCGGGGCTTGGTAACCTCCCTGGTTCGGTACAAACTGCCTCGGTTGATACTGTTGACCTTGTGGTCTTACCTGTGCTGGGTATCTCTGATCCTGAGGATTCTCAACGTTCGTACTTCTGTATGAGAGGTTGGGATGGTTCCTGTAGTTTTGGTTGAACTGGTTCCGATAGTTCCCCTGGCCATTCACATAGTTCAACTCAGCCTGCAAGTCTTCAAGGCCATCCCCAACTTGATCTTGGTAAGCTTGACCATCTCCGGAATCTTCACAATAGTTAATGGCTCTTTGATCGCGTCTCAAAATTTGCTCAACTTTTGCAGTCAAATCTGCAATTTGTTTTGATTCTCCCGTTCCACCGCCTCTCAAAGTTCTGTCATAGTCAACACAGTGGTTGCTATTGCTAGCTGCAAGAATCTCTATCAATACTTGGGCTTCTTCTTCGGTTTTGGTCATGAAGTCCCCATTGCTGGCTGTATCCAAAGCCATCTTGTATTTCTCATCAATCCCTCGATAGAATGTGTTGATGAGGGATTCGGGGGTGAACCCATGGTGAGGGCACTCCCTCTTGTAATCCTTAAATCTTTCCCAAGCTTCATGAAAAGATTCAGTTGCACCTTGTTGAAAACTCGAGATCTTGTTCCGAAGGAGAGTGGTTCTCGCTTGGGTGAAGTATTGACCCAAGAATGCAGCTTTGTACTCGTCCCACGTTCTAATGGAGTCTCTCTCCAATGACTTGAACCATCGGTGCGCTTTGTCACTCAAGGAAAACGAGAACAACCTGCACTTTACAGCATCATCTGGCACCCCATTCATTCTCGTTGTACCGCACACATCCTCGAAATTGTCTAAGTGATAGACGGGATTCTCAGAAGGTAGGCCATGGAATTGGTTTTGCTTAACAAGAGCTAGCAATCCCGGTTTGATCTCGAAATCATTCCTGTTGATAGGAGGATGTCGGACTCCTCCTCGGTACATTTGATGATTAGGAGCATCATGATCTCTCAAAGTCCGTCGAACAGGCGCGGGCCTCGGGTTGAAAGCAGCTGGAGGAGGAGGATCTTCCAACTCTTCTCTTCCATTATCTCCATCGTGTGGAGCTTCTTCTGGTGGTAAAACGTTATCGCCTTGACCAGCATGAGCCATTTCGGCTTCTCTTTGCTCAGCTAACTTTTTCTTTTTCTTGTTAGCTCGTTCGAACTTTCCAATTTCCTTATGATATTCCGCGAGATTTGATGAACCTTCACTTCGGGTCATTCACCTGAAAATACCAAAGAAGAAAAAGGAAATGATTATCAGTAACCGTAAAAGTACTCTAGACTAAAAACTAGTCCTAAATCTTTAGGTAACGCAATTGGTCCCCGGCAACGGCGCCAACTTGATTGCTCGAGTATTTAACCCGATACACTTAACCGCTAGGTAGTATATACGGGGTCGATCCACAAGAACCAATGGTACTCTAAGGATTTACGAGAGTCGAAATTAGCTAGAGCGAAATGGTTGGTTGGTTTTGTAAGCATGTAAATAAAAATACGGGAAATTTAAACGGTAAACTTTGCGATTTAAAAACATTGGGCTAAAGGGCTTTTAGGACATCAATGACAAATGAAAATATGAAGTACGGGGTTTAATAACTAAGAACCATTCTTGAACATGAAGACAAGTTTAGACTAACCTTCTTTCAAAGCATTAATCACTAAACTTGACTACTCGATTACTAAACTTTCGTTTGAAATCTCCTAACCAAATTCGCATTAACAAACAAGTTCACTAAGTTCACAATGATGATCTAGCTTCAACTTTCGTTGGCTAGAGATACAAAGCTCAATTCATATTATTCAAGCCTTCTATAAACACTTTTGATGTATAGAACAACTTAAAATCAAGATTAGAGTGATCAGTCCTAATCTAGCATTAAGATCATATGAATTGAAGAATCTATGGATTATAAACCCGAAACAACAATCATATCACTAAATCATTGAATCTCCTTTAGAACCCTAAAACCCAATTGATGAACTACTCACACATATTAACCAGATCAACACAAAGATTTATAGAAAACATGATATATTATTGAAATAAGCAAGAAAAGTTATAAGAATTCTTCTCTAGAACAATGGATTGGTTCTTGTTTCTTCAAGTTTTTGAGAGGTGATGAGAGAAGTTTCAGAACTTCTGAAATTATTGAAAAGTGTATCTAAAAAAAGCCAAAGTCGTGGCTAAAAAGAGAAAAGAGGAGCAGGTGAAATGTCTAAGTCAAGGGGATGGTGAAGTCTGCAGTGAGGAGAACGATTGTTCTTGACTTGGGACCGATCGTTCTCCTAACGATCGATCGTTCTCGGCTTGTCATGGTCGTTCACTTGTGGTTCCGTAAAAATGAGGAACGATCGTTCGCCATTGGGATCGATCGTTCGCCTCAAGGATCGATCGTTCTTCCATTGTCATGGTCGTTCCTCGTTAGTTCAGGCCTCCACGCATTCTAGATCGATCGTTCTTCAACAGGATTGATCGTTCTTTGTTTAAACATGGCCGGTTCTTGCTTCAAAATGCACTTGATCATTCCTTAGACCTCTCGGTTCCATCAAGACACTAATCAACCTGAAAACACACTCAAAACCAAACAAAAGCTCTATATACAACCCTAAACACTGATAACTAGGTTTTTACACCTAAAGCTATCTATTGCCCGATTTGTAGTACAAAGGGCTATCGAATCCAATCAGGACTATTGTAAGCAATCAGGATGTAGCAAATCTATCTAATTCAAGCCAAATAGAAAGGTTGGAAATAACAGGATGAAACAACTAAAACAAGAACTAAAAATGAGTAACAGACACTAGAAACAGAGATTCATAACAGCAAAAGAAAGTAGAAACAGAAACTACAAACAGAGCAAGCTAAGAACAGGAAAACAGAGTATCAAAAAGTAGAAAACTATCAGGATGAGAAAAGGTCCTACGGATGAGTTCTAGATCTGGTATTCTTCATGGTGAACACTAGTGACTTTATAAACAACTTCATAGAAGGGATCTCTCGACTATAAGCATCATAAGAGTGACAAATCCACTTCCCAGTTACATCTGTCACCAGATTCTCTAAACTTCCTAATCTTGGAATCCACACCTATGCCCCATTGACTGTCACTAACACTCAGATAGGATTCCAATGAAACATAAAGAGAATAAGCATTAGGAACACAGCTCATAAATATCAAACTACAACTTGCTTTCCTATGATCCTGGATCAATCATTGGAAAGAAGCTCCAGATCTCAGGTATTAGCAGATCTGGTATTTCACAAGTGATGTGCATGGAAACACCAAGATCAGATCCCAAGTGGGTGTACAGGGAATCAGCATTAGAAACAGCTAACCCAGAAGAGATCTTAAGCTTTAGAACCCTAAATCTACTAGAATCACCATGAATCATAACCCAGATCTAACCCATCCTCAAGAACCCTAAATCACTACTCAGACTTCATCATCAGAATCATAAACCCAGAAAATGAAATAGTTTCCATAATCATAATCTAGAGATTGAGATGAAGAAGGAATAGAAGAAATAAACTAAAAAGGATCAAAGGATCAGAAGTAATTGCAAATACAAAATCAGATAGATCTAGAGAGGTTTTCAGAGAACAAAAGGAATAAAAAACGTAGATTCTGCGGCTGCTGACCTAATTAGAGTATATATACTCTAGGTCAAAAGCCCTAGTACAAAAAGACAAAATGAACTAAAGTCCTTAGGTCGGCTGCCTTGAGCTCGGGTTCCTCTGGTCGAGTGGTGTCATCGAGTGCGTGTAATTTCAGGCCTTGGATTCTCAGCTCGGTTGTCTAAACTCGGTCTGGTGGTCGAGTGGTCGTGGCCGAGTGGTCGTGGCCGAGTGCTAACTCCTCTTTGCCTTCAGCTCGGTCAGACGGCCGAGTACATGTGATCGAGTGGTGTTGGTGGATTGTTTTGCACTCGGTCTTGCCCCAAGTCGAGTTGTGTTGATCGAGTGCATGCTGGTCTTGGTCCTTAGCTCGGTCATGAGGTCGAGTCTTCACACCGAGCTTGTGTCTCCATGTTCCTTGGTCTCCAGCAAACATCCAAAACACCTGAAAGATAGCTCCAATATGCAATATGTATGCAAAACTAAAACAAAGCTATCATGAAACCTATATGAGAGAAGTGGATGGATATTGAGTGAAACTGTGTATGAAACTATGCTAAAATGGATGGAAATGAGAGTTTAGAAGTGGTAAAATGCACAGACATCAACTCCCCCAAACTTAGTCTTTGCTTGCCCTCAAGCAAACATATAAGATATAAGCTGGTGAGGTTGATGAAATGCTGGGACTCAGAGCCAAAACATGCTGATAAAGGAAGTAGCATCAAGGTCCTAGTTAGTAGTTCTAGAATGCATTAACAAGTAAACCCTACTTTTAAAACTTTAGCCATACCCTTCAGAACAAACCTGACACTAGCCTTAACCTACACAAGCAATCAAATCAATCATTCCCTTTAACATTCATTCATTCTGTAACCATGAATCAAGCCTATGCAATTTCAATGAACTCATTTGGCTAAGGGAAAGGTCAAGAGGCAAAAATGGCCCCTTTTGTAACAGGTTTAAACAATAGATATCATGGGACTCTCAAGAATAGACTGAGCTTTAGGAGAAGGCTAAAGGTAAGATAGCCAACCGATGCATACAAGAACAATTTCTCATCTACCCATCCCATATACAACAATTCAGCTACCACCTAATCCTAAACCCAGAAGATGATCCTAAATCTACCCTTAGGCACTTTTCTGCCATGAATCCTTTTTGGATAACTTATTCCTCTTTCTTTATTTATTCATTCTAAGGAAAAGGGTTCTTATGGTTTCTTGCTTATGCTAGCGGATTGGGTTCTTTTAAAACCGAGGCTCTTCTATTCTTCTTATTAATTAAGATACTTCAGGCTTTTTGCCTTTCTTTTTTTATCTATCTTTCTGAGCCTATACATTTCTTTTCTTCTTTATCAAATCCCAAATCCTTTACTAGAGCAGCTTTCTTATTTTCAACTTAGACCCTTTTCCCGGAACTTCTTTTCTTTCCTTTCTCTTCTTTTCTTTCCTTTCTCTTCTTTTCTTTCCCTTGAATCCCAATATGAAAATTAAACTCGGTTTAGTGAACTCGAGGTGTGAACTCGGTCTCCTAACCGAGCTTATACAACAGAGCTTAATTCCCTATTCTAAATTCCAGTCTATCCTCCTAACCACAGTTCAGTTCCCCACCTAGTTCTATCTAGCTCAAAGATTATGAACCAGAACTATATGTATGAGAAACCGTTCTTGTCGGCACAGACCTAACACTTTCTACCAAGCTCAATCAAAGAAATAGACCTCACATTCACACATAGAGTATTGTTGGTTTGAAAGGAAGGTCAGGGTTAAGGGTAGGGGAAACTGTTCCAATGATGGGAATCAGCTACTTGGATTCACAAGAGTGGTGAAAAGAGTAAGAGAATTTAAATAAGTATGAGGTATCCATGAGTTCAAATCAAAAGCATAAACATGATAATTGCAATTCAGTTTAAGGTTCTAATAGATAGGGGATGGTATCAGATCAAGACATGCTTCAGCCAAAACTAGATATCAAACAATGCAATCTAGGCATGGTGCGGTCTTATGCTTCAGACTTACATGAATGCATTAGACAACTATTAACTAGGGCATTGAAACTATTTCATAAACCAGCATGCTTATAAGGCTTTTATCATCCTAGTCCCCTATGCAGATGCACAATTCTATATGAAATGCATCTAGACTCAATCCTAAACATGAATGCAACCTACATGAACACTCTGTTTTTGTGGAATGCTTTTCTGAAATTTTTCAAATTTTTATGGTTTTTCTAATGCAAATAGATGAGATGCTATGCAGACTCAATATGCAAAATTTGAAATAAGAAAACAGTAAACAATATCAAATGCATCTCAAACCCTCCCCCAAACTTGAATTACACAGTCCCTTGTGTAATAAAAGATTCAAAGGAAGGTATGAGAATGAAAAACAATAAGAAGAAACTAAATATGAATGGTATAGACAATGGTGAAGATTGGAGTTGTACCTTAATTCTGAAAGAAGGAGTCCGTGTAGGCCTCCATACTCTCTCTGGTGTATCCTAGTCTGGATGTCTCAAGCTCGGGCCTGTAACCGAGTTCTCTGGCCGAGCTGGAGCGTGCGTTGAGTGATAGCTCGGTCAGACGACCGAGTGGAGGGGTCGAGTAGAGTTTCTGTGCTCTTGACTCGGTCTGGATGCCGAGTGCACTGACCGAGCTGGTGCCTTGATCCCAATCTTGTGTAGCTCTTCTCTTCCTTCCTTTGCAAAATCCTGAAATCTCAAACCTGACCAACAAAACTACTGGATAACATATTAAAAGAAACAAGAAACCTTAAAGCAAAGTATTTACAAAGATAGTCATGGGACTTCCTCCCAAGTGAGCTTGTTTAAAGTCACTAAGCTTGACTTCCTTACTGGATTTATGCTTGTGTTGGCTCGTCCAGAGAGATGGATTCAGCTTCCGGAGTCATTTGATCAGCAATGTATAGTTTAACCCTCTGCCCATTTACCGTGAAGTCATTATTGTTTTTGCCTATTAGGGTGATAGCCCCATAGGGTAAAACTTCCTTAATAGTGAAAGGTCCTGACCATCTTGACTTCAGCTTTCCTGGGAAAAGTCTGAGCCTTGAATTGAATAGAAGTACTTGATCACCTGCCTTGAGTCCTTTTGGTAAAATCTTCTTATCATGGAAGGCTTTTGTGCGTTCTTTGTAAATCTTTGAGCTCTCATATGCTTCCAATCTGATTTCTTCCAACTCATGCAAATTCATCAGTCTCTTTTCCTCGGCTGTTTTGATGTCAAAGTTCAGGAGTTTTGTAGCCCATATTGCCTTGTACTCTATCTCCACCGGTAAGTGGCATGCTTTGCCATAGAGAAGCTGGAATGGTGTTCTCCCTATGGGGGTTTTGAATGCAGTTCTGTAGGCCCATAGAGTTTCATCAAGCTTTGTTGCCCAATCCCTTTTTGATACTCCTACTACTCTAGCTAGGATAGCCTTAATCTGCTTATTGGAAACCTCCACTTGACTGCTTGTTTGAGGATGGTAAGGTGTGGCAACCTTATGCTTAACTCCATACTTCCTTAAAAGATTTTCGAAAAGCTTGTTGATAAAGTGAGACCCTCCATCACTGATAACTACTCTCGGTATGCCAAACCTAGGGAAAATTATACTTTTAAACAGCTTTAGGACGACCCTTGCATCGTTTGTAGGGCAGGCCACTGCTTCAACCCATTTTGACACATAGTCGACAGCCACCAGAATGTAGCTATTACCGTGGGATGGTGGGTTGAAAGGTCCCATGAAATCAATACCCCAGACATCAAAGACTTCTACTTCCAAAATTGGGTTCTGAGGCATTTCATTCCGTTTGCCGATATTTCCCATCCTTTGACAAGGATCACATTTCGAAATGAAATTATGAGCGTCTTTGAACATGGTAGGCCACCACAAACCTGCTTGAATTATCTTCTGAACAGTCTTGAATGTGGCGAAATGCCCTCCATACGCAGAACCATGGCAGTGCTCCAGAATCCCTTTCACTTCTTCCTCTGCTACACATCTCCTGAAAAGACCGTCTAACCCCTTTTTGTACAAATATGGTTCATCCCAATAGTAGTGGTTCACATCCCTGAGAAACTTCTTCCTTTGATAAGCATTAAGGCTCTTAGGTATTTCCTCGCATACCTTATAGTTGACGAAGTCCGCATACCAGGGGAAAGCCTCTTCTTTAAACGTTATAACCTCTTCTATTTTCTGAGATGTATGGTGGATGTCCTCCAAAAGTCTGATTGCCATGAGCTGCTCCTCTGGCATAGAATCGTCAATGGGAAGGGCATCCTCGATCCTCATTCTGGATAGATGGTCAGCTACCCCATTTTCGATCCCCTTTTTGTCTACTATTTCCATATCAAACTCCTGCAGCAAAAGTATCCATCTGAGTAACCTTGGCTTTGTGTCTTTCTTTGCATATATGTGTCTCAACACGGCATGGTCTGTGTAGACGATGACCTTTGAACCAACTAAGTAACTCCTGAATTTCTCAAAAGCGAAGACCACTGCCAAAAGCTCCTTTTCTGTAGTTGCATACCTTCCTTGAGCATCATCCAGAGTTCTGCTTGCATAATAAATGACATGCAGTTTCTTATCAATTTTCTGTCCCAAAACTGCTCCTACTGCATAATCCGATGCATCGCACATGATCTCAAAAGGATAATCCCAGTTGGGAGCTTGGACTATTGGAGCTGTTGTTAGAGCTTCCTTGATAAGATGAAAAGCCTTCAAGCATTCTGAATCAAAATTGAATTATGTTTCCTTGCAAAGCAGCCTAGTTAGAGGTCTAGCTATCTTAGAGAAATCCTTGATGAATCTCCTATAGAAACCTGCATGCCCAAGGAAGCTTCTGATATCTTTGACAGTCTTCGGTGGTTGTAACTGGATCATGACCTCAATCTTGGCTTTATCCACCTCTATTCCCTTCTCGGAGATCTTGTGCCCTAGGACTATCCCTTCCCTGACCATGAAGTTGCATTTCTCCCAATTCAAAACCAGATTGGTCTCTTCACATCTAGTAAGGACCCTACATAAATTTGACAAACAGGAGGAGAAGGAAGAACCGTACACAGAAAAATCATCCATGAACACTTCCACCATCTCCTCTATTAGATCTGAAAATATGGAGGTCATGCATCTTTGAAAAGTAGCAGGTGCATTACAAAGGCCAAAAGGCATTCTTTTATATGCAAATGTTCCATATGGACATGTAAAAGTGGTTTTCTCTTGGTCATTAGGGTGTATAGGAATCTGGAAAAATCCACTATACCCATCCAAGAAACAATAAAAAGGGTGATTAGCTAACCTCTCCAACATTTGGTCAATGAATGGTAGTGGAAAATGGTCCTTTCTAGATGCAGCATTCAACTTCCTATAGTCTATACACATCCTATGGCCAGTGATTGTTCGGGTGGGAATAAGTTCATCTTTATCATTTTTAACCACAGTTATGCCACCCTTCTTAGGAACACAATGCACAGGAGATACCCAAGTACTGTCAGAAATTGGGTAAATCACTCCAGCATCCAACAGCTTCAGGATCTCCTTCTTAACAACTTCTTTTAAGTTTGGATTCAATCTCCTTTGGGGTTCAATACTAGAATAGGATTCATTTTCAAGATGAATGCGATGTGTGCACAAGTCAGGTGAAATTCCCTTAATGTCATCTAATGAATAACCTATAGCACGTCTAAATCTTTTCAGCTCAGTTAACAATTGGGTAAGCTCAATACTGCTAAGGGAATCATCTACTATTACAGGGTAGGTAGAGTTTGTTCCAAGGAATGCGTACCTTAGCCCTTTCGGTAGTGGTTTGAGGTCCACCTTGGGTGCCTTCAATTCTGACCAATCTGCAGTCGTGGAGTTAATGAACTCGGGAGGTTGGCCTGGTTTGTTGACCGAGTTGGACGATTCAGGCCTAGGGAATGACAAGCTCGGTTGGTTGTGCTCGGTTTGGCTGACCGAGTTCAGGACATTCTTCTCGCCAAGCTCGGTCTGTGAGACCGAGTGGATGGACCTAGGCTCGTCCACTGTTGCTAATCTTTCAGTTTCTGGTCTGATCAATTCTTCAAAGCCCTCTGACTCATCCAGCACTTTTCTTGAGTCCAAATATACTTTGAAATCTAGAGTTTCATCATGCAGATACCCTTCTTCACTACTCTTTGTCAAAACAGTCTTCAAATGATCCTTCTCGGTTATCTCATCCAAAACATCTTCAGACAGTTGTTCTAACTCTTCTATCCAGAAAACCTGTCCTCCTATTGTTGGTTTCTTCATAGAATCTTTGATATCAAAGTTCATCTTGAGGTCTTTACCGAAATGGAGTTCAATCTTTCCTTCCCTAACATCAATTACTGCTCCAGCCGTAGCTAAAAAGGGTCTGCCCAGTATCAGAGGATCCTTAGGTTCTTCATCCATTTCTAACACCACAAAATCAGTTGGTACTTCCGTATTTCCAATCTTAACTGGTAGGTCTTCTAGGAGACCATGTGGAAGCCTAACTGATCTGTCTGCTAGCACTAATGATATATTAGAGGGTTTAAACTTACTGAAACCAAGGCGTTGTGCTACTGACAGTGGCATGAGGCTTACAGAAGCTCCAAGATCGCATAAACAGTTCTTGAAAGTCAAGGGTCCTAGAGAGCATGGCAAGGTAAAGGAACCTGGATCTCCCAATTTCTCATTAACTATCTTCTTCTGGATTATAGCGCTACACTCCTGACTCAGAACAACCATTCCTTGAACTTCCTTGTCCCTTTCCAAAATCGCATCCTTCAAAAATTTTTTATAATTAGGCATGAGAGTTAAGGTATCCAACAGGGGCATCTTCACCTCAAGCTCTTTGATCTGTTTAGCAAACAAAGCTTTGTACTTCTCTAGTAGCTCCTTTTTGAACCTTCCTGGGAATGGCAGTTTAGGGGCATATGGAGGGGGAATATAGGGTGCCTTTTTCTCGTCTGGAGCAGCTTTGGGTTCAGACTCGGTTTGTTTAGCTCGGTTTAAAGGTCGAGCTTGGTGGTTGAGTTCTGGCTCTGGTTCCACTCGAGTTGTTGATCGAGTTGGATTGCCGAGTCTTGCTTCTGGAGTGTCGAACTGGTCTTCTTCTTGGTCGAAACTCCCCCCAACTTGTTCCTCACTGTCCTCAGTGATAGGGAAACTTCTTTCTGGTAATTGTCTGCCGCTTCGAAGTGTTATTGCATTGGCTTCATCGGAATTTGGCAATTGCTGGATAGCTTTCCCGGGGCGTTGTCCTGGGTCTGTTGTGTAGGAATAATCAACTTTGTGTTCGACGTTGGCCATCTTGGAGGTTAGAATAGCAATTTTTTATGTGAGATTGTTTATAGTGCTTTCCATCTGTGTTTGTATTTCAGATAACCTTGTGGATGTGCCTGTTTCTGCCTTGGCCTGTCCTTGTAATAGTTGATGCAGCATTTGTTCCATTGGAGTTGTTGGATTTGGGTATTGAAACTGTGGAGCAGGATATGAGTTAAATCTATTGTGTGAGCCAATGTGATCCTGAACGTAGCTAACCTCTTCATGTTGAACCTGAGCAGTTTTGTGATTCTGAAACTGTTCGTTTTCATGAACCATGTTAACTGTTTTGTGTTTAGCTTGAAGAAGCATATTCAGTTTCTCATTGATAGATGTCATCTCATTGCGGTTCCGTTCAGCATGTATGAAGCTCTCCTTATGTGGTGTATCTAGTTCCATAGGATAGGTGCCAACAGATTGTGCAAGATTCTCGACTAAACTCCAACCATCATTGACATCCCTGGTGAGGAAATTACCATTACTTGCTGTGTCGAGCAACATTCTGATATTCGAAAGTACTCCTCTGTAAAGGGTGCTGAGGAGTGACTCAGTACTAAAACCATGATGAGGACATTGAAGTGTATAACCCTTGAATCTTTCCCAGGCTTCAGAAAACAACTCCCCATGCTGTTGAACAAAGCTTGCTATCTCATTACGCAATCTAGCTGTCCGTGAGTGATTGTAGAACTTATCCAGAAAAACTCGTTTGCATGCATCCCACGAGGTAATAGATCCAGGAGTTAATGTTTTCTCCCATGTCTTTGCTTTATCACCAAGTGAAAACGGGAATAACCTGAGCTTCAGACTGTCTTCACTCACCCCACTTATCTTTGTGAGGCTGCAGAGCCTGTCGAAATCATCTAAATGGTCAAGTGGATCCTCATTTGGCAAACCATAGAACTTACTACTCTGGATCATGCATATCAAGCTGCTCTTGATTTCAAGGTTGACGACATCAGGTGGAACAATTCCTTGTCTGCTAGTGTGTGTGCTTGGTGCATCACCGGCTCCTATGCATCTTTGTTGTCTATTGTCAGCTGGTTCTTGATTCTGTACCTCTTGATTGTCTCTATTTACCCTCTCTGGTGGTGTCGTTCTGTTCTGAGTTCTCTGATTCAGGGGATCCCTTGGTAACTGGTTGATCATGGCTTTGTGAACTCGGGATGGTGCACTCGGCTTTGCTGACCGAGTGGAGTGCTAGTTGAAAACCTGAGACGCCTTGAGCTCGACTGATTGAACTCGACCTGACTGACCGAGTGGAGTGATGCTTGGCAACTGAACTCGAGCTTCTGACCGAGTGGTGTGTCCGAGTTGTGCAACCGAGCTTATGCAACCGAGTGGTACCTGAAACAGATTGAAACCAACAAGTGAGTAACAAAGTAAAAAGAAAAGAACTTGATCTCAGAAGATCTGCAATCCTAAATGAAACAATTAGATCCCAAATGGCAACGGCGCCAAATTGATAACTAGGTTTTTTACACCTAAAGCTATCTATTGCCCGATTTGTAGTACAAAGGGCTATCGAATCCAATCAGGACTATTGTAAGCAATCAGGATGTAGCAAATCTATCTAATTCAAGCCAAATAGAAAGGTTGGAAATAACAGGATGAAACAACTAAAACAAGAACTAAAAATGAGTAACAGAAACTAGAAACAGAGATTCATAACAGCAAAAGAAAGTAGAAACAGAAACTACAAACAGAGCAAGCTAAGAACAGGAAAACAGAGTATCAAAAAGTAGAAAACTATCAGGATGAGAAAAGGTCCTAAAGATGAGTTCTAGATCTGGTATTCTTCATGGTGAACACTAGTGACTTTATAAACAACTTCATAGAAGGGATCTCTCGACTATAAGCATCATAAGAGTGACAAATCCACTTCCCAGTTACATCTGTCACCAGATTCTCTAAACTTCCTAATCTTGGAATCCACACCTATGCCCCATTGACTGTCACTAACACTCAGATAAGATTCCAATGAAACATAAAGAGAATAAGCATTAGGAACACAGCTCATAAATATCAAACTACAACTTGCTTTCCTATGATCCTGGATCAATCATTGGAAAGAAGCTCCAGATCTCTGGTATTAGCAGATCCGGTATTTCACAAGTGATGTGCAAGGAAACACCAAGATCAGATCCCAAGTGGGTGTACAGGGAATCAGCATTAGAAACAGCTAACCCAGAAGAGATCTTAAGCTTTATAACCCTAAATCTACTAGAATCACCATGAATCATAACCCAGATCTAACCCATCCTCAAGAACCCTAAATCACTACTCAGACTTCATCATCAGAATCATAAACCCAGAAAATGAAATAGTTTCCATAATCATAATCTAGAGATTGAGATGAAGAAGGAATGGAAGAAATAAACTAAAAAGGATCAAAGGATCAGAAGTAATTGCAAATACAAAATCAGATAGATCTAGAGAGGTTTTCAGAGAACAAAAGGAATAAAAAACGTAGATTCTGCGGCTGCTGACCTAATTAGAGTATATATACTCTAGGTCAAAAGCCCTAGTACAAAAAGACAAAATGAACTAAAGTCCTTAGGTCGGCTGCCTTGAGCTCGGGTTCCTCTGGTCGAGTGGTGTCATCGGGTGCGTGCAATTTCAGGCCTTGGATTCTCAGCTCGGTTGTCTAAACTCGGTCTGGTGGTCGAGTGGTCCTGGCCGAGTGGTCGTGGTCGAGTGCTAACTCCTCTTTGCCTTCAGCTCGGTCAGACGGCCGAGTACATGTGATCGAGTGGTGTTGGTGGATTGTTTTGCACTCGGTCTTGCCCCAAGTCGAGTTGTGTTGATCGAGTGCATGCTGGTCTTGGTCCTTAGCTCGGTCATGAGGTCGAGTCTTCACACCGAGCTTGTGTCTCCATGTTCCTTGGTCTCCAGCAAACATCCAAAACACCTGAAAGATAGCTCCAATATGCAATATGTATGCAAAACTAAAACAAAGCTATCATGAAACCTATATGAGAGAAGTGGATGGATATTGAGTGAAACTGTGTATGAAACTATGCTAAAATGGATGGAAATGAGAGTTTAGAAGTGGTAAAATGCACAGACATCAAACACTCATAGTTATATAACCAAAAGCTGATATATCATAAGTTCAAGCACACATTCGATAGAGAGCTAAGCTAGCGACACCACTCAAAGGGGAGCCACCAGATGCATCACGTATCAACAAACCACCACAATACCAAGGTACGATTCTAGCTTCCCAAAATCGAATGAAACCTAACTTGCTCTCTCTTGGTGCAGATTGTACAGTTTCGAGGTCGAAACTTTTTCAAGGGGGAGGGTATGATGTGGACATCAAGTACAGCCTAACCCAAAGAGCAAACTACCATCACCGGAGCCTACCCGAGAAGAACTCTGAGCCATGTTCAGTCCATAATAAGTCCAAGATCAACTGGTCCATCCCAACGACCACTGGTAATATATTCTTATCTCAACTACAAAGTGCCTCGAAGCGGAATAAGCTCAACAGGAGTTCACACGAAAGAGATATTCAACTTACAAATCGAGTGTTTCCCAACTTACCCGGTTTGGACCTGTGTATACTATTTGGAGATTTCCGATCGAACCAGAGGGACTTATGCCACAAACCGACCTGTTCTATAATCTTGATACATCAGAGAATCTCAGACAATTGGATTCATACCGAACCGAGATCAGAAGTAAAAGCTATTCAACTTTTAATCTGGTTGATTCTCGACTTGCCTTATTTGGAGTTTTCCAACTTTCGATCTTTGCAGACGTATGTGTGGCAATTAAGGGAGCTTCCACATCAACTAGAGGGTCCTAAGAGATTATTAACGTTCATCAATGACCATTGGATCAGGAGGATCCAATCCTACTCACCCACACACAAAGACTTACCATATATGGACCCGAGACCATTCAAAGCGCAACCCCAACTGCTATATTCTGATTTGGTGCGTCTTAAGGGAGTTATTACAAGATTATCTAGCCATGGAATCATCCAGAAGCACTACTAGAAAAGGATGTTTTTGCATCACTTATTTAACATTATTTATAAAAATGACTCAAAATTTAAAAAAAAAAAAATTGTTTAGCATCATTAACAATAATTGATGTTAAAATGTTAAAAATTGTGTCAATTATAAATAAATGATAGTAAATGCTAAATTTAGTATCACTTAATTTTATTTGATGCTAAATGTAATTGGTTTTGCATCATTTAAATTATAATTGACACAATTAAAATATATTTTAAAACAGTTGAATTATTAAAAGAATTGTGATAAACAATTTATTCTATAAACCAAGTCATCGCTTCTAGCTTTTTTGTAAATCACTCTTTCTCGTCTTCCTCGTTCCTTCTTTCACTCGCTCCAATCTCCGATTCACCTACTCCTCCGCCGCAGCCACCGTTTTATCTCCTAATTGAGCAGCAATTCACTTCATGGCTTCCGATTCTCCTCAATCGACTTCGTTGGAAGATGGTTCCGTCTCTCCTCCTGGTGTTACGGCGGTTCTGATTTCGTCTTCTTCTGCTTCATCCGCCATTTATTATCTCTCTCTATGTACTCGCCTCAAGGTAAGCTTTGAATTATCGATCCGCCTCACGTTTACGGCTAAGATCTATTGATTTTTCTCAATTCTCATTTACGGAATCTCCGAGATAGGAAAATTTGATTTGTGTTTCGGTTCATGTCATGTCATGAGTATAAGATGATGCGTTGTTCATACTGATGGAATTTATGTGGAGATCATACTATTGATTAATTGTATTGGAATCTATAAATGCGTTAGAGAAACGAAAAAAAAGATCCTCAATTCGTTAGTGTAAAGTGAGTATTTGTTTCGTGTTTCATCAATCATAGTTTGTGGATCTATAGTGTGAGTTTTAGGTGTTTGTATTTGGTCATACTGATCTGTTTTTATGTGAATCTATAATGTAAGTTCTTGTTTCCTGCTTAATCGATTAGAATTCGATAGGGAAATGAAAGTATTTCAAGCTATTTGGTTACTTTGGTGATCTGTTTCTGTGTTAATCTATAATGTAAGTTCTTGTTTCCTGCTTAATCGATTAGAGTTCGATAGGGAAATGAAAATATTTCAAGCTATGTGTTTACTTTGTTGATCTGTTTTTATGTTAATCTATAATGTAAGTTCTTGTTTCCTGCTTAATCGATTAGAATTTGATAGGGGGATGATACGATTTCAAGCTATGTTGTTACTTTGATGATCTGTGAAGTTTATTTTTGTGTATGTTTATGTGAGTATGAATGTTGGTGAGTTTTTGTTTCCTGTTTCACTGATCAGAATTTTTGTGTTGCATCTTATGGTAATTAATCTATTTATAGCTTCAAGATACCTCTTCACTTGAAGCTAAAGTTGTTAAACGATAAGGTTGAGATGATACTGCAAGCTTTAGAATATGAACAAGGTAATGACCTCAAGACAAAACTTGTGATGATTTCTGATCTGACAGTAGATTTTATAGAAACTAAAACTCGTATTGTTGTGTTTGCTAATTTTATGCAGAGCAAGGGAGAGATTTAGAAGAGTTTTTCCAATCAACTGCAGGTATCTGATGTTGTAAAATTATAACCAAAATTAGTGATTTTTTTGGTTTTCAGATCTTAACCAAAATCAAGTAGACAGTTTCAAGCTGGTTTCGCTAATCTAGCTCACTTCAGAAAACTTCTATTTATATTTTTCCAGGTACTTCTCTTAACATGATGCTTTCTTAACATGATTTTGGTGCATTCTAGATATATAGTTAAATTTAAAGGTAGTGTATATAGCTAGATAGTAGTATAAAGAATAATTGTACAACATCAAATACATGTTGATGTCCAAAGCAATTGATAAACTAGGTTGATTCACTTACACAAAGCGCCAGCCATTTCTTTAAGTCTAGCTCTTTCACAAAAGAATGTGATCTTTCTTTACTTATTATGTTGTCTTGTCTTGATGGAAACAGAGTCTACACATAACCAGAAGATTATGCCTGCCTTTGTCATTCTTGACCCTCAACGAGATACACCTTCTCATCTCCACGCTTACTTGAAAGGTTTCGGTTTTACTTTGTGCCCTGTATTCCAGCTCATTTTCTAGACTCTCTGACGTTTCGTTGCTTGTTACTTTATGCAGAGTTTGACAGTAGAATACTAGGACTAACCGGAGCTGCAAGTGCAATGAGGCAAATGGCACAAGAGTATCGTGTCTACTTCAAGAAAGTTCAAGAAGGCGGAGATTATTATCTCGTTGATACTTCTCACAACATGTAAGGGTTTATCTTCTCAAATCAAATCTCTTTTTTTTTTTTGTTCATTAGAAAATAGAAAAGCTAAATGTTGAGATGTTTTTTGTGTATAGGTACTTGTTGAATCCGAAGATGGAGGTTGTGAGATGCTTTGGGTTCTTAAAGATGAAGATGAAGATGGATGAGCTCTCACAAGAGGTTCTTAAAGAAGTTACTTCTGTTTCACAATTACCTTTTTGACCAAACACTTAAGAGAGAAACACTAAGATGATTTTTGATTGTTTTCTTCCATTAGTGAATTCATTTGACAATTTGTTAATCCGTCCTTTTGTTATTAAAAAAATGAAAATTCGATAGTAGATCCCAAAGACCAAGCTTATTAAAGTTATGATATTTTCTAAGTGTTATAGAAATTCAGAAATTTATAAATTGTTTGTATAGAGTAGTAATAAATCTTTTTTTTTTTTAAATGATGCTATATTTGTTGTGTCATTTTAAAAATGATGCTAGATTTACTAATTAGTGTCACTTTTTAAAAAATGATGCTAGATTTACCAGTTTGTGTCACTTTGAAAGTGATGCTAAATTTACCAATTAGTGTCACTTTCAAAGTGATGCTAGATTTAATTATAGCATCATTTACAAAAATGATACTAAAATTTAGTTATTGCATCATTTACAGAAATGATACTAACAATATTTAGCTTCACTCGATTTAACATTACTTTTAGAAATGACCCTATAATTTTAGCATCATTTAAAAAATGATGCTATAATTAAAAAAAAATGACACTAAACAAAGCTTTTTTTGTAGTGAAGATGTCAAGATACAAGAGCCCACGAATTACCTTTTTTGGCCTAAGAATTCAAAGCCTAACGGCTATATTCTTTCAAGGCACATCTCCATTTGTTTCTTTGATTTAAATCGAGTTATTTCTTTCCTATTTGAGTCATTAGACTGTTGTATCAGTCCTACAGTCGAGCATATATAAGCTCCAGTCCTTTCATTGTACAATTCAGCCTTGATCAATTTAGTAAAACAGAAAACGTTTTGTTCCTTCACAAAGTTGCGAATTCTTTGTGTGTTTTTATTATTTAGTTCTTATTGAGTGATTCATTAAGTTCTATTGAAGCTTCAGAATAGGTTATTTGAGTGATTCAAATTAACTTGTTTTGTTCATCGATTGAGAGAGTCAATCATATCACCTCCATCTCTACCATTTATTCCACTTCCGCTTAGCATGGGCTTGGAATCCTCTTGATAATCAAGTGATCTCAGATTGGTGTGATTCCAATCCTGTATCACCTCCCATGTTAAGAAACTAGATATTCAAGTCGCTCAGACCGCAAACGCCACGGGAAGACAAACCGGTGTACTTCCTAGGAAGTCCGGGGAAAACCCGAAGGCGTATTGTAATGCTATCTCAATCGTGCCATCTCCCACCAATAATGAAGCCAGAGCATTAGTACCTCTCTTTAACTCTAGTAAAGATGAGATCCGCATCACCAGCATGATCAAAGACCATGAGAAGAGACCCTACCCCCTATGGAGACTACCAAAAGTATAAGACCTTGGGCGTTTTGTTTGTTCCTGCTCCATAACAGGCATCAAATTCTCTAACTCTCTTTGTGATTATGGTGCTAATGTTAATGTTATGTCAAGAAATGTTACAGAGAGGCTTGGGCTACGAGACGTATCTCCGTCCAACCTAAGCTTAGTATTCGGATATTCATCCCTCCGGACGGTCTAGTTCGTGACTTATAACTAGTAGTCGAAGACTGTATAGTTCCCATGGACTTTCACATCCTCGAGATGGATGAAAGGACCGAGAGACCTCTGATTTAAGGAAGACCATTTCTCGCTACAGTTGGTGCTATCATAGCTATACTCCTCTCCATAAAATTCGTAACATGATTTACAAGTCTCTGTGGGATTTGATCCTTAAGTACTACATACATTTGCTGTGCACTTGCATTAGCCGTGTGGTCTTTGAGGTAAAAGACTGAAGCAAATTAACACACGCATCAGACATCTGGATCAAGTTTCTGACCTTGCTCAATGCGAATGTGACCCTCTTGGTCTCTAAGAACACCAGCTCTGTCTTCTTCTGGTCGTAAAATCACATGACCAACCATTTCAACTGGCTTCTTTGCTTTTCTGATCGTTCGTTCTAACTTTGCAAGCTCCTTATTCGAAATAAGTAATAGCTCGATGTCCTTGTTGCTTCGAATTTTGCGATTAGGCATACACCTGAAACACACCAGGAAAAAAAAGATTGAACGATGTAAGTAAACTGAAAATAAAAACTTAGACTAAATCTCATAGGCATAAACTTAGACTAAATCTCTCTTTATACAGCTTATAATTCTCATAGGCATGGAACATGATTTCGTCCAATTTGTTCAACTGAATCAATCTCCGCTCGGCAGCACGCTTGAAGTCGAAATTCATACGCTTTACTCCCCAGGCTGCATTGTGTTCCAGTTCCATTGGAAGGTGACATGCTTTCTGATATATCATGGATTTTACCGGTTTTAAGCCAGGATATAAGTGCTTTATCGAGTCTTAACCATGTCTTTCGAGTCGTTATCGACTCTTTTACAGGTTTTATGCGTTCGAGACTTTTTGGATGATTATGGAGCATTATGGAGCATTTGTTGCTGAGAAGACGAAGTCGATGCATTCATTGGTCAGTGGTGTCGATTGATACTCATCACTAGTGTCGGTCGACACCCATCGTCAGACGTCCATGCGGAATTTACCAAGTTCTAAAGATTTGCAGTTTCGCCCCAGAAGTTCCAAAAGTTTACAAAAGGAACCCAGCTCGTGTATTAGTATATATATTAGGTTTTTAGGTTAAGTGGGATGTACCTTGTACCTTTTGATATGAGACGCTTTCTTTAATCCAATTTCCAGACTTTTATCTATTCTTTTGCTTAGGGGCTGATCTTGCTACTTGTACTTCAGAGAGAAGATTTCGAACCCATGTTTCTTTATTCTACTTTTGATCAGTTTATGATATCTATTTCAGCTATGTCTTGTGTTTCATTTGATATGTCTGAGTAGATCCCTAGTTGGGTTTTGGGGATTCTCATAGGGATTTCATGATTTGTTAGGTTCAACACTGGTTAAGATTCAAACTTGTTAGTTCTTCATCTAGGATTGTGCTTAATGCTTCGTTTAGCTTGATCACCTAGAAGTATGATATTAGGTTGTTAAATTGGCGTGACATCGTGATTTATAATCTGAACTAATCCTAGTGAGCATGTTAGATATTCGCAACGACAGTTGGTTTAGATAACTTGTAAACATATCAAACTTGTACTTAAAGCTTGTCAGAAATTTAGGATTCGCAACGACAGTTGGTCTCTTAATTTTAGGACATAGATAGTTTTCGCAACGACAGTTGGTTAGCTATGCATTAGTGATTTGAGTTCTAGAACGGGTTTTAATTAGATCTTGACCAGTTGTTTATTCCTGCTTTGATTGATTTCCTGAAAAGTTTCCTAGACCTGATGTTTTTCCCCACTTTATTTACATCCTTATTTACTTTCTTTGCATTGTCTTTTCAATATATCGTTATTTGCTTACCTGAGCTTGAAACGAACACGTCTATTGTGAAGCCGCAGAGTCTCTGTGGATTCGATCCATAAGTACCACTGTGATTTCTTAATTTGAGAGAGTATCTCTAGGGTTAATTTGACCCCAATCAAATTTTGGCGCCGTTGCCAGGGACTCTTTTGAGTTTCCAATAGACTTAAGTGTAGAGTTCAGTCTAAGTTTTTTATTTTTCAGTTTACTTACATCGTTCTTTTTTTTTGTCTGGTGTGTTTCAGGTGTATGCCTAACCGCAGAACTCGAAGCAACAAAGACAACGAGCTTGTAGTTCTTTCGAATCAAGAGCTTGCCAAGTTAGAGCGTGAGATCAGAAAAGCAAAGAAACCAGTTGAAATGGTTAGTCCAGTTGTACTACGACCAGATGAAACTGGAGTTCTTAGAGATCAAGAGGGTCATATTTGCAACGAACAAGGCCAAAAGCTTGATGCAGAGGGCAACGTGATTGTCCAGGATGAAGGTGTCAATCGACACCAACCCCTTGGTGTCGCTCAACACCAACCGGCAGCTGAACGAGAAGTTGTTGTCATGCAGAGGCAAGGACATGCCGAGAGAGGCAGGACACTACGAGACTACAATAGGCCTCATGAGTTCTGTGCTAACAGGTCTGCGATTCGTCTCCCAGCTATTGAGAGGAACTAATTCGAGCTGAAGGCGTCTTATTACTCCTTAGTAGGACAGCATCCTTTCTCCGGTTTGTCACATGAACACCCTATGGACCATATTGAGAGGTTCGAGGATCTGGTAACTAGCATGAAGATCAATGGAGTCAGCTATGACAATCTTTTTTGTAAGCTCTTCCCACACTCTCTTATTGGTGAAGCAACTTACTGGTTGAAGAAGTTACCGACGGGATCTCTTACTAGTTGGGAAGAAACAAAGAAGGTTTTCTTGAGAAACTTCTATGATGATGCACGTTCAGAGGATTTGAGGAATAACATCTCTCAGTTTACGCAGAGGCCTACTGTGGCATTCAAGGTGGCATGGGTTGTTTCAGAGCTTATCAGAGAGATTGTCCGCATCATGGTTTCACCCAGGTTCAGTTGTTTTGTATTTTCTTCAGAGGAGTTGATTGGAGGTACCAGATGGCTCTAGATTCAGTGAGCAGGGGGAACTTCAACACCAAATCTCCAGAGGAAGCTTATGAGTTGATTTAGAACTTGGCGTGTAGCAATAGCACCAAGAATGCTGACTATGAACGTCAGAAGCAGGCTGGAGGCGTAGATGGGAAACAGATTACTGAGTTGAAGACAAAGTTGGATTCAGTTCACAGTATCCTGATGAGTAAGAAGTCTGTTCATTTTGCTGCAAGGGTTGAAACTTTTGAGCCCGAGCAGGTGTATGAGGAAGATGATTGCAACTACATTGGTGGCACTGGATTACAGTGGAAACAATCATCGGAGTACCTTCACTGGTAATCAGAACTCTTCTGGTTATATTCCCAAGAACCAGTATCAGAAGCCCTTCCAGAGCAACAATGACTTCAACAGGAACTATGGATCATCCTCCTACTATCAGCAACCTCCCACTAGCTCTTAGTATTACGAGATAAAGTCTATGCTGGATCAGATTTTGGAAGGTCAGTAGAAGATTTCAGTTAAGTTCAATGGGAAGATTGACTCGCTGTTTACCGATCTGAACGGTAAAATTGATGCTCTGAACATTCACATGAAGAAGCTCGATCTCCAGGTTGCACAGACTGCTGGGTCTGTCAAACGGCCTGATGGAGTTCTTCCAGGAAGAACTGTAAACAACCCCAAGTACCCTTTCAATGCTATCAGGTTGAGAAGTGGTAAAGAGCTGAATCATGTATTGGCAAGGTCTCATAAGGGTGAAGAGATTGTGGACTTAGAAGAAATCAATGAAGAATTCGTGGAGGAGCCGCCAGTGTCGACCGACACACATCATCAGTGTCGATCGACACCAATCGTCCCCAGACGCACCGGTTGTTGAAGAATTACAGAAGGCGCCTGAGCGTGTTTACGTACCCAAGGTTCCTTTCCCTAAGAACAACAGGGGGTCTAAGCAAGAGTTGTATGAGGCTAAGTGCAGAGCAATCATGGATAAACTCGCAATTGAGATTCCATTGATCGATGCTATCAAGACTTCACCTGTGGTAAAGAGGTGCTTAAAGAATATGCTTACGCAGGATATGCGAGAAGAGAAAGGAGTTATGATGATGACTGAGGTCTATAGTGCTGTTATT
The DNA here is from genome assembly GCA_963667165.1 of Barbarea vulgaris. Classification (NCBI taxonomy): domain Eukaryota; kingdom Viridiplantae; phylum Streptophyta; class Magnoliopsida; order Brassicales; family Brassicaceae; genus Barbarea; species Barbarea vulgaris. Next base: position 8,485,678 of record OY763888.1, on the reverse strand, counting down.
CAGAACATGATAGCGGAGAAACTTGTTGATCTGGGTAGCTTTGTCTTTGATTGATCTATCTTCCAAGCAAGGTTTAAGAATTCCTTGTCTGATTTGGGTTCCAGTGTGTGTTTGATGCCGTATTCAGTTGATGTGGGACTCACGATGACAGACTTCACGCCTACTAAGATAACTCAGATCCTTGCGGATAGGAGCATTCGGACGCCAGAAGATCTTTTGGAAGATGTGCCAGTGAGAGTCGGCGATTGCATGATACCGACGGATTTCGTTGTGTTGAAGTACAATGATGAACCTAAGGATCCTCTTATCCTAGGTAGACCTTTCTTTGCCACCGCTGGAGCGAATATTGATGTTAGAGGAGGCAGAATAACTCTGAATGTGGGGAAGTATGTGATGAGTTTTGATATGGATAAGTCTATCAGACAACCCACTATCAACGGACAAACATTTTGTATTGATACTTTGAATAATCTAACAGAGGCTATTCTCCACAAAATGGAGTTGCCGAATCCTTTGGAAGATGAAACTATTGAAGTTGCGCCTCAGTATGGAACAAATAATGTATCTACAACTGCTGAGGATTCATCAGAGGAGGAAGTGAACCTCATTTCTACGTGGCCACTTACATGTCAACTAAGTGATAAACACACTATTTCGGATGGTGTCGATCGACAGACCAATTTTGGCAAGAATTGTGCAAGACTGATGTTGCTGATGTGACTACTGTGGCTACAATCTCACCCACAATGGTACGTTGATATTGCAAACTACCTCACAGGGTATGCTAAAAAGAAATTTATGCGCGAGCTCAGGCGATATTTTTGGGATGAACCTTACTTGTATCAGCATTGTGCTGACGGAATCTACAAGCGGTGTGTCGCTGAAAAGGAAGTGCATGATTTGTTGTACCACTGTCAGGGATCCGAGTACGCATGACACTTTGCTACTTTCAAAACAGTATCCAAGGTTCTTCAGGCAGGGTTTTGGTGGCCGACTATGTTCAGAGATGCTCATGAGTTTGTTTCCCGATGTGATGCTTGTCAGCGAAGAGGGAAGATCAGCAAACGGCATGAGATGCCACAGAACTTCATCCTGGAGGTTCAAGTATTTGATTGTTGGGGCATTGACTTTATGGGAACTTCATCATGGATTTTACCGGTTTTAAACCATGATATAAGTGCTTTATCGAGTCTTAACCGTGTCTTTCGAGTCGTTATCTAGTCTTTTACAGGTTTCTTGCGTTTGGGAATTTTTGGATGATTATGGAGCATTATGGAGCATTTGTTGCTGAGAAGACAAAGTCGATGCATTCAGTGGTCAGTGGTGTTGATTGACACTCATCACTGGTGTCGGTCGACACCCATCGTCAGACGTCCATGTGGAATTTACCAAGTTTTGAAGATTTGCAGTTTTGCCCCAGAAGTTCCAGAAGTTTCCAAAAGGAACCCAGCTCGTGTACTAGTCTATATATTAGGTTTTTAGGTTAAGTGGGATGTACCTTGTACGTTTTGATATGAGACGCTTTCTTTCATCCAGTTTCCAGACTTTTATCTTTTCCTTTGCTTAGGGGCTGATCTTGCTACTTGTACTTCAGAGAGAAGATTTCGAACCCCTGTTTCTTTATTCTACTTTTGATTCAGTTTATGATATCTATTTCAGCTATGTCTTGTGTTTCATTTGATAGGTCGGAGTAGATCCCTAGTTGGGTTTAGGGATGCTCATAGGGATTTCATGATTTGTTAGGTTCAACACTGGTTAAGATTCAAACTTGTTAGTTCTTTATCTAGGAATGTGCTTAATGCTTCTTTTAGCTTGTTCACCTAGAAGTATGATATTAGGTTGTTAAATTGGCGCGACAGCGTGATTTATAATCTGAACTAATCCTAGTGAGCATGCTAGATATTCGCAACGACAGTTGGTTTAGATAACTTGTTAACATATCGAACTTGTACTTAGAGCTTGTCAGAACTTTAGGATTTGCAACGACAGTTGGTCTCTAAAGTTTAGGACATAGATAGTTTTTGCAATGACAGTTGGTTAGCTATGCATTAGTGATTTGAGTTCTAGAACGGTTTTTAATTAGATCTTGACCAGTTGTTTATGCCTGCTTTGATTGATTTCCTGAGAAGTTCCCTAGACCTGACGTTTTTCCCCACTTGATTTACATCCTTATTTACTTTCTTTGCATTGTCTTTTCAATATATCTTTATTTGCTTAGCTGAGCTCGAAACGAACACGTCTATTGTGAAGCCGCAGAGTCTCTGTGGATTCGATCCCTAAGAACTACCGTGATCTCTTAATTTGATAGAGTAGCTCTAGAATTAATTTGACCCCTATCACTTTCCCTTATAGCAGATGAAATGGTGTAGTTCCCAGGGGTGTTTTGAAAACAGTTTTGTATGCCCGGATGATATATCATGGATTTTACCAGTTTTAAGCCATGATATAAGTGCTTTATCGAGTCTTTTACATGTTTTATGCGTTTGGGACTTTTTGGATGATTATGGAGCATTTGTTACAGAGAAGACGAAGTCGATGTTTTCAGTTGTTAGTGGTGTCGATCGACACTCACCACTGGTGTCGGTCGACACTCATCGTCAGGCGTTCATGCGGAATTTACCAAGTTCTGAAGATTTGAAGTTTTGCCCCAGAAGTTCCATAAGTTTACAAAAGGGAACCAACTCGTGTTTTAGTCTATTTATTAGGTTTTTAGGTTAAGTTGGATGTATCCAGATTTCATTATTCATCATCCAGTTTCAGCCGTCATTGTTCTATCTATTCTTTTGCTTAGGGGTTGATCTTGCTACTTGTACTTCAGAGAGAAGATTTCAAACCCCTGTTTCTTTATTCTACTTTTGATTCAGTTTATGATATCTATTTCAGCTATGTCTTGTGTTTCATTTGATATGTCTGAGTAAATCCCTTGTTAGGTTTAGGGATTCTCATAGGGATTTCATGATTTGTTAGGCTTAACACTGGTTAAGATTCAAACTTGTTAGTTCTTCATCTAGGATTGTACTTAATGCTTCTTTTAGTATGATCACCTAGAAGTATGATATTAGGTTGTTAAATTAGTGCGACAGCGTGATTTATAATCTGAACTAATCCTAGTGAGCATGTTAGATATTCGCAACGATAGTTGGTTTATATAACTTGTGAACATATCGAACTTGTACTTAAAGCTTGTCAGAAATTTAGGATTCGCAACGACAGTTGGTCTCTTAGGTTTATGTCATAGATAGTTTTCGCAACGACAGTTGGTTAGATATGCATTAGGTATTTGAGTTCTAGAACTGTTTTAATTAGATCTTGACCTGTTGTTTATTCCTGCTTTGATTGATTTCCTGAGAAGTTCCCTAAACATGACGCTTTTTGCCACTTGATTACATCCTTATTTACTTTCTTTGCATTGTCTTTTCAATATATCTTTATTGCTTAGCTGAGCTTGAAACGAACACGTCTATTGTGAAGCCGCAGAGTCTCTGTGGATTCAATCCCTAAGTACTACCGTGATCTCTTAATTTGAGAGAGTAGCTCTAGGGTTAATTTGGCCCCGATCAAATTTTGGCGCCGTTGCCGGGGACTCTTTTGAGTTTCCAATATACTTAAATGTGGAGTTCAGTCTAAGTTTTTATTTTCGAGTTTACTTACATCGTTCTTTCTTTTTGTCTGGTGTGTTTCAGGTGTATCCTAACCACATAACTCAAAGCAATAAAGACAACGAGCATGTAGTTCTTACGAATCAAGAGCTTGCCAAGTTAGAGCGCGAGATCAGAAAAGCAAAGAAACCAGTTGAAATGGTTAGTCCAATTGTACTACGACCATATGAGGCTGGAGTTCTAAGAGACCAAGAGGGTCATATTTGCAACGAGCAAGGCCAAAAGCTTGATGCAGAGGGCAACGTGATTGTCCAGGATAAAGGTGTCGATCGACACCTTCCCCCTGGTGCCGCTCGACACCAACCGGATGCCGTAGGTGAAGTTGCTGTCGTACAGAGGCAAAGGCCAAGTTGAGAGGGAGGACACTAGGAGATTACAATAGGCCTGATGAGCTCTATGCTAACAGGTCTGCGATTCGTCTCCCAACCATTGAGAGGAACGAATTCGAGCTGAAGCCGTCTTATTACTCCTTAGTGGGATATAATACTTTCTCCTATTGTCACATGAACACCCTATGGACCATATTGAGAGGTTCGAGGATCTGGTAATCAGCATGAAGATCAATGGCTGAAGTAGTTACCGACGGGATCTCCGACTAGTTAGGATGAGACAAAGAAGGCTTTCTTGAGAAACTTCTACGATGATGCATGTTCACAGGATTTAAAAAATAACATCTCTCAGTTTATGCAGAGGCCTACTAAGGCATTCAAGGCGGCATGGGTTCGTTTCAGAGCTTATCAAAGAGATTGTCCGCATCATTGTTTCACCCAGGTTCAGTTGTTGGGTATTTTCTTCAGAGGTGTTGATTGGAGGTACCAGATGTCTCTAGATTCAGCGAGCAATGGGAACTTCAATACCAGATATCCAGAGGAAGCATATGAGTTGATTGAGAACTTGGCATATAGCAATAGCACCAAGAATGCTGACTATGAATGTCAGAAGCAGGATGGAAGTGTAGATGGGAAGCAGATTGCTGAGTTGAAGACAAAGTTAGATTCAGTTCACAGTATCCTGATGAGTAAGAAGTCAGTTCATTTTACTGCAGTGGTTGAGACATTTGAGCCCGAGCAGGTGTATGAGGAAGAGGATTGCAACTACATTGGTGGCACTGCATTTCAGGGTCAGCGTTATGGCAATCAGCATAACAGAGGTGGTTACAGTGGAAACAATCAGCGGAGTACCTTCACCGGTAATTAGAAATCTTCTGGTTATATTCCCAAGAACCAGTATTAGAAGACCTTCCAGAGCAACAATGACTTCAACAGGAACTATGGATAATCCTCCTACTATCAGTAACCTCCCGCTAGCTCTAAGAAGAACGAGATGAAGTCTATGCTGGATCATATTTTGGAAGGTCAGCAGAAGATTACGGTTGATCTTAATGGGAAGATTAAGTCGATGTATACCGATCTGAACGGTAAAATTGATGCTTTGAACATTCACATGAAGAAGCTCGATCTCCAGGTTGCACAGACTATTGGGTGTGTCAAACGGCCTGACGGAGTTCTTCCAGGAAGAACTGATAACAACCCCAAGTATCCTTGCAATGCTATCAGGTTGAGAAGTGGTAAAGAGTTGAATCATGTATTGGTAAGGTCTCAGAAGGGTAAAGAGATTGTGGGCTTAGAGGAAATCGATCAAGAATTTGCGGAGGAGTCGCCAGTGTCAACCGACAGACATCATTAGTGTCGATCAACACCCTTGTCCACACCTAGAGAGGAACCAACACCGGCTAGTGTCGACCGACTCCCACCCATTGGTGTCAATCGACACCACTCTTCACCAGATGCACCGGTTGTTGAAAAATTACAGAAAGCGCCTGAGCGTGTTTACGTACCCAAGGTTCCTTTACCTATGAACAAAAGGAAGTCTACGAAAGAGTTGTATGACGCTAAGTGCAGAGCGATAATGGATAAACTCACCATTGAGATTCCATTGATCAATGCTATCAAGACATCGCCTGTGGTAAAGAGGTGTTTAAAGAAGATGCTTACGCTGGATATGTGAGAAGAGGAAGGAGTTATGATGATGAATGAGGTCTATAGGGATGTTATTCAGAACAAGATATCGGAGAAGTTTGTTGATCCGGGTAGCTTTGTCTTGGATTGATCTATCTTCCAAGCAAGGTTTAAGAATTCCTTGTGTGATTTGGATTCCAGTGTGAGTTTGATGCCGTATTCAGTTGGTGTGGGACTCGGGATGACTGACTTCTCGCCTACTAAGATAACTTTGATCCTTGCGGATAGGTGCATTAGGTAACCGTAAGGTCTTTGGGAGGATGTGCCAGTGAGAGTCGGCGATTTCATGATACCGACAGATTTTGTTATGTGGAAGTACAATGATGAGCCTAAGGATCCTCTTATCCTAGGTAGACCTTTCTTAGCCACCGCTGGAGGGTTTATTGATGTTCGAGGAGGCCGGATAGCACTGAATGTGGGACAATTGTTAATGAACTTTGATATGGATAAGCTGATAAAGTAACCCACCATCGACGGTCAGACTTTTTACGTGGATACTTTAAGCAATCTTGCAGAGGAGATCTTTCAGGAGATGCATATCACCTACCCTTTGGAGAAAGCTTTGCTTTGTTCCACGCAAGAGGTAAGTCACTTGGATGCCATGGCTGTCGAGTATACAAGTATGATGGATTCTAGCGAGCACGTGATGCATCTTGTTGCTCACGAGACACTCAACAAAGCACCTCCGGACGCTGCTGCACAAGGCGACTGGAGTGAGGCCAAGGCTCCTAAGATCGAGCTCAAGACACTCCCTAAAGGGCTAAGGTACACATTTATTGGACCTATCTCCACTTATCCTGTTATTGTTAATGCTTCTTTGAACAATGCAGAGCTCACACTTTTGCTAAGCAAGCTGCGTAAATATCGCAGAGCTCTTGGCTATACTCTCGATGATATTTCAGGTATCTCCCCAGAGTTGTACATGCAACGGATTCACTTAGAGGACTAAGGAAAATCGTAGATTGAGCATCTACGTAGGTTAAATCCGACTCAGAAGGAAGTCATGAAGAAGGAGATCCTGAAACTTCTAGGTGCTGGCATTATCTATCCTATCTCTGATAGTGATTCAGTCCGGTTCATGTGGTCACCAAGAAAGGTGGTGTAACCATTGTAAAGAACGAGAAGAATGAGCTGATACCTATGCGGACTGTGACTGGTCATCGGATGTGCATTGACTACATGAAGTTGAATGTCGCTACGCGGAAGGACAATTTCCCTTTACCTTTCATTGATCAGATGCTTGAACGTTTAGTTAACCACCCTTACTATTATTTTCTGGATGGTTATTCAGGTTTCTTTCAGATTCCCATACACCCCGACGATCAGGAGAAGACCACTTTCACTTGTCCTTACAGTACATTTGCGTATCGTGGGATGCCATTTGGACTTTGCAATGCTCCAGCAACTTTTCAGCGATGTATGATGTCCATCTTTACGGACATGATTAAGGATTGCATGGAAGTCTTCATGGATGATTTCTCCGTCTACGGATCGTCTTACCATGACTGTTTGGCAAATCTGTGCAAGGTACTAGCTAGATGTGAGGAGAAGCACTTGGTGCTTAACTGGGAAAAATCCCATTTCATGGTGCGAGATTGTATTTTTTTTGGACACATGGTTTCTCAGGATGGAATTGAAGTCGATAAGCGCATGATTCTGTAAAAGGGGTTAGGAGTTTCTTGGGACATGCAGGTTTCTATCGGATGTTCATCAAGGACTTCAGTAAGATAGCTAGACCGCTCACCGCTTTATTGTGCAAGGATGTGGTTTTTGAATTCGACGATACATGCGTCTCGGCGTTTGAACAGATCAAGAAAGCTTTGGTGACCGCACCCATTGTTCAACCCCTGGACTGGGAGTTGCCTTTCGAGGTCATGTGTGACGCCAGGGATTTCGCGGTTGGAGCTGTACTCGGCCAGAAGAAGGATAAGAAGCTGCATGCTATCTACTATGTGAGTAGAACCTTGGACGATGCACAGCGCAATTATGCGACTACCGAGAAGGAACTTGTAGCGGTAGTGTTTGCTTTTGAGAAGTTTCGACTTTATCTGGTTGGTTCCAAGGTCATAGTCCATACCGACCACGCAGCTCTGAAGTATTTAATGCAAAAGAAAGACGCGAAGCCGCGACTTCTGCGTTGGATTCTGCTCCTTAAGGAATTTGACATTGAAGTAAGGGATAAGAAAGGGGTTGAGAACAGAGTGGCTGATCATCTCTCAAGGATTATAGTCGAGGATACTTTCCCAATTGATGACTTTCTTCCAGAAGATAATGTTTACACGGTTGAGAGTTCCGGCATTACCATGCGTCGGAACAATGTTACCACTGCCTAGCCCCGCTGCATAGTCTAGCTAATGACTGAAAACAAGCGCTTGGTGGGAGGCAACCCACTGGTGAGTCTGTACATATAGTTTTCTCTGTTTTTTTTCACTTTCGTTTGATTTTTCTTTGTTTTTAATCTCAGGAACTAGTTACCCTCGGAGCAATCTATCAATGTCGATCGACAGTCAACCATTGGTGTCGATCGACACCAAGCGCAACCGACATACGGAGGTAAGGGGTAGTGTTGATCGACACAACATCACTTGTGTCGATCGACACCGATCATCGAGGTAAGTGCTATAAATACCCTACCTACCCCTCTTAAAACAAACCCTAAAACATAGAAACACCCATAGGCTCTAGAGTTTGTCCTGCTAATTCGATTTTAGGCGATTTTGATCCCCAAACTCATTGCTTTTGTGTTTAATCCATCCATCTACTCCAATTCCAAGGTATGATCTTCAAATCTTCCAACCCTTTTCCTATCTATTGAGGGTTTCATCCTAAATTGTTTCTCCTGGAATAAGTGATGGGTTGGATTTAGAGTTATTATGGGTTGTTTTTGATTTGTCTTATGTTACTCTTGCTCTGTGTTTTGATTTGATTGCTAAGAGATTCTGTTTTTTCATGGTTTTGTGTTTGTGCGATTTTTGTTTTGCAGGTCTCAGTGTCGATCGACACCATTCATCAGTGTCGCTCGACACCATTACCCACGATGGCTTCCGAACCAAGTAAACGCACTAGACAACGAAGGACTGAGGTTTCGAGCTCTGGTCAATCACCTTCCTTGGAATCTCCACCACTCCCACTTCCTACTGACGTCCCTGTTTTGCAGCTACGACATCCTTGGCCCAAGGCGGAGCATCTTAAGATTCGGTCACGAAAAAAATGGGAGAATGAACCAAAGGTAGAGGTTGAGCAACCCGCTTGCTACACCAGGCCAATCTCTGACGATTGGGATGAGTATGACAAGCTCTTCTGTAATGCGTGGGTGACAGTAGACATGAGGCCGACGCGTTTCATCCATGAGTCATCTTTGGCTTCCTTGGGGATTCGTGCGGATGTACGCAACGTTTTGCAGGATATCGACATGGGTACAATGGGCATGACGACATATGATCTATACCCTGATTTGGCACATCAGTTCCTGGCTACTTGTCGGCTTTACTTTGCTAACATTTGTAGAAAGGTTGCACAAGAGAGGGTCTTGACCTTCATGTGCAAGGGAGTTCGTTACCTCATCACCATCTCTGACCTTGGCGGTTTGTATGGAGTCAAGAGGGAACCCACCAAAGCTGTCCTAGCCATAGATTGGAATGAGAACCACCAGTTCTGGTCAGACTTTGGTAATGGGGTCTATGAGTCCAAGGAGCGGAAGCAATCAGATGTACGACATCCGGTCCTGAGGTATGTTTTGCGTGTTCTAGGTAACACGATTCTTTGCCGCTCCGACCCGACCAGAATGCGGAACTCCGATCTCATACTCCTTTTCAGTGGGGTCAAAAATGTTCGGACTGAGGACGCCTGGGACGGTAGTGACCCCTGCCGGCTGCCGCAATCTGAATCTCGGAGCTTTATTCGCCAACCATCTCGTTTCTCTCAAAGGTAAGGCTTTTGGCGGTAAGAACATCTTTGAGGGTGTTGGGAGTCTTTTGATTCCTATCTTTCAGCATTTCTGGATTGTGCTCAGCAACAACACGATCATTACCACAAGTTTGATTATGGACACAGCATATATGCAGCACTCATGTTGGTTGAAACATGATCGTCTCTGGGTTTTTGTTGGCACGGATGGCAACGAGTGGAGTGTCAAACTCCCGTAACGCCAACTCATTGCTATCAGAGTAGGTGACCCGACTTGCTTAGATTTCTCGCCTGCGCCACAGTTACTACGGACAGTCCCCCGAGGTAAGCTCCGACGGGTACATCATTGAGGGCACCCCTGCTGCTGCTGAGGATGAGAGGGCCGAGGACCTTGCTGGAGGTCCCCTAACAATTTTCCCTGATTTTGGTTTTCCAGAGCCACCAGAGGGATATGATATGGATGCCCTGTTTTCCGTCGTTACATGGTTAGTACGATGCGTCAGATGTGGAGGTTGTTAGCTGCTAGTGTCACTAATGCGCGTCATGTTCCCTTGTCATCTCACCATTTCCCCACTCCTGATACCGCCCCATCTCCTCCGTCCACTGCTGCTGATGATACGATGGATGAGTCCGACGAGGACTAGTTTCTTTATCCCCTTTTCTCTTTTGTTTTCATTTTTATTTTATGTTGGACTTGTGTTAATTTTATTTTATTTTGTGTCAGTTTGTTATTGAGTCTCTATTTGGAACTTGTTTAACAATGTTATGATGCTTATTATGGTGCTTTAGAGTTTTGTTTCACTGATTTCACTTAGAAATTTGGAGTCTTGGAACTATACCCTCTGATTACGACTCTGGTGTCGATCGACACCAGCAGTTGGTGTCTATCGACACCAACACCCATCCACGGATAAGTCTTCGTAATTTTTGTTTAACTTTGTTTCAGTTTTCTCTTTTGTTTAACAATCTCTGGTTTGGCACGACTGGGGACAGTGTTGTTCAAGTCTGGGGGAGGTAGTTACTAACTATGTGTTTTCTTTTCTTATGAGTCTTTCGAGTCAGTTGAGACCGTTTTATTGAGTCAAAATCAGTTTATGAAACTATGATTTTCGAAGAAACTTTCACATTTTGCAGGAACCTATGTGACCATTTGATTCAAGCTTGTTAGGTATATGAGACTAATGGAAAAAACAAAGGCTGAATGGTGGACTTGAAACGCCTATATTTCCAGCAGACATCCACTAACTCCCGAACAAATTTCTATTAGTTCCTTTTGCCTCATCAATGTGACAGGTGTTTTGGGACTTGCCTCATCGTTCATACTGGACAAGATAACTTCTGTAAACACCAATAAAAGCGGTAGTCCTCTCCCTTATCCCAAAGAAAAAAAAAAGCAGAAAAGATGATATGATTCTCGTCTTAAGTAAAAGGGTAGGAAAATTTCCCGTGACCTCAATATTTTACTTAAGATTGAGATGATCACACAGAGGTGGCAGTGAGGGGTAGGAAATTTTCTCGTGACCCCATTATTCGATACACCTTTGAATTATAAAAAAAAAAAGAAAAGAAGAAAAGAAAGTAAAAAATAAGAGATAATAAGAAAAAAAATAAGTCTGGGGGAGAGAAAAAGTACCGATAGCTATATGGTTGTCTTTGTTTTGGTAATGTATGTGGAAGAGTCTATAAGGCTTTGGGCATCGAAATCAGAGATGAGACCCGGCGATGAAGGTAATGTGGACTATACTGTGAAATTGTGGGTTTTATCGCGAAAACTATGAAAGTCTACGGTGAAGTACATGGTGGTCTAGATCCTTTCAAGTAAGAGTTTTTTGTGGATTACTATGGTGAATGTGATTGTGATATTCCTATGACGAAATGAGTTTCTGTGTTTTCAAACTTCTTTCTCTTGTTTAGTTTTCTGTTTTGCTTGAAGGCAAGCAAAAGCTAAGTCTGGGAGAGTTGATATATAATGGATTTTACCGGTTTTAAGCCATGATATAAGTGCTTTACCGTGTCTTTCGAGTCTTTATCGTGTCTTTTACAGGTTTTATGCGTTTGAGACTTTTTTGGATGATTATGGAGCATAATGGAGCATTTGTTGCTGAGAAGACAAAGTTGATGTTTTCAGTGGTCAGTGGTGTCGGTCAACACCCATCATCAGGCGTCCATGCGGAATTTACCAAGTTCGGAAGAGTTGCAGTTTTGCCCCAGAAGTTCTAGAAGTTTACAAAAGGGACCCAGCTCGTGTATTAGTCTATATATTAGGTTTTTAGGTTAAGTTGGATGTATCCAGATTTCATTATTCATCATCCAGTTTCAGCCGTCATTGTTCTATCTATTCTTTTGCTTAGGGGCTGATCTTGCTACTTATACTTCAGAGAGAAGATTTAGAACCCCTGTTTCTTTATTCGACTTTTGATTCAGTTTATGATATCTATTTCAGCTATGCCTTGTGTTTCATTTGATATGTCTGAGTAGATCCCTAGTTAGGTTAAGGGATTCTCATAGGGATTTCATGATTTGTTAGGTTTAACACTGGTTAAGATTCAAACTTGTTAGTTCTTCATCTAGGATTGTACTTAATGCTTCTTTTAGCTTGACCATCTAGAAGTATGATATTAGGTAGTTAAATTGGCGCGACAGCGTGATTTATAGTCTGAACTAATCCTAGTGAGCATGTTAGATATTCGCAACGACAGTTGGTTTAGATAACTTGTGAACATATCGAACTTGTACTTAAAGCTTGTCAGAACTTTAGGATTCGCAACGACAGTTGGTCTCTTAGGTTTATGTCATAGATAGTTTTCGCAACGACAGTTGGTTAGCTATGCATTAGTGTTTTGAGTTCAAGAACGGTTTTTAATTAGATCTTGACCAGTTTTTTATTCCTGCTTTGATTGATTTCCTGAGAATTTCCCTAGACCTGATTCTTTCCCCCACTTGATTACATCCTTATTTACTTTCTTTGCATTGTGTTTTCAATATATCTTTATTGCTTAGGTGAGCTTGAAATGAACACGACTATTGTGAAGCCGCATAGTCTCTATGGATTCGATCCCTAAGTACTACCGTGATCTCTTAATTTGAGAGAGTAGCTCTAGGGTTAATTTGACCCCGATCACCGGAGCGCATCATCCAACTTCGCAGACCAATCTTTCCTAGTTGTTGATGTCTCTGCATTTTACCACTTTTAAACTTGCATTTCCATCCATTTTAGCATAGTTTCATCATCAGTTTCACTCCATATCCATATATTTCACTCATATATGGTTCATAATAGGTTTTGCATTAGGTTTGCATATATATTGCATTTTGGAGTTGTCTTTCAGGTAATTTGGATGCTTTCTGGAGATTAAGGACCATGATACTGCACGCTCGGTGTGGAGACTCGGCCACAAGACCGAGCTAGAGTGCAAGTTTCAAGGAAACTCGATCAAGGACACTCGTTTCAGCCAGACCGAGTGTAGATGTGCTAACCAAGCCAGCTCGGCCAAGGAGACTCGACTTCAAGACCGAGTCAGGAGCAAAGGAGCAGCAACACTCGTTCCCAAGACTCGACCAAGTGACCGAGCTTGGGTCCAAGAAGAAACCACACTCGACCACCGACTCAATCGTCAAGCCAAGCTCGAACTCCAAGGCAAAGTGGACTCGGTCACCCAACTCGATCAAGCCATTGACCTTGTGACCGAGTCCAACCAGCCGAGTCTGAGGATTCAAGTTTCCAGCTTTGAAGAAATCACCAACTCGGCCTATTGCAGTCGACCAAGCTACTCGAGCTCAATCCCACCGACCTAAGAAGTTTAGCTCATTTTGTCTTCTTGTGTATTAGGGTTTTTACCCAGGGTATATTTATCCTTATTAGGTTATTGACCGCGAGATATCTCATGTATTCTCTTAGTTCTCTGAAAAGTTGTGAAACCTCTTTGAGTTTTATAATCTGAATTATTTTGGATCCTTTTATCTTTTTAAGTTGATTCTTTCAGATCCTTCTTCATCTCTATCTCTAGATTATGAATATGAAAACTATTTCATTTTCTGGGTTTATGATTTTGGTGATGAAGTCTGAGTAGTGATTTAGGGTTCTTGAGGATGGGTTAGATCTGGGTATGATTCATGGTGGTTCTTGATAATTTCTAGTCTTAATTGCTTAGATCTCTTATGGGTTAACCGTTTCTAATGCTGGTTCCTTGCAAACCACTTGGTACCAGATCTGGGTATTTTCCTTGCAAACCACTTGAGAAATACCAGATCTGCTAGCAGCAGAGATATCTAGAGCTTGAATCCAATGATTGATCTTGACAGACCATAGGATTTGGGTTGTACGTTGACATTTATGATCTGTTTCTTAATGCTTACTCACTTTATGTTTCATTGGAATGTTATATGAGTGTTAGTGACAGTCAATGGGGCATAGGTGTGGATTCCAAGATTAGGAAGTTTAGTGGGTATGGTGATAGTTGTAACCTGACAGTGGAGCTATCACTCTTTAGATGTTCATAGTTGAGAGATCTTTTCTCTGAACTTGGTATTGGAATCATTATGCACCACCATGATGAATCTCAGATCCATATCCCATCCTTCGGGTTTTTATCAACCCTTGATAGTTCGGACTTTTTCAGTCTCTGTTTTCTGTTCATTGCTTACTCTGTTTTTAGTTTCTTTTGCTCTATTTCTCATCTTGCTTAGTTTCATTACAGTTCTTTACTTTCAGTCTTTATTTTCTGTTTTTGTTTTACGCATCTAGTCACTCACTATTTCATACTTGGCTTGCATAGAATCATCTGCTTCATCTTGATTGTTTGCATTCACCTGATCGACACTCATCACTGGTGTCGGTCGACAGCCATCGTTAGGCGTCCATGTGGAATTTACCAAGTTCTGAAAATTTGCAGTTTTGCCCCAGAAGTTCCATAAGTTTACAAAAGGGACCCATCTCGTGTATTAGTCTATATATTAGGTTTTAAGGTTAAGTTGGATGTATCCAGATTTCATTATTCATCATCCAGTTTCAGCCGTCATTGTTTTAATTATACTTTTGCTTACGGGTTGATCTTGCTACTTGTACTTCAGAGAGAAGATTTCGAACCCCTGTTTCTTTATTCTACTTTTGATTCAGTTTATGATATCTATTTCAGCTATGTCTTGTGTTTCATTTGATATGTCGGAGTAGATCCCTAGTTGGGTTTAGGGATGCTCATAGGGATTTCATGATTTGTTAGGTTCAACACTGGTTAAGATTCAAACTTGTTAGTTCTTCATCTAGGATTGTCCTTAATGCTTCTTTTAGCTTGATCACCTAGAAATATGATATTAGGTTGTTAAATTGGCGCGACAGCGTGATTTATAATTTGAACTAATCCTAGTGAGCATGTTAGATATTCGCAATAACAGTTGGTTTAGATAACTTGTGAACATATCGAACTTGTATTTAAAGCTTGTCAGAACTTTAGGATTCGCAACAACAGTTGGTCTCTTAATTAGGTTTATGTCATAGATAGTTTTCGCAACGACATTTGGTTAGCTATGCAATAGTGATTTGAGTTCTAGAACGGTTTTTAATTAGATCTTGACCGGTTGTTTATTCCTACTTTGATTGATTTCCTGAGAAGTTCCCTAGACGTGACGTTTTTTGCCACTTGATTACATCCTTATTTACTTTCTTTGCATTGTCTTTTCATTATATCTTTGTTGCTTAACTGAGCTTGAAACGAACACGTCTATTGTGAAACCGCAGAGTCTCTGTGGATTCGATCCCTAATTACTACCGTGATCTCTTAATTTGAGAGAGTAGCTCTAGGGTTAATTTGGCCCCAATCAAATTTTGGCGCCGTTGCCGGGGACTCTTTTGAGTTTCCAATAGACTTAAGTGTAGAGTTCAGTCTAAGTTTTTATTTTCCAGTTTATTTACATCGTTCTTTCTTTTTGTCTGGTGTGTTTCAGGTGTATGCCTAACCGCATAACTCGAAGTAATAAAGACAACGAGCATGTAGTTCTTTCGAATCAAGAGCTTGCCAAGTTAGAGCGCGAGATCAGAAAAACAAAGAAACCAGTTAAAATGGTTAGTCCAGTTGTACTACGACCAGATGAGGCTGGAGTTCTAAGAGACCAAGAGGGTCATATTTGCAACGAGCAAGGCCAAAAGCTTGATGCAGAGGGCAACGTGATTGTCCTGGATGAAGGTGTCAATCGACACCTTCCCCCTGGTGTCGCTCGACACCAACCGCCTGTCATAGGTGAAGTTACTGTCGTACAGAGGTATGGAAAAGTTGAGAGAGGAAGGACACTAGGAGATTACAATAGGCCTAATGAGTTCTATGCTAACAGGTCTGCGATTGGCCTCCCAACCATTGAGAGGAACAAATTTGAGCTGAAGCCGTCTTATTACTCGTTAGTGGGACAGAATCCTTTCTCCGGTTTGTCACATGAACACCCTATGGACCATATTGAGAGGTTCGAGGATCTGGTAACCAGCAGTAAGATCAATGGCTGAAGCAGTTACCGACGGGATCTCTGACTAGTTGGGATGAGACAAAGAAGACTTTCTTGAGAAACTTCTACGATGATGCATGTTCAGAGGATTTAAGAAATAACATCTCTCAGTTTACGCAGTGGCCTACTGAGGCATTCAAAGTGGCATGGGTTCGTTTCAGAGTTTATCAGAGAGATTATCTGCATCATTGTTTCACCCAGGTTCAGTTGTTGGGTATTTTCTTCAGAGGTGTTGATTGGAGGTACCAGATGCTTCTAGATTCAGCGAACAATGGGAACTTTAATACCAGATCTCCAGAGGAAGCTTATAAGATGATTGAGAACTTGGCATCTAGGAATAGCACCAAGAATGCTTACTATGAACGTCAAAATCAGGCTGGAAGTGTTGATGGGAAGCAGATTGCTGAGTTGAAGACAAAGTTGGATTCAGTTCACAGTATCCTGATGAGTAAGAAGTCAGTTCATTTTACTGCAGAGGTTGAGACATTTGAGCCCGAGCAGGTGTATGAGGAAGAGGATTGCAACGACAGTGGTGGCACTGGATTTCAGGGTCAGGGTTATGGCAATCAGCAGAACAGAGGTGGTTACAGTGGAAACAATCAGCGGAGTACCTTCACAGGTAATCAGAACTATCCTGGTTATATTCCCAAGAACCAGTATCAGTAGCCCTTCCAGAGCAACAATGACTTCAACATGAACTATGGATAATCCTCCTACTATCAGTAACCTCCCGCTAGCTCTGAGCAGAACGAGATGAAGTCAATGCTGGATCAGATTTTTGAAGGTCTGCAGAAGATTACGGTTGATCTTAATGGGAAGATTGAATCGTTGTATACCGATCTGAACGATAAAATCGATGCTTTGAACATTCACATGAAGAAGCTCGATCTCCAGGTTGCACAGACTGTTGGGTCTGTCAAACGGCCTGATGGAGTTCTTCCAGGAAGAACTGATAACAACCCCAAGTATCCTTGCAATGCTATCAGGTTGAGAAGTGGTAAAGAGTTGAATCCTGTATTGGCAAGGTCTCAGAAGGGTAAAGAGATTGCAGACTTAGAGGAAATCGATGAAGAATTCGCGGAGGAGCCGCCAGTATCCACCGACAGACAGCATCAGTGTTGATCGACACCCTTGTCCACACCTAGAGAGTAACCAACACCGGTTAGTGTCGACCGACACCCACCGATTGGTGTCGATCGACACCACTCGTCACCAGACGCACCGGTTGTTGAAAAATTGCAGAAAGCGCATGAGCGTGTTTACGTACCCAAGGTTCCTTTTCCTAAGAACAAAAGGAAGTCTAAGCAAGAGTTGTATGATGCTAAGTGCAGAGCGATAATGGATATACTCACCATTGAGATTCCATTGATCAATACTATCAAGACTTCGCCTGTGGTAAAGAGGTGTTTAAAGAAGATGCTTACGCAAGATATGCGAGAGGAGGAAGTTGTTATGATGATGAATGATGTCTGTAGTGCTGTTATTCAGAACAGTATACCGGAGAAGCTTGTTGATCGGGGTAGCTTTGTCTTGGATTGCTCTATCTTCCAAGCAAGGTTTAAAAATTCCTTGTGTGATTTGGGTTCCAGTGTGAGTTTATGCCATATTCAGTTGTTGTGGGACTCGGGATGACTGACTTCACGCCTACTAAGATAACTCTGATCCTTGCGGATATGAGCATTAGGACACCGGAAGGTCTTTGCGAAGATGTGCCAGTGAGAGTCGGCGATTGCATGATACCGACGGATTTTGTTATGTTAAAGTACAGTGATAAGCCTAAGGATCCTCTTATCCTAGGTAGACCTTTCTTAGCCACCGCTGGAGAAAGGCCGTGGCTAAGAAATCAAAATCAGTTTATGATCATAGGATTTGGGTTGTAGGTTGACATTTATGATCTGTATCTTAATGCTTACTCACTTTATGTTTCATTGGAATGTTATATGAGTGTTAATGTCAGTTAATGGGGCATAGGTGTGGATTCCAAGATTAGGAAGTTTAGTGGGTATGGTGATAGTTGTAACCTGACAGTGGAGCTATCACTCTTTAGATGTTCATAGTTAAGAGATCCTTTCTCTGAAGTTGGTATTGGAATCATTAGGCACCACCATGATGAATCTTAGATCCATATCCCATCCTTAGGGCTTTTATCAACCCTTGATAGTTCATACTTTTTCAGTCTCTGTTTTTTGTTCATTTCTTACTCTGTTTTTAGTTTCTTTTGCTCTGTTTCTCATCTTGCTTAGTTTTATTACAGTTCTTTACTTTCAGTCATTATTTTCTGTTTCTGTTTTGCGCATCTAGTCACTCACTATTTCATACTTGGCTTGAATTAAAATCATCTGCTCCATCTTGATGGTTTGCATCCACCTGATTAGACTGATAACCCAATATACTACATCTTGGGCAATTAGATAGCTGAACCCAAACATGTTCTTTTATCAATTTGGCGCCATTGCCATTTGGGTGTTGATGTTTCATTTAGGATTGCAGATCTTCTGAGATCAAGTTCAATTACTTTTTACTTTGTTACTCACTTGTTGGTTTCAATCTGTTTCAGGTACCACTCGGTTACAGACACTCGGTCACTGCACTCAGTCTCTACCTCGAGTTTGATTCAGGCTCTACTCTTTCACAACTCGTTCAAGCAGTCGAGTTTAGTTGCTCTGGAATTCACACTTGGTCAAGCACACGATTCACCGCTCGATCATTGATGTATCATGATTTTTACTGGTTTTCAACCATGATATAAGTCTTATTTATAAAGTATTTTTGGTATTTCTAGAGTATTTTTGAGACTTTTTACAGGTGTAGGTACGTTTAGGGTTTCCATGCGATTTTGGTGCGATTTTGGAGCAAATTCAAAGAAACAAATTCGGACAGCCATCATGGTGCTGGTGTCGATCGACACTAGAAGATGAAATTTCTGTACGAGTTTTGGAGAAAGACGTTTTTGTGATGGAAACAAGGATTGCAGAGCTGAATTGCAGAAAAAGTGCAGAGATCCGCTGCAAGTGATATGGTCAAATTATCCCTCAGAGCTACTCTCTCAAATTAAGAGATCACGGTAGTACTTAGGGGTCGGATCCACAAAGATTCTTTGGTTTAAAAATAGACGTGTTTGTTTCGAATCCAGCTAAGCAATAAAGAAGTATTGAAATAACAATGTAGAAAAGTAAATAGAGATGTAAATCAATGGAAGGAAAGCGTCAGGTTTAGAGAACTTCTCAGGAAATCAATCAAAGAAGATAAAACAACTGGTCAAGATATAATTAAGAATTGTTCTAGAATCCAAATCACTAATGCATAGCTAACCAACTGTCGTTGCGAATCCTAATGTTCAGACAAGTTTTATGTACAAGTTCGATATGTTCACAAGTTATCTAAACCAACTGTCGTTGCGAATATCTAACATGCTCACCAGGATTAGTTCAGATTATAAATCACGCTGTCGCGCCAATTTAACAACCTAATATCATACTTCTAGGTGATAAAGCTAAAAGAAGCATTAAGTACAATCCTAGATGAAGAACTAACAAGTTTGAATCTTAACCAGTGTTAAAACTAACAAATAAATGAAATCCCTTGTGAGAATCCCTAAACCTAACTAGGGATCTACTCAGACATATAAAAGGAAACACAAGACATAGCTGAACTAGATATCATAAAACTGAATCAAAAGTAGAATAGAAAATAGGGGTACAAGATCTTCTCCAGAAGTACAAGTAGCAAGAACATCCCCTAAGCAAAAGAATAGATAGATAATAGATGACAGATGCTGGATGCATCAAACTTAACATAAAAACCTAATATATAGACTAAGACACGAGCTAGGTCTCTTTTGTAAAATTCTGGAACTTCTGCGGCAAAACTACAAATCTTGAAAACTTTATAAATTCCGCATGGACGCTTGACGGTGGGTGTCGACCGACACCAGTGATGAGTGTCGATCGACACTGTTGACCACTGAAAGCATCGACTTCGTCTTCTCAGCAACAACTGCTCCATAATTCTCCATAATCGTCCAAAAAGTCTCCAACGCATGTAAACCTGTAAAAGACTCGATAAAGACTCGAAAGACATAGTTAAGACTCGATAAAACACTTATAGCATGGCTTAAAACCGGTAAAACCCATGATATATCAACTCGCTTAAGACTTAGCTTTTTCTTGCCCTAAAGCAAAATAGAAAACTAAAGAAGAGAAAGAAGTTTGAAAACACAGAAACTCATTTCGTCATAAGAATACCACACTCACATTTACCTTAGTAATCCACTAAAAACTCTTACCTGAAAGGATCTAGACCACCATGTACTTCACCGTAGACATTCACACCTTTCCTGATTAAACCCATAATTTTACAGCATAGTCCACATTACCTTCATCGCCGGATCTCATCTCTGATCTCGATGCCCAGGACCTTCTAGACTCTTTCACGTACAATACCAAAACAAAGACAACCATATATCTATCGGTACTCATTCTCTCTCCCAGACTTATTCTTTTTCTTATTATCTCTTTTTTTTTTACATTCTTCTTTTCTTTCTTTTTTTTCTTCAATTCAAAGGTGTAGTGAATAATGGGGTCACAGGAAATTTTCATACCCCTCACTTCCACCTCTGAGTGATCATCTCAATCTCAAGTAAAATAATGAGGTCACGAGAAATTTTCCTACCCCTTTACTCAAGACGAGAATCATAACATCTTTTCTGCTCTTTATTTTTTTCCATTTTCTTTGGGATAAGGGAGATGAGTACCGCTTTTATTGGTGTTTACAGAAGTTGTCTTATCCAGTATGAACGATAAGTCAAGCCCCATAACACCTGTCACATTGATGAGGTAAAAGGAACTAATAGAAATTGGCTCGGGTGTTTGAGGATTTTTGCTGGAAATTTGGGCGTCTTAAGTCCACCATTAAGCCTTTAGTTTTTCGATTAGTCTTAGATGCCTAACAAGCTCGAATCAAATGGTCACTTAAGTTCCTACAAACACTACAAGAAAGAATCTTAAAATCGACAGCCGTAACAGTCTGTTATCCGTCGGAAACACCTAGATTACAAGGGAAAACCGACGGTTTTAGCCGTCGGTTATAGAACGTCGGTAAAAAATATCTGTCGGAAATCCGTCACAATTACCGACGGATTTCCGACAACGTCCGACGACAATATAACCGACAATTGCCGACGGACTCCGACGGAACAGTCCGTCGGCAATCTTGATCCGTCGGAAATCCGTCGATACATTTAAAATGTAATCCGTCGGAAATCCGTTACAATGATTCCGACGGATTTTCGACAGCTTTATCGAGCCGACGGATATCCGACAAACATACCGGGCCGACGGCCTTTCGACAGTTGGATTAGCCGACGGATTTCCGACGGATGTAACGTTCCGACGGAAATCCGACAGCAGTTAATTTCGAGAATTTGTGACGAATTTCCGACAGAAATTGTAATTGTTTTTATAATATTTTAGATATTTAATTTTAAATAATTATGAAAATATAATAAAATTTAATTAAACGAAAAAATTAAAATTAAAATAATTAATATTAAAAATTAAGTTGATAATAATCCAAAATTAACATAAATTGCCAAAAAAAAAAATATTTTAAACATAATAGTAGCTAATTTTGCGGAGGCGGTTGTTGTGAAAATAGTGCGTTAATCTTTGCTTCCATTGCTCTGCTTTGTTCTTCAAATCTTTGGAAACGCTCTTGATCCATTTGTTGTTGCTGCTCAAAGGTTTCGACTTTTGCCTTTAAAATTTCAAGCTCTGCTGTCTTTTCCGCAAGCTCCTCCCTAAGGCCGGGATCTCCATAAAACCGCGAATGGCCAGTAGACGGGGAAGAGTAGTACTCTTGTGGAAGGCCAAAAATGCGACCTTTGGTTTTTGGAGTTGCCTACAAAACACATTAAATGTAAAAACAATATAAATAAATTATTAAAATTTGAAAGTAAATTATAAGAAACTATATATGTTACTAACCTCATAAACAAATTCGTTCAACTTCTCGACGGGAACTTCGGTGAGAGGAGGAGTTCCTTCAACAACTGGTTGTGATCCGAGAAAATCTTCACCAAGCTTCATCACGGTTTCGATGACCTCCCGAGCAACTGGATCTTGTATTTCACCCGTCTTTCTGTTGGTGTGCGTATCTTTTAGCAACTGAAGATGCGCGGGACACACACCATCTTGCAGAAACTATAAAAGCAACAATTAATAATAATCTAATTGAATTGAAAAAAAAAAAAAAAAGTACTTACAAGTTGTTGTTCTCGTGTAGCCTTGCTCGTTGCTCCCAAATTGTGCGTTGCTTTT
Organism: Barbarea vulgaris; assembly: GCA_963667165.1. Classification (NCBI taxonomy): domain Eukaryota; kingdom Viridiplantae; phylum Streptophyta; class Magnoliopsida; order Brassicales; family Brassicaceae; genus Barbarea; species Barbarea vulgaris. The sequence continues at coordinate 8,463,289 of OY763888.1, read as the reverse complement.
CCTTTACCTTTGCGGTCGCTGTTCCGGTTGGCCGAGTGGATTTGAGCGGCTGCCATGGTTTTCTCATTCGTCCAATGATCAATGAAACCGTTCCATAGGTCCATGTTTGTAGCTAGCTCCTTTGGGACTTTTTCCTCGTTCCACAAAGTCTTCCACTCGTTCATCTTCCTAGAGTAGAGCTTATTAGCTCGGGCGTCAAAATCACGTCTAACCGTAGCCGTGATTTTGGGATCCCAAGTGAATTCTTGCTACAAAAAATAAAGTAAATTATAAATAATTTATTTTAATTGATCGAAAAAAACATAAAAAAAAAAACATAAACTAACCGCGAATTGGCGAAACCATAAATCACGCTCCTCCATTGGCATGCTTGAGTATGTCGGATATGGGTGGTGTATCATTCCGTTGAGCATCCGGTTGATCGCCTTCGATATCCCATTGTTGGAAAATTGAAACCTACATAACAAAAAATATTTAAAAGATTTGATTAGAAAATTAAAATAAATATTGATAAGGGTAGTAAAACTTACCATGTAGCTCCATCCAAAAGACTCGGATGAAGTACTCTCAAACCTTCGCGTCCTGGTTGAGAAACGTAGTCTTCAATGGAAATATTTGTGGGCAAAGGCGTAGAAGTTGGGGTTTGGGTCTCTGGAATGGAGTCTGGAATATGTGGAGAGCGGTTACGAGATTGACTCGCCCTTTGTCTCTGACGACGTGAACCAGATGCTCCAGACTGGGTGTGAAATAATCCATAATTCCTGGAAAAAAAAGTAAAAAAATATAAATTAAGTTATTAACTGAAAAAATTCTATAAATTTAAAAGACAAATTTTAAAACAATGGTAAAGTTTGAAACAATTTAACAAAATTAATATATTCCAAAAAAAATTATAAATTAACTATAATTCCAAAAATCATAAAAAAAAAATGCAACAAGTTACAAATTTATAAACCTAAAATTATATATAAATTAAAAAACACAAAAAATAAGAACAATTATAAATTTTCAATTAGGTTTGTAAATAATTTAACAAAATGAAGAAAATGTAAACAATTATAAATTAAGTGTTTAATTGAAAAAATTCAATAAATTATAAATTTAATTTAAAAGACTAATTACAAAATTTTTAAAACAATGGTAAAGTTTAAAACAATTTAACAAAATTTATATATTCCAAAAAAAATTATAAATTAACTATCATTCCAAAAATCACAAAGAAAATAAAATCCAACAAGTTACAAATTTATAAACCTCAAATTATATATAATTTAAAAAACACCAAAAAATTAACAACAATTAGAAATTTTCAAAAAGGTTTGTAAATATTCAAAAAATTTCATATCCAAATTTCAGAAAATAATTAAAATCCTACAAATACAAAAAAAAAACGAAAAAACGAAAAAAAAAAACTGACAAAAAAAAAAAAAAAATTCACAATATCTCATCGTAAAAATTCTGATTTCTATTCTATCAAACCTAACAATCCATTCCAAATCACGATTGTAACCAATCTAAAACCCCAAATGCACAAATTTAACAATCCTAACCATTATAATCTCTAATCCTCAAATATTAATTCTAAAACAAACAAATTAGGAGATCTAACACTAACTAAACAAGATAAAAGGAATTAGAACTTACAAATTAGGAGGATTGTTGTTGTTGTTGCTCATTTGGCCGAGAGAGAAGAGAGGAGACGAGTTTTTTTTTGTGGAAGGTTTTTTTTTTTTTCAATCTCTCGGACTGGGCTGAAGGAAGAAGAAGAAGTTGTAAATAAAAGGACAGACCGACGGACTGGCTGTCGGAATTCCGTCGGTCAGTAATAAATTAACACGGTTTCGGGAACCTTCGCGCTTTAATTTTTGAGAATCCGTCGGAAATCCGTCGGTTCCTGGAAAAATTTAGATAACGCGGCAACGAAATAAATTAACCCCGCGCTTTAATTTGGCCAAATTGGTCAAACCGTCGGAAATCCATCGGTATAGACCCAGGGATTTCCGACGGACACACTAATGCTGCATGTCTCTTCAAACCTTAAACGAAGACACGTGTACCCAACAGCCGTCGGAAATCCGTCTGTATATACCGACGGCTAACAGACGGGTTTGGGGTTTTATGCATTTTTACAATCGTCATGGCTTGGAAAATGAACTGATTATGTTATACTACTAATATAAATGATAGATTAGTAACTTGCAACTTGTTTCAATGCAATTTTGTGAAAAAAAAAAATTAGTTACTATGGTTATATAAATGTACATTAGGTATATGTGTTTTCATGGTTAAGTGTTATAGCTTTGTCATGTGAAAACTTTAAAACTTTGAATAAAATTTTTTTTGAGTTTTTATTGTCACTATTGTGTCTATATATTATTTTCTTATATGTTTCAAAGAATTTGGTATAAGAAATTCCACAAAATAAACCTTCAAACGTCAAACCCGTCGCAAATCCGTCGGTAATCCCTCGGTAAGCCCGATGGATTTCTGACGGATTCGTGGTTTCGAGTAGATTTAATTAATTAATTATTATACAAACCTCAGACCCGTCGCAAATCCGTCGGTAATTCCCGAGGGATTTCCGATGGATTCGTGGTTTGGAGACCCTATCTTATTTTAACATATGTGTTTTTATCTGTGTTTTTAAATTAATTAGATCTGTGTTTTTAAATTAATTAGATGTTATAGCAAATCAAACTTACTTTATTGATCATTAATTAGATAGAATTCAATTAATATTTTTTGGATATATGTAATTTGATATATTTAATTTCAAAAAATATATTAATAACTTAACTCAATCAAAATAAAATTATCCACAAGAATACCCAATTAATGTTGGTTCTTTTTTTTTAAAGTGAAATACTTAATTAATTATATTATAAAAATGTGAACTTGTTCCAAAAACATAAAAATTCAGATCAATTCTAAAAAATTAAGTATTTTAAACAAGCATTATTAACTACTCCGATCTGTATCGGACGATCCTTCTGAAAGAATTGTATCTGAATCGTCATCAAATTCTCCATGTGATTCCTCTGAGTCTGAATGAACTCGATCATCACCAAACACCGTGAAATCCACTACAAGGTCGATATCAAATGAAACCTCTACAGGATCCATCTGAACATTGTTGGTTGGCTGCAAAGCATCATGTAATGGAACTCCATGTATTCTTCCTCTTGGGTTAATTGGTGTCACTGTGATCCATGAGTCTCCACGATAAGTAACACGAGGGTAACGAATGTAGCAAACCTAAACAATAAAAATAAATTTGTTAACATTTATGAATATTAACAAGTTAACTACAACACTTAAATTTAATTAAACCATACATGGTCTGCTTGTGACGCAAGGATGAATGGATCATATTTAAGTAGTTTACGTGTTGAGTGTACTGATGTCACACCAAATTGGTCAATCGTAACACCACGCCCAATGAATGGATCATACCAATCACACCTGAACACTATGCACCTCAAGTCTAATATCCCCGCGTAGTGAACTTCCAATATTTCATTTACTATACCGTAATAAACTAAATCACCAGATTTTGCCGATATCCCATAATCTGAAGTTGGCCTCATTCTTCCCTCCTCGTGAATTCTAAATGCATATCCCCTAGTGCAATAACGAGGGTATGAAGTTGTAACGGTTTTGGGACCGTTAACAATCTCCACTAGCCATGTGGGAAATGTTTGACCATCTTCTATACCCTTAGTAACCTGAGAATTTTAGTAACAAACAATTAAAATACTCACAATATTTACTTAGTATACTAATTTTTTCAAACGTATTTAATCACTTACATAAAATCGCAACCAAGTCGAGAATTCTGATTCTTTTAGGCGCTCAAACTCGGCTTCTGTATAATCCGGGTAGAAGTCGCGTACTAGCGTCATATAAATGCTGCAAATCCATATTTATACCCTTAATGTTAATAAAAATTAATCTAAATAATTAAAAAGAATATTTACCTGACATTAAACAAAATTGTTTACCTTTCATACTCCACAATATCCTCACAATTTGTGAGAATATACATATGCAAGTGCGTCAGCTCCTGTTGTGATAGTTTCCTTTTTTTTTCCTTTTCCGCTTACTCGGCCAACTTGTGCAAACAACTCAGGGACAAACACAGGATAAATCGCTCTCTCACCTCTATCATCATGGCGACCTGGACGTCTACTCTTCGTACGAATTTCTGATGGAAAGTAATATTCAGCAAAGTGCGAGGCTTCTTCATTGAGGCTCTGTGCGACGATAGATCCCTCAACTTTGCTTAAATTTTTAACCTTTTTCTTAAGATGGAACATGTAACGCTCAAAAGGATACATCCAACGGTACTGAACAGACCCTCCTAATGCAGCTTCTCTCGGGAGGTGGATTGGAAGATGTTCCATAACATCAAAGAAAGACGGTGGAAATATCTTCTCTAGATTACAAAGGATCAACGGTATATTATCTTGTAAATTTTTAATACCCTCAACTGTAAGCGTTCTCGTGCATAAATCTCGGAAGAAAGCACCAACCCCTACAAATACACATCAAACAAATAAATATTTAAATATACATCATAAATGGTTAAACTTATAAATCAAACTATATATACCTGCAATTGATTCGTGGACATCTTTGGGAAGAAGATGAGCAAAGGCAAATGGAAGAAGCCGCTGCATAACTACATGACAATCATGACTTTTCATTCCAATAAACTTCTATTCTGCATTATCGATGCAATTACACAAATTAGATGCGTATCCGTTAGTGAATTTTACATCTTCCCGAATCCAATCAAAAAACTCTTGTTTCTTAGCGGCTTCCAAACGGTACGCAGGAAAAGGACATCTACCATTAGGCAAAACTTCAAGAAAATCCCTAGCACAAATATCTGGCAAGTCTAATCTAGACTTCATATTGTCTTTCGTCTTCCCTTGGACGTTGAGAACAGTGTTCATGATGTTGTCAAAGAAGTTCTTCTCAACGTGCATAACATCTAGATTATGCCTCAACAAATGATCTTTCCAATAAGGCAAATCCCAAAAAATACTTCTTTTGTGCCAATTATGCATTTCACCCACGCCGTCAACAGGAGCATGCCCGTTACCCCCACAGTAAGTTGTCTTTTCAGCACCATAATCTCTAAATTGATCCAATATAGAATCACCATCTATCTCAGGAGGTGGACCATCAAACACTTGCTTGCCTTTCGTAAACAATGTCCTCGACCGACGATACGGATGAGCACTCGGTAGGAATCTTCTATGACAGTCAAACCAACACGTCTTTCTTCCGTTCCTCAACTGGAATGCATCCGTGTTGTCTTGGCAATACGGACATGATAACCTTCCATGGGTAGTCCATCCAGATAACATACCGTATGCTGGAAAATCACTTATGGTCCACATAAGAACCGCACGCAGGTTAAAATTTTGCTGGCACGATACATCAAACGCTTTGACACCATGATTCCATAATATTTGCAACTCATATATCAATGGCTTGAGGAATACATCTAGTGACCTCTTTGGATGCTCTGGCCCGGGAACAAGAATGGAGAGGTACAAAAATTCTCAACGCATGCACAAAGATGGAGGCAAATTGTATGGTGTAACGATTACATGCCACAATGAATATTGCCGTCCATGCTTTCCAAATGGGTTGAATCCATCTGTACATAAACCAAGGTAGACATTCCTTCGCTCAAACGCAAAATCTGGATACATAGATTGAAAATGTTTCCACGCTTCTGCATCTGAAGGATGCGTAATCTCTCCTTCTTGACGATGCTCTGCATGCCATCTCATTGACTCTGCCGTGCGCTCATATTGATATAACCTCTTCAACCTATCTGTTAATGGTAAATACCACATCCTTTTATACGGAATTGGAACTCTCCCCCTACTTTCCTGAAATCGTGGTTTACGACAAAATCGACAACTTTGCCGGTTTTCATCTTCTCTCCAGTAAATCATACAATTGTCGATGCACACATCTATAATCTGATAAGGCAAACCAAGACCAGCTACAAGTTTCTGTATCTCATAGTAAGATGCTGGAGAAAGATTGTCTTCTGGCAAAATATCTTTCACAAATTCTGTAATCGCATCAACACATTCCTCCGCCAAATTGTAGTCCGTCTTGATGGTCATCAATCTACTAGCAGTTGATAAAGGCGAAATACCTTCTCTACAACCACTATATAGCGGCTTCTTTGCAGAATCTAACATATCAAAAAACCTACGCGCATCCATATTTGGTTCTTCAACCCTATCTCCATTTTCTTCCCTCGACTCTATATTTTCTCTAAACACATCATTTACCATCTGAACAGTACTTCGACCTACATCTACTTCCGTTCTATGTTCTCCTAAGCTATCCGCAACATATGATTCACTAGTACTACCGTAATCATAATTTGTTTCTCCGTGTAGATACCAAATCTTGTAACCCGGCATAAACCCATTGCAATACAAGTGACCCCAAACCATCTCAATCTTAACATTATGTGAATTTCGAAAAAAAGTAAACATGCATGGACATTTAAATTTACCACTTTTTATCGCACGCTCTTGACTTCCCGCCAAAGCTATAAACTCGCAAATTCCTTGTGCATATTCGTCTCTTCATAAGTTGGACTCCGGATCTTTCATTGGTTCGTCCATCCACGATCGAAAATTCCCATAATAAGACATCTCTTTTTTTATTTTTTACTTCACAAATGTGTTGTGAATGAATGTGGGAGGCTGGAAACATATATATAAATACGTCACCGTCGGAAATCCGTCACAAACTCGTCTATATATACGAAATCAAAACGGCTATAAACGGCTATATTTTAACGTTCACGTGTTCCGACGGATTTCCGACAGACTACTAAAACGCCGTCGGAAGTCCGTCGGCTAAGTCGGCCCACTAACACATTCAAACGGCTACTTTTTAACGCATTTATTTACCGACGGATTTCCGACGGATGTTTTGTATTCCGTCGGAAATCCGTTAGAATTTGTCCGACGGTTTTTTCAAACTCCGATGGATTTCAGATGGTTTACTTAATTACTACGTTTCTCGGGAAGTTATCGGAAATCCGTCGGAATATTTCCGACGGATTAACGTCCGTCGGAAATATTCCGACGGACTGTGTTTTACAACTTTCCGAGAGGTGTCCGACGGATTACCGATGGTTATTACCGACGGATCTGAAACCCGTCGGAATTGCCGTTACTTTTTCCCCTGTTTTCTTGTAGTGAAAATGTTACGGTTTTCTCGAAAAATCATAGTTTAATTGACTGGTTTTTACTCAATAAAATGGACTCAACTGACTCGATAGACTCATAAGAAAACAAAACACATAGTTAGTAACTTCCTCCCCCAGACATGAACAACACTGTCCCCAGTGGTGCCAAACCAGATATTGGTAAACAAAAGAGAAAACTGAAACAAAGTTAGAACCAGAATTATAAAGACTTATCCGTAGATGGGTGTTGGTGTCGATCGACACCAGAGTCGTGATCAGAGGGTGATGTTCCAAGAATCCAAAATTCCAAGTGAAATCTATGGAATTAAGGAAACAAAACTCAAAAGCACCATAAGAAGCATCACAATAAGGTTAAACAAGTTCCAAATATCGACTCAATGACAAACTGACTAAACATAAAAGAAAAATAACACAAGTCCAAAATAAAATAAAAATGAAAACAAAAAGACAAAACGGACAAGAAACTAGTCCTTGTCGGACTCATCCATTATATCATCAGTAGTAGTGGATGGAGGAGATGTCACGGGATCAGGAGTGGGGGAACAATGAAGTGACAGAGGAACAGGACGCACACTAGTAACGCTAGCAGCTAGCAACCTCCACATATGACGCATTGTGCTAACCATGTAACGACGGCAAAATGGGGGCATCAACATCATATCCCTCCGGGGGCTCTGGAAAACCAAAATCAGGGAAAATAGGTAGGGGACCTCCAGCAAGGTCCTCAGCCCTCTCATCCTCCGCAGCAGAAGGGGGTGCACTCGATGATGTACCCCGACGGAGCTTACCTCGGGGTACTGGCTGCAATAACTGTGGCGCGGGAGAGAAACCTAAGCAAGTCAGGTCACCTACTCTGATAGTAGTGAGTGGCCGCTGCGGGAGTTTAACACTCCACTCATTGCCATCCGTGCCAACAAAAACCCATAGACGATCCTGTTTCAACCAACGCGCATGCTGCATATATGACGTGTCCATGGTCAGGGGTGTGGTAATGATCGTGTTGTTACTAAGCACAATCCTGAAATACAGAAAGATAGGGGTCAAGAGACTCCTAACACCCTCAAAGACGTTCTTACCGCCAAAAGCCTTACCCTTGAGAGAAACGAGATGGTTGGCGAAGAAGGCTCCAAGATTAAGATTGCGGCTTGGGTAACTACCATCCCATGCGTCCTCAGTCCAAACATTCTTGACCCCACTAAAAAGGAGTATGAGATTGGAGTTCCGCATTCTGGTCGGGTCGGAGCGGCAAAGAATCGTGTTTCCCAGAACACGCAAGATATACCTCCGGACCGGATGTCGCATATCTGATTGCTTCCGCTCCTTGGAGTCATATACCTCATTGCCAAAGTGTGACCAGAACTAGTGGTTCTCATTCCATTCTGTGGCTTGGACAGCGTTGGTGGGTTCCTTCTTGAATCCGTACAAACCGCAAAGTTTATAGATGGTGATGCGGTAACGAACTCCCTTGCATATGAAGGTCAGGACCCCTTCTTGTGCAACCTTTCTACCATCGTTCATGAAGTAAAGCCGACAAGTAGCAAGGAACTGACGTGCCAAATCAGGGTAAAGATCATATGTCATCATACCCATTGTACCCATGCCAATATCCCGCAAAATATTGCTTACATCCACACGAATCCCCAAGGAAACCAAAGACGAGTCAAGGATGAAACGTGTCGGCCTCATGTCTACAGACAACCACGCATTATAGAAGAGTGTGTTATACTTATCCCAATCTTCAGAGATTGGCCCGGTGTAGCAGGCGGGTTGCTCGGCCTCTATCTTGGGGTCATTGTCCCAATGTTTCCTCGATCCATTCTTATGATGCTCCGCCTTGGGCCAAGGATGCCGTAACTGCAAAACAGGGACATCAGGAGGAGGTGGGAGTGGTGGAGAGTCCAAGAAAGGGGATTGACCAGAGCTCGAACCCTCAGTCCTTTGTTGCCTAGTGTGTTTGCTTGGTCTGGACGCCATTATGGGTGCTAGTTTCGAGCGACACTGACGGAGGGTGTCGATCGACACTGAGTCCTGCAAAGCAAAAATCACACAAAACCAAAGCCACGAAAAATGAGAATCAATTTAGAAATCAAATCAAAACACAGAGCAAGAACAACGCAAAACAAAGCAAAAACAACCCAGATGAACTCTGAATCCAATCAAACACTTATTCCAGGAGAAACAATTGAGGATGAAACCTTCGATAGATAGAAAGGGATTGGAAAATTTGAAGATCGTATCTTGGAATTGGAGTAGATAGATAGATTAGACACAAAAGCAATGAGTTTGGGGATCAAAATCGCCAAAAATCGAATAAGTAGAACAAACTCTAGAGCCAATGGGTGTTTCTATGTTTTAAGATTTTTTTAAGAGGGGTAGGTAGGGTATTTATAGCACTTACCTCGATGGTCGGTGTCGACCGACACCAGTGAAGTAGGTTATGCTTGGTGTCGATCGACACCATTGGTGGAGTGTCGATCGACAATGATGGACCGCTCCGAGGGTAACTAGTTTCCTAAGATCAAAACAAAAGAAAACCAAAACAAAAGTGAAACAAAACTAAGAATGTGTATTTACAGACTCACCAGTGGGTTGTCTCCTACCAAGCGCTTGTTTTCAGTCGTTAGCTGGACTCTGCAACGGGGCTAGGAAGTGGTAGCATCGCCCCGACGCATGATAATGCTGAAACTCTCAACCGTGTAAACATTCTCTTCAGGAAGAAAGTCATCAATCGGGAAAGTATCCTCTACTCTAATCCTTGAGAGATGATCAGCCACTCCGTTCTCAACCCCTTTCTTATCCTTTACCTTAATGTCGAACTCCTGAAGGAGCAGAATCCAAAGCAGAAGTCGCGGCTTCGCGTCTTTATTTTGCATCAAATATTTCAAAGCTGCATGGTCGGTGTGGACTATGCCCTTGGAAACAACCAGGTATGGTCGAAACTTTTCAAAAGCAAACACTACCGCTAACAGTTCCTTCTTGGTAGTCGCATAATTGCGCTGCGCATCGTCCAAGATTCTACTCGCATAGTATATGGAATGCAACTTCTTATCCTTCTTCTGGCCGAGTACAGCTCCAGCCGCGAAATCGCTGGCGTCACACATCACCTCAAAAGGCAACTCCCAGTCTGGAGGTTGGAAAATGGGTGCGGTCACCAAAGCTTTCTTGATCTGTTCAAACGCCGAAACGCAAGTATCGTCGAATTCAAAAACCACATCTTTGCATAACAAGGCGGTGAGTGGTCTATCTATCTTACTGAAGTCTTTGATGAACCTCCGATAGAAACCAGCATGTCCCAAGAAACTCCTTACCCTTTTAACAGAATCAGGCGCTTGTAAGTTCGTCATAACTTTGATTTTAGCGCGATCGACATCAATTCCATCCTGAGAAACTCTGTGCCCAAGAACAATACCATCTCTCACCATGAAATGGCACTTTTGCCAGTTAAGAACCAAGTGCTTCTCCTCACATCTAGCTAGTACCTTGCACAGATTTGCCAAACACTCGTGGTACGACGATCTGTAGACGGAGAAATCATCCATGAACACTTCCATTTAATCCTCAATCATGTCCGCAAAGATGGACATCATACATCGCTGAAAGGTCGCTGGATCATTGCAAAGTCCAAATGGCATCCGACGATACGCGAGAGTGCCGTAAGGACAAGTGAAAGTAGTCTTCTCCTGATCGTCGGGGTGTATGGGAATGTGAAAGAAACCTGAGTAACCATCAAGAAAACAATAGTAAGGGTGGTTAGCTAAACGTTCAAGCATCTGATTAATGAAAGGTAAAGGGAAATGGTCTTTCTGCGTCGCGGCATTCAACTTCCTGTAATCAATGCACATCCGATGACCAGTCACGGTCCAGATAGGTATCAGCTCATTCTTCTCGTTCTTTACCACGGTTACACCACCTTTCTTGGGGACCACATGAACTGGACTGACCCAATCACTATCAGAGATAGGATAGGTGATGCCAACAGCTAGGAGTTTCAGGATCTCCTTCTTTACTACTTCCATCAGATTCTGATTCAACCGATGTTGATGCTCAACCGACAATTTGCCTTCGTCCTCTAGGTAAATCTGATGCATGCACAACTCTGGGGAGATACCTGAAATTTCATCGAGAGTATAGCCAAGAGCTTTGCTATATTTGCGCAGCTTGCTTAGCAAAAGAGTGAGCTCTTCATTGTTCAAAGAATCATTGACAACAATAGAATAAGTGGAATTAGGTCCAAGAAACGCGTACCTTAGCCCTTCAGGAAGTGTCTTGAGCTCGATCTTAGAAGCCTTGTCTTCACTCCAATCGCCTTGTGCAGCGGCGTCTGGAGGTGCTTGATCGAGTGTCTCGTGAGCAACAAGACTCATCACGGGCTCACTAGAGTCCATCATCCGCGTATACTCTACAGCCATAACATCCAAGTGACTTACCTATTGCATGGAACAAACCAAAGCTTTCTCCAAAGGATCAGTGATATGCATCTCTTGAAAGATATCCTCTGCGAGATTACTTAGGGTATCCACGTAAAAAGTCTGACCGTCGATACTGGGTCGCTTGATTAGCTTATCCATATCAAAGTTCGTTACCAACTTTCCCAGATTCAGCGCTATCCGGCCTCCTCGAACATCAATAAGTACTCCAGCGGTGGCTAAGAAAGGTCTACCTAGGATAAGAGGATCCTTAGGCTCATCACTGTACTTCAACACAACAAAATTTGTCGGTATCATGCAATCGGCAACTCTCACAGGCACGTCTTCCAAAAGACCTTCTGGTGAGTGATCTTAGTAGGCGTTAAGTCTGTCATTTCTAGTCCCACAGCAACTGAATAAGGCAAACTCACACTGGAACCCAAATCACACAAGGAATTCTTCATTGATTTCCGCTAAGTCCACAATCTCTTCACCCCTCTGAGACCTTGCCAATACATGATTCAACTCTTTACCACTTCTCAACCTGATAGTATTGCAAGGATACTTGGGGTTGTTATCATTTCTTCCTGGAAGAACACCATCAGGTCATTTCACAGACCCAACAGTCTGTGCAACCTGGAGATCGAACTTCTTCATGTGAATGTTCAAAGCATCGATTTTACCGTTCAGATCGGTATACAGTGTGTCTATCTTTCCATTAAGAGCAACCATAATCTTCTGCTGACCCTCCAAAATCATGTCCAGCATAGACTTCATCTCGTTCTGCTCAGAGCAAGCGGAAGGTTGCTGGTAGTAGGAGGATGATCCATAGTTCCTGTTGAAGTCATTGTTGCTCTAGAAGGGCTTTTGATATTGGCTCTTAGGAATATAACCAGAAGAGTTTTGATTACCGGTAAAGGTACTCCGCTGATTGTTTTCACTGTAACCACCTATGTTCTGCTGATTGCCATAGCGCGGACCCTGAAATCCAGTGCCACCAATGTAGATGCAATCCTCTTCCTCATATACCTGCTCATGATCAAATGTCTCACCCTCTGCAGTAAAGTGAACTGACTTCTTGTTCATCAGGATACTGTGAACTGAATCCAACGTTGTCTTCAACTCAGCAATCTGCTTCCCATCTATGCTCCCAGCATGTTTTTGACGTTCATAATCAGCATTCTTGGTGCTATTGCTAGAGGCCAAGTTCTCAATTAACTCATAAGCTTCCTCTGGAGATCTGGTATTGAAGTTCCCATTGCTCGATGAATCTAGAGCCATCTGGTACCTCCAATCAACTCCTCTGAAGAAAATTCCAACACTGAACCTGGGAGAAATCATGATGCGGGCAATCTCTCTGGTAAGCTCTGAAATGAACCCATGTCGCCTTGAATGCCTCAGTAGGCCGCTGCGTAAACTGAGAGATATTATTCCCCAAGTCCTCCGAACGCGTCTCTTCCCAACTAGTCAGAGATCCCGTCGGTAACTACTTCAACCAGTAAGCTGCTTCACCAATAAGAGAATGTGGGAAGAGCTTACAGAAAAGATAGTCATAGCTGACTCCATTGATTTTCATGCTTGTTACCAAATCCTCGAACCTCTCCATATGGTCCATAGGGTGTTCATGAGGCAATCCAGAGAAAGGATGCTGACTCACTAAGGAGTAATAAGACGACTTCAGCTCGAATTCGTTCCTCTCAATGGTTGGAGACGAATCGCAGACCTCTTAACATAGAACTCATCAGGCCTATTGTAATCTCCTAGTGTCCTTCCTCTCTCAACTTGCCCTTGCCTTTGTACGACAGCAACGTACAGAGGCAAGGGCAAGCTAAAAGAAGCATTAAGTACAATCCTAGATGAAGAACTAACAAGTTTGAATCTTAACCAGTGTTAAACCTAAGAAATCATGAAATCCCTTATGAGAATCCCTAAACTTAATTAGGGATCTACTCAGACATATCAAATGAAACACAAGACATAGCTGAAATAGATATCATAAAACTGAATCAAAAGTAGAATAGAAAACAGGGGTTCAAGATCTTCTCTCAGAAGTACAAGTAGCAAGAACATCCCCTAAGCAAAAGGATAGTTAGATAATAGACGACAGATGCTGGATGCATCAAACTTAACCTAAAAACCTAATAAATAGACTAAGACACGAGTTAGTTCTCTTTTGTAAACTTCTGGAACTTGTGGGGCAAAACTGCAAATCTTCAGAACTTTATAAATTCCGCATGGAAGACTGACGATGGGTGTCGACCGACACCAATGATAAGTGTCGATCGACACTGTTAACCACTGAAAGCATCGACTTCGTCTTCTCAGCGAGAAATGCTTCATAATGCTCCATAATCGTCCAAAAAGTCTCTAACGCATGTAAACATGTAAAAGACTCGATAAAGACTCGAAAGACACAATTAAGACTCAATAAAACACTTATATCATGTTTTAAAACCGGTAAAATATATGATATATCAGCAAGCTCAGTGTCGAGCGACAGCGCGACTAGTGTCGGTCGACACCCTCCATGGGTTAGCCAGATTTGTCTGATACAGCTGGTTTTCAGAATGGTCTTAATTTTGCAAGTCCGAGAGCTGTTGTCAAACAGGAAGCTCCACATCCTACATTCCATTCACCCCATGAAAAGAAAACGTGCGCACCTTCGGGACCCGAACCATCTGATCTCATCAATAAGACTTTTAAAGGGAAAATAAGTGTCCCACCCTGAGTAACGTCCCACCCTGCTGATGAGGCGACAACTTCCTGAGAGGCATTCTTTTGCACTCTCTGATCCACCAGATGCCTGAGCTCCGACACAGTCAAGCTAACGACAGAAAATAAGCGCTTAGTGGGAGGCAACCCACTGGTAACGTTTTCTTTTTCTTTTTCTTTCGATTTTTATTTTCGATTTCTATTTTATTTTGTTTACCACCCTCTGGTTTGGCACCACTAGGGGCAGTGTTGTTCAAGTCTGGGGGAGGTAATTACTAACTTCAGCTTTTGTTTTCTTATTATTTTGTCGAGTCAGTTAAGTCTGTTTTATTGAGTCAAAACCAGTCCATGAAACAATGATTTTTCGAGGAAACCACCACGTTTGCAGGAACTTATGTGACCATTTGATCCAAGCATTTTTGGCATCTGAGACTAATGGAAAACCCAAAGGCTTAATAGTGGACTTGAGAAGCCCATATTTCCAGCAGAAATCCACTAACGCCCGAGCCAATTTTTGTCAGTTCTTTTCAACTCATCAAAGTGACAGGTAGTCTGGGGCTTGACTCATCGTTCATACTGGACAAGACAACTTCTGTAAACCAACAAAAGCAGTACTCCTCTCCCTTATCCCAAAGAAATAATAAAGAGCAGAAACGCTGACATGATTCTCCCTTGAGTAAAAGGGTAGGAAAATTTCCCGTGACCTCAATATTTTACTTGAGATTGAGATGATCACGCAAAGGTGGAAGTGAGGGGTAGGAAAATTTCCCGTGATCTCATTATTAACTACACCTTTGAAATAAAAAAAAAATAAAAAAAAAAGAAGAAAGAAAAAAAAAAAGAATGTAAAAAAAAAAGATCATAAGCAAAAAAGAATGAGTATAGGGGAGAGAAATAGTACCAATACCTATATGGTTGTCTTTGTTTTGGTATTGTACGAGAAAGAGTAAAGAAGGTCCTGGGCATCAAGATCAGAGATGATACCCGGCGATGAGGGTAATGTGGAATATGCTGTGAAATTGTGCGTTTAGTCGGGGAAGCTGTGAACATCTACGGTGAAGTAAATGATGGTCTAGATCCTTTCAGGTAAGAATATTTAGTGGATTTCTAAGGTGAAAGTGAGTGTGGTACTCTCATGACGAAATGAGTTTCTGTGTTTTCAAACCTCTTTCTCTTGCTTAGTTTCTTTTTTGCTTGAGAGCAAGCAAAAGCTTAGTCAGGGGGATTTGATATATCATGGTTTTACCGGTTTTCAACCATGATATAAGTCTTATTTATAAAGCATTTTGGTAATTCTAGAGTATTTTTGAGTCATTTACAGGTTTAGGTCCGTTTTGGGCTTCCGTGCGATTTTGGTGCAATTTTGGAGCAAATTTGGACAGCCATCATGATGCTGGTGTCGATCGACACCGGTCGGTCGACACGACTAGAAGACAAAATTTATGTACGAGTTTTGCACGAATTGCAGATTTGCCCCAGAAGTTTCCCAGATTTGCAATTAAGCCCAGAACATGTTTTTAGACTATAAATAGGATTTTTTGGTCATTTTTTAGACCTATGCCTAGAAGTATGATGTTAGGTTGTTAGATTGGCACGACAGTGTGATTTATAATCTGAACTAATCCGAGTGAGCATGTTAGATAATTGCAACGACAGTTGGATTTGATATCTTGTGAACATATCGAACTTGCACTTAAAGCTTGTCTATACCTTAAGTTTCGCAACAACAGTTTGTCTCTTAGGTTTAAGTCATATATAGTTGTGGCAACGATAGTTGGTTAGCTATACATTAGTGATTTGAGTTCTAGAACAGTACTTAATTAGATCTTGACCAGTCGTTTGATCTGCTTTGATAGATTTTCTGAGAAGTTCACTAGACCTGACGCTTTTCCCTTATTGATTACATCCTTTTAATTTATTTTCTGCAATTGTCTTTCAATACACATTTACTGCTTAGCTGAGTTGGAAACGAATCCGTCTATTGTGAAGCCCAAGAGTCCTTGTGGATTCGATCCCTAAGTACTACAGTGATCTCTTAATTTGAGAGAGTAGCTCTAGGGTTAATTTGAGCATATCAAATTTTGGCGCCGTTGCCGGGGACTCTTTTAAGTTTCCAATATACTTAAGTGTAGAATTTAGTCTAACTTTTTATTTTTCAAGTTACTTACATCGTTCTTTCCTTTTGTCTGGTGTGTTTCAGGTGTATGCCTAATCGCAAAACTCAAAGCAACAAGGACAGTGAGCTTGTACTTCTTTCGAATCAAGAGCTTGCAAGGTTAGAACGAACGATCAAAAAATGAAAAGAAGCCCGTTGAAATTGTTGGTCCTGTGATACTACGACCATCTAAAGCTGGAGTTTTTAGAGATCAAGAGGGTCATATTCACAAAGAGTTGGGTCAGAAGCTCGATGCAGAGGCCAATGTGATTGTCGAGGTCGAAGGTGTCGATCGACACCCACCGGCGCCAGCTGTAGGACCAATTGCTGTAGCGGCGAGACATGGGCAAGTTGAGAGAGCAAGGACACTGGGAGATTACAACAGGCCTGATGAGTTTTATGCTAACAGGTCTGCGATTGGGAGAACGAATTCTAGCTAAAACCGTCTTATTACTCTCTAGCTAAAACCGTCTTATTACTCTCTAGTGGGTCATAATCCTTTTTCCGGATTGCCTCATGAGCACCCTATGGACCATATTGAGAGGTTCGAGGACTTGGTAACTAGCATGAAGATCAATGGAGTCAGCTATGACTATCTCTTATGTAAGCTCTTCCCACATTCTCTTATTGGTAAACAGCTTACTGGCTGAAGCAGTTACCGACAGGATCTCTGACTAGTTGGGAGGATACTAAGAAAACTTTCCTGAGAAACTTCTATAATGATGCACGGTCAGAGGACTTGAGGAACAACATCTCTCAGTTTACACAGAGGCCTACTAAGGCATTCAAAGCTGCATGGGTACGTTTCAGAGCTTATTAGAGAGATTGTCTGCATCATGGTTTCTCCCAGGTTCTGTTGTTGGGTATCTTTTTCAGAGGAGTATATTGGAGGTAGCAGATGGCTCTCGATTCAGCGAGCAATGGGAACTTCAATACTAGATCTCCTGAGGAAGCCTATGAGTTGATTGCGAACTTAGCATCTAGCAATAGAACCAAGAATGCTGATTTCGAGCGACCGAAACAGGCTGGAGGTATAGATGGGAAGCAGATTGCTGAGTTGAGGACAAAGTTGGATTCAGTTCACAATATCCTGATCACCAAGAAGTCAGTTCATTTTGCTGCAGAGGTTGAGACATTTGAACCCGTGCAGGTTTATGAAGAAGAGGACTGCAACTACAATGGTGGCACTGGATTTCAGGTTCAGCGTTTTCGCAATCAGTAAAACCGAGGTGCTTACAGTGGAAATAATCAGCGGTGTACCTTCATCGGTAATCAAAACTCCTCTGGTTACGGCCCTAAGAGCCAATATCAGAAGCCCTTCTGGAGCAACAATGACTTCAACAGGAACTTTGGGTCCTCCTACTATAAGCAACCTCCCACTAACAATGAGCAAAGCGAGATGAAGTCTATGTTGGATCAGATTTTAGAGGGTCAATAGAAGGTTACAGTTGATCTTAATAGGATGACTGATTCGATGTACACTGATCTGAATGGTAAGATAGATGCTTGGAACATTCATATGAAGAAGCTAAATATCCAGGTTGCACAGACTGCTGGGTCTGTCAAACGACCTGATGGAGTTCTTCCAGGAAGAACATATAACAACCCCAAGGAAGAACAGATAACAATCCCAAGTATCCTTGCAATGCTATCAGGCTGAGAAGTGGTAAAGAGTTGAATCATATATTGGCAAGGTCTAAGAAGGGTGAAGAGGTTGTGGACTTTGAGGAAATCGACAAAGAATTTGCGGATGAGCTGACAGTGTCGATTAAAACCAACCATCAGTGTCGATCGACACCTGAACCCACGACACCAGAGGAAGTACCAACACCGGTCAGTGTCGATCGACACCCACCCATTGGTGTCACTCGACACCAGCCGTCACCAAACGCACCGAGTGTTAAGAAGCTGCAGAAAGCACCGGAGCGAGTCTGTACACCTACGGTTCCTTTCCCAAAGAGCCATAGGAAGTCTAAACAGGAGTTGTATGAAGCTAAGTGCAGGGTGATAATGGATAAACTCACCATTGAGATTCCATTGATCGATGCCATCAAGACTTCGCTTGGTGCAGAGGTGTCAGAAGAAGATGCTTACGCAAGATATGCGAGAGGAGGAAGGAGTTATGATGATGACTAAGGTCTCTAGTGCTGTATTTAGAAGCAGGATACCGGAGAAGCTTGTTGATCCGGGTAGCTTTGTCTTGCATTGTTCCATCTTCCAGGAAAGGTTTCAGAATTCCTTGTGTGATTTGGGTTCCGGTGTGAGTTTGATGCCATATTCAGTTATTGTGAGGCTCGGGATGACAGACTTCACACCTACTAGGATCACTTTGATCCTTGCGGATATAAGCATTTGGACACCAGAAGGTCTTTTGGAAGACGTGCTACTGAGAGTCGGCGATTGCATGATCCCGACAGATTTTGTGGTATTGAAGTATAGCGACGAGCCTAAGGATCCTCTTATCCTAGGAAGGCCTTTCTTCGCCACTGCTGGTGTGCTTATTGATGTTAGAGGAGGCCGGATAGCTCTGAATGTGGGAAAGTTGGTAATGAATTTTGATATGGATTAGCTGATCAAGCGACCCACTATCAACGGTCAGACTTTCGACGTGGACACCCTCAACAATCTAGCAGAGGAGATCTTCCAAGAGATGCATATCACTGATCCTCTAGAGAGAGCTTTGCTCTGTTCCATGCAAGAGGCTGGGTACCTAGATGACATGGCTGTTGAGTATACGCGGATGATGGATTCTAGTGAGCACGTGATGCGTCTTGTTTCTCACGAGGAGCTCAATCGAGCACCTTCAGAGTTGTGCATGCATCGGATTCACCTCAAGGATGAAGGCAAATCGTCGGTTGAACACCAGCGCAGGTTGAATCCGAATCTGAAGGAGGTAGTGAAGAAGGAGATTCTGAAACTCTTTGCTTCTGGCATCATCTATCCCATCTGTGACAGTGATTGGGTCAGTCCAGTTCAAGTGGTTCCTAAGAAGGGTGGTGTTACTGTGGTTAAGAATGAGAAGAATGAGCTGATACCCACGCGGACTATGACTGGTCATCAGATGTGCATTGATTACAGGAAACTGAATGCTGTGACGCGGATTGCGATTTGCTTTTTGAGGTAATGTGTGACGTGATATATTATGGTTTTTATGTATTATAACTAAGGTTTTAATAGGTTTTGGAGTCTTTTCTTTGGTTTTAGATTCTTTTAGTCTCCTATCGAGTCTTTACAGGTATTAGGTGTCTTTGGAGGAAACTTTGGTGTTTAATGAATAAAATACGGATTTGGAGATGCAGAGTCATGCAGAAGCCTCAGAAGTTTGACATCCGTTAGAGGACTTCCCGATATTGGATTGAGATGAATTTTGGATACAAGATAACTCTTTGAGTTAGCTTTCATTTTCAACTGGTTCCATGTCATTCTCATTCCTGGTTCAAGAGTTATCCCCGTTTTACTGAAGACATGTCAATCTGGTGAGCAAATGAAGCAGATGCAGAGTTAAGACCAGATCGATCGATCCGGGCCAGATCGATCGATCCAGCATTGCCGAGAGTTTTCCAGATCGACCAGAGGTACCAGATTGATCATTCCTGACCAGATCGACCATCGCACCCCTAGAACGATCGATCTGGCCTTAAACCGTAAAAATCGTCAAAACCGCAGAAAAAGGAAATTTCAGTTTTTCCTAAAAGATTTCGACCTAACTTGTTTTTTTCCTATATATACTTATTCTTAGTCATTGTTTAGACTATGCTTTATTTTCTATTGAAAGCTTTTGGGAGAAGATCTCTGAACCACTTTGAGAAGATTTCTGAACCCTTTTGGATTTCTTATTCTATTGATTATGAGTTCTTCTCCATCTCTTTGTTGCTTCTCTATTTCCATGTCTGAGTAGTCTCCTAGTTAGGTTTAGGGTTTCAAGGGGATTTATGAATCATTGAACTGGACATAGATAGGGATTTATCTTAGGATTCTTCATCTATTGTTGAACTTACAGCTGGAACTTGATTAGCTACCTAGTTTCAGATCTTAGGTTGTTTAACGCATCAAAAGTGTTTGTTAGAGGCCTGAAAGAACATAGGTGAGCGGTGTGTCCTTAGCCAACGAGAGCTGATGTTAAGGCACCCGTGAACAGATCAAACCTGTTAGTTAATGCTTGTTTAGAATTTTAGGTTCAAACGAGAGTTTAGATACCTAGGTTGCTAGATAAAGTAATTGATACCACGAGAGTGGATTAGTTATACATTTATGTTTGAGTTCTACATGGTGCTTATTAGTTCCCTGAATAGTTGTCTGGTTCATGATCTCTGAATTCCTGAGAACAACTCTTGACCTAGCGCTCTTTAAATTAATTTTTACATCGTTTAAATTTGCTATTTTCGTTTACAATACATTCTACAATCATATTTCTGTCTTAGCTTAGTTTTATTCTTGCAAATTCGTAGTGTGACACTTGGTCTTTATGGATTCGATCCCATCTATTCTATTGTGATTGTCTGTGCACTTGCAGTCTTTTATTTGGGTTAAAACTCTGTGTATCAAGTTTTTGGCGCCGTTTCCGGGGACCTATTGCGTTACCTTCGAATCTAAGATTGAAGTTTAGTCTAAGATTTACTAACTCGGTTCTGTTTTTGCTTGCTTGTGTGTTTCAGGTGTATGCAAACAAGAAGCAAAAGCTATAGCAACCTCCTGCAACTTACCAATCAAGAGTTAGCAAGGACAGAACGTACTAACAAAAAAGCTACAAAGGAAAAGTCGAAACAAGCCATCATGGGCGATAATGTCGGCAACCAAGCACAAACTGAGGCTCAAGCTGCTCAGGCTGAGGAGATCCGCGTTATGCGGCAACAACTTCGGCAGTTACAACAGCAGCAGGCGCAGCAGAATCAGCGTGCTATTGGGGATGTAGACACCCCCACACTTTCTACAAGAACAGGGCTGCGATTTGTCTGCCAGAGATTGCGAGGCAAGATTTCGAGATCAAGCCTCAGATGATAGCGCTGGTAGAAAGACATGTGTTTCATGGATTACCTGCTGAGAATCCAATGGATCACATTGAGAATTACGAGGAGATTTGCAGCACTACTAAGTCGAATGGGAAAGATTCAAGGAATACCGTAGAGAGTGTCCGCACAATGGGTATTCAGATGAGCAGATTCTCAGTATCTTTTACGATGGAGTTGAATGGGATTTCAGGAATGCCCTCAATGCTGCGAGCAATGGAGATTTTATGACTAAGAGCATTGACGGACCATATCAACTGATAGAGAACTTGGCTGCTAGTTCTAACAATCGCTGTCCTGAGTATGATCGTTCCAACAAAGGTAACAATGTGGAATCTCAGAAGATTAAGGATTTGAGCGCAAAAGTGAGTCTGTTGATGAAGGCGAATCAGCGAGGTGTTCAGTTCTGTGATGAGGGGACAGAGGCTGTTTTCTGTCAATAAGTTGCTATTGATGAGATTGATGAGTCACAGGAAGTAAACTATGTGAATGGACAGGGGTTCGTGCAAAACAGAGGATTCAACCAGAACTACAGAAATCACCCCAACTTGCCTACAGAAGCACAAATGTTGAAAATCCTCAGGATCAGGTTTATCCACAGCAGGGTGGCGCTCAGGGTCAACAGTTTCAGGGAAAAACGTTCGTGCAAAATTCGGGCGTCACTGGTATTTCTCAGGGATTGACAGGACATACGAGCGTGCAAAATCCGGGCTTTCAGAACAATTTTCCCCAAAATTTTCAGGGAAAACAGTTCGTCAAAATCCGAGCCAGAACAACTTTCAAGGTGGATTTCAGCAGAAGCAGCCATTCAACAACTTTCAGGCGAGTAATCCTGTTGCATTTCAAGCCCCTGTAACCTCTGCGAATGAATCTCAAAGTGAACTCAAGGTTCTTATGCAGCAGCTCATCCTCCAGCAACAAAAGTCTTCTAACGAGATCAATGCAAAGGTGGACAATGTGTACAATGATCTCAACAGTAAGTATGGAGCTGTCTCTACTCATATGAAACTGCTTGATACTCAAGATGCTCAGACGGCTGAATCGGTAAAGAGACAGCAGGGAGTCCTTCCTGCGAAAGGTAAGCATAATCCTAGGACTGGAGATACATCTAATGGCTCACGTGCGAATGTTAACTATGTTGGGAACCAAGGAACCAATCAGAGTAGAGGACATCAAGCACCACATCCCCAAGAGAATAATAGACTTGAGACCATGATGCAGCAGATTTTAGATGGGCAGAGAAAGAGCGCACAAGAAGTGAATGAGAAGATAAACGCTCTTGATAACAAGCTGGATAACATGAATAACGAGCTCACTTGTAAACTTGAGAGTTTGACTTGTCGGGTTGATTTTCTTGATTCTACATCTGAGATTAAGGCGTCCAAGAAAGTTGAGCGAAATATCAAGATTGCATTTATTTCCGCAGACGAGCAAGATCAATCGATCCCTTCTTTAGATCGATCGATCCCACCTCCAGATCAATCGATTTTCCCCATTCCGGCTCTGAATTCTCAACATAGCCATAGATCCAGGTAATACTCAAAATCCACCATTGAGGCAATTGCCTAAGCTAGAGGATCCGGGGAAGTTTGTTGTTCCATGCTCCATCTTTGGAGTTGATTTTGAAGACTCTATTTGTGATTCTGGATCTACCGTGAACCTCATGTCAACAGAACTTGCAGAATATTTTGGGATTGGTAATATTCAGGCCTCTGAGATGTCCATCAGGTTTGCAGATGCTTCAGTTAAAACTCCGCAGGGATGCATTGAAGACCTTCATGTAAAGATTGGCAATTGCTTGATGCCTACTGATTTTCAAGTTGTGGAGATGAGCCTCAATTCATATATGCCTTTGATCCTTGGAAGATCTTTTCTCGCTACAACAGGAGCAGTTGTCGATTTACCTAATAAGAGGGTTTGTTTATCTAACATCGACAAAAAGGTCTTCTATGATGCAATCTCAGAGAATGATGGAAACCAGTATGGCTCCTATGTTT
Organism: Barbarea vulgaris; assembly: GCA_963667165.1. Taxonomy (NCBI): domain Eukaryota; kingdom Viridiplantae; phylum Streptophyta; class Magnoliopsida; order Brassicales; family Brassicaceae; genus Barbarea; species Barbarea vulgaris. The sequence goes on along the minus strand of OY763888.1, from coordinate 8,439,755 downwards.
CCATTGAGGAGAAGAAGCTGGATGTTATGTCAACCGCGGCACCTGACACTCTTTATTATGTGTGGAAACCCCGGAAGGTAAATAGGAGAGACAAACCAAAGAGCGAGAGAGTGATGACTGGTTCCCACATCACCTTGACACCGCAGAGATGTGTTGGAGACACGATTGAGTACAAGCTGAAGTGCAAAGGTACGTCAAGACCTTTCTCAAAAGTCAAAGCTATAATCACTTCGGAGTTTAAGGAAAAAGGCCAAGCAGTTGTGGATGGTATGCTGAGTAGGGTTTTGATGATGAATGTAAGTGATCAGAGTGCAAGCAGACCGTGTCTCAACCCACCTCCACCACACCCTGATCCGGATGAGGAAGTCTCTAATCCTCCTAAGGATTCTTTTCAAGCCTAGACGGCGTCCAAGTCAAGCTAAAGACTTTAAACAAGCACTTGGTGGGAGGCAACCCACCGGTAAGTGTACATAACTTCGTTTTATTTTATTTTTCTAAATTTTATTTTTAGTTTCAGGTTTTTCTTTAAAAAAAAAAAAAGATAAAATAAAAACGAAAAAAAAAACAGAAAGAAAAGAGGGGCATACGATCGATCAATCTAAGGCCCAGGTAAGTCTCGTTTTGTTCATTTTCCTTTTTATTGTATTTTTGCGTTTGTCGTATCTTTCTTGAGATTTATTTTCACACCGGGACGGTGTGAAGTAAGCCTGGGGGAGGGTACTTGCTGGGACTAACACTATTTTCTTTGTTTTGGTTTCTCTTGAGTCAATTTGATATTTTTCTTGAGTCAGTCTAGTCTGTTTTATTGAGTCAAAAGCAGTTCATGGAACAATGATTTTTTGAGGAAACCACCACATTTGCAGGAACTTAAGTAACCATTTGATTCGAGCTTGTTTGGTATCTGAGACTATTGGAAAAACCAAAGACTTAATGGTAGACTTGAGACGCCCATTTCTGTTAGTTCTTTTTACCTCATCTTTGTGACAGGTGTTCTGGGGCTTGACTCATCGTTCACATTGAACAAGACGACTTCTGTAAACCAACAAAAGCGGTACTCCTCTCCCTATTCTATATAAAAAAAGATAACAAGCACAAAAGATGATATGATTCTCGTTTTGAGTAAAGGGGTAGGAAAATTTCCCGTGACCTCATTATTTTACTTGAGATTGAAGATGATCACGCAGAGGTGGAAGTAAGGGGTCGGAAAATTTAAAGTGACCCCATTATTCAGTACACCTCTGAATTCAAGAGCTAAAAAAGAAAGGAAAGAAAAAAAAAAAAAGAGATCAAATAAGAAAAGAGGAAAGAATAAGTTTGGGGGAGAGAAAGAGTACCGATAGCTATATGGTTGTCTTGTTTTGGTGTTGTATGTGAAAGAGTCTAGAAGGTCCCGGGCATCGAGATCAGAGCTGAGACCCGGCGATGAAGGTAATGTGGACTATGCTGTGAGATTGTGGGTTTAATCAGGAAAGCTGTGAACGTCTACGGCGAAGTACATGGTGGTCTAGATCCTTTCAGGTAAGAATTTCTAGTGGATTACTAAAGTGAATGCGAGTGTGGTGCTCTTATGACGAAATGAGTTTCTATTTTCAAACCTCGACTCTATTCTTGGTAGTTTGCTTGAGGACAAGCAAAAGACTAAGTCTGGGGGAGTTGATATATTATTGTTTTTATGTATTATAACTAAGGTTTTCAATAGGTTTTGGACTCTTTTCTTTGGTTTTAGATTCTTTTAGTCTCCTATCGAGTCTTTACAGGTATTAGGTGTCTTTGGAGGAAACTTTGGTGTTTAATGAAGAAAATACGGATTTGGAGATGCAGAGTCATGCAGAAGCCTCAGAAGTTTGATTCTTTTAGTCTCCTATCGAGTCTTTACAGGTATTAGCTTTCATTTGCAACTGGTCCCCTGTCATTCTCATTCCTGGTTCAAGAGTTATCCCCGTTTTACTGAAGACATGTCAATCTGGCGAGCAAATGAAGCAGATGCAGAGTTAAGACCAGATCGATCGATCCAGCATTGCCGAGAGTTTTCCAGATCTACCAGAGGTGCCAGATCGATCGTTCCTGACCAGATCGACCATCCCACCCCTAAAACGATCGATCTGGCCTTAAACCGCAACAATCGCCAAAACCGCAGAAAAATGAAATTTCAGTTTTTCCTAAAAGATTTCAACCTAACTTGTGTTTTTTCCTATATACTTATTCTTAGTCATTGTTTAGACTATGCTTTATTTTCTATTGAGATCTTTTGGGAGAAGATCTCTAAACCTCTTTGACATCTCTGAGAAGATTTCTGAACCCTTTTGGATTTCTTATTCTATTGATTATGAGTTCTTGTCCATCTCTTTGTTGCTTCTCTGTTTCCATGTCTGAGTAGTCTCCTAGTTAGGTTTAGGGTTTCAAGGGAATTTATGAATCATTGAACTGGACATAGATAGGGATTTATCTTAGGATTTTTCATCTATTATTGAACTTACAGCTGGAACTTGATTAGCTACCTAGTTTCAGATCTTAGGTTGTTTAACGCATCAAAAGTGTTTGTTAGAGGCCTGAAAGAACATAGGTGAGCGGTGTGTCCTTAGCCAACGAGAGCTGATGTTAAGGCACCCCGTGATCAGATCAAACCTGTTAGTTAATGCTTGTTTAGAATTTTAGGTTCAAACGAGAGTTTAGATACCTAGGTTGCTAGATAAAGTAATTGATACCACGAGAGTGGATTAGTTATACATTCATGTTTGAGTTCGAGATGGTGCTTATTAGTTCCCTGAATAGTTGTATGGTTCATGATCTCTGAATTCCTGAGAACAACTCTTGACCTAGCGCTCTTTAAATTGATCTTTACATCGTTTTAATTTGCTATTTTCGTTTACAATACATTCTACAATCATATTTCTGTCTTAGCTTAGTTTCATTCTTGCAAATTCGTACTGTGACACTTGGTCTCTGTGGATTCGATCCCATCTATTCTATTGCGATTGTCTGTGCACTTACAGTCTTTTATTTGGGTTAAAACTCTGTGTATCATGACGCCAGTGACTTTGCAGTTGGAGCAGTTATAGGCCAGAAGAATGACAAGAAGCTTCACGCCATATACTATGCAAGCAGAACACTAGATGATGGGCAGAGCAATTATGCTACTACTAAGAAAGAGTTGCTTGCGGTGGTGTTTGCTTTTGAAAAGTTTCGTCCCTACCTGGTTGGTTCCAAGGTCGTAGTCCATACGTACCACACAGCTCTGAAGTACTTGTTGCAAAAGAAGGATGTGAAGCCGAGACTTCTGCGTTGGATTCTTTTCCTTCAGGAGATTGACATTGAGGAGAAGGACAAGAAAGGGGTCGAGAATGGAGTGGTTGACCATCTCTCAAGGATTAGAGTCGACGATACTGTCCTGATCGATAACTTTCTTCCTGAAGAGAATGTCTATTTGGTTGAGAGCTCTGGTTTAAACAGCATTCCAGATGGACACATCATACGTCTGGACGATGCTACCGCTGTCTAATCTTGTTGCTAAGTTGAGCTAATGACTAAAAACAAGCGCTTGGTGGGAAGCAACCCACTGCTGAGTTTGTACATACTCTTTTTCTTTGTTTTATTTTGTCTTTGTCCTCGTCTTGTTTTGCTTTGATCTCACGAAACTAGTCGAGTCTCGGAGCCGATCGTCACTATCGCCCGACACCACCACTGGTGTCGGTCGACACCAGCGTATTCTCGAGTACACGTAAGGGGTAGTGTCGATCGACACCACCATTAGTGTCGATCGACACTGAACATCGAGGTAAGTGCTATAAATACCCTACTTTCCCCAGTTTTAAAACGAAAAACCCTAAAACGCAAAAACACCCATAGGCTCTAGAGTTTGTCCTCTCTCACCAATTTTTGCCGATTTTGATCTCCAAATTCATTGCTTTTGTGTTAATAAATTTTACCCATTCCAATTCCAAGGTATGTTCTTCAAATCTTCAAATCTCTTCACATCTCTTGAAGGTTTCATCCTCAATTAATTTTCCTGGGAAAATTGTTTAATTTGATTCAGAGATAACCTGGGTTGTTTTGTGTTTTTTGTGCTCTCTGGTTTGATATGGATGATGAATCGATTCTGATTTTCATTGTTTTGTGTTTGTGCAATTTTTGGTTCGCAGGTATCTGTGTCAATCGACACCATCACTAGTGTCGCTTGATTGCTCGAGTATTTACTCGATACACTTAACCGCAAGGTAGTATATAACGAGGTCGAACCACAAGAACCAATGGTACACTAATGATTTACGAGACTTGTAATTAGCTATAGCAGGATTGGGTTGATTGATTTCTTTTCAAACTTGTAAACAAAATGCAACAAACATAAAACGATTGATTTATACGATTTAAAAGGCATTAGGCCTTAGGGAAATTCAGGTTATCAATGGCTTAACAAATAATCTTGACTATGGGGTTTAACATTCTAAGTACCGTTCTAGAACATGAACGCAAGGTGGATTAACCCACTCTCGTGGCCTTAACCCCTAAACTTGGCTACTCGAAAACTAAACTCTCGTTTGATTTCTCCTAACCAAATTAGCATTAACACACAAGTTCACTAAGTTCACAATGATGATCTAGCATCAACTCTCGCAGGCTAGAGATACAAAGCTCAATTCATAAGGTTCAAGTTCTCTATAACATGATTAGTGCTTATAGAACAACCTAAAATCAAGACTAAGGTAGCTACTCTTAATCTAGCATTAAGAACACATGAATCAAATAACCTATGGATTAGAAACCCCAAATCTCTATCAATTCATCAAGCCATCAATTCTCTTCAAGAACCCTAAAACCTAACTATGAAATTACTCACACATAATCAAAGAAACAACAAAATAAACCATACAAAGCATAATAGGATTGAAATAAACAACAAATGATACAACAAAACTTCTCCAAATGTTTGATAGAAAGGAGGAGCTTAGAAATCCAAGAAATGTGTCTAGAATAGTATTTTAGGCGTAGAAAAGAAAATCTGATGTGTTTTTGTAGGTTTAGGTGGGATATTTATAGACATAGGTGTAAAAGTGTGTGTGCGGCTGGGAGGATCGGTCGATCCACAAGTTGGATCGATCGATCCCGAATTTCCGGACAAAATATCTTCATGGCGGCTGGGGTGTTGGATCGGTCGATCCTCAAGTCGGATCGGTCGATCCCATGCATCCGGAGGTTTTTCTTCATGTCAGGTGGGTGTTGGATCGGTCGATCCACCCATAGGATCGTTCGATCCTCTGTATCCGGAGAAAATGTCGGTTTTTGTCTGTCAAGCATAGATCGGTCGATCCCGTGGTGGGATCGGTCGATCCTCATCCTAATCCTCCAATTGTTTCATCTTCGCGCTGGATTGACCTGTCTTCAGTAAAATGAGTATAACTTTCCAACCATAAATGGGAATCACTTCAAACCAGTCCCAAATGAAAGCTAACTCCTTTGGCTACAACCTTTATCAAGGAATCTGGATCTAAAACGCAAGTTAAAGCCTTCATCTGAGTATATCTTTGAGACGCTTCAGAATGGTTCTGCATGATCATTTCTCTTATTTGCTTCCAAATGATCTCTAATCCAAACTTCAAGTCTCCATGGTATTCCATTCACCTAAAAAGACTTTAAACATGTGCAATATGCAATAAAACAACCTAGGACTCTAAGATGTGATACCATGCAAATACAAGACTCAAATGCATGAAAAATTCCTAAAACCATACAAAACGGGAACTAAGAATCTATGAAACTAAACCATAAAAACATGTAAAATCTAAGGATATCAACTCCCCCCAACTTGTCCATTGCTTGTCCGCAAGCAAAAAAGTAGAAACAGTTATAGGCAAGTTTGAAAAGCTAGAAAATTCCAAACGAAGGATTAAACGCGTTGTCCTCAAAGATGGTTATAAGGTGCAAGAACAAACATTTCATTCTTTCGGTAAACCCTTAAACTTAAGCAAAAACTCACAATCAAATCGAAAACTTCTCTTTAACATTCATTATGATTTTTTTAGTGCGGTCTTGCTAAGGGAAACCAAATCATTCTCAATCGGTTTGTGGGTTAAAGCTTTTTGAGGTGGTTTCAGAAGTGTTTCTCTTTTGGGTAGCTTCTCTCAAAACATAGGAATGCTTTATCAAATACAAAATCTATCTAAGAAGGGGAACAATTGATGCATACAAAGTTTAATTCTCGTTATTCTACCCGATATTATGAAATGCATCCTAGTTTCTACCCTTTTCGTAACCTTAAACCTCATGATCAATCTCTTTTATTAGCTTCATAGGGAAAATATTTTCATGAAACACTTAGCTCTTTTTATCTCTTTATTTTTTTCTTTTCTTATTTACAATTGAGACTTAGAGCTCTTTAACTTTTCATTTAGCTTTCCTAAGCATTCCTTTTATCATATTGATCAAGCTTTTTTTTTTTTTTTTTTTTTTTTTTTTTTTTTTTTTTTTTTTTTTAGAGCACCCTAACAAACTACCCAATCAAACCAATCATGTCTTTCATTCCCATCCTAATTGCTAGACTTACCATTGCTAGCTTAGAACGAGAGTTAAGCCTTTGTCGTTCCCGATACTCTCAAGTTTTTGCAAAATCAAAGCATTATCAACAAGAGGCCTCACTCATCAAATACCTTAAGGGGTTTGAAAGGAATGGTTAAAGTTATAGGTAGGGAAACCACTCTTAAAGCGAGAATGGCCATTCGGGTAAACACAAGGGTGGTAAAACGGAATAGAAAACCCGAATGTGACATATAGTCTACCATGAGAATGCATTCAAATCGCCATAAACAAGAGTATTATATTCAAATTAAGTTCAAATTTCTAGAGAAGTTTCAAAAATCATGCGAGCTTTACCCAAGTAGAAGTTCAAGATAAGTTCAAGCAATAAATAACCATGACTAAGGGCAACGATTTTAATCCTAAGCGTGAACTTCCACAAAGCTAATATCCCATATGCATATGAAAACCTATATTCTTCTAGACTCAAATCCTAGTATTACGATGAGGTGTAAAGCTACATGATGAAAATGAAAAAAATTTGATTTTTGTTTAGACAATGCATGACTCAAAGAACGGAAAATCAAAAGCAAACACAACGTTAAATACTAATGTCTCGTACTCCCCCCAACTTATTTCGCACCGTCTCGGTGTGAGAATAAACTTGAGAAAGAGAAAGAGAACACATGATACAAAGATAAACAAAATGTAGTATGTACGCGAGAAACGAATTGTACCTAATACCATGGAGAGGATAAGAAAGAGTATGAGTCATCTATTTGCAGCCTTTTTTGTAAACAATCCACGTTTACCAACGTCCTATAAAATGAAAGCACACAAAATCAAAGATAAAGATCACACTTAAACAAACAAATAAACATATATACAAACGATAGAATTGGGGGAGTCCCCAATGGCTTGTTTAACGTCGCTAAGCTTGACGTTTGATGCCCATTTAGACTGAAGGGAGAATAGGAGTTGTCGAATGAACTCCATCCTTGAAATTTGGTCTCCAATCGGTGAGCTCGATCTTGAGAACCTTCACCATGAGCTCTTTGATGTAGTCTGATTGGTTCTCCTCTAAACCTGGCAATAAGATAATTCTTGCTTTGGCAAAAGGTTTGGAAGGACCTTTGCTCTTGATCTTGCACTCTATAGCACCACCATTGTGGCTCAACGGATGCAAGGTGAAAATGGATGAGGAGTTGTGACCAAAATGAGGCTTCTTGCCTTTCTTGAGCTTTTTCCTTGGATCCACCATCTTTGGCTCATCAAATAAAGCATTAAGGCTTTCACCATGGTAAAGGAACTTATCATCACAGTCCTTAAGTCGATTTTTCTCAATCAAACCCTTGAGCTTTTCCTTCCTTTCCATTTCTTCATTGGCGATTGTTCCACAAAATGTTGTAGAGGAAGGCTTGATTTGATATGAGACTTTGGAGTCAACATGGATGAGGATCACTCGCCTGTTTGGGAAGTCAATGTTCGCTCCAGCGGTGTTGAGGAATGGAGTTCCAAGAATGAGTGGAAGCTTATCTGGTTTCTCTCTATCTACCACCAAGAAGTCCGTTGGGATTAGACAATCTCCTACCTTAAGAGGATAATCCTCAATCAACCCAAGTGGAGGTTTCGAAGAAGCATCTCCAAATGTGATGGAAGATGAGTGTTGTTTCATCTCTTTAATCCCTAACCTTTCCGCCATTTCAAATGACATCACATTTACGCTAGCTCCAGAATCGCACAAGGCATTATCGATTTCCAAATCTCCTAGGGAGCAAGAGATTGTGAATGTACCAGGATTTCCAAGCTTGGTAAGCGATTTAGGTTCAAGCGGTGGTGTACTCGGTGGTTTTAGCACTTTCATAACCTCTTCAACTTTCTCTTGGTTCGCTAGAATGGCTTCAATGAACTTAAAATAGAGAGGAACTTGAGATAAGTCATTCACATGAGGCAAAGGTGCTCCAACTCTACTCATATTAGCCTTGAAGCTCGAGAGGATTTTCTTTTTAGCCTTGGTAAGAACTTGGCTCGGAAAAGGAAGTGGAGGCTCATAAGAAGGAGGTTCAACTCTTGAAGTAACTTTTGTTTCAATGCTCTTGGTCACCATATCTTTTTCTTTAGTGCTAAATTTCCCTTCCACTTCACTCTTTATAACCAGATCATCAACATTCGAACCATATAGGAGCCTAGAAATTTCCTTTACAGCCTCTTCATTCTCGACCATTTTTGAATCACTTGTGAAGATGACATTGCAAAATTCTTTCGAGTTTACTTCTGGTTTACCCGGTAATGAACCAATTGATCTCTTAGGAGAGAAGGAAATTTAGGCAACTTGGTTGTCCAAAGACTTCGCATGTGAAGATAGTGTCTCAAACTTCCCCTGGAGATCGTTGTACATGTTTTCCACTCTTGAGTTGATGTCAAAAGCGTTCTTGTTCTGGCCATCGAGCAGTTGCTTAAGCATTGTTTTCATTTCGCTGTCATCGGACGGTCCAGCTGGGGCGTAGCTCACAGGAGCTTGAGCTGGTGCTTGATAACCTCTCTGAAAGTTGTTGAACTGAGGTCTTTGCTGAAAACCCCCTTGCCTATATCCTATTCCTTGCGCTTCTCCTTTGTTCTCAAAAGGTTTGTTGAACCCTCCTTGATTTGGTACAAACTGCCTTGGTTGATATTCTTGACTTTGTGGCCTCATTGGTGCGGGGTACGTTTGATCTTGAGGATTCTCGACATTTGTGTTCCGGTATGAGAGGTTGGGATGGTTGCGATAGTTTTGGTCGAACCCCTTGTTCTGATAGTTCCCTTGACCATTGACATAGTTCAACTCAGCTTGCAAGTCGTCAAAACCATTTCTCACTTGCTCTTGGAAAACTTGACCATCTCCGGAATCCTCACAGTAGTTCACAGGTCTTTGATCGTGTCTCAAAAGTTGCTCAACCTTTGCAGTCAAATCTGCAATTTGTTTTGATTCTCCCGTTCCACCGCCTCGTAAGGTTCTGTCATAGTCAACACAGTGGTTGCTATTGCTAGCTGCAAGATTCTCTATCAATACTTGGGCTTCTTCTTCGGTTTTGGTCATAAAATCCCCATTACTGGCTGTGTCTAAAGCCATCTTGTATTTCTCATCAATTCCTCGATAGAACGTGTTGATGAGTGATTCGGGAGTGAAACCATGGTGAGGGCACTCTCTCTTGTAGTCTTTAAATCTTTCCCAAGCTTCATGAAAAGATTCAGTTGCACCTTGTCGAAAGGTCGAGATCTTGTTCCTTAGGAGAGTAGTTCTCGCTTGGGTGAAATATTCCCCCAAGAATGCAGCTTTGTACTCATCCCATGTCTTTATGGAATCTATCTCTAATGACTTGAACCATCGGTGCGCTTTGTCACTTAAGGAAAATGAGAATAGCCTGCACTTTACAGCGTCATCTGGTACTCCATTCATTCGTGTTGTACTGCACACATCCTCGAAATTGTCTAAGTGATAGACGGGATTCTCGGACGGTAGACCATGGAATTGGTTTTGCTTCAGAAGAGCTAGCAATCCCGGTTTGATTTCGAAGTCATTCCTGTTGATAGGAGGATGTTGAACTCCTCCTCGGTACATTTGATGATTAGGAGCATCATGATCTCTCAAGGTCCGTCGAACAGGCGCGGGCCTCGGGTTGAAAGCAGCTGGAGGAGGAGGATCTTCCAACTCTTCTCTTCCATTATCTCCATCATGTGGAGCTTCTTCTGGTGGTAAAACGTTATCGCCTTGACCAGCATGAGCCATTTCGGCTTCTCTTTGCTCAACTAACTTTTTCTTTTTCTTGTTAGCTCGTTCTAACTTTCCAATTTCCTTATGATATTCCGCGAGATTTGATGAACCTTCACTTCGGGTCATTCACCTGAAAATACCAAAGAAGAAAAAGGAAATGATTATCAGTAACCGTAAAAGTACTCTAGACTAAAAACGAGTCCTAAATCTTTAGGTAACGCAATTGGTCCCCGGCAACGGCGCCAACTTGATTGCTCGAGTATTTACTCGATACACTTAACCGCAAGGTAGTATATAACGAGGTCGAACCACAAGAACCAATGGTACACTAATGATTTACGAGACTTGTAATTAGCTATAGCAGGATTGGGTTGATTGATTTCTTTTCAAACTTGTAAACAAAATGCAACAAACATAAAACGATTGATTTATACGATTTAAAAGGCATTAGGCCTTAGGGAAATTCAGGTTATCAATGGCTTAACAAATAATCTTGACTATGGGGTTTAACATTCTAAGTACCGTTCTAGAACATGAACGCAAGGTGGATTAACCCACTCTCGTGGCCTTAACCCCTAAACTTGGCTACTCGAAAACTAAACTCTCGTTTGATTTCTCCTAACCAAATTAGCATTAACACACAAGTTCACTAAGTTCACAATGATGATCTAGCATCAACTCTCGCAGGCTAGAGATACAAAGCTCAATTCATAAGGTTCAAGTTCTCTATAACATGATTAGTGCTTATAGAACAACCTAAAATCAAGACTAAGGTAGCTACTCTTAATCTAGCATTAAGAACACATGAATCAAAGAACCTATGGATTAGAAACCCCAAATCTCTATCAATTCATCAAGCCATCAATTCCCTTCAAGAACCCTAAAACCTAACTATGAAATTACTCACACATAATCAAAGAAACAACAAAATAAACCATACAAAGCATAATAGGATTGAAATAAACAACAAATGATACAACAAAACTTCTCCAAATGTTTGATAGAAAGGAGGAGCTTAGAAATCCAAGAAATGTGTCTAGAATAGTATTTTAGGCGTAGAAAAGAAAATCTGATGTGTTTTTGTAGGTTTAGGTGGGATATTTATAGACATAGGTGTAAAAGTGTGTGTGCGGCTGGGAGGATCGGTCGATCCACAAGTTGGATCGATCGATCCCGAATTTCCGGACAAAATATCTTCATGGCGGCTGGGGTGTTGGATCGGTCGATCCTCAAGTCGGATCGGTCGATCCCATGCATCCGGAGGTTTTTCTTCATGTCAGGTGGGTGTTGGATCGGTCGATCCACCCATAGGATCGTTCGATCCTCTGTATCCGGAGAAAATGTCGGTTTTTGTCTGTCAAGCATAGATCAGTCGATCCCGTGGTGGGATCGGTCGATCCTCATCCTAATCCTCCAATTGTTTCATCTTCGCGCTGGATTGACCTGTCTTCAGTAAAATGGGTATAACTTTCCAACCATAAATGGGAATCACTTCAAACCAGTCGTAAATGAAAGCTAACTCCTTTGGCTACAACCTTTATCAAGGAATCTGGATCTAAAACGCAAGTTAAAGCCTTCATCTGAGTATATCTTTGAGACGGTTCAGAATGGTTCTGCATGATCATTTCTCTTATTTGCTTCCAAATGATCTCTAATCCAAACTTCAAGTCTCCATGGTATTCCATTCACCTAAAAAGACTTTAAACATGTGCAATATGCAATAAAACAACCTAGGACTCTAAGATGTGATACCATGCAAATACAAGACTCAAATGCATGAAAAATTCCTAAAACCATACAAAACGGGAACTAAGAATCTATGAAACTAAACCATAAAAACATGTAAAATCTAAGGATATCCTCGCTCGACATCATCACTAGTGTCGCTCGACACCAACAGCCACGATGATTACCAGATCAAGCAAGCGCACTAGGCAACAAAATAATGAGGGTTCGAGCTCCTGTCAATCCCCTTCCTTAGACTCACCACAACCCTCATGCCCCGTTGATATGCCCATTTTGCAATTAAGGCATCCTTGGGCTAAAGCGGAACATCTTAAAATTCGATCGAGGAAACATTGGGACAATGACCCCAAGATCGAGGTCGAGCAGCCCGCATGCTACACCAGGCCAATCTCTGAAGATTGGGATGAGTATGACACGCTCTTCTACAATGCGTGATTGTCTGTGGATATGAGGCCGACACGTTTCATCCATGACCCATCTTTGGTCTCCTTGGGGATTCGTTTGGATGTAAGCAGAGTCTTACGAGAAATTGGCATGGGATATGATGACATATGATCTTTACCCTGATTTAGCACGTTAATTCCTTGCTACTTGTCGGCTCTACTTTGCGACCAAGTGTAGGAAGATTGCGCAAGAAGGGGTCTTGACCTTCATGTGCAAAGGAGTTCGATACCGCATCACCATCTCCGACTTTATGGTTTGTACGGATTTAAGAAGGAACCCACCAAAGCTGTCCTCGTTACATATTGGAATGAGAACCACCAGTTCTGGTCACACTTTGGCAATGGAGTCAATAACTCCAAGGAGCGGAAGCAGACAGATGTGAGACTTTCGGTCCTGAGGTATGTCTTGAGTGTTTTGGGAAACACGATTCTTTGCCCGTCCGACACGACCAGAATGAGGAACTCCGATCTCATACTCCTTTACAGCGAAGTCAAGCATGTTTGGACTGAGGACACATGGGAGGGTAGTGACCCGAGCCTTAATTTGAATCTCGGTGCTTTATTCGCCAACCATCTTGTTTCTCTCAAGGGTAAGGCCTTTGGTGGTAAGAACATCTTTGAGGGTGTTGGTAGTCTCTTCACCCCTATCTTCCAGCATTTTGGGATTGTGCTCAGTAATAACACTATCGTCACGACCCACTTGACCATGGACATAGCCTATATGCAGCACATGCGTTGGTTGAAATGAGACCGTCTTTGGGTTTTTGTTGATACCGACAGCATTGAGTGGAGCGTCAAGCTCCCACAGAGGCCGCTCACCACTATTCGGGCAGCTGACCCATCTTGTTTGAGTTTCTCCTCCGCAGCACAGTTGTTGCAGTCAGTTCCATGCAGGAAGCTCCGTCGGGGCACACCATCCAGTGTACCTCCTTCTGTTGCGGAGGATGAGAAGGTTGATGACCTCGCTGGAAGTCCCCTACCGGTTTTCCCTGATTTGGACTTTCTAGAGCCCCCTGAGGGGTAAGATGAGGATGCCCCTGCTTTCCGTCGCTACATGGTTGGCACAATGCGTCAGATGTAGAAGTTGCTAGCTGCTAGCTGCTAGCGTCACCTGTGTGCGTCCCATTCCTCTGTCATGCACCCACTCCTGATCCCGTAACACCTCCTCCTTCCACTGCTCCTGATGATACGATGGATAAGTCCGCCAAGGACTAGTTTCTTTTCCCTTTTTCTCTTTTTTTTTTTGTTTATTTTGTTTTAGTTTGGACTTATGTTCTTTTTCTTTTGTTTTGAGCCAGTTTGTTGTTGAGTCTTGATTTGGACCTTTTTTAACCATTAACCACAGCTTCCCATTCGGCATTTTGGATTATTGGAGAAGCACTCTCTGATCACGACATTGGTGTCGATCGACACCGACATTGGTGTCGATCGACACCGACATTGGTGTCGATCGGCACCAACACCCACCAAATGGATAAGTGTTCTTAACTTTGTTTTTCACTTCATTCCATCTCTATTCTTTACCAATCTCTGGTTTGGCACCACTGGGAATAGTGTTGTTCAAGTCTGGGGGAAGTAGTTACTAACACTGTCTTTTGTTTTCTTATGAGTCTGTCCACTCAGTCGAATCTGTTTTATTGAGTCAAAACCAGTCCATGAAACTATGATTTTTCGAGGAAACTACCACATTTGCAGAAACTTAAGTGACCATTCGATTCGAGCTTGATTGGCATCTAAGACTATTGGAAAAATCAAAGGCTTAATTGTGGACTTGAGACGCCCATATTTTCAGCAGAAATCCACTAACACCCGAGCCAATTTCTGTCAGTTCTTTTTACCTCATCAATGTGACATGTGTTTTTGGGCTTGACTCATCGTTTATACCGGACAAGACAACCTCTGTAAAACAACAACGTGGTACTCCTCTGCCTTATTCCAAAGAAAGAAAAAAAAGAAGGAGAAAAGATGAGATGATTCTCTCTTGACTAAAGGGGTAGGAAATTATCTGTGACCTCATTATTTTACTTAAGATTGAGATGATCACGCAAACGTGGAAGTGAGGGGTAGGAAAATTTTCCGTGACCCCATTATTCACTACACCTTTGAGTTGAAAAAAAAAGAAATAATAAGAAAATAATAAGTCTGGGGGAGAGAAAGAGTACCGAAAGCTATATGGTTGTCTACGTCATGGTATTGTACGTGAAAGAGTCTAGAAGGTCCTTGGCATCGAGATCAGAGATGATACCCGGCAATGAAGGTACAGTGGACTATGCTGCGAAATTGTGGGTTGAATCGGGAAATCTGTGAATGTCTACGGTGAAGTACAAGGTGGTCTGAATCCTTTCAGGTAAGAGTTTTAAATGGCTTACCAAGGTGAATGTGAGTATGGTGCTCTTATGACAAAATGAGTTTCTGTGTTTTTAAACCTCTTTCTCTGGTTTAGTTTTCTGTTTTGCTTGAGGGCAAGAAAAGCTAAGTCTGGGGGAGTTAATATATCATAGTTTTTATCGGTTTGAAGCCATGATATAAGTATATAATCGAGTCTTAACTGTGTCTTTCGAGTCTTTATCGAGTCTTTTACAGGTTTGCATGTGTTGGGGGCTTTTTGGATGATTATGGAGCATATGGAGCAGTTGTAGCAGAGATGACGAAGTCGGTGTCTTATTGGTCAACGGTGTCGATCGACACCGCTACTGGTGTCGCTCGACACATGTCGTCAAGCACTCATGCAGAATTTATCAAGTTCTGAAGATTTGCAACTTTGCCCCAGAAGTTCCAGAAGTTTACAAAAGAGACCCAGCTCGTGTTTTTGTCTATTTATTAGGTTTTCAGGTTAAGTTTTAGGAGAGCTTGACATTTGCTAAGTTTGGAGAGAGTTGAGAGCTTGGGGCTGATCTTGCTACTTGTACTTCTTAAGAGTAGATCTTGAACCCTTGTTTTCTATTCTTCTTTTGATTCAGTTTTATATGATATCTATTTCAGTTATGTCTTTGTTATTGATTGATAGGTCTGAGTAGATCCCTAGTTAGGTTTAGGGATTCTCACAAAGGAGTTCATGATTTAGGCTTAACACTGGTTAAGAATTCAAACTTTTTAGTTCTTCATCTAGGATTGTACTTAATGCTTATTCTAGCTTAATCACCTAGGAGTATGCTGTTAGGTTGTTAGATTGGCATGGCACTGTGATTTAGAATCTTAACTAATCCTAGTGAGCATGTTAGATCATTGCAACGAAAGTTGGATTAGATAATTTGTACGCTTAAAGCTTGTCTAGACCTTAAGTTCCGCAACGACAGTTGGTCTCTTAAGTTTAAGTCATAGATACTTTTCGCAACGATAGTTGGTTAGCTATACATTAGTGATTAGAGTTCTAGAATGGGACTTAATTTGATCTTGACCAGTTTTTTTATCTGCTTTGACTGATTTCCTGAGAAGTTCCCTAGACCTGACGTTTTCCCCCATTGATTACATCCTTTTTATTTATTTTCTGCAGTTGTCTTTCAATAGACATTTACTGCTTAGCTGAGGCCCAAACGAATCCGTGTATTGTGAAGCCCAAGAGTCCTTGTGGATTCGATTCCTAAACACTACAGTGATCTCTTTATTTGAGGGAGTAGATATAGGGTTAATTTGGGCATATCAATATGCATGGTCCAGAAGAGTAAGTTCTATGGTTTGCCGAATGAGGATCCCCTTGACCATTTAGATGATTTTGACAGGCTCTGCAGCCTTACCAAGATCAGTGGGGTGAGTGAAGACGGTCTCAAACTTTGGCTATTCCCCTTTTCTCTTGGTGACAAAGCTAATGTATGGGATAGAACTCTTCCTCCTGGATCTATTACTTCTTGGGATGCATGCAAGAGAGCCTTTCTGGATAAGTTCTACAATCACTTTAGAACAGCTAGATTACGCAATGAAATAGCAAGTTTTGTTCAACAGCATGGGGAGACCTTCTCTGAAGCTTTGGAACGATTTAAGGGTTGTGGAACTCAATGTCCTTACCATGGCTTTAGCACTGAATCACTCCTTAGCACTCTTTACAGAGGAGTACTTCAAAAGATTCGAATGCTGCTTGACACTACTAGGAATGGAAATTTCCTCAACAAAGATGTAACTGATGGTTGGAACTTAGTAGAGAATCTTGCATAGTCTGTTGGAACCTACACTGAGGAAATCGACAAATCACCTAGGGAATGCTCTATTTCCGTTGACAGGAACCGCACAGAGATGACATCTATCAATGAAAAGTGAATATGCTTCTTCAGGCTCAACAGAAGACGGTCAACATGGTTTATGAAGATGAGCAGTTTCAGTCTCAGATCAAAAGTAGAGTTCAGCAAGAGGAGATAAGCTACATTCAAGAACAGGCTAGTTATAACAATGGATTCAACAAACCCTCTGTCCAACACCATCAAAATAACAACATATACCAGCCAGATACAAATGCTGCAGCCCCTAGCTTCACAGTCCCCCACGACACTAAATCCCTTGCGCCAACAACTGCATTGGAGCAAATGCTGCATCAACTTTTACAAGGACAAGCCACATCAGACACAGGAACATCAACAAGGTTATCAGAAATACAAACACAGATGGAGTGCACTCTCAATAACCTCACATCACAAATTGCTATTCTAAACTCCAAAATAACATATGTGGAGAACAAGGTTGACTATCCTTCCACCACACAACCAGGACAACGCCCAGGGAAAGCCATCTAGCAATTCCCAGACACTGATCAAGCTAATGCCATTACCCTTAGAAGTGGCAGGGAGTTACCAGATAGACACAACCCTGTCACTAAGGACAGTGAGGATCAAGTTGGGGGGGGGAGTTTTAACGAAGAGGAGGATCAGTTTGAGAATTCAGAGGCCGGACTAGATCATCAAACTCGGTCTGCAACTCGAGTGGAGCCTGAGACCAAACTCTTCCATAAAACTCGGCCTCTAAACCGAGTCAGGCAAACCGGGTCTGAGTCCCAAGATGCCCCAGAACAGAATAAAGCACCCTACATCCCTCCTCCATACGTCCCTAAACTCCCATTCCCTTGAAGGTTTAAAAAGGAGCTTCTGGAGAAGTACAGGACTTTATTTTCTGAACAGATCAAAGAGCTTGAGGTAAGAATGCCTTTGTTGGAAACCTTGACATGTATGCCCAACTATAAGAAGTTCTTGAAAGATGCAATTCTGTAAAGGGATAAAGAAGTTCAGGGAATGGTCGTTTTGAGTCAGGAGTGTAGTGCAATCATTCAGAAGAAAGTGGTTCATGAGAAATTGAGTGATCCAGGTTCCTTTACCTTACCATGTTCTCTAGGACCCTTGACTTTCAAAAACTGTTTGTGCGACCTTGGAGCTTTTGTAAGCCTCATGCCACTTTCAGTAGAAAATCGCCTTGGATCCGGTCAGTTTAAACCCTGTAATATATCATTGGTATTAGCAGACAGATCTGTTAGGCTACCACATGGTCTTCTGGAAGGCCTGCCTGTCAAGATTGGAAACACAAAAGTACCAACAGATTTTATGGTGTTTGAGATGGAAAAAGAGCCCAAAGATCCTCTGATTCTAGGGAGACCTTTCTTAGCTACAGCTGGAGCAGTGATTGATGTTTGAGAGGGAAAGATTAAACTCCACTTGGGTAAGGACCTCAAGATGAACTTTGATATCAAGGATGCTATGAAGAAGCCAACAATAGGGTGACATGTTTTCTGGATTGAGGAGTTAGATCAAATGTCTGAAGATGTTACTGAGGAAATCACCGAGAAAGACCATTTAAAGATTTTTTTGACAAAGAGTAATAAAGATGGGTACATGGATGATGAAACTCTGGATTACGAGGCATATTTGGACTCAAGAAGGGTGTTAGAGGAGTCATAGGACTTTGAAGACTTGAACAGGCCAGAAACAGGGATTTTAGCATCAATGGAAGGAGCTCGACCTATAGACTCGGTTTGCAATACCAGTTAGGGCAACTCGGTTTGCCAAACCGAGCTAGAAAGACCGAGCTCATCAAGCTCGGGCACCCAGATCGAGTTATGTCTCCCGAGTCAAGCTCTCACCTATTCAGGATCATCAAGCTCGGTCATCAAGCTCGGTCGGCTCCCCAAGTCTATCAACTCAGCAACTGCAGATTGGTCAGAACTAAAGGCACCTAAGGTAGACCTCAAACCATTACCCAAAGGACTAAGGTACACTTTCCTTGGAACAAACTCTACTTACCCGGTAATAGTTAATGATTCGCTTAGCGATGTTTAACTAAACTAATTGTTAACAGAGCTGAAAAGGTTTAGACGTGCTATAGGATACTCGTAAGATAACATTAAGGGGATTTTTCCTGACTTGTGAACTCATCGCATTCATCTTGAGAATAATTCTTACTCTAGCATTGAACCTCAAAGGAGACTGAATCCAAACCTGAAAGAAGTTGTTAAAAAGGAGATCCTAAAGCTATTAGATGCTGGTGTTATCTACCCAGTATATGATAGTACTTGGGTACTCCTGTGCACTATGTTCCTAAAAAGGGTGGTATAACTGTGGTTAAAAATGATAAGGATAAACTTATTCCCACTAGAACAATCACTGGTCATAGAATGTCTATAGAGTATAGAAAATTGAATGCTGCATCTAGGAAAGATCATTTTCCATTACCATTTATTGATTAGATGTTGGAAACGCTAACTAATCACCCTTATTATTGTTTCTTAGATGGGTATAGCAGATTCTTTCAAATACATATACACCCTAATGATCATGAAAAAACCACATTCACATGCCCATATGGAACATTTGCATATAAAAGGATGCCTTTTGGTCTTTGTAATGCCCCAACAACTTTTCAAAGATGCATGACTTCCATATTTTCAGATCTAATAGAGGAGATGGTGGAAGTGTTCATGGATGATTTTTCTGTGTACGGTTCCTCTTTCTCCTCCTGTTTGTCAAATTTATGCAGGGTTCTAACCAGATGTGAAGAGACCAATCGAGTTCTGAACTGGGAGAAATGCAACTTCATGGTCAGGGAAGGAATAGTTTTAGGGCGCAATATCTCTGAGAAGGGTGCAGAAGTTGATAAAGCCAAGATTGAGGTAATGATCGAGCTATAGCCTCCAAAGATTTTCAAGGATATTAGGAGTTTTCTTGGGCATGCAGGCTTCTATAAAAGATTCATCAAGGATTTCTCCAAGATAGCCAGACCTCTTACTAGGCTGCTTTGCAAGGAAACATAATTCATTTTTGATTCGGAATGTTTAAAGGCCTTTCATCTTATCAAAGAAGCTTTAACCTCTGCTCCAATAGTCCAAGCTCCTAACTGGGACTACCCTTTTGAGATTATGTGTGATGCATCAGATTATGCAGTAGGAGCTGTTTTGGGACAGAAAATTGATAAGAAGTTGCATGTTATTTATTATGCAAGCAGGACTTCGAGGATGCTCAAGGAAGGTATGCAACCACAGAAAAGGAGCTGTTGGGAGTAGTGTTCGCTTTTGAAATGTTTTGAAGCTACCTGGTTGGTTTTAAGGTCATTGTCTACACATATATGCAGCGTTGAGACACATCTATGCAAAGAAGGATAGTAAGCCAAGGCTGCTGAGATGGATTCTTTTGCTGCAGGAATTTGATATGGAAATAGTAGACTAAAAGGAAATCGAAAATGGGGTCGCTGCTCATCTGTCCAGAATGAGGATCGAGGATGCTCCCCCAATAGATGATTCTATGCCAGAAGAACAGGTCATGGCTATCAAGATTTTGGATGAAAGTTACCGCACATCACTTAAACTAGAAGAAGTAGGAGGACTTGAAGAAGCGTATTTTCCCTGGTATGCAGATTTGGTCAACTATAAGGTATGTGGGGAAATACCTAAGAGCCTCAATGCTTATTGATATGCTCAAATTTACCCTGAGCTACTCTCTCAAATTAAGAGATCACTGTAGTACTTAGGGATCGAATCCACAAGGACTATGAAATACTCAATAAATCCCAGTAAAAGTATTATGCTAAATAAAGTATAATGTAATGAAATTGCAGCGCGAATAATTAAACAAAGTGTAAATCAATGGAGAAAAGTGCTAGGCATAGGGAAATCTCAGGAATCTTCAGAACTGTGATTAAATTGAATTATCAGGATTATAATTTAAGAACCGTTCTAGAACTCAAACACAATTGTAAAACCTACCAGCTTTCGCTGCGTAAACTATCTATCCCTGAATCTAGAATTCCAAATTCCTTTGCTAATTCTAAGATCCAGACAAGCAGTAATGATCTGGTTCAATTTGTTCACAAAATCCCTAAATCAAATTCCTTTGCAGATAGGTATTTTGCTCACCTAAGATAGATCTAGCAATCAATTACACTTTCATGTCAATTAACAACCCTAAATCAGATTCTAGGTCGCGAATCTAGAATAAGCAATAAGTTCAATCCTAGATGAAGAACTCTATCAATTAACCCTAATAAATCACTGGTTCAACAATTCCTTAGAAACCCTTCAAAACCCATAGCCTAACAAGGAAACTACTCAGACATGGTGAAAGAAACAATCATCATGATATGAATAGAAATCATTCGATATAATAAAAGTAAAGAACAAAGAGTATCAGAGATTAGAGAAAGATGATACAAGCTTGAGATAGAAAGAGAGTCTGCTGCTTGATAATCCCTAAAACTCTGATCTAAAACACAATATATAGCTAAAAACTCGTACAGGGACTAATGCTGAAATATTAGAAACTTCTGGGCAAAATTGTAAATCTTCCAAAAACTCCGAAGTTGTCCGCCTGTGGTGTCGATCGACACGCATGGCTGGTGTCGATCGACACCAGGTAATGTATCGCCTCAAAACATGATCCTTCTACGCAACTTCTGGGTCTTTGCTCCAAAATCTCCCATATTCTTCACGTTAGTCCTGAATGCATACCTGAAGACAAAAGACTCTAATAGACTCTAAAAACACCGAAAAGACTCGATTAAAGACTCTTATATCATGGTTAAAACCCATAAAAACCATGATATATCAACTCCCCCAGACTTAGCCTTTGCTTTCCCTCAAGCAAAACAGAAACTCAGCCTGTGAAAGAAGTTTGAAAACACAGGAAACTCATTTTGTCATAAGAGCACCAGACTCACATTCACCATAGTAAAGCCACTGGAAATTCTTACCTGACAAGGTCCAGACCACCATTTACTTCCCCCAGACTTAGCAATTGTCCCAAACAACTCCACAATTCAAATAAGCAATCCAAATTCACCATACTGACTTCTATAAACTAAGGCGAGGACTCATCCAGGGAGTATCAATCAGAGGACACATGGACTCTTTCTCAATCAGTTTTCCTGAACACACAGACTGTCTTTACTTCTGGTTCCTTTCCTCTCTCTTTTCTCACTTCTGCAGTTAATTACATCAAAGGTGTAGGCGAATAATGGTATCACGGGAAATTTTCCTAACCTCGCTTCCAGCCTTTGTGTGATCATTCCTTTCAAAGTAGAATAATGAGGTCACTGGAAATTTTCCTACCTCTCTACTCAGAAGAAAATCATTTCATCTTTTACTGCTTACTGCTTAGTATGAATATTTTTTTTCTTTTCTTTCTTCTTTTTTTTTTTATGAACGGAAGAGAGAGGGGAACCATACTCACACAGACAAGTCTTTCAGGACTGAAGGGAGAATCCGATCCAATGTATATCAAGCCCCTGGACAAGCAAAAATAAAGTCAGGTTAATGGGCGAAGTCAGTGATGGATCCTCTGAAAGCTCAGGTGAACATGGGTAACATTGGTAAGTTGATCAGCCTTGGGGTTTTTCATTAGTCTCAGACGCATGTCAAGCTCGAATCAATGGTCACTCAAGTTCCTGCAAATGTGGTGATTTCCTCGAAAAATCATAGTTTCCAAACTAATATTTTGACTCAATAAAACAAAAATTGGACTGACTCTAAGAAAACAAAAAGAATGATGTTAGTAACTACCTCCCCCAGACTTAAACAACACTGTCCCCAGTGTTATCAAGCAAGAAGTTGGTAAAAAGGAAATAAAACTGATGAACCAAATTGAAAAAGTCAAAATATTAGAACACAAAACCTGATTCCGTGGTATGGGTGTCGATCGACACAGACGAGTGGTGTCGATCGACACCAGGTCTGTAATCCGAAACTATGATGTTTCAAAATCGAGTTCAAGTCTGTGAATCCAAAATTCTGAGTTCAACCACTGTTAGATCATCAAAATGCAAGGTGAGTGACATGAAAAGATGAAAATATCATAGGATAAATGTTAGAATACAAACTGACTCAAAGAGAACATAAAAATGACTCAAAAATATCCAAAACAAAAGATAAAGGATAAAAGAAAACTAATCCTCCTCAGAACTCTCGTCTGGGCTGCTCGGGCGTGGGGGAACCAGTGGCTGGCGAGGTGATCGAGAGCGGTGACGAGTAGGACGGACGCAACCGCAGCGAGATAGTCCAGCTACGGCATTCCAGATGCTCTGGAAACTCTGCACGACGTATCTCTGAAAGTCAGCTGTCTCCATAGGAATCTCCGGAGCGACAGGAAACTCAAACGGAGGAGCCACAGAAGAACCGGGCTGATGCGGAAGACCTCCAGCAAGGTCTGGTATCGGAGCATCCTCTGCAGCAGTAGGGGGTGCGTGAGAAGAAGCTCCTCTACGTCGTCTAGCCTGTGGTGCAGTAGTGAGGAGACGGGGATCAGGATCAAAACGCAGCTGCTGTGGATCCTCTGTAATGGCCGTGAGGGCGGGCTGTGGAAGCTGTATCATGTGCTGCCCCGTAGCTGTGCGGAAACACCAGATCCAGTCATCCTTAATCCAGTGAGCATTCTTCAAATAGTCTCTGTCCATAGCGGAACGCGCAGTGACGATCGTGCAGCTAGATGTATCAATCCCGAAGTGCTGAAAAATAGGCGTCAAAAGACTACCTACACTCTCCCTCTTGGTCCCTCGACCCACAAACGGCTTCATCTTCAGTGAGACTAAGTGATGAGCAAACACAGCACCTAAGTTCACATTACTATCTAACTCAGGCCACTCAAATCCATCAACACAATAATCCCCCACAGCATAGCTAAGCAGAATCAACTCAGACAACCTCATCTTCCCAGGCTCCATCTTACACAGAATGGTGTTGGCAATGATACGAACGACATACCTCAGGACCGGATGTCGAATATCAGTCTGCGTAGATGTCTTGGAGTCATAACGGCCTGTCCCGAAATGAGACCAGAAAGCTGGGCCGTCCAAGAACTGAGCTGGCAGTGCAACTCCCGTCAAATCTGCATCGAAACCATAAAGCTCACAGAGATCTCGGAGTGGTAATCTGTACCGAACTCCTCTAATCAGGAATGTAAGAGTCCCTTCCTGCGCATTCTTCACAATCTCATTCCTATAATAGACTCTAGCAGTAGCAAGAAACTGTCGTACCAAGTCCGGGAAAAGGTCATACTGCTTGGTAGCTATGGTGCCTAAACCCATCCTCTGCACTAATCGAACCACATCATCTCTAATGCCCATCCGTCGCAAAGCACAACTATCAGCAATCCTAGTTGGCCTAATATCAACTCCTAACCAAGCATTATAGAACAATGTATCGTATTCATCCCAAGATTCCGAAATTGGCCTATAAACACATTCATCCTTTTCTACTTCTTTCTTAGGGGATTCATCCCACACAATCGTTGATGCAATCTTCCTACCTTCTCTCTTGGGCCATGGAGGTCGAGATTGTACCTGAGAATGGGTTGGAGAAGCAGCCAATTCCGGCGAATCTGCCATAGAATCCGGCGGATTGGAGGAAGAACCGCCGTCCGACCTAAATCGCTTGCCACGTGAAGCCATCTGCACCAAACTCAAAATAGAAACTAGAAACAGGTAGAGGACGAAAATCTGATGAGGTTAGAGCTTTGAATCAACGAAATCGAGCAAGAACTCAGAGAGAAATCGGAGGTTGAATGTTTTCGGAAGTGAAGAAAGAATGAGGAAGATGAAGATTTTCGGGTTTTTAACCCGCTGAACTCGTCGACTTATGGTGTCGATCGACACAATCGACTGGTGTCGATCGACACCAGCAACAAGGGTCGTCACTCTCTTTTTTTTTTTTTTTTTTTTTTAATATGAAATCTAAGTAATCTAAATTAAATAAAAGAAAACCAAAAATAAAAATTAGTTAAAGTTAGACCAAAAATATAGAAAAACCTAAATAATTAAAAATCAAATAAATAAAATATATTCACAACTTACCAGTGGGTTGCCTCCCACCAAGCGCTTGTTTAAAGTCATTAGCTTGACTTTGTAACGGTTTAGGCAGAGGGTGCATCATCCAGACGCAATATGTGTCCGTCCGGGATCTTGGCATGTGCCCAATAATGTTTGACCCTCTGACCGTTGACTGTAAATTCATTGCCCTCAGGACTGAGCAAGACAACAGCACCATATGGTCGAACTTCCTTGACTGTGAAAGGACCTGACCAACGAGAACGCAATTTTCCAGGAAACAATTGTAAACGAGAGTTATACAGAAGTACCTGATCTTTGGGTTCGAAAGTCCTAGAAATGATCTTCTTATCGTGATAAGCTTTGGTCCTTTCCTTGTACAGCTTAGAGCTTTCGTAAGCATGAAGTCGAATCTCATCAAGCTCATTGAGCTGAATCAAACGTCTCTCTGCGGCTGGCTTGATATCGAAGTTTAGCAACTTAACAGCCCAGGCGGCCTTATGCTCCAGCTCTACTGGAAGATGACATGCTTTCCCATAAAGTAGATGAAATGGTGTAGTACCAAGTGGCGTCTTGAATGCAGTCCGATAAGCCCAAAGTGCATCATCTAGCTTTGCGGACCAGTCTTTTCTTGAGCATCCTACTGTCTTCTCTAAAATCTCCTTGATCTGCCTGTTAGAGACCTCAACTTGTCCACTTGTCTGCGGATGATATGGAGTAGCAACGCGATGATGTACACCGTGCTTCTTAAGAAGCCGCTCAAACACGCGGTTGATGAAATGCTTGCCACCATCGCTGATGACAATCCTCGGGACTCCAAACCGCGGGAAGATAATGGTCTTAAACAGCTTAAGGACCACTGAAGCGTCGTTGGTAGGACTGGCGATCGCTTCGACCCACTTCGACACATAATCAACAGCAACCAAGATGTACTTGTTCTTGTAAGATGTCGGGAAAGGACCCATGAAGTCTATACCCCAGCAATCAAAGACCTCGACCTCGAGGATGAAGTTCTGAGGCATCTCATGCCGCTTACTGATCTTCCCTCTCCTCTGACATGCATCACATCGAGACACAAAGGCATGGGCGTCCCTGAACATAGTCGGCCACCAGAAGCCTGCTTGTAGAACCTTAGATACCGTCTTGAAGGTGGCAAAGTGCCCAGCATACTCAGAACCATGACAGTGAAACAAGACATCCGGAATCTCAGTATTAGCGATGCATCTACGATAGACCCCATCTGAACAATGTCGATACAAGTAAGGTTCATCCCAATAGAATCGTCTCAGCTCACGCATGAACTTCTTCTTCGAATACCCTGTAAACTCATCCGGTTCATCTCCTGCAGCAAGGTAATTGGCAATGTCAGCAAACCATGGTCGATCTTGTCCTTCAACAACAGCTATTGTGTGATTTTCTGCCAAATCGTAGCTGTCTGGGGTGTGGGTGTCGATCGACACATCAGCTTGGTGTCGATCGACACCCGGACCTGTTGTCCGAGAATTCTGCAGATCACCAACCGAAAAACCACGCCATCCCGTTTCCAATAAGTGCACATTCTCTTCTGGCAGAGAATCATCAATAGGGATGTCGTCTTCAACCTTAATCCGCGAAAGATGATCAGCAACTCCATTTTCAGTACCTTTCTTATCCTTGACTTCGATGTCGAACTCCTGGAGTAATAGAATCCATCTTAACAGTCTAGGCTTAGAATCCTTCTTCTGCATCAGGTACTTGAGTGCAGAATGATCAGTATGCACTACTACCTTAGAGCCAACAAGATACTGCATGAACTTCTCAAAAGCAAACACAACAGCAAGCAGTTCTTTCTCTGTGGTAGCGTAGTTCTTCTGCGCATCATCCAATGTACGGCTGGCATAGTATATGGCATGAAGCTTCTTGTCCTTCCTTTGTCCCAGCACAGCCCCAACTGCAAAGTCGATGGCGTCACACATTACCTCAAAAGGCAAATCCCAATCCGGCGGCTGAATAATTGGAGCACTCACTAATGCACGCTTGAGCTGTTGAAAAGCATCAAAACAATCAGTATCAAACGCAAATGTAACATCCTTACAGAGCAAAGTGGTGAGTGGACGTGCTATTTTGCTGAAGTCCTTGATGAAACGTCGATAGAATCCAGCGTGTCCAAGAAAGCTTCTCAATGTCTTGACATTGGAAGGAGGCTGCAGATTAGTCATCACTTCAATCTTAGCTCGATCAACCTCAATACCAGCCTCTGATACCCTATGCCCAAGAACAATGCCATCTCTGACCATAAAGTGGCATTTCTCCCAATTCAGAACCAAGTGCGTCTCTTCACATCTAGCTAGCACTCTGCATAGGTTATCCAAACAATCCTTGAATGAGGACCCATAAACTGAAAAGTCATCCATGAATACCTCCATACTGTCCTCAATCATGTCTGTGAAGATAGACATCATACACCTCTGAAACGTAGCAGGAGCGTTACATAGTCCAAAGGGCATTCTGCGGTATGCGAAAGTGCCATAGGGACATGTAAACGTGGTCTTCTCCTGGTCATCTGGGTGAATAGGAATCTGAAAGAACCCTAAATAACCGTCAAGGAAACAGTAATAAGGGTGATTAGCTAACCGCTCAAGCATCTGATCAATGAAGGGCAGAGGAAAATGATCCTTTCTTGTAGCGGCGTTCAGCTTCCTGTAATCAATGCACATTCTGTGCCCTGTCACAGTTCTAGTCGGTATCAGCTCATTCTTCTCATTCTGTACCACTGTGACTCCTCCTTTCTTAGGCACAACATGCACTGGACTGACCCAATCACTGTCGGAAATTGGATAGATGATCCCTGCATCCAACAGCTTCATGATCTCTTTCTTAACCACATCCTTCAAGTTTGGATTCAGCCGTCTCTGATGTTCAACGGATGACTTAGTCTCGTCCTCAAGATGTATCCTATGCATGCACAGATCCGGAGAGATACCTGAAATGTCATCAAGAGAATAGCCAAGAGCTTTGCGAAACTTGCGTAGCTTACTTAGCAATAGGGTGAGCTCTGCGTTGTTCAAGGACGCATTAACAATAACAGGATATGAATTATGTTCACCAAGGAATGCGTACCTGAGCCCCGCAGGGAGTTGCTTAAGCTCTGTCTTTGGAGCTTGCTCAAAGCTCCAATCAGCTACTTTCTTGTCTGTACGGACACCGGTGTCGATCGACACCAGTGATGGGTGTCGATCGACACCCGCTGTGTGCATCACTTCCTTGGTTGCATCCATTAGCTTGACATACCCTGCAGCAATATCATCCAAATGCTCAACCTTATCCACTGAAGCAATCAAAGCACGTTCGAGAGGGTCCTCACAATGCAACTCTTTGAAACTCTCCTCAACAAGATCTGTGAGAGTCTCGACGCAGAAGGTCTGACCATCGATCGTAGGTCGCTTTACAAGCTTATCCATCTCGAAGTTCATAACCAAATTGCCTACATTCAGACCAATGCGCCCCCTTCTGACATCAATCATGGCACCAGCTGTAGCCAAGAATGGTCGTCCCAATATCAACGGATCCTTAGGCTCTTCCTCATATGTCAACACAACGAAGTCCGTAGGAATCAAGCAACCTCCGATCTTGATAGGAACATCCTCAAGGATACCGTCTGGAAGACGAACAGAACGATCAGCAAGGATGAGAGTGATCCTTGTCGGCTGAAAGTCTGTCATACCAAGATTCACAGCAACTGATATGGGCATCAAGTTCACACTAGAACCAAGATCACATAAAGATCGTTCGAACTTTTCTGCAAAGATGGTGCAGTCAAGAACGAAACTACCTGGGTCTGGAAGCTTCTCTGGAATCTTGTTCTGAATCACGGCACTAACCTGTGCGGAAATCATCATCGCACACTGTTCAACATTCAAATCCTTAGTGACCATGCTTTTCACGTACCGTCTGATTACGGGGGATGTTTTGATGGCATCAATCAATGGTAATTCAACAATGAGCTTGTCCATCATAGCCTTACACCTGGCATCGTCTATCTCTTGCTTAGACTTCTTGGGGTTTCGAGGATAAGGGATCCTCGGTTTGTATGATGATTCGGTGATCGGCGTAGCAGATGATGAAGAAGCCTTGTCTGTCTGTGAAGGGTGTCGATCGACACCAGGTGTTGGGTGTCGGTCGACACTAACATCCTGTGTCGTGTCCTTGGTAGCGATCGACACAGCTTTGTCTTTGCCAATCTCTTCTGTATCAACTGGTGTTGATCGACACATAGTGTTGGTGTCGATCGACACTAACTCCGGAAGAACAACATCTTCGTCTTCGACCTCTTCTAAGTCTATCTCCTCGTCAGGTGTCAGAGTACTCCTGATCACAGGCTCAACCTTCTTCCCACTCCTCAATGAGATGCCATTCACTGGATGCCTTGGATTAGTGTCCGTCTTCCCAGGAAGAAAACCGTCCTGTCGCTTAATAGCTCCAGCTGTCTGAGCAACCTGAGTGTCTAACTTCTTGACATGAGTGTTCAGCTGCTCAAACTTCCCATTCAAATCCTGATACAGTGAGTCTAACTTTCCATTGAATTCCACGGTGATCTTCTGTTGACCTTCTAGAATCTGCTCAAGCATCGATTCCATCTTGCTCTCTGTAGTAGGTGGTGGAACGCTCTGATATGAAGATGAGCCATAGTTCCTCTGATTGAAGTTGTTGTTGCTCTGATAGGGCTTCTGATACTGAGGCTGCTGAGTGAAAGTAGAGGAGGACTGATTCCCTTGATAGTTGCCTCGCGGACTGCCCCCATTGTAGCCTCGGTTTCCTTGTGAGTTACCGAAACGCTGAAAGCCTGTGCCACCGACATAGTTAACATCCTGTTCCTCATGATCATTCACTGGCTCATAGGTCTCAACCTCAGCAGCAAAATGGACCTGCTTCTTGTTTATTAGAAGGTTGTGAACCGTATCAAGTTTCGCCTTCACCTCAGCTATCTGACTTCCATCTAAGTTGCCAGCTTGCTTCTTTCTCTCGAAATCGGCATTCTTAGTACTGTTGCTTGAAGCCAAATTCTCTATTAGTACCACAGCATCCTCAGGATATCTGGTATTGAAGTTGCCATTACTTGCAGCATCTAGAGCCATCTGATACCTCCAATCGATACCCCTGAAGAAAATCCCAAGCAACTGAACCTCACTGAACCCATGGTGTGGACAATCTCTCTGATAAGCCCTGAACCTTGCCCAAGCGGCCTTGAATGCTTCTGTAGGCCCTTGAGAGAAGGCTGAAATCTTCGTCCTCAGCTCTTCAGACCGTGCATCATCATAAAAGTTGTTCAGGAAAGCATTTTTAGTGTCCTCCCAAGTGGTCAGTGACCCCGGCTTCAACTGCTTAAGCCAATAAGCTGCTTCCCCAGCAAGAGAGTATGGGAAGAGCTTACAGAACAAATAGTCGTTTGACACCCCGTTAGCCTTGATGCTAGTGACTAGATCCTCAAACCGCTCAATATGATCCATAGGGTGCTCATGTGATAGCCCGTGGAAAGGGTTCTGACCTACAAGCGTGTAGTATGCAGGTTTGAGTTCA